>CM033354.1:5534056-7934056 GCA_019395295.1 Osmanthus fragrans | reverse complement strand
CTTCGAGGAAAGGCTTATAGGTGATTGCGCAGAGCAAGGCTTTAGCTTCTTGTGTAGGACAAGGCTATTAGTCGCTTGCATAGGGAAATATTGTAGCTTCTTGCACTAAAAAAGACTGTAAGGTGTTGCACGGGGCAATGATTTAGCTTTAAATTTAAATCTGAGTCTGCACTGTATTTTTATAAGCTTGTTCTAGCTAATAATTATGATCTCCGTGCCCAAGCACGAGGAGTTAGATGTTCCATCCACAAATATCTTCCAAATGTTATTGATGCTATTTGTGGTATACCCTGACCCCCGAGGCCTTGGGGTGAGTAGCTCGGTCCCTGATTTTGGTGGGGTCTTTGAAAAAGACATTTTAAATGCCTTAACCCTTATGGCATATGCAAGTGTTAGGGATAAAACCTGTCGAGCACTAAAATTTCTGGTTTTATCTTGAATGATTCTGCAAATATTGTTTGAGGTCATGGCGACAAACTCCGAACCCAAGGTCGTGAGAGATGGGCATGGTTGACCTGAGGACTGCGCTCTACCAATATCAAGAACGGGATGATGAGCTCGAGCATTGGCCATAGAATTTACTGGCTTAGCAACTGAGTCAACAAGACAACTTGTTGATGTAGATCTTTGAACGTCGTGGAAGCAACATCTATTGGTTGGGTGTTTGAACTTCAGGTGGTGCTCCTAGAAAAACTTGTGGATCCCTGGTAGGGGGTCGAACTAGAGTGGATGAGCTTGCTGGAGGAAGTCCTGAGCTGTGTGTTGACCATGGCTTTTGGTCGCGTTTCCCACAGACGACGCCATTGGTGCTATCAAATTTTTGCACTTGTTGATTCCCGAGCTTGAGGACAAGAGAAGTACATGAATAGAATTTTCAATACTTGAGATAAAGGAAATAAAGTGTGACCTCGTCTCCCGTCCGTTGCTTAAGTTAGTGAGAGGAAAAAATATAAAACGTAAGACTATAAATTGAATGTAAAAATGTACTTGAATAGCGATTCGAGATTTTATATTCATAGAGGTAGGTAGAACACTCCTAGTAGAATTAAGTAGTGCACTCTTAGTAAGATAGATCAATTGAGCATCGTTATCTAATTAAAGAGTTGTGAAGTGTTTAGGGTTGTAATTTGATTGGAGTTGTGAGATAGGGTGTTTAGATAAGTATAAAACATTGGTGGTAAAGTCCTATTAGATTAACAACATCAGTAGTTTCACTAATGGACAGAATCACCTCCTTGGGGTTATGCACACTACCCCGAGGAGCCTCAACCCTGATGATCGAAGACACGTTGGTCAGAATACCTCGAGCTCACTCGTCGGGGAGTGATCTTTGGGTATACCAAAACTGGGAATATCCTGATAGAAAGAGGGAAAAAAAGGATTTTCATGGACATGAGATGTCTAAGGCTTCAAGCCTGAGCTCACTTATACGAGACCAATGATATTCTGGCCCAGAGAGAGTGTGACTTTGAGCCCAACCACATAAACGTGAGGATGTTCTAACCCTAGGAGAGTTCTCAAGGTTATAATGACCTCGAGCATGATGACGTAGGTGGTCGGATCGTACGGCAATTGTACACAGCTTAAGTAAATCAATCTACGTAACAATTTTAAGCAAATGGCGAAAATATTCAGCCTAAAATACACCCAACAAAAGTTATTAGGCTTTTTGTGAATATAGTAGAATAACACAAAGTAACAAACAATTTTTAGTTGAATCTTTTTCTCCAAAATCAAATGTTGTATAATATCCTCGTAATTCTGGATTGGTTAAAAGCATGCTAGAACTATTATGTTGATGGCACACCCAGCAATTCCATTATCATGTTTCAATGCCCGAAATTTTATCTGACTAGCTGCTTGGCACACCATAACTAGTTGTCCCTAACCTGTTCACTCAAAATAGAGCTACAGTTAGGAGGGCGTGATAGAAAAACCCAAGAAGTCGTAAACTTTGTTCACAAGCGCAACAATATATGCCTAGAGGAAGTTATCACAAAGCATGACAATTGACAACCTTTCTTTTAGAAAATCAGGAATCATTAGCCGAAGATTGTATATAAATCACTAAACTTAATTGACTGTTGGAAAATACAGGTCGTGGATCGCCCATGTGAGATAACCTCGACCCATAAGGTATCAAAATAATGGGAGGGAGTGGTTTGAATTTGGAATTCAAACCTACAACTTCCCATAATTTCTCATAACTCCCATTTTACCCTCTTATTATTTTGTCTATCATTTGGAAGAGAGAATGATGGCAAGAAAATATGGAGAAATTCGTATGTGAAAATACACCAAAATTAAAATGGCCCTAAAATCACTATTTTGGCATGAAAACTCACAAAAGAGAGCTATTGTTAGGACGGCGTGATAGAATAACACAAAAAGTCGTAAACTTTGTTCACAAGTGCAACAATATATGCCTAGAGGAAGTTATCACAAAGCATATTAATTGACAACCTTTCATTGACAAAATCAGGAATCACCAGCCGAATATCGTATATAAATCACTAAACTTAATTGACTGTTGGAAAATACAAGTCATGGATTGCCCATGAAGGGTAACTCGACCATAAGATATCAAAATGATTGGAGGGAGTGATTTGAAATTAAAATTCAAACCTACAACTTCACATAACTTCTCATAACTCCCATTTTAACCTCTAATTATTTTGTCTAGCATTTGGGAGAGAAAATGATGGCAAGAAAATATGGTGAAATTTGTATGTGAAAATACACCAAAATTGGAAAGGCCCTAAAATCACTATTTTGGCATGAAAACTCACAAAATAGTGCTACCATTAGGACACCGTGATAGAATAACCCAAGAAGTCGTAACCTTTGTTCACAAGTGCAACAATATATGTTTAGAGGAAGTTATCACAAAGCAAAACAATTGACAACCATTCTTTGAGAAAATCAGGAATCACTAGATGAATATCGTATATAAATCACAAAACTTAATTGAATGTTGGAAAATACAGGTCGTGGATTGCCCATGAGGGATAACCCGACCCATAAGATGTCAAAATGATTGGAGGGAGTGGTTTGAATTAGAATTCAAAACCTACAACTTCCCATAACTTCCATTTTAACCTCTAATTATTTTGTCTAGCATTTGGGAGAGAGAATGATGGCAAGAAATTATGGTGAAATTCATATGTGAAAATACATCAAAATTGGAAAGGCCCTAAAATCACTATTTTGGGATGAAAACTCACAAAATAAAACACTTAGAATGTGAATAATAATCCCATTTTATTGTGATCGGGACTAGGACTGGGACCATTGGAAAACAAGAAAATGCAGATTTTGTAGCTTTGAAAAGTAAAGTGATTCAACCATTCAAAAGATATTGGAATTCTCCATTTCAAGTAAGAATTTTTTACCCGAAATTTATGATTATGTTTGCTGCGCATTATTACATTGGTATCAAAGCCATAAGGTTGAATTCTTTGCAATATTTCATGCTTAAGTATTCCATTACATGATTCAATTGAGTTATGAATTTTGTATATAAAGTTTTCAAACTTTATGTAATTTTTATAGGATCTTTTGATAGTTTACTGCTTTCTTTACATTGACAATTATGTAGTAAAATTAGTATGGTTAGCAATATATTTCAATGAGCTTTCCAACCATATAATAAACTTAAATTTTGGACTTAAAATGAAGAAGTTATGAGGTTCTGAAGTTTGTATGAAAATCTGATTTTTTTGTAAAAAAAATTAGTAAAATTCGAAATTTCATCAGATGCTAACTTATTCTACACTTCATTTCAGACTAACCATTTGGTATGGTTGAATAGATCTTCTTGACACCTTTCTAACGGTATAAAGATCATTAATTTTGACCTTGAAATGAAGAAGTTATGCCCTCACGAAATTTAGATGAAAATCTGATTTTTTTTGTTTGAAAATTGATAAAATTCGAAATTTCATCACTGTAACTTCTTCAACACTATATTTCATGATTTTCATTTAATATGGTTGGATAGATCATCTCTAAACCTTTTCAAAGGTATAAAGATCATTAATTTTGACCTTGAAATAAAGAAGTTATGACCTTTCGAAATTTGATCAAAAATCTGAAAATTTTGCATGGATTTTTTGCCATTTTTACTTTTGAACAGATCTGTTGATGTCCCAAACGCTGCCTTAAAATTTAATTATTTAAAATTTGACCACATAGATGAAATCATAACGTCGAAATTAGAGGATGACCAATCGAAAAAAAATTCGAGAACGATGTTTGCAACTTCCAATTTTTTATTAATTTAAAAAATCATTATAAATTGGTCTCGCACGTGAGGAAGTATGCACGACCCGATTTCAATTCTGAAAATCACATATTGGTCCATGAATTATTCTTGCTATTTCAGAATAATTAAATTAAATTCTGGATAGTTATTTTATTTTTTATTTTTTTGGTATTTAGTGCTTAAAATAAATTTGTAAAAAAATAAAAAAAAAATTAAAAATTAACTTGATTAATTTTTTATATTTTTTTTAATAAAAAGAAGAATATTTATTAACTGGTATTTAATTTGTAGGAGTTACTTTTTTTAAGTGCTCTCATTTTTTTTTGAAAATAAAAAATACTAAAAAAATATGTAGGGTCTTCGGTTAGGTTATGTGAACCATTATAACTTGTTTTCAAAGTTTGTGTTTGATCAGATATTACTAGATCTATGCATACTTATAGCATCTTTAAAGGAAAGGCTAGAAAAACAAAGCCTATGAAACTTGTTGAAAAGTTACGTGTTTATTGAAATTAATAAATAGATCTGAAACATGACCTAACATGAACGCAAATATTTTTGAGACATTTTTTTTTTTTTGTGATATGCAGAATATGAGAATCCTGATGTCATTTCCCATTTGTTGGAATTGTGTTGCAACAAATAATAAAGTGAGGTTGTGAATCTGTATAATAAAACTTAAATGATGTAAGTTTTAGAAAAGTTACGTGTTTATTGAAATTAATAAATAGATCTGAAACATGACCTAACATGAACGCAAATATTTTTGAGACATTTTTTTTTTGTGATATGCAGAATATGAGAATCCTGATGTCATTTCCCATTTGTTGGAATTGTGTTGCAACAAATAGTAAAGTGAGGTTGTGAATCTGTATAATAAAACTTAAATGATGTAAGTTTTATTTTTCGATTATAATTGGAATTATTTTGTGGAAGAATTAATTTGTGATATTGTGGTATATATCATAATTGGTTAAAGGTGTATCCTTATACTTTTATTGCACATTATGGAATTATCTTATTGAATTACATGATATCTAAAAATTCGTGAATTGTTTTGAATGCTAAGGTCAGTTGAATTGGTGAGATTCTTATTTAGATCTATTGACTGTCGGTTGAGTGATAGTTCGATGATTAGAAAATTTAGAGAAAATCTTACCTAAAACTATTTGATTCACCAACTAAGTGAGAGTTCTCAAACTGAAAGAATTAATGTAATTCTTGCTTAGAACTCGTAAAATTTTGCATTATGAAATTAAGTCTATGATAGTGAAACAATAGGATTGCAGACTTTGATTGGGAACATAGTGGACTTTTGACTTTGTACCTAACGTTGAACTATCGTATACATTAATTGTAATTAATGCAAAATGGGCATTGATAAAATAAAATATCTCTAAAATCCAATAAGCTAAATGCGATAACATTTGGTATGATAAGATTTTAAGTGTACTAGAAGAACATGACATTTTAAAGAGCATCAACCACGTAATAGAAAACATGATGTTGGTCATACTACTCTAGAGAATAAAGATCTTAACATTGTCTAGTACGGAAAAATATAGATTTTAATACTTGAGCATTTGAATTGTTAAGATCTGTTATAGATAAAAAAAAAAAAAAATTTTTTTTTTTTTTTTTTCTCAAATGTGACTTAGTTAATGGTTAACATAATGTTAACATTTTTGTTGGTCACGTTATTTTTAGATGAGTAGTAAGTTCAAACTAGTCTCTTCTCAATATTTGAAAAGTTTGAAGGTAATTGACTTACAAATTGAAGCATTAAATTTTTCTATTGACACTATCCGCTATGTAAGTTGAAAGACATGTGACTTGATGTTGCTAAGTCTTAGCACATACTTGTGTAGCAACGTTCTAGTTCGCATAAGACTTCGAATCTGGAGTTTTAAATGAGCTAAAACAAATGCGAGATAGACGAGGAGGCTGGAAAAGGAACCAAGAAGAACATATAAGATAGTGAGTATATGAAAGTAGTTTTTATAGAGGACCAATATTATAAAGGTTCAAGTGTTTCAACCATACTGTTTAAATCTTTTAACTCGAAAGTAGTTAAGTTAAAGGATATTGCACTTGAATATGTTCCTCTTAGTGTTGTTTACGTGTCCACACTATACATATTGGACCTTATCTTGTGTAGATAATGAATTCAAGAGTTAGAGACCCACTTTATATGAGATCAAAAAATGTCTTTAGTCTATTGTCGAGTATTTGACTTGATACAAAATAGATATATACAAATAATGAACATGGAGTAGAGGTTTATATGATTGGTACATGCAACTTACTGTTGCAAAGTGAAGAAACTGACCTCCTATTTGATATTAAGATAGTATCAAAGACTCTACTAAACTTTATCTCAGTTGTTGTTCTTCTAAGATTGGTCTCTTACTTGAATTTATATGTGATAGTTTTGTCCGTACTCACAATGATGATGTTTATTATGGTTCTGGATATCTGTGCAATGGTTTGAGGTTTCGAGTTGATAAAACCATTCAAAACGATAAGAATTTATTTCCATAAAGTAAATCCATCTGAATTTTTTTGCTGGTTATGATTAAGAGAGATAGGGATGGATCTTCATTTTTCATTACATCAATAGATAGATTCACGTATTTCAGTTGTGTATCTAATTTTCTTAAGTTGAAGTTATTGTATTGATTTAGACTTTTATGATGTGGAGTAGAAATCATATTATGGAAGTGCAGACTTTGAGAACTATTTTAGAGCTTGGATCTCTATCACGAAAGTTCAGTGGTCAAGGTAATGAAAGAGAAATTCTTATTGGGTTGACTATTCCTTAATTACCAATAATTATATGGTATATTAGGTAAAAGGAACGGAATATTGCTGAATGTGATGAATGAGGCTAGAGATAATACAGTCCAATTTATATGTTTGGCTAACTGCAACATATCACTTAATGGAGTTCTCTTAAAGTTGATGTCTTCAGAATGTATAAGCTTTGGACACGTAGATACCAAATATAGGTTATCTTATACTCATTATCGATTATATAATTCTTAATAATGAGTTTGAAAACACGAGTCTATTAAGGACGAGATGTATCTCTGCGATAGACATGACTGAACAAAAAGATACTTAAGTCAGATTTTGGATGTATATTGGGTCACAAGATGTGATATTTGACATTTTTTCTTGGTAAGAGAAATTTTTTTGAAGAATATTATTGAAATTGATATTATGTGTATTGGTCAATCAGTTTTTGAATGCATCATAGTTGGTTTGATTCAAGTGGAAGTAATCTATTTCAGAGTGGAAGCTATCAAAGAACTATCTAATCTCAATGGTTCTTGGTTTCAAGTTGGAGCTGAGAATTATTTAATTTCAATAATTTTTTTGTTCAGAAAATTAGTGGAGAAATTTGAGGATAGTGATAGAAGTATATATGGAGTACAGAATTCCAATCTATTTTGAGATATGATGGAAGTTCTAATTGGACATTATGACACCGTTTGATCCACATTATTTGTAAAATGAGAATGAAAAATATAGCCGTTATGGGCTCCACATAAGAGATGAAAAGTAAAAAATTGTAGCTAGATGTGATTGATAACGATCATGTTTTTCATTTTTATGGAGGAAAAATGGGAATCAAACGGAGCATTTTTAGATAGAGGTTATACTCAATGTGAGTATTTTGAGTTAGATAAATCTTTTATTCTTATCAGTGAGATTCAATTCTATATGCCAATGCTAGTCATGAAAGTGTGTTTAAGTTTAGATTACACCAAATAAACTTAAAGATTGTATTTTCATTTTCAATTGAGAATAATTGAAGATAACTACTTGAATCGATTTGTGGGTTTCATGTTGAAGGCTTTTATAGTATTGTGGTAACTTTATAGTTACATTTGTAGCCTAATGCAGTCATCTTAACACTGGTACTTGAGTTTTAACAGGATTTAAATTTCGTATAAAATTTCATCATGTTGATGAAAATCACCATATTTATGTAAATGTTTGATGGTATGTTGTAATTCTAATTTTGATATTAATGACATTATATTGGCTAAGCATGAGAAGGAGTGTATTGAGACCATTTTGAAATGGTCGTTGTCAATCTTTAAGACGAAAGATATGGGTTTAGCAAATTTTACATTTTATGTTAAAAAGATTATTTCAGTCTTCCTACTTTGTCACAAGAGTTGTATGCTATAGAGACTCTAGAATATTTTTAACTGTGGGTTGCTTTACTATTGATACTTCTATATGGAATGCGACCATATGAGTCTTCATATATGTCCAAAGACTCCATAAGTGCACAAAAAATATCCAGAGAACCATATCCAGTAGGATTAGGAGTTAGAAGTATGTTATGACGTATACTTATACTAACATTTGACATGCCATTGATCTAGTTAGTATGTATCAATGCTATCATTAGAAATAATGTTGTAATACATGTAAGGTGCTACTTTCAATTATTCTATTTGTTGTCAAATGAGTGACTTGTGACTAAAATAGATATGCAAAGGTCGACTAATGATAAGAGTTGATCGAGCACAAATAGTTATTAGACTTGTGCAATATTGCTTTATAGAATAGCAATGAGCATATCTTGTAGCATATATATCTTGACAGCTAAAGAAATTGTTTGGCACGGATATATTGGGTATCTAATGATACTAGTTGAGAATATTAGATCTATGATAGTTACACAATTGTCTCGTGTTGAGGATCTCAATTATCAAGATGTAACCAAACACCAGATGGTATTTCTGTGAGAAACATTAGCAAAGAAAGTGTCTTTGTGGTATATCTACGTGATTGTTGTTTTTTAATCATTATACTCTAAAGATGCCTAGAGATATACTTGTTAGTAATGACAAATCTCTAAAATTATGTAGAATATGATACTTATGTATCAGAAAACTCTTGATTGAGGTTCATATGTCTATAGATGAACAATTTTGATTTCATATGTAATCTATCCTTGAGATTACGAGATAATAATTTGTTTATAAAGTATGTTAAACAGGTTGAGATTGGTTCACTCACACGAACTATCGCCTTAGATACTTTGGGATGTGCTGAGATAAGACAAAGTGATTATATTGTGTACATGATCTGGTTGCCTTGATAATATATTAAGATGAGATTACAACAAGTAATCGAAATGGATTTTGTAATACATTAAACATGTTTAGTAGCTAGATCGTGTTCTCAATTTAAGATTACTTAGAGGAATGAACATAAGGAGAACTCAAATGAGGTATCGAAGAACACTTGAACTAGGATCTATACGATGTTAATTGTTTATAAAGAATATGACATACATCCTAAGAATAGAAGAAAGCATCGTAACACGTGTTTCTTTCCACATGTGCTTTTACAACCAATATTAGGTAAATGAGTTAATGGATTCATGTTTCCTCATTGTGTGAGACCTTGAGGTTTATATGACCTCATATATACCCTTATAACTTTGATTGTTTCTCGAGATTTTATTTCAGTATTGCTACTTTAATATGTTATCAATGACTATGATTGATTCGGTTCGATGAGACATGTTTAGGAAAGAAACTAATTTAAAGTTGAAGGATTCAACTATGAAAGAAAAATTATTTTGACCAATATTTATATTTGTATTATTCACCAGCCGAACAATTGTATTTAACCATTTAGGGTATAAAACGCAATTGTGAATAGTATTATACAATGTTGGGTTCAAGTATGTTCCATAAATATTCGAGGGATCGGAAATACTTGAATTAATGTTGAAAAATGACTTTGGGATATAGCTAGATATAATGTTCTCCTAATAGAGCTACTATATATCCCTAACAGGTTTATAGTACTATGAGCTCTAATATGTACTTGTTGGTCACACGATTCATTTGCTATATGAATTTTTGTGAGATAGACATTGGGAATGATCTAACATGTGATATTTGTTGTCACTTGTGGTTCGGGATAAACCCATCAGATGCTCACCTAGAGTGGATAGTACATAAGTTAAAGGTTTGAGCACGAAAACTAGGTCATTACAATCAAATATTAATTGACTATTTCCCTAATCTTTTTCTTAAAAAAAAAAAAAAAAAAACTAGTCAATATTTTTTTGCCAAAAAAAAAAAATTCTCTCAGTAGAAATTGTATGGATAATTATATTCATACTACAATTTTTATTATTACATCATATTTTAATTCTACTTAAGGTCATTGACCTTTGCTCATAGCACTTGTCCCTAACTTTTTTTTGTTGAATTTTTATCTTTAGCCTTTTATTAATTATCATGTCTTGTCCTTGAAAATGATTTCTATCAAGTCGATCTATGTATTTTGAAATGAGAGAAAAATATATTGTCAGACATTTTGCATTTTTTTTTTATTTAATATGATTGGTAAATTCGTTGTTTTACATACTCTCAATGGACTTTTTGGAAGAAAATTGTTATAAGTGATAAGATGTGATGATTAATGAAGATTGAGGATAAGAATGTGTCGCAAAAAAGTTAGGGATATAAAGGCTATAATGAGAAAGGATTGAGGACCTTAATTGCAATTAAAATGTAATATGAAATTTTTATGGTGTGAATATAATTGCCCAAAGTTTATTTCGTCATGTAAAATGACTGTAGTGTCCTTTTATAAAATGTTTTCTAGGCAATTTAGGCAAAGTTAATGAGGAATACTAAAGAGAGTACCTTCAGAAATCCATTTAGATACAAGATACTCTCTACTTTCGAAAGTTAATACGTAAAGCTAAAAACAAGTTTCAAAAGGCTCTCTATTTTAATTTTTTTAAAATAGAGAATGAGTTCGGCTCGACATATTCTTAATGTATAATTAATATATTTAATAAGTTGCATATTTCAATATTCTACTTCTTAAATTATTCAAATCACAATTAAATTGATTGACTATTGATATATATATATATATATATATAAGTATGTTACATAAAATAAGAGGAGAAATCAATAAATATTTGTTGAGAAAAGTAAAATGAAGAGCCAAAATCATTGTTGAAGATGCCTAGACTAAAAATTCGTCAACATTGTCTAATTTAATAAGAATGTCAAAATGCTTCAAAACTTGTACAAAAAAGAATAGAGAATGTCTACATGGATTAGAAATTCTAATCAACTTTACTTAAATTTAACAGGAATGTCTTAATTTTTCGTAGTTCTTCTAAATATGAAGATGTGTCTAAACTGACTATAAAATCCTTGTTAACTTTGAGAAGATAACAGAAATAGTTTTTATTTTCGAATATATACTTATCGAATTTTAAGAAAATACATAAAATGTTGTGAGAATGAGTATAGAATAATTCAAAGGGTAAAGCAACCATTTATCCATTCCTATTTTTCATATACGATCCTCAAATATACAAAAATGAACAAGGTATATAGCGGCGATACTCCTATTTCCCCCCCCCCCCCCCCCCCCCCCCCCCCATGAATTTATGTTATTTGTTAATATGTTCTAAACCTTACCCGAACCTGTTGCAAGAAAATTAAATTAGAAAGATGTTTAAATGGTGATCAAATACATGAATAAGCCTTAACAAATAATGACATAAATATGAATCGAATTTAACGAGAATTTTCAAATTACAGCTTCACAAAAAGGTTTATGTCATCATCTTAGTTAATCTAGCATCTTTTTAAACAAAGTAACAATTCGTTGGCGTTCGTTTGACTTTATTTTACATGAAATTTGTCAATTTAAGGGATAATTTTTTTTTTTACACTTCATCTTAGAATTTGTTTCTATTGCTTAAAAAAAGGTGGAATTTCAATTCTCACCAAAGTGGTGAGAAAATGAATTCCTTAAAATCAAGGAAAATTTCAAAAGTTGGAAAACGATTTCCATAGAAATTTTGGTCAATTAAACAAGTTAAAAGTAGAAGTTGAAATTTGAATTCCAAGTTCTAGGAAAATTTGATGTATCAAGCGGAGCCTAAACAATATTGTCCCTCTAGCATTGAAATTTGTGGCCTTGAATCCCAAAATTACAGCTAAGTTGCGACAAAGGAATCACAGTCGGACTGCACTTCGTCCAAGCTCATGCAGTGGTGGAACCAGTAATTGGGAGTTGGAGAGTCCCAAAATTGAAGATATAGAGGTGAAGGAGTTGGGGGGACGGGGGCCCCCAAATTTATTTTTTAGATACCTTATTAACACGAATTTTAATATGCACCGTAATTTTAAACAGCCATGTGTCTTTTATTTGGAAGAATGAAACATACGACTCGTACAGTATTGCTAATAAAGTTATTCTTGTTCTCTGCTTTTGCTTGATACAACATCTGTTTGACAACCAAGCCTCACATACTACATGAAGAAAAACAGCTATTATATTAGTCACAGATTTAATGTATTTAATATACAAATTCTTACAAAATAGCCAACAAATGGATACCATGTGAAACGGGAAAAAAATTTCATGTGTGATTAGTTGAGAACTTTTTCTTATTTTGGTGGTCATAAATACTTCATATATATTAATGCATCTACACAAATCATATAGCATCAAGTAAAATGAACCAAACAGAAGAACTTCCGGAATCACAAGTGGTACAAAACAAAAGGGAATAGAAACAAAAATAGAAAAGAGAGCAACATGAGGTCTTATATATACTTCTCGTGAACTGTTCCAAAACAACTATAATCTACATTGTTGTCTCAGTTAACAATATAAACTTATTAATGGATAATAATTAAGGACCACTACTAAAAAGATGTATTAGTGAGGAGTAAAAGATTTACAAACCTGTAGAGGTAGGCTTGTCTAGACCACTGAGTAAGATTTGTCTGCATTTAACAGTAGATCAGAAGTGAAAATATGAGAAAATGAAAGAAAAAATCCATTGAAAAATTGGAGGGTCCCAAGACTCTGCGGGACCCCCTCGAGTCCGCCAGTAGGCTCATGGGCGAGAGCTGCTGGTCGCAACCAAAAGAGAGTTTGCTAATGTTTTTGTACCCCTTTCGAGATAAGTTGCGACTTAGCTTTCGACTTTTCGTGAGCCAAGGTGAACTTATGCCACAATATTCTTCAATCATCAGATCTTCAGCTCTCATTCTTGTCTATACGGCCTGTTTGATGGCAAAGATTTTTCATGAAAGATGAATTTTTTTTTTTTTCCCACATTTTGACTTGTTTGATTGCACAATTTTTTTAGGGGATTCATTTTTCACTTTTGCTTGATGTGACCAACTTTTCTTATTTTTTAGGAAAATCAATTTTCATCATTTTGATAATTTTTCGTTTCCTATCTTTTTTTGTTGAGCAATTCAAGCAAATTTTATCCTCAATTGTAAAAAAAAATTATTACTTTAATTGACAATTTCCATAAAAAAACAAAGTCAAACGAACATCAATTTTTTTTATTATTTTTTTTTTGCAATCCAAATAAAAAAATAAAGTCAAACGAACATGTAACATTGAAAATTTCAACAATTTTCAGGTGAAAAATTATATCAATCTAACACAATTAATTAATTGACAATTTTCAATTAAACAAATTTTAGGCAATTCAATTTCCTACGATTCGTTTTCTATCTACCAAATTCAATCTTGCAATTAAACGAATCTAATTTCTCAATTTTCGTTATCCTCAAGTCGTCTCTAAAACAAGCAAAAATCAAATGAAATCTGGTCAAACTCTAATAAAAAAGAACTTGCATGATCACAAAGGTTCTCAGATGATATGAAAGCAATTTAAATGGCAAACAAAACATATCTGGGGGTTTTCTTTAAGAATGAAAATGTCAGTTTGGGGGATCTTATCTACTGGTGCATTAATTCACCCCTTCTGTTAGAATGTTTGTTCAACCATCGCGATTTGCCTTCTGATCATGATTCTCTGTGTTGCGCCAAAGAACAAATCCTAACCATTACAAAGGGCATAACGAACTTATTCAAAGTCATCGTCAGGAATGGTCAAGGATTTAATGATTGGTGCAGAGAAAAGGAGAATTCCTCTCGTACAGAGAATCCCCTGTTCTGTTTGCAGATACGCATGGGACAAAAACTTTCTAGTACGATTGCTGGTTTGGAAGATGAATCGGGGAAGGAACAACCTTCAGAAGAAATTTTCCTTGAATTCGTTAACAAATTCTTTTGAATAGGCCAACTGATCCAAGACAATCATTAAGTAGCAGAGGGCAAATTCAATTTTATACTACTACTTCAAAGCACATAGAGAAAATGAAAGTTAATAATTCAGAATTGTTCAAATGGATTGAACACTGAAATGGAAAAGAAAATTTCATTTAGTCAACAAAAGAGAGAACTCTAGACAGATAGTCATACATTGAGATATAAGAACATGTTCACGACTAGCCAAATACCCTGACCAAAATGAAACAACACATTTACACCAGAGGCCATATAGAAATCAGCCTCCAAAACCATAGAGCGTGCGGCCTTGTCTCTTAAGAGCATAAACAACATCCATGGCAGTGACCGTTTTACGGCGAGCATGCTCTGTGTATGTGACGGCATCACGGATTACATTTTCCAAGAAGATCTTAAGGACGCCACGAGTCTCCTCGTAAATGAGGCCGCTGATGCGCTTAACGCCACCACGACGAGCCAACCGCCTAATCGCCGGCTTAGTGATGCCTTGGATATTGTCTCTTAGCACCTTGCGGTGGCGCTTGGCGCCGCCCTTTCCCAAACCTTTGCCGCCCTTGCCCCGACCCGACATTGTCGTCTTCTGTCAACCGAGATATGTGTTACCTTTTGTGAATTATGATTAATTGATGATATGGATTTGAAATTTGGGTTGGGTTCATATAGGGAGCGTTATTGGACGGAAAAAATCGCGTTCGTTGTTTTATATCGTTTATCGACGGTTGTGAACGATGATCCGTACTTTTTGTACTGGGCAAATATGATCCGTCGATGAGGAATGAATCGAACGCTAGAAAACGTGTGATGGTTTGATAATGAGGATTATGGTTTTGTTGAGTTACGTGGGCCCAGTTCGTTGAAGGGAGAAACCACGGTGTTCGTTTGAAAGATTTTGTGAAGCGGCAAGGACCAAATGTTAATTAATTATTTGGTTTGAATTTTGCAGATTTATCCAAAAGTACTATATAAATAAATTGCTCATGAGTCATGACCATTTGAGGAAAATGGATTGATGACAATCACCTTCAATCCCCAATAGAATATCCTCTGATTTTTTACTCATTGAAACATCAGCCGAATTACCATCTCCTCTACCTGTTTTTACCAGCAATGCATTCATCATTCCATACTATCGATAATAGTTGGCAATGGCAAAGCAGACTTAGGATTTTAGTTATACTAACACAATCAATTCAATTTGCAGTATGAGAAATAATCACTTATTTTGATCATGCATATTTACTGAGTTGTACTATCACATTCAAACTACAAAATGCTTTGATTAGAGAATGCGGATAAAGAACTGGTAGAGAGACCTGTCAAGGATGTTAGGAGAAGTCAATCGTCTTTGTGCTTGGCTTCGAATTCGATGACATCATTTGCATCACTGTCATTGCAACTACCATTTGCTATCGATTGGAGCGTGCGATGAACTATTGAGCAATTGAACAATTTTAAGGCATTTTTGGATTTTGTGGGAAACTTAATAAGGGTTTAAGCCGCAATAGAAATGAGAGTCTACCCTCTCTTTATCTTTCAACGAGTGACAAACCTAATACTTGATAGTGCGCGGAGGTGCACACTACACACCCATTATTGAGGGAATGTTTGGCTACAAGTAAATAAGTAAATTTTAAATTAAAAATAATTTTTATGAATCAAAATTATAATATAAGTAAATCTGAGTCGTGGCTAGTTAGTTTATGATCTTGAGGTATTTTTGTGAGTATCATATCTTGTTCAACATGTTTAATACATTTTTGTCACATTCTTGAAATTTCTTAACCCAACACCTCATGGCATAAGCTGACGACAGCCATACACCACCTGTGTTCGCGTTTCCAAAAGCACCCTATTGAAATCGAAATATCTACAAGATTGGGTCACAGAGCCAAAAAAAAAAAAAAAAAAAGGAAGCATCTGCTAAAACCAGACAAAGAGGCCCTTGACGTCTTAAAAGGCACTCTGATCTTAGGGGATTTGGACAATGATTTTCAGGAATGCAAGCTTTTAAAACCTACATTGAACCATACAATGATACAATATAGAAGATTCATTTATTACAAACCTAATCACTGCTACCAAAATACTACATAATTGCTAATACATATTATTGTTTCCTTTCCACGTATATCAGTGCTCACGGGTCAAAAACAGAAACATATCAACTAATATCGGTTGCATATTCTGTTTCATCAATCACAATATTGTATGACCTAGTGTTAGAGAACAATGAAGCAAGATCCACAACCAACAAGTACTAGGTCAATGTAAGATTGTTGTTCTCGTGGTTGGGACGAAGGCAAACACGGACTTCATGTTCTTCTGGTCCCTCACGGAGTTTTGGCACCAAAATCTCAAGTATCGCTTGTGGCCCATCATAGTATGCTTCTATATTAGCATCTTCTGGAATTCGGGTTGCAAGTGGGATTTCTCTAACAAATTCTCCAAGGGGGCAGTGCTCTGAAGATGGATCTGTAAGCTTGAAAGTCCTGTTGTGTCTCTTGATAAATGGTGTGCGGGACATACTGGAACAAGACACCTTGATGATTCCATGAGTGAGTGTGTTCCTCCATGAAACCTTAACTCTCTGAAGATCTACGAATGGCAAGCTGATTACAATCAGAAAACCTTCTTTATCTTCGTAGATTGTTTTGGCAGCTGTAACTGGTCCATAAACATTCCTGAGCACCCCACTAAATTCCTTCAGCCAGTGTGGTTTGTTACAATTAATTTCCATATCAGAGATTCGATCTGAAGGTGCACTTTTTGCGAAATAACAGTCACCTTCATTTCCAAGTGAGACGAAACCCTTCTTTCTCTTGCTACCAACGGGTGATAGATCAATCACATCCCCATTGCTATGGTTGGCTGGCTGAGTTGATAGATGTAGTGCAGATCCATTTATCAACTTCTTTGAGTAGGAGTGTGGATTACTCTTTATTGGAGGAGGTGGCCTCTCGAGTTCGAACTCAGTTGTTGGCAGATTTCTCCACGAACTGTAGTCACTTGCTTCAGGTGGGATGGTGAACTTTGGGTCCCTTCCCATGAGTTCTGCCCATCTTCTGCGGTCATCTTCATCAAGACCCGTGAGATTGGGTGAAGGAACAACCTCAATGCCATGAATACATTGAGGGTTAGACAGTCCCCTGTAATGCTTACGTTGCATCCTATGGGATCGAACAAAACCTTTATGAACACTAAATGGAAAGGGTCGATCCCCTTCACGAGAATGCCCATTCATATAACTCCGCAGCTGCATCTTACCCAGAGCATTCTCGGGCTTTTCCTTGAAAACCCACATGTAGATATTCTCCATATCATGTTGAACCAAAAAAACTTCAACTTCAAGATTAGATTTATCAATGCCAGAAACTCCATTACCGTCAAGTATGATCTTCGCCTTCGATTTCTCCTTCAGGACTGGCTTAAAGTAGAAGTTGAAAAAGAACCATGCACCCCAGACGCTATCAATTCTATTCCCACATTTCTTCCCAACCTTGGGCACACTCGGAAAACTTTCAGTCTCATAAATTTGAGAGCCTAGTCTGGCATCAAGAATATCACACTTTTCAGGGTTCCAAGATTGTGGAGGGGGTGTTTGCTCGGCTAATGGGGGTAAATTGATATCTGGTGGACAAGTCAAAACAACTTGGCGATTCATCTTGAGATCTAGTTCGTCACATGCTGAGGCACTTAAATCCATGCACAAGAGGGTTGAAGGTTGATGATTCTCCATTGACAAAGCTGTAACAAGAGTATCTTCCATCTGACAAACTATTCCAGGGTCTTGGAAATTTGTTCCTTTTCAAATTGCACTGGGGACCGGTTTTTTCCAAGGGCAATTGCTGATGGTGGGTCTATAAATTTTATCCCAAAAACCATTTTAACAAACTACCCATCTTTATAAACACCTTCACCATGTTAACCTCAGCTACAAATCCTAACCTCCATCCAAACCCCTACATTTATTCATCATAACCTTAATTTTCCCACAACTATAATATACCCTAAAGGTCCTAGGTCAAAGAGATAACAAATGGACAATCCCAATTACTTCCCAAATCAAGAACAATAACAGGAAAATTAAACTATATCAAGAAGAAGAAGAAGAGAAAGATAGACGAATACTATATCTAAACATAACCCAAGAATCTTTTTGAATCAGATCCATAAATTCCAGTATTTGTAATACAAAATCCTGAGGGAAAGATACATAAATATCTGTATCTTTATTTTACTTGATCTGTAACAGAATCTGGATATCTCTTAATCTATATCAATAGCAATATATAGTACGAGTGGAAAGAATGCTACCAATCTATGAAGCCTAGTCCCAGGAACAGAACCAAATCAGAGGGGATTTTGGAAGAATACCTTTTGGAATAAGCTTCCACAACCAAGAATCCAGAGAGATTTGAGAACTCAGAAGAATTAATGGCCCTAACAGTCCTCATCTTCTCTATAATCTATCACCCTTCAAAAGTCTACTACAATTATCTAACTCGCAAGAACTTTAGTCAAAATATCTATATATGAATCATGTACACGGTTGTCTAAGCAATTTAGAGAGAAAAAGAGACATTACCACAGAGAAAAAATGCGATTACAACTTGGTTTTTGTTTCGTATTGATTTGTTCGTATTCTGGATGTTATACGAATCAGAAATGAAAATGTGAGGACGAATTATGAATTTATAGGGAGTGGGGTGGCGTGGGCGGAGTAGTGGGCTGGCCCAACAAAAATTTGGGACCTTTCATTTATTTTGCAAAAGGAAAAAGTGGGATGACGATATCAAAAATATTCGCATTGTATTCTCTATCAATACTTGCGAAGGGGATGGAATAACTTTTCTATTGTACATTTCACGTACTGTATAAAAATCTACCATTTTCATCAAAATCCGCGTGATAAAAACTACATCAGATAAATTGGTCGGCTAAAAGATTGAAATTTGGCTATATTGGATTAAAATATGAAACACAACTGCATTCGAACTATGTCAATAAAAAAAAAAGATATAACATACACTAGTTACTCGTAATACGCAATTAAATTTTTGAGACTAAAAACTTGCTTAAAGCAGTCGAGTTTGAAAGTATATTGATACTAGCTCGTTAGAATTGACAAAAAATAAATTAATTGATATTTGTGTAAAAAATTATATACACAAATAAAAGAATAAACATATTTTTTACTTGGGACTTTAAGCATATTTGCTAGCATGATATGAAGTTATATAACATTGTTACTCGTTCCATTCATGGAGTTCCTTCGCTTTGGTCATTCACTTCCCTTTTCAAATTAATCACTTTCTTATTAGGTTATCTACTTCTGTCTAGCAAGTTAATGGAAATAAGATATAACGTGAAAAATATGTTATAATATTTTTAATGGAGGTGTACCTTAAAGTGACTCAAAACCTTTCAAATGGCATCTCTTTTTACATCCACACAAAAAAACAAAAAAATTGAATTTAGATCCTCCCATTGAAACATAATTTTGATTTAAATTCACCGAAATGTGAATGAAAATACAAAAGTTATTTTAAAAAAATCAATTTATACTTAATTTTACACTATCATCAAAGATGCTCTTAATACATCTATAATATATTAAATATCACATAAAGTAAGAATAAATTTTTGGTCGATTTTAACCCTACTATAATTCAATTATTTCAATAATACCTTACTTTTCATTTTTTTCAATTTGTTTTTAATCTATTTAACAATTTAATTACCATCAATGTACGTATACATTTGATATATTCATTTCACCCTTATACTTTCATTATTGTATAAATTCCCTATTATTAACTCTCAATTAATTAACATTCACATTTATTTATAAATTTCAGTGTTATTAATTCTAATTATAAGTTAATTAGAAACCCTGTTTGATTCTCATTCTTTGTAGAATGAGAATGAAAAATATACTCGATATGGGCCCCCACACAAGAGATAGGAAGTCAAAAATAGTGGTTGAATGTGATTGATAAATGTCATATTTTTCATTTTTATGAAAGAAAAATGAGTACCAAACGGGGCCAGAATTTCACATTCAAGAATGCATTTTATTATTCACATCCGTGTATGCTAATTAACATTCAATTTTATTTAACTAAAAATTAAATAAAAGATTCAACATTTATTGTTACGTATATATTTCATGATATTAATTCTAAATTAATTAACACTCACACATATATTCAAATATTGTTTTTACAATTTTTATAAAGCATTTTATATTAAAGTGTAGTGCACGTTCAATGTTGACTAATTGTGCATAAATGTCATCTCTCTTTGACTCAAGCGACCATTCCAACACCAAAGGCAAGACCCAAGGGATTTCTCTATAAACAAAAATAAAAGTAGGTTGGATTTTATAATGCTATGTGGTGCATATTCGTTGTTAAGCTTCTTTCGTGCGGGTGATATTAGAAAATGACTTGAATCTTTAGAAAAAAGAAATGATGTCTTTATTCGAATAATTTTTTTTTTTCTTTCATTTCGAGAGAGTACGCATTTTGTTACATTATAGTGAGATAAGCTTATACCATTATGCTCATAAGCAAAATCTTTGAAAATTAAGTGATGTGAACCCAACCAAGAACAAGTTTGGAAATTCACGAACAAGATGAATTCAAACCAAGAAAGAGAGATTAAATGAAAATGAATCATAAGTTCAGCATAAAATCCCTTCGGCACTCCTTTTCCTCACCTTTATCCATGTGTTCCATCTACTTTTTTTTTTTTTTGGAAAATAATTAAATAATAGGGATTAAATGAAAATGAATAACAAGAAAGCAAAATAAGTTACTTCACGTGTTTGCACTCGTGTATCACTTGAGTTTGACTTTTATCTGATATTGAGCTCACAACTATTGCCTTTTACCGCTCGTCTTCCTTCCTCAATGCCTCGAGAAATAACCGATCTCAATCAAATGGAACACAATTCCGTAGTGAACACCTCTACAAGCACAAGTTTTCGGGCAATCCACACAATTTGCACGGGTTGAGGTAATGACTCAATTTCAAGAAATAAAACAAATGACTTAAACTTATAATTTTGACCTACCTCTAAACGTTCACGAGATGTAGAGACTTTTTTTTTTTTTTGGAACTCAATAAACAACTAAATAATAAATCTAGAGGCAATTAAACAATTATAATTATACTAAGATAATGACTCAAACCAAGAAAATAAACTGAATTTTTTTAAAATTCTCGGGTAAACAGTAACCCGTGAACAGTAGCGCAGTACTTTTTATAATTCTCGGGTGAACAGTAACCCGTGAACAGTAGCGCAGTACTTTTTATAACTCTCGGGTGAACAATAATGCAGTAAATTTTTTTTAAAATGAAAATTAATTAACAAAATTAAAAATATAGATGACCTGAATTCTAGAACTGTGCTCTGATACCACCTGATGTGAACACAATCAAGAACAAGTTTGGGAACCCATGAACAAGATGAATCCAACCCAAGATTGCTAGAAATCACGTCGCGCAAAGATCAACCCGATCCATTGTTCGATCCGTACCAAGAACAGAGATTCAACATAAGAAATTCGACCTGTTGATTACTCAGAACAAGAACCGTGAAGTGGAAACGCCACAAAAGGATTGCGAAACATTTTGATAAGTTCAAAATTTAGAATTTTAAGCCACCAAGAATATGGAGAAATAAAACTCTCAATTGTATTGAAATCTCTCAAAGGCCCCGTTTGGTTCCCATTTTTCCTCCACGAAAATGAAAAATATAACCGTTATCAATCACATCCAGCCACCATTTTTAAATTTTCATCTCTTGTATGAAGCTCATAACGGCTATATTTTTTATTATTCTCATTCTACAAAGAATGAGAATCAAACGGGCTCAAATTAATGTCAAAAGTCCCGATACAATGAAACATGAAAAATATTTATACTAAAACTAGAAAATCTAGGAAAACTGAAAATAATGTCCAAAATATGGTAAAGTATCATCCAAGATAGAATTTAAAGGAACTAGAATTCTTACGCGAAAAATGAGATTTCGCCCAAAATTTTTCTATGCGGTCACATAGTGTATTTCTATGCGGTCGCATAGAAGAAAAAATTTGGCCCCTTTAACTTTCGGTAAATGGCCATGTGGCCGCATGGTTCTTCCGGCTGGCCTCCATTTTGACTTCCCAGTTTGAATGCCTCCCAACTCGTTTCAGCTCTCGACTCCAACATAAAATTTGGTCATTGACATGTTAACTTCAATCACATGTACCTTGTTTCTCTAGCATGCATTTGTATGGCTTTTGCGACGTTGTTAACTTGAATTAGTCTCGATCGAGCCCTTTGAATCTTCTCCATGAACTTTGCACTTGCGTTCGGCTTTGGCCTATCCCAGATCATATCATCTTCACCGTTGTATAAGAAGAGATTTAAGGCCTATTTGATGTAAATATTTTAGAATAGATTTTGTGAAAAGAAAGATTTTTTAAAGAGTGTATGATTAAGTAGGAAAAAGTTGTGTGTCCACGAGCAAAATTATATTGTTCAAAAAATGTGTTATTGAAAATGAGTTTTTAAATAATCCAAAACCATGTTTTAATAATACATTATTCTTCTTCAATCATCGCATAATTAATTAATGTTTACAATGCAACTGCCTCTTTATGACTTTATCTAGTCAATATGCAAACTCATTAATTGATATAATAGTGTCATTTGTCACTCTGTCTTGCATGTGCCATAATATATGGTTGCCGGTTAAATCAGATCTAAATAATTATTAATGAACGGTTGACGAAGAAAATTAATCATAATTGCATGAATTATATATGTATTGTTCTCAATTCTCTCATGAGAAACAATCTATTTCACTCAAGAGTGACAATATATAATTAAAACTTCAAAGTCCATTATATGATAGTGAGCACGTGAAAATGCACTTTTGCAACTTTTTTCCTAAGCCAAAGGACGAAAATATGGTAAAAGTGCGCTCTTATTAGGATTAACACCTTCTTAAGAATGTAAATTATTGATAATTCACTGATAGTGTATATATAATTTGTTAATCTTAGATTAGTTAAGCCCATCACATGCTAGATAGGAAAAAGGTAATCCTATTTGGTATTATTGTAGTTGGGTAGTGGAGATCCACCTACACTTGTACGATGAGCAATGCATATTAATATTAAGTTGTTGAGTCCATTTATTGTCGTTATACAGGGTCAATACGTGGGTCTAGAGGTTACAGAAGAGAGGCAAACTTCTTTTATTCTAGTGAATTACCAAAATCGTAAAAGATGACGCAGTCTCATATTAAAGCGAAGCTTTATAAATCTTGCGTATTTTTAAGTGTTTATTTTTCTTTTTACGATTTAATTTCTATCAATGGTATAGAATAAGATTTTCCAATTTTCAACATTTAACTCACTGGACAATTCTAAGCGAATTACAACCGTAACCTAAACTAGGGCTAATTACTATTGATGCAGGATGGTATTGTTTTAAAAGAAAATATACAAGTTGGGCCACACGACTTATAAACTTATAGATGGGATGGCTAAGAGAAGCATGCACGATGCATGTTGTCCGAGAGACAATTGTATAGTTGGGAGGTTTTTTTTTTAAGTTAAAAAATACTTATTTGAGGCTAAATACGCTTTTCGTTAGGAGTTTTGCTACAAGTACAGAACTGTTTCGCAGAATTTTTTCCCAGATACACATGCAACAAAATCATTGGAAGATGAAAAAAGGGCAGATCAGGTGCCGCTGTAAGATATTTGTGATAATTTCCCTATACTTGAGGATTAATCTTTCGTTAGAGCTCATTTGTCATGCTCATTGTGAGTAAAGCTTTCTTAAAATATATGTATTGTTATTAAAAAAAGAAATTGACCCTCGATTATCAATACAAAAAATATTATCTACATTAAATTGAGTGTTTGTCATTTGTCGCATAACCACAAAAGTAATTTTGTATAAAGTAAATACTTATTTTATGGGTAATTATATTCGTAACACAATTTTATTTATTGCACCATATTTTAATTGCACTTAAAGTTCTTAATCTTTGCTCATTATAACATTTATGTCTCTAACGGTATTTTATGTCATCCTTATCATTAAACTTTTCATTAATAAACACATTTTGTATTTAATAACAATTTCATATCCAAAAAATCATTGAAATGGTGCAAAACAACTTATTTTCTCATCATATTTTTAATAAATAAAAATTATGATTTTCCCTCCTCATTTCAAAGCATGAAAACAAAATATTCTAATATAAATTATTATGAAAGACGAGATATACTAATTAATAAAATGTTGAACATAAAAATTCGACAAAAAAAGTCAAGAAAATAATTGCTACAATGAACAAAGACTGATAAGCTGAACTACAATTAAAATGTGGTGTAATAAATAAAAATTTGTGGTGGCAATATATAATCACCCTTGTTTGTTAATTAAGCATTAAATATTTCCTAAATATATTATAAAATCTACCTAAAATATTACTTTAATTAAATTATGATGGCATAGTAACTTTAATATATGTGTTTGTTATAAACTAAAGAGAAAATAATAGAGATAATGAAAATTCTTGTGTACATTATTCAAAACCAGAAAATTATAATTAAAGGGTATAACTATGGCGCAGAAATACAATTGTTATTCACAAATATTATTTATTTACAAGAATCCCCATTGAAACGAAAGAAAAATAATGCAATTAATTATAAAAAATTTAGGAATAATCAAATGTCATTCGTTAAAACATTGTCATGAAAATTTAATGGGATAAAACTTAAGAGGGAAAAAAAAGAGCACGACAACTTCCCTAATTTTAATAAATTAAAATCATTATATCGAGCCATTCATATTTTGTGTGTCAATATTTTCAATACCACAATTGATCTAAAAATATTGATAATATTTTTTAAAGCCAACTGTAGATTTCGACAAGGTTTTCCCTCTTAATGGAGATTTTCGTGTGTTTAGAAGCCAATTTTTGTTTGAGAGAGAGAGAGAGTTTGAGATTTCGACATTCTTTCATCTGAGATTTTTTCTCGATCATGGATATTCTTTCAATTTTCTAGAGGTTCGACCCTAGATATTATTTTAATGCAAGATTTTTTTTACAAGAGAAGTTCTTCCATCTCTTGGTTTTTTAGATTAGATTTTTTTTTATCATTTTTCATTGTGTAATGGTCTATTTATTGGCGAATGAGAACATTTTACACATTTTGTAAGATAACATTCTTTATCATTATATTGGAAGTAATGAATATGTCTTATTTTCGAAAATTATGAATGTTAATGTTTTTGTGACACTTGTCCAGAATTTCATTATTTGAATGCAAAAGCTTAATACATTAACTTTCAAGTTGATTTTGTCATAACTTGCACTAAGGTTTTATATCCATGTCCGATACATTTTGATGCTCTTAATCCTATTTCTCATCGATGCCTCCAATCACGTTTTTGACCAAGTAACAAGGTTCGAATTTTTTTGCTTAGGGGGGCCTTGATGGTCGAAACGTTCTTTTGAACTAACGGCCTTGATGATCAAGACATGAATATTTGTCCCATGAGATGTAGCCTGTAGGCACACTATAGGATCCTTTTCATGGTTGATTTGGCATCGAAATATACTATTATTCAGTAGATACAACCACCATCTTTATAAACCTTATATAAAATAATTTTAGTGTTCCACGTTATTGTCTTTTTTATACTCTATCAAATGATATCATCTTCATACATGATATTCATATATAAGTGATTGACTATTGTTAACTTGGTGATATGATAAAAAATAGTTCTGTATTGTTGTCTTTTTTGGGAGTCATACATACAATTTGTTATATCCATAAATTACGTGGCATACGTATGACGGAGAGGGTCTCACATGGGTCGACGTGGCATCGACTATTTATTGATTAGACCTTATTTAATTGAACAATTGCATATCGGGCTTAGAACTTGGGTCTGGCCCATTTCCGTTTTCTATATATATGTGAATCCATTTCATTTTAAAGTATGTTTTCTAACTCGAACCAAACTCCTCATCCTCTCTTGCACTCTCTTTTCCTTTGTCCGGCCGTTCACTTGACCGCCGGAGTGCAAATGGTCGCTGGACATTTTTCTCGATCAGCGTCTTTGCCTCCTAACAAGGTGCTCTGTGTGCAGGTAATATCCACGTGGAGGGGATGAGGTCGAGATTCTGTTGGCAACATTTTTTTGGGGTCAACACAATTTACAACATACGAGAGTAAAACTATGAAGTTATGTTGAGGATAAATGTATTGATAATCTATACACATCCACAATTAGGCCTGGACAAAAAAAATCGAAAAATCGATCAAACCAATAAAATCGAAATGATTCGAGTTGGTTTGACATAGATATTTGGTTTGGTTTTCTTTTAAACAAAATCATGATGGGTTGGTTTGGTTATGATTTGAAACCTCAAACTGCTGGTTAACCGAACCAACCCAATCCATTTTCATGTTTATCTTTTTTTTTTTAAGAAAAATAAAAATCAAAAGATAAGTCATAATCTCATAACTATATTTTCATTCACTCCAATTTATAATGATGTCGATAAATAATAGCACTGAAAATTTCATTTCACATGCTAATTATATTTTACTTAACATTTTTTCCTACTCAGACAGGCATGTTACATAATACATAAAAAATATATTCCTAAGATTTTCGTTGATATGTCTCTATTAACTTGATTTTATTTGTTAGTCAATAATTCTTATAATATAAAGTTATTTAGCTATTTTAGTTCTTGTAATTTAAGTGGGCCCAAAATTTGGACAAATTTTTTTTTAAAATTTTAATTTGGACTAAAAGTCCAAACCGAACCAAACCAAATCGGTTTGGTTCGGTTTGGTTTAAGAGTTAGAGTGGGTTGATTTGGGTTGAAATTCATCAAAATCAACTAATTTGATTTTGGCTTTGGGTTGGAGTCGAAACCGATTCAAATCAAACCACGCCCAGACCTATCCACAATAGAAGAATCTGCATTATCAATACATTACTTAAAAAAAAAAAAATTGTACTCTACAAAAATTATCTCCGTAAGTACCTTGTAAGGAAAATTTAATGAAACAAAACTTGATTAAGAAAAAAATAGTACAATACGTATTTATTCTCTCTCTCTCTCTCTCATGATAATATCATTCGAACTATATGCTTCATGCATATTAAATTCTTCAAAGATTTATATAAATGACATTAATAATCATGCTAAATATATTGATAATAACTGGCATAGCAAAATTCATGCATTTTCAGGTTAATAAGGTATTAATGTTGTGGTGTATGACTTTTGGGATGGTTTGAAAATTTCAAATTTTGTGATTTACTGAATGACAGGATTTCATTAATATGACTTTTAGCTTGTCTTGTTAAAATTATATTTTAGGAATAATTGAAGATGCGGTCTCAAACTTTTTATTTTTTGCAGATTTTATTCAAACTTTTCATCTATGTAATCCACAGTTCCATATCTTTAAAATAGTTACAGCACAAGGACAAATGGACTATTCGTTCAATTGACCCAAAAAAAAAATTTGACATTTTAAATCAAGTTTTAAAGGCACAAAATGATAGATTTACATTTTTTTTTTCAAATATTAATAATTAAAATAATTAAACTAAAAAAAATCTACCCCCGTCCATCCCCTACAACCCAAATCTTCATCTTTTTGAACGGGTTAATTACTTGAATGATTATTGAATTTTGCTAAGTGTTACTACTTAATAACTTAATTTAAAAATAATTTTCGATGAACACTAGACTTCGCAGAGTGTTATTACTTCATAATCGAACTTAAAATTGTATTACAATGGTTACTGAATTATGTACTATGTTATTCATTTATCACTCAAGTGAAAAAGTTCGTCAGGTTCAACAAACGACATCGACTTAAATTATAGATAGGTAATACGGTATATAGTTAAGTGATCATTGTGATACATTTTTAAGGTTAGTTATTAAGTAGTAGTACTTTGCATGATTCAGTGACCATTAAGATACATTTTTAATTTAATTTCAGTTATTAAGTAATAACACTTGACATAGTTTATTGATTATTGAGATATATTTTTGAATTCAATTATTAAATCACTCAAATCAACCTCTATGAAAGAAGAAATCAAATAAAATGAAGGAAAAAAAAGGAAAGAGAAAATCAGAGACTTATAAATCGAAGAAAATATAACTTTTGTTGATGTCCAATCTAAAATAAATAGATAACATTAGTCTTCAATTAAAAGTTTTGCTGCCCAACTGGAAGATACACAATGCTAAATTAGCCCTGAATGATTTGCGGAGTCATTAAATCCCCGGCTAGCATATTCCCTTCATCGGCAACTACTACTTCATTCACTTGAATTACTGGATTGTTCAAATCATTGGACATTTCTTGTTGTTGTTTATGGTCTTTTTGTTGTTATGCTTCCCTTACTTCTCTTTTGCCTACAGTGAAAAGTGCGTTTGAATTTTGAATTAATTGGTATTAGTTTACCGTATCTCGAACTTCACATAAAAAATTGAAAGATAGACAATACGAACATTGAAAAATATTGACAGAGAAAAATTAAATAAAGTACCAAAATGTTCGAATCAGTGTCATGGTAATTGAGATCGATTTGATTATTCATATTTTTTTCCTTCCATTCTCTTTAATTTCTTATTTCACAGAGGTTAATTTAAGGAAAAAAAAATTATTACATTTAATAATTGAACTTAAAAATGATCACAATGTTCACTGAACTTTGTTAAGTGTTACTATTTTATAATTGAATTTAAAAATGTATTTCAATGGTCGCTGAATTATGCACCATGTAATTCATCCATCACTCAAGTCGACGCCGTTTATTGAACCTAACGAATTTTTCCACTTGAAAGATAAATGGATAACACGATACATAGTTCAGTGACCATTGAAATAAATTTGAAGTCCAGTTATGAAGTAACAACAATTTAAGAAGTTTAGTGATCATTGAAATACATTTTTAAGCTCAATTATTAAGTGGTAACACTTTAAAAGTCCGATAACCATTCAACTAATTAACCCCTTCTTCAACAAAATATTAATGTTATTAAAATCAAACAGAATCGACTGGATTAATCGGGAACCGGAACTATATCCAATCTAGTTGTTGCTTAAAACCCCGTGACCATGGAAATCGGTGAAAACTCGACAAAATCGAACGGTTAACAAGGAACAAGTGAACCAGAACCGGTTTTAATGAGTTTTTCGGTTGTTTTGACAAAAAAAAAGTAGCGGTGGAATGGGTATCTCACTTCTTTCATTTGCCCAATGCTTATAGACAGTTGAAAATCCAAAACAAAAAGTAGAAAATGGTGCCAAAACTGAAGGGAAAAAAAGGTTGCGATGTAGAAAGCTCAAAGATAAATGTGGAGCAACAGTGACGCCTCATCTATATGCAGCAACAACGACGGCCTCTTCTATAATAGAGCAACAACAGCGGCGGAATATTAGGGTCCGTTTGATTGCAAATGTGGAATTTGAGTGGAAAAAAAACGAATTGCGGGGAATTAAATTATTTAGAATTTGTTTTACTGTGAATTGTAATTAATTATGTTTGATTGATATAATTTTTCACCTGAAAAATCTTTAAAGTTTGGTGTCTGTTTGACATTATTTTTTATGAAAATTGTTCATTAAAGTGATATTTTTTTTTTTACAATTGGCTCTAGAATTTGTTCAAATTGTCAAAAAATTAAAAAGATTAAAATTGTATACCGAATATTATTCGTATAAAGGTTACAAACATGACCCTAGGGATTTGGTAGTGGAAGGTTATATTTCTATATAGGGACTATATTGGGCTTAAATTTACTTTAAATTTAGGGAAAATTACCTACAATTCTACAATTAAATATTAGTTTTCATAAACAAAGGGGTTAAGTTTAAAATTTAGATTTCAGGTGTTAATTACAAATTATTATTTTAATATTATATTAAATAAATATATTACTAATAATTCACCCCATCCCACCCACACCCACACCCACACCCACACCTACACCCACACCCACACCCACACACAAACTCTCTCTCTCTCTCTCTCTCTCTCTCATTTTTCTCTCTATATTTTATATATTTATCGTCACTCTGGCAACCACCCACCTCGACGGCGCTATGAGAATGCTGATGGCAACTCCTCCACTTACCAACCTTCCTCCATTCCACCACCTTATATTTAGATTCTTCTCTAAGTATTCATTGAATTGGATGTCGTCCTTTTTGGGGGCAACGAGACCGGCCCATCATCAAAGGGCGCATTCTGAAGTGAATTTTCGACTACCAGGTGATCTATATTTTAGGGGTGAACACAGTTTGATTTGGGAGGTTTGTGTCATATTTTCAACTCAAACCATTTCATGCGGTTTGAAAAAATTTCAAACCAAACCAAACCATTTCATTTTTCAAATCAAATCAAATCAAACCAAACCATTATTTGTGGTTTGGTTCGGTTTTAATCCGCGATTTACCTATTGACATTATAGTTATATGTTCAAAACAAGTTAACATATAAAGTTAACAAGAACTAATAATATTAAATGTTAAATTACATTCATATTTATCTAAAATTCGATATATAAACAAGTAGGCAAGAAAAAAGTATCAAGTTAGCATCTAGCAACGTGCACTCCACTCAAATTTTACAACCAAGAATATTAGAATAAGTACAAAACTACAAGAGTACTAACCTCTCATTTGATAAAAATATCCCCTATTGTAACACGTGATTCGACTGATATGCAAATATCAAAATATATATTAGTCCCTCAACCAAAATTCTAGTCCCAACCATCTTAGTGAAATTTGCATAACTCCCTTATTTTTTATATTTCCATCAATAACTAAAAAATTTTAGCACGATATTGGAACAAAAGGCATTGAACAACACCTAAATCGTTCATCAAATGCCAGATTCAGAAAGCATTCTAATAACTTAACCAACCGGTTCGTCTTACTGTCAAAGAACATGTAAACTAAACTTAGACAGACCCCGAAGCAAGAAAATTAAGGATTTTGATCTCGATTTTTAATTTCTCTTGTATAAACAAATTATGAAAAATTGTTTCTATACACAAGGAAAAGGAATAGAGGCTTACACTCAGAGTCACAATCAATGGCGGTAGGCAGTGGTAGAGAAACGACGTCGACTACAGCAGGTCACAAGCGTTAAGTTGGTAGTGTGTGGTGTGTGTCAGGGCTGCAAGACACTTCTCAAGCCGCTTAGAATCAGGTTGGGTTCTTGTTGATCTTCTTATCGCTGCCGTCATTGAAGTTGTACGGCCATTTCCATTTGTCTGGCACTATAACCTTTGACGACATCTTGTATTTTTCGCAAAGGAGTGAGTAAACAGAGTTTGAAGGAATGAGGAGGCCTTAGGAATTGGAATTTTTAGAGAAGCCGCAAGGGTTTCTAAGTAGGTTTGGATTTAGTATTAAAAGTACAAGTCAGGGTAAATGATAAACAAAAGACCTAGTTAAAGTGTTCTACAAGCCCACATAAGATTCTATGGAAAATTGCTTGAGATTATTTGAAAAAATGAAATTTTTGAGTGTCAAATTAAATTTTAAGAGTCAAGTGCAATATTAGGCGGGGAAATGAAATTTTAGTGGGGAAAATGAAATTTCCAATTGATTGTTTTTTAGGAAAATATTCAATAGTATTTAAGTTTTAATTTTTCAAAAATTCCCAACAAAAATTTTACTGTTGGTAATTATTTTACTATTTTATTCTAGTTTACAACGGAATCATTCGTTGGAAAATTCGTCGTTCAAATATTTAATTTATTATTTGTTTATTTTTAAAAATTTACCAACGAATTAGCAACGAAAATTTACTAACGAAAGTTTTCTGTTGGAAATATTGTCGGTAATTTAATATTTATTTTGTTACACTATCTATCTATATATATATATATATATATATATATATATATATATATATATATAATATAATATCCACAAAGATCTTTTCAGTAAAAGTAAAATTTAACTACTTATTAAGGGGGTAATTTGGTGAGTTAAATTTTCTTAATTAAATTTAAGTGTCATTAAATTCATCATATTATACTGAAAGTTCTTTCATGAGCACCTGCCTTCTTCCATGTTTTTACATTGGATATCTCAAAGTCAGCATAGAGTGTAAGGTACTGTAGCAATCTAAGGCTATTGACTGAGGGAATGAACAAATTCTATGATTCTAAGGTTGAGAAATAGAGTGCAGTCAGTTAATGTGAAAATGTGGTAACCTTCAGATAGATCTTTTTTAGATAACATTGAACTTGGCATTAATGTGATTTTGCATAATCATATACTTTAATAAAATTATATATGAGAATTTATAATTTCATAAAAATATTGTTTTAATTAAAAAAGTGCGGTTAGGTTTGATTTTGTGCGATTTTTGAAAATCAAAATCTAAACCAAATCATTTTGAAACGGTTTGGTTCGGTTTGGGAGAAAACAAACCACGGGTCCACGTGGACCCGAACCAACGGTTACGGTTACGATTCGATTTGCGGTTTCGCGATTTTTTTTGTGCAGCCCTACTATATTTGGTGTCGGACCCGTTCGACTCGCTGATAGGAAGTGTGGAGGAGATGAGATTGGAGGACGATTTGTTTTGTGCTTATATAAATATGGAGAAGCTCAGTGTTGAAGGTGGATATGAGATTAATGACTCTGTTTTCAACAATGTGGGTAGCGAAAGTTGTGGTTCTGGTGGTAGGGGTGTCAACTGATGACGGTGAAGAGAAGAGTGGCGATGGTGTTGCGAGGTCACTACATAGGCATAGTAACTAGGTGGATAGTTCGAGTCTTGTGTGTTTTTTTGAAATTGTGGTGGTGTGATGCTCATGGTGGTGGTGATTGGTATTTGTTGAAGATATTGGTGGAAGTGATGGTGATGGTGATTATTGTTGTGGATTTGAGGTGAATGTAAACTTGAGTTGAAGGTGGTAGTAGTGGTGCATTATAGTAGTGGTGGTGGTGGTAGATTGTGTATGGAGATTTTTGTGATCCTCTGTAATCATGTATGTGTTTAATGTGATCGGGGTGTGACCAATTCTGTCTTTATTATGATTATATGTGATCAGATTAATACTGAGTCACAAATTAGACTGATCTGGTCACATATAATCACACTAAATACAAATTTGATCACAATTAGTCATAGATAACACGTGTTAGTGACTTGATTACATACAGTCATACAATTAGATTGATTTAGTCATAATTAGTCACAGATAACACACATATGGTCACAAATAATAAATCTAGTCACATATAAAATAGTTAGTCACAAATCTTGTCAACTACAATGCAATACTACTATCATTACACGGCACTCAAAACGTTGTTACCACCTCATCATCCCTACCACCACCACTACCATCAAACAGATCAACTCCAATGCACTTTCACCACCTGCAATGCACCATCGTCATCACTATCACCATCATCATCACCACCACACAGATCCATTTTCTAAACATTGTGCCACCTCACCATCACCACAACCACAAACCACTTGTAAAGTTATTTGCATTTATATATATATATATATATATATATATATATATATATAGAGAGAGAGAGAGAGAGAGAGAGAGAGAGAGATAAACATTTTTAATTTTTAGAGTTTTCTAAAATGAGGTAGGGTGGGGATTGGGTCCGTTGGGGTGGGAGTGTAGAGAGATTTGAATTTCTGGGATTGGAGTAGAGTCTATATGGTTGGGGATATAATAGCAAAATGTTAATTGATATAGATAGAGAGAATGAATGTATATCATATTATAATTATATATTTAATAATTTGATTTATCACCCGATTTATGAAAGTTTTTAGAGAGTTTGTTAATTGTGAAATGTGGTTCTTATAGTGTAGTAGTTATGTATTGTTCCATTTTTATTTTTATTTTACCTATCATCCATTTATCTAGGCCCATTTAGCTTTTCTTTAGGTTAAATGAGTATTCAATTAATTAATTAATAATTTATATATAATTTTTTAATAGAATACATACCATCAAGTTAAAAAATAAAAATTAAATTAAATTAATATACGTGAATATATGAATTTTTTATTCAATTATTTTAATTTCGGTTCAATTCCGATTCAACTCCGGTTCGATCCTTTAACTATTGGCCATTTCGATGTTCGAGTTGATTTTTAAAACATTGAAAAATATAAATTTATCATTTTCTTTTAAAATTGATCAAAATTGGTCAAAAGATATCAAATTTTTATTTTTATGATCAAATGATAGAATCATCCATTTGTCATTGTGCTGCAACTATTTAAAATGTTTAAATTTGTGGATGACACAAATGTAAAGTTTGAATATAGTTTACAACAAAATGAAAAGTTTTGAGATTGCAATTGCAACTACCCTTATATTTTATTAATGAGTTTATTGATTTATCTTCTTTGTTGATATAAGTTAGATAAAATTATAAAAATATTTGGTTTTTAGTTTCACAGATCCTTTTCAAAGTTTTTCTAGCATATATTACTTTTTAAATTGATGGTGGTAGGACAACATTTCATTTTTTAATTGATTTCTTGTTATATATATAAAATAAAATGGATATGTATGCTTGACTAGGTTTGATAAGCTTTAGTATTGATGTTGGAAAACCAATTACACCATCAAGACAAGCCAAAATATTTAAAGAGAACCTATACATAAAATTATGTATTTCACATCTTGTTTAAAATTATTGTACTTACTAATCAGTAAAAACCCGACTAAAAAATTGGTCAAATCGACAAAACTAATAAAATAGTTGACAAACCTGCGAGAAAGTAGAATTTTTACTCGCGATTTGACTTATATCCTTGATCTTTTTATCTTTTGTGAATTGATGTATAATCTGATTTTCGATCATAGGTCGAAATGATAAAGTGGATATGTTGCGTTATCTTCCTAAGAATTAAACTACTTGGACAGGGTGAAAAACAGGCCCAAAAATAGGTGGCTGAGGCCTGAGGAGGCAACATCTCGGCCCCAGATCTGAATTTTTTAATTTCAAATCTGATCAGATCTGGGGTTGAGGTGGTTCCACTTCAATCCCTTGTTTTTTAGCCTGTTTTTGACCCTATTTTTGTAGCAGGTCTGTCTTCCTAATTGTAATATTTTGAGTCCTTGCATGAGGAAAAAAAAAGAACTCTGATCCAACAGATCCAGGCAAAGTAATGTAGGGATGAACTCATCAAATCAAATCCCGTTTATAAAACGCACAAGTAATAGCGAGAAATAATTCCCCTCTTTTCAGTTGTCAATACCATTGATTACTGCCGTAGAATCGTCGATCCACCACTGCATCGATCGTCAGGTTCTTCGCTTTGCCATCTGTTCTCCTGTGTAAGCTTTGACAGATGTAAAATTCTTTCAAATTTACTCTTCTTTTTTTTTATTTGGAAACGAATACCTAATTTTTTGTGATGCCACTTAAATTTTGTGATAGATGTAAATTGCTCAATCAATTTTAGCTTTATTCTGATTTCAGAGGCACACCATATGGGTTGCATTCATTATGGTTTACCTTTAACTGTATTGCTATTCTTACAATAAAAGTTGATGTGCAAATGCAAGAGGAATGAATTGCTGCAATTACATTTTTGAAAAAGTGAACAGCGACAAATTCTGGTAGCTCCATGACATAGAAAGAACCCCTCATTTAAATATATCAATCAAAATGAAACACTAATAAAAATGATAAACCTAATTTAGCAAAGAAACAAAAGGACTACACCACACTACCCTCTATCTAACAAAATAAAAATGTAGAATATAACACCCCTGGGTGAAACTCAGGATGGGCGAGTCATCAAGATTTTTCATAGAAAGTGATGGATACAAGCTTTCGATTTGGTGAAGAAATCTGCAAGTTGAGAGTAGGAAGATGTGTGAGGAAGAGAAAGGAGTTCTCCAAGTATAGATGTCACACAAAATCAAAATACATCAGATTGGCACCTTATTCTGGAACCCCCCCCCCCCCCCCCCCCCAAACTCCTTAAGTAGAAGATCAAGCATTATCATTTGTTTCAGCTTTTCCAATTGTTCAAGAAAATAAAATACCTAGCAATAGATTTCCTATATGAGGATCACCCGTCCAATCAGCACCAAGAGTAACATTAGACATGATAAACAATGACGGAGGTAGCCCTGTATATATCTTATAGTGCACATTTGCAACATTTCAATAGATTCTTCAAGTTCAAAGAAATTGAAAATAGTTACGAGTAGTTTGCTGAGATGCCCGCCTCGTGGTATTCCTCCATTAGAGTCTCTAGACTTATTCTGTGGAAATGGACATTCTTCTTCCATTGACATTTTTCATAACAATACGAGCAGTCATATTCAGTTGCCAATATTATGCCCTGTTACTATATCTTTCAAATACTGCTATAAATGTATTGTTCTTATTTCCTGTTGCTAACGCTCTCAAGCAAGTTTCCTCTGCAAGTAATTTAGGAATTGCAGAAAAAAGACTAGGTAACGGCTTCAGATGAATCTTACAACTCTTAATATTTTCAACACATCACCTAGTTCCATTAGGAACTCTACTAACTATATTTGGTCTTGTTTGTTCATGTGATAACTCCACAGCATCCTAGTTTTGCTTTTCTCACAAAATAAAAATACTTGGTATGATTTGCACAAAGTAGCTGCCTTCAAATTCTTAATCTCAAATTTAGAATTCGATGCAGCATCTCATCTATTTATATCAACTATATGGTATTCATTAAAAAATTGAAAGGAAATGAGATGATTGAATTTTGTCTTTGCTTGATAAGAACGTATCATAAATATGCAGTTGTCAATTTTCCTCTATAGTTTTTTGCTGTATTTGATTGCTTGCTCCTACCTTATCTCATTTCATCTAACATTAATATTATAGAAGATTTTGAGGAAAAAATTCATAAGTTACACAAGATTTAATGCAAGTATGCAACCATAACCATAGGCTAATCTTTTATGGTGTGTTTTCATGCTACCAATCAATTGGAAAGTAAAATTGTGCATTTTCTTCAGCTTGATTAGAAGAATATCCCTAGATGGGTGCATGTGCATTAAATGTGTTCATGGTACTTGACCTTATCCCATGTGACAAAAAGGAAGTCAATGGGGGGGACTTCCCAAAGCTGACTAGATGGGTGTTGGACATTAAGGTTAGCAAATTTTGTAATAGTTTAATGAAATTTCTCCCCCTCTCATACTCACGCTGTCACAGAAAGTGTGAACTTTATTCTTAGTTACTTGTATTGTCTTCGGACTTTGTAACTAGCGAGAAATGATCGTTTGTAAGTAATGAACAAAGATTAAAAATTCAACCCGCCGGAGCGTAATCAGACTATAAGTTTATGAAAGGCAAATGAAATATAACAATTTCAATAAAACCAGAAAGTAAAATCAGAAAAGGAGAAGAAGAAGAATATCAATCCGAAGCAAGTGGTGACACTTTCTTCTTAAGACAATATTGCCCCACAACGGTGCTTACGATTCACGACAATTGTCTCTAAAAATACAACGAATTTGGATTATGGTAGTAGCACTACAAACCACAAATTCCAACGAACTTCGACGGAATTTTCCCGCTCTACCGGGAAATGCAAGAATATGAAGAAGAGAGAGCTTTGCAAGAATTCAGAAATTTTCTCAATGCAAAGTTTGAGATGGTATGTTCAATGGTCATGCATGAGGTCTTTTATATAGAGGATGAAGTGGTGTGGGTAAAAGATTGCAGACAAAACTACACAACCTTACGAACAAAAGCCTCAGTTCACTCCGCTAACTTCTTGCTCGAGCAAGAGAAACAAAAACATTTCGCCCGCTCTTCGCTACTTTCACTCGAGCGATAACACTGTCGCTTCCTCTAAATTTTCTCAAACTTTGGACCGCATTTTCTCATTCATCCGAAATTGATTCCAAGACACCAAATATACATGAAAATCAGAATTCTCTTTCAGGGACGTTGCCCTCGAGCCCCACGAGGGGCTTCCCCCTAGACCCCCGGGACCTGACTGGGCAGGTCGATCCCGATTTCAGAGCGGTGAATCGGCGAAGTGGCAAACTATTTGCATAAACAAATCGGATTTGAATATTTGGCCGAAATTGATTTGAGGTCACACTTTTTGGTTTTCGATACTTAACCAATTTTCGATCTTTTTCAAACCAATTTCCAACAACTTGTAATCAACTGGACTACTCCTTAATATCACTTCTGAGTGTCATGGTTCGGCGGCCTGCAAGGCAGAAAACTTAAATTACTCAGTTCAGAATTGATTTAAGAAAGCTGTACATTGGTTCCAAACTTGAAAATTGTCATGAATAACTGGGTATGAACAAGTTTTGATTCCTCTCTATTCTTTATGGACTTAGGTCCTGAATTTTCCAAAACTCTCACCTTTGAATCTGGGTATTGGCTAAACATTTTTCCTAAAATGCTATCTACAGATGCACACGTCACACATCTTGTCCAATTACAGAAATTTGATATGTGTGCATTATACTGTGACCTATAGTGTTACCAGAGAATATGTGCCCAAACTGAATTTAACAAATGGGAGAAATGCATTATAAGAGTGATGTCGACTTATAAGTGCGAAATATTCATTTGGAGAAACCATTTTTATTTAAATAAAATGGAACATGGAGAACCAATCCTTCTTCCTCGGCCATCATTACATGAAAGGAGAAATATATCTGGTTTCTTTGTTCCAATATCTGGCATTGCCCTTACTCTCTTGTCATGTTATGCCATAGGTGCTCCTATGGCACATTTGAGGCAGACCTAATGTAAGTCCATATGAGACAGTATAGATAAAGTTCTGTGATCATGAGAGTGGCTATTTTAGTATTTCTCTTGTAGATAAATGGATGTTGTTGTTCTGCTTCTGTTCATTACAGCTCATTTGAAACTGTCATGCATTTTTGAGGACTTTCAGCTACACCTATCTGATGAAGGCATTATTCTCTATATTTCAGGTTTGCATGCTGAGATGATGACTGGGAATGTAAGGAAGCTGCCTACTTGGGAGAGGTAGAAGAAACAAGTATGAACGTATCATTTACACAAATCTTTCTAAGCAAGACCTGTACAATATTCTTTCTTAAACTTTCATTAGCATGTTCCAAAACTCATTTTTTATTTGGATTGGAAGTCTTTCGAAATTTAGAAACTTCCAATTAAATTTCTGAAGATAAGCTCTGTTTACAAGTGTATACAGTAATCATCTGTTGACCGGCACAATGATGCTGTTTCCCAAGGTAAAGAAGGGAAAAGAAAATTACTTATACAATATTGAGTATGAAAAAATTCAGATTTAGCTATATTCCTTTTTTTCACGAATGGCTCAAAACCCACACTACAAATGTAATGGATATTATTGAGGATATTGATAATTAGGCTACAGTGGGATTGGGTTGGTTTTCTTTCTTGCCTGGGAATAATAACATTAGCCTTACAGTTCACAGTGCATTTGACCAGTACTGCTCGTTCATGTCTGAAGTAAAGAATACTGGTTTGTGAAAATGTTATTTGATACTCAGCACATTGCCTTTTCTCACCTAACAATATTATCATAGTATGAGCAGCCTCCCCCCTCCCCCTTCTTTCCCCTTTCTACTAACTGTCTTTTTACAGTTTACTGTTGCTCTCATAATGTAGACATTGCCTCAAGCTATGGCTGAGATTTGGGATTCTCGACGATGTTCTTTAATTCCACTTTGACTTCAATGGATACGATCGTACCATGGCTTCCATTGCCTGTTTGATTTTCGGCAGTAAGAATTTTCTCAAGTTGATGCACCACTACCAACATCCGGAGAATCGACAAGTGTCGACTGGATCTATTGTAATGATCAGCTGGGTTACTTCTTGGATCATCATATAGGTTTGAAATTATTCAACAGACACCTGAGGTGTGTTTGGACTTTGAAGCACACTATTAGGTACAAGAGGCAAAATTTTAACCTCGTTTTCTTACTGTCCAATACAGTTGATTCACGGTTGTTAAACATAACATTGGGGTATTTTGGCCAATTTTAAGAATTCTTGAGCAAACTTTCTAATGAGCAAAGTTAATAGCTATAGTAATCTTTTATTATTGCTTCTTTTTTCCCCTTTCGTCCATAGTATGTAGCAATTAATAATGCATTTAAAGTTAATTGTTATCTGGTTTTCTAGAATCATTCTGTTTGTTACTTGTTTTATCAAGAAAGAAAAGATGAGATTCGGAAAAAAAAACATATACAGAATTATACCAAGAATATTAGGATTTGTTGGAAATTGGTTTAAAACTTTAAAAAAATTGGTTAAGAATCGAAAATCAAATATTAAAAAGTGTAACTTCATGTCAACTTCGACCAAATATTTCAGACTCAATCTGTTTATGCAAATGGTTTGCCGCTCCGTCGCTTCGAAAAATAGTGGGCGAAAATTGAATCTCGCGTCTTTTGAGTTTTGGCTTGCAATATTTCGCTCACACCCCCTCATCCTCCATATATAGAACCTTTTGGACGTCCTTTTGCATCTCATATCACTTGTGCATCAAGTATAACATATTTTTTTGAGAAAACTCTCCCAAAATCATTCCAAAAGTTCTTCCTTTGTAGATAGGGAAATCCGTCAAAAGTTTGCTGGAACTTGTGGTTTGTAGTACTACTATCACAAGTCGAATTCGTTGTATCTTGAGAGACAAGTGCCATGAACTGTAAGCACCATTGTGGAGCAATATTGTTTTAAGGATAAAGTATTATCACTTGCCTCCGATTGCCGTTCCTTCTTTTCTTCTATTTTCTCGTTTATTTTCTGATTTTGTGTGGTCACAATACTACACAGTTTTATTAATATAAGAGTGATTTAATTACGTTCATGTGGGTTAAACTATAACCTTTTGATTACTACATATAAATAACCATTTTCCCACGCATTTTAACAGCCCGGATCCAATAGGATTTTCATTGAATTTTAAAAATGAATTTGCTATAAATTTTGGAAGATAGTTTGACGATATAAAAGCTTAAATTTTACGTGAGCTGATACAATATGCACGATATAAAAGGAAAATAAATGTATAGAGATCAAGTTTTACTATAATTCTTTCATGAATATTTGTGATATTTCCGAACTCAATCAAACTTTTAAAGTTTAAACCATTCAACTAGATGATTTGGCAAAAAACAATTGCACTAGACGTGACAAGTATTTCTGATTTGGAATCCAATGCCATCTGTTAGACCTCAATTAGTTCTAGTTAACTTTCTTGACCAAAAGAGAAATTATTTGAACCAAACAGTGCATATATCCATAGTTTTTATATATTTTTAATTATCTTCATAAAGGGTAAGCTATATGAATAAATCCTATCCTAAGAAGTATAAATCACAACTTTTTATGACTGTGATGAAATTAAATCACGTAAAAAAGTAAAGTCATACCTTTTCTGAAGAAGTTTATCATGGAATAATTTTAATTCAAACGTCATTGTTTGGTCTAAAAATCTTAATTAAATGGCTTTTTAACTTTTCCGACAAGGAATCAAAATATTCCTTACTTTCTTTGTAATTTGTCTTCCTCTTTAGTTTGAACCTGTTGCACAATTTACAGTTTTCCCTACGTCCAAGGATCCAATTGAAGACTTTAGCATCATGGGATTTGAGACTTTCATAGAAATTTAGGAAGCTCATCTCCGTGCGGTTTCACTAGGACGGATGATTATATCAACTACACATAGCTTTAACTCGACGTTCCAAGACATTTGTTATCCAGTATATGGAGATATTAACGAAAGATTAGATATGTAAGAGCACCTATTTAATACCTTACGATAGCTCATATGAAAATAAGTGAGTAGTAGTTGTGATTTTTACAAATTGTAGGGATAAAAAAAAAAATGACTAAATTATAATCACCTTCCCAACACGGCAATATATATTAAGAAATAGTCCCATGCAAAGTAAAGTTAGAGAAGACTGAAGAGGGGTGGGGCCGGGGGGGTGGAAGTTGCATTTAGTGGGGACACCCTTAGTTCCACCGAATTCCTTGGCACGAAATTATAAGTAATTTTTGAGACTCTGTTTGGATATAATTATAAATTTATTTATAAATCAGGTTAAAAGTCAACATTAATTTCAAAAATATTATTCATTATTATTTACATATTTTATAGGACCTATTAATATTCTTACTATTTCTCTTACAATGTAATGCTAATTGCCATCTCAATCACACATTCTCTTTCTCCCTCTAACTCATTTTAAAATTATAAGTCTGTTTATTCTTATTAAATTTTGATAAAAATTGATTAAATGAGAAATACGAGTCTCATGAACTGTATTATTGAAAATGAATTTGGGGAGGGGGGGGGGGGGGGGGGGGGGGAAGAGCGTAATTGCATTGCAACTTTTTCTAAGCACTTAAGAGAGAATTTTAAGTAAGTATATGTTTCTCTCTATATATATACATTCATAAAGCCCCTTATTCTCATTCTCCCTTTATCATCTTCTCTCACTAGAGAGTTGATGTGATTCTCTCTCCACTATACACCTCCAAAACCAGTTAAACTTTACAAAAAGGAGAAAGATCATCAAGAACAATGGTTTTTCCTTCAATTCCAGCTTATCTTGATCCAACCAACTGGCAGCAGGTTAGGGTTTTCTTTGATATATTTCAATAGCTTCTTTGCCAAAAAAGCAAAATTCAAAAGATAAATATTCTTCTTGATCCTTTTTTTTTTCTTTTTGTTTATCTTCTTTTAGTTATTTGTTTAATATTCATGCCTTTAATTTGTTGAATATACCAGATGTTTCATTTTCTGCTTTTTCTTTCTTTTTTTGTTTTTTTTTGCAGCATCAGAATCATGAAATTATTGGAAGTAGTAGCACAAACCCTTTGTTGTCACAGCCGCCGCCTCCTCCTCCTCCTCCTTCAGCTCAGCCTCATGCCAGTGGTGGAACGGGTTCGATCCGGCCGGGGTCGATGTCGGAGCGAGCTCGTTTGGCCAACATACAGATGCCGGAGGCTGCTCTTAAATGCCCTAGATGTGAATCAACAAACACAAAGTTTTGCTATTTCAACAACTACAGTCTCTCTCAGCCTCGACACTTTTGTAAGGCCTGTAGAAGATACTGGACTAGAGGTGGCGCTCTGAGAAGTGTTCCGGTGGGAGGCGGCTGCCGGAGAAACAAAAGAAGTAAATCTACAAGTTCAAAGTCTCCAGCGCCACCCAATAATAATCGGCAAACCCCCACTAACTCCACTAGTACCGGTACCATTTCTTCCAACAGTACCGGACCGGCTAATATTTTAGGCCTCAACCCTCAGTTTCCACCTCTACGCTTCATGTCTCCTTTAGGTCAACTTACTGATAACTATAGTACCGGTGATATCAGCTTAAATTACAGTGGAATCTCTGCTCCGATTAGTGAGATGAACTTTCAGATGGGAAGTAATAATTTCCTGGGTGGAGGCCCTGGAGGGGGTGGTGGTGGAGCTGGGGTGGCTTCCCTTTTAACAAGTTATGGCATTGACCAGTGGAGGTTTCATCAGCAATATCCTTTCTTGGGTAGTGTGGATCCATCTCCGGCGGGCCTTTATCATTTTGAAGGCGGAGACGACCAATCTAGATACGCCGGTGAAACCAGCCAGGCGGCGCGGCCTAAACTTTCAAGCTCAATGCTGAACCAGAACACTACATCAGTGAAAATGGAAGAAAATTCGTCTAAGTTGAACTTGTCAAGGCAGTTAATAGGAATGCCTGGAAATGATCAATGGAGTACTGGTACTGCAGCTTCTTGGACCGATCTTTCATGTTTCAGTACTACTTCAACGAACAATCCCTTATAAATTATATTTCTCGGCTTTGGCTCGACTCAAGGTTCTCACGAAACTTCAGTTAAGTTATCATCAATGAAGCGCACTTAATTTTATGTGTAAATTAAGCTTTATATGAAGGCATTGTGACTTAAACTCTAAGCCAAGATGACACCTTTCAGAGATGGACAAATTAAAGGCTTAGGGTTCCTTAACAAGATCGGCTGGAAACCCTAGAATTAATTAATAGGGTTATATATTTTGGGTGTTGATTTATTTTGATTTGTAGCATTGTACTGCTTTGAATATATATATGTATAGACTAGAGTGAGTGTTTTGAGTTATTGTAACTTTATGTTACTAATTCTAGGTCTAATAATAATTGAATTCTCAGGAATTGTTACTAATTTTAGCTTTTGTATTTGACTTTTTCTGTTTTGGTTGATTTCTATACACCAATTCAGGTTAATTTTGGCATTTTAATCATAGCTAGAAATAATATTAGAGATATCTCCTCACGTTCATGACATTCTCTAAACGATAAATACATGTATTTTGCAACTAGACTAGTCGTCCGACCAATCAAACACAATTGATTATTTGATTACAACGGTGAAAAAACTGATATTTAATTGTCGATCACCTGCATCTATTGATTTTTATTATGTACAAAATTGTTAACTTTAATTTAATTAGAGTAACTTTTTAATGTTTTTCCCAAGTTGAGGACTTATTTTATTATAAGGGAATCATGTTGCATCTTGCAATCCAATGGAAGGGCTAATTGCTTTCCTGATTCTCATGATAGTTCCCAATAATCTTACACAATTTGTACCCTCTCACCCTCAAATAATCTGATTTCTGAACAGTTTTCAGAAAATCAGAGTTTAGTTATATTCATATCCCCAAGAAAACTTCTCATTCAGAAACAGGATTATTTCAATAATCTTTTTCTTTTTCTTGTAGAATGACTTGGAAAACTTCATTGAAACTTTTATTCAATCTTGAATGTTGGAAAATTAAGACGAACGGGCAATCAGTGTTCAGGTTGCATTAATAGTAGACATCGAACATTTGAATAGCTTCGTGTGTCTAGAACCATAGTGTCGTTGCACCATATCAATCTCAAGAGAATTTATACGAATGAGCAATATAGGTGTTCGAGTAAAGTAGATTTTGAATGCCTATGGTGAATTACCAAAGAATCTTTGAATCTCAAAATTAGAGTGATATGTTAAATTTATAGGAGACTAACAAGAAGATGGAAAATATGTTGATTTCCTTTTTGATATATAGTCATTAAGCCCCCGTTTGAGCACCTTTTTTTAAATGAATTTTGTAGAAAGTGAATTTTTTTTTTTAAGAATGTATGGTTAAAAAGTAAGAAATTTTTTTAAGTTTACGAGCAAAATCATTTAATAGAGATAATGTGTAGTTGACGATGAGTTTGTAAAAAAATAAATTTTAAATAATGTAGCTCAAACAATGGCTAACTATTAAGCCCTTGTTTAATTTTTATAAAAAAACATACTTTTAGGCCCCGTTTGATTCTCATTATTTGTAGAATGAGAATGAAAAATATAGTCTTTATGGTCACATACGAGAGATGGAAAGTCAAAAACGGTGACTGCATGTGATTGATAAATGTCATATTTTTAATTTTTATGAATAATTAATGGGAAACAAACGGGGCTTTAGTATATTTTCAAGTGTAACTCAAAATTTTATATTGTTTTGGCTAGATCAAACATGGACTAAAGATTAAAGTAATTGGAAACTTGGACAAGAATAACAAAAGATGTCAAAATGTCGAATTTAATTCATACTGAACTTTAACTTGAAACCCCAAAAATCTTAAGCAAAATGTAGCTCCTTTTGGTGTAATAAAAAATCACATTTTTAGTAAATTTTGATTAATATTGATGAAATATGTAATTAAAAAGATGATGATTAATTTTAACTAAAATTTTAAGTCACACCAAACAGGGACTTAGAGAGAGACTTCTCACGTTACTAAAGACTGCATTACATAAGAGTCAAAAGATGTCCACAGCAAGTTCGAGATTGCAAATTCATGCAAATGCACGCGATTCAAAGCTGACAGAGAGAGTCTTCTTCTTCACACTTGACACTTCTTTTCTTTTCCCTCTTGACCTTTGTGTCAGTGTTCCTGACACAAAAACTCAATGCGTAAATGTTATTTCTAGCAATATCCTCACAAATGAACTAGACTGACTGGTTTGACTATATATGTTTTATAATTTATTTATTTCAATCATGTTACTTGTACAGAACTATTTATTACCACTTGGATGATATTCATTCACAATATGAGGGTTTCACCTTTTTTTTGCATTGTTTATTCACTCAGGTCCCACTACATGTGAGTGAATGTCATCCAGGTGGTGATGAATAATTCTGTACAGGTAGTTTAATTCTATTTATTTTTCTAAAATTATAAGCAGTCTGTCCATCTTCACATTTTATTTTATTAATTTTTTTCCAATTCGATAACATTTTTTTTTTCTGATTAACGCCTGAACTGGGCTTTAAAACATCGATTATGAGAAATCGTCCCAGAAGAAATATGTAGATAGTGTCGTGGTAAAATGAATAGATAGTGTTGAATGGTATAAAATAAATCTTATAGACTCGGTTAGAGTTTTGTGGTTTCCATAAGAATGTTCTCTTTCGCTGTCTCGAGATTTACATCATTTGAATGACTATTGATGTTGGAAGAATACAAAGAATTAGAATATAAATTAAGTCATCCAATCATAAGAAAATGTTTATTCCAATGATGGACATTCTTGAAAGACGCGTTGACGACGATATGTAGAAAAAGCAATTTCAAGAAAAATTTACAATGAGAACAAACCGTTGGTATTTATTCAAGGAATTGAAGTTAAAGTTCAAACCAATAATTTGTATTTTTTTTTTTTTTTTTTTGATGGAAAAAAATCAACTTCATTGAATTTCAAGAAATTACAGACATTTATCAAGCCATAAGACTTGAAAAAGAAATTCTGGAATAACATCCCACCACATTACAATATTCTCAATGTTCCATGCGTACCGACCAAGTTTATGCGCTGCTCCATTACCCTCCCCATACACACGGGAAAAAGAAACACTAACAAAGCATTTGGTTAAGCGTTGCACTTCAAAAAAGAGGTTCCCTGGCATGGAGTTCATCATATTGTTTTGCTGCAATGCTTGAATTATTAGTAAGCAATCTGATTCGACTTGGATATGAGAGATCCCCATAGTAGAACATAATTGAAGGCCTATGAGAATCGCCACTTGCTCCAATAATTTGTATGTTCTAAAATTTGATTGAATGTGAAAAATCTTGTCAAAATTACTTTTATAAGAATGAATGGCAATGGCAATGGCATCTTTTAATAAACTTGTATTAAAATGAGTTGATTGTAACAGTTTAATTGTTGATTTTATTTTTATTTTTTCATCTAAAATGTTAGAAGAGTAAATTGAAAGTGACTTTTGAAAATTTAATAATTGTATGTAAGTGTAATTTCAATCAATTATTTATAAAAGACCTGTATAAACTTGGATTAAAGATTCAAAATTTGAGAATCGACTCTGCAAATAAGTAATGCGTCTCAAATATGTCTTTCATGAATTCAACTTATTCAAGTCCGCTTTAAAAAAAATTGATTGAATCGAGTAATTTCTTGTATTAATTTTACCTAAGTTGTGGTTTGAGTAATAGTACAAGACTACAAGTGGCATTCATATTACATGGTATGGAAGGAATCTTTGGGCGTTTTACTTTCGTAAGAATCAAGGCTGCGTCCCAACAAGGAATAAAGCAAATCTTAGTCCCCACAAATAAAGCATGGTGTGTGTGAGTGAGTGAGTGAACGTGTGTATATGTATATCATAATCATATCATGGCCAGGAAGAAATAAATCATATAAATTTGATTATCTGTCGATACTTTGTCCTCACTATAATTAAAAGTTGAAAAGTAATAAGCGAGAGTATCATGCACTGAGAATTTTTTTTAATTTTTGCCCAGTATAAATTTGATATGTGGACATGTATAGGACCACACCGCCCGATCCTATGAAAGGACCGGCCCTCAACGGTTCACGAGTAGGGTCAAACTCGTCCATAAAGTGTGCTTAAGCTCGGGATCGGGATCGGGATCCGGATTGGCTTGCAACTCGAAACTATTCCTTGTCGGCCCCTGAATTATGCCAGCAATAAAAAAGATGAAGCCTGAGATTGAAGGACCGTCAGCCTTCTTTAAAGGCCATCGACCTTCGAAGATAAGTCATAGCTGATAGATATTCATCAACCATTCAAATTCAAATTCAATTTTTTTATTATTAACACGGGCTGACGGTTAAATCATCTTGATCGATCATTTAAACTGAAGCAACTTGAATTTTTCAACTATTGGCCCGTGGACAAATTTACTCAGGTTATGAATCGATTCACAAGCCGCTTTTATCAGCAGGTCTGAACGGTTACACCACTAGATGTGTATATTTGAATCTCAATTAAATAGTGAGTCGTACTTATTTGATACACACATCAATTAAATAGTGACAATATGACAGGGTATTTAATACTCCATACTCAAGAAATACTAGAAATTTTTTTATTTTTGACATTGTCGACCTGTGTGTGTATACGAACACAGTAGTAGTGGGGGATGATATCAATGGAATGTTTGGCTCGGAAATTTAAGCTAGATCTTACCATTTTCATCAGCTACGTGAGAGTGAGTCGGAGCCATGGGGGCAGGCAGCTTTTGCTTTTTGACATCTATAATTATGCAAATGATATACTAAAGTGAAGGGGTTGAGATTCCAATCACAATAAAATGTCTACTCGAATCTGATCCCCGCCTCACTCTTCACTTTTGTTTTATTTTAATGTCAAACATTAATCAACGTGCCAAGTAATTGTTACACTTAATTGAATTTTATCATTTTTTTTTTGTCGACGGGAAACTCGCAGTCGCTACTCATCGTATGTGCACTGAATAAATTCTCGAACTGACGCAATAGCCTGCAAATCACGTCAGTCAGGTTAACCACACTAGGCAAACCTAGTGCGACAAGCTCGACCAAGAAAGTATTGGTAAGGATATCGAACTCGTGACCAAATGTCTTCATGCTCACCTACTCCACCAACTCGACCACTCATGAGGGGCGAATTTTATCATTTAACGTCACATAGACATATGTAACATTAGTGATAATGTATAGCATTAACTTAAAAATATAAGATCAAAATTTAGCAAATAGTATGGGTAGAATGGAAGTGATAAAAATAAATCCAAAAAAAAATTGGTTATAAAATGAAATAAATGTTAGAATTTGGCCAGTATTTTAACCTTTTTTTTTTTTTTTTTTTTTTTTTATCTTTACTTCAAATAAACTGAGTACTTATTTGATTTTGATTCTTTGAAAACTATTTTTTTGGTGGATGCGTAGTTAAAAATTTAAGAAAAGTTATGAAAAAACGTGAAAAATAATTTTTATCCAAGGAAAATAGTCAAAAGAACGTGAACTCTTAGAAAAAGCATTACAAACTTAAAGGAGATTAACGTGTAACCAAGGAAAATAATAATTTTTATTTTGTGCTCGTGCGTACGTAGTTGTTAATATTATATATTACATATATTTATATTTAATGAAGATAATGGAAGATTAATTAATTAATTTTAATTTTGAGCTCTATATTATACTTGTTGGAATTGTCGTTTTTCTTCATGCAACACAAAATTGCGTACAAAAACTAATATTGTTGAAAAACTCCACTGATACACATTACAATTGCATCAACAAGCACTTGCTAGGTTGATTCTATTGGAATATTAAGATAGCATAGACAACCTCCACTTGAGAGCAGATCCAAGAATTTATGGTGCCATGGCTAAAATTAAGCCACTTTTTGGTTTAGATAAAGTGGAAATTACACACCAATCTATTTTTAAATATGACAATTCAAAAATAAGATATAAAATTTATTTAATAAAAAATCAGGTATTATAAAATTAACCCAACACACCACACCCTACCCAACTCAATTTCATTTGAAACCTTAAATCAAGATTCCCCAATCATTTTCTCCTTCCTCTTCATCAAACGCATCACTGAGCATCGCCGGCGTGGCATCAATGTGCAGTGCGATGCCGCTCCGAGCAACTCGCAGTGACGATTTCAGGGATGATGCGATGAGAGGCTTCAGTAATGAAACCACTGTTCGGCGACGGCAACTCGATTTGTGGATGCGGCGTCGACGATTTGTGGTTTGTGTTTATTGCTGTCGTGAATGATGGCAGCCATGGTTTTGAGATGATTTTTGGGAGTTTTTCTTTCTCTTCTAATCCAGAGTTCTGGGGTGATTGTTGTTGGTTGGTTGGTGGTGGTGGTGGTGCATGTGGTGATAATGTGGTTGTGATGGTGTTGGTAGTAATGATGATGGTTAGATGGTGGTGGTGGTCTTGGTTATGGTGTTGGCGTTTTTTGTAACGACTCGACCTTTACGCAGAAATCATTATATCATACGTACTGTCCACTTTGGGGTGGGCAGAGCCCACTTATACCCTCACGATTTTTCTGACGCATTTCCCAAGATTTGAATCCAATACCTCTATCATATGAGAGACCAAAGTTGAATCCTGATACCAATTGGGTGGTTCTGGTGGTGCTAGCATTGGCGATGGTGACAGTGACTGCAGTTTTGGTGGTGTGGTTTGTTGATGGTTTTTGGTCGGTGATTTTCTGATTTGCAGTATTTTGGATTTGGTTTTCTCAACGTCGCGACGATGTTGCTGGTGGTGTGAGATATGTTGGTTGGTTTGTGACCAAGTATTGGTGTGGGGGTGTTTGTGATCGAGTTTTTGGTTAATTTGTGATCAACTATTTTGCTATGACCTAAAAATTCGATAATTTGTGATCGAAAAATAATCTATAACCCATTAATTTTATAATTTGTGATCGACAGATAAACCGTGACCTATAATTTTTTTGATGTGTAACCGTGAAATAATCTGTGATTAGTTAATTTGATAATATGTGACCAATAAACAAGTTTGTGACCTATAAAGACGTACCTTGCCTATTAATTGTATAATTATGACCTTAATATATTAAATTAATAAAATATAGAAAATTGTTTATTTATTACTAGAGTTTTGAATTTTGAAATTTAAAACCTCAAAATTGAAGTGACACATAGTTAATATCTGAGTTGTGAATTTTTCCCTTAGATAAATATACAATTTTTAGTAAGTTTTGATAAATGTTGATAAAATTTATGGTTGAAAGTGAATTTAATAAAATGTGTGATTAAAATTTAATTGTTAAATTTGACTTAAATTTTAATTAGCTTTTCAAAGGAACCAAACAGTGGCTTCAATGCAATTATGCGAAGTCAATTTGGACTTTGGGTTGGGACTTTGTGGGCTGATTTTATTGTGACTTGGGCTATATGTTAAGAAATGATAATTTCTCCTTTATTTTTTGGAATTGGGCTGGAGTTGGACCAGTCTGTAGCTAGGTACAGCCCTTTCCTAAATTCGCCCTTCAGACCACTAATATCCGTCGAAATATTATGACACTCTATATACAACCAAAGACAGTTTGAAGAGCACAACTCATGGGAAATTGACAACACTATATACAACTAGGACTGTCAATGAATTAAATTTTGTCCGAATCCGATGAAATTAATGGGAGATAAATTTAATATTTCAATTTGATAATTCGATTAAGATCTGAATCCGATAATTCGATAACTAAATTCAGCAAATATGGATATAGGTCAATTCGATCATATTTGTTATAATAATATAACATATTTTATATATTATCAAATAATTTATTACATATAATTTATTTATTTTCAATTTCAAATTTTGTATTATACTTTGACTTTTAATGAAAAATGTCAAACCTATCAAATTTCAATATAAATTTAGTATATATTATAATAAATTTTGTATTGAGATGGAGAATACCCTCCTTTCAATAAAAAAAAAAAAATGTGTAAAATATTTTAGATTGGATATCCAATAACATAGCAAATCAAATATGAAATTAACAATCAAATATCAATTGGATTATCGATAAATTATTCTTATCGGACCGGATCGGATATCGAATCATTCCACTAGATTATAATAAATTTTGTATTGAGATGGAGAATCCAACTTAAACTGAATCGATTCAGAGAAATGAATGAACGGTCTAGTTGGTTTCTCATAAAATAGGAGTGCCATATTGAAAGCAATCAAGTCACATTCATATTAATTTCTTGTTTTCCAGTATTTCTACACTGAATTTCATATCCAATTTCAACAATCCTGCATATAAGCATAGACTAGATCACTTTTGTTTCCTATCACAATGTCATAACAAGAAAAGAGTACAATGTTTGTAAAACAAACAATTAAACGAGAACGTAATGAATAATGATTCAATGAGTAAGATGTCCACATAAACAAGAAAAAAGTAGTCGAGATCTATCACCATTCCCATGGTCAAATAAACCTGCATTGAAGTTTCTTGCACCATCGAATCAAGCCAAGAACTCGACCGAGGAGGAGCGACATGGCCTCCAATGAACAATGAATTTGCATCCGAATCAGACACAATATGATTGAAGTCCTCAGGTCCATAAGCTCCCGGGCTCTGATCTCTTCTGTAATTGCTGGCAGCTCTCCTTTCTTCTTCAAGAAAGTGACCGAGAGACGGGGTGTTGTTCATGCTCACAACATCAGTGGTTTTTGAGCATAGGGAGAAAAAACAACTTTTGTGCTTATAACTCTTTTTATTCCTTGTGGGTTCTGGGAGCCGCCCCCTTGTTGATCTACGTGAGAGCTCGAGAACGTCGGAAAGACCGATGAGGCTCCCGAGAGTGATACTCTTATCGGGGAAGAAAGAACCGGTGGACTGTAAATGTGGAAGATCGTTAAGATTACAAGGACATCGGCTTTAAGAACATGCCCTATTTAGTCATCAAAACAGCCGTCTCATTCATCCGAATTAATTCATAACTAGTTTTTATGAAATTCATAACTTTTTTTTAAGTACATATTCTACACAAAAACTGATTATTTATTTTCAAACAACCGCCTAGTTGAAGACGGGGTGGAAACTTAATAGTTTTTGGAAAGAATTAAACTACTTTGTCCTCATGGGTGACCTCAAGCATGACCTCGGCCCCACCACTCCTCTCACATGGAGGTCGGGTCCCACCTCATTAAATTTAATATTTTTTCCCTCCATGTGAGGGGAGTGGTGGAGCCGAGGTCATGCTTGAGGTCACCCATGATGGTAAGGTAGCATGATTGTTTTGGAAAATGGCACTTGGCCCGGCTCAATGCCAGGCCAAGTGCACGCCCCCCTATTGGAGGGGGGACTCTGGCTAGGGGGCCAGGCTAACTGATAGTTTTTACAGTTATCGATAGTAGAGTCAAAGTGGACCGGCCTTTCAGCCCCAGCCTAATGTAACAGGCCATGGGCCACCCTGTCGGGCTAGGCATTATGGGCTACTGGTATTAAAAAAAAGTGGAAATTGCATATAATCCTACCTTTAAAGATCTCATTTCATAAATAAGATGAAAGGTTTCATTATTCAAAAACCAGATGTTTTGTTAAATAATATATTATTATTAGATAAATATATTAATAATTAAATTAATTTATAAACCTATCTCCAACCCCACTACCCTACATCTTTCCCAAACCCTAGCAAACGATTTTCTCTCTCTCTACCTCTCGTCCATCTCCCTCCACCCCATAGCCATTCTCTCTCTACCTCTCGACGGTGGTATGGTGGAAGAGCTATTGTGGCAGTGGTATGGTGGCGGTAGATCTACTGGGCATCGAGGCGATGACGGGTTTGCTATTTGTGGTTTGGTGGCGACTTTGTAGGTAGGTCTGGTGGTGGCTTTCTTGGTGGATCTGGTGGCGGATTTGTGGGTACGGCGTTAGAGATGGAGCGACGGTGGTGTTTTGCGGTGTTTTTTATGGCGACGGTCGCTGTGGTTGTGTTGTGACTGGTGATGGGGATGGTGGCGGAGGGCGGCGTCGCTTGTTGTAGTTGGCAGTGGTACGGTGTGGTGGTGATTTTTACGGTGGTTTTTTTTTTTTTTTTCTTCGATCTACTTTGTCGTTGTGGGGGTGGTTGGTGGTGTGTGTTAATGTGGCGGTATTGGTGGTGCAGTGGTGGTGGGCGTGGCGTGTTGGTGGTGGTTTAGGTTAGTGGTGGTGGTGCGTGTTAATGTGGAGGAGGTGGTGGTGCAGTGGTGGTGGTGGTGGTGGTGGCGGCGGCGGCGACGACGACGACGGTTGTGGGTTTGGGAATTTTTTGTTTGGTCGTGGTGATGTGGTATGGGGATGGGGATGGGTATGGGGGTGGGGGTGGGGACGGTGGTCACAGATTAATTGATTGACTGTGACCACTAAATTGATTAATCTGTGACCAATAAAAAATATGTGACTAATGATTTGGATAATTTGTGACTAAGAAATAATGTGACCTAACAAATTATTAATCTGTGATCAATAATCTGATAATTTGTGATTGTAAAATAAGTTGTGACGTGATTTGTGATCGATGAATAAATTGTGACCTATGAGACCAATGATTTGGATAATTTGTGACTAATAAATAATATGTGACCTAACAAATTATTAATTTGTGACCAATAATTTAATAATTTGTGATTGTAAAATAAGTTGTGACGTGATTTGTGACCAAAGAAAAATTTATGACCTTTAAAATTTTTGAATTGTGACCGTAAAAAATTTGTGACATTTCAAATTTTTTATTTGTAATCGAAAAGTAATATGTGACTAATTAAATTGTGAATATGTGACCGATGAACAAATTGTGACCTATAAATTTTTTGAATTATGACGTAAAATAATTTTTGACATTTAAAATTTCTAATTTGTGACCGAAAATAATATGTGACTAACTAAATTGTGAATTTGTGACCAAATTATATAAATCTGTGACCTTAATATATTTAATTAATTAAATTATAAATAAATGTGAATAAAAATCTGATTTTTGAAAGTTGAAACTTATTTTCTTATTATTGAAATTGACCAAAATTATACTCTTACTTATGAAAATTACCCTAAAAAAAAATAAATGAAAAAAATTTCGGAAACAAAATTTTGTTCAGTAGAGATTTGAGTGTGTTTGATAGAGATTATTTGGGAAAAATGTATTTTGAAATAGTGATATGATGGGAAATGTGTGGTTGAAAAAGAAGGAAAAGTTATTGATGTGATGAAAAATATTATTTTATTGAAGAATGTGTGGTTGAAAATGAGTAGAATAATGAGAATGAGAATTAAAATGTGGATCAAACAGGGCCTTAGATCCAATTTTAATTGAAAATATAACCGTTATGTTTGACTTTTATCTCACGCATAAAACCCACTAACGATTAATTTTTCAATTAAAATCTAGTTTAAATCTCCGCCTAACACACTCTAAATTAACAAAAATAATAAATTTGGCCAGTAAGTTTGGCTGGTCGCCTGGGCCCTCACCCTGGTAGTTCTTGATAGTACTAAAGACTAAAATGGATGCACACGGATGGGGATATTAATGCGCACTCAATTACGTCTGTTACTATTTTTAAAGCAAATTTATTTTTTCTTCCTATCCTTGAGAAGGTCATCTCCATCAAAGACTTGTTTTTGCTTTCATATTGATTGAACAGGAAAAATAAAAAATGCAAAGAAAAATGAGAGTAAGAAAGACATAAAGAATGAAAATATAAAGATCCACCTTAAAGCTAATTTGAATTTTTCTTGGATATTGCTCACCCAGACATTCATGATAAAAAATAAGTTAAAAAACAAAACAAAAATATTGAATTGACCTCAGTATCAAGATCAGAAGAAGAATCGTTGGAGGATGTGGGAGAACCAGTGAGCAAAGCGTTGAATGAAAGAGAGCCAACATCACGATATCTGGCCAGCCCAACTCTCGCATTGAGTGGTTCCAGCCCGAGTGGCCACCCCTCTTCCTGCAAATCAACAAAAAAAATTCAAGAGTATTCTTTATAAGAGTGTGTTGAGAGGGGGTGGGGTAGGGTAAGGTAGGGTAGGGTAGTATAAACAGCTAAAACAAGTACCTGTTGAGCCATAGCTTTCTCCCTTGAAAAATTTGGTGAGGGTAAGGGCCTAAGGGGGATGCAGTTAATAGGTATTGTGAGGATATCCCAGGTGTGATTTCATTTTGAGGGACATTTCCACCATTGTGTTCTCTTTACTTCCAATGAAAAGGCAAAAAGTGGACATCATATGACTATGGGTTTCGGACACCATGAGTGCCAAAAATAAGTGCTTTGACTTCGGATGCCATGGGTGAAAGTGAATCTAACAAGACTTAGGGAGAAGACTTTCCTATCCTCATTCTATTTGGAATAGAGCAACTAGAACTATAACCTTCAGTTTGTAATAATTGAGTCTTTTGATTTGTAATTATGTAGCAATTAGGTCCATATACCCTTTGAAAGAAGGAAAACAAGTTTTTATTCTTCTTGAGAGATGGTTAGGCCATTTTCAATTTCTTAAAATTGCAAAAAAAAAAAGTTAAAAAAGAAATCAATCTTTAATGATATTACTCTAACGACAATCAAAATATAATTTATTAAGCCAATAAGTTAACAAAATTAATTCATTAGGCCGACAAGACAACAACAACAATCATTAAGCCGACAATGCGACACTTAAACAATAATTAATTAACTAATTTATCGACAATACAACTTAGACAAGTAGACGACGACATTCAATTCAATATTTAGCTGGCAAGGCAATAAGTAGAGAGATTAGCACATTTACTTGGTAGGGAGTATTCAAACTTTTTATTTTCCTATGTGTCTGCAGAATTAAGTCCGTTGACACTTGACAATTAAGCATGTTGACAATAAAGAAGAATTCTGCATTAGAATTTAGAATAAACTTTTACTCCACAATCTAATTAACTAAGGTGTGTGTATTGAAAAAGCTATTATCAAAATTAACTTAGAATTGGCGTACCAATTCTTGATTTTTATCATTTTATGTACTTTCGTATGATGATCTCATTTTTCTTAAGTTACAATATGAAGAACTTGATTTTTATCATTTTATGTACTTTCCTTTGATGATCTCATTTTTCTTAAATTACAATATGAAGAATTAGTACACCAATTACTTAGAAATTCTACCCCTCTTGCACAAAGTACTAAACACAATTAAATTCCTTAAATTAAAGGAACGGCTGAATTGACATGAAACATCAACTTTAAATTTACTCATTTGAAATATAGTCCATTTAATATTCTTACGACCAAATTTTACCTAAGTGAAGTAAATGGATGTCCAACTCAAACTTGTAATAAATGTCAATTATGCAATATGAAAACATTGATCATTTGAGATATTTCTGTTGTGCATCTTTGTTTTTTAGTTCTAGAACTCAAAAATTCACGACGTAACTACATGGATTGAGAGAACAAAACCATACTGCTAAAGGAACAACCACGAGTACTTATTACTTAATAATATTTCGTAATTAAGATTTTTATAAACAAATTTAACATCGAAATCATCCATACAAACTCCAAGAAAACTTCTATTCTATTTCTTAAAAACAGAAAACCCACTCTCAAATCTCAACAATCAATATTAAGTATTAAAAATATACATAAAAAGCGGTCCAAGTTACAAAATACAAGAAACTAAACTCCAAAATGACAAAATAAAAAATACATGCCACTTACCACTTGCAGGATTGGAGGAATTGTATGGTTGTGTACATTGTACTGGCTATGGACCGGACTCATGGAGGAGAATGGGGTGGAAGCCAATGGATTAGAAATAGAAGTGGTTTTAGGTTTGGGTTTGGTTTATAAATGGGTATTCAAATTTAAAATTTTTTTGGGCCAACAAAATGGAATTGGGTCAATTACTCATTTTGTTGGATTGGAATCGTTCTTTTTTTTTTTTTTTTTTTTTTTTTTGGTTGAACACGAGTTGCTCAATCAAATATAATGGGCTCAACCAAAAAGAAAAAAAAAATGGTGGACTAACTGGATTTGGGCTTGGGTTAGCAGGGCTGTAGTCCGGGCCAGCCCGTGCCTAGATCCGTCCCTGTATAGCACTTTAACCTACTCTATGAGCTCTACATTTTGTACAAAATTTGTACACAGAAGTACTGGATTCTTTCTAGGATTTGTTCCCATGTTATGGTAAATTATCTATGACAGGAAGAGATTGGTTTATCTACTGACTTTGAGAGGCAGCCCAAATTTTAGATAAACCCTGATTGGTCCTCCCACATTTGCTGTTATGATAACCAGGCCCCATGCTGCTGCTTGGATGGTTTGACCTCCATGGCTACTGCTACAATCGAACAAGGGCCAAGACGAGGACCAGGTTTGAGATCCAAAAGTCCTAGAAGCAGAAATGGAAGGTAAGTCACCATACCTAATCGATGAAGAGGACGAACCAAATGACTCGCTGATACCATTGTCGGAGTCTATGCGAGCAGACTGAGCAAAATCCTCGTCCGTGTAGCTTAGACTTTTCTTGGGTACATTATTTTTCTTAGGAAGTGGAGGCAAATGCCTCTTGCTAGTTTCACTGGCCATGTTGTCTTCTCGGGTTGGAGAACAGCTTGTGGAATGTGGTTGTGGAGTACAGAGTGTTTGGAATTCCTTTTGGAATTTATGTCTACAATTGGTGGCTCGATTTTTATATTTCCAGGCCAGGCAATTGCAACAGAAACATCTTCACACGGGAAGTGCTCGTATGTCTGGATGGCAGTCCTACTACTGCTTTTCCCACCTCCTCCATTTCTTGAATCTTCAAGCTTCCAGATATACACCTGAGAATCTTCGCTTGCACTTATTACATATATCCGTTTGCAGTGAATGTAATTTGGCTGCTAGTATTCCGAAATCCTGTTTCCAGTATTAAAGTGTTATTTGGATTCCCCATTCACGATTTTTCTACCAAACGCAACAAGTATATGTACCTCTAAGTTTTTGGACTAGCTCTGTTCTGTTTTAGACTCGAATCTGAGAGTCAACAGAAGTAATGAGCACTTCAGATGGATTCTGAAGTGAGAACTGTTAACAGAATAAAAATAGTTACTTGCTGGCAAGTTTCTGAAGGGAGAGAGCCTGAAGTGACATTAAGAGACTTCTTCTTGCATTGAAAATCAATTTGATCTTTCGGGTCCAATTTGCAATCCAAGTTGAAAAATAAAGTGAAAATTAACATACAAGGACAAAGTATGATGGTAGTCTGTGGGATTCAAGAGTTGTTCATACCATCTATAGCATACAAACAACATATCCCTTTATAGCTGACTGCCTTGTCCATCGAAGATGATAATAGTAGCTGCATAGAACTTTCTTCCTCTATGTTAACAGTTTCTAGGAACTAATAATTTGAAAATTGAGAGTTCTATTTCAATGTTTGCTACCATTTCCTGATCCTACCTTATAATAGATATTAGCATGTGGGAAAGCTGACCTGAGATTTTGACCATGAAAAATCTAATACATCATCTTGGTGACCTGTGAAAGTGCAGAACTGCTTTTCTGAAAGAGCAAATATAGTTTCTGGCATACTTACATAGTCAGGAATCGATCGAGTTTCATTTTTCGATTGTTCCTCCCTCTTCTCATCATTTCGGATGGCATTGGTGTAATCTCTACAAGTGAAGGCCGATTTGAAACAGTGCCAACCAGCTAGCGAACAGGTGTCTCCCCCGGCGAATTTATATTGTCAAGGACTCAAGCGATCTTGTTGACATAACATCACATTCTTGCACTTTCAGAAAAGCAGTTCTGCACTTTCACAGGTCACCAAGATGATGTATTAGATTTTTCAAGAGTTGTTCATACCATCTATAGCATACAAACAACATATCCCTTTATAGCTGACTGCCTTGTCCATCGAAGATGATAACAGTAGCTGCATAGAACTTTCTTCCTCTATGTTAACAGTTTCTAGGAACTAATAATTTGAAAATTGAGAGTTCTATTTCAATGTTTGCTACCATTTCCTGATCCTACCTTATAATAGATATTAGCATGTGGGAAAGCTGACCTGAGATTTTGACCATGAAAAATCTAATACATCATCTTGGTGACCTGTGAAAGTGCAGAACTGCTTTTCTGAAAGAGCAAATATAGTTTCTGGCATACTTACATAGTCGGGAATCGATCGAGTTTCATTTTTCGATTGTTCCTCCCTCTTCTCATCATTTCGGATGGCATTGGTGTAATCTCTGCAAGTGAAGGCCGATTTGAAACAGTGCCAACCATCTAGCGAACAGGTGTCTCCCCCGGCGAATTTATATTGTCAAGGACTCAAGCGATCTTGTTGACATTACATCACATTCTTGCACTTTCCAAACATGAATTACACTATCTCCTCCCATGCTTGCTAGGAAATGCGTCCCAGCTGAACTTAATTGTCCATATTGAGCCATCATGAGCTTGAATTTCTTGAGACGTGCAAAGCTGAAAATTCTTCGTAGGATTTCCCATACTAGTGTGCTTTGATCCATTGAGATGAAGTTTTGCTAGCTGTCAGTTCTACTAGTGAAGATTGTGAAGACTGTTTGCCTTCTTTATCTACAACTTTTCCACTCATGGTATTTGCGGCTCCCATGATGTTCTTCAAGAAAGATGCGCCCATTCTCTTGCTATTTCGGAAACTCTTAGTTAGATACGAATGGACATTTACTTTCCTGGCATCTTCAAGGCTCCTCGAGACATTACCACAAGCCACCATTTCCTTCACAAACTACGAATATCCAACAGATTTCTCGAATTCCTCCATTGCAAGTTGTTTCCCAGTCTCTCAACATTGTTAAGCTTATTCCATTTTCTTTTTTCAAGGATTCTTTCACAATATACTTCTTTCCAGTGTCTAATTCTTTATCAGGAAGAATGAATCAAAAGCACCTGGTGACATTACAGATTGTAACACCTATCTATTTAGCAGGGCTGATTTGGTTCTAGCCCTTTTCAGGTTCGATATTCACACTAGCGGCGCATAAACTATGTTCGTCAACCAAGTTTGTTCAGTGGTCGTAAGCTAATTAGTTAGTGGGGAAAAATCGGGTCGTGCATGCATAGTGACTACTAACACGTGTGCTATAAGCTATTTGTCCTTACTATGTTCTAGTTAAACATTGTTTTGATTCAGGACCGATTGGTTCTTCTTTTCGCTTTTTTTCTTTTTCACAGAAAAGCTCTCTATATCACCATCTGATCTCGACCTAACGAATATAATTGGCGCTTCAGGTGAAGCCTCAGCCTCGGCATCGTCCTCGGGCTTGTCTTTTTTTGGTTCTTCCGAGGGAGAAGAATCTGCCTTTGATCTAGAAGCTTGGAGGAGGAGGGGGTTGATATGATCCTGGATAGGCCAAAACCGAACGCAAGTGCAAAATTCGTAGAGAAGATGCAAAGGGCTCGGTCGAAACTAATTTAAGTTAACACTGTCGTAAAAAGCCATACAAATGCATGCTCGGGAAACGGGGCACATGAGGTCGAAGTTAACATGTCAATGGACAAGTTTCATGTTGGGATCGAAGATCGAAAAGATTTGGATCCACGTGATAAGGCGGGCCGAAGATTTTCCTGCCCAACCAAACGAGCAATGGCCTACCAGACGTTCAATAGAATTCTATGTGCATCCGGACTTCCGGAATGGTCGTCCGGTGGAACTGTTTTTCATGCTATTTATTTCCTTTTTTCTAGATTTCCTATTTTGGGCAAATTTGTTATTTAGGACTATTTGATTTCATATTTTTCATAATTCTTAGGGTTTATTATTTTAGTATAAATAAGTTTTTTTTTCATTGTAAACATTAACTTTTGATATGAATTAAATTAAAACTTTGTTTTTCTCTTCGTTCTTGATGGACAAATCGAACTTATCAAATATTTAATTATATTTGGGGCGGTCAAACATCGGATCGTGGGTTCGTCATTGTGTAATCAAGGGGTTCAACGCATCTTCGTTATCGTTGGGTTGTTTGGTTCACCTTGTTGAATTCAAGTCCAAAACCTAGAACTTATCAAAGGATTTGCAACTTTTGTGGCGTTCGCAAATCGAGGTTCGTTGATTTTGTAATCAAAAGGTCTTTCAAATTTCGTTCTTATTTGGTTGCTTGGTTCAATAATTTGCAGGTCAAAATCATATCGTTTACAACCTGAATTTGGACTTTCCCCTGAATTTGGACTTTCCCAGAGTTTTCAATTTATTCCGCAAGTTCCATGTGATTCTCCTACCTAAGATCTCATCAGGGGGGAAGAACATCAGGCTTGATTGAAATTCCTCGTACAAATTTGGTAGTAGTGACCCTGAGAAAATCTTTGTCGCTGTTCCAATACCTGTCAAAACGTCGTTTAAAGACTACTATAATAATCAACGTATAAGATTTGAAGTAACCGTTGACATTTTAAGATGCAACTTTCGAGATACCTTGAAATTGCTTATTGTATCACTACTTTATGTTTCCTGGTTCTGCCATCCACATGTCGTATCCTCCTAATACAAAAGAAGAGCTCATAGGTACTACCGCCTCAATCTCAACGCTGTCGATCCTTTAATGGAAACGGCCGAGATAGTAAACACAGATGACATTCTGCTATCCTCAAATTCTTCGTCCTCGTCCAATCATGACAAGGCAGCCAAATCGAGAGGAGCAGCCGATGACATTCTTTCACGAGTTTCAAAGAAACATTTATCATGATCTTCTTCCAAACCATCCCAGTTCTGCAGTTCATGGTAAGCGTTCTACACTCCATTGTTGTAGAATTGCTTAAACTATTCATTGAATTGAATCAGAAAAAATGGAAGTAAATGGATTAATATTTAGGAACGTTGTGAATTTATATCCATGAATAGAAATTTGGATAGTTTGTTGGGTAAATCTTTAAGCATGCACGGAATACGCTTATCATTTTTTCTTTTCGTGGAAAAGGAGGGGAAAGAGAAAAGTGGAAGAGAAGAGAACATAAGCCGTTAACTTTGGACAAAGAAAATGGAGAAATAAAAAATAAGTAAAAATATTATCAATTAAATCTATGGGATAGTACTCAACATACTATATAAAAAAGAACTAAAATTTTGTCAATTACGATCTGATGTTGCCTGCCAAATATGTAGTAAGGCCTTAATAATTAAATGCTGATTTGCCTTTTTATTTTGACCCATTCACAAAATTGATCATGAAGAAATTAGTAATCAGTGTGATCAGAGTTAATTCTAATACTTGAAAATTTTGCATGCTGGGTCTAGCACGACTAACACCTTGTTTGATTTTCAAGTAGTCATATTTCAATTTTAAGAATATCGAGTTGTGTTAGGTTTTGATAATCAATAAATCCGTGCGATGATCAAAAATAGATATCGGGAATTTGATCGACGCCATAAACTTGGCTCGACTCGGCAACGACCTACACTTTTGGAGGGTCCAAGTTTGTTTTGGATTATTGGGTGGATTAGTGTGTTGGCCCATTTATTGGAGGCCCTATTACCTTATTAGTTTGCTCAATTGAGTGACCTAATTGGTTTGGCTATATATACATTTCTCGTCTCTTCCAAGTGTGTGAGTGTGCAATAGAGAAGAAAAACGTGAGGGGCCATTCTTGGTGGTTTTTGGAGTTCTATCATTGCTTCTTCTTCTTCCTCCCTTTGTGATGTTGCAACCATCACCATTAGAGTCTCCTTTGTGGGGATAAACTTGTGGCAACCAAGGTGTAGGAAGTTTTGGGTCGAGCCGACTGTGTGGTATTCGTTTGGTTGATTTCTGAGTCCGAATCAAAAGTCTCTCAAGGGATTTTCGCGACAAGTTGCATGTAAATAAAATGGAATCAATAAAGTTGGAAGTCTAACATCTGTTCTCTTGCAACTTTAACTGTTAGACCAACCCACCACTTAAAAGAATCAACCAGAAATAACTACCAAATAACTGAAAGTGAAATATTTTTTTTATAATAAACATCCGTATAAAATTTCTCTGGGAATGTAATTTATGTATTTTATTGTCTATTCAAGAACACCATTAGCAATACAAGAAAATGTTCATTCTTTACAGTAAATCCCTTACCACATAAGGTGTAGAGCTAAACAATGCAACGGATGAGATTTTACTTCTTACTTCTTTTAACTGAGTTCAACACTCTAAATTATCCATCAATATTCTTTGTCATGGTTTCCATTGCGACTTGAATTCCACATCAAAAGTATGGACTTTCAGTGTGTGGTTTATATAGACTCCAACTTCAACAGCTAGCTTTTTTGAAATGGCTCTCCCAAGATCTATATCATTCTTCATCTTGTCGAGTTTTCTTCATTTTCTGGTCTACATCGTCGTTGTCGTGAGAAATTGTAGTAAACATCGATTCAACCTCTGTAAAGATATCAAATTGGAGGGTTCTTGGGGATGCTTTTCGTTTTGTTGAAGTTGAGGGTTGTGGCCTGGTTTTTTTGGGTGCTGGTGGGCACTGTGCGATCACCGGGATTTTGTGATCCAAAGATATCGGAGTTTTGAATCCATCATCGGATTCTGCTAATTGGGATTGCCCTAAACATGGATTTTCTGATTCTTCTCTTGATGAAGGAATTGAGGCCTCACAATCTTTTACTTTTTCTTGTTCTTGTTCTTGTTCTTGTTCTGGTCCCTTTTCTGTATCATGTTCTTGACAAGAATCTTGATTTTCTAGCTTAGGTTGCGATGAACTCTCGACTTTGATCTCTTTTTCTTCTTCTTTGACGAGGAAAAACTTTTTATTTGACATTGAGTAGTATTGAAATTGATCAGTTTCTAAACTTTTTAGAGAGAGAGATGGGGACTTGAGAAAGCAAGGAAGAAAGAATTTTTGTTAAGAAAAAGCCTACGTGCGTTGCCTTAAGTGACTTTTCAGGGTAGAAACTTCTTTACATTTTTGTGGTTTTTATTCATATAAGAGGAAGAAGAAAGACAAATAATGGGTTATTGTGTATGAATTAAGCCCTCAATCTAGTTCAAACTCCGTTAATTAGCTTTTTCAAGATTCTAATCTGGTGAATCCATGAAAAATGGAAATAAAAAGTAGATAAAAATTGTGAGTTCAATAAAATTATGATTAAAAATGAAGTTTGACCAAAAAAAAAAATACCAGACAAGAAGTTAATGTTTGCATCGGGGCTGCCTTTCTTGCTAACCCCATCTCTAAGATTGCATTGTCAAGTGTAATACGATCCCTTCTCACCAAGGAAAAAATCTCCTCACAAGATTGTTGTTTGTTTGTAAAATCAATCTTAAAATTTGAATGCTTATTTGACCCTTAGATAGATATAATTACTCATTTTAGTCAATTATTCCATTGCTCACTAAATTGAAAAATGGGATAAATGATCAAAGTTTTAATTATTAAAAGTAGACATTTTAAAATTTGAAGACTATTTGTGACTCACGCTTATGGTGTCTTAACCTTATAAATAATAGAGAGGACAGAGAGAGAACATTGGATCCTTGGCTAACATCCCTTTCTGTCTCACACAAAGACACGCACACAATCCGCATATCCATATGGGCTGTTCCATATGGGCATTTTAATTTTACAAGGCCAGCTGATGTTAACCTAACGACCCTTATCTTCTCATAATATCGTCAAGTTATTTTAATGGATTCTACCAAATATATAGATAGAAAATATATTTAATCAGTTTAATTTATAATTTAAGTTTTGCCAAACATGCACTTTTAATCTCTCGACTTTTTCTCATTCAAGGTTACTGATCAAGCTTTTATTTTATTTCAGTTACGATATTTCATTCATATTTGTATATTTGTATAATCTGACGGTTAATACTTATATCAGTTAATCAGACAAAATTGATTATGTTGAAAAAATCTTGATTTTTTTTTTCTCTTTATAAGAACGCATTTCAAAAGCATGGATTATCTAACAATCCATATTTGTTGACTACATTGAAGATAAAAATAATACACCAAAAGTTATTCAGGTCGCATTATTATTTTCCTTTGTCATGTTAGTGTTCCCTCAAATAAAATGGAACAAAATGCCCAAATTGAAAAACTAATGTGGCTAAGCATCGTATTTCGTGTACATACCCGACAGGCACCCTGTCAATAGGGGGGACCAAGGCCGAACCTGAGGAGAGGCCTCTGCCTCAGGCCCAACTTTTTAGGAGGCCCATTTTTTTGATCGATTAAGAAAAGGACACCCAAATTGACCAATATTTTATAGTATCCGTCATTCCAAAAAAATGGCCATTTATGTATATATAATATATATTAAACCTAGGCCCAGTAACCCACTATCCTTAGAATTAGAAGCCAATTACCAAATCATTATACCCAAATTTCATAATTCAGAAGACAGAAGAATCAGAACCGTCGTCGTCATCCCGCTATGCGCCTATGCCTTTAAAATTTCTTCAAAACCTCCATACCAAAAGTTTGGTTGCTTGAGAAATCAAGGGCGTAACAACCTAGATGGAAGAACGACGATGGAGGTCGCCGACTGGCCGTTGAAGCGTCATGTATGCAAATTTAAATTTAATCTTATTGCAATCGATTTTTTCCGTTTTTACTTTTTAATCACTGTAATTTCACTTTACTACTTTCATATTTTGATATATTCTGCTAATTATAATTTATAATTTTATATGCTAGGGTTTTTCTATGATTTTACGTAGAAGATTTTTTGCTTCCTGGCTGTCTGCTTAGTGCTTACCTGGAAGTTGGAAGTTGGAACGCTATTAGGAGTACTAATTTGGTGATTATACGGCATACATATAAACTCTGGATATTGAAACAGTTGTAATCAAGACAATGTTCGTTTTATTTTTTCATTTTCTTTCTCGTTTATGTGATTATTTTCTTTTGTATGCTATTTGTAATGAACTAAGGCCCTGTTTGATTGGCCAAGTTTTTCGTGGAAGGTGGAAAACGTTTTCCTACTTTTTACTATTCACCTGTTTGATTGCACTAATTTTCCAGGGAAAACGTTTTCCAACGTTTTCAAGGTACAAGCGGTTGATGCACAAAAGCTAGAAAACGTTTTTTCACCGTAGTGATGGAAAAACGTTTTCCAACTTTTTGACAAATTTTTTTTTTTTTTAAATTTTTTTTTAGCAATTGGAACACATTCCAAAGTTAATAGTAAAAAAATTTATCCATTTAATTGACAATATGTGTAAAAAACAAAACCAAATGAAAAATTTGCCAGGTGGAAAATTATACCAATCAAACACCATTAATTACAATTCCCTGTAAAAACGTTTTCTAGGCAATTCAATTCCCTGCCATTCATTTTCTTTCCACCCGTTTTTCACCCTTGCAATCAAACAGACCCTAAGGGCCTGTTTGATTGTCGTAGTTTTCCGTGGAAAGTGGAAAACGTTTTCCTACTTTTTACTATTCACCTGTTTGATTGCACTAATTTTTCAGGGAAAACGTTTTCCAACGTTTTCCAAGGTACAAACGGTTGATGCACAAAAGTTAGAAAACGTTTTTTCACCATAGTGGTGGGAAAACGTTTTTCAACTTTTTGACAATTTTTTTTTTATATTATTTATCAATTGGAACACATTCCAAAGTCAATGGTAAAAAAATTTCTCCATTTAATTGACAATTTGCATAAAAAAAACAAAACAAAAAAAATTTCGGGTGAAAAATTATACCAATCAAACACCATTAATTACAATTCCCTGTAAAACGTTTTCTAGGCAATTCAATTCTCTGTCATTCATTTTCTTTCCACCCATTTTCCACCATTGCAATCAAACAGACCCTAATAATTTAGTGGTTTTTCATGCTGTGTTTATGAAATTATGATGTGAGACTGTGAGTTGTTGATTTTTTGGTAATTTAATAATTAATAGCTAGTGTTGATGTTGGTTTTGTCGAGTTTATTAGTTTTCAGTTTTCTTCCCGGCGTGTAGTAGACTAGTAGTGAAATTCTAAGAAATGGTTTTACCAAATTGCATATCATTCCCAATTCCCCATTTTTTTATCTTCATTTTGGGTGTGTAGATTGATGTTGTAATTCTTGTTCCAATCTTCATTTTGCTTTATTTTGATTTTAAATTAACGAATTTTGTTTCGTACAACTCTTATAAATGAAAAAATGGATTGTTTGCTATGATCTAGAAGCCCAAATTCTAAAGTTTGCCTCAAGTATGACACTGGAGGACACATGTCCCCTTGGAAAAGCAGGGCCTACATTTTTCTAGCAAAACTCTATCCAAATTACTTAAGTTCTTTTTTTCTTGTTACATTGTACTCTATGTACATATCCATGGATGGACCTTGTGGGACTCCCCACTTAAAAAATAAAAAAAAAATTGTTTAGGGTTTTTTTTTTTAAATTAAAAGGTAACTATAAATTTTGATTGTGACCCAATATCCAAGTCGTCTGGGTCCGCTCCTGTACATATCCAAATGTCTGTATATGTATTTTTAAATTTAGGGGGGAGAAAATTGAGTCTATAAACAAAATGCTAGCAAATACTCCTACAAATTAGATTTAAATCCAAATACACTATGTGAAACCTTTTATTCCTGCTGCCTTCTCAACAGCAGCATCCGGAAATGTTACGGATTTATTTAATTAAAATTAATACGGCATATAATAAGAATTAATATAAAAGGAAAAAATGAAATTAAGTATTTAAAAAATCATTAGTAATGGGTGGTCGAAAGAGATTGAATATTATTGGACAATAACAAAAGAAAAAAAGTTGAATTATTATTCATTATCTTATCTCTAGATTTACCTAATAATGCGTACTTAACAACTAACATACAGAGGAGTAATATATTTTCACTTCATTAATTCATATTTATTAATTAATAAGTGGATAACATTGAACCGTAGCTGGGGTTAGTAACCTAGGATTCCCAACTGCAAATGGAAGGTTGCTATTTGAATTTTTTTTTTAGAATACAATTCCTTGTATAGAAAAGGTTGACGGAAGAATTTGACATTCACTCACATGTGTGTGAGTTCTGCGTGAATAACAAAGTCCAAAAAAAATAGTGGATTCGTCATTGTAAATATTTTATCAACCTCTTCTGTACGAGTAACAGTGTTCTTTTTTTTAACCATTAAAATTTTCAACGAAGTTAGTAAACAAAATACAACTTAGATTTGATAAGTTCCATTCCTGTAATCAAGAATTTGTTAATAGTTTACACGATTGGGAACTAATATATTAACGATATTGATTCAAATTTTGTATGAGAGATATTTAGTCAAAGAATAATATTACAATTATCTTAATTGTCTAACGACAGCCCGTTAAATTTGTTCAGCAGTCAAACAAAGAGGAACGCATAGCTTGTAACTCATTACATTTGGATGCTTAAATTAGTTTCGTTAACAAAATATGTTAAGACTTTGGGGGTCCATCTTAAAAGGTCAACCTTATTAAGAGAAGCAGTCTAAACTCTTTATAAATTGGTCTATATTTTTATTTTTATTCGATGTGAGATTATATCATTTAACATGCCCGCAAGATGGTGGCTCATTTGAGCAAAACAATCTTGAAATCCGTATACTCATTTTTTTTTTTTAGTCTTAATCAGATCGAATTACTTGTTGGAGCTTAATGGGCTCTGATATTATGTTAAAATTTGGGGGTTCCATCTTAAAAGGTCAACCTTATTAAGAGGAGTAGTCCAAACCCTTTATAAATTGGTCTATATTTTCATTTTTATTCGATGTGGGATTATATATCTTAATAAAATATAATAAAAAAATTACATGTATTTTAATTTGAATGAAGCCTTGTCATTTTGGGATCGTAGTACATGGTTGTGATTTTTTGTTTATATTATAACGTTTATGAATCATGTAACTCGACCATTAAAATGTACTCAATATGTTAAATTAGATAGAGAAAATTAAACCTGCACCTATTTTTAATTTTTTTTTCTTTCAAATATCAGATTTTAAATTTATTTTTTTCAAAACTCAGGTATACTGTATATACTGCAACCCACCCCACGTCACACCACCTACGCCACCTATCAATTAATTCATTTAATTCATTTTTCCACCTCACCCATCCAGACCATTTCATTGCTATTGCCTATCGGACTATCGAAACGGTATTAGTAGTTCATCAACGACGATGAAGGGATGAGCTATGACGTCATGTGATTTGTGGGTCAGTGGTGACCATGCACCCTATTCTTCGCCATATCATGCATGAGCAAGTATTCTTCCATTTCATCGCCATCGAGTTTGTCTCAACTAGCTCGGGATTTCCATTCGCTCGACTTCAATGGCCGCGATGCACTCAGTTCTCTATTGTATTGTCCTCGAAGTAGGTACTTCAACACTAGTGTAACGGGTGTTGACGAATTTGAAGTGGAAATGATAGTGGTGGGTATGGATTTGAGATGAAAGTGGTGGTGATGGTGGTAGATTTGAGGTGATGATGATTTAGGTGGTGCCGATGGTGTCACTTCTTCTGGTAGTGGAGGTGGTGGATGGTTGTGGATCTAAGGTAGCACCAACGACGATAGAGTGGGGTGAGATGAAAAGTAATTGCGATAAGTTAATTTAGTAATTTATGACCAATAAATAATTCGTGATCTACAAAAAATGTGATTTGTGATTAAATATGTAACTGTGAGCCACGAAATTGTCTTTGTAACTATGACTTTGTGTGATTTGTGACTAGTATATGAGTGTGACTATAATTTGCATGTTATTGTGATCTGTTTAATTAAATTATAAGACATGAAATTTTATTATTAGTCACAACATGTGACAATCTGATTTTTGAAATTTTTTCACAAGTTTTTTATTTTTAAATTTATCTTTTGAAACCTTTACAGTTTTGTATTATTTTTTTTCCAAATAGATATCACACATCCCCACACGCACGTTTAAGGCCCATTTATTGTCTCTTGAAAAGTCAAATTGTGTTTAAAATTAAGAAGTTATTTTTGTACATATTGGAATTTTTAAATTTTTTTGGAAGAGATTTTAACGAAAACTGACATAAAATAACTTTCTCAACATGCTCTTTTTTAAGAAACAAGAGCAAAATAAAAAATAATGCTTAATTATTTATAAGCTCACTTTGTAAGAGAATAAAATATGTATAAATTTTAAATTATTTAGCCCCTATTTAGTTTGGATAAAATTATATTTTTAATAATTTTTAATAAAAATATTGATGAAATATGTGATTAAAAATTGTGAACTTCATGAGATGTGTGATTTGAAAATTTTAAGAAAAATGAATAATAATAAATGGGGGCTTAATTGGGACATTTCAGATCTACTAACGGACTATCAAATACCCCAAGCCCATCCTAGCTTTAGGCGGTCCACAGGGGCTTCAAGGTAAGCCCAAGCCCGATATTATTCGTCACCAGCTTAAAGGATTAGGAAGGTCTTCAGGCCCATCACTACTACTGAATTGAGCGTTTGGATTTTTATATTTTTACAGAAATTTGCAGAAATAGTTCCCGGTTTATAATTTTTGATAAATCCATCATCATTCTTTCTTTTTTGGAAAATGATACTTTACCCGCATGGGTGACCGCATGTGAATGTGCAGGACCCAAGTGAATAAAATAATATTTCCCCACATGTGAGTGTGCAGTCATCCCTGCGGTCACCCATGATGTTTATATAGCATGACTCTTCTTTTTTTGGCAGCATCACCCTCAAACTCTCTGACTTTTTGACAGTAGAAATAAAAATATGAAAATTGGTACGAGTATTGAACCAAAAAATAAATTATTTCTGACATTTAACCCTTCTATTAAAACAATTTTCGCCTTTATTCATGTTATTCAACCCAAAATAATCCTTAAAGGTCTTCACAAGACAAATTTTCCATGAGCAACAAGAAAAAAAGGACCGAAGAAGAACAAACGTCTCTTTTTTATATGGAATGTGCCCTGATGAGCTCAAATATGAGGTATTTTCTATAAAATTAAGGTGCCGTTCTCTTTGGCGTTTTCAAACTATTTTCTATTTTCGATTTTTCAAAATGGTAAAAACGCGTTCTCTTTCTCGTTTTCGAAAACAGATTTTCGAAAACAGAAAAAAAAAAAATATTGTGAAGGAAATGGAAAACGGTAAAAACCCGTTTTGGGCGTTTCCAGGCAAAACGAAAGAAATTGTGGAAAACGCGGAAAACGACTTCCAGTACTTATCTCCCTCTCACGCCCCGCAAGATTGAATTCCACCATTTTCTCTAGAGTTGATCTGCCTTCCCAACTCCTTCATTGTCACATATTGAAGATTTGAAGGTTCAATCGAAGGCGTTATCGGATTTTATATTCCTGAATTTGGGAATTCCGTTCAAATCCCTTGAGGTTCTTCAATTTTTTTGGGTTTTCTGTTTCACCAATTTTACTGCTTAATCCTCAACTATTTCTGGTTTCTTTCTTCTTATGAAGTTGGGTATGTGACTCTACGATCTGGGTGTTCACAATTTTTGGGGTTTTTCGTAGGGAAAATTTGGGGTTTTCTTGTTAAAACCTTTCTCTCGATTAATAATTTAATGTGCTGATACATACTAGTTTTTCACGATGTATTAAGTGTACAGTTGAGTCTGTGTTAAAATGTAAAGTTTGATTTATGTTTTGTTTTAGTTGAATTTAGAAGGCAGTTCAATCACGTATTGTTGTTAGCATTAAACTCGATCTATGTTCTATTGTAGTTGAATTTAAAAATGAAATTCAATCACATATGATTTCTACTGGGACTTAGTGTATGGTCTGGAATTAGTAATTAAGGAAATAACATATTTGTGTACGATGTGATGGGTCATGCTGAGGGACTATCAAAGCTTGAGTCAGCAAGAGATTTGTTGCTCTCTGAACCTGTCTTTGAGCTAGAATGGAGATGAAGAAGCTGATATTCCCTCACACATTCTATACACGACTTCATTTAAAGAACTAGCATAAAAAACATATAGTATGATACTATAATATGGGTCTCAATATCTGTACTGCTGGTTTTAGCACGGAGAATTGGGATCATTATGCTGCTATATTTCCCTTTTAGAAGATGTGTGATTAAGAAGGATATAGCATCACACAAGCTCTATGTTACATCGACAAAAATAGTCTACAAGGTATCTCATCTTCCAATGAATTGATTTCACGTTGTTAGCTTCACCCTCAAGAGTGAAATTAATAATCTGGACCTAATGTATGAAAGTTTTTCTTCATTTGTAGGGGTCAAGGCCTTCATTTATACCCTTTTGCGGAGAAAGGAAAATTGAAAAGCATGTACCTCTATCCTTGGCTATTGATATTATCGTTGAAAAAGGTAAAAATATATCTTTCACGATTTCCCTCTTTTACTCAATTAACATCCACTTAGATTACAAGTGCAATGAGATTCTTGTTGTGAAGGTCGAGAGTGCAGATCTTGTTAGAAAGATCAGGAGATGAATAGAGGAAGCAAAGAGATTTTTAATATGTCATAGAATTTCATTTTCTCTATCGTAACACAAAATAACTACGGCATCTGTCCTTGTTCGTGGTACACATTTTATTGTTTCTTTTCCTTGCAGAACAAAGTGGATGTCCCTAGAAATTAGACCTTGTAATTTTCCCATAATTTAATTAGTTGATACTGGTGAATGGAATTGGCCACAACTTGTTGGAGACTTTGCTTGAGTGGTGGTAGTTTAAGCAACATTTATGATTTTGTAGATTTGTGCACACCAAGGCTTGTACATATTGAGTTTCCTTTATTATTAATTAATATACTTAACCTCTATATTCGTTCCTTATTGCAGTCATATGGAGTCAAACTGAGTTAAGAGAAGAATTTGAAATTGAGTTCTATTGTGCATGTGCCTTCTTGGACCTCATTTATGTAAGCAGCTTGCTACGGGATGTATCGTCTGAAATTTTGGACCAATTGATTGTGTACATTGTCATTGTGATGGGAATCTTTGCTAGCATTTTTCCAAATTTTCACCTTATAGATATTGGTATTAGCTTTATTGTAAATCTTCTCTTTGACCATTGTGTATGTTCTTGACATATTTGCTTCGGCTGGTTTTTTGGCTCTCATTTCTGTATTGGAGAGTGTTTATTGTGTTTTGGAGAAGCAATAATACTTGTTCTATGATTATTATGTATGAATTTCATTATAATTTTTATTTTGAAGTCTTAAAATACTTGTGCGTAAATAGATGATATTTGTTTTTAATTTTGTTGGTCAATGTTTTATATAGAAATAGAAAATAAAGGGGACTATTATCAGGGAAGGACTACGGCAACAGGCAACGTTGCCAAAAAAAAATTTAGTTGAACTGTGTTGCCAAATTTAGTTTAGTTTGTATTTTTATATATGAAAAAAAAAAATTCAAGATTAACCAACTTCAAAAAACTACTAAAATTAATTGAATAATCAAATTTCTTGAATAAAATATTATTTAAAAAATATTCTCAAAATTGCAAAGTAAACGCGTTTTCAGTTTTATGTTTTTAGAAACAGTTTTTCAAAATAACAAAAAGAACGCATTTTCAGCAATTTCAAAACAAACACCCAAAATACAAAATACAAAATGAATTCAAAACTCAAAATGCAAAATTGAAATACGAAGAGAACACTCCCTTAGGGATTACATGTTGGTTTATCAGATTCTATTCGTTCTTTCACATGGGATCGGGTCCCACGTTCATTAAATGCATGGGCCTCAACTCCACGTGAGATGACATGTGGAATCGGATAATTCAACATGTAATCCAAATGGTACATGTAACAAGACATATATATTTTTTAAATTGTTACCAGATGCATGCACATATTGAAAAATAGAAAAAGGACATGGCTAATTTCTAGAAGTCGTTGATATTATTCTTGAAAATGAAGTGAATTAAATCCATCCATTTATGTGGCCTACCGAGCATAATAATCTCTTTCGGTATAACATTTCTTCTAAAATATTCAAAACTAAGTTAAATTAATTTTTAAGTTATTAATATTATTAAACGTATGTTGAAACTACTTTTTTATATGATATTAAAGGTTAAATTAAACCCCGCGTTTCTCTTTTAAATTTCTTGTCTCTATGACAATTTGTTTTTAGAACATGTTTATTCAGTTTAAAAGTTACTTTTAATTATTATTATTTTTTTTTTGCCAAATAAGTTGAATGAAACTAGTCCAACTACAAATATCAAACGAAAACATGATCTACTTTTAAAAAAAAAAAAAAAAAAATTGAAAACTATTGTTTTTATTTTATTTAAGTCATGATACCTAGGAAGTGTTTGTAGTATCTTCTTTGAAAATGAATTATAAAATAAAGCCCTATATTATAATAAGGAAAACAGGCCCCGGTCAAAAGGCCTGTAATAATTTGGAAACAGAATAATGGGGCGATCATAATTGAAGTACAAGAAATTTGCTCATAGATAAGACAAGGCAATTATGTAGTTAAATAGTAATTAATTAATGGTGGGCTCTCTTTAGCAATCTCAAAATATTCTATTACATACAATAAAAGCATCACTACCTGTTTAGTTTTGATTTTTAGTAATTTTTTTTTTTAACAAAATTTGATACCATGTGTAGTTAAAATTGATAAAAACTACGAAAATTATGAGATTTGTGATTAAAACTAATTATTGATTTATTATTTGTTTTTTTAGCTAAATAAAAATGAGCGAAGTATGATACACAAGCCAGTATTTAAAGATAGATATTTGTCCAAGACAAGAATTAAGCGAATATATCTAGTCGATTTAGATTTTTAACTTAGTTGATAAATATGGTATTAGAGCTAGATAAAATAATTGGATTCAAGTTTAGTCATTTTTCATTTATAAAAATTGTGTATATGATGTATTTTTAATTAAAAAAAAAAGGAAAATACAATATACATGTATGGGACGTGTTAAACACTAAGGTCGTGTTTGATTGGTGTTATTTGTCATGGAACTAGAAAAATATTTTTCTAGTTCCTACTTTTGACTGTTTGATTAGCCAGATTTGCCATGGAAAATATTTACCACCAATATTCTAGGTACAACCCCTTGAAACACAAAAGAAAGATTTTATTTTTTTATGATTTTGGTGGGAATTTATTTTTCACCTTGCTGGTTTTTTTTTTTTTTTTTTTTTTTTTGGAACTTTTTGACAATGAAAATATATTATAAATATAATGGTAAAAAAAAATTATCGATTTAATTGACAATTTGCATGAAAAACGAAGTCAAACGAACACAAAAAATTCATGAAAATATTTTTTTTATTTTTTATTTTTACTTTTTGACAATCCAAACAAATTTTAATATAGATTGTAAAAAAATTTATCCCAAAAAGTAACCATTTGCATGAAAAATAAAGTCAAATGGATTAGGTGAAAAATTATACCAATCAAACACCATTAATTACAATTTCTTCTAAAATAAATTCTAGACAAAATTTTTCATCTTTCTATCAATCGGACCCTGAATGAACACACTTGAGTTTTATATAATAATAGCTTAGACTTTTGAATGAAATATAAAATATTCTTATTTGAAAATACACGAAAATATTCAATTATTTGGGTGACACGAGTAGGGTAGGTAAGAAATTACTATCATTTGAACCTTCCTTGAAAAATGACCAGAAAAAACTAAAACTTTTTACCTGACAATATTATATTTTTTTAATTTATAAATATATCAAGATAAACAGATCAACCAATTGGACCTAATAGTGACATATTATCGTGTCCCTATCGGTCACAAGTCAATGGTTGCAGTGAACTTTGATACAATTATTTGATGCTGCAAATGCTCATCCACTAATCAATGAAAAAAAATTAAAAATTTAATATTTAGGAAAAATTGCAGCCACGGTAACAAACATTTCGTTTATTAGCAGATTTTGCTCAAACATTTCATTTGTGTCGCTCACGATCACGATACCAAACATTTCAAAAATTCTCGCTACGAGTCCAAATGGGTGGTTTCCATTAATTTCTATGTTAGTTGACTATAGGTCAACGGTCTGACCAACTGTTGAATAAAATTTAAAGGGTAAAACGGGGGTGTGTGTGTATATATAATTTAACAATAAAAAAAAAAGATTAAAAGCTTCCCACCACCAAACCTAACCCTTTCTTTCCCATTCCCATAAAATCCCCCTTGCCCCCAAAGTCTTCGTCGCCACAACCTAGGTGATCAACTGCCACTGCCATCTAGGACATTGAATGCCACCACCACCCACGCGATCAACCACTACTGAAAATAAAAAAATAATAATAATAATAATTACCACCCAAATCTAGCCCTTCATTCCCCATTCCCATACAATCCTCATTGCCCCAAAGTTGCCGTCACCACCACCCGGGTGATTGACCGCCCTAGCTATCTAGGGCGCCAGAAGTCATCGTCATCGCCACTGCCACCAAATGAGGGAAGAATGAAAGAGTGTCGGATTTCTTTACTTCAGATCTGAAAATCGAAATTGATTTTGAAATTAAGAGTGTGTTTGATGTTGATTTTAATAAGAATAGAATTTTTGGAATAGTGATTGATGGAAGAATGTGTGGTGGAAAAAGGATGAAATTTTTTAGATTTGTATGTAATATTATTTTATTTGAAAAATGTCTGGTTGAAATGAAAAAAGAGAGAAAAAAAAAAGAATGGGAATGAGAATAGAATGGAGACCAAACGGGCCCTTAATTTTGAGGTTTTGCTATTGTTGTAGTATAAATTGTTATTCTAGTGAATGAAAGCAGTGGTGGTGAGGAAAAGCAATGGCGGAGGTGGCAGTTTGATGGTGATGGTGGCGTGAATGTTTGATTGCTTAAGGGAGCTGAATGTTCAATTTCTCTTTAAATGCTTGAGGGAGCTGATGGTTTTGAGGCGATGGTGGTGGTGGATGGCACCGACGTTGGGTGGGTGAGGTGGAGTCGTCTAGTGGTGGTTTTGGGTGGGTAGTGGTGGATGTCGGTGTTGGGTAGATCAGGTGGAGCCGTCTAGTGGTGGTGGTTTTGGATGAGTAATGGTGGCTGTGGCGGTTTGGTGAAGTGGTTTTGATTTTGGGGAACGTTGATTACACCCAAAAACGATATCACGTCACCCCCAAAATATTTACATGATAGGAAAAAATATATAAAAGATGTCTAGCACAACATTAACACGTAGGCTAGACATTGTCCACTTAATTTTGAATTATTTATTTTCATAGGACGATGTATCCATTTAATTTGTTTATAATTTATCTTCACTTTTTTTTTTTTTTTTTTTTTTTGCATCATATCTCTTGTACATGTAGCATACAATTAGTGCAATCCACGCACTCATCAGAAAATGCTCTCATTTTCATTTCTATTTTGCTTATCACATGTACAATAATTTAAATTATTACATTAGAAATGTTCCCGAAAAGTAGGGATGACAATTAAGCCCAAAAGTTCGGACGGCTCGGGCTCTCCCGAACCGAGCCCTACTCGGAACCCGTGTCAAGAAAAAAATTCAAAAGCTACCTGCACACAGCTAGCGTGCACGCAATTTGAATTTTGAATTTTGAATTGTCTTGTCAAAAATTTGAATTTGAAAGTTAAAACGGATATATTTTTGTCTATAAATACGAGAAAATTTTACAATTTCATATCAATCTATCTCTAATCTCTCTACGTAATATTCAGTATTCTACTCTCCAATTTCTTAACTTTAATTTTCAATTTAAACATTTAGTTATGTTATTCAGTTTCTTTTATTCTATTATTAAATATTCCTTACTATAATACTTACACATGGATTTTACTATCGATGAAATTAATCAGTTTAAAGGTAGTTCGAGCACTCCATCGGGGTACGATGCATTTCAAAATGTTCCAATTAATTTGGAAGATATCAAAGAGGAGGAAGTAGTCGAGGTTAAAAGGTCGAAAAAAGATTCTGCAGATTGTTTGCAACATAGGACTCGTAAAAAAGTTGGAGTTGAAAACGGAGTTGATATTTGGAAAGCATGTTGCAATTATTGTGGTAAAGAACTTAGTTGGAAGCTCAATTCGAGCACATCGCATTTAAATAGGCAATATTAAGAAGTTGCAAAGCGAAACCAACCGGTCTTGACCCGAAACAGACCGAACTAACATTTACCGGTTCCAATTCTACTCTTTCCACTTTTGTATATTTACAAGAAAGATTTCATGAAGGAATGGCTGTATACGTGGCTGCAGCAGAGATGCCGCTAACGATGATCGAGTCAAAACACTTTACTCGTCTTGTGCAGAATTATATCCAACCCAGATATCGTTCTTATTGTAGAAATACTCTTCGTTCGGATGCTATAAAATTATATAACAGACGAAAACAAGCTGCTATTGAAAGTCTACAAATTTTTAATTGTGTTATATCATTTACCTCTGATTTATGGACCGGTATTAATAAAAAAAGTTAAATTGCTGCTACAGCTCATTACATTGATCACCTATGGATTATGCATAAAACAATTATTGCATTCAGATGTGTAGACTATCCTCATAATGCGACTAATATATACATGATTTTAAAAGATATTATACAAGAATATGGTATGCAATAAATGGTTCGAAGTTTTACTTTTGATAATGCTAGTGTAAATAAAGTTGTTGTCGACAAATTTATTAATGATATGAACCCTTTATTTGGAGGTTTATTTTTTTTTATCAACGTTGTGTATGTCACATTATCAATTTGATTGTAAAAGATGGATTAACACATATAAAATCACCTTTAGATAAAATTAGGCAATCAATTAATTTTATCTCTATATCACCAGTAAGAAAACAAGCATTTAACAGTTTATATGCAGAATATGGATTAAAAGAGAAATCATTTGTCACTAATGTATCACATAGATGGAACTCTACATATCTTATATTACACTCGTGTGAAAAATATGATAAAATTATTTCAATGTATTATAATGGTAGGCATACTTATAGATCTGAACATAATTTGGAAGATTGTGAATGACCTCTCGCATTTCTCGTGAAAAAAATTTTAAAACCTTTTTTCGATGCCATAAAGGAATGTAGCGGTATTTATTATCCTACATCTTCACTTGTTTTACACCATTTTTTCTATATTTCACAAGCATTTCAAAAACACAGGAATTTGCCTATTTTTGTTGATGTAATTTATTTTATGGAGTTAAAATTTCGTAAATATTGGGAGGAGTTACCCTCTTTACTTTTATTAGTTTCGGTGATGGATCATCGACTTAATTTAACTGGCACACAAACTATTATAAAGGGAATTTCAAAATTCATGAATGTAGAATTATCACATGCGCATATAGAATCTATGTTATGTGAAATGTATAACTATTATGCTAAAAAAGATAATCAGCGTAGTTCTACTTCCCAAAGTTCTTTTTCAATAAATACTTCAACAAATGCAGACAATTTATGGAATTTTTTAGAGACCAATATTAGTGTTCCCTCATTTAGTTCTAATTCGTCAATATATAGAGCAATATATGGCAGTTGTACAAATTTTGAAATTCCCTCTGAGTTAGCTAGATATATGAACGTGGACATTCGTAGTATGCTACAACCACAAGAACTACAGGAATTTAGTCTTTTATCATGGTGGAGGTCTAACGAAAGACAATATCTGATTGTATCAAAAATTGCTCGCGATCTACTAACACCTCCGGTGTCTACGGTAGCATAGTAGGCTGTATTTAATTTAGGTGGTCCAATTTTATGTGACGAACGATCAAAACTAAAAGAAGATATATTGGAGGCTTTAATGTGTTTGAAGGATTGGGAATGTGCGGAATTACGTCTTCAAGAACAAGTTGACAGTATAATGGTCGAAGAGTTGCAGCAGATTCAAACATAAGATATTGTAAGTTTTTAAATTGATTAGTTTCAAAAAAGTACGTAATTTTTAAATTTTTTTTTAAGAAAAATTGTACACGTAATATTTTATTCGTGTAGAATTTTAACTTCGCCTACATAATTGTAGCCGATTTCAAACCCGAATAAAGAATGAGGGTTTTAACTTTTATAATTCATTTAATTTATAAATTATTTAAGTAAAAAATGTAAATTTTACAAAAAAAAAAAAAAAACAAAACAAAAAACAAGAGGAAAAAAAAAAACGAGCCGGCTCGGCTTGGCCCGCTAAAGCTCGGGCCAAGCCGCAATTTTTTGGCCAGGCTCAGCTCGGGCAAAAAAAAGTCCGAGTCGAGCCCGAACTTTTTTTCCCCAACTCGTTGCCATAGCTACTGAAAAGTAGAGAACATTTACATAATCGTTATAAAATATGTTTTGGATACTTCATCTATCAACTATCTACTTGTCACTCTAAAATCTCTAAATGGCAGAGGGCATTTAAAGAGAGTGCATTTATTATAAAATATGGGTTAAATACTCCCTTGCTTTAGTGGGATGTTTTAGTCAAATAAATGGGAATTTATTTAGAAGTTTAATGGTATATTAGAAACAATTCAAAGTGCAGGGACGTAATTGAAACATGGGTAGAAGTTCAGGGACCGATGGGGTATTTAATACAGTGACGTGCCTAATTTGGACTTTAAGCCACGGAAAACGATAGATGTGTGGAAATAAAGGGCTACAGTTGTCATGGACCGACTTACGAGGCTTTATACGATCAAGCCACGTGTACGATCAGTATTCATAATCATCTCCACAGCTCTATAAAGGTTCGCTCACGCAGGGTCTATGCATCTTCTCTGCTTTGTTTAATAAAAAAGAAGGAACTTTGAAATACACAGTTTTGAGGAGTAGAAAATGTCTTGCGGATATGGGAACTGTGGGTGTGGCTCTAGCTGCAAGTGCGGCAGTGGCTGCACTGGGTAAGTCCTTTCTTCTTTCCATTAAATCGATGGTGTACCAGCCCGTCGAGTATACGGGCCTAGAAACATGGGTTCTGCTCGGCCCGACCACTTTTTGGTCAAAATTTAAACGCAGCTCGGGTTCTGGCTCATCTAGAAACAAGCCCGGGTTTTTACGGGCTGGGCTCGGCCTGGCTCCACGGCCCAGTTGGCACCCTGGGCTAATCCTAAATACAGTTATAATTTTCCCCTGGGAATAGTTTAACAATTTCCTAGTAAAACACGTATTGTCAATCATGCCATGATCAATTTTATGCATTTTGCTGTCTTATTTATACTTTGGTTTAGTCTCACTCCTCCTCTTACATGAACGTTGGGCTCCACGCATTTATTGAATTTGGACCTGACCTCGAGAGGCGGGTAAGATCGGTTAAGAGAGTTCAAATAGTTTAATTCTAATTTTATATGTAATAACTGCAGATGTGGCAAGTCCTCCGACTTGAGCTACTCTGAGGCTACAACCACTGAAACCCTTGTTCTTGGAGTTGCTCCCCAGGAGAAGTATGTATTATTTCTCGATGTTATAATCTTAATTAATTAATGGGTCTCAATAACTTTTGAAACTTTGTAAAATTAATATTATATTTTTGGGATACAGAGATGTTGAGGGTTCCAAGTCCGAAATGGGCGTCTCGTCTGCCGAGAACGGCTGCAAGTGCGGTGACAATTGCACTTGCGATCCATGTAACTGCAAATGAGCCGTGGTAAAACTAGAAGCAGAGAAGAAGAAAATGGTTTTCTAGAAAAAGCTTGTGGCTATGTTTATATAAGGAACGGATCGTGTTGTGCAATAAAGTAGCTATAAGAGGTCGTGTGTCATATATGTAGTTGCTTTATGTTTGTGGAAATTGAGGTTGTGTAATATGAATGCTAATCTCTGCTTATCAATAGTCTAATTAATGTAATTTTGTTTAATTAATGGAAACTCCTATCTTCTATTTCTTGTTTTATTTTTTCCCCAAAAAATGAAAATCAAGGGCTTACAACTACTCATTATTGGTAATTTTTAAATTATAATAATTCAGAGTTACATAATTACTAGAATTGAACTCGAATTCAAACCATTGGTTACTCGTAATATTTTTCAAGATTCATTTTACTCATAATATTTTTCTAAAGAAAATCTCGACTTGATAATATAAACTATTTTTCAATATTTAACAAAAAAAAAACAAAAAGAAGAAATGAATTTAACAACTAAACAGATATTTCACACTTTTTAAGTCACCTTAATTATGCAACTAAATAGCATAAAGTCGTGTTCGGTACAGATTCTCAAAATTAATTTTCAATTTTTATATTTTTTAATAAAATAATATTTTTTATCACATTAATAATATATTTTTTTATTTAATCACATATTTTTATCATATTATTATATAAAAATTAATTTTTTCTCCAAAAATTACTCTCAGATACTCTTCAAATGTCTATCATAACTGCATTCATTTCTGGTTGTGGAATTGTGGCGGCGCTAAAGGGTTTGGGGTTGTGGGATGGGTAGTACATAATGTGTGGTGAGTAGTGGTTGCGAATGAAGTTGATATGGTTCAACTATATAAATGAATGAATCCAATCGATTAGGATACTTATTTTTTAGACTTTACAAGATTGTTCATTGTTGGGCCTTGCAAACTTGCTATTTGTTGGATTGGGCCATTAGGTCATTGTGAATAAATTATGAAAATAGAAAGACTAATAAAAATGACAATTTGATTTTAGAGTTGATATTCACGATTCTTGTTCAAATGATCAGTACTTCATTATCCATTTTGGCTCTTAAATTTTTTTTTTGGATTGGGACCTTCATTTTCGGTTTGATTTCGGTTTAGAAAGTTGGATTCAATTTAAATGTTCACCTCTAATTTATACTGGTTTTGGATTTTGGATTATAGCCTTTGAAGTTTAAAGATAACGTACATAACATAATTGAATTTGAAAAGGAACTTATGACAATCCTATGCAATACAATAGTTCAATACCTTTAATAGGAATCTTGTAAATTGTATCTCAAAGCCAATTATAGTCATTTGCACACAACACAAAGGATAACTTTAATACGTAACAGTAGTAAACTCGACTAGATAAGAGACGTTTAGATGGCGTTGACTCCTATCCAGTGTTTGAAAGCTAAGGAAGTTCATGATATAAGGGTGTTCGCGATGTAACCGTAATTGTAAAACAACTCCATTTACTTCTAGTAGAGAGGCAAACTGTGGAAAGAATTGATAAGATGGGAGGATTTATGATTTTGAAATTCAAACATGATCTTCCTTCAAAATTTGTTTGTGCAATTGGATTTGATGAAAAGTAAATTCTTAAGGTAAATTTTACATAAGAATTGCCATGTTATTGTATGTAAGTTGTGGCAAATGTACATATAGATGCCAAAAACATATAAAGGGCAACAAAACGTGGTATAAAACAACTCCATTTACTTCTGGTTGAGAGGTTGACTATGAGAGCAGAAATCATTCCGATGAGTATGTGAGGTCCAAGGCAAATCACTTGAGGAAAGGGATTCATTACGGTGGTTCGCCCATGCAAGAGAGAAAGCCTAGAGCAGTGGGACACATGGCGAGCTTGTTTCTCTTGAAAGATCTTAGAACAAGCTTAACATTCTCAGTGCTACGTGACGAGTGGATCTTGTCACGTGTATAAATATCGTTAAAAAAAGGGAACATAATCAAACAGATTAATTTTTGGTTATAAAAATCGAGCCAATAAATGGTCCACACGTGTCCAAAAGGTAAGAACTGTGTGGAATGCCATTCGTGATTTCATTCTATTTTCCCTATGAGAACTCCATGCTGGTTGGAGAAAAAGGTATGCAATGTTTAATCTTAGTCAAAATTTTGTCCATTCATCTCTTCCACATCTAAATTATAATTTTCGACTGTTGGCTTAATTGTCGGAGCCATTCCTTTCATTGGAAAGAGGCATTTGCATGCTAACAGAGTCAAAGTATGCATGTATAGATGGATTGAGAGGTGACAATGAATCAGTTGACAGTTTCACTAGTCGGATATTGAGCTCAACATTTTCCTCCACTTTTTTGTGTAAAGATAAAAATCTAGAAGGCTAAGTGAATCAAAACAATATCTTATTATATTAAATTAAATCGAGCTGAATTAAACGGTTAGTCCCAATTCCTAATATTTGAAGTTGTAATAGAAGGGGATCATATTTTCCTTATTGATTTTCTCTAATCTCTGGCAGTAGAAAAATTAATTCCCTCCAAAAGAGCAAATTAACCTTAATTTTGTCTCCATTCATATTATCCATATTTCTTAGATCTTGAAATTAGAATAAATATTAGTAATAAGCCAAGAGAATATAACACCACCGCTCTCTCTTAAATGATAAAATCACACAACAAATTGCTTAAATCTTGACCACGTATTTCTAATCCAACAGTCCATAATTACCCGGGAATTTTCACCCCCTCAAAAACGTTAGCCTTTCAGCCAATGGTTATGCGAACAAATGTGCCGTTTGAGGTTCAAACTTTTGTCCTAACGGTCACGTGTGACCGTCAATCTCCGTCACAGCCCCTTCTACAGTTCCACTCAGTATAATCTAACGCGAACCTTAACGTCAAGCAAACGGTAACGTCACTGGCCCCTAATAAGTATTCGTTATATACAAAATAATACTTGTATATTCAACGGGGCAAGGTTTTTTCCTCGACGCGGAAACTAAGAATTTTCTTTCTGTTAAGGGTTAAAAATTTCGTTTATTAGGATTTTATGTTCAATTGAACTTATTTTTTTATTCCGAAGGTCAGTTAATGTTTCTTTGAAATTATTGATATTCATTTTCTTTTCAATTTGTGTTCCGTATGTGTTTTACTTACTATTTGATCAATTTAACTATATCTTTATCGTTTTAATTAACTCCGATAACTGAAATTTTTCTGGGTTCCTAACAATTTCAGTGTGTAGAAGGAAGAATTTTGTTTTCTGATTTCGGCCTTTTCTCGGTCATTATTGGATTTTGAGATCTGGGCTTATCAGAATTTTATGTTTCTATAGTTAAATAGAGGGTTTTGTTTCACGAATTAAGTTTATTGAAATTTGATGTTTTTTTATTGGATTAGGAACTTTTGATTTGACGATGATGAGTAGGAGCAATTAAATGGCGGAGGTGAAATCAGAGGAGCGTTGTCTTCAGAACAAACAATCTACAGCTGCTTCGGGCTCTTCTATTTCGGAGAATAGTGGTAGTGTTACACTTAAGTCACCTGAGATAGGTAGTCCCAATAATACATCACCATCTCAAAGGTATTGTTTGTCATTACTTATTTAATTGTGCTTGCTTGTATAAACTTTTATGTTTTTATATCTTTTATTGGGATTCAGTTGTTGTTTCAGTTTATTATTAAATTCGCTGTAGTTTTCTAAGAAGTTAAAGTTGATTGCTTGTTTTGATTAATAGTTTCATGTATCTGTACTTTATTTTGTTAACGTTTATTGTGGGCTATATTTGATTATCTATAGTTGATAAAAACGACTAGCTGGTTTCGCACTTGATGCAGAGGTGGGCTTTCATTTATGTGGATGCCATTAAATTTACCTGCTAAGCTATTGATTGTGCATATCATGGAAGCGGGGAATGTTGGGTGTACTACATAAAAGTAGAGCTTTTACCATATCGTGTTTGTATTTGGTTTTTATCTTGTGGAATTTGAAAATTTATTTAGTTGTGAGGTAGAATTTTTCATGTCAATGAATAATATTAAGAAACTACAGTCAAGGAGGATGTCAATACAATAAGTTGAAACTATAAACAACACTGCTCTAAATTCCATTCACATTATGAAGTGTACGGTATAAGTATAACCAGTTCCTATATGTATATCTCCTGCACTCTTGCATGAGCATGAGACTGTCTTTTGCACTCACTAGAAATGCTTTGTCCAATTCTTATGACTTCTCAAAAACCTCAAGGTTATGAGTGTCTGATTCAATGACATAAGTATGTTTTATAGGAGAACTTCTGGCCCAATTAGAAGAGCTAAGGGAGGTTGGACTCCTGAAGAGGTAAAAAGTTAGTTTTCTGAAATATATACACCTAAGAAGCGATGGTTGTGCTGATCTTTGGGTCAGCCTGTCTGCAATCGATTTTGAGGTTGACTTTTTTTAAGTGAAACAATTTGTAAAACTTTAACAGACACTCTTTCTTCTATGCTTCTATTTTTTCTTGAGTTTACATGTACACGTGGTTTTAGAAAAAAAAATACTCCTGTCGTCACTTCATTTATATCCTTCCCTTTTCTTTTCTCTTTGATCTTTTTCCTTTTGCCGTGGGTCGTTGGGGAACCTTGGTTCCAGCGTGACATATTGGAGTCAACAAAAATCACACTTTCATCATCTCATGTTGCTATACTTGTGATCAACAACTTTCTTTATAATTTGCTACAGGACTGTACATTAAAAAGAGCCGTCAATGCTTTCAGAGGGAAGAGTTGGAAGAAAATAGGTATAATTTACTATGGTGTCTCTTTTATGATATCTGTCTTTTGTAATCACATGATGCACCTTAAATTGGACGTCTCTGAATTTTTTCTTAATTTCTTTTATGATTTTATATTTCTATTCTTTATATTTTGTGGTGTTATTAATACTGAGTAGATTTGATTTAGTTCAATAAATGTTCCGTTGTGAAAGATTAGGCTGTCCCCTATTGAATAAATGAAATGGATGAAACCTTAATGAATAGTAATGAAGTTGAGATTGAGATTTACATCTCCCATTTGCCTAGATTTTTAAAATCGTCAATATGTGACATTTCAAAATTTGACAGTGTGATTTATTTGACCTGCATTCTTTTCCAAACTTCGGTCTTAAGAGGCAATATTTGATATTGTCATTATGTCGCATGACATAGTTCTATAATTCCCTGATGGCCTTGGTAACTTGAATACTCTTTCGGATTCATGATCAAAGAACTTAGCTTTGTTTCATTGGTGTCTCTGCAGCCGAATTTTTTCCAGATAGATCAGAAGTGCAGTGCTTGCATCGGTGGCAAAAGGTTCTCAATCCAGAACTTGTTAAAGGTCCCTGGACTCAAGAGGTTGACAGCTAGTTTTCCTCTTCTATTGATGTTTGCAACAATGGTTTAATATGTTTCATTGACTGATAATGTTAGTGATTTCAATTCATATTGCTAACTTTACTTGCAGGAGGATGAGAAAATTACAGAACTGGTAGCAAAATATGGACCTACAAAATGGTCTATTATTGCAAAGTCATTGCCAGGTCGAATTGGGAAACAATGCCGTGAGAGGTAATATTTTAGATGCAATCTAGCCAAATATTTTAGATGTGAATACTTTTGGTCATACCCTTTGATTTAGGTGGTTGGAGCATGTTTTGTGTAGACCTGAAGAAGCTCTAGTTCATAAAAGTGTTGCTATCCTATTAGAATAAATTAGAATAAGCAAAAGCATAAAAAAATTGACATAGCCTCAAAAGGCTGTGAGGAGTTCACTAGATTGGTTCTTCTAGTAGATGTGGTTGCTGTTACAATGTAGTATGGAATGGGAAAAACATAATTAATATTTGGAACTGTAAAGGATTTTATTTGGCCGTAAAATTATTAAGTATTTTTTTTTTTAAGATTTACATATTGTGAGAGTGCAATCATAAAAAATTATTTTTTCGAGTTCGTAAATCACAATTTTCAATGGAATTAGTGTTGAATTCAGATGCTCAAAATGTCGTTTGAAAAAAATTTATTGCATGATGGTAGATTCATAAAAATATATAATTTTATTTAAAACTTGTGAACGAAAAAAGATGTTAATAATGTAATCAAGAGGCTCTACCAAAAAATTAAAAAAATAAAAAAAATAAATTGTAAAAAGATACATGACAATTAGATGAAAAAGGAAACAGTGAATAAATTTTTAAAATTAATAAAACAATTGAAAATGTAAAGTGTTACATAATTTAATATATGGGGTGGAGTTGATTTTCTTACTTCACTATATGGGGAAATTTATAGTTTCCGGCAGAGACGCATGAAGCCAACAAGTATTGAGCATTTGCCACAAAATTTTGACTCTTGAAAACCCTCCCTCATTCTGCTTTCATTGTAAATGCTTACTTTACATAATTATTATTTTTTAGATTTACATATTGTGAGAGTGCAATCATAAAAAATTATTTTTTCGAGTTCGTAAATCACAATTTTCAATGGAATTAGTGTTGAATTTAGATGCTCAAAATGTCGTTTGAAAAAAATTTATTGCATGATGGTAGATTCATAAAAATATATAATTTTATTTAAAACTTGTGAACGAAAAAAGATGTTAATAATGTAATCAAGAGGCTCTACCAAAAAATTAAAAAAATAAAATTATAAATTGTAAAAAGATACATGACAATTAGATGAAAAAGGAAACAGTGAATAAATTTTTAAAATTAATAAAACAATTGAAAATGTAAAGTGTTACATAATTTAATATATGGGGTGGAGTTGATTTTCTTACTTCACTATATGGGGAAATTTATAGTTTCCGGCAGAGACGCATGAAGCCAACAAGTATTGAGCATTTGCCACAAAATTTTGACTCTTGAAAACCCTCCCTCATTCTGCTTTCATTGCAAATGCTTACTTTACATAATTAAGTCATTTTGATTCATGCTAAGTACTTTGCCGTTTGTAGCCAAGTAATAATGTGTATTGATCATGCACTATAACTTACATGTAAAGAACACGTGGTAAATTATGTTCTTTACTTTTCCTGCACACTCACATTGACATATTATTTATATGCACACGAACAATTTATCATATTTGTAAGAGCTCAAATGTTTTCTGATTCTTCAACTAAGCACTAAGTATTTCTTAAAAAATTTAGGTGGCACAATCATTTGAATCCCAATATTAAGAAAGATGCTTGGACTATGGAGGAGGAACTTATTCTGCTGAATGCTCACAGGATTCATGGCAATAAATGGGCTGAATTAGCTAAGCTTCTGCCTGGAAGGTACCGTTCATTTATACTTACACAGTTCTACTGGAAAAGGAAATTAAGGAGTTATATACTTATATTTGGTGGACCACACAAAAAGAAACATGCCCCTGGATTCTGAATTGAATTCCATTCGGTCTAGGAACTTCTAGTATCAAAATTTTATTCATGATTCCATTTTATAGTTATCGCTTACATGATATTCTCTTTATAAACTTTCAGAATGAAATAACATATGCATGTACCTTTAATTTAGTATAAAAGATTAGTTTCATGTTGTACCTAGATAAAAGGACTCAAGAAAGTGAAGAAGATGCTATTGACTTTGTACCCGTGACTCAGGATTGAAGCTTTAGGAAATACATAGATATCTACATCACGATAGGACAATCCCTTGCAGTGGATTCTGGAATTTTTACCAAATCCATAATTGCATCTCCGCGGCATTGAAGGTGATGAAAAAGAAAATTTCTAGAAATATAGTTTCTATCAAGTAGTTGGGAAAGGCTATTTTGAGATGGATTTTGTGTGTCTTCTTTTTCTCGTCTTTGGTTACATTTAAGGCAGCTTTCAAATTGGCAATATCTTGTAATGGCTGTAAATGAATTTTTCCATTTATTATATCCTACCTACTTATTACGTCTTGCTTATTAAATGCATCATATTTTCTAGACAATTCCAATTTGAACTGGCTTTATTCTCTGCAGAACTGATAATGCTATCAAGAATCACTGGAATAGTTCTTTGAAGAAGAAGTTAGACTTCTATTTGGCTACTGGAAATCTTCCATCAGTTACTAAAAATGTTCCTCAAAATGGTTGGAGAGACGTGAATAGAACTGCTTCAGCTGGAGAGTTACTTCTTTGCTCAAATAAGGGATTGGATTCAACTGCCTTAGCTTTGTCTGGAGCTACTGATACACGTATAATACAAGAAGGGAAGGATAAACTAGAGACCAGTGCCAAGATTCACAATATAGTTGCCTCTGCTAGTGACCCCGCGAATGAGTCTCTTGATTCTGAAGTTGCTAAAAGTGAGATAATGCCATCAGAAGCAGACAGAATTTATTCAAGCCCAAAATCTAATTTTGAGCAATGTGGACCACATGGTGAAGCTGATAAATGCAGGACAATAAGAACATCGATGCATATTGATACTGCAATATATGGGACACTATATTATGAACCACCACAGTTAAATAATTATGACTTGCTAGATTCAAATCCAAATGTTTCTTGTATGCAGTCTGAATCAGACGTTAGTTGCATAATATCGCCTTCAACCTTCGTGACTCCACCCAGCTTGAAAGGTGGAAGCTTTTCCTCACGAACTCCAGAATATTTACTGAAAATCGCTGCCCAAAGCTTTCCAAATACTCCATCTATATTACGAAAAAGAAAATCTGAAACTCAGCTATCCACGCCATCAAGTAGAAATTGGAAGCCAGATGAGGAAGCAGTGAAGGAAACAAGTCAATCTACTGATGAGCATAATCAAACAAATAGTATAGAGGATACTAAGTTGCAAGACATAATTTTGCATTCAGATCCTGCTTGTGGTGGTGGCATTGACTTGTGCAATGGGAAGTCTTTCAATGCATCTCCTCTATACCAGTTAAGACCCAAAAGAACTTCTGTTCTTAAGTCCTTGGAGAAGCAGCTTGACTTTACATTAAATGTAGATCCGGAGCGCTGCAAAGAAAAGGGCAAATCTGTGGATTTGTCAGTCAAAGGAATCCCTCCTGTGACAAAGTTTGTCTATACACGTCAAAGACGGGTGTGACTTGGAATGTGAATGTAAGTCTCTTCTTGAGTTACAGCATGACATATTGATCATGTACTGCTTCTTATGCACATCAAACTTCAAGCCAGATAAGTAGCTCCAGAGCATAGCTAGTTTGTGCACAGATCAAGAAGTGGTTACTCGTGCTTGTTCCAGAGTAGCTGTGTCTCTTTATTTTCCACGAAACACTTGACTCTGCAGAAATTTCACTTAATTGCATTAGCACAAGATTGTGTGGTCTTCTAGGAGGAATACCATAATTCGTAATTGCAAAACGTGTTTATGTACTAGAATACCAAATTAAATAAAAATGAAGTCTAGACTCAATCTTTATAATTTCTTGGAGAGCTATTTCCCAATCTAAGGCATTTTATGGTATTGGCCTATACCTTTATTGTCATTATCCTAATTGCTTCACTGCCTAGTTTTTATATTAATGCTGCTTGTGCAAGTTCTCCTTCTGATATATTACCGGGAATACAACTAATGATGTTAATAGTACTTCGTACTTTACTTCTTCCCGACCCAACCCAAAGAAAAGGATTTACAGATATCCTTTTAGTCCTGAACATATTTTTCCCTCATTTTTTCAGTCGTGAACTGTGTGGTTCTTATTCACTCTTGTTTTCCTTGAACAGCTACTGAAGGTTGACAATAGTGCTGAAGTTGGTTTAAGATCTTCAGGTGGTGTATTGATTAAAAACGGAGCTTACGAGGAATATTTAAGATGCACTCTTCAACTGCCAAAGCATATATTTTAAGGTATGTCCCGAAGCACAGGTGGTCCAGGTATTGTTTTATGTTTTGAATAAAGAGCAATGGTTATTCTTGAAATGTTACTGGAGGTGTAATTGATTTGTACAGATATCACCTTAAATATAGAAACTGAAATGTGGTTATCTTTGAAGTATAGTTCTCCCTAAATAAGATCAACTTTTCTATTAGTGTTTTGCCATGTGGATTGTTTTCACGATGCAACCTTTTTTATGGCATGTTGATGGGTCTCCCAAATCACCAACAGTGCATTCATTTCTCGCATTTATATCGAGAGTTGCTTATCTGATGGCCATATTTTTAGATTAGATTTTCTATCCGATTTACAATCTAATTTTGGCATGAGTAATGCTATTCATGGTGAGGAGTCGCCCTACGTGCATCAAATAACAAATTGTCACATGCGACCATCGATGGTCCGCACTATGAATACTATTATTCTTTTGACACTGATTATCAGTCTAATTGCTACTTATCGGATAAACATCATCAGCAGGTTATGTCAGCTTTTGCATTAAATCCTTTATTCTTATCTAATTTTGTGAGTACCTCCAAATAGTTCTATGACCAACACACAGTACAAGTGACATTCATCAGGTTGCAGAGGGCCAAATTCAGCATTTCCTGCATAGAAGTAGAAAACGTAAAACAGAATCGATTTTCTGAAGTCATATTTTACTGTTTCTTCTTCTTTTCTTTAAAGAATATTTTTGGCAAAATTAATGATTCCGTTGTTACGTTAATCCTACAGATTTCTGCATTAGGTGTATGACAAACTTAAGGGTTAACTTGCTTCCTTCCTGGCCATTTACTAGGGTTTGGCAGAGAAATGGAAATTTTTGACATGGCTGTTTTAGTCACTCTCCTAAACCATTTTCAAGTCTGTTAGGTTGTAAAAAAAAAAAAAAAAAAAAAAAAAAAAAACTCTTTTAGAGCTTGTTTGGACAGGATTAAAATTTGATTTTAATCTAAGTCAAAGTCAAACAATCAATATTAACATTTTTCATAGGTTCCACAACTTTTTAACCGCACATTTCAAAAACTTCTATCCCCGTTTGGTACCCATTTATCTTCCATAAAAATGAAAAATATGACTATTATTCATTACATACTGCCACCATTTTTAACTTTACATCTCTTATGTGGGGCTCATAACGACTATATTTTTCATTCTCATTCAGAATGAGAATCAAACGGGACCTAGTAAAAAAATTTACTTTCTAAATTATTGTAGAACGTGGTTTTTAAAAATAAAGTTTCCTGGAGATAGTAGAACAAATAACAGCATATGAATAATGTTATTTGTACATAATTGAGTTACAAAATGGTTTACACATGATAAGGGATGAGGTGTCAAAAGGATAGGTGTGAAGTTTTTTTTTTTTTGGTCAAATTCATGATGTGTATGTAAATCATTATATATATGTAGCACAATCGTACATTCTCCAAAAAAAAATTACAATTTTAAAATATATTTTTCCTCAAAATCTCATTTTAATGGAGTCCAAATAGAGGCTAAATTTTAATTTCTATTCAACAACGACATAGTAATGAATTGAGAAGAAAATAAGATATTTTGCAACTGCTGCTCACAAAACGGAATGGGTGAAAGTCCGGGACTCGAACAAAGCAGCAATTTTACAATTTAATAATATTTTTTTATTTTAGCTTTTCATTTTTTTTTCAAGAAATATTTATTAATTTTTTTTCATATTTATTTAGCCCATATTTAATGTAAATTCAAATTAAATTTTTAATAGATTTTGATAAAAATTGATAAAATTAATTGTTTAAAAATTATAAATCCCATAAAATACGTAAATTGTGATAATTAACTTTGACTTAAAATTTTAATCTTGCACTTGGTTCAACATATTTCTTTTTCAAACTCTCTCTATTTAGGAAGTTTTAGAAAGTTTAGTGGAGATCTGATAGAGATGTATTGCCTACAAAATTACAGAAATACCCTTTTTTATTTTTTAATTGGTCGTAAACTAGTAATGTTATTTAATACCAATCTATATGGTTAAAAAAAGTTCTACTTAGGACCCGTTTGATAGAATTTTTTACTTTTATTTTCGTTTTTTGTAAGAGTTTCTTGATAAAACTACCTTAAGCCAACTTCATCTAAAAGTTTTTTTAATCAGATAAAACACTTTCAAAATGTTATTCAAATATTTACAAAAGCAACTACTTAGTCTTGGAAACAATTTTGGACTTTTGAGTCCCCAACTAATCATTTAAAACTTGGATGAATTATAATTCATTGAAAAAGTTCAAGTAGACTCACGACACCTAAACTAGTGCTAGATATCATTATTCTTTACACAATGGAGCACTTGAGTCCCCAACTAATCATTCAAAGCATTTGAGTCTTTAACTTTCGTATTTGTGACAGTTGAGTCCAAATAAAAGAAGAACTCTGCTACAAAAAAGGACAAAAAACAGGGTTAAAAACATAGGGCTGAGGTGGTAGCACCTCAGCCCCAGATCTGATCAGATCTGAAATTAAAAAATTCAAATCTGGGGCTGAGGTGGACTCAGCCCCCTGTTTTTTACCCTGTCCAAGGGGTTTAACTCATAAAAGAAATGTAATGCAGAGTTAGTTAAGGACAATTACGAACTTCTTGTAATTTTCTTAAATAATTAAATTATATATTAAAAAAGGAAGAAGAAGAAGAAAGAGAAGTCTTAAAGTGAGGACAACGCAATTAGTTGGCCTAAACTCACATCAGAAGCCTGCCAAAAAAATTCCAACGGAAATGGACGAAATAAATTTATATTTTATTCAGTAAATCATCTCTTTATATAAATTGTATCAACTTAAACAAACCAATGAGCTATGAATTCACATGTAGCCAAAATTAAAGAAGAAACTAGCAAATGTTCTCACTATATATGTATATATCAAACTGGAATATACTACGTTCTATTGATACAATCTTGTTCATCATCAACAGAGCTGTGCACATAGCCCCTGAATCTGGCTTGCAGTCGGATTTAGCAAGGAATACGTCTTGCTTTTCCCATTACTCGAGCATGTTAGCGTATATTGGTTCCCTGTTTGCACAGACTGCAAAATTGACAGATCCGAATTAGGTCTTGCAAATATAAAGACATGATTATAGAATTTCAACACTAGTAAATCTCGCAAATGTTACAGATGTTTTAGTCAAAATTGTGTCTGCACCAGCTCGCACCCAAGGCAAGCTGTGGGCATGAGCTGAGCAGAAAAACACTAGTGCGAACCACCTCGCCTGTGGCTCGCGAGCTAACACCTTTACGAGAGGGAAATAAAGAAACTTGTTAAGAAATTATTTCAACCTTCAACCAATGTGATCTTATTCACTAGAGAAATAGATTTTTAACATGCTTTATCGAAAAGTAGTTTGCCTTCAATAAATCATATAGGAAATAATCTCCTCCAGTTTTTTGCCAAGTCAACTTGAACCGTTTCAAGCTAAAAAAAATCAGAAAAAAATAAAAATTTAAAGCAATAGCCCTCTATATGCACTATTTACTTCAAGTCCACGTTATTTAATTCATGGCATGTTTGGTAGAGTGGATTGGATAGTGATAGATAGTATTAGTGCCTAAAAAGAAGCTAAAATCTTGTTTACCATATGTCCAGTCCCTAGCGAACATGAAATAAAAACAGTTTGGTGTGCACGTGATACTGAGATGCGTATAATGAGAAAGGGACTTCACAATTCGTCACCTGACAAGAGGCCGGCTGTGTGTTGCAGCTCCATCTTTTAGTAGGTACGCAACTCAGATAATGACACCATGAACAATGATCGTTCAAATCAACTCCACGGAGAAGCATAACCAGGCCAACAGTGAACCTGTCAAAATTCAGACTTTTAAGTCAGAACAACCATTCTGCCAGAACACAAATTGTAATGAAGTCCACTGGAGAGTGTTATGACGTAAAAACACAGCTAAAAGTCTCGGAGGCTCACCCAACAATCAGAAGGATCAACGAAAGGATCCACAATACGCACTGATATGTCTTAAATTTAGGTTTAGCTGATGTCGAAGAATATCCAGGAGCATATCGCTGGTAAACCCATCCAAACTGCGGGCGGATTAGAAATACAAACCCAAGAAGAAAACCAGAAAAAAATCCTCCAAGATGAGCAAAGTTGTCCACGTGTGGTAGGATGCCTACTGATAGATTGATAGCAATAATTATCACAAGGGTCACCATTGCCGCTACCTAAAAAAAACAGAATATATGTAGCACGATATTTAAGCTGGAAAATGTAAGTAATACGAACTTCACTGTTTCAAGAATCCCTCATCCAATTGTAGTTCGGAAATTACCTTGTTAGCGTATATAGTCCAATTAGTTATGAGTTCTGAAAGCATTCCCCCGAGTAAGCCAAAAAGTGCACCGGAAGCACCGACAGATATATTTGACTGAATAAAGAGGGCAGATAACAAACTCCCACCAAGTCCAGAAATGACATAAAGCAACCCGATGCGTACTATAAAAAGTAAGGCACAGAAAACAATAACGTAATCAATAAATTTGACAATGAAATTTTCTCTTTTTTTATTTATTTATTTATTTATTTTTTTTTTATGACGAGACAAAAAAAAAAAACCAGAACAAAAATTCTGAAAACAAAAGGTGCTAAAGCCCTACATGGATGTAGAAGCTGACTATCGTATAGAAAAAATAGAACACAAGTTAATCGAAGAAGTTAGTCCGTAAAAATTAACATAGTACTATCAGAATACTAATACCAAACACTATATCAAAATACCCAAAAAACTTAAAAACCTACATCAGCAAATTGAATGTATCCGTATATAGCACACACATGAACCCACTACACACACACACATGTGTGTGTGTGTGCGTGCAAGCGTTCAAGCACTTGCAAGCTTCAGTTGAGAAATTTAAAATTAATCAATCAGTGATCTAATCATCAAGCTTCATATAGGACCAAAGTAATAGATCTTCTCAAATTTCAAGACAATCAAATGCAGAATTAATGTTAAGATCCCAATATGCCTTAGTAATCATAAAAGCCAGTTTTGGTATTCTAAACTGCTAAAAATCAAGCTAAAGGCAGGTTATTTGAACACACGAAGTAATACTATTATACCAGATATTATTATTTAAGAGTCGTGACAGGCTCTCAGCCATTTCAATAGAGCATGTTTTTCATAAAATAGTGTGCACCAATTCAACAGCAGAATTTTTTTTTTTTCGTCAAGTATGATGCAAATTGTAACTGATTACTACAATAACTAATGTTAAAACAATGCCACGACAATAATCAATGTCATCATGGTGCGTACTGTTACATACCAAATCCAAACTCCTGCTCAAGCCGAATGCCAATGACTAGCAGACTCAACATGTTGGCCAACAAGTGAAAAACTCCACCGTGCAACCACATACAAGTGATAAGGCGCCATCCTTGGTGTTCGTGGACCACTTTACCCACGTCTAAAGCACCCATCTTCTCTAACCTAAAGAAAAGTGCATAAGTAGGGTGTTTTAGATACAATTACAACAATATATTCATCATGTACTAATAGAAAGTTAAGATTGCAGGCTCGCGGCTTATCTCAGGTACGAGGAAATAAAATAATAAACTTGTAGCTATAGTTAATACCTCACTAAGGTGGTGAAACCATTATCATCACAAAGAGTTATATCAAATGTTCAAAGGTCATATGCTAATCTATGTGTAATAAACAAAAGAACGTCATAGATCTGAAATCTGAAACAGGTGAAGCCATGTAAACACAGTAATTAAAAAAATTTGAGGACTGAATTTTGTCAGAAAAATGGAGGCGGAGTCAAGGCCGTGGAACTCAACTATCTAGTTATCAACATGTGCAGATAACTTCTTGTCAGTATTGTCACTACTTTATTGATCAAACAATTGTGCACGCATAAGACGGTGTAATATATACATCAGTGATAACATACAGAAAATAATAGCTGGGAAAGTAAGTTTCTCAGAGACTAAATCTAGTATGCTCAAGAGATATACTGACAGCACCACTCTTCTCGTCCATTTTGAGATTAAAGATTGAAGTGGATGGCTAGCCAGATTGATGCATTAACTTCTTATATTTCATTTGCATTTTCCTCTATTTCGCTTTTCAGGAGCAACGTATACATGGTACAATAATGACATTTTTCCACAGCTGTAATTGTTTATGGTACATATCAACCCTCTCTATATGCTATTTGAGTGTGTAATGTGAAAAAACATGAAAATAACTATTGTTAAACTATCATTTGAAACCTCGACTGAACAAACTTTTATTCAAGATGCAACCGATTATAGGCACATGTAGATTCGGTTATTACCGATTACACCCTGCCCTATCATGTCTTCTATAAGCACGAAAATTGGATGTAATAACTAAAACAATGAGGGACTCGCAAACCATCGCCACTTCAACTTAACTTATTCCGACTATCTTCATTTTCTATCCAATTGTATAATTATTTGTCTCTCCATTCTATTCACCTCAAACTTTACAGGCCAATTCGATCAATCTAACCACTTCTACCACAAATATTTATAGGGGAATGCACCAAAACACTCATTTTTCCAAATCAAACAAATTAAAACGTCTAAACAGGGGGAAAACACACAAAACTTGATACAGGTGCCGAAGATTGAGGGGCTTACGTAGTAGAAGATGGACCGAGGAGGGGATTTTCTTTGAAGGGCTGAAATGAGAATCTCCCCAAAAACCCAGCCACACAAGAAACAGAATTTTTTGGGCAATTATTAACTGACATAGTGATGATAAGCATCACTACATTAGCCAAAATAAACGAAGGTACCAACCAAGGGAACCATTTCTTAAAATGCTTTACTTCTGTATACACAATGGTGTTTGGACTTTCGTTAGCAGCAGAACCGGCGCCGGGGACGGTGGGTGGTGGCGACTCAATCTCCACTGGGTGAATCATGTTGAAGCCCCGCCGTGAGAGGACTCGTACATGAATCTCTGGTGGTGGGTTTCCTCCTCTGCCGGCCATCGGAAATATAAAGAAACAACGCAAAAAGTAAAAGAACGTTGGGTTAGAGTTTGTTGTAACAGTCCGGCGGTGGGCAGATTTTAGGTGGGTGGAGGAGGATGGTGGTCGGGGGTTAGGTCAACGGTCTAACGGCTTTGTAATTTATAGTTTCATACCATATCCATCTGCCTTTGCTTCAGTTTGCATCTGACTCCGCCTGTGGCTGATGTAATTTGCCAAACCAGTTCTCACCTTCGTTCTTGGCAGTTGGAACTCTATTGTCTTATAATTCTTTCGTAAGTACGTTTATTTGAGCAAATTACATACACATCCCTGAGTTATATGATAAGTATAAAAATATCTTATCGAGTTTAGAAAATTACAGATAGGCAACGAAGAATTTGTTGTTTCCTCTCGTCCGATTATTTAGGCTTTTGTTATTGGAAAAAATAGATAAGTATACCTGAAAATGGTTTGTGTATGCTTGTCCTTTGCGGGTGTTACCTTGTGTCCCTTCTTTGAACGAGTTATCAAATATTCTTGATATAATTTTTGTTGTCGATCAATTTAGAAATGAGGGAATAGAAGTTATGCAATAGATGGATTCGAGAAAGGAAAAAAATTGAAAAGAGTGTGATTTTAACTCGTGTTTGTGTGGGTTGCATCGAACGGTGGTTGTAGGAGGCTTCGAACTATGGGAACAGATAGGTGTGAGATATGGTTGGGGAAAATAAAAATGTTTTTAATTTTTATCAATTTTAATTAAAATATGGACAAAATAATCTTTTTAGCAAAAAATGACTTTTTAATGGTCTGATATGCTTCGTCGCCAAAGGTATTGATTTCACATTGAAATTAGTAAGTGCTTATTTGATTAGACTTTGCTAAAGTTTTATCAACCCATTAAGTAATTAACTTCAACTTCATCACACATTTGATGAGATTAACGAATTTTATCAATTTTTCAATGAAGTATTTCATCAATTTTTATCAAATTCTATTAAAATTTCTATCAAAACTTTTGTCAAATAACCCCACTTCAATATTAAACTCGACGAAGGTTGGTGGAGTCTTTGGCCCCACTGAAATTTGAGAATTTTTTTTCTTAGTCAGATTAGACATCAACTAAATCAGTCCTGACTCCACTGTTGATTATGATGTCAATAAACATACATCGGATCCAATATGTTGATAGGTTAGGGACCCAATCTGCAATTCTTTCCAAAAAGAATGAAAGAAAGAAAATGTTGAGAATTTGATTATGTACCCCGTTGAATCCTGCTATTGGCCCAGGCTTTAGTGGGGCATGTGGTGTTCCTCTATTAGAGAGAGTTGTCGGCCCTGGCTTTGAGCCTGGACCAAAAGCTTTTTTGTACTCTGTTTGATTTTTATTTTTTTTAATTTTTTTTTTTTAATCATATATTTTTTAATAAAATAAATATTACACACAAACTTAAATTTTTTTTTAATGTTTAATTATATATTTTTCATCAATCAACTATTTAAAATATATTATTTCTCAAAATAAAAATGAAAATGGGGACATAATGCAAGGTTACGTGTGGGGCGAACACTTTGACATCACTATATGCAAATCAATAATGCAATTATTGCCATTGACAAAGTCCAAGAGGAACAAAAATGGAATTATCAAAAAAAAAAAAATGGAAAATATTATGCGGGCACGTGGAACGAGCGAGCCAGATGCGGCCTATGGACAAAAAGGTGCTGTGTAAGACTGTAGAATAATGCTAAACGCACAGGCTCACCGACAGATACAAAACTGGGATTTGAATTTTTTGCTACATGTCAATTATTTATAGTTATTATATTTGCCATTGTTATTATATTGAGAGAGAGAGAGAGACAAAAAAAAAAAAAAAAAAAGGAGAGAGAGAAAAGAGAAGAGACAGAGAGAGAGACTGGCGAAGAAAAAAAAAATCAATGCGTTTGAGATCCGTTTGCAAGAATTTTTAATTTTAAATAATTTAAGTATACAAGAAATTTAACGAATTAAGTATAAATTTCTTTACATTTTAAGTAATTTTGTATTTTCACTTTTTAATTTATAAGTTAAATATTTTATGTGTTATTTGTGATCCAAATTAAAAAAAGTAGTGTGAGTAATATCATAGGGTATTATTATGTAGATCTACACAGAACTCGTCATATGACTAAATATGGAATGAGCATATGAATATACTCAATACAAATTTCATGTCAATATTTTCATAATTTAATATAAAAATAAGTACGCACATAACATAATTTTCTAATGAAATAAAAATTTGACCGTCTAATTCTCACTTATGTCATACCATTTCTTAATTCCACTCAGAATATTTAGTCATATGGAATGAGCATGTGTAAATCAATATAATAATACTATATGATATTACTTAAACGATTATTCTTTAATTTGGATAACAAATAGCACATAAAATATTTAATTTATAAATTAAAAAGTGAAAACACAAAATTACTTGGTATGTAGAGAAATTCATACATAATTCGTTAAATTTTGTATACTTAAATTATTTAGAATTAAAAATTCTTGTAAACGGATCTCGAACGCGTTGAATTTTTTATTATTTTTCTTTCCCTTTTTTTGTTTATTTCTTTCAGCGGCCCTTCTCTCTCTCTCTCTCTCTCTCTCTCTCTCTCTCTCTTCCCTTTTCTCTCTCTTGCTAATATAATAACAATAAATAAATGCCATGTAAGCAAAAATTTAAATCCCTGTTTATCATCGGTTAATTATCCCTGTGCGCCTAGCAGGACCGAAGACTGTAAGCCCCATTTCTTCCTTTGTCAGTTTGTTCACCTAACTATTGTTACGTTTTCGTTTGAAAGGATGTGAAAGGTACTACCCAATCAATTTGAATATTATTCATTATCTTACTTTAGGTGAGCTGCTACGTAAACAGAGTCCATGTGGACTTGTTTGAAAAGAATTATTTCTTACTTTGCTTTGAATCAGATTTGAATATTATTATTCTTCAGCTCACTAGCTTTGAAGTTTAATTTAAAGAATGATTTCTACATTTTTTTATTATTTATAGTGTTACGTCTCTATGAATAGGAACTTTAACTGTAGTCACATGGCAAAACTTTACCCTTTCGTCCGCGTCATTATGTATTCATGATGGTCGAACACATATTAGTCGAGCCTTCATGTGATCGAATCCCATATAACTTGTTAGGAATATGTAACACCACATATCCCACTTGTTATAAGTATGCACTCATAGATATCTCCACATTGGTATAATATTGTCCACTTTGGACCTAAACCCTCATGGCTTTGCTTTTGGACTTACCCAAAAGGTCTCACACCAATGGAGATAAATTTTCACACTTATAAACCCATGATCCTCCCCATTTTTATCCAATGTGGGATTTTGGTCGCATACCCAACAATCCTCCGCTCGAACAAAGGACCACCGAGCCTCCCTCAAACGATCATTTATCTGTCCATCTTACTCACCAAGAGCTTGCTCTATCCAGATCAACTCATCTTCACCGCGTTCGGGCACAATTCTTACGTGAAGCATCCGGAGCACACCGCCTGTCCAATAGAGCTCATCAACGGATCCATCGCGAGCTAATCGAGGCACCACTTTCATTCGACATTCCAAGGATTCATCCACATGGCCAATTTTGGGGCTTGGCTTTGATACCACTGTTAGAATATGTAACACCACATATCCTACTTGTTATAAGCATGGATTCACATATATCTTCACATTTGTATGATATTGTCCACTTTGGGTCTAGGCCTGATAAGTACGCTTTGGCACACTTATTAGACACTTTTGGAGATTTAATTGTGATAAATTTGAGTATATTTCTACCCATAATTGTGTACTTTTTGTATTTATAGGCCAAAACCCTGAATTGGAATGAAACGGAGCGAAAACGAGGAAAATGGACTTAAATTGCACACTTTTGTGAATTTGGGGACTAACTTGCACAACCCTGAAAGATGAAGGACTTGAAGTGCAATTTTGGAAGGGCATAATTGTAATGAAGATCAAAATATGAGGACCAAATTGTACAAGTTTAAAAATGAGGGACCAAATTTATTTATTTATTATTATTTTTTAAAAAAAAAATCACCCCCAAACTTGAGTTCTTGCTCGTCTCGAGCAAAATTACTTCTAACATAATCATGCAAATGTGAAAATAATCAACATATTAGATACTTGCCAAAAATATATCAATGAGTATAAAAATTGTATATCCATTCACAGCCATACATCCAAATAATGTTATCAAAAATAATTGCAACTTATCCAACGTCAGATCAGTGTGTGTGTGCATAGCCATTTTCAATTATTATCTAAACTAAGAAAAGAATGTCAAGATGGAAAAATATGTAAATTGGTCACAACCCGACCCTCAGCGGTCAAATATATCCTTACACGCTCATAAGATTCACACTAAAATAGATAATTCATTTCAATCCCCCAAATGTAAATCTAAGGCTGCTCTCAATCACTCTTTTCTTTTAAAAACTCAAAAAAAATAATCAACTAGCATGCATTTTCAAGTGAAGATAGAGTAACTGAACATGTAGAACCTCACAGAATAATGTAGTATAACACTCAACTCTCAAGTGTAAGATCAGGTACTGTTTCGCTCAATATCATTCCAATGAAAATGTTCTACCATAAGCTTGCATATTATCTCAATCGCCACCACTTAGATCACATGTATTACATAAATCATAAGGACTTTACAGGGTTGAAATGTGGCTAAATGTAAAGGTGTGGAAATATATGGATAAGTGACTAAGAAGTTTCAAATAAATCAACGGAGTAACAGATATTCAATTCAGCCCAATTGAGATAGGATCTGTACACAATCTTATCACTCCAAAACAATAACTTCTCAATCAGCATCAAATCAACTCAATCACCTTTTTCTTTTGAATATCAGGACGAATCATACATATAGACATACAAATCAGTCTCCTCCACACACTTTTTTCCCCGTCACTCATTTTTTTCATCTTTTTTTTTTTTTTTTTCATTTCATTTCATTTCTTTCTTTTTCATTTTTTCAACCACTGCACCAAATAGAGTACCTCAAAAACAATTGATACCCCCAAACTTCTTTTCTATCGCCACACAACATTCTGATGTCTAACAATACTCCACTAGCTTAGAAGGCTGGTTAAGAATATTGTTTTTCAATATATGAAAGCTTGTAATGTAGGTAACCAAAGAAAATGCTAATAAGGCACAAAGGGGTTATTAAAAGCAAAGATTAACTTCAGGGTAAGCTATTTGGTAAATGTGGTAAGTCAAAGATGGCCTTAATCATATTCATGCATACATGTGTCAATGTGATCTAGACGAGAATCAACGCAAGTTCTAGAGAAACAAAATCATGGAACAATGTCACACAAGAAAGAAATGATAAGACTGTATATAAATGTCAGTCCATAGGCTCAAAGTCTCACCAGTTTTTGTGTTCACACTATTCAGTTACTACATCTTCAATGAAAACAACTAACTAGCTGATTCAAAATTTTCTCAGACTATGGTAAAATGAAAGAGAAAAAGAGTATAGGTTGATAAAAATTTTCAAAACAACTCACAACCTAACTTCTACCAATTCAAAATTTTCACATCTAACACCTATTTCCGCATCTAAATGATAATCAATCGTGACTATGTGCTCAATGTAACGTATGATCTCACAATGAATAAGCCATTTTTGAAAAAAATTTGCCACCAATAGCATATTTGGATTTGCGCATGCATAGCTCATGAATCAATAACAATTTCAACTCATGCAATCCTGAGCCGGCAAGGCTATCTAACATAGCAATCATAATCGCCAATGTAAGCTCAAAACAGCCGGCAAGGCTGTAACATCAAATTAAAGCATACAATAGCCGGCAAGGCTCAATACCCCCAAACTTAATTCACACATTGTCCTCAATGTGTAAATTAACATATAAAGCAAAGAGTAAAAAAGAACTTCCCTGAATCCATTGTGAAGAAGAACTAATGCATGAACTGGACTCGGAATGCAATTGAGTAGCTTGGGCAACAGACCTCATTGTACTCCAATTCAGCTCAGACTCGTGAGGAACCATTCAACTTTGGATTTCAAAAAAATACCCTACAAAAGTGAAAGCATATTAAACAGAAATATAACTAAAAGCATAAAAAGACAGAAAAGTAAATAAAAACATAAAAGGTTTAGAAAAGTTGGGTTGCCTCCCAACAAGCGCTGTTTTATAGTCTTAGCTCGACTATGCAAAATGTTATGGGCCCAAAAAGTAAGCTCTGGATGCTCGGCCCAGCTTTATTCTTTTGGCTTGGATCCACTCCTCATTCGATCGCCAAAACTCATCAATGCCCTTTTCAACATAATAAAACCTATCCATTCCACCCGATTCGAACTCAAAACTGTAGATTTCTACCTCCTCATTGGAGTTAATCACAAAATCAAACTCTATGCAATCACTAAAGTCGGCCGAATGATATTCAATGATTTCTACATCTTCACTCAAATTATTTGTGATTAAATCAGCACTATTTTTAGGTTCTTCTACAATCGTTGATATCTCCTCGGATTGAATGATCGGTTCGCAATCCAATGCTACGGGCAACGAGCATATCTTTAGAAGTGGATAAGACCCCCACTTCCTAAATCCATCCCAATATTTGTAATCTCCCACAAGCATATCTTCCTCATCCAACCTGGCAAGCTCATTGTAATACTTTGCAAGTACCTTCTCATTCAAACATAGAGGACCATCTCCTAGGAATTTGATGTCCTCATCCCAATCATCTGGTACATAATCTCCCCGGAACATGTAACTTTCATCTAAATTGTCCAGTGCTTGTCTCCGGCATTTCAAATAATATCGAAACTTTAGAAGTTTCAACATTGCAGCTTCGGTACACGAATACAAGCACATCTCTGTACAATGCTCCGCTAAACAAATATCACATCTTGAACCTTCAAGAATATTTGTATAGTCACCGTAGAGACTCGATAGTGCAAACATCTTGTTACTTTACCAAGGTTAGACACCTGCAAATATCAGACAAGTGTAGGGTGCTGGAAAAAGACTACAGATACAAGAAAGATTAAGGTTAGCCAAAATACACAAACAGAAAAACAAATAAAAACAAATAATTACAAGTTGCTAAAACTAAAATTAACTAAAGTAGTAATCAAAGTGAAAACATTCCCCGACAACGGCGCCAAAAATTTGTTCGCTGAAAATTGTACCGCAAGCGCACGGATCGTGAACAAGTAATATAGTGGACTTTTTGAGTCCGAATATCGATCCCACGAGAAATGTTACTTTGAAGTTACGTACTCTAATCGATTTTAGTTCTAACAACGACTGACATACACACACAATAAATGATTTTATTTATCAAGGCCCTCATGGCTTTGCTTTTGAACTTACCAAAAGATCTCATACCAATGAAAATATATTTCCACACTTATAAACCCATGATCCTCCCCATTTTTATTCAATGTGGGACTTTAGTCGCATACCCAACATAACTGAGGTAGAATCATCAAGAGTGTTTTAGGGAAGATCTTATGTGAAGATCTTACGACAAGGGCATGATGTGAGAATATAGTGCATTGGCGGCTCCTATCAATTTCACAAGTCAATTCTAGTCTTACATATCATCCTAGAACTGCAAATAGTCATTGAATGAATTGACATTATGACAAGAGGTCACAATCGCTTAGATGAAGCCACGTTAGTCCTCATTCAACAATTCTTACTCATCCTAAACAACTATAAAAGCTCACACTTGATGTCATTCAAGGGTAATACAAATTTAGACTCACAATCCTAATTTGCAACTTTACTATTTTTCTGCTTGTTTTTCTCAAGGCTGATCCCCTCTTTTGTTTGACATTGAAGGCTCATGTCAAAACCCTCCCATATTTATATATTTTTCTCATTCCAACTGACTTGATCGTCGAAGTGTGCGTGACCAACTTCATCCTCATTAGAAAAAGTCACGTGTGACTAACAATTTATCCTAATGTACAGGAAAAATGATTTATTTGGACGTGAGAGGCCTTGTGAATCCGTTGACACGTCAGCAATACATTTTTTGAGGACAACATATAAATTTCTTTTTGATTTAGAATTTTAAGTCAACAAATAGTTTTAAAGTAAAAAGTTGTAAATATACCAAATGTTTCAGTAAAGTTGAAGAAATAAAAATAAATAAATAAAAGAATTTTCTTCATCTGCCAATCCCAATACAACCCAACCCAACCTCACCCCACCCTTGACCTTTACCTAGTTCTGGTTTACCCATATTTTTCTGGAAAGTCATCATTAAAGGAACTGTTCTTCAGGATGTTTGCCTTGTGTGAGGTTTTATAGAATTAAGTTATTTATATTCGAAATTTGACACTCTGAATTACTCGATTTCATCGACGTTCTCATATGGGCTCGGGTTCCACTTTCAACAAATGTGTGGCCCTGCCTCAATGTAAGAGGTCGGGGTGGAATCGAGTAATCCGAAGTGTCAAACTCTGGATATATATAGCAAAATCGGGTTTTATATCCTTTGGGTATCTTTTATATTGGATATTAATTTGTAGTTTTCGTATAAGTTAAGCTATGTAACTTAGGCTGTGTTTGATTCGTGAAATTTGTCATGGAATTAGGAAAATATTTTCCTAGTTCTTACTTTTGGCTGTTTGATTAGCCAAATTTGTCCTGGAAAATGTTTGCCACCAATTTTTAATGTACAATCCTTTGAAGCACAAAAGTAGGAAAATATTTTCTTATGATTTTGGTGGAAAATTATTTTTCACCTTGTTAGGTGTTTTTTTTCCCTTTTTTTTTTTTTTTTTTTTTTTTTTTTTTTTTTTTTTTTGGCAATGGAAACATATTCTAAATTTAATGGTAAATTTTTTTATCCATTTAATTGACAATCTACATGAAAAACGAAGTCAAACGAACATAAAAATTTTATGAAATTTTTTTTAAAATTTTTTTTTTTTACATTTTGGCAATCCAAAACAAATTTTAATACAAACTGTAAAAAAATTATCCCAAAAAGTAACCATTTGCATGAAAAACAAAGTCAAACGGATTAGGTGAAAAATTATACCAATCAAACACCATTAATACAATTCCCTTTAAAACAAATTCTAGGCAAATCACTTTTCTGCCAAACATTTTATTTGCCATTCATTTTTCATCTTTCTATCAAACGGACCCTTTATGTTCAGTTTGGGAATATGATTATTTGTTTTGGTTTGGATGTTGATTCTGTTTTTGGAATTTGGTGAGGGTTTGAGTTAGGTGAGGAAATGAAGAAATTTCTCTATTTTTATTTATTTATTTGTTTTTTTAAAATATTTGAAGTTAAAAATATAGACTTAATATTTTCTCCCTTTTAAAGATGCTCAAATGACAGATATTTGGATTGAGCAGATGACCTTCTACTGTACATTTTAAAAAGCTTTAGGACGTGTCTACTACGATTTAAAGTTTTTGGGATCACGCTACACCTTTTTTGAAAGATTTGACGACTTCGCTGCAAATTTTTCAAAATTTTATGTGGTAAACTCAATGGCAAAGTCGCGTAAATAATAATATAATTTTCTAAAATAAGATTACAATTTTCTTATAACTCTTCCCGACAGTTTTCATATTTCAAAAATGTTATATAATAAAGTCATTGTTAATTGTAAATTCGTCTTCATGATAGCAACATGAAGAATAAAATTAAGAAAGAAAAACACAATTATTTAAAAATTGAAAAGTAATGAAAATGCCAAATCTAGAAAAGTCCAAGAGAATTATTAAAGACCGACTCAATTATCATGTATTTAAAGCACCAATGAAATTCTCACTTTTCAAAGAAAATTTTCATTTGAGTTCTTCATCAATAGTTAATCTTTAAGAAAAAACAAATCTTTAAGACGAGTGTATATTCAGCATGAGAAAAAACAAACAGTTGCTTTAAGTATTTAGTTTTGCATTAGCTTTCAAATGACACATGAAAAGGGTGTTTATAGTATTACAAATGAAGTGGTTGCTCTTAGATGAAAAGTACTCGTGGTCTCATCTTCTTAGTCGAAGCATCCAATCCTAGTTATCAATTTGACTTCCTAGCCTGTGATGCATTTAATATTCCTAAACATAGCAGCCATCCTATTAGATGAGAATACAAATATATATTATAACTATATCATACATTTAACCATCCCTTGTTTAGTTTTGGTAAAAATCATATTTTTAATAAATTTTGATAAAATTAATGAAATGTGTGATTAAAAAATTGATATAAGTTGTTTGTCCGATGGATTTTAATTAAATAATACTAAATGAGAATTTGAAATGATTTTTATCCTAGATTGGTAGGGGAATTTTTTTTTCCCCTTGGACAAAAATTATTGATGAAATATTGTGATTTTGTTTTGTAGCAATATTCTTGAATTGCTCAATCCTTGAAATGGTCACCAAGAAAATACAAAAAATTACTCCACAACCAATGGCCGTCCAAAGTTTAGTTTGTTGGTACCACGTCGTATTATTCCAAACACTACAAATTTCTATTCCCATAATAATAGCTGGTCTTTAAGAAACACGGTACCTTTTGTAATCTATTATATTTTTGTTTAATTTTTTTTTGGTATTATTTATGTACCTTTTGTAATCTATTATAGTATTTTTTTTAAAATTTTTTATATATAAGATAAATCAAATTATTTTAACTTTTAAAAAATAAATTAACAAAGATAAAATTTGCATTGAATAGATTGAGTTCTATACGGGCATTGAGACATGTAATAAAAAATATATTATATTTTTTCTTATTAAATATTATTAGTTGAACAATTTTTAGTTTTTTTTTTTATGTTTGTTAATTGTGATTTTTCAATTTTTCTTGTAGAGTTTCTTAGTATTTAGTATCTATGAGTCTATGAATTCTAATTTATATAGATCACAAATGTTTTAATATTACTAATTTATATATACCTGTTGTTATTTGTATACATTGATAAATTAATCTTATTGGACAATTTGTTATTTATATGTTATTAAATTGGAATAGTTAATTTGTAAAAACTAAAATTGAACATGTCAGACTGTAGTGTCGTTATAAATGTTAAAAAATTTAATTATAGTATGGAACTGAACGGAATCGAACCCGAACGGTTCCGATTACTAACTACCTGAAAATTTCGATTTAGTTCGGTTCTCTTCAGAATCGAACCGAACCGGACCGGAACGGACCATGCCCAGACCTACATGGATGAATCGAACAGCTTATTGGTTGTTTAACTTCAACAAAAACACTTTACAAGTATGGTGGGGATTTGATTGGTCCTAACTTACCTTTTCAAAAAAAAAAAAGGAAAAAGAAAAAGAAGAAGAAAAATCGAAGAGGATCTCATTCATAAATTCAAGATCTACGCATGCAAATCATCACTTGCTACGGTTGAGCCTTGAGTTTGGTCACAAGGCCTCGTCCTCCATGCCGGGTGCTTCGGTGGCCGAGGGTCCACAATGACAGTGGGTCGATGACGTGGGGCTGTGTTATACATGGGTCGGCCGCGTGTGGCGAGACACGACAACTATATACTCCTATATATATATATATATATATATATATATTGGTTTTATAAGAACATAGTAGAGATAAAAATTATACGATTAAATTCAATCATTTACTCAATTCAAACACGTTCAAATTCTAATTAAATTATTGATAAAATTTAATTCAATAATTCATACAAATTGGAAATGTATAAATTCCAATTAAACAATTTATTTCAACAATCTATTCAAATTAAACAAGTCCATGTCAAAGTTAGTTAAACATTGCCAACATCAGAATATTTATTAAGGAAATTAGATTTCGGAATTGGGGAATGTATGAAACGGGTGATTGGCTAAAGTAAATTAAGAGAAAAAAATTTCATAAAAAAAAAAAAAAAAACCTCCAAAATCCACTGAGGGTCTGGGACGCTACTCGACCCACAGAGATGAGTGTTCTACACTCATGATATTTATGCCACTTAATTTATTATTTTGAGAGTGTTTTAGAACGTTTTAATGTGTATTTTGATGTTGTAATATATGTTGATGAAATCGAAGAAAATAGGAAAAGTTGACAATTTTGGAGAAAAATAGCAAAAATGTAAGAGATCCAAAGTTCGGGGACTAAAGTGTAAATACTCAAAAGTTATGTTGAACCTCACGATGAAGATCCGAGAGTGCTAGGAGTCAATTGGATAAAGAAAGATGTCAAAGGGATGAAGTATAGATAAAGTATGATCACACATCAATTTCCAACCGAAAACATCAATCCTCGGATTTTTAGTCTCATATTGAGACCCATATTTGACATAGCAAACGATCGAATTGGAGAGGTATGTTTGAATCAAAGTTGTAGCCCTTTGAGTTATTTTTTCAATGCATCTTGAATCATCTCAATCGGACAACAAACGAGAAAGTTATGATAAAAATATTAAAAGAAGTGCAGTCTACCTCTTTTACCCGAACAACAATGTCGACGCCAAGGTGTCCAATCTCGACGCCAAGGCACCAGGAATAGCAGGAGACACAGCGCCAAGGCGCCTAGTTACGGGCTTCAGATTTACGCTAGTTTTAACGTTTTTTTCTCGGCCCAAATCTGTTGAAAACTCTCCTAAAACTCGACCACATATAAAAGGGAACATCTAAACCTAGTTAAGGAGGTTGGGCAACAAAGAGAACATTGAAGAAATAAGAAACCATTGTTGGAAATTCTCTGGACTGCTGGAGCAAATTCTGGATGGCTGGAAGAGATTCTTGAAGATTGGAACATCAAGAATTGAAAAATCAACGGAGGAGAACATGAAGAATCGAGAGGGAATACCTTAAAATAGTTTTTTCTCTCTTTACTCTATGTTTTCTATTGCAAATCATATGGATCTTGCCAATTTACTTATGAGCTAATTCCTTAGATCTAGGATTTGATTGTAATCGACTTGAGACATGTTTTGATGCTTATTTAATTATCTCTTTTGAATTTTTTGTTGATTTATTTATGTTATTGTGTTTAATGCATTCAATTACTTGATCAATAATTTGATGATTTGATACTTGAATTTTGACGCTCGAGAGAGGAAAATTTAGGTGTGATCTAGAATAACATAACCTAGGTTTCGTAGAATTCGAGAGAAAATACTAATATTTGAGGCGTATTTGAAATTAGAACCATTCATGTGTAATTTCTATACTTTTAATTCGAAATAGAGATATTAGGATTAAATTATAGAATTAGTTTCTATTTATCGATCGAGAGAGGGAATATGATTACTTTAGAGGTTCTTGCTTATAAATTGTAGAAAATCTGATTGATGTAACACGATAGGTTGAGAAACATTGTCGAGAGTGCGATGAAATCATTTTCTAGGCATTTACAATTTGATAACTTTGAATTTTACTTCCATCTAGTCCTATTTTTTATTCAACTTTCACTAGTTTAAAACAATCATTCAACCATCAATCGTCTAGATAAAATAAAAGTTACATAAATGTAGTACTTGGTGAAATTAAATTACAATCCTTTTGGGTTCGACATCCTAATTTCTTTTACTATATTACAAAACTTGACACCGTATACTTGCGGTATAATCACGTTAAACAAAACGCCTATCACCCAGCTCCACCACAAGTAAACTAGCGTATAACCCTAATTAGGAGTATTGTCTAGTGGTTGCCATTACCTTATTGTTCAACGAATTAAATTGTATCTATGGATCTATAATCGTTATTCGTACGCGTAAAAACACATATACGTGGAGTGTGCACGAGTACCTTGACAATCATTCATCGATCTCATACTAGATTACATTCATCGAATCATTATAGTAATCAATATAAGAACAACTAGGGCTGCGAGACTCACATTAAAATATATATATATATATATATATATATATATATATATATTATAGATGATGGAATTTGTCCAGTCCTTCAACGTATGTGTCAGGTGGAGTTGAGAGACTCACATTATAGATCTATATAATTTGAAAAATGTTACATGTACACAATGCCTTGCACCCTCCTCACATGGAGGGGGGCCCACATATAATAAAATATGTGGGCCCTCCTCCATGTGAGGAGGGTGTAGGGCATTATGTAGAGCATGAGGTGTACATGTAGCATAGTTCATATGGTTTTTCTTCAATTTTTTTTTTTTTGATGGGATTTTACATATGATAGAACAACTAGAGATTACCATCGTCAAAAGAAAGAGAGAGTTAAAAAAAGATGAGTCGCTCTTCTCTTCTTAGCATGAGAGAAAATATTGATTTAGTGGAATACGTTGAGGATATATATATATATATATATATATATATATATATCAATTGGCCTTTGGAACTTGTCCCACAAAAAATATTATATAAGAGCATATTTAAAAAAACTCTATACTTATAATTTATAAAGAACATCTCATGTATAATTGTGAGAGTAGGAACTCCAATAGTACTCTCTATTTTGGCTCTTCATGTTTTTTTCTAAAGAATATTTATTGATTTCTTCCCATATATTATTTAACATTTTTGAATAATTTAAAAGGTAAAAGTATTGAAATATATAACTTATTAAATGCAATAATTATAAAGTAAAAATGTAGATGCCCAATCTCTATTTTAAAAAGTTAGAATAAAGAGTCCATTAAGCATTGACTTTATAAATAGAAATCATATTATATTTAGAAAGTCTATGTCTATTGGAGATGTACTTAGTCCTCAATTTACATCTTGTTTGTTAAATTAGTGTTATACTTAAATGAGTAATTGACATGATTTTTCCTAACATTTGTCTATTTTGTGAAATACTCTCTTAACATTTTATTTAGGCGCAAAACCCCCCAAATCACCCAAACATTGCAAAATACCTTCTTTCGTCTATATCTATTAGTCTACCTGTTAAAATCGTTAAGATGGCTAAAACGAATAAAAATTTAAAGGATATTTCCATCTCTTCCAATTCAAACACTCACTTAAGGCCTCATTTTGTTTGAAATACGAACTGAAAGAGAAATCAACTAACGCTTATTGCTTACAAACATCAAGAATTGACCAAAAAAATCCAAAATCCACTGATTTGGATGGCTAGAGTTAATTTTGTACTCTTTTGCTTTGGATGTTATTTATTTTTGAATTGAGGCCTGCCTGCCTGCATTCAATATTTTATTTTGCTATCTGCTGGTGTGAGGTACGTCTTATTACTGCTTTATGAGATTACCTTTTGTTTATTTTGAAGTGTCAAGGTCTACATTCTGCTGGTTTCTTTGCTAATTTTAGCTTTATGAGATCACATTTTGTTTATTTTGAAGTGTCAAGGTCTCAAGATACATGATGGTAGAGGACACATTTGGTAATGGAACTTGATTTATATCACTGTTTCCTCCAATCTCGTTTGAGACTTCCATTTCATTCTGATGAAACTGGATGGTCCATGTGACGTTTGAGACTTCCATTTCATTTGTCTACTAAGACTTCAAAAAACAAAGAATGCTTAAATATCCCGGATCTTGCTTGGTGTACGAGGGAATGACATCCAGGCTATTTACAGGGGTATGTGGCACAAATACAATGCAATTGGTCTGCTTTTATTTATTTATTTATTTTTTTGCCAACGCCCAATACAGTTTTTACATTTGGCTCCCTGTAACAAAATCCTGGCAAAAGCCCCTGAACGAATGGTACGTCATATTGGAGGGGGATGTTTATTATCTTTAAAATTAAGAACATGTTTGTTTGGATTAAAATTGATTTTAATTTAAGTTAAAGTCAAATAATTATTATTAACTATATTTTTCATGAGTCTCATAATTTTTCAACAACACATTTCAAAATTTTTTATCACATTCTATTGAAAAAATCTAATTTTAATCTTCGATTGGTGTGTATTTGATAAAATGAATGGAAAACATTTTAAATTTTGTGTTTGATTCATATTCTTTTTGAAGAATATATTTTAGAATAGTAAATTGATGGATAATGTGTGGTTAAAATAGAAAGAAAAGTTATTTATTTTTGTGTAATATTATTTTAAAAGAATTTTGGGAAGAATGAGAATAAAATGAGAATTTGTTACGAGTTTGACGTCGTTTTGACTTCTATCATTGAAACCGCTGAGATTCATTGTTCCTCTTCTTCGAAGAAAATATCGTAGTACTGATTTGCTTCTTGCGCAATTAATTACACGATTGGGAGATTTTAGCAAGGGCCCTAAAAAATGACTTCGAGCAACGATCAGGAACAAAGCAGCGGTGGATTGTTTGCTTCCATTGCTTCAACCTTGTCCAATTTTGGCACTACGATGTCCAAATCAGTAAATGGGTATTCTACATCCTTTACTCTCGAGCTTGCTTAATCTGTGTTAATTTTTCTGTGGGGTTTATAATTGCTTGCTCTGTTGAAGATTTTAACTTGAAGTTATCATTACGAGTTTGCGTCATTCATGAATCGCTCTTTTTTTTTTTTTTTTTAAATGTAATTAAACTGCTGTCATTCTACAAATTTATAAGTGTTTTTATTGGGTAAGAATGATGAGCTTGAATTACTTTAAGCAAAGGACGCATACATGTGAATTAATTACCTGATGCTTATAGACACATACTTGGAGAACGAGTGACCAAAAGCAGTGTACTTTTGCAAAGTTCTCGTACATTCTTACAGCTAATGGGTTTTTCAAACGGATACTAATTACTTTATTGAATTTCTTTACCGAGTAACAAGCATTCATGAATTTGTAACGAATATTTTAGCTTTACTCTGTGTCTGCAAATATTTTAGTTTCGCTCTGTCTCTGTCAAGAGAAAAACCACTATACGATATTATTTGTCCTCGATAAGTTTTCAAGATGTAACTTATATTTCTGACAAATAATCGGTGATAATTGGCAATTTTGCATAAGAGAAAGGAAATCAGTTGAGTAGAACTGTGCAATTCCTTTTTTGGCATTAGCTGCAGCTCCACTATAGATGATAGAAACAAGATCATATTTGTTCTCCTTTTGTATCTATTTTTGAGGATAAGTGGTTGTCATGCTTGAATTTCAGCACATTAACCACGCAAACCGCTGTTTTCATATAATGCAAACTATCAATCAATTTGTTTCCTCTATTACGAAACTTTTGCATAATTTATCATTTTTTCGGTTTTTGTGGTTTTCTTCTTTAGCTATCATTCATAAATATTGATTCCATTCTCTAGCTTGCTTGGATATGAAGGACTCAAGGTTATAAATCCTGAAGGGGGTACTGATGAGGCTGAAGTAGAAGCTCAAAAAGGAAGGTGGAAGCAAGAGGTATCACAATATTGATAAATCTCCCCATCTATATCTTTTACATTATGTTATGGACAACTTTCTTTTCTTGTCAAATTGGAGAATTTTCTGCTGTATTAATTGGTAATAATATAGGCGTTTTATCTAGTTTGTCACTCTATGAATCTATGTGAATTTGACAAGTTTCTTTTGGACCAGAATCATCTCAGACCAGTTTTTTGGTGAAGCTTTGCTTTATGGAATAATCTAATTTTGCAATGGGAGTAGAATTTATTTTACTTGTCTAGAACAGTAATAAGTATTTCCCTTTTGTCTTGTGAAAGCATACTCTTTCTACGAGGGACAAATCAGTTTTACTCTCTTCCCGTGTTCCCCAATCACTGAGCACCTACTTCAGGACCTTTTTCTCATGTAAATAATTTTTGGTTTGTTTGCTGATGCTTGGTCATATTCTCACTGCCGAGTTTCTCCTGCAGGATCGTGACAGTTATTGGAAAATGATGCAAAAGTATATAGGCTCCGATGTTACATCAATGGTGACATTGCCAGTTCTCATCTTTGAGCCTATGACAATGCTTCAGAAAATGGCAGAGGTTTGTGTATAAATACCGTCTTATATTCAAGTGGTCGTGTCCGTTGAATTCGCTGATGCGCACAACTTTGTTGACAGTTAATGGAATATTCATACCTGTTGGACCTGGCAGATGAATGTGATGATCCACATATGAGATTAGTTTATGCTGGTAATATGCTGTTTGCATTGCATTCCTTGTGGCCTCACTATATTTTGGTCTTTTTGAGGTAATAATGTATATTTCTTGTTGGGTTCAGCTGCTTGGTTTATATCCTTATATTGTGCTATCCAACGGACTTGGAAGCCATTTAATCCAATTCTTGGTGAAACTTATGAATTGGTCAACCATTGCGGCATCACATTTATTGCAGAACAGGTAATCTCTGAAGCACCCACTTGCCATCAATCTTCATTCCTTTGAACAAGGGCATGGTTGTTTCTCTGCGTGTCCATGGATATGCCGAGCCTGATACATATGCTCTATTTACTTTTTATGGAATTCACTTCAGAATTCTTAGAACACTCGATTTTTAATAGGTTTTCCGCATCTTTCAATCTTGTTTCCATTTTGGGACATCTAGTGACATGGTTTTTGACAAATCAATTTCACAACAGGTTAGCCATCATCCTCCAGTGAGTGCAGCGCATGCAGAAAATGAACATTTCATTTATGATATAACGTCAAAGGTGAAGACCAAGTTTTTGGGGAACTCGCTTGATATCTACCCTCTTGGAAGGTAAAAGTTATATTTTGATCTTACCTAAGTCCATGCTATTATTGTATAATATGTTCATTAGAAAGATGTTTAAAAGGTGTTTGATATAATGTTGTTTCCTCTGCTCGTGTGCATAATAATTTTGGTCCTAATAGATGTCATTAGCACAGTTCCGAATTTACCTGAAAACACGAGAACATTTATTGCTGATTCTATGAAGCATGTTTCTGTAACTCTTTATTGCATTATTTTGCAGGACACGACTGACTCTCAAAAAGGCTGGAGTAGTCCTGGATTTGATGCCTCCTCCTTCAAAAGTAAACAATCTGATATTTGGACGAACTTGGGTTGATTCACCTGGGGAGATGGTATTGACAAACTTGACATCGGGAGACAAAGCTGTTTTGTATTTTCAACCCTGTGGATGGTTCGGGTACAATTCAAAATGCCAGTTGTCTTTATAGCTGTGGTTAACTGAGTTACTATGTAGTTGTGTCCCATATTTAATTAGAGATTCAAACTAATATTTGATGTGGTTTTAGTAATATCTAATATGTACTCGAGTGATGTCCTCAAAAATTATCCCAAATTAGGGGTGTCAAAAGACAGGTGGGCACGGCCTCTATAAGTTGTTGCCCCTTCACCTTCTTTAGACAAAGGGCTCTCAAGTAGGGCGTAGGGAGGCGTGATGCCTGCCCAGAACGGCCACAACAGCCCAGTTTGTTTTGACACTCCTACCCAAATTCGTGCACATTGAGATTAAGGATTGACATTTTAGCTTTATTTGTCCAGTGCTGGCCGCTATGAAGTGGATGGATACATATATAATGCTCACGAAGAACCCAAAATTTTGATGACTGGGAAGTGGAATCAGTTTATGAGCTATCAACATTGCGACTTAGAAGGGGAACCAATGCCAGGCACTGAATTGAAAGAGGTTAGCTTCAATTAGAGTGTCCCTTGCGTATTTATTTTTCCCATTGCGTGACTGATTAATTGCATGTTATTGAGGATCAGTTAATCATATTGCAGTAAATTCTTACTTAGCGTAATGGGTGTAAATAAGAAATATGTCTCTGCTTCATAGAACTTAAACTCACTCTAGCATTTACATCAAGTGGGGTTGCACAGTATAACATGTGCATTCATTCTAAGTTATTTTGTTTCCTTAGTGGGCTTTATGTCTGCAATTTGTACTTTAGCTGCACTTTGTTATTTGTTTCTAGTGATGACTAGCAGAACTATTTTAGAAGAAATAAACTTTCTACTTATGTATTTTCCAATTGAAACTTTCCTGCATCACCTGTCCTGAAATTATTGGAGCATATCACATTCTTACAACAACGATGATATAAACTTTCTTCCCAGTGCACCCTCTATTCGGTTCATTTCTATATCCTTAAACTATATCTTAATATGCCATATTAGTTTTGTTCTACCCTCCCTCTTTTAGCATGTTCTATTATAAGATCGCATTACTCTTATAGATCACCTAAGTCGCCATTCTCTTAATTTATCAGCAATTAGTGTGACCTCATTTGTTGGTGCATATTCTGTTCCAACGCGCTTTCTTGTTCTACATTGTTATAACCATTTGAACAATCTCTCTCTGTGCGCGTGCACGCGCTTTCTTATTTTATCTCATGCTACTTAAAGCGTTTAAACAAGTATTCAATCTAAATTCGCTCTTTTCCTATTATTGCTATGTTGTGTCCTCGCATTCATGTCATTTCTACCACGGTCATCTTATTGGTATACTGTTTTAAGAGATTAACAACATTTGACTATTCGATGAAATATAAAAGAACTGGTCATATCTCCGATATTTTGGTGAAGAATCAATGGGCTTTTCGTGTGGGATCTGTTGTATCATGCTTCAACCGCATCATGATCTCCGATCCATCTCATGTTTTTAGCATGTTGTTTCTTAATAATCATTAGCAGCTCACGCGATAAAAATTGACAGTCATGGAGAAACTCAAGCCATTAGCATTATTGTGCCGTCTTTTGTGCAGGTTTGGAGAGTTGCTGATGTTCCAAAAAACGATAAATTTCAATATACACATTTTGCTCACAAGATAAACAGCTTCGACACTGCACCTAAAAATCTATTATCCTCTGATTCTCGCCTACGTCCAGATCGTTATGCGCTGGAGAAGGGCGACCTATCAAAAGCTGGTTTAGAAAAGAGCAGGTGGACCTCTCTCTCTCTCTCTCTCTCTCTCTCTCTCTCTCTCTCTCTCTCTCTCTCTCTCTACGTATATAACAACCATACATTACATGCCAAAATTTCGATATTTGTTCCTTGTTCACCACTTTTCCAGGCTAGAGGAGCAGCAAAGAGATGAAAAGAGAACCCGGGAAGCCAAGGGCGAACAGTTTACACCGAAATGGTTTGACTTAACAAATGAAATTTCTCCCACGCCTTGGGGTGACTTGGAACTATACCGCTACAATGGCAAATATGCACAACATGCTGCTGCCATTGCTAAATCAGGCAGTATCAATGAGGTCGAAACTGGATTCTCGGATTTCAACCCATGGCAATATGACAATTTGGTTGTGGCTGAAGAATAAAATCTTGTCATATGTTATCGTTTACTTTAATATTCTCAAGTCTTATATTTATATTCTGTTACAACAAATTTTAAGAATCATAAGAGATTTACACGTTTTTTGTTGTATTGTAACAATTTTTCAAATTTTCAACTATTTATGCTCAATTACAGCACTCGCATGTACCCATTTAACCAAATAAACCAAGGAAAAAAGATGCAAAAAAGAATTATACACGTACAGTTCGCTTGGCAGATATTTAAGGACGATCGATGGGTCACTAGGGCAAAGCCCTACTCCGTGGCGAAGGGCTCGAATTCTGCTGCAATATCTTTATCCTGCAATTACAGAGAAATGCAACAAATAGGGTTACTGGGATATCAAGAAGAACCGAGAATTAAAACTAAGAATTACTACGAGTGAAAGTAACACCGTGATCCTACAATAAACACATAATCAGGTTGAGGATAGATCTAGCAGAATTTATTCCACGGAACAAAATGCTCAACTGAGTATATTTAAGCCCTAAAGTCTGCTAGATCCTAATATCCGAATCATCCTTGTTTTGGTTCTGATTAACGAAGTAACATTTCTCTACTCAATGCTATCTCCTTTGACGAAAACTTCACCATTTCTAAAGCTATAATTTCAGATAATTTTAGCCACAACGTGGATGCAGTTTATCAGAGGCACGACTTCAGAAAATCAACAAACCATCGGCCTGTCAATGCAATCAAGCTATTGCTAAAAGCTTAACTCTCATTCCTGGATTAAATATAGATGCAACCCACATCATTAGATAGACATACCATTACTAGATTCTCTTTTTATTATTTTTTTCCAAAGACCAAAATTTTCTACAGTCTGGAATGATCATCCTAGTAGTTCACAGGAAGCAAAGCAAAATGTAAATGGAATTGACCTCAGAACATAGATAATGGGGCAGCAATCACACAAGCATTAGAATACAAATTGGAAGAGTTCAAAGACTGCATGAGTTGCTGCAGAGAGCAAACTGGTTGAAGATTACCAACATACTATAATACACGGACACGGACACGGACACGGACACGTGTGTTTGACACGATTCATGTCGGCTATGTCGACACACAATTTTTCAAAAAAGTACTAAAACGACAAGCTGACGTGTTAATTAAATTCTTTAAAATTCTTTATTTATATAATATAAATTTAGGTTTATATTTGTTATTATTCTTGTTGAAATCTTTTAAATATGAGTACCTATTTGTTATTTAATAATAACTTTAAGTTATGAATATATAATATTTCTAATAAAATGATTATGGTGGAGTGTCCAAACAATGTCAGCATCAACATGTGTTTGACACGGACATGCTATTCTAGTCCGTGCAACAAAGCCAACATTCAATACATATTTAACTAAGAGTTAAAATCTGGTAGTTTGAGTACAAAATGGCTGCATCAGGTCCTGAACATTGTTAGAGAAGCCAATTTCCATTGTGTAGAGATTTCAATCCCATTATCACAATAATATAGAGTTATTGGACCAAAATACTAGTTAGAGGAAGACGTGGTTATGAAGCTCTCTATTAGTATACAGACGACAAAATTAAAAAAGGATTTAAAAAATTAAAAATAAATGAAATAGTATTTTGGGTTTTTTCGAAACAAATCAAAATGCTCCAAGGAATGTTAATTCTTGTCCTTAAGTGTGTGTTTAAGAGGGCTCTTTTAAGTTCAAAAGCACTTGGATGTTTGGTTAAAGTCAGAGAGTGAACATCTTTTTTGAGCTTCTCTAGAAAATCTCTACATTCAGCTTATGAGAGAAGCTAGTATTTATTGAAATTTTTAATTGACAATGTTATCCTTAATAATTTAGTAAAATATAAAATATAGCCAAAAATAAACAATCTTGTCTAGTATTCCTTTTATATTTTTTCCGCGTACGTGCTTAACTTTTAAAGCTCATAAATAATTCAAAATTCTTCACTCCAAGTGTGGTGCAGTCTCAACGATATTTTAATACTTTTTACTGTTCCCTCGAATAAAATGGAGTGGACTGCATATTGATATTAGAAGCAGCAACATCTATGGTAAACAGGTTCCTTATATATTTTAATTTATAGATTCACCGTTAAGTTTTTCAAGTTTATTTGTGTCTCCTTTCCTCATGATACAAAGTCACACAAAGGTTTCTAGATTCACAGGTTCAACTCCACTTCAGTTGACAGTGGAATCGAACTAGTTACAACTTTTTACCCTCGAATTTTGTAAGGAACCGAAGAGACAACAATCAATATTTTCCAAGAACTATATACAAAATTTGATTTCCAAGTTTTGAAACACAAGTAGAAAGAGGGAAAATGAACTGCAAAGTAGATTGTATTAGTACACCTTAGCTTTTCAACAGGTATTTCATTTCTCCCTTGTTTTCTGGAAGTAGTCAAACAATGCAAAATAGTTATGCAATATATATTTTATAATTTCTCCTCTCCATTTTCTAAGTCTCACAAGAGATCAAAATATAAGCATATTACACCTAAACTCACTCAAGATTACTAAAATGAAGTACCTTGTGCTGTGGCATCCCCAGTCGAAATGAATTCACTGCTCCGGAGGACTTGGCTCATTAAACCATCTTGGGGGATCAAAACCAGATCCACCTGTCATTTCAAATTCCCACTGGCATTGCTTTTTCTTTTAATTGAAAGAACATGGTAATCATGACACAGTTCAAGCCACTATCACTCAATAAACAAAAGAAGATGATAAAATGAAAGATAAGGGCTTCATAATTTTCAGAAAGTAATAATGATGACATTTTCTAATTTGTTAGCTTATCATAAAAGGAATAGAATCAACAGGGTACAAACACAGCATTTCAGAAATTTATGAAAGTTGAAGGTTATATGGTTGTGAAAGATTTAAGAGAGTAGTATTACCAAGAGGATTGCAACGACAAAGACGCCAAGCAGTCAGTATGGTTCCCTTCACAACTCCATACTTCTTGTAAGCAATCATCGAATACTCACTACAGGTTGGGACAAATCGACAACTATTTGGCAACAATGGCGAGATTTCCCCTGTAATATATAGCCAGTATACAAATTTACACTCCAAAAACTACACAATTTTCAGAATAATTTGCTTCAAAATTAAAAAAAAAATATATTTTTTGATAAGTACAAAATTAATATATATATATATATATATATATATAATTAACTGGAGCCAATTTGGATGCAGAAAACACATATTAATAGACAGTGAATCTTTCTTTCATTTTCAGCCAAAATTAAGAACTATTAGAAATTAATTAATTCAAGGAAATCAATACTTATAATGATGGAAGAAAAACTCACTTTTGTAGAACTTCAGCATAGACAATGCAGCTTTGACTCCTAAATTATTCACTTCATCATCTGAAATCACAAGCCCAATTTTTTTTCTCTTTTATACATTTAATTCAATTACAAGCATCAAAATAAACAGCGTACACACAATTACGAAATTCCTCAATCCACACACACACACACATCGCTCTGACCGGAATCTTTTTCCAACTCATTAACAACACGGAAACGCCTTCGACACTGCCATTTCTAGAAAAAGAAGAGACCAGCACAAATTAATAATAGTCAAAATTATGTTCACATTCACAATTAAAAAGAGAAAGTTTTAAGTGTTTTACTTCTAGAAAAAAATATAGAAATCAAATTACACTGTTGGAGGAGGAGAGAAAATATTGATGGCGCTTAAATATTATTGAGAATTTGGAGGGACTCAATTTGAAATTAGGGTTTGTGGGAGAAAAGGGTTTATGGGAGAAATTACAATTGAGTGAGAAAACTAGCGCCATTTCTCAAACCGTCTTACAAAAAAATCTCCATACGACTATACCATCTCCTGTCCAGAATAACGTAAAATATAGGGGAAAATTACATGTATGGTCACTCAAATTTTCACTAAGGATCCGTTTGATAGAAAGTTGAAAAATGGATGACAAATAAAATATTTGACAGGAAAGTGATTTGCCTAAAATTTGTGTTAGAGAGAATTGTAATTAATGGTGTTTGATTGATATAATTTTTCACCTAATCTGTTTGGTTTTGTTTTTCATGCAAATTGTTACTTTTTGGGATAAATTTTTTTACAATCTGTATTAAAATTTGTTTGGATTGTCAAAAAGTAAAAAAAATAAATAAATAAATAAAATATTTCATAAACTTTTTATGTTCGTTTAGTTTCATTTTTCATGCAAATTGTCAATTAAATGGATAAAAAATTTTACCATTGAATTTAAAATATGTTTTCATTGCAAAAAAGTCAAAAAAAAAAAAAAAAAGGAAAAAAAATCACCCAACAAAGTGGAAAATAAATTCCCATCAAAATCATAAGAAAATATTTTCATACTTTTGTGCTTCAAAGAATTGTATATTAGAAGTTGGTGGCAAACATTTTTCATGGCAAATTTGGCTAATCAAACAGCTAAAAATAGAAATTGAGAAAATATTTTCCTAGTTCCATGAAAAATTAAACGTATCAAACATGGCCTAACATCTCAATTAGTTCATTTAATTTACTTCTCTTGCAACCTAGTCACTCAACTTTAACTAAATTCCTATGTTTAAACAGGAAAATTTAACAATAAGAACTTGAGAATTTCCCTACAGAGGTGAGAACTCAAGAATTTTCGTTATACGATTTTTTTATTTTAAATTTCCATACTAAACAAAGAAGCATTTTGAAATATTTGTACAACGTATAATGCTTGGAGTTTAATTTTAAAAGATCTATCTGGACTAATTAAAAAATAATTTAATTCAACTTCTATAACCCTGGACAAACAGTAATCAGAACTTTCTATAATTAGTTTGTAACGATTCTCATTGGTATGTGTAGGCCGTTGTTGTGTTCGTCACTACTGTTTAAATGAATGAAAAATTTAATTAAAATGTAGAACATGAACATCAGATATAACATGGTAAACTTCAAAGAGAAACATTCACGGGCTCCCATGCCACATATGTCAAACAATCGATTAATAATTTGATCAAAACTACAATAGCATCCGATTTTTGTAATTTCGCATAATAAACCATACAAAAAAAATAAATAAATCAAAAATCAAAAGAATTAAAATCAACCCCATTTTGTTTTTTCTACTTATTGATGAAGTGGAATCAAACCCATTGATTTTTGACTTTATTACCTCTTTGTACTGTACTCGTCTACAACCATCACTTGAATTAAGAACCACGTTCTTAACTTCACTCCAAGTAGCTCGATCAAAGGATGAGATTATATATTAAGCATAAATTTGTTTTTGAATTTTGCATAAGTGATAAGGCTAGAAGAAAACGTTGGCTTTGAAATTTATCAATGAAGATTCATGTCCATTGGTTCCTTGACATTGGCGGCTGCTCTATTTAGTATCAAAATATACCAAAAGCTAGGATGATATATAATTTATTCTACAAGAGCTGTATTTATATAACAAGAACACATATCATGTTATATAAGGAAAACTATACAAATTACAGTTTAAAGATTCTGGTCGATTTACTTAGTCAATGTGGTAGATTATACCCTGCACGACCAATCAAATACAAAGAAAAACAGTATATATCATAGAAAATTTTAAAATTTTACAGGATTAAAAAGTCACAACTTACAACAATTTCCCTTTCTATTAGACTGTAAGAGTTAACTAGAGCAGTATTTCCTTTTATACAGTAAGTCTAATATATAACCTCTACAAACCTGAATTTCCACTGAAGTAACCTGTCTAGCCTCGGAGGCTTCAGAAATAGCAGATTAATCAACTCATTCGAAGACCAAACATCCATTTGTCATCGATAGTATGATTCCACATTTAAGAAAAACGAGGTTTATTATGGGGTCGATTTGTTCCCATTCCCTTTATCATACTTTGTACGAAACCAAAGTCCAGAACTAAGATGTCCTGATGTGGGGCAAACCCAGCAAAGATAATTTGGACCTAGAGTCTGTAACAATATTCGAGCAAACAAATATAGATGCATAAGAAATAAGACTTGGTTAGGTTCATAGACGATTACTCTTCCATTATTCAAGAAACAAAACGAATATCTTACTGATGTCACGTTCTCATATGCACCGATATCATATGGATTTGGATAAAGATGGTGTCCTTCTGCAAGAGGCGTAGCTCTCACTCCTTCACAGTACTGTCAATCGGGAAAAGAATCAAGATAATAAGAATTTATTTGGCCATCAATTAAAAGATGGTAAAGTCAATCTCACGATTCACAAACCTCGATTGTAGTCTTGTTTTGTAACATAAGATGGATATGCCAACCAAGGAAAATACTCAATACCAAACTTACAGGGATTAAAAATAACCCTGAAATGATCTGGACATGAAAGTTTAGTGAGGCAAACATCAAAAGAAAATCTAATTCAAAACGAAAAGATTTTACAAAAAATTACATATATGATTCTTAAAAAGCCTTCAGGATAGTTTTTGGAAGCAAATCGACTACCGAGAAGCAAAACCTGAAATAACAGAAGGTACAAGATAGTAAAATGTGTTTAGCCGTTTTAACTTGGTTAATGATAAATGATCAAGCGAAGGGTAAAAACTTACCAGGGAGTATATACATGCGACGATGGCATGAAATATGAAGGCGAAGAAGGCATTGTAATTGGCATGGCCCACACAATTATTCAACCACATGCAATGGGTGATCCTTGCATCAAGAGGCAGCACTTTAACACATTATCCAAGAGATCGAAAAAACACATGAATGATAATATGGACAACGCATACCATTCGCAAAACGCATCTATTACATGTACGACAATGGTGAGCTCGGGGAGGCTTATAATGGAAACACTTTTGGCAGTATCTGAATTCACCACCCTGTAGAATAATGCACTTCAGAAACAAGAAGCTCATTCTATCCAGCTTATAAAAAAAAAACCGAAACATCCTGGAGCTTGGCTTCTCTTTCGTGGTGGTTTAGATGGTTTCCCGTTTTAGTAGAGCAGAGTCAGGTCTACAAATGCAACATTAGTTCATTGGTAGCTCAAATTGAAAATGATAGTTTGAGATTCTCAGTACCGACAGTAATTGATCATTAAAAGTAGAGATCATGAGAGAAATGAATCAATCTTATAACTAAACATTGAAATGACAAAACTGACGAACATACGGAGAAGTTACCATTAAGATCGAGATCGCCATCCCTAACGAAAAACTTGATTCGTAAATGAACACGTGCAACCACGTGTTAAGTCGGTGAGAAAAAGTTAAATCAACACGACAAAAAGGGACAAAAGCATCACCATTAGACAGTTGCGGCTTCCCCCATCTTCCATGTGTCATATTTGGGAGAAGTTGATTGATAAACAATAATGTAACACAAAAAAGATTAACATTTCATGAGGATTTTCTCTACATATTTAAATTTTATTATCCATCTACTTCTGTCCAACCAACTAAAATCCATTTATTGTTTCTGAGAAAATGCAAGATTTGATAACAGTATAAATGGAACAGAATTTAATGGCACAAACATCAACTGTTAAACTCCTACAAATTAGAAATCAAAATTAATTAATATATCTCAGCCAACTAACAACTCGTAAATGCAACCATTGATCAAGCTATTTACCCTGCAGCCACTAAATCAGTGGATTAACAGCTTATTAATTTCATCAAAAGGAAAAAATCAAACTCACTCACGGAAGACTATTAATAAATAAATAAATAAATAACTACACACGCACTAAGAGCCTTCTAATTGAAAAAAAAAAAAAAAAAATGTAAATTAAAATAAGCAGAATGATATACTAACCAAAAAAATGAACGATTCAAAAAATAATGAATTGATTAGAAATTGCCCTGAACAGTCTCACTTAAATTAAATCAAGAATTGCATCTAAAAAGACAGTAGTTACCAGTAAATATACATGCAATGCAAGTGTATGAAAGATTGAAATAACAATTGAATGATGGAACAAAATAGGGAACCTTGCGCTTGATCTCGTGAATAGGATTATCGGACCCCTCGACTTCGGGCACGAAGGAGGCGGCGACCCGACCCGGGTCAGTGAAGGCAGCGAGACGGTAGCTGGAGACGCACACGAAGGCTAGCAATGTGAAAACGGTGGCGTTTAGCATGCCGGGTGAGGACCTGAGTCCCAACCATTCATCGATAAAAACCAGCACCGTCGAGAAGTAGACGTAAGTGATGGCCGCTAATAGAGCCGATTTTGTAGCTTGAGGCGAACTCCGTAAATTAGATGCAAAGAAGATTCTCCTTCTAGAATTAGAGTGTTTACTTAAAAAAAAAAAAATTATTTGAGCCAAAAAAGAGACACTCATATTTTGGGTCTGAAGCAACGATCTCTATGCACATCTGGCCCTAGCTATCACCAGACACTAATGCGACGTGGAATGAGAATCTGCAGCCACATCGCATTGTAAAATTCTTTAAATTTTGATTTTCTAAGACAATTGCGGCGGAGGCATCGGCGATAGAGCTGATTACGACGAATACCCGGGTGCAAGTTCAGTATGAAAGAGGGAGAAGGGTGGGAGTAATCAGAGTCGGCCCTGGCCCAAGACGATCAAGACTGCTGCCTTGGGCCTCTGCTTCTAAGGGGCCTCAAATTTTGGAGCCTAAAAAAAAAGATACTGGTAGTAGGCTAGTAGCAGTATGAGTCATTTTTTGGATTTTCTGATTTCTGTAAAATGAGGACATTTAGAAGAGGTAGACTGATAGAGAGTATTTGTTGGTTGAATAATCATAAATATAATGACTTAATGAGTTGTGTGACTTTAATTGCAAAAGAGATACTAGTAGTTGATGAATATGTTTTGCCATTTTGATAAGTTGTAACTTGGTTGAATTCCAATTTGTTTCTTCTCAGAGTGATAATTGGAATGCATCGCCTTAGGCCTCATAACAATGCGTTGTCTTCAACCTCGTATTTCTCAGGGCTGACCCTAGGAGGAATGGTGATGGCGGTGAGTTGATCAAGTGACAAGTTACTTCTATGGGTTTTTTTTTTCTGTTGTCTACTTAAAAATCTATTATTTTTAAACCAAAAATAAGTACTTTTAAAGGGGACATAGGACGCTACGGTCACTGAACTTTTAGGTGAGTTTCAATTTGGTTATTTGACTTTAATTTGTCACATTATGCTACTTTCTCCGTTGTGACCATATTGATGTTAATTAGTGGAATAAAGCTGTTTGTACAGCCTTATTTGTATATTCAGGTACACAGTCCCTTCACATGGGATGGAGTCGAGCTGATTTTAATTATTTTAAGATCTGGTTCCACCCCCAAATGTGAAGGAACTGTTAACTGAACTGTGTGGTTGAATGTACACACAACTCGGCTCTAATTAGTGACATGACACTTTTTAACCAATTTATTTGGTAGCAACGTAATTACAAATAATGTCAGAATATAATCCAGCTCGAAAGAGAATTTTAAAATTTGCGAGAATGATTGTTTAACATATGCAAGAGCGAATGACTACTCATTATGAATGATTTAAATCCTTTATATGAGGATTAGAACTTTGGTAGCTCATGGGTACGTGAGCCACTCAAGTACTTGCCTTATATTTTTCACTAGTTAGAAATTTAGAGTTGAACGTGCATTGCAAGTTATTCTGAAAATACTTTATAAGTTATGCAAAAGTAATATATGATACCAATTTGTTGGGAGGATTTGATGAATCTCAAACGAACTAAAGAAAACAAAGTTTATGATAGAAATTTACAAGAATAAAATTGTACTTTCAAAACTCAATTATATGATTTAATTTTTTTGTGATGATGAAATACTACAATTGAGCAATCTTTTTACACTACATTTGGTACATAAGAAATAATTACTAATATATAAATCTAAACACTCATTAATTTTAATATAGATGAATAGAAAATTTGAATGTTAATTAATTGAGAAATAATAACACAAAATTCATTCATGACAAAAATTTGTTAAGCTCATGGAAGAAGACACTCGAGAGATTGTTAAGCTCCATTAAAATTTGTTTAGTTGTCACCTTCTAAATAATTTTTTTTTTTTTTTTTTTTCGATTTTTAAGAGTTACAATATCATAGAAATACTCCAGCTGAATATATTCCCTACAAAATTTAGAACAAAGAAATGCTTATTTAAGAGAAGATTTGTGCTCCAAATTGAACACAAAAATGATAAGTTGACTTCTACAATTACTGTCCAAACTTTGATATCAATTTTAGACCTTTTTTTTAATGTATGACACTCGAGATCTCTTTTATTAGTGATGTAAAAAAGTATTTGTTTAGAAGGTTAAAGCCCTAATATTTATTGTTAAGTTTGTGTAGATGGAATGTAATAGTGACAAATATTAAGTAAATGAAGCTTAATTATTAATTATTTTAGCTACACAGAGTCAATGAACAGGACAATCTTATCGGTAAGGTAGTCGCGTGGGTTGTGAGTGGACAAGATGCTCCTGAATCAAAATTTAGGAATTTCACACTTGTAATTCCAGTTTTGCTTTCACATTTTTTATAAATAAAGAGTCCTCATTATAAATTTTGTAATTATCATCAAAAGAGACCAAGGATAAAAAAAATAGGGGATGTAACTTTTCTCTTGTAAATTTATTTTTATCATTGTGGATTATTGTAGCGGCGGATGAGAACGTAATCTAACATTGAAGTGAACATCTATAAATTTTGTGAGTTCTTTTATTTTTTTACAATGATTTTAGTATTATTTGTGGTATAGGATTAGAATTTTTAATTCGCAGCAACAAAATACCATTTAGATAGTTATGGTTGCACGAACCTTCAACGATTTAATACAAACGTTTGGGTTGTCTTCATGCATTGCTCATCAACGAGGGTTGCTCGGGTAGTCATATAAGTATCGACCATTATGGACATTCTTATTCTAACTTGTTCTAGGTGTTGTCTCCATTTCCTTTAATAATTAAAAAATGTTATCTAATATCAGTGTTGTTTAATATTAACATAGATATCAACACATTTAAAATTAAATGATAGTTGAATTAAATGTAATAATATAGGGCCTAATTAATTGGTCATATCACGTGTTAATACCTAAAAGGATGTTAAATACTAAAGGTACTAAATAGAACTTTTCTTCATTCTTAGCGCCTTTTGGTGTAGCTCAAAAAAAAAATTAATTTTCACAAAATTTATTATAAAAAATTTACATCAAACATACCGAAACTCTATGGAGCCGGTTTATGTTGTGGGCCATTTTCCTAAGGAAAGAGAATATTTTGGAATCTCTAGTGGGATTGGAGCCCAATAAAAGCCCAATCAACTTTGTGGAAATTACACAAAATCTTACTTTAAATATTGAGAATTCTAAAATCAGATAAAATGTTTCATTGTTTAAAAACTAGAGCTTTTATTAATTAATTAATTAATATATAACATTTCATTCAAAACTCAGCCGCCCTTCTCTCTCTACCTCTCGACGGTGATTTGTGATGGTTTTGTGGATGGTGTTTGCCGGTGATGGTCATGGAGGTCGTGATGGTGGCAACACTTTTGAGGATTTTTAGTGGTGGATCTGATTTGGCGGTGGTATGGTAGTGCATCTGCGCCGTTTACACACAGGGTGGAAATCGTGGTGGCGACGACAATTTGGGGATTTATAGTGGAGGTGATGGTTGCGGGTATGGCGGTGGTATGGTGGCCGATCTACTGTGGCACCGAGGCAACGATGATTTGTGGAGGTCGTGGTGGCGGCAATGGTTTGGAGATTTATAGTGGAGGTGGCGGTTGTGGGGTATGGTGGCGGCAACGCAATGGTGCCAAAATTTTGTGAAAGAAGTGATCGAAGGATTGGGCGTGAACTACTGCTTTGAGTGTACATGGGTTGCTCAATTGGTAAATGAAGCTTTTTGTGATCCAGGGGATGTACAATGATAATGCTTGGAATGGGTGTGGTGGTGGTGATGTTTGCTATGGGTGTTAATTTTTTTTTTGGGACGTGGTTGCCATGGGGTGATTGTGGTTGTGGCGGTATTGCGGTGGTGCTGTCAATATTCAGTGGTTATGGTGGTGGTTTAGGCGGTAATGAGGTGGTGGTCACTAGCGTTGTTGGTCATCACAAATTTTTGAGTTGACTGTGACCATTAAATTGGTTAATTTGTGACCAGTAAATAACATGTGATCAAGGAAAAAGATGAACTGTAACTAAGAATTAACGTTTGATCTAAAAATTTATTAATTTGTGACTGATATTTTGATAATTTATGATCATTATAAGTTGTGACTTATAATATTCGTGAATTGTGACCGATAAAGAAACTGTGACATATAAATTTTTCACCTGTAATCAAGGAAAAAATTGTAACCTTTAAAATTTTTGAATTGTGATCGTAAAAAAATTTGTGATATTTAAAATTTTTGATTTGTGACCGAAAAATAATATGTGACTAATTAAATTATGAATCTGTGACCGATGAACAAATTGTAACCTATAAATTTTTTGAATTGTGACCGTAAAATAACTTTTGACGTTTAAAATTTTTAATTTGTGACCTTAATATATTTAATTAATTAAATTATAAATAAAAATTAATAAAAATCTAATTTTTGAAATTTAAAACTTATTTTCTTATTATTGAAATGGGTTATACTTATACTCTTATTAAATTTTCCCATCAACTTTTGAGCTTGACTCCTTTGGGCGGTCCAATGGAGCCGGGTCGGGATTATTTTGGACAAGGCCTATAAAAATGAGGAGAACTTGCAAAAGTCTGTTTAAAGTGTGGACCTAATTTTGCAAATTGGATGAGTTGAGGACCAAGTGAAGCAAGGGCTATTGAATCATTTTAAGAGCCACAAATCAAGCTTAGCTTGCAATTTTGACATACAACGGAAAAATGAGTTAGAAGTGTTATTGATGGATTAACTGAAAAATAGGAGGTCAAGAAGATAAATCAAAGGCTAACTCGGCCAACAAGCCGATAGAAATGTCGGTGTACCTGAGCAGCATGTGAAAAGGTGGCTTTATGGCATTGACGGAGTAGGTTGATCCTGATCATGGTCTTAATAAGTTGGCACACAAAAATTCGGTCCAATAATTGATTAAAAAAAAATTGAACAATATGGGGTTGGATGATTCTAATTTAGTAGAATACGTTAGGATGCTTTTGGATACACTAATGAAGAGTGTGGTGAAACTATACATTTTTCAAATTTGATTTACAATAATAAATTTACATGGTCAATTTCATGTGACGAATTCGAAAGTGACTAGAAGTTGAAGGGACACTTCACTAGACATATGATAATGAACAGTATGAGTTGTGCTATATGTACAATCAGATTATATAATTTGGTTGTACAATCACTCACATGGAGGGGTCCCACAATTTTTTTATTCATCATGGGTCCCCCTCATGTGAGTTGTTGTACAATCGGATTGTACAATTCGGTTACAAGTAGAATAATTGTTTTATTTTTAGCTGGAGCCTGGAGGTCAGGCATGGCCCTCTTCCCAAGTCTGTATTTGATTTTGTCTTCCGTTATCATTAAATCAGACCACTATAGTGGTTAATTAAAAAATAAAATTGCTGATATTTTTATTAAGCCCCTCAAATTGGCTAGTTTTCTGATCGGGGCGCTCCCCCCGCCTGTGATGGCCAATTCGGTGGTGGGTGTGAGTAGTAAAAAAATGAATGCTAACAAAATCAAAAGATACAGACTTTCATAAATTTATTGAACTGTTTATTACCATAATTACAAAAGATTATCCAGTAGTCACTTCACTTTCAGTTTGACAAAAATAAATGAACAAATGAATGAAGTCAGTGCCAAAACTGGAAAGGGCCTGTTTTGTTGGAAAAAATTAAAATTAAAAATGGAAGGAGGAGAAAAAACAAAGAAATAATCTCAATGGCAGAGTGAAAATTAAAATTCAAGATCATCAGCATTTGGGAAGATCGGACGGTGGAGGAAGGAGCTTTTGATTGGGAAGCTTTCCATCCAAGACAAGCCATGCCATTTTCAAACCCCAGCTTGTGTGCACTTCCAGGTGACAATGCATGAACCATACACCTATTAACACGCGATTGAGGCGATCATAATTATTAAATTGAAACAAGAAAGAAAAATTTCTCCAAAGGGTAGCTAAAATATGAAATTCTTGTCAAGATTGCGACATTGTTAGTGGATGGAATTAGGATTGGATTCAAGACAGAGTTACAAAAATTCATGCGGGGCTACTATGTGAAAAAAAAAAATTTACACAAAAAAACAGTTTTTTTAAAAAATATATATATATATATATATATATATATATCACTTTTTTGAAAAAAATTGAGCTTAAGTTTGAGGGGGAGCGGGGGGGAGGGGGGGGGGGGGGGGGGGGGCTATATATCCGTCCCTTGTTACGTTCGCAGGGTACACTTTATTTGCATGTTTAGTAACCTAGATTAGACATTATTATATTGTACTAACTGATGTTTGCTCAGTTGAAAAGTAACTATTTTTTTCCAGCTTATTTGGGCAATATGCATCTACTGTCTAAATAAAGTTGAAACGTTGAAGTATTTCATCTAAAAACTTGAACAGATAGAAAAAGCTAGTCCTACACCGACCTGGATTATCGGCTAAAAACCGAATTGCAACCCATCCACCCGAGGGCACGCCAACCGTGTTCCTTTCAATTGGATCAACAAGATTGAAGTTTTCAGGGTCCTTGTTAGGATCATAGTTTCCAAATCCTTGTCCAACAACAAAGAAATTAAAGCCATGCAAATGAAGAGGGTGACTCTCAGCACCAAGAATGCTAGTATCCTGCATGATTAGCTCAACACTAGTATTAAATGACAAAACCATAACTTTTGTCCCATTTCCAACCATGGTATTGTTTGGAGGGTTTCCAGTGTAGTTGAACCAGTGGTATGGATTGATTGGAAAAGCAGGGCTGTATACACCCTTGGATTGACCAAAGAAATGGGATTGGAGTAAAGCCGTGTTTGGTTGTACGAAAGATATATTATTAACTGATGCTGCAAATTTGGTGCCATTTGGTCCTTGACATGTCTGGTTTTTATCACAAGGGCTAGTCCCGAGGCCGACTGTGAAAAAGAAACGTTGATCAACTCTGTCAGGGACATTAGCGGGGAACTCCTGACTGGCTAAACTACGCAGTTTTTTCACGAAATTTGTGGCGAAGGATGTGTCATTTAGAGGGGGTAAAGTTGGCTTGAAGAGGGGTAGATTCTTGATTGAGAAGCTAGAATGAACTGGGGATTCATATTCTAGAATTCCACCAACTGTGGAGTTGTCAAAAGTGCCTTGTCCAGTCACATATGGTCTAGCAGTCATGAGAAAAGTGGCACCTGGAAAACTAGGTTTTGTTGTAAGCAGAACATTTGTGGTTTGTCCAGGGGTAATAAGAATTGTGTCAGTTTCAAAGGGTTTAACATAGATTGCATCAGCTTCAACAACTGTGAGAGTATGGTTTGCAATACTGAAGAAAAGCTCATCATTGAGTGCAGCGTTAATCATACGGAGGAGGTAAGTTTTTCCAGGCTTAACCTTCAGCTTGAATGTATCTGTCAAGAACAAGTATATAACACGAAGAAAATGTAATACTCTACATATTAATAAAGAAAAATAAAATAAAATCTTATCCATCATACTATCCAGTTAAAACTTGATTCGGTTTGGTACCTTTTGTGGAGCAGTTGTACAAGGGCCCTGGCAATCCGTTGATAGTATAGGCATCAGAAACATTTGGACCGCCACCTGTTTTTAAAGCTTGGCTAATTATGGCCTCAGGATCAGTATTGAACCATTCTCCTGCACATTACATAGTCACAGACATGTTCAAAATTCAACGAGAAATGCACACGACAAGTTTGTTAGCACCATCGAGTCGAGCATTCAAACTTGCGACACAAGCAAGTATTTGTTCGATAAAATTGATGATTACCAAATATGATGGGGACTTCCTTGTAAGGTTTTTGAAATGGATAAGGCACATTATGCTTGGGTAGAATGATTAGAGGACCATAAACAGTTGATCTTAGCCATGAAATATGTGCATGCCACCAAAGGGTTCCCCTTTGGCCAATTATGGTGAAATTGTACACATAACTCTGCCCAGTTTGAATGGGACACTGTGTTATATATGCAGGTCCATCGGCCCATCCACTACGAAGCTGTTGAATTCCATGCCTGTAATGATACAGATATATAAACTAGTAACTATAAATAAATTTTCTATTCTTTGATTGAAATTAAAGTAAAAGGGAAAGTCCCTTCGAGAACATTTGATAAAATTGGGACGATACAGATAAGATTGTATTGCCCGGATGACATCTGTGCAATGGCACACACAAATCAAGAAGAAAATAGTAAAAGGAAGAAAATGAGCTAAGAGATATTACCAATGGATGGAGATATTGTAGGGAACATGGTTTGTGACTTTGATAAGTAGTCGGTCGCCTTCTCTAGTTACAATGCGAGGTCCAGGAAATTGCCCGTTTACAGTGACCATGCTTCTTGTGTGGCACAGTCGTGTCACACTTTGCATTGTGATCTACAAGAGAATTCAAAAAATGCAACAAGAAATGTAAATGTGAAATCAACAAGCACACGTACAAGTTGGAGGATGCTATTATGATCAAAAGCAGGCTTTTTTAGACGTGCTACTGAAAAAAGCAACTAAAAATCTGGCTTTTAAGCATGGACAGACATGCTGATGTAGTGCCAAAATCATTTGGTAATGACGTACATTAAACTCGTAATGTCTGGTTATGCCTTGTGCATGCTGAGGAAGAAGACAAAATGTGATGAAGAATCCCAATGAAGCCAGCAGTAATTGAATTGTATAGACACCCATAATTCTATCTCCTCTCTTATATCTGCTCAGGAAGAAGGGTTGGGAGTGATGACTGAAAATTCAACTTTCAGTCATTGAGGTTTTATAGAGGTATAGATTGGGTGTTTGGTTGATTAGGTGACGAATATGGAACAAATTAAGGACAAAATTAAAAAAATATATTTTCTTGGAGCAACTGTAGTTGGAAAACAACATTAGAGTGGTGTCAAAGACAATCTAGTTCTGTTTTGACGTATTGTACTCTGTCAAATCTTTCCTTACTCGTGATGTTTTCTACTTTTGTTCAAAAGAAGCTGATTTATGATATTGATTATTGAACATAATATGGCAACTAAAAGGGGCATGTTTCCTTCTTTTTTTTCCCCTCAAACCATTAATTAGAATATGCATGTGACGCTAAGTCGAACTATAATAAGTAATTTTAATCACATATTTTACGTAATCGACAATTTTTTAATCACATATTTCATCAACTTTTATTAAAATATACTGAAATATTTTTTTTTTTTAGCAAAACCAAACAGGGGCTTAGTCTCCTTGCGAGCATGTCTAACTAATTATGTTAAAGTTTTTAATATATTCACATTTTTTATAAACGGTTAGTAATGAGATTTGAATTCAAAATGTTAATGGTTTGATATCACATTTCCGTGAAAAATTAAACTGTGAGAAAGTGAATACACTTATTTAGGATTGTTTCACAAAGCTTTTGATAAAGTTTTAAACAGATTTTGATAAAAGTAAAAATCTGTGTGTTTAAAAAGTTATGAATTCTATGAAATATATGATTAATTAATTAATATGATCGCAACTTTTTAAGCTTTTTCAAATAAGCACTAAATTGTCTTAAATGCATTCTTTCACGTACAAGTGAGTTGCCCTTTTTGTTAGTGGAAAATGCTAAATTTTTTGTAAATGAGTAAAGGGGAAAACTCCTTTGTGCTCTAAATATCATGTAAAATTATTTTATCTATTTATTTCATTTAGTGTGAAACTTAATTCTATATGCAGCCATATATCAATATATATGATTGATTCAAGGGCATACCATTATGATGATTTCCCTGGCAAAGCTGGCAATAATAACTTGCTTTACGGATGCCTCCCGCAATGACAAATTCAGAATTTTGAGTGAGCATGAGCGGTCATTGATCATCAATGGCCACAATAAAAATCAAATATATCTATTATTGTTTGAAAACAAACTAAATTACAGATATATAACCAAAATAATATATTTATTGATTCGAAGAAGAAAAAATTATTACTGACAGATCCCGCAAGGCCGATTGTCGATGCCCTCCCATACACAAGATATAGTAGGCTACATATTATAAGCATCGAATTATATATGTTTATCAAAATTTATAATTATTTATAAGTTGATCAAATTTTATTTTTATCCACACATTTCATAAAATTTACAATTTTTTTTTACGTAATTTGTAACCACTTATTCGGTAAGACACTGCATATAAGAAAATTATGAGCTTTGGAAAACATTTTGTTATATTTTATTGTAATTTTGTTTTAAATCCAGTTACTGATAAAGTATTTATGCATACTAAAAACAGTAAATAAAGTAACAAAATTAGGAATTGTGTGACTTGACCTCCTACTAGTTGAACTATAATTAAGAAACAAATTAAACCGTCTAGAGAATAAGAAGTTAAGAGTAAATTATATCGTATGTAGCTTCTTCATGCTTAATGTCTCGATGTCTAGTCATGTATTTTGTCAACTCGTAACTATTCTCACATCCTTCTTGAAGTAAGTCGAGATAAGTTCAAAACCAGTGTTAGAAAATTATACGTCATTGATATCTTTGTATACATAGTCAAATTTGTATCTTATATAGTCTCATATTGTAGTTAAAAATAACCTTGAGGGGTGGCTCAATTGGTCAGACTTTGAGTTTGCTCCTTAATGGTCACTAGTTCGAGTCCACTGAGATAAGTATCTGATTGTAAATTTTAGGGGCTCGTGAGATTAGTCGAAGTGCGCGTAAGTTGGCCCAGATATTCACGGTCATAAAAAAAAAAAATATATATTGTAGTTAAAAACGGCAAATGATCAATTAATCTTTACGTCAGTATTGAAAACTTAAAATTATGCAAGAAATTAGATGATTTGATTGTAGGAAGAATCAATGTAAAAACTAAAAACCGATAGAAATAATATTTAATATGCTTTGATTTGATTTGAATGTACGAAATTCGGGTATGACTACAAGTTCATAGTATGGTATAAAATACCATCATTGTAGTTATACCAACTTTTTGTAATTATGCAGAAAAAAATACTTTTTGTTTATTATTATTATTTTTTTGCAAATTTGCCATGATTTTTTGGTATTGTGATCTTGCCAATGCTCAGTACAGTTTTCTCCCACCTTGTCTGCTTGGTTTCATGACCATTTGAAATTGTGTGAATCCTATTTTTTTTTTTATTTTTTTTTAGAGATTACGCCCCATTACTAACGTCCCCACTTGTCATGCCCCGAGCCTTAGTGAAAGAGGTAAATCGCAGATTATGCCTCCAAGGGTGAATGGAAGACCACTTGTACACTTGAACTTACCTAAGAACCAAATCCATATTTCAGGATTCGAACTCTTGACGCGACAGCCTCAAGTAAAGCTGAATTTCTCCACATTCCCCTTTTACCACTTGAAGATGTGCCCTAAGGACGTTGTATGAATCCTATTTGTTTGGGTCCCACTTGGTTGAAATGAAATGTTTATAGTTATGGCTGAGTCCTAATTTATTGCAAATATTTTATGAACTTGTAAGTAATTTTTTTGCAGAAGTTCAGTCTAAAATTTTAAATACTTGAAATAGTTAAATATCGATAATCACGTTCTGAGATGGTTAGGCTTTTATGCACAAAGGGTTAACATGTGCGATCGCACATCCAGCACGAAGAAATTATCTAGAGAACGAGAATAATTCAATCCAAATTGCACGTCTATGTTACATTGCTGTTGATCATTCCACACCTGCCCAAGTGATAAAGTTTATATTGGGCATTAAAGAATTCTTAGAGACAAAACAAAGGCACAAACTCATCAAGTGCCCTGTGCTTTCCACTCTGTTCTCGAATTCTATTAGTGATTTCAGAACCCAATTTTATGAACATGAACTCAACTGCAGATCGGAAGCAAAATCTTGACGGCAATGCACAATAAAAATAGGATATTTCCATCTTCTACAACTGCTGGCATCAAATTTACTGCAACTCGTAAGAGGAGAAACTGAACCCTGATCTTCCATCGTTAGTCGACTTCAATTCCAACTTCTGGAAAGGGCTGCAAGATTATTCCGGAATATATATCACTTTTGTTGTTTATAGAATATAGAGATATACAACGAGTAAAGAATCGAGAATGGGCATAAGATGATGGGAAAATTGCCTTGTTGTCCTCGGTCTATTACCTGAGAATTGGGAAAAACCTTTAAAAAAGGGGCACCAGTTGCTCGCCCAACATTTAATTTTAGTTATACAATCAATCCCAGTGGCAGAAGCATCCAAATCTATGCTAAATCATCTTGTGGACTCGTGAAAACATATGAGAGTCACATTACAATTGAACTAAGAATTGGACAGTTTCCATCACTGAGGATTAGTTATGCAACTTGGTAGAAAGAACAACTTGCTCCATTTTAAAATTTTGGGGATCAAATTGCCACTCAGACAGTAGCCTGGGGACCAACAGTGCGATTTTTCCTAACATGATAATAATAGGAAAGCATTTTTTCCTAAGATGATAATAATAAGAAAATATCAGTTGTCGAGGATCCTAATAATAACAGAAACAGAAAAACATAAGAAGCAACCAACAGTGCGATTTTTCCGAAGATGATAATAATAGGAAAGCAAATTTTCCTAAGATGATAATAATAAGAAAATATAAGTCGTTGAGGATCCTAATAATAACAGAAACGGAAAAACATAAGCAGCATACCTGCTATTAGGATCATAATAGAAGCCATTAATAGAGCCATCACTACATGAGAAGCAAACATAGTAAAATCCAGCTATGGTCAATCCACAGTCTGTCCCAACATTCACAAAGTATTGTTCTTTCCATCTCTGTGAAGCCAAATTAGAAGAAACATTTACAACAGAGATAGTATGAAACTCGTTTAAAAGAAAATGGAAAGAATGAATCATAGAAACAGGGTCATTACCATAAATATATAAGGATAATTACTCAAGTCCAAAGTTTTTCCTCCATCAACTTCCACTTGGCTCTGGAGAGGAGTTAAGAAATTAAGAAGATATAATTTCGGCATCCAAAAAGAGATCATTATCTACTCACCAGGAGGGGCGAAAACGATGGAAATTTTGTCCAGTGATTTATGTCATGTTCTGTCCTGCTCGTAATTGTAAGCCAGTTATGCAAGAAAGAACTTGTGTATTTAGATGTTATTTATATCAATTTGCACTTCTTTTTGCTAATTTATTGAAAAAATTGTTCCCAGTATACAAGATAAGGAAAGGAAAAGAACATACGTTGCTCCCCACTTTCCAGTGAAGAAAGTATAATTCTTGGTGTCAACAATTTCCCCTTCCCAAAAGGTAACTACCTGAGGTGCAAGTTTTGAATAAGAAAAGAGAGAATAAAGGGCATCCAGTTACAGCAGATGGCCATAATTTACAGCAAAAAACAGCCTCTTTTTGCATGACTAATCATAGTTGCACGTTATTCTAAAATACTTTATGGGTGCTATAAAAATAATATTGTAAAACGTGAGAACATAAAAAATAATTAATACAAATTGTTTACGTGGAATTAACTTTTGATTCAAATGAAATAAAAACAAGCTTGTAAAAACAATTTAAAGAAAACTCTAAAAATATTCATCTTTTGTTCCAAATTTTTTTTAATGAATTAATTTACTATCCAATTAAGTGGAATGAATCTATCAAATGTACATTGATCATAACTAAATAATTGATAAAATAATTCATGATAATATTGTTCAAATGGTTAAATAAATCAAATACATATTGAAAAAAAGAAAAGAAAATGAATCTATTAAATATGGTTAAATAAATTAAATACATATTAAAAAGAACAATAGGGTATTATAGAAATAATTGAATATTTGAATTATAGTAATGACAGAATCGCCCAAAAAACTATCCTCAGTTGATGTGATATTTAATATATTATAGATTAATCCAATCACACTATTGTTACAATTTATAAGAGGAATTGCAATTTTGAACAAAAGGGAGCACAGTGGCAAAAGAAATCTCAAAAGCCACTCCCTTTTTTAGTCCTCACAATCTAAAGAGGAAGTGAGGAACAATTATCAACAATGATGTAGCAAATTCATTATCTGCTAAATTTATAGGGGGCGTAACACATACAGAGTAACGAAATACAAGTTCTGGTTAAATAAACAGAAGATGCTCAGTTATATATGTGCCCCGTCTTGCTCATTTTGCAGAAAAGTGAATTCAACAGACCATCTTATAACAAATAGTAACGTTTTGGCTTTATCTTTTTAGTTGATTAGGAAGACAGAAGATAACAAAAGTGAAATAGACTTCTTCTTTGTGATCATGATGTCCTGTTTAACCACATGCATATGTGTAGCGACAAGGAAAAATGAAAAAATTGCTTCTGAGTAAACAGGTCTCCTGGAGTTGGTGAATTTGCGAATGGTGACCCTATGTTACTATAGGGCAAAGGACTTGAGTAGATAATTAAATGTCTATTTACAATCTCCAAGTGATGGTTAAAATGATAAAACAGTGATACTAGGACAATAAAAATCTAGCTCCATGTTTGCTTGAACTGCAAGTACCAGTCAGTCAGAACACTTAAATCATGTCAAAAGAATACTAAAAGTTACATTTTTTTCCCACCCAAAACAGTGAAACCCTAATCCTGAAAACACAAATCCTGTGCCAAAACAAATAAGAAAAGGAATGATATTTCATAAACCAATGTTAAACTTTCTCCAACTCAATCCAGACAGACGAGTTAGCATATTTCCAGAAATGTGCTTAAAGTACCAATGCTTACCCATAGAACAGCACGAAAAAAAGATGTTTGACCATAATGGCCTCTATATAACTATCTCAACAGTAAAGATTCTTACTGGGGTGTCAGCCATAGGAACATTTAGAGCTTCCATTGTGCCACATAAATAACCATGATCATGATCAATGCCTTGGATTTGCACATTTACTCTCCATGCTTCGTCCTTTTGTAGATTTGAAACATTCTGAGTCCCAGAGAACCCCTGAAACAAACTTATGATGAGAACATATATTCTCCAGGCTTTGTTTATTCTGCATACTTTCAAAACATTCTGATTCCTAGAGAATGCCTTAATACTACATTGAAAAACATGTGCTTACATTTATTTAATTTATGCAGTATGAGCGTCTCAATCAAGTTGAAGAGTCCCCGATTAAAACTTCCTCATTGTGCGATGACGATTGTTTAAAGTCTCAACTCATCGACTTAACCATAGCTGAACTCTCAATTCAAAGGTGATATCCTCACTTCCTAAGTCTCTTCACCAAATTAATAAGCAAATTCTCGAAAGTGTTTCAAGAAAGCTATGTATGTGTATATTTTCTGTCCAATTATCAGTACCAATGGTCATAGTCAACAAGTTTGTCTTCATTAAAATGGAAGCAAACTTTTCAAGGTTAAGCTGCTTAACTTATTTCCATTCCTATCCTCTGGCTCCAACAGCCATAATTATATAAGAATAATGCTATATTTACAAAGTGGGATGATTCCCATGGGGTAAAATGAGAAAGCCAATTAAATGTGAGGATATGAGACACTTCATTGGGGATCCTCCCCAATTTGTACATATAGCATTACTCATAATATAATTGCTTTTTATTCAGAGTCTAACCATCATAATATAAGGATAAACACAAATGGCCGTCCATTAAGAACAACTAACAGAAATCAACATTCTGTTAGTCAAGGGAAGGCGAAGAAGAGGGGTGGGGGGTTGGATAATCTTATTCCTCTTATTATTACTGCAGTTGCAGTAATATTTATATAATAAAATGACCAAATATTTAGCCCATCATTAGCAATCCATTCCAAATTCATTCCCTGAATTTGATATTTTCCATTTTCCCAATATTTCCCAATTGCAAATTGTCACATTCAAATAATCCAGAATATCAAATTCGCTAATATGATCGTACCTGGCTTCCCAAAAATGTATATTGAGTAGTTAATTATCACTAAATGCTTGTCACTCTATTAAAAGCCCATAAAAACTCTAATAATTATAAAGCTAAATTGGAAAAACTGAAGAAGCAGAAATTACCTGCCCAACACTTAAAAGAGTGCAAGGTGGAGGAGTATTGTTTCCTGGAGTTGTACCTGCATAGTTATATTGATTATTAGTACCAAATCATCTCAATTATAATTCAAAAATATATATTCCTCAGTTACTACCAATGAAAAAACTATTACTCACATAAAATAAATCTCCAATTTATTGCCACAGAATCAACGGAGAGCTTATTTTTCTTTTTAAAGAAATTTGATTTTTCTCACCAAAAAAATACAGAATGATACAGACCCAAATCGTGATTATGAAAGTAATCGCTAAAACTCCCAGTTTCAGTCGCAAAAAGAACGATAAATTACAGAGCTGGATGCAGAATGTGTTCAAAAACCTAAAATTGCAAAAATTGCCGAACAGGGGTCAAAGTGAAAAAGATTGGGAACCTGTAACTTGCGAAGGCGAAGAAGTCTCCACTACTCTCACTGGCATTTTTCGATTGCTCAAATTGAATATCTTGAAACAATCGTCAGCGTCAACCTGTATCAGAAACCAAGGATTTTTCCCCTTTAATTATTTTGCCCTTTTCCGAGTTAACTAATCACAGCGAATTGTGTGTTTTTATATTGGCAAAGTTGCATTTTTAGTCCACTACCTTTTCAAAATTTAACAATTTACCCAAACTTAATTTTTAGTATAGTTCATCCGCAATCTTTCAATTATGTGACAAACTTGTCATTCTCTTTATTTTAACCATTAAATGATGGATTTGCCCTTTCAATTTAAGCCCCGTTTGATTCCCATTTTAGGGAAAAAAATGCATTTTAAATAGTTGATTGATGGAGAATTTGTGGTTGAAAATTAAAGAAAAATTTTGGGTTTACGTGTAATATTATTTTATTGAAGAATGTGTGGTTGAAAAGAAGAGAGAGAAAAATGAATTTTGAGAAAATGGGAATCAAACAGGGGCTAAATAAACAAATATAAAAGAAATAGTGAAAAAAATAAAGAAAAATTATAAATGGAGTCTCATAATAATAAGTTTTCAAAAGTACAAATAATTTTCACTTAACACGATTAAATACACATTAACACACCCAAAAAAATAAATGATTTTTTATTTGATTATGTTTTAAAAAATGAGCAAATAAGTCCCATAACTTTCTAAAAACGAATAATATTCACCTAACAATATAGTGAACAATTTTATCATTATTAGATCATTGTATGCCCCTTCATATCATTTGATTGTAATGCAAGAAAAGTCATTTGTACAAAGGATTTTCTCACAGAATTGCACAAGAATACTAACATGTGTGTGGACCCATGTTGTGATAAAAAAATAAAAAAAATAAAAAGGCCAAAAAATATTGCTGTGAGTTGTCTGTACAAATTCTGTGAAATGGGTTATGTACTCATAGTACGGTTCGCATACAGATTTTCGATCTACCCCAAAAGTTTAGTCAAATCCATCTTTGGATCTCTTTTTCGATTGTAATCTGACCTTTTTTCCTATGCATTTCTTAGGACGTTATTATAATAATAGTAATAATAAATTTTAAATTTTAAAAACCGAAACAATAATACATGGGTAAAATCTTTTGGAATTTTAGGTTCAGGGATAACTCATACATTGCATGTACCCTTCTGTCATGTAAAAAATAATATCTTTTGTTGAAATTTTAAAGGATAGATTTTGTGAAAATTAATTTTTTCGAGAATGTGCAGTTATAAAATATAAAAAAGTTATGGATCCGCATATATAATTATGAGTAATGTTGTTCACTGTATTAGTCGTCTTATGTGATATCCTATATGACGGTTTGTGATTTTATGTATTAATGTGATAATTTTTTCTTGTCTCATATATCAAATTATTAACAGTCACATGTATATCACGTAGGGCGACTGTGATAATAAATGATTGCAAATGACATTATTCTATAATTATTTATCGATAAAATATGTGACTGAAAATTAGTTTGATGTAACATAATTTTTAGAGAATAGAGGCCAAACATGACTTTATTCATATTAATTAAATAGCCTATTTACTTTTAATTTTTTTAGTTTCTCCATATGTTGAAAAAAATAAGATCATGTGATTTGAACAAAAAGAAAAGCAACTTAAAAAGAGTAACGAAGTAACAATAAATGTTGATAATCTTGAGAATAAAATTATTCATATAACTTAGGGCACTTGATAGTAGCTATCACTATAGAACATTAGTAAATCCCTTGCTACGGATTATTAAATCTTTAATTAATTATATTAATTACTAATTATCATAAACTTTTGTTTTTGATATAACTACTAAAAATATATTTAAAATCAATTTCCATGTGTAAATACAGATTAATTAGATATATAGTAAAAAAATCTTACACTTATTTATAAAATACAAATCAACAGTAGCGAGTTATGTTAATAAAAAGTAACTTTTAAGTAATTTTAGTTTAAACTTAGCCTAAAATCAACCTATAAATCACACCACTATGATTAACATTTCGTGAGTGGAGTTTAGAACAATTCCTGGCTAAAATCAATATTAAATTCTCATGTTTGAGCTTCATTAAAATGTATTTTTGAGGAAAAAATGTATTTTGGAATAGTGATATTTGAAAGAATGTGGTTAAAAAAGAAAGAAAAATTTTAAATTTATGTGTAATATTATTTTATTGGAGAATGTGTGTTCAAAAATAGTAGAGACGAAAATACATTTTGAATAAAATGAAATCCAAACAGATTAAACTAAAATTACTTAAAAGTTACCTTTTATTGACAAACAAAAAACTTTTTGACCTTAGTGCAATGCCTTGTTTAGAGTAATTAAGCTGGTGGGAGTGGGAATTATGTAGAAGCAATCAACTAAGGAATAATGATTGGTTATTAACTTAATTATTATTCTACAGCTAGGATTAGGGTTGCATGAGGGCCATAACCATCGATTATTCTTTGTAAATTCCTTAATCGATCTAGAAGGCTTAGGGCCCGTTTGACAATATTTTTAAAAAATTAAAAATATATTTTAAACTAAGAAGATGCTTTTTAACATGTTCGAATTTTCTAGATGACTAGAAAAACTTTTAGAAGAAACTGATATTATACAATTTACTCAAAAAACTCTTTTACAAGCAGTAGAAGCAAAAGCAAAAGTAAAAGCAAAAGCAAAAGCAAAAATCTTGTCAAACTACACATTAGAATACACACAAAGGAACAAACAAAAGACGGGTAGTTAATGGTCATGATGCAATAATATTCTTAGAGTGAATTAAAAACAGTATATTTGCAATACTTAAATGCATTGATTCCTTGTAGTTGGTGGCAAATTTGGAAGGATTGAGAAACAAAAAAATGTGAAATAAGAAAACACAGGTATATGGATTTATGCGAGGAAGGGTACAGTATATTATAATAGATCTTTTGACAATGCATGTAATAATACAAAGGAAAAGGGAATCCATGTTATCTTGTATCGGGCTTATTCTGCATTTTCTTGAAACTCCGTCTGCCTCCGTATGTGTCTTTTTGTTTTTATGTTTCTTACTTGTGAGTTAGTTTAGAATGAGTACAGATAATGTCAGCAATACTGAATGGGAAAACGTGCTTCACTGCATTGAACCATGCAGTTTTTAGGGTTTGTTTGGCAGAATTTTTGCTTCCACTCCTTGTCGAAAAGCTTTCTGACGATGTTATGTTAGGCCAACTTTCTTTAAATTCTTTTAATTAGAAAAAGTACTTTCTAAAAATTATTCAAATATATTCACAAGCAACTTTCTAATCCCATAAATAATTTAATAATTTCAAAAACAGCTTTTAACTTTTCAAAATCATTACCAGATGAGCTTCTAGTCATCCTTGAATCTCATATAGCCTACAGCGTCCTATACAATTTTTAATTGTAACCATACGTTGTTATACTTAATTAACTCAGATTATTGATTTCTAAGTGCGCGCACAACGCATAACAATCCCTAACTATTGGAAGAGGAGAGAAACGTCCTAAGAAAACACATATATCACTTCATCTCGGGGCTTGGATGTTAGACGAGGAACGACTTTTTTTTTCCCTTCAAATCATCAAAATACTATCTAACATACAAGTCGAATTCAGTTTCTTCACCAAAGATGTGACACGTGTTTTGAAAGACAAAGCTTAAACACTTTTTCCTAGCTCTAAAGCTATCAAATGTTGTACTCTGGGCATGAAGGAGATGCCCCTTCTCCATCGATATGATTCTTGCAATGAAGTCTCCAACACAAAATCCAATTTCATTTTCCTAAACTAGAATTTGAAAAATAGATATGATATATATTTGAGAAATTACACTAATAAATTCCACACTTATAGAGATTACAACAAGAAGAACAACAAAGACCTAATTATTCCCAGTGAATTCAAGGTCAGCTAGATGTACTAGAAGATCTAAAGTAACTAGAATTTTAGTTGCGGACAATTTAAATTCTAGTCTATCACTCCTAATTTTTACTACCAAGAGCACGGGAAACTGAGATTAATCCCAATTTATTTTTGAGGAAAACATGGAAAATTCGGCAAGAACTTGGAAGGGAGAATAGTTAATTATAATGATAATATTCATCTCTTGGCATTTGATCAAACTAAAAGAAGATATTGAGGAGATAGAGTTTCCAGCTGAAATGAACAAATTCAAAGTGATTTGTATGTATCATTTTTCAGGTTTTACTTCACACCAAGCCGTAGCTCCAGATCCAATTCCTCCATAGAGCTAGAACACAGTTTATGCATCTCTGATTGGGGATGACATCTATCAAGTACTGGACTCGGTTTTTGGAAGAAAAACAATGGATTTGCATCTACTTTCCTTCTCTTGCAACTTGCAACTTCTCCCTCGCTGGATGTATTTGTTCGAGTTGGATTCAAGCTCTCAGACAAATCCAAGGCCGGATAATCTTCTTTAGCCCTATTACTGGATTCTGAAATCTTCGGTTTCTTCCCGGAAGAGGAAGGAGGGGATAGTGACACCATGTTCTTGTGGTGGTGTTCCTGAATTATTGGCGAAAATGAACCATGGGAAGAAACCCCTTTTTTGGAACTCACTTTCTGGTTTTGATCTGAAGCCCTAACAGGATCAGAATCAGAGTTGGCTGAGTTGTAAAAGAAGGTATAAATCTGATCAGATTTAGATGGATATTCATGAAAATCAAAAGACTTGCAGGGATTTAGAACTAGTTCATAAGTTTGTGGAACTGGGGACTGCCTTAATCTTGCTCTATCTCTTCTGTGGACATTCATGTGACCACCTAGGGCTTGAGCTGACCTGAATTCTCTTCTACAAAAACTGCAATTATAAGATCTGGGAGGCCATATATACCCGCCAAGAAGTCCAGATGCATCTTCTGCAAAAGCTTGTTCTTCCCATGAGTCACCGTGTGAAGTCGCAGTGGCAGCCGGTGCAAGAACATGATGATAACTCAACTCACATTTTCGCTTCGACTCAGCCGCAGCCCACGTCCAGTATCCAACTTGCTCCATTCTGAGTTTGCTGATCAGCTGCAAAAAGAGATGGAAATTATGAAAATGAGCAAACTTTGGCCAAGTTAATTAGGGGGGGGGGGGGGGGGGGGGGGGAAGGTGGGGTGTTGGGGGCACCCTAATTTTGGCTGTTTCATGCAAATAATGTTTGTTTATTTTGACCTTATTCTTCAACTCTGTTTATCTTCACTAATATATATAATTTTGTAATTTCTTGTAAGGGTGAAGACAAGGTTGTTTTGAAAATTCAAAAAAGTGGGTCGTGAAAAAACCTTGTTATACGGTCTAGGGGTGATTGAAATTAAGACACAAAACTGAGATTGTGCGTTTTAACTGATCATAATTAATATGTATTGTAAGATAATTCTAACATTTGTTCTCTTTTGTCTTTTTAAGTTTTGTGGTATTTCCTCAACTCCTCTTACACACTTTCACATTGCTCGGTTTTTTCTTAACAAATATAAAGGTTCGTTTGATAGCATTGAATTCCATTGAAAATGTCACATCGGAGAAATTCGAATTCTACTTTGACTGTTTAATACGAAAATGTAAATGGAGTTCGAATTCTCACGTACAACCACTTTAATCTTGCTTTCAACCAATTTCATGAAAAATGATTTTAGATGGTTTAGATGAATTTTTATTTTTCAACTTACGTGGAATTTGTTTGTCTTTTCACATTTGTCAATCAAACGAACCCTAAGTAAACTACAAATAATTTTTTTCCTGGGTCATTATGAACTATAACCATTGAATCCTTAATGATCACAAGAAGTTAGTTTTGTTATTAATTTAATTAACATGAAATTTATCCCTTAAATATAATTTTAGTCTCGCGACTCTCATCCTCTCTCTTCCATCTAGATTAGCTAGCATAGCATGCATTTTGGTTAATTTATACCTAGATAGAATGTTAATCACTTCCATAATTAATTATCCAATTCTGGAAAAAGAAATATTTCAAAAACCTTCAACTACGCTGATAGCTGTAACATCAATTGGAAACGTAATTGAGAATTTTATATACCTTTAAATTATAAGTATTTAAATATTATTTTGTTAACTTGTAATGAGAATTGAGGATATATGATTTTGCTAGGCTTTCACAAACGAGGGCCTTCAGTGAAAAAAAATAAAAATAAATAAATTGTTATTGAAGAGCATAAGCAGAGACATTAATATTTTGTGAAAACCTAATCAATGATGATCGAAATGAAAAACATTTTCTCAAATTTGCAAACCAAAGAAAAAATATTGTCAAAACTTGAATAAAAAACGCTTATCGTTGCTGATTTTATTCTTTACTAAAGGTAATAATTTTTTAGCTTAACCATGTTCGTCTTACATTCTTTCAAAACTCCTGTTTTTGCATATATAATTTCAACCACACATTCACACAATAAAATATTATACACGTAAATTTTTTTTAAAAAAAATCTCTACTTTTTTAATCACACATTCTCTTAAAAATCAGTATTTAAAACGGTGTTTTACCAAAAAAAAAAATGCCCACCAAACAGGATCTAAACAAGTGACAATTATTCAAGTTCTATTAACGACATTCCTGGATTATCCCGTCGAATAATTTAGTGGTTGACATATAATTTTTTTTTTTTAAAAATCATTAAGGAAAAGACATCAATAAATTCGTATATTCTATTAAAATTTTCAAGATCTGGTAGATACCATACTAGAAAAATTAGTTTTTTATATATATTTTTAATAAAGAAATATTTATATTTACTCTTAAAACACTGTCAAATTTAGCACATTTCACGAAGGAATCAAGATTGATGAAGACAAACTCACTGTGCTTCTAAAAAAAAAAAAAAGAATTCCAACACAACAGAGAATTCAGTCAGAAGAAAATGTGATTAAATGATCTTATAATATTTAGGTATATGGACTGAAAAATCCAACTTGTAATACAGCTTAAAAGTTAAATCTGAGATGCCTTCATTCTAAGTCACATGCCCTCTATAACAGCTGAATCGAGACAACTTTCTTATTTGATTTTTTGGACCTTTAATTAAAGAAACATGTTGATAATGAAGTAGTTACTTATATTAGTTTGAAGAATTATCTGATTTATACTTTTGCCACAAGCATAAGACATGACTAAGTTGTTAGTTTAAAATTTTTATTGCGGTTGTCTATGATAAAAAATATATAGTTAAAAATTAAAATAATCAGAAGCTTTCAAGTCCAAAAGATAAGACGAAATAGTAGGGCACAATTTCCATGAACATAGAGTATTTAAGGATTAATTTTGTTACTTAGCGTTTGCTTGAGCCCCATTTTGGGATAAAAATGCATTTTGGAATAGTAGATTGATAAAAAATGTGTGGTTAAAAAATAAGAAAAAAAATTTAGATTTAGATTTAATATTATTTTATTGAAGATTGGGGTTGAAAAGGGGGAAAAAAGAAAAAAAAAAAAAAAAAAGAGAAGATATATATTTTGGAAATATTAAGGATCGGCTTAATATAATTAATAGTAATTATATTGTGTTTGTTAAGAGAAAAGAGGGGGGGGGGGGGGGGGGATGCACTAATAACTCAGTTTGATTAGCACATTTGTCATGAAAAATGTCACATCCGATAAAAATATTTTTCACTTTGACCATTTGATTGCAACGTGGAAATGAAAAATATTTTTCAAAATACAACCACTTTAAGCTTGTTTTCAACAAATTTCATGGAAAATATTTTCCTATAGTTTAGATGATTTTTTATTTTCCAACTTACATGGAAAATGTTTGTCTTTCCACCTTTACTATCAAATGGACCCTTATTGTTTCTTGTTCTCAAACAATGGAAAAAGTGAGAGGAAAAAAAATATATATACAGAGAGAGAGAGAGAGAGAGAGAGAGAGAGAGAGAGAGAGAGTATTAACAACTTGATAATCATGTTTAAGGAAATCTTAGGTTATGAGATGGTCCTTAAGGATAAGAATTTAGTATGAGTTGACACAGGTCGATTGAGATATGCATTAAATTCACCCCCACAAAGGCATGTTTGGCACCTAAATAATTATAATTGGTCAAATCACTTCTTATCTATAAGCTTCGTGATATCCATAAATAGTATACATTTATCCATCACTCATTTCAATTTATTTATAATTTAAACATATCCTTTTTTTCCTTTATTTATAAAGAGGTCTTTATTTAAATCTCGTACCCACTTATGTATTCGACGGTCTACATTGTATCCATGGCCTCTTAATGAGCCTTCCTAGTTCAAACTGTATAATGTATAACTCTAGATTGTATGTTAATGTTTTCTTTGGGATAATTATAAAATAGTGGGTGAAATGTGTAGTGGGTGAAATGTGTCGATAATTAGTCAGCAACGAAAATAACATAGATAGATTTAATTAATAATCTAATAATGAGGGCAAATTGTTAGATATTAATAAATATAATGTGAAAGAAATAACTAATTTAGAGATTGGGGGTTTGGGTGACATTTCACGCAATAATAAAAAAAGACTTGATTGGGGCTTTGGGCTTCCTTGATTAAATAATTTTTTTTTATTTTAATAATTTTTGAAATTTTAATGGGTCAATAGAATCATTTTTTCAACAACCCATTATATATACGAGAGTACACTTGAGAATTTTGAAATCATTCGTGATTGTTGCATAAGTTGTTTGTTTGAGCGTTGTATTCTGTGAGTGATTGTAAACAGAGGTCGAAGTAATTATCGACGAGCAATTTCATTTTAGGACATCATGCTGTCACAAAACTCGCTCAATCGATATGTTTTATTTCTGCATTTTACTATTCTTCAATTTACTGAAACTAATTATTTTCCAATACAAATATAGGTGAAGAGTATGTTATTTATCGTGTGTGTTTACGTGGTTGATCTGGTAATTGTCCATTTCGATAATTGTAGCCCTTAAGACTGGGAAGAAAGTAGTTAGGAAAAAAGTTTGGGATAAAATTGCAATTTAATCCAAATGGACCTTCCGTAATTTATCCTTCAATATTGTTTCTTTCTTCTTCTTTTTTTTTTTTTTCAATTTTTATTTTATGAAATATCTTGACCAGGACTTTTAGCCCTTGGACTGGCTCGGAGTTTCCAGATACTCAAAAAAAATAAGAATTGTATATCTAACAAGATTTGGTTAACCATCCTTTTCAACTGGAAATAAGTTAGATATATAAGATGATGTGTTGAGACTTGAGACTTGAGAGTGAGGTTGAAGGAGATAGATAGAAATAATGAAATGTAATCCTATTTAATTTCGTCAATTGATCCACTTTGAAAATGATTGCGAATTAAAAAAATTATAATTTTTAGACAACTAAGACGAAGGGCAACTACTTCGTTATTACTAGACATGGATGATTATTTCGTTTTCACACGTATGTGTTTTTAAATTTTTATTATTATGTGTGGAGATAGTGTTTCAATATTATTTATGAAGTGGCAAATTGGTGTCACGCGTTGAATATAAAATGCGCTTCCAACTCGGTTAAATAATTTTTAATCTTTTCCCATTCGGACACAAAGGAATTGACTCCAAGCCAGCTATGATTATTTAAGTTTATTTGTACAAAACTCAAAATAACTTGCGTTGATGCAGGGTCGGATCTGCATAGAAGTAGATGAGGCCGTCGTCTCAGGGCCAAAATATGAGGAGGCATTTTGTGGCCCAAATAAATTTTTTTTTATTAAGTAAACACTGTAATCTGTAAAAGGAAAACCTTATTTTCTTTCCTTGGGAGGTCTAATTTATGGAATTCGTCTCAGATCCCAAAAATCACAGAATCGACTCTGCTTGACGGTTCAATAAGGTGTTTGTTAAAACCCGTAGCTTAAATTGGCAACGTCCATTTCACTTGCGAGGGGTGTCCGCATAAGATTAGCCTAAATGATCGAATCTACATTATAATTTGTGATAGGTATATGTTTGTGGTACGAAGAGATTTTATGATCTTTATATGGTTTTGTTGGGACTTTGCCTCCAACATAGAAGGGCATTAACTGTAATTAAGAAAGAAATAAGGGAACATCCATTATGTCCTTTGTGAAATTATCCGTTGTCTTTGGTGGAGAAAGATCAAGTGGGCAGATTAAGAAATTTGTCTTAATTTTCAACAATTTTTTTTTTTTTACTTTCCACTTTATGCTACGAAAAGTAAAGAATTCACACGTGCCAAGAAAGGGTTGGTACATGGTTGGTGGGAATTTCACGTCCTCTTCAAACCATAACGTGTACTTTTCTCAGGAAGTGGAATGATGAAATGTTTTATTATTTTATATCAGCTCTACATTCTCTGGTAAATTTTGCAAGATAGCTTTCACTCGGTTATATGCTCTATTTAGGAGAGATACCGCAAGAGCTGACTAAGCAATCAATATTCCATCATTTGGCCCCCGAGCCAATCGGACCTGAAACTAAAGCAAATAGGCCAAGTCGACCATGAAAGGTGTTAGCCGACAACAACCTAATAACATATTTCGGACTGATTATGACATGATATTTCTCATTGATTATTGTGATGGAACAAATATATATATATATATAAAGATCAAGCCATAAAATGATACACGAGAATTTCAGATACACAATTGGAATAAAATCTTTAGACTAACTACTTATGTGTGTGTATCAAAATTGAAAAATTACAAGATTATAAAGTTTAAAAACAAATACAAGGTTTCTAAACTTTCTTGAAAAAGAAGAAGTTTTATTTCCCCGCTAAAACTCGTTTGCTTCATACTAGAGGCTTCATCTTCTTTTATACTTGAGATTTGAGGTTTCAGACTTGAAAATTTCTTAAATTTGATTGAGGAATCCTTGAAGGACAAGTCAATAATAGTTGTCCTTTTGTCTTTGTCTACCACTTGTCTGTCATATTTGAATTTTGTTACCTTTGAATGATGGAGATCTTTCTTTATTAAAGATGCTTTATTAGTTTCTTCCTTCTTTTGTACGCTGGCAATGCTTGCAAAAATATTTTATTGGTTGGTAAACACATTTTGAACATTATTTCTTTTGCTTTATGGACACGATATTGACGAAGTTCATCCAAATAATTGGGTCCATCTAGTCATTTGATTTTCTTGAGCTAACAACTCATCAATGTCTAGCCCGTAACAATCATCTTCATTACATTGAGTATTGTCTGTTTCTGAGTCTGGGTTTGATTCTTCAAATTCATTTTTTGGAAGAAGCCTATGCTAAATTAGCAATCTTTTTAGAAACAATTGTTAATTTTTTGCATTGGCTTAGCATGGCTTGTTAGAAATGTCACACGATTGACAACAAAAAATGATGAGAATTAAACAAGTGATAAGGAGACCCGAAAATATTGGAGTGATAAGATTGTTAAATTCAAATTAAAGGATAAATGCAAATTGTTAATTTGTTATCTATTCTTTGGATAGACATTGATCACAAAATAGTGAAGAATTATTATTCTTATTTTATTATAAGTAGGAATAAAAATGTGTGTTGGGTGCTCATGACCTATGATCATCATTCAATAATGTTATAATTTAGTCTCTTATATATTTTTCGCTTCCTTTTCGTATTTTCTTTCTTGGTATCAGAGCCATTGCGAGGACTTGGCACACTACAAGTCATTTCTTCCACTATCACTTTACTATTCGTAAATATTGACAACTTCTTTACATGCATCTCTCATTAATTCTCATCCATCAAATACATCCCACCAAATCCAAACAAAACAACAGAAGCAACAAATTTCACACCAAAATTAACAAATCTATTGCCTTTTGAAAGTCCGATGCCCTCATTCAAGGTTGGATCATCTCAACAGTTTGAAGAAACCCTCAAACTCGTTAAAGGCTTAAACACAACTCATGCAGTATGGGAAGATTTGAAATGCTTATATACACATGATATATCTTCACAAGAATGAAGATAAAAATCATTGTTGGCTTCTTCACCAAATCAATGTCCATGGCAACTCTCAATTTTTCAAAACAAACTGTGCCTTCAACCCCAGCACAGTTTGCGGGAGAATGTTAGAAATGTCACACGATTGACAACAAAAAATGATGAGGATTAAACAAGTGATAAGGAGACCAGAAAATATTGGAGTGATAAGATTGTTAAATTCAAATTAAATGATAAATGCAAATTGTTAATTTGTTATTTGATATTTGTTATTTATTCTTTGGATAGACATTGATCACAAAATAGTGAAGAATTGTTATTCTTATTTTATTATAAATAGGAATAAATGTGTGTTGGGTGCTCATGGCCTATGGTCATCATTCAATAATGTTATAATTTAGTCTTTTATATATTTTTCGCTTCCTTATCGTATTTTCTTCTTTGCTAACAATCTTGATTTTCCTGTAAGAAAATCGATAGTCATTTTTTGTTCTTTCTTGGAAAGCTTTGGGACTCCAATATTCGTTTGTTCTTAAATCCACGAATTAATGACTTTTGGATAGTAATTTGTTTTGTGGAACTTCGACTACCATTTTATTTTGAATTTTCTGACAATCTTTTTGATATTGAATTCTGAACTAGTATTTTGAATAATTTGAAAGCCCCAGTAGAATATTCATGAGACTTTTAGATTCATAGAAAATTGGAATAAAATATTTTATTGAGGCTTCAAAAATGTTTTAGCTTCTGTTTTGAAATATTCGAAGGAAGAATGGGTAAAATAGTCTCGTCAAAGTCAAAATAGTCGAACTAATTTTGAAACCACTTTGAAAAATTTGTTGAACAAGCCTGGTTAAAAAGAACAAACTATGAACTTGAATTTCCGTGGCCCATTCCATATCTGCATTTCTTTTCTTTGATCAGAGAAGAGGGTACAAAAATAATTTGTAAAATGATACTAAGAACCTTTCTGTGCCTAAGGCTAATAGTGGGAGTATTTTGGCACTAAACGAGCAAATAACCTCTGAGGTGTTGGGGCACCTAGCCAATACTCAAAAGTGTATCGAGACAAAGTTTGGGGTTAGGAACCTTGTAGGCTTTTCAAATCATATCGCAATACCTCTAGGTTCATTGAAAATGCCTCGTTTGTTTACTTGTTTGTATTATAGATTCTGGTCTTGTTCCTTGGGCTCTTGTCCTTTATAGTCATGTTCTATGCCGTTGTTGATTTACCAAACTATCCTACATTTTTTACCTGTCCAATTTTGTCCTAAGGTTTGTGTCCTTACAGAATTAAGGTGTTTCTTTGGCTGATTTTTCACAGGACTATTAATTCTTTTGGATTAGTTCAGAAAGCAATGTTCTTATATCTTTTATTCTTGATGGCGACTCAAAAGTTACTGATAACCTGTTTTTACCTTGTGATGAGTGCAAAATGACTTTGGTGCAAACTTCTTCAGGAGGCTGATTTTTTATTGCACTTCCTTGAAATAGGTAACCAGTGAACTTAAAATTGCAGAATGCTCTGCATTGAAGAAAAATAAGTTTTGAGATGCTGGTGACATGTAGTATCCGTGCCTGTTCCCATGTTTTGTGTTTCTTAATCATAAGATGTCTTGAAGAGAGAAGTTTCTTTTATCAATTTGAAAAATGTTCTACTAATATTAGCCTTCAGAATGTTTAAGATTTATAACGAGGTTAATATGCAGTTATTGCAAGAAAATATATGTATAGAAGTCGCTAACGTAAAATCTACGACCTATTACTTTGTTGGATTCTTCCCCCCTTTTTTAGTTTTTAATTAGCATGTATATCAAGTGGTTAACACGGTATTACAGGCTATAAGGATCGCAAGCCCCCTTGTTCGGTATCCGCAAGTAGACGAACAGCCAACAAATGATCGGGGGCTTGCTTTGGTTCAATCGATAGGACCAATGCCCACTGGTCTGGTTTATGTGTTCGTGAACAATTCCCTCACTAAATCTCATGAGAAACAACCCTGTAGGCCCTGCCCTTAACCTGTCCCTAGACAGCCTTCCCTCACCAGGCTGCTGGAATAGTTGCTAAGTGTTTCACCATGAAGCAAGCTTTTAGTGCACTTCTTGCCTTCACCCTTTTCATGAAATTGTGCACGTCAAGTGTTGATGGGAAAATATATATCCCACTTCCATGTGAGGGGACGAGTTGAGGACAATATCTAAATGATATATGTGTTGCCCTCTCTAACATCTTAAGCTTTTAGCTCATATGGTTTAACATATACTTCAGAATCATAATCACTGGAAAATAGAAATTCTGCTTGTATCCTGGAACAGATTAGAGAGCTAATTCATGTGTGGTGGATTTAAGGTTAGGCTGATGGTGGTGATCGTGGTTGATGGGCTTGGAGGATGATGTAGTTGTTGTTATGATTGACTGATTTATCAAGTATCAACTATATGGTTTTGTCATTATTCTAACTGTGGAATTAAGTTTGTTAGAAAATAAAATTATCTTGAATGGTATATGCATTGATACATCTCACCTCCAATGATTTGAATCCTAGATTTTCCTTAGGATGGTACTTTGCTTTATACATTGGATGATAATATGTGAACACACAAACAGAATTTGGTATGACTTTTATTACAGCATATATCACAGCAATCAAGCAAATCACATAATTCACGTCAATATTTTCCATCTATAGTTTATTTCCATTACAAAATTTACTTACCATGTATAGCTTAAATTTTCATATAAGTGTTTACGTAACCTATGTAATTTGTAGAAGAGGAATATACAATTTACCTTCTCAAACTTTATTATGGTATCAGAGCCATTCCTTCACTGCAACCTCTTCTAGTCTTCTTCTGGCTTCCGCAAACATCGGAACAGCAATCACCATGTCTGATTCCACCCCCTCAAAGCTAATCAATGATCTCACATCCCCATATTTCTTGACCCCAGCCGACAATCCCGGTGCCGTATTGGTACCAAACCTTCTTACTGGAGAAAAACTATGCCACCTGGAAACGCTTTATGCGTATGGCCCTCAATGCCAAAAATAAACTTGCCTTTGTTGATGGTACTCTGAAGAAACCATCAGAAACCAACATTGCAACTCTTTGGAACCGTTGCAGTGACATGATTCTGTCATGGCTACTAAACTCCATTGACAAACCTCTTCGACAAAGCCTAATTTACTACACCCAACCTTCTGATGTTTGGGTCGATTTGGATAACCGTTTCTCTCAGAGTAATCACCCTCGCCTTTATCGTCTTCACTGTGACCTGGTGAACCTCAAACAAGGGACCATGTCTGTCACCACATACTACAATACCATCAAAGGCTTCTGGGATGAGCTAACCGCCTTGACTGAACCCAACTCCTGCAGCTGTGATGCCCGTAAAAAGGTTGAAGAAACAACCAACATTAAGCGATTGTTCCAATTTCTCATGGGCCTCAACGATTCCTTCTCCAATATCAGAAGCCAAATCCTAGCTATGGAGCCCCTTCCCACCATCTCCAAATTGTACGCCACCATACACCAAGAAGAAATCCAACGCCATATACAAGTTCCCCTACTGCCTAACCCCGAAACCACTGCCATGGCTGTCACTCGCACACCCTATTCGAACACCCATGGGACCCGTCCTCGCAATGGTAAGAAATGCACCAACTGCGGAAAGGACAGCCATTCAGAGTCTGGTTGCTTCGAACTCATTGGATATCCTGCTCACTGGACCACAAATAGGCCGAAACAATCCTTGCGATCCGCCCCTGTCAGAAATCGCCCACATGATTCCGATAGTAACCGAGCACCCACAGCAAATATGGTGTCTAATCCCTCAATTTCTTCCACATCGAGTGCAGCCCCTGGCATATCTAGCGAGCAGTACCACCAATTGATGGAAATTCTGCAATCCCGGTCACCACCCAGCATCAACGCGTTGTCTGCCTTCTCTGGTATTTCCCCCAAATCGCCCTCTCTTTGGATCGTCGACAGTGGAGCTTCGGTCCACATCTCTTGCATTTCGAATTTATCCAAGGCCACACATGTTTGGGCCCATAACCAATCTCTTACCTTGCCCACTGGATCCACGGCCCAAGTTACACACATGGGCCATATTTATATTTCTCCTAAATTGTGCCTTTATAATGTTCTTTTCGTTCCCAATTTTAATTATAATTTAATCTCAGTCAGTCAACTCACTAAATTGTCTAATTGTGTTATCATGTTTCCCCCCTATTTGTCTATTTCAGGACCAACACACGAGGAAGCTGATTGGGATGGGTGAAGAACGTGGGGGCCTCTACCATTTTAAACTGTTTAATCCAGTTGCACTTCAAATTGTGTCCAACCATACACTCATACCAGACCTATGGCATCTTCGTTTAGGTCACCCTTCAAATTCTTGCATTCCCAAAATTTTATGTGATTCAAATAAAGTTAAAGATTGTGACAGTTGTATTCGAGGCAAACATACACGCCTCCCTTTTAGATTGGTCGAGAATAAAAGCACTTTTATCTTTAACCGAATTTATTGTGATATTTGGGACGGATATTCTACACCCTCTTTAACTGGTGCACACTATTTTCTTACAATTGTTGATGAATTTTCCCGTGTCACTTGGGTATACCTCATGCACTTTAAATCCGATGCTTTTACTTGCCTAACCACATTTATTAAAATGATCTCTACACAATTTAATTGCCCTATCAAACACATTCGGTCTGATAATGGTCAAGAATTCCTTTCCCATCGTATGCAACAATTTTCCTCGATCGTGGCATCCTTCATGAACGTACTTGTGTTGAAACACCTCAACAAAATGGAGTAGCTGAACGAAAACACCGTCACCTGTTAAATGTGGCTCGATGTCTTCGTTTTCACGCACATTTACCTATTTCCTTTTGGGGTGAATGCATTCTTACTGCTACTTATTTAATTAATCGGATTCCAACCCCCTCCCTTAATGGTAAAAACCCTTTTGACCTTCTTTTCAACAAGCCCCCTATCTATGATCATCTTCGTGTCTTTGGATGTCTTTGCTATGCATACACTTTAAATGTTCATCGCGACAAGTTCTCTCCACGTAGCACACCTTGCGCTTTCCTAGGCTACTCTCAAACGCGAAACACTTATCGTGTTTATGACTTGCAAACTAAGAAGACATTCTTATCTCGTGATGTCCGCTTTGTAGAATCTACCTTTCCTTTTACTACTGCTTTGCAACCTCTAGCCACCCCTTCCCACACGTATTTCCAGAATCTCGTGATGGTTCTATTGAACGTCATAAAGCTCGTTTGGTTGCCAAGGGCTTCACTCAAGTAGAAGGTCTTGACTATACTGACACATTTGCTCCTGTAGCTAAGCTTGTTACTGTTCGTTGTCTTCTTGCTATAGCTGCAGCCAAACATTGGATAATCCATCAATTAGATGTTCACAATGCATTTCTTCATGGCGATCTTGATGAAGAGGTGTATATGCGACCACCACCTGGTTATTGTCGTAAAGGAGAGACACATGTATGTCGTCTCCACAAATCATTATATGGTCTCAAACAAGCCTCACGTCAATGGTTTTCCAAATTGTCTCATGTTCTCATCCTTGCAGGTTTTCGTCCATCTGCAGCTGATCATAGTCTTTTCACCAAGACTGCGGATACAACCTTTACTGTCGTTCTCATTTATGTTGATGATATTCTAGTTGCTGGTAATGACATATCTATCGTCAATTCTATCAAACGGCATCTTGCAGAGACTTTCAAAATCAAAGAACTTGGTGATCTCAAGTTTTTCCTAGGGATTGAAGTTGCTCGATCCCCTAAAGGCATCTTTATCAATCAGCGGAAATATACTTTGGACATTCTTTCTAATTCTGGTCATCTCAGCTCTCGTCCGGCTCATTTTCCCATGGAACAACACTGCAAACTTAATAACTTCGATGGTGATCTTATGGATGATCCTAGCATATATCGACGATTGATTGGTTGTTTGATTTATTTGACTATCTCTCATCCAGATATAACCTTTGCTGTCAACATTTTGAGTCAATTCATGCACGCTCCTCGCAAGCCTCATCTTCATGCTGCTCACCGCTTGCTCCGCTATTTGAAAACTACTCCCGGATTTGGCCTCTTCTTCTCATCCGACTGTAGCTTTCAGATATCTGCCTTTTGTGATTCTGATTGGGCAGGTTGTCCCCTCACACGCCGTTCCACCACTGGCTTCATCATCAAATTGGGTGATAGCCCCATTTCTTGGCGCACTAAGAAACAAACTACTGTCTCTCGCTCTTCTGCTGAAGCTGAATATCGTTCAATGGCGACCACAACTTGTGAACTTGTTTGACTTTGTCTTCTTCTCACAGAACTCACTGTTCCCCATCTACAACCTGTTCTGCTTCACTGTGACAATAAAGTTGCCATCCACATTGCTCGCAACCCGATTTTTCATGAACGGACCAAACACATTGAATTGGATTGTCATCTTGTTCGTGAGAAAATTAAATCTGGTCTCCTTACTCCCTCTTATGTTTCAAGCTCTCAACAAGTGACTGATATTTTCACTAAACCATTAGGACGTGAATTATTTGTCTTCTTTCGCTCCAAGTTGGGCATTACGGATCTCCATACTCCAACTTGAGGGGGAGTATTACAGCATATATCACAGCAATCAAGCAAATCACATAATTCACGTCAATATTTTCCATCTATAGTTTATTTCCATTACAAAGTTTACTTACCATGTATAGCTTAAACTTTCATATAAGTGTTTACGTAACCTATGTAATTGGTAGAAGAGGAATATACAATTTACCTTCTCAAACTTTATTAACTTTTTACTCATTTCATGACCAGCCTCCGGAAAACTCATCACATGGGGTTCAGCTGATGATCAAGGTCAAAGCTATTTGACCTCAAGGAAGCACGAGGTAATGTTACAAATCTCTAACGTTTAAAAAAAATGCTGCATTTTCTAGAATTAATTTTAGAACTTCTTTCATCGCTACACATAACAAGAAGACTCCAGAGCCATATCCACTTCCAACTAATGATCCAATTCTGAAAGCAGCTGCTGGTTGGGCACATTGTGTTTCTGTTACAGGTATTGCAACATAACTTTCTTTCTAAATTCTGTAATTCAAATTAGCTTTCAAGGCAGCCACAAAAATTATTACTTCTTTATAATTTTTGTCATCAATTAAAACCAGAATTTAAATCTTGTTGAATCCTCTAGTGATCCTTACATTGCTTAGGAAGCTTTGCATAGTGCATTAGCACTTTGATGATATTGTCAAAAGAAACAATTATCTTGACCAGAAAGCATAATAGCTTGATGACTTGACTCTTTCAGGTGAAGTGTATGCATGGGGTTTGAAGGAGTGTGTTCCATCTGGAAAAGTTACTTGTAGTTGGACTGGTATGAAAACATTAGAAAATAACAGGTCTACAAAACAAAATTCTACACTGACTGAGCAAGGTATATTAGAAAGATAACTCTTATGACTTCTACCTTCAGGTAGAAGTGTGTGTACAAATACATCGGGTACATGATGCTAACATCTGACACTGTTTGTAATAGGGAGCCCTCGGTCTCAAGGTCCAAAATCTTCTGTTGGATCACTTTCTTGTTCAGATGATAAAAATGGTGAAGATGAAAGTATAAAGAGAAGAAAAGTATTAACTCAACAAGAATTTGAAATGTCAATGCTTGCTGATGAAACTCTCTCAGCGCCTCCTTGTCTTGTAATACTGGATCCACAGGTGAAAATTTCATCTGTTGCTGCTGGTGGGGCGACATACGTTGGCATTGTTAGGTAAATCTACTCCTCCCTATGTGCTGTCGTGCACCAAATTAACATTTTAGGCTAGCTGCTACTTCTTTGTGGTTACACATTATAGTTTCGTAGGTCATATGAGGTATAAAGCTATGAAGATATTTGATGTAAAGCAAGAGATCTTAATTATAAAGCAAGATACCTGATGCTTCATGTTTTTATGGGGTTTAGATGTAGGACAGGTATGGGGTTGGGGCTACAGAGGTGACGGGCATCTTGGTTTGGGAACCCGGATAAAAACAGTGGCTTCACCTCATCTCATACCATGTATCGATCCATCTTCATGCAGCAAAGACACACCTGATGTGGTTCATCAAGAAAGTGCGAGTGCAGCAGCTCAGTCTCATAATTCTATAGGAAATTACATAAAAGGCATTTCTTATGGAGGCAGGCATAGTGCAGTGATAATAGGTGAGCCATGAGGAATTGTTGTGTGGTACTATTGTTTTTTTGCAATTCTAGTCCATTCCTTTTGTAAAGTCTTTCTCTTTGTGTTATCAGATGCTGGTGTGCTTATTACTTTTGGCTGGAGTTCATATGGACAGGTGACTTCCTTATTGAACTGTATTTCTTATCCCCAAAATAAATGCCTTCGCATATAGCTATAAAATTTGTTGAAGTTATTAGTGAAACTTTGTTGTCAACCAAACGAATATATTTCGATTTTAACTTAGTTGTAGATTTTAGTTGAAATCCAACTCATTTGTTATATAAAATGTTAGAAAAGTATGGTATTGTACTAGTAAATATATTTTCTAGTATGGCCTACTACACAAGTTGAGGTATGGTATAGATTAGTTGGTAGATATCTTGTATAATGTCTTGTAGGTTAGCTCTATATATATGGAGACTGTGTGTATCTCGAAATTATTAAGGAAATATATCAAAATGTAGCCTCCAAAGCATTTTCTTCTCCTTTATGCTCTTATTTTTTGCTATGTAAAATCTGGTCCTCACCTCCTCCTCGACCACGATATCAACAAATATTTTCAGAGTTTTCTTGATAAAGCTTTTGAATTAAAATCCAACAAAATTCATGCAGCGATATTTCTTTCTGTTGGAATGTGTTGTTCAAATAAAAGGAGATTAAAAAGTTTAATGGGTCAAGTGAAAAGGAAAATAATATTTGGGAGGATTTTGCAATAAAAGAACTTGCATGGTTTCCTATAGAATTTAGAGGAAATAAGGAAGGCAAAAGGCAAAATGGCACGAGCTGATATCTGTTCTTTCAATTCTTTTCCCTAGCAATCCTCCCACCGGAGCTGTCGATCGTCGACCACAAATAAAAAACAAGCTATAAGCACTAGAAACACGTCCAGCAATTTTGTGGGGAATTAATTCCAAGTGTTTCGACAACTTCTTCGACTATTGGTTTGTAATTGTTACAACCCAAATTTTTATAGTCAAAAGTTGACTAGCCAAAGTCAAATAAGGACTAAAGTGAAATAAATTATTTTATTGTGGTTTACTTTATAAATTGAAAATATTTTGAGGGGTTTAAGATGATAAAATTTAAAGTTTGGATTTATTTATTTTTAATTATGGAAGTTAAGGATTTAATGTAGTATTATATGAAGTTGGAGGGTTTACTTTGCAATTGTTGGATAGTGGACTACAATTAAACCCAATCCCATTTCATTACACACGTGCAAAGAGGAAGCAGAACCGGCAGAAAGAAAGAAAGAAAAAAAAAAAAAAGAAGAAAGAAGAAAGGAGAAAGAATGAGGAGAAGAAGAAGAAGAATGGTAAAGAGGGCGAAGATTATGATTTTTAGTTCAAGCTTCTTGATTGGTTAGCTTCCATTTGAATCAAGGTAGTGACGTGAAAGCCTGGAAAAGCTTATCGGCCTTCATCGCCTGTAGCTTGTCTTGAGTTAATGGAAAAACTTACTTTTCAAAAATAAGTATTTGTTAGATTTATAGTAGATTTGAAAGTTAATTATTATTTATAGTTGATTCAACAACATGATTTTTAGTAAAAAGTGGATTTTATAGTAAACATTTTTAAAGTTAAATTATGTTCAGTAAATTCTTTCATTGACATGTTATATGAGTACTAATACATACTTCAACATGATTAAAGTTATTTTGAAACCACTAGAAAGTACTCAAGTGATTTACCCGCTCTGCATTGGTATGAATATGTTTCCGCAGTGTATGACAATTATGGTGATTTACCCGCTCTGCACTATTGTGAATGTGTTTCCATAGTGTATGACAGATTATAACTCTTCGTGCGTATGACATAATTTAAGAATTACAGAATTAAATAGCTTTGTCATGTATATCGGTACTAATCAATACATGAGTAAGGTTATTCTGGGTACCTTTTGGGTATGATTTTTCAGTATTATACAGCTTATCAGATCTCAGATTATAGAATTCAGTTTATCCAGTTCTTAGAATAAAGCTTTCAATTTGTAATATTGAACAACAATAATATTTCAAAGATTTTCATAGATATCAGATTATTTATATTAGTTATACGTTACAACTATTTATCTAGAATAAAGGACAAAGAATTTTATGAAGTAATTATGGCCCTATTTGATTCCCATTTTAATTCTCATTCTCATTCTTCTACTCATTTTCAACCACACATTCTTCAATAAAATAATATTTTCCATCACATCAATAATTTTTCAACCACATATTCACCATCATTACATCAAAAAAATACATTTTCTTCAAAATAATGTGTATCAAACGGGCTCTATATTACCGTTTCAAAAAATGTTACTAAATTTTAGAATTTCTCAAAGTTTTAACAAAGTAAGAATTTCTAGAAAATATGCATAAATGGAAAATGTATATTTATTTGCAAAATTATCCACTCATTGGGTTATAAGCTCATATTTTATCATCTTTTTTTGAGCAGATAGTAGCAGAGTTGAGTAGCTTTAGAGCCTGTTGATCCACTGAGTTGAGACACATACATTGCATTAGTTGTATGACTCATTCTGTTAATTTATTTAGTTCATATTTTCTTTTTGGGACTTTTGTTTATAAAGTATAGTAAATATTGATTTGCCAACATTTTATTTTGAATAATTTGACTACTGAGGGACTAGTGTGCTTTATTTTAAATTATATGAACATGTTTGAGAAAATTGATTTTTATTCAGGTGGTTTTAGTCCATATTTCAAAGAAAATTTTGTCAAAATGTTTAATAAAATATTTCACAGTCAAAGTAGGTCAAGGTTGCCTAGGTGGTGAGTCCGACACTTAGCTGGTAACTACCATCGGCACACGACACGTCGAGTCCATTAGGGTGATTTGGGACGAGTCGTGTCAGTAATTGTAGTCATATTTTTATATTTATATCAAAATACATTTCTTGATTTATTTTTCATTCATTGTGTTTCTTTTGAGGGTTGGAATTATTACATATTTTTTACATTCATTTTTGTACTTTACTATTTGTGCCATTTTGCCTTTTGCCTTCCTTATTTCCTCTAAATTATTATTTATTTGTGTTTGATGATTTTTTGTTTATGTTATGTTTATGGTTTTACAAGTTTATATTTACGATTTTTTATTATTAAGAAATTATAGTTCTTAATCAATAACTTATCACTCGGGATTTTTCTGTTTTTGAAAGCATCGCAACAAGCTTCAATAATTGATTTAATTACCCATTTTCTTTGTCGCTACAACGAACTACGCTAGGAAGTAGTTCGCTTTACCTTGAACACCTTGAATTGCATTTTACATTGGAGTATGAGTTGATTTAGGATTCTTGGATTCAATTCCTATAGCGTCCATTCCTCCAATTGCATCTCTTGAAATTGACACTTTACATTGAACGAGAATTTACTATGAATTTAGATCTGGATTTTGTTATTGATAAATTTTATGTTGTAAAATATCGTTGGGTACAATTGTAATATGTAATGTTATATTATAATTTTTCTTTTTATATGAGTTTTATTTGTACTTTAATTTTTTTAAAAATTTTGCCCCCTACAAAATTAATTTCTTGACTTTGTCCCTGTTGTAAGGTTAACATGTCATTTCACCTCTCATGAGCCATTCGAGATGATTGGGCAATTAATCTCAAAGGGCAACTGAGCGAGGTGATTTGGGCGCTTTGTTCGAAGTAGTAGCATCTCAAATGAAGTGGCTCTTTGAAGTTGAGGCGACAAATCTTGTTGCAGTGTATTTTCGAGGTGATTGACTTTTTTTCGTGAAGGGTATCTTCTATGAATTAATCTAAATGGACAGACTTAACGACAATCTTGGTGACAGGATTTTAAAAATAATTGGCGTGGCAGTGGAAAAAAGAGTGAACGAAGGAAAGGTGGGAAAATGACTTGTCCTTACCCAAATGAAATTTTTAATGTTATATCACCTTGGATTTCCCTTGTTTCTATTCTCCTGGCCATGTAGCGCGATTGATCTTCTATAGACATCGTTTTGGTCAAAAAATATTTCATATAGAGATACTTTGTAAGCGACATATTTGATAGCCTACTGCAAGTACGTTCTGTCAATTATTCAGCTTATCTTTCAAGCTACTTTTGTGATGTAGATAGGGATGTCAAACGGGTCAAGCGACTTGTGGCCTCGATCGCTTGGCTCATTAATACTCGACTCATGGGTGGCTCGGCCTGTTTGACGAGCCGAACTAGCTCGGCTCGTCTACGGGCGAGGGCCCACATGCCGAAAGTTCCGTAAAAACTGTGAGTAAAAATAAAAGCTCGTGGAGCGAGCTGAGCTTGAACAACTCGGTTCGTGCTTGAACAAACTTGAGCTCAACTCGTTATTTTGACGAGCCGAGCTCGTGGGTAGGTGTGTCAAGCCTATTGTCATCCCCAGATCTAGATTGGTTACTTTACAACATATGCAAAGCAATCATAACCTATGACACCTTTGAACTTGATTAGTGAATTAAGATGATGTCACGTGTCAAGCATTTAGCCCCTGTTTGAGCCCCTATATTTTTTTTTTTCTATTCCCTTTTTGCTACAGTACAAAATAATAAATAATGCAAAATTGTACTTGCTTTCTATTCATTGCGGTCCCCACTTCTGAAACCGTCTCTTCATCCAAAATTGTAGCCAGCTTTTTTTGACTTTTCCAAATTTGGTTTTATTCATTTCCAAATTTGTCCACGGTTGTTGGAAATAATGTTGACTAAAAAAAAGTTCATGGGGGTAGCTTTTGTCCAATTGAATTTACCAACCGTTGCTGGCCATTAATTATGCTCACAGCATCAGACCGAATTGACAGCTTCACAGACGGTACTGTAGAAAATACGAAAATTGCTAAAAAAAAAGTGAAAGAAAAGAGGCTCAAACAAGGGCTTAATATAATCACTTCTTTCTTGCTATAATATCGCACACTTCAAAGACTATTATCCACTTCATTTTGGTAATACCATCTACCTAGTAATATTCATTATATTTTTATTCTGTCTAATTCGGCGCACCAAACGTTATTTTCTATTCCCAAGTAGTCATTTGCACGATGACCGTATAATATAAGGACCTTGCTAAATACGGAGGTTAGAGGTGAGTTTAGGCCAAGTAAGAGAAAGAAAGGGCATTATTTTAAATAAAAATTCAAAGACTATTATCCATCTTCCAACATAATACCATCTACCTAGTAATATTCATTTCGGTCTAATTCGATGCACCAAATGTGACCTCATAGTTTAGGTGGTAATGATCCCTTTAATTCATTGTCTAATGCATTGCTGATTAATAGAATTACTTTAGCAGCCTCGATGTGCAATCAATTGCAATAGCATTCCTCATGCTAAAACTCAATCTTGTTTCAATTAAGAGGATAAACTCAACAATTTGTTTGATTGTTCGAGAATTTGATAATTAATCCCTAAGACGTGTTTGCCTTGCATGAATGTTAACAGATTCGTGGCCTTTATATCTATTATAATAACGATCAATTTTCATGACCATTGTACTTTAAATTATGAGTGTTTACTCCACAGGCACATGTTAACTTCCCCGAAGTTTAATGGATGATTTAGATTCTTGAATAACCTAGACTGACTCATCCGATATCCACGTTTCTTTTTATTTATACCCAAAATCCCGACCTCCCAAACTAAAATCAAGGTTCAAAACCCTAAATCCATTCCGAGTTGTTAACGTGTTTTGAAAATCAAGATTCGAAAAGTTTGAGTAGTGATATTGTCCATATGCGTATCTCGACTGGTCATTCCCCGATGATTGCAATGATCCTTACTCCCATATCCTCGAGCATGTAGAGGACATGCCCGATCTTTCCATGCAGACTTCCCTATCTACTTAGTTGGCATTGCTCGGGGATAATGTCCTCGAGCATACGACTCCCACCCATTGCAGTCTCACAACTTTGTCCTCGAGTAAATGTGAGTCCTTCTCGATCACTCCATACCCGACTCCTCCATTTCCATCCAGGTACCCTCGAGTACCCTAGGTCCTCGTGGATCCTTCTCCTCCGAATTACAATGCCCTCGAGCTTTTCACTTGAACGCAGCATCCTACTAGACTTTTTAACACAAAAGGAGTCTTCCGCTATTTGAATCGTAAGTGATCTTAGACTTCTTGTACATGACAAGTGTTTGCTTCCAGAGGGACTCCTTGAGATAAGGACTCTCTAATGGTTCAATCCTATTGGGACTGAACCACCCAATACTAGAAATACAATGTTTCATCTCATTATTCAAGTACGCAATATACATAATTTTCAATTTATAGCCTTACGCACAAATTCTCTCTCTAATTTAAGCATCGGAGGGGCGACGAGGACACACCTCGACGCCTTTGTTTCATGTGCCGGAAGATAACGTTCGTGCTCATAGTCAGTCGTCAAGCTCGAAAATACCAAGGTACGATTTTTGGTAGCATCATTGGCGCCGTTTGTGGGAATCGCGCTACTAAATGTCATGGTTAGCACACGTTCAGGTCTTCCTCCGGCAAGCTCATCCGCTCCAAACCCTCCTCCCGCTACTAAGATCCCATGGTTCATCAGGAAGAGTCGTCAGAAATACCGGCTCCACCTCCGGCGGTGATCACTACTGAGGCCTTTGAAGATCTCCGCCAGCAGGTTGTCACATTGACTCAGTTGCTAAGTCAAAGAACTCCTCCGCCGGAACCAGCGCCTCGGGCCGGTTTCATGGCCGATGCTTGAGCTCGCGTTCCAAGACCGATCCCTGATGTGGCTGAAACAAGAACCTCGGGTGGACATATGGGCTCGGCCTCGAAATCAGTGACATTGGACTCTAGCGACCTCGCCAAGATCATTCAAGATGGGATTACGGTAGGTCTACGTCAGAATACCAAGGGGGCAGTAGGATTCACACCCAACACCCCGTTCATCCCGAAAATTTTATCGTAACCGCTTCCCGATAGATTCAAGTATCCTCGAATAAAGGAGTACGATGGCACAAATGACCCTGTCAATCATCTCAACATATATACCGACATCATGAATTTGCTGGTTGCCCAAGATCAGGTCATGTGCAAAGCCTTCCCCAAACTTTGACTAATGCCGCTAGGGATTGGTTCTCGACCCTAGAGCCCGATTCCATCTTCTCATTCTCAGACTTGGCCGATAAATTCTCCGCCTTTTTTGCTAGTAGTAAACGCATTCGGAAGACAACGGCATCCCTCTTGCAGCTTCGTCAGGGGCAGAACGAGTCGCTGCGTGCTTTCATGACGAGATTCAATAAGGAAAGACTTCAGATTCCCGACCTACATATCACAGCAGCAGTCTCTGCCCTCACATATGCCATAAAGTGTGAACAATTCAAAATCTTACTATCAAAAACTCCCCCGAAGTCGGTAACCGAGCTATTAACCCGCGGTGAGAAATACATCAATATGGAGGAGACATTGAATCTGAAGAAAGTAGGGTTGTCCTCTGAGAAGGTCGAGCAAAAAAGGTCGTACGACACGAGTCCCCGACAGGAAATACCTCGGAACAGGCCAAGACAAGAGTCACCCCAGACGTCGTTCACTAGGTTGAATACCTCGAAAGCAAATATTTTGATGGAAGTTAAAAACATGAAAGAGTTGAAGTGGCCGACAAAGTTGAGATGTCCCCCTGATTCCCGAGACAGGAGTAAATATTGCGACTTTCATCGCGATCATGGGCATACTACGAAGAATTGTAAGGCACTGGAACGGAAAATCGAAGCACTCATAAAAGGGGGTTCCTGGGTTCCTATATAGGTCATGATATAACACCCCAGGAACGATCGGGACGGGGGTAAGAACACAGAGGCCCGAGGTAATGGACAGACAACGGTCGGAACAATAAATATCATCGTCAGGGGTATCGCATCAAGAGGAGACTCGAATACTGGGCGAAAATAGTATGCCCGGCGGTATACAAATTCATCTAGAACGGCAAATGACAACCTCAAGGACATTACTTTCGGAACGAAAGATTCAGAAGTTATATCTTTTCCTCACGATGATGCCCTGGTCATTTCTACAATAGTGGCAAACTTCAAGGTAAAAAGGATACTGATCGACAATGGAAGTGTTGCTAACATACTTTCGTATGAGGCCTTCGCGAAAATAGGAATTTCCACCGAACAATTGAAGACAGTAAAAACCCCCCTCCAGAGATTCGGAGGAGGTATTATAACCCCAGAATGAGTAGTTGACCTTCCCCTTACCTTGGGGTCGAGCAAGGAAAAAGTAACAGAAATCACGTCTTTTCAGGTGGTCCAGGTGTCAATGGCATACAACGTCATCCTAGGAAGACCATTGCTCAGCAAGGTAAAAGTCATTGTGTCCACCTTCCACCTCGCCATGAAGTTTCCTACAGATAATGGCGTTGGGGTGGTGCGTGGGGATCAAACTGCTGCCAGGCAATGTTATGTTACTAGCGTTCGGGAATTAAAGACTGACGTCATGTAAATTTCAGAAAAAGAGCTCGATCTCGAGCAGCGAAGCAGACTTTCCCCAGTGGAAGAATTGACGGAGGTCGAGCTCGAGCACGGGAGGAAGGTAACAGTTGGTCGGGACATCCCCCCACCCTCCTGGCCGAACTCGTCAATTGTCTATCTCGCAACATCGATGTTTTCACATGGAGGGTTGAGGATATGCCTGGGATAGACCTCAACGTTACGGTACATAGGCTAAACATTACTCTCGGGGCAAAGCCAGTCAAGCAGAGAAAAAGGCAGTTTGCACCGGAACGCCAACAAGTCATACGCGAAGAAATTGATAAACTGACCAGGGCACAGTTCTCCTGATTGGCTTGCCAATGTCGTTTTAGTGAAAAAAGCCAGTGGTAAATGGAGAGTATGTATTGATTTCACCGACCTCAACAAGGCATGTCTGAAAGACAGCTACCCCCTACCTCGGATCGATGACTTGGTGGATAGTACGTCAGGGTATAAATTGTACAGCTTTCTTGATGCATTCTCAGGATACCATCAGATTCTCATGGCAGATGAGGACCAAGAGACGACGTCCTTCATGGCTGACTCCGCCATACATTGTTATAAGGTCATGCCATTCGGTTTGAAGAATGTAGGGGCAACGTACCAAAGACTCATCAATAAAGTGTTTGCCACCATGATCGGGAGAAACATTGAGGCATACGTCGATGACATGGTAGTAAAAAGCAAACAAGTGGACAAGCATATATCGGACCTCGAGGAGGTATTCGCTACCCTGCGAAAATATAAAATGAAACTAAACCCGGAAAAAATGTGCATTTGGCGTGGCCTCGGGAAAGTTCTTGGGCTTCATGATCACGCACAGAGGAATAGAAGCTAATTCGGACAAAATACAAGCCTTGGCATCAATGGGGTCCCCTAAAAATAAGAATGAGGTCCAGAAATTAACAGGTCGGGTTGCTGCCCTCAACAGGTTCATGTCCCGAGCAGCGAACAAGTGTTTCCTCTTCTTTAAGGTCCTCAGGGGAAATCGAGATTTCAAGTGGGATGAGGAGTGTGAAAGGGCACTGCAAGAACTTAAAGAGACCTTGGCAACTCCCCCTATTCTTACCAGACCCGAACCTGGTGACACTTTGTTCCTATACTTTGGTCGTCTCGTAAAATGTAGTAAGTGGCGTGTTGGTGAAGGAGGTTAACAAAGGCCAGCAACCGATATATTATGTGAGCAAAGTCTTGCTCGATACCGAAACAAGATATACTCTAGCCAAACAGCTTGCTCTTACATTGATCGTCGCTGCACGTAAATTCCAGCAATATTTCCAATCTCACCCCATTGTAGTGCTCACGAATCAGCCCCTTAAGCAATATTGTAAAAACCCGATGTCTTCGAAAGGTTACTAAAATGGGCTATTGAACTCGGGGAATTTGATATAGAGTATAAACCCCGACCTTCTATAAAAGCACAGGCCTTAGCGGACTTCATTGCAGAACTTACCCCAATGCCTTCGGGGCCAGGGGATAACCCAAGCTGTAGTACTTTAGACACTTGGAAAATTTTTGTTGATGGAGCATCCAATTCCTCCAGCTCCGGCGACGGGGTCATTATCACGAGCCCTGACAAACAAGTAGATATCCAACGTGCATTCAGGTTCGAGTTTGAAGCCACAAATAATGAGGCCGTCATCATTGCCCTGGAACTGGCCATCAATCTTGAACTCGAGCATATTAACATTTTCTATGACTCTCAGCTCGTGGTCGGACAGATTGAGGGTACATTTGAGAGGAAGGAAAAGAAGATGAGTCTGTATTGTTTGAAAGTTCATGACCTCTAGCGACGATTCAAGAGTTGTGAAATCATAAAGATTCCTCCGGCAGACAACAGTAAGGCCGACGCACTATCACGATTATGTTCATGGGAGTGGATGGACTTGATAGAACGGTCCACGTTAAAATGGTAACAGAACCCAGTATCACTCAGGCCCCAGGAATTATGGACATTGATCACGAACCATCGTGGATGGATCCAATCGTATAGTTTCTAAATACGAAAAACCTTCCGGATGATCCCCGAGCGTCAAGAAGTATCCGATCTCGAGCATCCAGGTATTGCATAATCAGGGGGTCCTCTTCCGAAGGAGCTTCACACTCTCATACCTACGATGCCTCAAACCTTCAAAATCATCCCAAACTCTAGCTGAAGTTCATGAGGAGATATGTGGGAATCACCAAGGAGCCCGGGCACTAGCCTTCAAGCTCATAAGGTATGGGTATTATTGGCCCACCATGAAGAAAGATGCTTCGTGACATGTAAGAAAATGTGATAAGTGCCAGAAGTTCGGCAACGTCATCCACGTTCCAACGGAGGAGCTTACCACTTTAAAATGTTCAGCCCCGTTCGAGCAGTGGGGGATAGATATCCTCGGGCCTTTCCCTATGGCAAGAGGATAGTTAAAGTTTGTGGCAGTAGCTGTGGAATATTTCACCAAATGGGCAGAGGCAGAGCCCTTAGTAACAATTACGGAGCTCAAACTCAGGGTCTTTGTGTGGAAATCTATTGTTTGTAGGTTCGGGATACCCAAAGTCCTCATAAGTGACAATGGAAGACAGTTTTATAATGCTCAATTCAGGAACTTCTGCAGCAACCTTGGAATCGACCACCGACTAACGTCAGTTTCGCACCCAGAGCAACGGCCTAGCAGAGGTCACCAATCGAATTATATTGCAAGACCTTCGAACAAGGCTCGGGAATGCCAAAGGTTCTTGGTCGGACGAGCTCCCCTCTATACTTTGGACCTACAGGACATCTGACAAGACCACCACAGATGAGACCCCATTCATGTTAGCTTTTGGGGTGGAAGCCACACTCCCGATGGAGATAAGTTTGCCTAGCCTCAGGATTATCGATCGCGACTTTTCCGGACACACCACAGAACATCTTGACCTCCTAGAAGAGGTCCGAGAGCAAGCAGCTATTAAAGTGGCATCCTACCAGAACAGAGTGGCAAGGCACTTCAATAGCAAGGTCAGACCCCGAAAGTTTAGAGTTGGCGACCTTGTTTTGAGAAAGGCCGATGTTGCTGGCCATGCCCCGAGAAAGCTCGGGCATGTTTGGGAAGGGCCATTTGAAGTGATTCGGCAAGTTCGAGGAGGGGCGTACACTCTCAGAGATACCTCGGGTAGATCTCTCCCTAGGTCATGGAACACGGATAACTTGAAAATCTACTACAAGTAAGTCACCCTACATCTACTCAATAATTTATGTCTTTCCCTCTATACGTTAATAAATCATAGGGCTTGCATGCCCTATCCTACTTTCGGTTTTGTCTTTAGTTTCAATCGGGCCCGCGCGCCCGTGCTTTATTTCTTGTCATCGGGTCTACGTGCCCATCTACGTTTCTCTCTTTTATTTTGTAATGAACTACGTTCGGCTTGATCCTGTTTGAGTACGTAGGCAGCTTGGATGAGATATAAATTCAAGTCCAGTTCGAAAAATTAATAAATTCCAAACTATACAAGTTCACATTCCATTATCGAACTATTTCAAAACCAAAAGTCTTGTCCTCGAGCAAGCCAGAAAGCTTTGTCCTCGAGCAAGCCACAAAGCCTTGTCCTCAGGCAAGTCAAAAAAACCTTGTCCTCGAGCAAGCCAAAAAGTCTTGTCATCGACAAGCCACAAGCCTTGTCCTCAAGCAAGCCACAAAGCCTTGCCCTCGAAAAAGCCAAAAAGCCTTGTCCTTTGACAAGCCGCAAGCCATATCCTCGACAGGGACAGGTACAAGGACGTCGATTTAAGGTCGAATCCCCTTCACGTCTACTGATCGAGTCTTTCACTTGACGTTTAGGATAAAAATACAAGTACCTCGATATAGTATTTTTAATTTGTCGTCGAGGTCTAAACTTGATGCCACACCTCGATATACTTTTCATTATATCGTCGTGCTTAACTATTCAGATAAGAACCTCGATAGTTTATTATATCGTCGTGCTTAACTATTCATATAAGAACCTCGATAGTTTATTATATCGTCGTGCTTTCTTATTCATACTAGCCCCGATATATTATTGTTATATCGTCGTGCTTACAAGATGATTATCTTATTGCATCATGATTAGTCGTCGATATTAAGCCACATGAATTTCCTCGATAAATTTTACTACTACAATCGTCGATATTTATTATCACTCGTCGAGAAAAAAAAAATGCAAAGAGAAAATATAAGGTCGAGCAAAAACTTCGTTGACGATAACAAAAAATCCTTACAATGGTCGATAAAAAAAAAAAGGAAGTTCAAAATCTAATCTAAGTCGTTGGCACTCGGAGTCGCCTCATCATCGTCAACATCATCCCCCTCGATGTCGACATCCTCCTCGTCAGCTATGCCCTCGGACTCCGACAGCTCGAGATCCTCAGCAATGTCGGGAATCGCCTTAAACTCCTCAGGTCTAGCATCGGGTTTTAGACGGAGGAATGCTCGAGCCTCCTTCAACCTATGGAAGTACGACCCCGCAACATAGTCATCCTTCAATTTGTTGAAGGCGTCGGACTTTTGGAACTCCTTGATGGCATGAGCTCGAGCAATAGCCAACTTTTCTTCAAAACCCTTCTTCACAAACTCGAGCTCGAACTTTAGCTCCTCCGCCTCATCCTTTGCAAGGCCCAGTTCATCTCGAGCTTTACGAAGCTCAAGTTTCTCCTTCTCTCTCTCTACCTCAAGCTCGGATATCCTCTTATCTCGGGCTTCAACAGCCTCCACGAGCTCGACCACCCTCTTGGTGTCCTCCATCCCCTTCAGTATGACACCTCGGGCAATGCTCAGGGCCTATAGAAAAATTCAAATTAGTCATCGATATAAATTGATGTATAAATAATTCAACACACAAAACTTACCTGGAATGTCACGGACTCGAGGTCCCGGCTAGCTGCTTCATACCCGAGGCTATCTCGATACTTTACGACAACGTCAGGCATCAGATATTGTCAATCAAGATCGTCGACACAAGTTGCAGTCGGAGTAATCACGGCATCGTCGTCGAGGTCCACAATTGGTGGATCTCGAGGAGTAGACATAGGACGAGGGGTTGGCTATTTAGGAGTAGATCTATCACCCCTCGGTGATGTATTCCTCAGCCTCGAGCACTTACCGTGGCCACCTCTCATGGGCTCGGAGCCAAATGCTCGAGCCCTCTTCTTCCCCCTCTTCTGCCCGGGGGTCCAAATTTGGGGTGCCCGGGATTTAGCCTGGACCAACATACGTAGGGCAGCTGGATCGAACGTCATTCCTGTAAAAAGTTGAGCACTATATTAGCACGAGCACAAAAAATTCAAACGATAAGAAGAAAAGGAACAAGTCCTACCCCCGACGCCTTTGATGTCTGCACGATCGAGAACGTCATCCCCGAGGATGTCGTCCATGTCGAAGACCAAGGGCTCGAGATTTTCAAGCATCCTCCTGTCCCTCTCTAAAGACTCAAAGTATGCCTAACCCTCACTAAACCTCGGCGTATCAGGTAGACCCCATCGAGAATTAAATGGAAGGTCGGGTTCCTGGAGAATGACGTAGAACCACTTCTCCTTCCACCCCTTTAAGAAACTCGGCATTTTGGGAATCCTAAAACCTCCTCGGGTTGAAAGGCAGGCAAAACAGGTGTATTGGGAGAGTTTGTTTTCAGGTCGAAGACCATCCTACAAAGGTCGACGTATGGAGCAATACCTAGGTACCTACAGGCGATAAAGAAATAGGCGAGCATCCTCCACCTATTGGGCACTATTTGCCCCGGGGTCATGTTGTGCTCGAGCAGTAAAGACATAAAAAATGGATGAAGGGGCCACCTAAAACCCGCCTTCAAGGAATCCCTAAAAATAACAAACTCCCCTTCTCGAGCTATGGCCATCCTATCCCCTAGCCCGGGCACTCTAATGTCACAGCCCGGTATGATATCGTGCTCCCTAGTCGTCGATATAGCTAAATGTTCCTTAAGATTACTAGACTGGTCGGGATATGTTAAAAGGGGGGAGTTGTCCTGAGCACGAGGAGTTGCGTAAATGGGGATGGCAACAGGTATGATCGAGGTCCCTAAGTCCTCTTGGGTTGTTCTCGACCCTGAGGACGACGAGTCAGTGGAATCACTAGACATCCTACCAATTTTATGAAATACCAAAAAGTTTAACTTAAGTTCTCGATCTCTTACCTTAAATCGACGACTCTAAAACCCACAAAATCTCAAGCTCGAGGATTGCAAAAGTTTCACTGAGAGTAAAATGGTGAAAATGAAGAAAGTGACTGGGATATTTATAGGCCCAGTGTGGAACCCAAGGGTCGTCCACCCCTGACCGTCGATCCGAAAACGTGTCATCAATCCAAGGGCCCTCAGGTTAAACCGCCTTTCCATTTTTAGGGCTGATGTCACCTACACATCAAACCTTGAGAATATCTACCCAACGACTAATTTTCAGTACGACTATGCATCTCACTCGAATCTCGAGCATAGATGCACGGGGGCCAGTGATATTGTCCATATGCGTATCTCGACCAGTCATTCCCCGATGATTGCAATGATCCTTACTCCCATATCCTCAAGCATGTAGAGGACATACCCGATCTCTCCATGCAGACTTCCCCATCTACTTAGTTGGCATTGCTCGGGGATAACGTCCTCGAGCATATGACTCCCACCCATTGCAGTCTCACAACTTAGTCCTCGAGTAAATGTGAGTCCTTCTCGATCACTCCATACCCGACTCCTTCATTTCCATCCAGGTACCCTCGGGTACCCTAGGTCCTCGTGGATCCTTCTCCTCCGAATTACAATGCCCTCGAGCTTTTCACTTGAACACAGCATCCTACTAGACTTTTTAACACGAAAGGAGTCTTCCGTTAGTTGAATCGTAAGTGATCTTAGACTTCTTGTACATGACAAGTGTTTGCTTCCAGAGGGACTCCTTGAGATAAGGACTCTCTAATTGTTCAATCCTATTGGGACTGAACCACCCAATACTATAAATACAATGTTTCATCTCATTATTCAGGTACGCAATATACATAATTTTCAGTTTATAGCCTTACGCACAAATTCTCTCTCTAACTTAAGCATTGGAGAGGCGACGAGGACACACCTCGACGCCTTTGTTTCAGGTGCCGGAAGATAACGTTCGTGTTCGTCGTCAATCGTCAAGCTCAGAAGTACCCAGGTACGATTTTTGGTAGCATCAAGTAGCTAATGTGCTTGCAGTGGCTCATAAGCCTAAAGCATAAGTTTGATCAACAGAAGTACATTCAGGTATAGATTGAAAATGAAATTCTAAGTTATTTTAGATACCTAATTTGAAAGAGAGATAAAGTTGAAAACGAAATTCTAAGTTATTTTAGATACCTAATTTGAAAGAGAGATAAAGTTAAGTTTGGTTTGAGCATCTAACCTTTCTATATTTTTAAAGGCGTATTATCTAACCTTTTTTTATGTAGTATCTACATTGTAGAATGCAGCAAAAGGAGAAGAAAAGAATATTACATTTCCTTCAAAATCAAGAAAACTCAAAATTGTAGAATATTGAGAAGAAAGGAATACTACGTTTTCTTCCAATCAAGAAGACTCAAAACAGATTATAAAAGCATTAGCTAATACCTAATAATATTCACCATTTTCTTGAACGCAGGCTTCTTGTTCTTCATATTCATCTTATCACTTTGTGGGCAGTTTTGAAATCAATTACTATTCTTCAAAAAAAGATGGGTTGTTTAGAACAATACTTAGTGGGTGCTGCTGCAGGCATTGGTTTCATCATTGGTTTTGCTTGCTACTGGCATATCAGATCCAAATGTCGTAAGGTATGCTGTTTATGCAGTTTTATGTTTATGTTTGGTACATACGTATATACACTTGTATATCCATTCTTTTGCATAGATATTTAGTCTAAAAGTTCAAATGTTTGAAAGGGTCGGATTTATTTTTTACCGAAGAGTCGAAGACTTTAGGTGGTGAGACTTGAATTAGGACTTTTGCCATCTTCAATCTTTTAGGTGAATTTTGCATTTACTTACATATGTTTTGTCCTAGTTTGTTTTTGCTAAAAATTATGTTTTTAGTCAAAAAAAAAAAAAAAAATAATAAAATTTAATTTGAAGTTTTTAATTGAAAAAATTGATAAAAGATGTGGATTCTTTGAAATGTATTATTGAAAATAAATTTGAGGGAGAATGGATTTTAGAAAAATGAGGTCAAACGAGGGCTAAATGTGTAGTTAAAAATGAATTTAAAAAGAAAAATAACTTTTAAAAAATGAAGGCTAAACAAACTCCCAAAAAAAGTATAGTTTATAAATATCTTGATTTTATTAACTTTTGTAATTTAATTACTTTCAACTTATAGATGGTATTTATCAGAGTTAAATGTTTCATTGGATATTGAACTTATATCTTAATCATGCTTAGCCTGTGTCTGACTTTCATTTTCTCAAAAACTCATTTATAATCACATATTATTCAATAAAATAATTTTACACACAAATTCAAAAAAAATTCTTATTTTTTAATCACACATTTTTCAAAAAAAAAAAAAAAAAAAATATATATATATATATATATATATATATATATATATATCATTATTCCAACACTTGTTTTCCCCAAAAATGAGGCCCAAATAGCGGCTTCCTGAACTTAAAAATACATCCGAGTGATCACTGAATTTTAACACTCTATCGCTCATTCACTATGTTTCGTAAGTCACTAAACTTTAAGATGCTTTTGAGTGATCACTGAAATTTAATATGTTAAACTCCATTACTCACTCACTATGTTTCATCAGTTGCCGAACTTATACATTCGTCACACTCTACTCAGTGACTTTTAAAATGTTTTCGATTGATTACTAAAATTCTAAATGTTTCTGAGTAAAGTTGATTTTCTATGAGATTCGGTCTAGATCAAGAAAATAAAATAAAATAATTATCGACTAGATAATGACACTCAATCTAAGACAATAATTTTGATATTGGTCAAGAAGATATAATTTTTGTAGTCGTTTATTCAAGGGGAAAGAAGAATACTAGTTTCAAATTGACATAAATCTTAATTTAGATCATAATCTTTTTTCATATAGAGAACAAAATATACAAAATTATTTATTTATTTCGATTTAGATCGTAGATTCAATTCAAGAAAATAAAAAATCATATCTCAAACAAGTAGTGAATTTTTTTATTTTTTTTATTTAAAGTCAATCATATTAATAAAGACTAACAAAATATAATTTTTAGACCTGTCTAAGATAATTCAAGAAGAAAGAAGGGCGCCATCTTCGTATATGATATTTTATACTTCGAAAATTTTTCAATTTTTAAATAGTTGAATTCAGTGAATGAAGTTCGATGACTAATGAAATATGATGAATAAGTGCTGTACATGTTAAATTTCAATAACCACTCAGAAATATTTTAAACTTTAGAAACTAATGAAACATGGTGAATGATGAAGTGTAACGTTTTAATTTTTAATGACCACTCATAGGTATATTAAAATTCGGTGAATAAAACGTGACAAATGTATAAATTAAGTGTCTAATGAAACATTTAATTCATTCATTCACCAACCATCATAATAAACACACGTGCAACGGCATAACGAAATTTTTGGAACAAAAATCCCATTACAAAATCATAACTGCATTTGCCTACCTATTAAAAATTGTGGAAAAACATATTAAAAAGCGAAAAATTGAAGGCTTAGATTGAAAATTTTCTGACCTAAAAACAAAATTAGTCGTCAAGATCAATTAGAATTGAATACCTTATTTTTGGAGTCTTTCCATCTGAATTCGCAGAAGAATTTTGTGAAAATTTAAGAGAAAATAATCTTAAGATTTGCCATCTTCAATTATATCCCCTCTTTGATTTTGCCAAAAAAAATCATATTTTTATTAGATTTTAATAAAAGTTGGTTAAATGAGTGATTAAAAAATGATAAAAATTGTGAATTTCATAAAGTATGTGATTGAAATTAATTATTGATATTGACTCAAAATTTTACATAAACCAAATATAAATTTTCAAGTTTTTGAAATTTTGAAAAAATAATTTCCATGATTTTGCAAGTTGAAGTACTTTTAGGGTAGTTATGTCTTTTCCCACTCTAATAATTATAAATGAATTTTACCTCTTAAAATATTCGACAATATATGATGATGGTACTTTTGAGCATACAATCTTGAAAATTTATGTGTGTTTTGTTTTAATCGGATAAAATTGCTTGTTTGAGTTTTTTTTTAGTTTAATGTACTTAGATTTTATCAATAAAAATTAGAGAAAATTGCAAGAAATGTTCATTTTCACATGTCCACCATTGCAAAAATGTTCATTTTAAAATAATTTAGATCAAAATACCATTGTTAACCATTTATAATTTCACATTAATCCCAAAAATGGACATTTTTGCAAAATGTTATTGATGAATAAAATGGACACGAGAATGTCGAGAACAACATTTCAGATGTAGAGAATTGTCATGTTCGAAATGAAATGTCATTCTAGACAAAGAAAGTGTCAAGAACGACATATAAAATGTCGAGAATATTATTTTAATATAGTTTATCATGAAAGTTATTAAGGGCATAATAAACAATCTGTTCCTAAATTCAAAAGTGTGAACATTTTTCAATTGACACCCATAAAATTAGACATTTTTAAAAATACCTCTAAAAATTAATTTTGTTAAAAATAGTAACTCAATACTTTATATGATAGTGATTTATTTTGATAAAATTTCAGAAGTTGAATTATGCATTAATTCTTGTCTGTATAGGTGAATAATAATATTTAGTATCATCGATGTTTCAACATCAGTTTAGATGATATTAAATTTTAAGCTCAATTAACGGTAAAATTAAGTAAATTATTAACCGTACTTGATGTCAGTTAGACTACTTGATAGTTTCGACTTCATTTTAATGAGGTTCTGGGAAAAAAAATTATATATATATTGAAATAGAGGTTTTTTTAAGAACGTGTTGTTAAAAAAAATGGAGTATATGTGTAATATTATTTTATTGAAAAATGTGTAGTAAAAAAGAGAAAAATATATATTGGATGAAATGATGCCCAAAAAATAATATAATGAATTATGCTAAACGAACACTATGGATGATCGCATGATTGAGACCGTCCTCACATAGGTTGGGTGGATCCCGTCTAAATAAAAAAAAGGGGTGTTGTTTGTACAGACCAATTTGATCAGCACCTGTACAGATCCTCTCTATAGGAGTGGGTGATTATTTTATTCCACCCCCTATAAAAAGGGTCTCTACAGATCTTGGTCAAATGGACCTGTAAAAAAAAATATTTTTTAATAAAAAAATATATTTTTCATGTGTGTGATATCAATCGGGGTGTCAACTATACGAGCACGGTAACAAAGCTCATCAGTGACGTTAACGAATGTTTCCAGAATGCTCCATCAAAATCAGATGCTTGTCAGGCATTTTTCCCAGTGATATTAGCCCTTTTTTTATTGAACCGTGCTACGTTGTCCACTCAATTGACACTCTGAATGATCGAACACACACATCTCGAAATCGGAGCATTATTTTATTCACACGAGACTCACCCTCTATGCGAGAGTCGGTCACCCTGGTGGATAATTTTTATCCGGTAAATCTGCATTTCCCTTTTTGAATACCCAAACAGAATTGACGGTCAAGATTGCCTCATCAAATCCGCTTATAAGCATAAATGAATCTTCGATTTCCTCACTCTTGTCGATTGTAAAGCCGTATTCAGCACTCAATTTCTCTATCTAAAAAAAATTGTGAATCATGGTCATGGCGATGAAGTACTTCAAGTTGAACACCGGAGCAAAAATTCCCTCAGTCGGCCTTGGCACGTGGCAGTCCCTACCTTGTGTCGTCGGTGAAGCAGTTGAAATCGCCATCAAGGTCGCTTATCGCCACTCTCTCTACATACATTTGTACTGTGTGTTTGCGTGTTTTATAGCATTTATCTTTAGTGGAACTTAATTGAACTTGAATGTGTTTTTTTTTTTTAATCGAATTTGTATGTGGAAATATATTTTTTTGTTTTTTTTTTTTTTGTGAATTTTTGCATATTGAAATTTGGGTTTATTTATTATTGATTAATGATTCAGAATTTACAATGGGATTACTTGGGACATTTAGAGTTGTGCGCATTTAGAAATTCTGAGCCTAAATTTAGAAAATGATCTGGGGTTTGGTTCCACTCTAATTTCAGTGATTTGATTGAACTAAAAATAGGACACCAAAGAAGGAAATGGAGATGTTGTTTGTCCAAAATTTTTGATAGTATATTGGCAGGTAAACTTCTCACAGCGCTAATTACTGGTCCACTGCTTGAGCCTAGGAGTGGACTACATGCTTAATATCTGAAGGATCCTTAAGTCGAATATTTGTTGCGGCGTTTAAACTTTTGGTTATGTTATTAATTTTGCTTTTCCCTTGGCTGGCCGTTGCTGCTAGTTATAGCCAATGCATTAACACAGAGCAACGGCAATGCTGACTATGGTGAGATTGTTATAGCATTTTCTGGTGATTATTGAATTATGATGAGAATGATTCGTGAAGCATGATTTATATGAGAGTTGTAAGCTTAACGTGTTTGGATTTGGACTGCGTAAATTTGATATCATTTTTGGTTAACGCAGATAGTTTTTTCAAAAGTACACGAGCAGATGAAATTTAATGGAAATTATTTTTATCTTGTACCGCGAAAAAAATGTTTTGTGCACATTCTTAGATTTTCTAGTTTGGAAGTGTGAATAATTGTCTTTATGTATTTGTATAATAACTTACAGTCAAGCAATCCCTGCTACTTTTATGCAGGTTGGATACCGTCATATTGACTGTGCTCGATCCTATAAAAATGAAAAGGAGGTAAGTTTTTCATTCCTTTGCTGTTATTTGAGGGTAGTGATTTGGTTATTTCACTGGCAGACTGATATGGAAAAGATCTCTAATAGCTTAAAAGTTTTCACACAACAGTGCCGTGTAGATATTGAGGCTTTTGTCCCTTTTTGGTTCAAGGGACAATGGGACATTTGGGGTCAAATGGGACTCCATTCACTTGTATCTGTGAGACTCATCTTCTGTTCCTTCTATGCAGATAGGTTCTGTTTTAAAGAAGCTGTTGGATGATGGAGTTGTGAAGAGGGAGGAGTTATTTATTACCTCCAAACTCTGGTAATTGAATTATGTTCACAATTATATTCAAGAAGTGATTTGGTTCTTGCTTCATTTGGGAGAATGCAGAACCCCAGTGTGATTGTTAAATTTTTTAACATGATTATTCGCTATGTAAAGCTGATTGATGACACTTGTCAATATGAGCTACTTCAACTTTGAAGTGTGAAACTAGAACATCTTCCATTATGTGGTAGGAACTTAGTTTTCCACTATAATGGACTTGCACTATGCAGTGGTAATATCACTTTTTGTAATTTTTATATATATCTATATACAAAATACTCTCTATGCACTTGCCGCTTCACTTTCTTTTTGGGTTTGATATTAGTTAATCTTGAGGTGCTTGAACATTATTGTTCATATATTTATTGCTTCATCTTACTCTTCTTTTTCACATCTGGTCTTTACTGATTGACTTCTAAACATTCAAGCTAGAACTGACCTCTTAACTTATGCAGGTGTGCCGATCATGCGCCAGAAGATGTACCCGTGGCATTAAATCAAACATTGGAAGATCTGCAACTTGACTATCTTGATTTGTATCTTGTACGTAATTTTTTTGTGATATTAACCTTTTATTAAGTTTTGACTGTTTAAGAGTTAATGCAAGATGACGTTATAAGAAGACAGTGCATTAATGAAATAACTGATGCAAGTGAATTCTATTTACAATAACACAGAATCAACTTGATCCATAGAGGTGACATTAGTGCTATTGCCAAATTTTAAGAACGTTAAAGCTGCTTTAACTATTGGTCTGCTTTCCTGGCTTTCAAAGTTGAAATTTTTGTAATAGGTGGTGCGTCATTAGCTCTTTCTGTTTTTTTTTTTTTCCTTTGAGGGATATTTTGCATCTTTACTGTTGGAAAATTATATCATGGGCTAATGAATGAACATCTCCAATTGTGAAGATCCATTGGCCTGCCCGATTAAGGAAGGGGGCTGTTGGCATGAATCCAGAAGACTTTGTTCCAGTGGATATACCTACCACATGGAAGGCCATGGAAGCACTCTCTGATTCTGGAAAGGTCCGAGCTATTGGAATTTGCAATATCTCCTCCAAAAAGCTGGGTGATCTATTGGATGTAGCTCACATTCCTCCGGCTGTTGTCCAAGTTGAGTGCCATCCGGTGTGGCAGCAGACCAAACTACGAAAATTCTGTAAATCGAAGGGAGTTCACCTCACTGTGAGTTGGCAAAACTCGGTTACTTGATAATTCACATTGCTCATTTGGTTCTTGTCTTTAAGAATGATGACACTTCTCTTCCTTTGTGGTTGTGGTGGTGATTATATTTCATTTTGATAATCATAGTTGCTTGGTTCACTGTTGAAGTTTAAAACTTAGAATGGTTTTACTGTTGGTTAATTGCGTTTTAGTTAACCTGTTAATTTTCTTGAAAGGGATATTCACCACTTGGTTCACCTGGAACGGCGTTGTACAAGAAAGAAGTCCTCAAGCATCCTGTTGTAGTTACTACGGCAGCAAAATTGGGTAAAACTCCTGCTCAGGTTGCTCTTCGATGGGGTTTGCAGATGGGCCATAGTGTAATTCCCAAGAGCTCAAATGAATCAAGGATCAAAGAAAACTTTGATGTTTGCAAATGGTCTATACCTGATGACTTGTTTGCCAAGTTCTCCGAAATTGAGCAGGTGAGTTTTTTTAATTTTTTCATTAAATCCCATCGAGATTTTATGGGTATATTTCTTCTAACGGGCAGTTATGAGTAATGCAACAATTTATTTTGCAAATACAGCTGGGAAGAGTTAGCTATTAGAGACAAGCGTATTCAGTAGCAATTTTTTGTCCCCCATCATGTGAATCTCCTTCAGTTTTTGTCATTAAATATTAGTACTACAACTAATAAGTCATACTTACAAGGCATGCATGCTTAGTAGGCTATATTAGACCACAGTGGACACTAGAATAGATGATATTTTAATTCAATTACCAAACATGCCAAAGTGTATGCTGCATCACCAACGATTGAGGTTCTGATGTTAAAAAAATGGAAAATGCTATGTGTACATAGTATTGTCCATAGAGCTTGACATAATGTGAGTGGGGTGGGGCTCGCGATATTGTAGCATGGCCTAACTCCACTCACATTATGTCAATCTCTATGGACAATACTATGTACACATAGCAAAACCCTAAAAAAATTGCCCAGATACTTGACATCTCGACCTTTTTTACTTAGACAAATTTTTAATTTGATAACTAAGGCATTTTCTTTCTACATCTCATAAGAAATGTTTTTTTCTACTTTGCAGGAAAGACAGATTACAGGTAACTTTTTTGTCCATGAGGAGTTCGGCTCATACAGAACCGTTGAAGATATATGGGATGGTGAGCTTTGAGCTTGCTGTTTAATGATAAAAATTTCTGACGGTTTGGCTAATATATATTATTGTCATAATCTATCTACAGTATTATGAACTCCAAATAAATTTGTGGGTATGTGAGATGGCTTTATTACAAGCATAGATGCTCTGGCATCTTATGATTTCTAGTTATTGTGTGTAATTTCATACTGGAAAATGCTTTGTTTGTTAGTCATGCTTCCATCGAAAGTTTGAAGTTTGTCTTGATGTTGAAGGAGTTTAAAGTTTGAACTATTTTGTGATTTTTCATTCAATCTATGGTGCCAAAGTTGAGTGATGGGTTTTTTTAAATTTTTTATTCATTGGTTAATGCATTATTGATGAGTAGCATTCCTTGACCTAAAGAAAACTGGGATCTTGTTTATCCTATAGGCTATAGAACTAGTAGTTGTACAAAGCATATAATGACAGAATAAATGAAAGTACATTATTAGGATAAGAATAATGCTGTTCAAACAGGTCACGGCCCCGATTGTCCCCTGTTCAAACAAGGTCGACGTGGTCCTGTCCATCTAGCATGGTTCATAGGATAAACTCAACAATTTGTTAGACCTGTTCGAGAGTTCAGTCATTGATCCTTAACACGTGTTTGCCTTTCATGGGTGTGAACAGATTTGTGGCGGTTATCTTTTAAAGAATGATTAAACTATTAGTTTAAATTATAGAACGGCGAAATTAATTAATTAAGAAATGTTTCAGAGGATTTAAATCGATGGCAATTCTCGCATAGGTTGGCAGATGTAGCGGATGGACGATTTTTTTTATTTTTTTTTTCTTTCATATCTAATTTAATGATAATATTATTTTGATTTTTATTAATATTATTGTAGAACAAATATCAGGAGTATAAAAGAAATAAAAATTAGAGAAAATGCTATTGAATTTAGAAATATAAATTTATTTATTTTTGTTTGCGGCTTATTTTTGTTGACTTAGAGTCTGTGTGGTGGAGATTAAAATTAGATTTTTAGTAGATTATGATATGATAGAAGTTTTTGAAATGTGTAGTTGAAAAGTTGCAGGATTCATGAAAGATATAATTAATATTGATTGTTTAATTTTAACTTGAATTAAAATTAAATTTTAATCGAAAATAAATAGGCTCTTAATGTGTCAAAGTAACAATTGTCACATCATCTATTCATTGTCCAAGTAGAAGGTGTGTTAGTAATTTTGGACGGTATTTATTTTTGAGACTAACGGGCTACATGACTCAAGTATTTATAATGGTATTATTACTTTTACTAAAGTAATCTCGTCTAAACTAAAAGTAAGAAAATGTATATCTTAATAAATAAAATAATAAAATAACAATCTCAGAATAGAAGGGTATAACGGAAATGTTTACCTTTTATTGACGGGAGGAATTTATTATCAAAAGTAAACATTAAGAAAGTTTTTTAAAATTTTTGAAAATAGAGGGGAATGTTTATCTAATCATCATAAACTTCAAGGGTAATTTTATGTAATTTTCTCTTGCAATTATTTAGTTGAAAATGACACTCTGGCCCTAGTGGAAGACAAACACAATAAGGTACCTATGGTGTAATTTTTGAAAAGTTAAAAAAGGAAATTTTAAGACTTAAAAGTTATTTTTGAACTCATTTGAATAATTTTATATATGTATTTATTCTATTTAGAAGAACTTTTATAAGAAGAATGTAACTCTTTTATTTTTAAAAGTATTTTTGGAATAGAAAGTTCTTTTAAAAATTAGTTTCAAACAAAATTAAAGGTGGCTTATTCGGAAAAACCTTTTTTTTTTCTTTTTTTTTACAGAAAGCAACAATAAAAAAAAAAGTCATGTCTAACAGATCCTAATACATTTACGAAAAGCAACTAGCACTGACCAACAAATATCCCCCAACTATCATTCATGTTGGATCCTTTGTTCATGTTTTGTGTTCCATTATTCACAAATTTTGGACGTGTGTCTATAATTAACATGGCTTTTTTATGAAGGCTTGGCCAATTATTTGAGACAAGTGTTAAGTCACCTTTATGTTATGCAACAAGTCCTTGTTCAATGTATACTTTTAAGCAAATAAAGTTGATAAAAATTATGAATTATATAAAATATATGATTAAAAATAACGAAAATATTATACGTATATAATGATATACCAAATGCATTACATCATCCTTACATGGAGGAGGACCCACGAACAATAAAATAATCGTGGGCTCCCTCCATGTGAGGGGAGTGTAATGCATTTGGTATACCATGAGGTGTACAAATAACATTTTTCTAAAAATAAATAAAATTTATAATAACATATATATGTAAACCATTATGATTATCTTTATATACAATTAGTATTATTCAAATAATAATGTATTCCCTTGAAGCTTATAACAATAACATGGATATCCACTCCATTACAAAAAAATTCAGAAACCTCTTTGTCTCAACATAATTTTTTCAGTTTGCCCTTCTCTTCTTATCCATATATCATTATATTTGTTTTCTTAATTTTAATTAAAAAATAAACTGTTTTAATTTTAAAAAGTTTGCTCTTTTTTTTTTTTTTTTTTTTCATTTTCACATAGTGTGATAGTGATTTGATTTGATCACGCTTTTGTGAACTTTGATTTCTCATTAAAAATAACGAATATGACGGTTTGTTTAGTTTATCTAAAAAAAATTATTGAATTAAATTATTTATTTATTATTGAATTGATATGTCATTTCATGAATACTTAACATTCGTTAAGTATTTATATTATTTGGAAAAAAAATATATATACAACATTAGCACATATTTATATCCCCTCACATGAGGTGGCCCATGCTAATCATGAAGCCCTCTCATGTGAGGGTGTTGTCCATCTCGTTGTACACTCAGTGTACAACAAGATGGTTCATATTATTAAGTCCCTCTATGATGGCCATTATTTTGAAAAAACTATATTTTGAATTGTGATTTTTTTTAAAATGTGTGGTTAAAAAGTAAAAATAAAATAAAATTGAATTTATGAGTAGTAAAATATTTTATTATATATAAATGTGTAGTTGAAAATGATTAAGGAAGACAAATGGTTAAATAGTTTCTCTATATGTACTTAGGGATGACAATGGGTCGAGTCAAGCTCGTGAACTCACGAGCCGAGCCCACGAGATCTTTTTTTTTTTTTTCAAGTTTTTTGGTCAAAATTTGTCGAATTTTTTATGAGCTCGTGAATTCACTAGCCGAGCCCACGAGACTTTTTTTTTTCAAGTTAATTGGTCAAAATTTGTCGAATTTATGACGAGCTCGTGGGCTCATGAACGAGCCGCTCGCGAGCTCGACAAGCCGAGCCAAGTTTGGCTCGTCGGGCAAAATTTGTGCTTGGCTCGAGCTCGAACGGCACATGAGCCGCATTTTGACGAGTCGAACAGCTGAGCAGCTCGAGCACATCCCTATATGTACTTATACAAAATTAGTGAAGATATATAAAACTATATAGATACACATGTACACATTAATAAACAAGAATTAAGCCCTGTGTACAGGGTACTGTTCATACAGGGGTCTTATTGGTTCTCTAACTGTGCGCGAACCCCACATATTTTTTATAAAAAAAAAAAATATTGCACCGGAACCCATGCTGTGAGTGTCTGACAAAGACCTGTAAAACAGGTCCTTGTAAGCCCAGCACGATTTAATAAACAAACAACAGACGTGCTAGTTGTATAGGGGGGGTTGACAGATAACACATATGGATAGGGGTTGCAACAATTTTTTTTTTTTAAATACAGGTAGAAATCACGTTATAGTGAGAAATCTGTCAACTCTCCCTGTCAATAAAATCTTTACAACCAGATTTATTCAACAAACAATACGTGATAATGGAGGTGGAGTGGGCATGTGATAATTCTCCCAACAATAATGGTGTCGAAGCTTCTACAATGGGAGGATGACACCTGTTAAGATTAAGATTCGAACAAATCTGGTTGATTGGGACAAAGTTAATTATATATAAATTAGAGCTATTTGTACAGAGAAGCTATTGCCAGAATTAATACGGATTACACGACAGTTTCTATTGAATAATGGTAAAATCAAAAAATAGGCAGACCAAATGGATGCTGCCACAACAGCATTTGTATTAATTCCGACAGCAATATTTCTGTAGAAGGAAAATTGCGAATTGCTGTATATAAATAGGGTCGTCAGATCTTCTGTTAAAAATTTCTCTTTGTTGATGCATCTACAATGAGAAGTTTTTATTTAAACCACCAGGAGCAGAATATCAGTTTCACGTAATTTTACGAGCTCGAGCCTGAGCTTGAGCCCGAGTCCGAGCTGAGCGGATCGACTTGTTTTGCGAGCAAATTAGGCTCGGCTCGTCCATGGGGCACGAGCCTAGCTCATGACTCGCTCTTCTACAGTGACCGACATGATTATTTTTTAAAAAAAGTGAAAAGATGACTGTTTCAGTCACTATAGAAAGTTCAATGGCCAGAACGGCCACTGAATTTTTAAATATTTTTTCTCCTTTCCTTTCATAAATTGATTATTCAATAAAATATAACCGAGTTATATTAATATGTTATCAAGTAATATATACATTTTAAAATTGATAAATCTTACAATTTCTTTGGCTAGACAAAACAAAAACAAATAATAAATTTAGTTAGCAAAATATAGAAAATAAAAATCAGTGATGTGGAATGAGAATTTTTATTTTTGTTTATTTAAATATATATTTTTAGAATATTTATGTAAATAACCACTAAAGTTAGAGTTATTTTTATAATTTTTAAAATATTTATCGATTTTTTATATTTTTTCAAATTTTTAAGATATATTTTTTTCATTTTAGTATTTATCAAGGTATTTTTTTTTTTAAAAAAAAAATCATACTTTCGTATTTTATAATTTATAATTTTTAAAATTATTTTGTTAATAAAATTTTGTTTACACATTTATTTTCTCTGTGTTCGAGTTTTCACTCAAAATGACAAAAATACATTTTGAGTTTTATATTATAAGTTTAACAAAAGTTGGAGCGGCTAGTTCATTTAATGTTCGGTTTGCATCCGCCATCTCGATTTCTATTTGTTCGGATTCACTTGAAGAGTCGATACCCAAATTCCTTAGAAGTTTGGTTGGAGAATCCTCTTCTTCACTTTCCGACGCGTCGACTTCTTTTCTTGATCTTAGATTGTAGTGCGATGTTTGCTTTTTGCTCATTCACAACCTAAAAGATCAAGGAAAGCAAAAATAAGAGAAAAGTAACAAAAAGAAAAATAACGCAATTAACAAATTGATAAACAATCCCCGGCAACACGGCGCCAAAATTTGGTCACCACCAAAGGGGCGTCAAAAATATATTCCTTACTTCGCTAAAACAAATATCGTTCGATAGTACAATAGCAAGCAAGGGTCATTATCCGTAGAGAATTGGTTCGATTACGTTAATTGCACAAAATAAAATAAACGACGAAAGCATATAAATTGGGGGGTTGATTTGTTAAACAAAGAGCACAACAAAATAAAAAAAGAAATGGCGAAATATTTGAAATTGAATAAAAATTAAATAACGAGGGCGATTAGTTAACAAAAGAGAGAGTGTGATTGGGGGATATTTCCAATACGTTTTCACAAGAGATTTTCGTTCAATTGGTTAACAACAATTCGAGAATAATCAAAGGCTCAACTACCTCAAACTCTCCTTAATTTTAGTTGAATAAGAAAAGTTTCGTTACCCAACCCTAATCATCAAACAACTTAGGATAAGCTCGCTAAAATTAATTTAACGAAAGTATTAAAACAAGAGAGTCGAATTGAATTAAGCGCAAACTCGAAAGCTCGATTTACTAACTTAAGTGATAATCCATAAATATATTCAATTGAATAGCGATTACGTACTACTGTCAATCAAAATATACTTGCCACTAGGTTTAGGTAAAAATAGCGATTACGTACTAAATTTCCCTAAAATGGCGAATATTGAAATAACTCAATCATTTAGTTGTGCCGCTAAATAATTGAGAAAAAAAACAATATGAACAATAAGCACAATGGATAAACACATTAACCAAAAGAACTTTTAAGCACAAAAATTATTGAAATTTCATTCAAGGGTTAGAAAATACCCCCAATCACATCTAGGTTAGTTATTTATAGTATTCTTACAAATAACCAACAAAATACTCAAACAACTCATAAGTAAAAATCAAAGTAAAGAGTAGAAAAGCTTATTGAAAGGAAGAAATAGTGTAGAAATCTTCAATCTCAAGATGCTTCTTCTTCTTCACTTCAAAGAATCCCAAGATGGTTGCTGATTTTCGCCCTAGAAAATGGTCAGATTTTCCACCTCTTTTGTTGATTCCCTCCCCAAATTCGTGCCCTAGAAATCTCCCAAAATGTGGCATTTAAACGTGTAGAAGGCTGGAAAATGGGTCGGGTCGCAAATGGGCCGAGAGAATTTAAAATCAAAACCCGCGTGTTTTTTCTCGATTTTCCTCCCCAGATTTTGGCCATGCGTTGCCCATGCGTACGCACAACAGAAGCAAAATGTCCTTGGTTCCTGCCTCATCCCACTGTGCGTACACATAGTTCTGCCTTAGAACTAGTTTAGCTGGCTGGTCTTCAGTTGGGGAGTTTGCCTTCTTTGATTGTGATTTTTGGTTGTTTATGGCATGACACTCTCTGCTAGAAAATCAGCAACTTGCTCCCATGTTTTGGCATCCATCAAGCTCCATTTCCACAACTCAATTCATCTTCTCAAACCATCCATTTTCTGGTTTGACTGGCATGCAAAATTCTGCCCTTCTGGTTTTGGTGTTTTGCTTCATTTTTTGCTGGTTTTGGCGTGTAAATCTCTGCCATTAATTTCAACAATATGGCCCCCATGTTTTGGCATCCATCAAATCTTATTTCGGCAAACAAAAAAAATGATGGCGAGACCCCCGCCGAATCACGCAAAACTTGCATTTTTAATTCTTTAACTCGCCGAACCTTGAAATTCTCGTACTTCCGCATTTTATATTCTTTTCTCGCGTGAAATTTCTCCAAACGCCAATTAGCTCGGGTTTGCGCCTATAAAATAAAATAAAACGAAACAAGTATTAAAACGCCAATGAAAACCCACAAATATATAAATTTAGCAGACTATTTAAGTACGAAATCCGCACTTACCAAAGAGCATTTTGTATTTAGAGAGTATTTTGAAGAAGGAAAGACAAATGTGACGTTGGTCGACGACCAATGACAATGCTGTGTGCACAACATGCAGTTTAACTAAAGGTATTCTCCAAATTACACAGAATCAAGGTATAATATGATAAAGGCAAAATGGTGTCATTTTTTAATGGAAAGGGAAAAAAAATTGAAAGAAATTAATATATGCGAATAAGGAACAGTTCCCATGCATGTTACCTCTTTTCTTATAAAAAGGTTGAACATTAATCTTGATGGTCTCCCACCGCCCCACTCCTAAAGTATTGTGGAGGAGGTAAATCGCGGGATGTGTCTCAACAGGTCAGAGTACAAGAGCTGCCATACTGGTGCCCACAAAGAGTTCAATTCCAAATATTGTAAGAGGCAGGAATCGAACCCTCATACTACGACTATCAGCTCAGCTGAGACTATCCACTTATGTCTTTTGTACTACTGAACTATGTCCCGGAGGGCTACCTCTTTTCTTATAAGTAGTAGTAGTAGCAGCAACAGCGGCAGGAAGAGGAAGGATGCTTGAATTCACCCTTTTGGTGATTGAAAATAAAGACCTATTTTTAGCTTTTACTTTATCTTGGTAGATCTTGGTGGAGGAGTTGAGAGTCAGACTCGGTACGTGTGTGTGGAGGAAAAATATTGAAGGAGATAAAAGTAAAGTGAAAGGACATCACGATCTTTTCGCGAGGAGAGATAGTGAGTGTTCGGGAAAGAAAAGAAGAAGGTAAGAACATTTTTAAGAAACTCTCTGTTTTTAGGGTGTATATTCAATCATTTGAAGAAAATATATAAATTCAGATAATTAAAATTTTAAAGTAGTTCAATAAACTCTTTATATTTAATACTTAATTTTAATACTTTAAAAAATTATTATTTTCCTTTATATTTTATTTTAATTAATTTTTAAAGATTATTTTATTATTATTTTTATATTGAAAATTAAAACACTTTAAATATATTTAATTATGAAAAATTTTAAATTAATATATATAAATTTAAAGAGTCTGATCACAATTTTAAAGGTTGAAAATAGGGAAAATTTGAGTTTATTGGAAATATTTTAATGAAGTGAGAGAAAGTAAAATAAAAGGATTTTTTTTTTTTTTTTTTTTTTTTTGGTATGCTTTGAAACGTGGCCGACAATGAGAGAAATGTGTGTGATCGTGTCAATTCTAAAAAGAGGAAGAAATAATCAAAATACACGTGGTTTTAACTTAAAGTATCCTCCATATTACACTTCACTTGTGGTTGTGGAGGTCTTGTTTAATTTTGTTAAACATCAATTTTTTAATAAATTTTATTAAAATTAACGAAACATGTGATTTAAAATTTTAAAAAAAATGTATTCTATGAAATGTGATATTAAAATTAATTATTAAATTTAACATTATTTTTTAGTTAATTCAAATGCGAGCATAATTAGTTCTTGTCCCATTTTAAAATAAAACTTTTTATTTATCATAATCATTTTCAATTACAATTTCATACAATAAAATATTTTACATATAAATTTTTAAAAAATTCATACTTTTTAACTACACATTATTCAAAAATCACTATTTAATTTTTTTTCCCTCCATAATACCATCAACCAGAGGCTTAGAAATGTCATTTTATAGCCTCCTGAAGCATAGCTCAGAGATGCAAAAGACAAGAGTGAGATAGTCTCAACTGAGCTGACAGTCGTAATGTGAGGATTTAATTTTTTCCTCTTACAAAGTATGAAATTGGACTATTTGTGGACACTAGTATGTCAGCTCTTGTACCCTGACCCGTTGAGGCACATTCTGTGATTTACCTCCTCCACAATACCCTAAAAATTGAAGTTCAACCTTTTAGAAATGCCATTTTATAAGGGAAACTGAAATAACAACGATAACCAGGCCCAATGCCTATTGTAGTTGTGAAAGTAGAATTTACACCACTTGCCTATCCCCTTTCTAGATATTTTTGTTAGATGTAATTTTAAGCTTGAAATCCATCAAAATCTTTATCAATCACTATATTAATGAAATGGGTAATTGGCGCAAAACGTCTCTACCTCTACACCTTTGTGTGCAAAACGTCCCTACCTTTCGTTTTTTGGCGCAAAACGTCCATACCTTTCACTTTTTTGGCGCAAAACGTCATTTTGACCAATTTTTACCCTAAAATGACCAATATACCCTTCTTTATAAATAAAACAAAAAAGAAAAGAAAAGAAAAATCAAGAATAAATTGCAATCTTACTCCTAAACATTCCAAAAAATGCAAATCAGTCCAAAACTTATGAAAATATTAAAAAAAAAAAAATTCCAGCCGCCAAAACTTTTCAGCCATACATGAGCTCATTTTTCGGGGACTTCCAGCGGCCCAAACCGCCAGATATTAGTACCAACATGTTCTCCTCATTACCCTCTACAACTACATACCAAGAAATCTCCATAACTCATTGTAATTTTACCGGAAATCAAATTCAAAAATTGCAGCCTGAAAATCGGTCAAACACCCACAACTCGCCGTCCGGTCACCCAAACGGCCGGAATCCACCACTGGTCGACTCCACTCATCAAGTCGAAGCTACCTATGTAAACAATTTCCTCCAACAAGCTACCAACAACCACCAATTTTAAAGAAAAAAACCAGTCGCGACAACACACCAACAAGGTGCGGTTTCTGGTTCAGGTGAGATGACCCATGGTAGTGGACCACCTAGGTTGGGTGGGCAATCACCTGGTGCACCTAGCCCAGCCATGGGTCCCCTTCAATTTGGCTCCAACCATCTTCAATCTGGGTCTGAAATGTTCGCTGGTGCGAACTCACGAGTGCAGTTTCAGCCATAAATTGAGCGAGCCCTAGTTGAAATCGACCAAGACCCATGGCTGAGCAAGGTGTGTCAGGTGAGGGCGAACCAATCCCAGGTGGTCCACGACCATGGGTACAAAGGACGGCGCCGGAATTTGGATTTATCGGAGGCGGGACGAGTTTCACGACTGGACAGTTTTGAAAATAAAATTCAGCCTGATTGAGAGTCGTTTGGGATGAATTGTCACCATGGATGGGGTTGTCTAGGTGTGGGGAACTGACCAGTGGTAGCCCGCGATCATGGGGCTGGCCGGACGGTGAGATTTTGACAAATTTGGAATTTGCAGGCAGCTGGGTTTGAAGGCTGATTTTCACAAGTTTTGGACTGATTTGCCTTTTTTAGAAAGTTTAGGAGTAAGATTGCAATTTATTCTTGATTTTTCTTTTCTTTTCTTTTTTGTTTTATTTATAAATGAGGGTATATTGATCATTTTAGGGTAAAAATTAGTCAAAATGACGTTTTGCGCTAAGAAAGTGAAAGGTATGGACGTTTTGCGCCAAAAAATAAAAGGTAGGGATTTTTTGCACACAAACGTGCAAAGAAAGGGAAGTTTTGCGTCAATTACCCTAATGAAATTCATATAAATTTATGAGTTATTAATGATATCTAAATTTTAATAAATTTCATTAAATACATCAGAATATTAGTTGGGAACGTGATATTAATTAAATTCATTAATATCTTAATTAGGGCACCTGAATTTAGAATAATTTTTTAAATTCATCAAAATCTCAATTGATGAAAAACATATACAACAAACTCTTTTAAAATTTTACTATTTTTTTTTTTATAGGATTTTGTGTAAATTTATTCAAGTCCATAAAATTTATTAGAATTTATATCTTTTTAAGGCCCCATTTTATTATTATTTTTGTTAAAATTCATTTTTTTCTCTTTTTTTTTAACCATACATTCTTCATTAAAATAACATTTTATGTAAATCAATTTTTTTTTCTTTATTTTTTAATCACACATTTTTCAACAATCTAATATTTTAAAATACAATTTTTTCATAAAAACGAGAATCAAACAAAAATGAACAATGCTAGATATACAGATAAGGGTTCACACAGATTCCCTACCAATACATCACATCACAATAAGGGAGTGGGTCATTTTTTTGGACATTTTAATTTTGGGTCTCCCCACGTTATAGTGAGTTTTCTGGCCCGGTTGCGTGAACCCTGCATAGGTACAAATGGAAAATTTGTTTTTAAATTCATCAAAATCTACACCCCTCTTATTACTGGGGTTTTGTAATGGGAACACGAATTAACGCTCAAGATTTCCCCATCAAAATCAGATGCGTTTCAGGCCTCTTTCCAGTGATATTAGCCGTTGATTGTGTACCCAAGCTGGATTGACAGTCAAGATTTCCACATAAAATGATAAGATCTACACGTGGTCAAAGACTCGGAGCTTCGATTTTCTTACTGTATCGGTTGTAGTGCCGTATTCACTATCCTTTCAATTTCTCAATATATTCTAGTCTAGTCTAGAAAGAAAATTGTGAATCTAGGTCATGGCGAACAAGATCAAGTACTTCGAGTTGAACACCGCAGCGAAAATTCCCTCAGTCGGCCTTGGCACGTGGCAGTCCCAACCAGGTGTCGTCGGTCAAGCTGTTGAAATCGCCATTAAGGTCGCCTATCGCCACTCTCTCTACATACATATGTACTCTGTGTGCGTGCGCGTGTTACAACTTTTATCTTCAGTGGAACTTAATTGAAAAAAGACACAAAAAAGGAATTGGAGATGATGCTTGTCCAAAGTTTGTGATAATATATTGTCCGGTAAACTTCTTACAGTGCTGATTTCTGGTCCTCTGCTAGAGTCTAGGAGTGGATTACATGCTTTATATCTGAAGGATCGGCCATATGTCAAATATTTTGTTGTGTGCGTATTCTTAGATTTTCTAGTTTGGAAGTGAGAATAATTGCTTTCGGTATTTGTATAACAACTTATAGTCGATCAATCCCTGCTACTTTTATGCAGGTTGGATACCGCCATATCGACTGTGCTCGATCATATGGAAATGAAAAGGAGGTATTTTTTCATTCCATCGCTGTTATTTAGGCACAATATACTTTTAACTCTATGTAAAGATACATTATTAAGTTTTGTATTTGTTTTTATGGATTTCACTTCTCTTGAAATGAAAAATGTAATTCAATTTGAGGGTAGTGATTAGTTGCTTCACTGGCAGACTGATGTGGAAAGATCTCTAGTGGCTCAAAATTTTTCACACAACAGTGCCATGGAGATAATGAGGTTTTTGGACCATTTTGTTTCAAGGGACAATGGGACATTTGGGGTCTAAATGGGAAACCACATTCACATGTACTATGACTATATAAATATGCACGTGAGACTCATCTTGTGTTCCTTCTTTGCAGATAGGTTCGGTTTTAAAGAAGCTGTTGGATGATGGAGTTGTGAAGAGGGAGGATATATTTATTACCTCCAAACTCTGGTAATCGAATTATGTTCAAGAAGTGATCTGGTTCTAACTTCAGTTGGGAGAATGCAGAACCCTAATTTGATAGTTAAATTTTTTAATATGATTATTTGCTATGTAAAGCTGTGATTGATGAAACTTGTCAATGTGAGCTTCTTCAACTTTGAAGTGTGAAACTAGAACATCTTCCATCGTATGTGGTAGGAACTAGTTCTTCACTATAATGGATGTGCTTAATGCAGTGGTACTATCACTTCTGTAATTTGTATGCTATATAGATACCAATGCTCTCTATGCACTTTCTGCTTCACTTTCTTTTTGGGTTGGGTTTGATATTAGCTAGTCTTGAGGTGCTTGAACACTATAGTTCATATATTGATTGCTTCATCTTACTCTTCTCTATCACATCTGATCTGTATTGATTGACTTTTTAAGCATTCAAGCTAGAACTGACCTATTAACTTATGCAGGTGTGCCGATCATGCACCAGAAGATGTACCCGTGGCATTAGACCAATCATTGAAAGATTTGCAACTTGACTATCTTGATTTGTATCTTGTACGTAATTTTTGTCTTATTAACATTTTATAAAGTTTTTGACTGTCTAAGAGTTAATGCAAGATGACATTATAAGAAGACAGTATGCATTGATGGAAGTAACTGAATATAGTGAATTCTTAGATCTACAATAATGCAGAATCAGCTTGATCCATAGAGGTGACCACAATGCCATTGCTAAATTTTTACAAACATTTTAATCTGCTTTAACTATTTGTCTGCTTTCCTGGCTTTCGAAGTTGAATGTTTTGTAATAGGTGGTGCGTAATCAGCTCTTTCTGTTCTTTTCTTTGAGAGCGACATTTTCCATCTTTACTGTTGAAAAATGATATCATGGGCTAATGAATGGACCTGTCTAATGGTGAAGATCCATTGGCCTGCCCGGTTGAGGAAGGGGGCCGTTGGCATGAATCCAGAAGACTTTGTTCCAGTGGATATACCTACCACATGGAAGGCCATGGAAGCACTCTATGATTCTGGAAAGGTCCGAGCTATTGGAATTTGCAATATCTCCACCAAAAAGCTGGCCGATCTATTGGATGTAGCTCGGATTCCTCCAGCTGTTGTCCAAGTTGAGTGCCATCCGGTGTGGCAGCAGACCAAACTACGAGAATTCTGTAAATCGAAGGGAGTTCACCTCACTGTGAGTTGGCAAAACTTGGTTACTTGATAATTCACATTGCTCCTTTAGTTCATCTTTAAGAATGATGACACTTCTCTCCCTTTGTGGTTGTTGGGGTGATTATATTTCATTTTGATCGTCATAATTGCTGGGTTTCGCATTGACGTTTAAATCTTAGAACGGTCTTACTGTTGATTGATTACGTTTTAATTAACCTATTAATTTTCTTAAAAGGGTTATTCACCACTTGGTTCGCCTGGAACGGCAATGTACAAGACCAATGTCCTCAAGCATCCTGTTATAGTCACTACAGCAGAAAAATTGGGTAAAACTCCCGCTCAGGTTGCTCTTCGCTGGGGTTTGCAGATGGGTAATAGTGTACTTCCCAAGAGCACAAATGAATCAAGGATCAAAGAAAACTTTGATGTTTTCGATTGGTCTATACCTGATGACTTGTTTGCCAAGTTCTCCGAAATTAAGCAGGCAAGTTATTTTCGTTTTCATTAAATTCCTTTTGAGATTATGGGTATATTTCTTCTAATGGGCATACGAGTAATGCAACAATTTATTTTGCAAATACAGTTGAGAAGAGTTAGATATTAGATAAATACTCCCTAGCAATTTTTTGTTTCGTACCCATCATGTGAATCCCCAACATTTTTGTCATTAAATATTAGTACAGCTAATAAGTCAATACTTACGAGGCATAGGCAATACTTGGAAATGCTATTTCACCCAAGTTGGGTGACAAAAGGGAGGCTGCCAAAGTGATGTAGCAGCCCTCTATTCACCAGCCGCCCCCTCCAATAGGGGGCTGCCACATCACTTGGGCAGCCCCCTTTTCTCATCCAACTTGGGCTTTCTAGCACAACTCGGCAATATTAGACTGGATTGGACACTATAATAGATAAAATTTTAATTTAATTGCCAAACATGCCAACAGGCGCGTAGCAGCATCACCAATTAAGACTCTGGTGTTAAAGTTTTTACCCAGATGCTACACACAGACATTTTTTTACGCAGCGAACAAAGTTTCATTTTGAGAACTCAGGCATTTTCTTTCTTCAGCTCATAAGAAATGTTTTTTTTCCCAACTTGGCAGGAAAGACAAGTTACAGGTAACTTTTTTGTCCATGAGAAGTTCGGCTCATACAGAACCGTTGAAGATATATGGGATGGTGAGCTTGCTGTTTGATGATGAAAATTTCGGAAGGATTGGCAAATATATCTTATGGTCGTCATCTTTCTACAATATCAGTAACTCGAAATAAATTTGGGCTTAAGTAGCTTTATTGCAAGCCTTGATGTTCTGACATCCTATGATTTCTACTAGTGTGTAATTTCATATCTGGAAATGCTATGTTTGTTTGTTGTGCTGCCTTTAAAAGTTTGAAGTTTGTCTTGTCGGAGGAGTTTAAAAAATAAATTGTGAATTTTCAATCGTTTTATGGTGTAAAAATTATGATTGTGTGCGCTTAAGATATACCGTCCATGAAGTACAATCATGTTATTTTGTTTATGGTAGCCATGATGTACAATCTTTGGTATTTTGGTTATGGTGGACTGGATAATAGTACTTAAGACGAAGCTTTTGATAAAGTTTTAGTAGTTTTTGATAAAAATTGTTAAAATGTATGGTTGAAAAATTCACATAGGGGTGTAAGCGGTCGGGTTTTATCGATTTTTGACAGATTTTCAAATCAAATCGTTTACATCGGTTTAAGAAAAATTCAAATTTAAATCAAATTATTTTGAACGGTTTAAAAAAATTCAGATTAAAATCTACGGTTTGGTCTGATTTTAAATCGTTGATTTTGTTGTATATTTTTTTGTTTATTGTCGGATTTTAAATCGTCAATTTCGTCATATATTTTTTTGTTTGTGTACTTTTATGTCATTAATTTAAGAGTGGACATTTTTTCAAAATCAGTGGAATCGAATCGGAACCATTTAAAATCGGTCGATTCGATTTCGAATCTTCTAAAAAATTAATTTGATTTTGGGATAAATTATTAAGAACCAACTGGTTCAAGTCCAGTTCTCAGTTCTAGTATGGGAATCACCAGGAAGCGGACAATTTTTATATGATTTTTTTTATTTTTTTTTGTAAAGTATACGATTGAATTTTCAATCACTTTTATAAAAAATAATAAAGTTCCTTCTTCAATTTAGACCCTATCACTTTTTTTCACTTATCTGGTTCTTTTCTTCTCTTTTCTTATAATTTTTTGATTAATTGATTCTCAAGTCAAATTGGAATATTGGGTAAATCTATACCTAAATAAATTTATTTACAATATATAATTTCATTTCTAAGATTTGAAATTTTTATTTTGTTTTCACTTTAATTACATAGTTATTGATTCGATCAAAATTTTTCATCTAAATTTCTACAAATTATAATCAATAGAACCAGAAGTTGCAATAATTTTTTAAAGGATGTCCAATTCAATGTAAGATTTTGATTTTGATTGAAGTTTCTTTAATCATTGGAGTACTATACACTTTATATAAGTCGATGATTGTTTGGTGATAGTAATTTATATGGAATACAACGTGAGATTGCTTGATAAATCATTTTAGGCTTTCAGTTTAACAGCCTATGGAATAAATGAACATCATTTAAAAATAAATAAAAAACTCAATACAAAAGTCTTACAAGTTATAATTTAGAAATTTTTTAATTTTTATATATTTTTTCGCCGGTCCGATTTGGTTTTAAATCGTAATAAAATTTCTCAAACCTAAACCAAACCAAATGGTTCAAAACCATTTCGTTGACGAGTCAACGTGGCACTAAATCAACGATTTTCAAAATGCGGTTTCGATTTAATTTTTCGATTTGACAGTTTTTGCTTACAGCCCTAAGTTCACACAAGTTGTGAATTTTATAAATTGTCTTGTTTAAGCTAATTCCACCTACAATCAAACAAATCAACAATGTGAGTTTAAAGAATTAACAATAATCCATGAATGAATCGAAAAGATGAGTGATGAAGAAGAACGGTAAATAATTTCTCCTTTTAATCGGCTCAGAAGATCAATCTATCCAACACCAAAAAGGTAACACCAAATGAAAACTTTCGGAATTCAAGATACACACTAAAGCACAGGTAAACGACCAGCTCACAAAGGCAGGAGACGGGTTTCAAAGACACACAAAGGCAGGAGACGGGTTTCAAATTGCACAAAGCAAGGGGGTGATTCTCCAGCACAAATTGCACAATGTGGGTTTAAAGAATTAACAATAATCCATGAATGAATCGAAAAGATGAGTGATGAAGAAGAAGAACGGTAAATAATTTCTCATTTTAATCGGCTCAGAAGATCAATCTATCCAACACCAAAAAGGTAACACCAAATGGAGACTTTCGGAGTTCAATATACACACTAAAGCACAGGTAAACGACCAGCTCACAAAGGCACACAAAGGCAGGAGATGGGTTTCAAAGACACACAAAGGTAGGAGACGGGTTTCAAATTGCACAAAGCAGGGGATGATTCTCAAGCACAAAGAAGATGACATTTTCTTCAGTTTTTGGTGTGTTTATAATGGAGCTAAGAGACTCCAATTTATAGGCAAAGGGAAAAAAACGAATTTCACATATTTTCTCCCCAAGATAAAGTTCAAGAAAACTGAAATAAGTTATCAATGATAGGGATAGTGTATATTTCTAACTTGTGAGTCTATCTCCAAAATTAGGTATCGAGCACCTAACCATAATAGACTAATTTCCTCTAAAAACTCAACATGATTGAGTTACATCAATTGTGGTGTGAATTTATATATTCTTCAATTCCAAGCTTAATGCCTATGCAAGAAAAGAGCCACTATTTTTTTATCATTGCCAAGGGGTTATTTGAGCACCACTAAAATATCCAACTGTCTTTAAACCTTTTCCAAGCAAAATGAAAAATAAGGTGAAATTTGTCGACCAAATATCAATTTTGAGTCTTTGATTTTATTCAATATCAGGACAATCACGAAACGAAGTAATTGTAGAGTTTAAAAACACATGGAAATTCTACGACAATTACTCCCTCACGCTAGAATTAAAATAAAATAAAGGGTAAATAGCACAAAACAATGGAACATTCATACATCTCATTGTTATTATGCAAAAAGTATTCAACTTTCATTTTTTAACATTTTCATCCTTGATTGTATTTTTTATTGCGTAAAACATCATTCCGTACATTTTCATCCAAAAACCTTGTTAAGTGAACATGTGGAGTCATTTCTGTTATTTTCTTTTTTTAAATGGAAGGGTATTTTTATCTTATAACATTTGGTTCTTTATTTAAGAAAAATCTAGCTGGGTCCCAATAAAAAACAAAAAAAGTTATAAAAAAAACCCAAAATAAAAATCAAAAGTTTGTTCACATTCTTCTTCACCCGCCCCTAGTGGCGGATTCAGTAACTGGAGAGTTTCGACGGTCGCCTGTAAATTTTTTCTTGTATCAATGTATATATGTTTTTGTTATATATATATATATCTGTAATCTCATTTGTCTCAAAAAAAAAAAAAAAAAAAATTCTAGTATTCCAGTTGGTTGGAGCACCTGGCTGGTAAGTGGAGGCTTTGAGTTTGACTCTCCACAAGACCAACCCTTCATGTTTTGGTTTATTGTTTTCCATCATTATAAAAAGATTAGTTATTAGAAATAGTACAACAATAAAATTCTAACTTGGGATCTCCTTTGCAATTATTGGAAGCTTGACCACTATGACATTTAATTGATGTTGAGGCCTAATGTTACAATAATATATATGTTTTAATTTTAGCATGTAATTGACATATTATGTTTTTCATTTTAATTTTTTTTTTAAACAAAAATTCGACCTTTTAATGACTTCATGGTTAAAACAATGACTAGATGACCTGATAATTATTCCGAGTCAACGATCAGATCGGATATGATAACTATGTTTTGAAGAGTGAAAGAATAACGAAGAAGAAAATTAAGTTGACAACTTACATTTATTGAAACCTAAAAAATTATTTGTTTTAATCTTGTCATTAAAAACTATTTAAACGGCAAAAAAAATTAGCAATTCGGATAAGCATTGACCCAAATTTTTCTTCACATATTCAACGACAAAATATTTGTCATCTTTAAAACAATGAAATAGTCCACCTTTTTTTTTTTGCTAGACTGAGGTTAATAACAAATCGAACCAAGAAATTAAGGGGGCGTTCTCTTTGCTGTTTTCAGGTCGTTTTCTATTTTCGATTTTCTAAAACATTGAAAACGCGTTCTCTTTTCCATTTTCGAAAACGAGTTTTTGAAAAGGGCTGAAAATTTTATGAAGAAAATAGAAAACAATTTTTTTACGTTTTGACTGTTTTCTTCACAAATCTGCCAAAACTCAAAAAACACGGGTTGTGAAATATTTTTTCAAAACGACAAAAAGAATGAGTTTTCAACAATCTCAAAATGGATACCCAAAACACAAAACGAATTCAAAACTCAAAACACAAAACTGAAACACGAAGAGAACGCCCCATAAGTAATTTGATTAATTTTTCAAAAATGAAATTCCTCTTTATTAATATTAGTAGACTGGTAGATAATGTACATCTACACTTACAATTTGAACTACGATACAAGAATTTCGATTTACGATATTGATTTTCATTATCGCTATTAACGATCAACGATCGTCTGTGTTCATTCGAAATCGTAGATCCACCACCCCACTCCCACTCCCACTCCCACTCATAAGAGAAGTCCCAAAAACCCTGTAGAATCCTCTCAATCATTGACTCCTCAAAAATGGGGCTCGCCGTTTTTAGGCAAGAAATACCATATAAAATCACTCGTTGCCGTGTTTTCAAAACCACATAAGGTAAAGTGTGCCTGAAACACCCAAAAATATCGCTGCCCGGAGAAAGAAAAACTGGAACTTATCAAGCAAATGCTGCTTCTAAACTTGAAGATGACGATAGAGAGATCGAGCTAGAGAATGAGGATATTGAAGAAGAGTTAGTAGTACAAGAACGTGAAGTTGCATATGAAATATATGATGAAATTCATGAACCAGATGTTAGCATATCTGTCGGCAATTCATCTTCATAAGAGAAGGCCTTGGGGGTGGAGGACCGTATTCCCTACCTCCTGTTAACAGGGCATCTAATGTTGTCGCTTTTAACATTCCCTTTTGCTTATTTTTACGTCAACTGTGGATGAAGAGATCGATATCTTGATCGGAAGGGCTACATATTGCCTAGCTGGCAGCCTTCAGCAGCACCTTCCTTAGGAGAATTGCTGGATGAATCTGCTAGAATTTAATTCCCATTCGCCGGAATTTGACTTGTGAAGCCTCAACCAAGGGACAACGCAATTAGAATGATATATAATACGTATAGTATCATAGAAGCTCATTTTGCTTCAATTCATAATTTAAGTTCTTTTTTGCAGATTGGGCATTTTGAACTGGTAGCCAAATGGGATGGCTCAATTTTCAGTCCAAACAACGCTTGCATACAGTTTTCACCTCTGTTACTCTTACTTGGTGGAGGTTTCAATTAGTTGAGCCATGTAATATTATTAAAGAATTAATTAATATGATTTATTATTGTCAAAATCCTATTGGTCAATTGAGAAGCGACAATTTTATAACTGTCCACTCTGATGGAAAGTGGGTATTTTTTATGGCACATGAAACCGCATCTCTCTACCTATAAACGTAAATGGAACCCATCAAATAAAACATTCAATTACAAAAAGGAAAAGGGAAAGAACATATTCTTGTTTTTCTTATTTTACGAGTCTCAATCTTCAATTAATTATCATAGGTCAAGGTATTTTTCTTGATCAATTAACTTATATGTGGAATTCATGGAATTCTAAGATCTTGGTATTAGGATTTAATTGCTTACATTTGGTATCAGAACCAAGTTATGAAATCCTTGATTTTTCTTTAAAGATTACTGCTTTTCGTATATGGATATCCTTAATTTTCTTATCGGTTTATGGATCAAGTCATTACATCAAATCCCATTTACTCTCTATGTCAAATTGATGCCTTTCAAAATTTGGGAACACTGTACTATGTTCAAATTAATTGGGGAAAATGCAAGTTTAAACAATGAATTAAATGGCAATTGGACTTGCTATGGATCCAGATAGAAAGGGACAGTAACGTGTGATTTATGCAAATAAATTAAGAATTTTACTACTTGTACAATCGGGATTAACAACTCCGGTTGACAATCATCTCACATGAAGGGGGCCCACGATTTTTTATTCATCGTGGACCCCCTCCCATATGAGTGATTGTCAACCAATGTTGTCAATCCCGATTGTACTTGTAGCATGGTTCTTTTCTTATAATATTATATGCAAGAATACTGCAATTATTTTGTATCACTCTAATGACCGGAAGATATATAGGAAGTGATTCATATATATATATATATATATATATTTTACTATTTCTGGCTAACGGGCATCTACTATGTCAAGATTTTAATTTAAATTGTGGATTGAGTTAAATTATGTCTAGTTAAACAACTTACTTTCCGTGTCTTATTTATTTATTGTCAATAATGAATAAACATTATGTGGTAATTAATTTACACTTAGTAATTAAGATGAAAAGTGTTTTATTCAAAAGTTTTGATGAATGCTTTAAATAAATATATTGTTTATGTACTTAATGTCCGATTAATAATGTATGTTAGTCATCAAAGTGGCAAAACATTATGGTATTGCGAACACTAAATTGCATAATTTATTTGTCAATTACTCTTGATAGTTTGATGCTTATAAATGAACATGACAAGAGTATATTGACGTCCATAGATTATAAAATTGTTATGAATTGCCCAAATATTGATTAGTTAATTTTATTAATCTTGAACATGATCATGATTAATTAATATATTTAGTAAGACGTGTTTTGTATATCCAAAGATATCATACATGTTTAATTAGAGTATATTTAATTACCAATTAAGTAAAATCAAACTAGCATCATTATGTTTATTATGATGATTTAATGTAATATCGCCCAAAGGAGAACTACGCTATACATTTATTGTCATTTGAATCTGAACTTCGGTGTTGAAATCTTAACTCCAAGCATTAATGTTAGAGCATTTTATATTTTGAAGTATATGTTTCTGTTTCTCTGCATTCGCTTGCTCTATTTGTACCACGGTTTAATGGCTCAATTTCTCCAATTGGTGTGAACAAGTCCAGTTCAATTTAGGTGTTTTGGACTTGACTTGGCACTTCAAGTTGAGAAACCTGCTGATCTCATTGATGAGAGCAGTATTGATGAAAAGTCTTTCCATAAGACCTGGGAAAGATCAAACAGATTAAGTCTAATGTTTATGCGGATGACTTTAACAAAAAATATCAAGTACACTAACCCTAAAACTGAGATTGCTAAAGCACATATGAAGTTTGTGGAAGAACGTTTCCAAACAGCTGACAAGTCATTTGCTGGTACACTGATGGATAGTTTAACCACCTTGAAATTTGATGGTTTTCGTATCATGCACGAGCATGTTATTGAAATGAGTAACATTGTAGCAAGACTTAAGACTCTCGGGATGACTGTGGATGAGAACTTTCTAGTACAGTTTATCATCAACTCATTGCCTCCTGAGTATGGTCCATTCCATATGAACTATAATACCTTAAAAGACAAATGGAATGTGAATGAATTTCACAGTATGCTTGTGCAAGAGAAGACAATGCTTAAGAATCAAGGAACTCATTCTATTCATCTCGTAAGTCATCAAGGAACTGAAAAGAAATATAAGAAAAGGCCTGAAAAGGGCATATGTAAGGACCATTAAAGATAAATGAGTCTTCTGCCCAAATCCACAATAAGGAACACAAGAAAGATACGTGTCATTTCTGTCGTAAACCTAGGCACCATGAAAAGGGATTGCCTGAAACGTAAGGTATGGTTCGAAAGTAAATGTAAGATCATTTTTTATGTATGTTTCGAATCTAATTTAGTAGAAGTTTCTTATAATACTTGGTGGATTGATTCTGGATATACCATTCATGTTACCAATATGATGTAGAGATTCCTTTCAATCCAGACCATAAATCCAAATGAAATGTTTGTTCTCACGGAAAATCGAGTCAAAGCTCATATTGAATCCATTGGAATCTATCGTTTGATTTTAGATACTGTACAACATTTAGATTTATTTCAAATTCTTTATATACCTTCTATTTCTCACAATTTAGATTTTTTTTTTTTTTTATTATTGAAACTTGATTTTGCTGGATATTTGTGTAATGGTGGAAATTGATGTTTAAATTTGTTTAAACAAAATCATCTTATCGGTTTTGCTATTCTTTATGATGACTTATATAAATTAAAGTTCGATAACCTCTTTACTGAGACTTTTTTGATCTTACATTATAATGTTGGTACTAAACATGATTTGTTGAATGAACGATCTGCTAACTTGTGGCATAAACATTTGGGTCACATATCCAAGGAAATGGTAGAAATATTATTAAAGAATGAAATCATTCCTGATTTGAATTTTAGTGATCTTGAATGGATTGTATTAAGGGTAAACAAACCAAACACACAAAGAAATGAACCACAAAAAGTACACAACTTCTTGAAATAATACACACCGATATATGTGGACCTTTTGATGTTCCATCATTTGGTGGAAAAAAGTATTTTATAACATTTGTTGATGACTTTTCACGATATGATTATGTAAAACCAATTAATTATGGCCCATGTAATATTATTAAAGAATTAGTTAATGTGGTTTATTATTGTTAACATCCTATTGGCCAGAAGTGGCAGTTCTATAACTGTTCACTTTGATGAAAAATGAGTAATTTTTTATATCTCGTGAAACTGTTTCTTTCTACCTATAAACGTGAATGAAACCTATCAAATAAGACATTCAATTACAGAAAGGAAACGGAAGAGAACAATTTCTTGTTTTTCTTATTTTGTAGGTCTAAATCTTCAATTAATTATTATGGTTCAATGTATGTTTCTTGATCAATTAACTTATACGTGGAAATCATGAAATTCTAAAATCTTGGTATTATGGTTTAATTGCTTACAGGAGGAGAGGTTAGAGGTAGTGGTGCCGGTGCCGTGACGATGGCGGTGCCTATTTTTGGGCGTGGGTGGCGTAGGTGAAGAAGAATGTGAACAATACTGTCATTTTTTGTTTTGGGTTTTTATTAACTTTTGTTTTGTTTTTTTTAATTGGGACCCCAGCTACCAACTTCTCTAAATAAAGAGCCAAATGTTATAAGACAGAAATACCCTTCTATTTTTAAAAAAATGACACCATAGTGAACGACAGATTTGGATGAAAATTGACAGAAAGACATTTTGCACAATCAAATATATAATTAAGGGTGAAAATGTTAAAAAATGAAAGGTACGAACGTTTTGCACAATAATAATGAAAGGTATGAACGTTTTGTGTTATTTGTCCTAAAATAAAGATAGAAACAAAATAATAACAACGGTGAAGAGAAAATCTCACAAGCATTTGAAGGATGGACTGTATCGATCACAATTGAAGATGACAAAAAGAAACATTAGCAATCCCGATGGACAGCTCGCAGCATACCAACATGTTGAATGCCAAGTGAGACGTTAGCTGAGCTCCCGCCATCACATTGTGCAGCGGATATCCTGTGTTCAAGTCTCGAATTTTTCATTGAAATCATAGATCATTGGCGCATGATGACAAGCCACTCAAGATGTAATTGTTATATCGACTGATATTGGGTAGGTTTCGGATGAACATAGCTAGACAAATTATATGACAAGCAAAGGGAAAAGGAAAGATATTAAACATGAAAACATAATTAGAATTAGCAAACTAGGCTACAAGAAGGCCATACGTATAGCTAACTGTTAGGGTTTAATCACCTACTTTTAGGCCCTGTTTGATTGCACAAATTTGTTATGAAATTAGGAAATTTTTTTCTATCTTTTTACTATTCACTTGTTTGATTGCACAAATTTTCTATGACAAATTTTTTCCAAATTTTTCAAGGTACGAGTTGTTGATGCACAAAAGTTGGAAAATATTTTTCCACCGAAATTGGTGGAAAAATAATTTTCAACTTTTTGAACTTTTTTTTATATTTTTTTTATTTATATATATAGCAATTGGAATACATTCCAAAGTCAATGATAAAAAAAATTATCCATTTAATTGACAATTTGCATAAAAAATAAAGTCAAACGAAAAATTTGTCAGGTGAAAAATTATACCAATCAAATACATTTACCTCTCAAACAAATTCCAGGCAAATCACTTCCCTACCAAACATTTTATTTGTCATCTGTTTTTCATCTTTCTATCAAACGGACCCTTATAGACAACATTGATCGGACCATGCTATGGTAACATGGGGGTTGACCACCCAAAGAAGCAAAATCCAAGATCGACCCTTGTCTAAACCTAATTTCACTATAGAATTTTTATAAAATTTTTTATTCTTCTTCCCTTTTTCGACAGGAAAATGAACTTTAGGAGGCTTTACTGAATTCTTTAACTATTTGGTAATAGAGAACGACTAACACATTAAAAGTTTATCAAATGCAGTTCAATCACTTGGAAATCAACAAGAAAATTGCTGAAAAACTACACTACCCCATGATATTAATTATTCCGGAATGTCAAAAACTACATCAGAGATTTATTCGGAATCTTGTGTATTGCTAGGTAAATTTTTATTAAAATGGTCGTTCTTACAAATCTTTTAAAAAGTGGTCGCTTTTGAAAAAGGACACGGGGTGCAATTTTCATTAAAATTATTGTTTGAACCCCAATTTTTCAAAAAAATGCATTTTGAAATAGTGTTGTGTGGTGAATGTTAAAAAAATAAAGAAAAGTTTTGAATTTTCCTGTAGTATTATTTTATTGAGAAATATGATTGAAATCAAATCAAATCACTGTTGAAAAATGTATTTTGATGAAAAAATGAGTCTCAAAGAAGGAGTAACTTAGATATTAATATCCTTGTTTGAGCCCATAACTCTATCATATATTTTTTTCTCTCATACTTTCAATCACAAAATTTTTCATAAAATAATACTACATATAAATCGAAAACTTTTCTTTCTTTTTCAACCACACATTCTTAAAAAAAAAAAAAAAAAATTCCAAATAAAAAAAAAAAAAATCCCTCCATCCCAATTATATAGGTTGAGTTTCCCTTTTCTCTTATCTCAAATATATAGGTCTGTAACGTTTGTTTTCTAATGTAGAATATTTTGTTGTGTTCTTTTATCAATATACCCTTATTAAATTTGCCTAATTACAATCAATTTTCTCACTTGATTTGCATATTTCTTGAAATCATACAAATACATCCATATTTCCTAATAATTTGTCTACTTCTTGAAATCAATTTTCAATTTTTTTATTAATTCCAATAATAATTTATTACTAGTTATTAAAAATAAAATAGGGGTAAATTAGGAAATTTTTTGGCAAAATTTACTCTTTCAATAACATTAAATAAGATTTCTTAATCCGTGTAAAAAATAAAATAAGCCTATATAATTGGGATCGATGGACTATTAATTTTGGAAAAAAAAAAAGGCATAAAAACTAAAAAGTAAAATTTTAATAAAAGAAAATGAACTCAAACAAAGGCACTCCAGAGTTTTATAAAGAAACACGAATTAACGCTCAGGATTGCCCCATCAAAATTACAAGCGGGTCCGGGCCGTCAGGCTTCATCCCAGTGATATTAGACGTTGATCGTGTACCCAAGCGGAACTGGCGGTCATGATTTCCACAATCCACATCCAATCATATGAAACAGTTTCTTGATTCCACTTATAAGCAGGAAAAAAATATCAAAAATGCTGATTGTACAGAATATTCGATGTCCTCACTACTGTGTCCGTTATTCAACCTTTCAATTCTATATCTAAAAACAAATCGCAAATCTAGAAAATGGCAAAGGTGATTCTGCGTTTCGTGTTGAACACCGGAGCAAAAATTCCCTCAGTCGGCCTTGGCACGTGGCAGGCGGACCCTGGTGTCGTCGGTCGAGCTGTTGAAACCGCCATCAAGGTCGCCGATCGCCATTCTCTCTACATACATTTGTACATCACATATGCATATGCGTATCTTCGTGTGTTTTAACATTTATCTTCAGTGAAACTTAATTGAATTTGTATTTTTTTTTTTTTTTTTAAAAATTGAACTGTATGTGGAAATGTATATATATATATATTTTATGAACTTTTGCATATCGAAATGTCCTTCATTATATTATAATTCTGAATGTATAATGAGATTATTTAGGACATTTAGTGTTGTGCGGATTTAAAAATTTTAAGTTTAATTTATAAAATGTTTTGGGGTGGTTCCACTCCAATTTCAGTGATTTGTTTGAAAAAAACGGAGACAAAAATGGAATTGGAGGATGTTGTTCCAAAATTTGTGATAATATATTGGCCTGAAAACTTCTTACACTGCTAATTACTGGTCCACTGCTGGACCTAGGAGTGGAATACATGCCTAATATATGGACTGTTGCACAAGTCCGTATGTCAAATATTTGTTGCAGCGTTTATACTTTTGGTTATGTTATCAGTTTTTCTCTGTGGCTAACCGTTGCATTAACTCAGAGCAACGACAATGCTGACTATGGCGAGTTTGTTATTGCATTTTCTGGTGATTATTGAATTATGTTGAGAATGAATAACGAAGCAAGAAAATATGAGACTTGACAGCTTAACGCGTATGGAATTGGTCCGCTTAAGTTTGATATCACTTGTGGTTAGTGCAGATAGTATTTTCATCTCATACATGAGCAGATGAAATTTAATGGAAAAATATTTTCATCTTGTAAAAGATGTGCACATTCTTAGGTTTCTAGCTTGAAAGTGAGAAAAATTGTCTTCAATCCCTGCTACTTTTATGCAGGTTGGATACCGCCATATTGACTGTGCTCGATCCTATAGAAATGAAAAGGAGGTATTTCTTTCTTTACATTTCTGTTGTGGTGGCACAAGATCCCTTTTTATTCTATGTAAAGACATGTTAGTAAGCTGTGTATGTATTTTTATGGATTTTTCCTCTCTTGAAATGAATGATGTAATTCATTTGGGGGTGGTGATTTTTAATTACTTCACTGGCAGACTGATGTGGAAAAGATCTGTAATAGCTTAAAGTTTTCACAAAACAGTGCCATGGAGATAATGATGCTTTTATCCCATTTTGGTTCAAAGGACAATGGGATATTTTGGGTCAAATTAGGACTCCACTTTAACATGTACTATGACTATGCCCTTGTTTGATATAACTTTAAAAATGATAAAAATTTAAGTCAAAGTCAACAATTAATTTTAACCACACATTTCATGAGACTCACAACTCTTATCAACTTTTCAACCTCGCATTTCATCAACTTTTATCAAAATCAACTAAAAATCTGATTTTTAGCTAAAACAAATAGGGGCTATATATGTGTATGTTAGACTCATCATTTGTTCTTCTTTGCAGATAGGTTCAGTTTTAAAGAAGCTGTTTGATGATGGAGTTGTGAAGAGGGAGGATTTATTTGTTACCTCCAAACTTTGGTAATCAAATTTTGTTCACAAATATATTCAAAATGTGATGAGGTTCTGAATTCATTTGGGAGAATGCAAAACTCCAGTGTGATAGTTAATATTTGAAGATGATTATTTGCTATGTAAGCTGATTGATGAAACTTGTCAGTGCGAGCTACTTTAATTTTGAAGTGTGAAACAAGAACATCTTCCATTATATGGAGCAAGAACTAGTTTTCCATTATAGGCCCCGTTTGACCCACATTTTCATTCTTCTACTCAGTTTTTCTTCATTATAACATCAACTTTTCCTTCTTTTTCAACATTTCCCATGCACTATGTTCATTTTAAATGTCTAGGACTTACATTATGCTGTTGTGATTTTTGTGCGCATTTAGATACAAAATATTCTTTATGCACTTGCTGCTTCAATTTTTTTTTGGGTTTGATGCAAAGCTGAGGTGCTTGAACATTGTAGTTCATATACTAAGTACTTCATCTGGCTCTTCTCTTTCACATCTGGTCTTTACTACTGACTTTTTAAGTATTCAAGCTAGAACTGATCTCTTAACTTCTGCAGGTGTGCTGATCATGCACCAGAAGATGTACCCATGGCATTAGATAAAACTTTGGAAGATTTGCAACTTGACTATCTTGATTCGTATCTTGTACGTAAATTTTCGTGATATTAACCTTTTATTAAATTTTTGACCATTTAAAAGTTAATGCAAGATGACCATATAAGAAGACAGTATGCATGAATTCGTAGATCTAGAATAACACAGAATCAGCTTGATCCATAGACATCTTCTTGGTTGCCTTGATTCCATTGTGGAATTTTAAAAACATTAAAGCTGCTCTAAATATTGGTCTGCTTTCCTGGCTGTCAAAGTTGAAAAGATTTGTATTAGCCTATTAGGTGGTGCATAATTAGCTCTTTCTGTTCTTTTCTTTGATAGGGATATTTTGCATCTTTACTGTTGGAAAAATTATATCGTGGGCTAATGAATGGACCTGTCTAATTGTGAAGATCCATTGGCCTGCCCGGTTGAGGAAGGGGGCTGTTGGCATTAATCCAGAAGACTTTGTTCCAGTTGATATACCTACTACATGGAAGGCCATGGAAGCACTCTACGACTCTGGTAAGGCCCGAGCTATTGGAATTTGCAATCTCTCCACCAAAAAGCTGGGGGATATATTGGATGTAGCTTGCATTCCTCCGGCTGTCGTCCAAGTTGAGTGCCATCCGGTGTGGCAGCAGACCAAACTACGAGAATTCTGTAAATCAAAGGGAGTTCACCTCTCTGTGAGTTGGCAAAACTCGGTTACTTAATAATTCACATTGCTCCTTTGGTTCATGTCTCTAGGAATGAGGAAACTTCTTTTGGTCTTCTCTCTCTTTGTGGTGGGGGGGGTAATTATATTTCAATTTGATAATCATAATTGCTTGGCTCACCATTAAAAGTTAAAATCTGAGAATGGTTTTACCTTTGATTTTTTTTTTTTTTTTTTGCATTTTAATTAACATGTCAATTTTCTTAAAAGGGATATTCACCACTTGGTTCGCCTGGAACGGCGATGTACAAGACCAATATCCTCAAGCATCCTGTTCTAGTCACTACAGCAGAAAAATTGGGTAAAACTCCCGCTCAGGTTGCTCTTCGATGGGGTTTGCAGATGGGTCATAGTGTACTTCCCAAGAGCACAAATGAATCAAGGATCAAAGAGAACTTTGATGTTTTCGATTGGTCTATACCTGATGACTTGTTTGCCAAGTTCTCCAAAATTGATCAGGCAAGTTATTTCCATGTCATTACATTAAATCCCTTTGAGATTTTATGGGTATATTTCTTCTTAAGGGAACTTATGAGTAGTGCAACAATCTATTTTGCGAATGCAGCTGAGAAGAGTTAGATATTATATAAATAGTACTCACTAGCAATTTTTTGATTCGTCGCCATCATGTGAATCCCCTACAGTTGTCATTAAATATTAATACTACAACTTATAACTCGTACTTACGAGGCATGTTTCATAGGCAATATTAGATCGGATTGGACATTAATAGATAAGATTTCAATTCAATTTCCGTACATGCCAACATGCATGCAGCATCACCAACAAAAAAGATTCTGATGTTAAAATTTTTGCCAAGATGCTTCACATCTATACTGTTTTTACACAGCGAACAAAATTTCGTTTTAAGAACTTGCGCATTTTCTTTCTTCAGCTCTTGAGAAATGCTTTTTTCTATCCTGGCAGGAAAGACAAGTTACAGGTAATTTTTTTGTCCACGAGAAGTTCGGCTCATACAGAACCGTTGAAGATATATGGGATGGTGACCTTTGAGCTGGCTTTACAAGCACAGATGTTCTGGCATCTTATGATTTCTAGTTATTGTGTGTAATTTCATACTGGAAAATGCTTTGTTTGTTAGTCATGCTTCCATCGAAAGTTTGAAGTTTGTCTTGATGTTGAAGGAGTTTAAAGTTTGAACTATTTTGTGATTTTTCATTCATTCTATGGTGCCGAAGTTATGATCGTGTGTGCTGAGTTATACGTGTCCATGAAGTACAATCATGGCATTTTGATTATGGTAGGTGATGATGAGTGTACAAGCTTTATGACTATTGAAAACATTCTTCACATTTAAAAAAATCACACTAACCCCTTCTGTTTCTAAATTTGAGTACTACATTTATTCTTTCATCATTTTTAAGTTCAATATCATTAAGATTGATTTACCTAAAATGTCCTTGTACACAAAAATAAGTAAAATGAGTTGTTTGATAGGTATATTTTGAATTTTGAATGTGATATGATGGGAAATGTGTAGTTGAAAAAGAAGGAAAAGTTATTGATGTGATAGAAAATGATTTATTGAAGAAATGTGTGGTTGAAAATGAGTAGAAGAATGGAATGAAATTCAAATGGAAATAAACAATGGCCTTATGAATTTTAGTGACTCGTTTAAACCAAAATTCATAAATTGATTTATATAAAACTTGTGTCAAAATAAAGAGTTTTTACTTTCTAATAATGTATATTTGTGTCGGAAAGTGGTGACATATTGTTTGTAAATGACATTTTGTAGTTGAATTTAGTCAATGTAGGCGATTTCTAACCTGAGGGTAATTCAATTGGCTAGATTTTGAGTTTGTTCCACAATGATCATCAGTTCGAATTTTTTCAGAGTCACTGAGGAGTATCCGATTATAAACTTCGAGGTCTCGTGACATTAGTAGAGGTGCACCTAAGTTGGTCCGGATATCCACTGTCATAAAAAAAAAAATTTAAAAAATGTAGACGATTTCTACAAACTACATAAATTTATATATTCTCATGTTTTGTTTTTCTTTTGACTACAAATATTTTTTTCTAAAAAATTCCCAACAAGAATTCGATAGTACCTTCCATTCTACTACTCATCATTAATTTAGAATTATAAATTCATATAAGTGAATAATATCTTGATATAAATGAGAGAAAATTTTAAAAACTAATTTAGAGTGTGTTTGATGGAAATTATTGAAAAAAATAATGTATTTTAAACAGTGATATGAAGAGAAATGTGTGGTTGAAAAATAAGGAAAAGTTATTGATGTGATGAAAAATATTATTTTATTAAAAAATGTGTGGTTAAAAATGAATAGAAAAATGATAATGAAAAATGAGAATGTAATTCAAACTGGCCCTTAATTAAAAAGCAAGAGAGAGGAACAAAAAAAATAAAATTATAATTCAAAGACACGTATCATTATTTGAGTTGATGATTTAATAATAATAATATTAATATTAATTACGACATAATAGTCACGTTCAATCATTTTTTTTAAAAAGCTAAGTGGCTGCAGTAGCATCGCAATTTATTAAATAAAATATTAGGTTGTTAGACAGGACAATAAAATTACAAAAAATTAATGTCTCGAATAATAAGTTCCTACGTAAATCATTGTGTATAATTGTCCTCCGGGCACATCCAAAGTGGCAAAAATCGTGTGTGTTGGAGCTTGCCAATCCCGCGTGAGGAGTTCGAATTCTAGGAGGAGCAACCAAGTAATGTAAAATTTTTGGGCAAAACAGTTTGGTGTTGTAAGACCCATGGATGAGGGTCTCTTGGGGCAACAAGTAAAAAGGCGCACGAACACTGGCTATGGAGGGTATATCCCGCGATTTACTTCCTCGGACTGAAGAGGGGCCAAATGCTCAAGGTCCAGGATTTATTCTAGCGAAGTTGGGATATCTGGGTATCAAAAAAAAAAAATAATAAATAAATAAATAGGATTATTCATTTTTTTTTTTATCCAACAATAATGTTCTAAAGGGTACCTCACAGCATTTGCTTACTTTATTTCCTGTGCATGCGACCTCATTGTAGCCTCTGTGAGGGTTTCCCTGTCAGCTAAACCAAAATTCATTCACTTTCCTTTTCAATTTTTTCTTTTTATGGCTTTCCACATTTATAATTATCCTTTCCTTAAGGACCTGAACTCGCCACTCTCTTCCGCCTCACTGTACCCTCCCCAACGCCTTCCCACACGGACCACACCCAATCACCTCCTCTGCTCTAGTGATAACAATTCCAAGGTACACCGCAGATATATATTTCTTTGACAACTGTATTTGAAATTAAAACCCTAATCTTATGTTTATTTGTTGATATGTTTTGATGCATGTGATAGATTTTGGGTGTGAATAGTTGGAAACGAAAATGTGTTTCTGTGATGGTCCAAACGACGGACAGGAGAGCCATGCCAGAAGACAAAATGTCGGTCAGTATTATAAATGTATTTTTAATTAAAAATGTACTGATTTGTTGATAGCTGAATTGAATGTTATTTATTCGTTGAGGTAATAACAATATCATTGAATTGAATGTTTTTAATTTTTTAGGCGTTTGTGTCACCGCATCCTTTATTCATCATTCAACCTATCAATTTCTCTATCTAAAAGATCGTGAATGTAGATAATAGCGAAGGAAATTACGCGCTTCGAGTTCGAGTTGAACACCGGAGCAAAAATTCCCTCAGTCCGCCTTGGCACTTGGCAGTCCGAGTCTGGTATCGTCGGTCAAGCAGTTGAAAAAGCCATCAAGGTCACCTATCGCCACTCTCTCTACATACACATACACATACACATACACATACACATACACATACACATACACATGTACATTATATATGCTTATATGTATCTTTGTGTATTATAACATTTATCTTTAGTGGAACTTAATGGAACTTGTATGTGGAAATGTATAATTGTATGTGTTATTCATGTATTTACTTATTTTCTTGAACTTTTGCATATTGAAATGTGGGATGTATTATTTTATGATTCTGAATGTATAATGAGATTATTAGGTCATTTAGAGTTGTGCTGATTTAGAAATTTTTAGCCTAAATTTCAAAAATGTTATGGGGTTTGGTTCCATTCTAATTTCAGTGATTTGATTGAACAGAAAAATAGGACATAAAAAAGGAATTGGAGAGGATGTCATTCTGTATTTCTATAACAACTTACAGTCGATCAATTTCTGGTACTTTTATGCAGGTTGGATACTGCCATATTGACTGTGCTCGATCCTATGGAAATGAAAAGGAGGTATGTTTTTCTGTCCATCGCCGTTACAGAGTCAGCAGATCCCTTTTTATTTTATGTAAAGATGTAATAATAAGCTTTGTACGTGTTTTTACGGATTTCTCTTCTCTTGAAAGAAAAAATGTAATTCATTTGGGGTAGTGATTTGGTTACTTCACTGGCAGACATGTGGAAAAGGTCTCTAATAGCTTAAAGTTTTCACACAACAGTGCCATGGATTTAGTCCCATTTTGGTTCGAGGAACAATGGATATTTGGGGTCAAAATGGGACTCCAAATTCACATGTAATATGACTATGTATATGTATGTGAGGCTCATCTTCTGTTCCTTCTTTTCAGATAGGTTCAGTTTTAAAGAAGCTGTTTGATGATGAAGTTGTGAAGAGGGATGATTTATTTATTACCTCCAAACTCTGATAATCGAATTATGTTCACAAATATTTTCAAGAAGTGAAAAGCTGATTGATGAAACTTGTCAATGTGAGCTACTTCAATTTTGAAGTTTGAATCTAGAACATCCTCCAATATATATGCGGCAGGAACTATTTTTCCACTATAATGGATGTGCATTATGCAGTGGTACTGTCAGTTATGTGATTTGTATGTGTATATAGATACAAAATACTTTCTTTTCACTTGCTGCATCACTTACTTTTTTGGTTTGATGCAAAGCTAGTCTTGGGTGCTTGAACATTATAGTTCATATATTAATTGCTTCATTTACTCTTCTCTTTCACATCTGGTCTTTACTCATTGACATTTTAAGCATTCAAGCTAGAACAGATCTCTTAACTTGTGCAGGTGTACCCATCATGCACCAGAAGATGTACCCGTGGCATTAGATAAAACATTGGAAGATCTACAACTTGACTATCTTGATTTGTATCTTGTACGTATTTTTTCGCGATATTGAGTTTTTGACTGTTTAAAAGTTAAATGCAAGATGACCTTATATGAAGACAGTCTGTATGAGTAGCAATACCTGAATCAAGTGAATTCTTAGATCTACAGTAACACAAAATCAGCTTGATCAATAGATGTGACCTTGATGCCAATGTCAAATTTTAAAAAACATTAAAGCTGCTTTAATTATTGGTCTACTTACCTGGCTTTCAAAGTAAAAATGATATGTAATAGTGGCGTGAATAGCTCTCTTTCTCCTATCTTTGGGTGGGATATTTTGCATCATTACTGTTGAAAACTTATATAATGGGCTAATGAATTGATCTGTCTAATTGTGAAGATCCATTGGCCTGCCCGGTTGAGGAAGGGGGCTGTTGGCATGAATCCAGAAGACTTTGTTCCAGTGGATATACCTACCACATGGAAGGCAATGGAAGCACTCTATGATTCTGGTAAGGCCCGAGCTATTGGCATTTGCAATGTCTCTACCAAAAAGCTGGGTGATCTATTGGATTTAGCTCGCATTCCTCCGGCTGTCGTCCAAGTTGAGTGCCATCCGGTGTGGCAGCAGACCAAAAACTACAAGAATTCTGTAAATCAAAGGGAGTTCACCTCACTGTGAGTTGTCAAAACTCAGTTACTTAATTCAGGTTGCTGCCTTTTGTTCATGTCTTTAAGAATAGGAAAACTTCTTTTTGTTCCCTCTCTCTCTTTCTGGTGGTTTTTGATAATTATAATTGCCCAGTTCACCGTTGAAAGTTTATGTCAGATAAAGGTTTTACTTTTGTTTTGAATTCTAATTAACCTGTTAATTTTCTTAAAAGGGATATTCACCGCTTGGTTCACCAGGAACAGCAATGTACAAGAGTGATGTCCTCAAGCATCCTGTTGTAGTTACTACTGCAGAAAAATTGGGTAAAACTCCCGCTCAGGTTGCTCTTCGATGGGGTTTGCAGATGGGTCATAGTGTACTTCCCAAAAGCACAAATGAACCAAGGATCAAAGAGAACTCTGATGTTTTCGATTGGTCTATACCTGATGACTTATTTGCCAAGTTCTCCGAAATTGATCAGGCAAGTTTTTTTCATTTTTATAAAATCCCGTTGAGATTTTAAGTGTATATTTCTTCTAAAAGGCAGTTGTGAGTAACGCAACAATATATTTTGCACATACTGCTGAGAAGAGTTAGATTTTAGATAAAGAGTGCTTCCTAGCAATTTTTTGATTCATTCCCGCCACGTGAATCCCCTACAGTTTTTGTCCTCAAATATTAGTATTACAACTAATAAATCATGCTTACGAGGCACATTTGGTATGCAATATTGAACTGGATCGGACACTACAATCGTTAAGATTTTAATTATTTTTCTTCCTTTCTTAACCAGTATAAATCAATTGCCAAACATGCCAACATGTATGCAGCATTACCAACAATTAAGATTCTGATGTTAAAAATTTTGTCCAGATGCTACATATCTAGACCATTTTTTACCCAGCAAACAAAATTTCATTTTGAGAACTCAGGCGTTTTCTTTCTACATTTCTTAAGAAATGTTTTTTCTACTTTGCAGGAAAGACAGGTTACAGGTAACTTTTTTGTCCATGAGAAGTTTGGTTCATACAGAAACGTTGAAGATATATGGGATGGTGAACTTTGAGCTTGCTGTTTAATGATGCATATCGATTGGAGAATATATCTTATTGTCATCATCTATCTACAATATTTTGAGCTCGAAATAAATTTTGGGTATCCGATCTGGCTTATTGCAAGAATTGATGTTCTAACACCCTATGATTTATACTTGTTGTGTGTAATTTCGTATCGGATATGCTATGTTTGTTAGTCATGCCACCTTGGAAAAGTCTGAAGTTTGTCTTGATGTTGAAGGAGTTTAGACTATTTTGTGAATTTTCATTTATTCCGGGGTGCAAAGTTTTGCTCGTTTGTGCTTAGGATATACTTCTGTGATGAAGACAGAATGTGAAAGAACTTGAGAACACAATCGTTGAGTTGTCAAATTGCTGATCAAAGATAATTTTTGAATATATTGTATAAAAGTTGGTCGTAAAATATGTAATCATGAAGTTTAACCAACTTATCATCTAAAAAAAACTTTATTAAACAGGGGCTTAATGTATCGAGACAATCACCATAACAATGTAGTCTTTGCAGTGTTTAAATATCAATGGGAATTCTGCAAGCCTATGCCCCTGTTTAGTTTAGATAAAAATTAAATTTTTAGAAAATTTTGATAAAAGTTGATGAAATTTACAGTCGAAAAAATGTGTTTCTCATAAAATATCCATAGACTTATATTGTTACATTTTAGAGTTGTGCTATAGGTACAACAGAAGAGAGATAACGTTAGGCGGGAATGAAGTTTTTTTTTCCAATATTTTATACATGGGTCACATTCCTTGTGTCTAAAAATTCAAATTTCTGTCCAAAATTTGTAAATAAAATCTGTACTTGCAGATTAATTTTACATTTTAATATACGTTGAGATAAATCGAATGAATAAAGAAATACAACAAAAAGAAAAAATACGTCCAGAATAGCATATGTAGAATAGTACTAACTACTAGTCGTAACCAACATCTATTCTGCAAACTTAACTTCCAGTTTGAAATAATTTTAATATCACGTGGAGATTGCAAGTCTGTCTTTGGAAACAATCGAGGGTTGAAGAAGAAACCAAATAAAAGTCCTGCAACAATGATGAAAAATACTAGGAACAAATTTCAAAGTCGAAGGCTTGGATGCGATACCGTTGTCCTCAAACGATAATTGAAAGGTAAGGACGTTTTGTGCTATTTATTCAATTCACATTTGAAACAAATTTTTTGAGAAATTATGTATAAATTTTAGATATGTGATAGGGGTATTAAATATGGTTATTAGATACTAATGCTATTTAATTTTAGTGGGATTGTAATCACAATTTGGGTGACTTAAATGACTAGAACCACGTGTGGTAATTCCAACAGGATTAAATACTATATGTGAGGGAAAAGTTTACCTTACACGATCATTTATTTTAAGAAACTTTATTTCCTATGCGGGCGACCTCACAGTAGCCTCCGTGCACCCTTCTTCTTGCCAAAAATAATCTACAGACAGATCCTATCAGCAACAACCGAGTCATTCACTCTCCTTTTCAGTTTTTCAGTTTTATCTTATAAATTAATGGCTTTCCACATTAATAATTATCCTCTCCTTAACTCGCCACTCTCTTCCGCCTCACTACACCCTCCGCAACGCCTTCCCACACCTAATCCCCTTCTCTGCTCTAATAATAACAATTCCAAGGTACACAGCATATATACATCGTTAACAACTGTATTTGAAATTAAAACCCTAATTTTATGTTTATTTGATGTGTTTTGATGAATGTGATAGATTTTGGGTCTGAATAGTGGGAAACGAAGATGTGTTTCTGTGAGGGTCCAAACGACGGAGAGGATAGCCATGCCCGAAGACAAAATGTTGGTCAGTAATTGATAACCGAATTGATTGTTATTTATTGGTTGAAATAATGACGATATCATTGGATTGAATTTTTTTTTTTTTTTTTAAGGTGTTTGTGCCACCGCATCCTTTGATAAAGCACTGGATATCAGTTCTTCGTAATGAACAGACACCTTGTCCAATTTTCAGTAAGTGGAACTTCAGCTAAGAATGAACATTGTCCTGCCTCGGTTAGTTGCTGAGTTTTCTAGGATAGCCAATCACTTTGAATCTGTTTGAAATGCTTGCAAATTTGTTTTATTGTACAATATGGTGCTATTGATGAGCAACAAGGTTTCAACTGGCAAGTATAGGCTGAAAGTTGCAGAAAATGCAGTTATTGATACTAATTTGACGAAAGTCACAGCTTTTGTACTTAATGATAGTGATAAACACTAGCAAACAAGTTAAAGTGGGCTGAGGTGGGCTTGGAAACACATTTTTAAATCGTGTCAATTGAGTGCAGGAGGCATAATTTTATAATCTTCCTCTGTCCAGCTCATATTTCTTTATATTTATGCGCGAATAACTCCACTGTAATATTTATAGAGAGTGCCATGGCTGAGCTGGGGAGATTGCTTATGTATGAAGCCTCAAGAGATTGGCTGGTGAGCTGCGACTAATTGGATATTCTCTTTTATTTTTATTTTCTTATAAATGATTATACCTGTTATGGATGCTATCAAATATAGTACTTTTGAACATCATTGAATACTGAGGAATATTTTAAGTGACATGACCAGTGTTTCCGGTAGTAAAAATCCCTGTTTGGTTTTGATAAAAATCAGATATTTACTAAATTTTAATAAAATTTGATGAAATATATGGCTGAAAAGCTAATTAAAGTTGTGGGTCTCATGAAATGTGTGGTTGAATATGAGTATTAAGAAATGGGGGCTAAGAATGAAAAATTGAATCATTAGTTGCAACTAGTCTTCCTTTTTTCTTCTTGAAGTTTATAGTAGTTATAGATTATAGAATATAATTTTTTTTGTTTAAAGAAACTTTCAAATTCAAAAGTCTAGAATGCCAATACTAGTTTTGACTAGCATTTCTATATTTGATTGCTGTTAGCCAACTATCTCTGGAGAGATCCAGTCACCTATGGGCGTTGCCTCCGTGGAATTTATTGATCCAAGGGAACCTGTATCGGTTAGTCCTCTTTTCTTTTTTTCTTTTTATTTTATTTTTTATCACTTTCCCTCTCTCTCTCCGTTCGTGTATTCATTTGTATTGTCTTGGTTTGAGGTTTTTGCAAAGAAATTAGTTACCATGGTACCCAATGTTCCCTGCCATATATTATACGATTTTACTATGTTATGCTAGCTTTTGATACTAACATGGGGAGAATACCAGAATTCTGCAAAAATATTTTACATTTAAACTATTTGAAATATTCTCGTTCCAGCCAAGAAGCCCAAAATGAATACTTACATCTGAAAGGTGCATATGTTTAACACGCTTAACACTGTCAATAAATTTTGAATTTTCCTACATGAATAAATGGCTTCCCTTTGCATTTAAAGCAAATGAATGCAATGAAACACAGTGATGACAACAAACTAATCCTTATTTCCATAGAAGTTGGGTTCAGCTATATTTCATTGTTATTTACTTCAATCCAGAGTTACATCCATTGGAATCGAACATAGAGAAAGGTCAAACAAAATTAAGTATTTTGCTTCATCAGGGCCTCTGCTTTATGAACTAATACTCATCTCTCCCCATTTAAAAACCATGTAAAAATTAAAATGGCCGGATCATAATTTGGGTTTGGCAACTTGTATTCTGGATCAAGGTTTTCTTTTGCAGAATTAAACTGATCATTGTAGTCGTGCTGTACAGATTGTTCCCATCTTGAGAGCTGGTCTTGCTCTAGCGGAGCATGCATCATCGATTTTGCCTGCAACAAAAACATATCATCTAGGTACATAAATGTTTAGTCCTTTTTAATTGCAGAAACAGAAAAAAGATGGATCACAGATATTTTGGTGGTGAAAATTCAAGTGTCTTCATTAATGTTGGTGTTGTATGTTTCATTTATTACAGTAGTTACCAGTGTTGTCTCCATCTATGTCTTAATTTTCTGTCTAAGCTCCATAAATTGCCTTTTGAATTTAATTTAGCTCCGTGTTTGTAAAACTGACTGCTTACTGCATTTTTTTATTTTTTATTTTTTGTTAACTGTCTAAGGCATCATGAGAGATGAAGAAACTCTTCAACCGACTGTATATTTGGACAAGTAAGATCTCTTTGTAGACAAAATTGCTGAATATCCATTTTACATTGATCTTTATGCTTATGTTGTTCCAGAATCTATGGCGTGCACTGATACAAGTGCTTTACTGTAGGTGCAGAACCAGAATATTTTGTCATTTCATTTTGATAATAAGTTTTGTTTCCTAAGTTTTATTGTTGCCATATAGATCATCCTTGTAATTTTTTGGTGACTTGCTCCTCAGGTTACCTGAGAAATTTCCCGAAGGTTCTCGAGTATTTGTTGTAGATCCCATGCTTGCAACAGGTACTTGTACCATTTTATGGCTATTTTTGTGGTAAAATGCTGTTTATTTTTCTCTACGTGTCATCTTATTCAGTTCACTGTGTTCGACTTCTCCCCAGAGTTTAGAGATTATAGAAAATTTAAGTTGTATCTTAGCCATTGCTTGTAATCTTTCACTTTCTTTACAAATCATATGACTTTAGGTTATAGTTAAATAGGTGTATCTTAGGTTACCAGGTTGGATTAACAATGTGAATGGTTTACTATCAGGTTTCTTTTGCTGCTAATACTTTTTTGGGCGTATCATTTAGGTTTGGATTCTAAATCCTGGTCTAATTATCTCAAGTGCTCCATCCACATATATTCGAAGTTCTAGGCCAGAAATATAGCTTCAAGCATCATTTTTTTTCTTAGCCATTTAGATGTCATGGATCAAGACACCCTTGATTTGTTGTCTGGATGAATAGACCCTCAAAACTCTCTATTTTTAATTTTGGGATCATATTAAAATTCAATTCCATAACATGGCAATGAGTAAGAGATACTGGCATCTATTTCCACTTCTTAAACTAGAACTGAATGAAAGTTTGAACCCCTGGATGCACGTGACTCCTTAACTAGGATTGATGGTAGTGCTTTTTATCTGCTGTTTCTGCGAGGAATTGTTTGCTAATATGTTGTTTCAAATCTATTGTCTGTATCTGGCTTGGAAATTATTTATTTCTTTGTACATGCAATTTTTAGGTGGTACAGTCATTGCAGCCCTTGAACTGATAAAGGAGCGTGGCATTAATAATAATCAAATCAAAGTGGTCAGGATACTAAAACTCTTATTTTTTCTATTTTTTAAAGCATGTACTTTCTCTTCTGGGCATTCTTGGCCTTGCCTCATGATGGACCATGGTTCAAATAAATGAAATCTCTTGCGGCCAAGTGCCAAGTGTGCCTGGAGTGGTGAAGCTGAGTGGGATCTGTTTTGCATGTATCTTTTGCATCTCTGTGGAACATAATACTTACTGCATAAACTGATTGGTTTCAGATATCTGCTGTTGCTGCTCCTCCTGCCCTTCAAAAGCTCAGTGAGAAGTTTCCTGGGTAATAATATCTCCCATCAAATTTTTGGAAATTAAATGTTTTGCACTTCGGTTTTAATAATTTCTCTTTTTCTTATTTACCAGGCTTCATGTATATGCTGGAATTCTTGACCCGACTGTTAATGACAAAGGGTAATGCTAAATTCATATATGGAGCTCGCCTATTGGTAGATATGTGTATACTGTTCCCACTTCCTGAGTTTTGGGTCATTTCAGGTTTATATTACCTGGACTCGGCGATGCAGGAGACCGTAGCTTTGGCACGTAAACCTGTTAAACTAGACAACCAGCTCAATCATCCAGGTTGTCATTGACCCAATTTTGAAATCTCTAGGTATATGATATGATATGTGGGAGAAGTTCTGCCCAAGCTTTGAAATATTTCTCAGCTAATAATTCTGATTAATTGCAACAATGGCTTTGGAAGGAGTGGAAAGAAATCAAAATGAGTCAATGTGTTGAATAAGATGTCATGGAGTTCCTTTAGAAGCTAAAAATTAAATAGTTTACAAAAGAAAAATGAATTATTTTTTCGCTATTTTCTCTAAATGATTTTTTTAGTATCATTCTATTGTTGATCTTCGTATAATGTTTTTGACATATTGGTAATGGTTTACACCACTGCATCTTTCTTACACCAGTTTTGCTATGTAATGGCATTATTCTGTAGTAGGATTCAACCATATTTTAATCTCGTAGTTTTTTGTTAATTTCTCATCAACCCAATTCAAGGCTCTACCTTCTGATTGCTAGTCCGTCTCAACCTTAATAAGCAGTCAACTTAGATCACCAAGACATTTTATTGGCATCCATTACATAAGACTTTAAAGCACAACTGAACTACCCATTATGCCAGAATTTAGAAAGAAGTAATTCAAAAAAAAGTTTTGGGATTTTAACTTTTGTTCGTGTTGTTGCATAGAGTAATCTGTATATAGAGTTCAACCTTTCTAGAGCCTAGAGTATTCTGATCACAAACAGAAGTAAGTTCTCTACTCGATACAGCAAATCAATAAATTCTTTAGATACAATCTTGTGTCTATATATTCATGAATATACCTATGAACAGCAAGAATCAAACTCAATTCCCAATACATGCTGGCAATAGAATTCCAAGTCTTGTGCCTCGCCCAGGCACAATTACTTAAAATGTAATGTACAGAGTCCAAATATGTAAAAACTTCAGAACATTTAAATGATATTGAAGAAAGCTACCTGCACGTAAAAAAAAGCATTGTTGGGATGAAAGTATATTCAAGATGAGAGTTTACACACCCACATAACCACCATCACAACCACAACCATCACTGCCACTGCTTGTGTCTCCACGAGGCCGCGTTCTGGCACTAAGACAACAGCAAACTAGACCTATCAATAGCATGAAGCCCCATATGGAGGCCAAAGCTTGTGCCCAACTCAAGTAATATCCCATCTTTTCTCCTTGACTCCTTTCCTTCTCAGTTCAATACCTTCCCACAGATTAAACTCATTTTCATGTAAATTCATTATATTGGTGTAATCAGGTCAGATAGGGAGTTAAGTTTGAGATAATTAGTATCTCACATGGATGAGCTTGAAAGCGGGCAAGAAAACATGTGCCAACCTGTGAAACAAACAGCTACTGTGATGAAAATGTTTGCCTAAAAAATCATCCAAATTCGAGTTTTTATATGCTTTTTGGTGACTGCAATAAGAACATAGTGTATAGGTACGTGTGGGGATAAAGTTTACACATAAAATGCTGGTAAAAGTTTACTTTCGGTAGACTGCTAGATCAACTTTTCTTGCTAGTTGTCTTGGAGGCTTTTTATTAGACTTGCCAACTGCTTAGTTCTTTCATTTCGACTTTTACAACACCTGCATGCAAACAATATTTTAAGTAAATAAAGTATTTATAAAAAGCCAAAGGATCTTTTACAGGTACGCATCAACTGGTGATAAATGCACACGTTTGAACTGTTCTTTTCGTGGAATTTGCACTTTATTCTATCCATCGCCCCATTTTATGATATATATATATAGAAAATAGGTTGGTCCAAAGAATGAGGGTCGGCTTCCTTACCAAGTATTACGACTAAAGGGGGACAAGCTCTTTTCTTTGATAGACATCGTTTGGTTCTCGATCTCATCTGACGAAAAACTTTAGGTCCTTACGGATTCCTGGTTTCTGAAGGAGTAGCGGCATGTGTCCCTCTCTCTTCTTAGGTAAATTGGGTCAGGGAAGTTAATAGTACTATTCAAAGATTAGCATTCTAGCCTTCCTTCTCATTTCAGGGCCTACCGAAAGAGAATACAATATTTACTCGCTTTCTTCGATTTAATAGCCACCACTAGTGGAGGCATGGGATCATAGACCATCTCTTCTCAGAACCCAGGGAAAAGAAAAACTTTCTTGAGTGATTATTCATGTTCACGAGTCAGCTTTTCTCGCTTTGTTAGACACTTCTCAAGTTCTCGCAATAATTATATGGGAGTTGTCCTTGGAGGGACTTCCTGAATGACTTTATTTTATTCACTACAAACTCAAAGAAAAAGGATCCCGTAAATCATTTTCATCGGACTACAAATTCTCAACCTAATGACAAAAAAGTTTGCCTTTCAACTTTTGTTGACACTGAGGTCTCTAACTTTATAAATTTGTAGCAACTTGATCACTAATGAACGGTATCGTTTACTTGACTGTTAAGAAATCAAGATTTGTTAAAAATACTATATATTTATTTTCAATTAAAACAAAAATTAAGAAATAACTCCTTTTTTATTTTGTTCAAAAGGAAAACGGTTATCCCACTATGGGCCCTACACCAAACTGTTCACGCCGTGTGAGGTGGCAGTGAGGTAGCTGTGGACGAAGGGGTTCGGGTGAGGTCCGTCAGGAGACAGAGACAAGATAGATGGGTGATTAATTGGCTTTTTTGGGGGCTAAGTTTACCATTTTATCTTTTAAGTATCAAAAACTTTTACGCCTCAAACTAGTAGGAGCTTTATAAAGTTGGCTTTCAGTGACTTTGGAATCTTCGATGCTATAAACTGCTTTAAATAAGTGGCATCATCCCCAACCCTGTGGGGATTGGAAATGATTCCTTCGAACATGTGGTTTTGGAAATGAATCTTGGGCGCGTTTTTGGGGATTGGGGTGGGGTGTGAGCAATTCTAGCATATACACCCTAAAGAGAAGTGAACGAGAGGCCATCATCTGTCAACCCAATTATTAAAAATCTTATTTGTACATTCTCGTCACCATTTTATACAACAAAATAGGAACATGCTTTTTAGTTTTTACCATAAGCAAAAGGCGTGGCCAAGAAACCTTGCAAGGACCCAATAAGGTAGTTTTTCTGTAGCATCAAGCATTCCTCATTTCGCAACATGAATCTTCAGTAAATATCACGATCAACAACGCGCGCGCGCGCACACACACACACACAAAAGGGGTTCTAACATGACCAAAATGAAGGCAATTCATTTATCAAAAATAATCTGCGCATAGAATTGGGGCACCATAAAAAAGCTCAACTAGGCCAAGCCATTGGACAACGTGCATGAGTCTTGAAATTTCTTATTGGTCGAAACCATCTATTATTCATAGCAAAAGGAAAATGATGCAAGCGTGTAACATCGAAACCATCCATAATTTTGTGAAGAAGATTGACCACTATCTTTTACACAACCATAAAATCTCCTCATAGACACCGAGAGTGGACTTCCCACATTCTTTGTAAGAAATCTATTAACTACTATACAAATTCCAACAGATTTTCCGTTCTTCATTATGACTGACAAGTGTCCATTACCTTAAACAATAATTCAACAAAATTTACAGTTAATATGCAAATAACAGTAGCCTGTTTCTTGAGAATTGAGCAGCCGTTGATGAAAAACATTATTTTGTAGCCCATGCAAAAGATTTTGTCGAACATACACGATTCATTATCTTAGCCCCAAAGATGAAGCCCCTACATAGACAAGAAAAGACCGTCACAAAAAATTAATATTCAGAATCATGACAGAGATCACAACAGATTCTCCACAGCCACTTTTCGCAGCCCTGAAGTTCGATGTAAAATACAAATGCTAATCTTCTCGTTAACAATGTTAAAGACAGCAGTAGGATCAAATTTCATTACATCAGGGTGACGACGAGATCTGTTCTCAGACAAATACGAGGCACAAAGTGCTTAAGCAGAGAGTTGATTGTCCTCTGACATAGTGTAAAATGCAACACAATATAATAGAAAGCGAAAAGTAATTCAAGTTCCAGTGAGATATCAAGTGAAGATTAAAGATAGAGGCAATATGTTATTCCACAAAACCATGATAAGATGGCATTCAAGTATTCTCGATGATAACGAGCCATTTCAGGACCTTTAATAATTGAAAACTATACACACAATAAAAAAGGAACAGACACGAAAACAAATTACCAATTAGATACTTATATTAAGAAGGGAAAGTATTTCTTAATCAGACTGGATCACTAGATTCGGTGCAGTTCCAATTAACATTTAACTGGTTTTGGGTCTTAGAACTGGTAACCAAAGAGTTCGAGTCTGGTTCTCAGTTTCAGCTAAAGAATCAAAATTTAATTTGGTTCCATATACTTTATTTATAATATCTCAATTAATCAACCTTTAAGTTACTTACACGAATTTACATGAATTCTTATGTATTAAAAATTACCAACACATTTGCCACCTAAAACAAAAAGCATGAAAGTGAAATATGAAAATTCATAGAAAGGTTTACACTTCCACTTTTTTTTCTAAAACATAAAAATAACTGGAACAAACCTGATGCAATACTAAAAGTGTATTCAAGGCGAAAAAGGAATTAAATTAAATTAATTAAGATTTCTTTAAATTTTAGTTTTTCTTAGATTAGAATTATTCTCTTAGTTAGTTTCCTATTTAGATTACATTTTTTATTAATTTCCTACGTTGCTTAAGGTTGTTTAAACGCCTATAAATAGAGGGTTAACCCTTTGTTTTAAACACACTTTGATTATTGAATACAAATTGCTGCTCTCTAATTTATTTTGTATCTCTCTCAAATTCTTCTCAATTTTCATAAATTGATAGCTTCCTGGGACTTCTGCTTTCCATCCCCCGATGGTCAAATTGAGATGGTTAACTATAGCCTAAGTAACTTACTTCGTTGCTTAGTTGGGGATAAACCGAGATATGTTTCCTACTATGGAACTTTTGCGTACAATAATTATGTCAATAGGTCATAGACTATAATTGGCTTGGGTCAAATTCTTTTTACTCGAGGAGAAATGATGTAAAACAAGATATATTCAAGGCAAAAAAATAATTAAATTAATTTGAATTTCTCTAATTCTAGTTTGTGTTACATTAGGATTATTTTCTTAGTTACCTATTTAAATTAGATTTTTGATTTATACCCAACGTACCTTAGGATTGTTTAAACTCCTTTATAGAGGGTTAACTCTTTGTTTTAAGAACACTTTGTTTATTGAATACAAACTACTTCTCTCTCTCTCTCTCTCTCTCTCTCTCTCTCTCTTCTCAATTTTCATAAATTTCTTGTTGCAAGTATTTGTTTACGAGCTTCCTACGTCATAACTAGTACTAGTAGGTACTGTAAGATTCAAATCTACCAATTCGGTTCAATTTCGTCATTGCACATGGAACATTTTAGTTCCATGTGATGAATTGCCTCTAATGCTTGATTCAGTCCAGTTCTCACTAGAACCAAGATCACGAAGACTCCTTAAAATATAACTAGTTCACATTAATACCTCCTGTTTTAAAGGTATAATTTCATAAAAACAAAAACTTTCTATAGTAGAGTCAACTTAGCCCAGATTTCTATAATCCAACTCCTCTCATTTGAGATTTCTCTCCAAATTTCTGGGACTTCCATTCATCTTTTTGATAGTGAGGAGGTGAAGGAGAGTACATGAATCAACAATCTAAAATAGGTTCTATGTTCTTTAAAATTTCCCCTCATCCTCATATCCTTCATAACCAACACTAAGAGCTTACTGGAATTTCATCTCTCCTCACACTAGATCTTCATATTGCTTGACATGTATTGACTGTCACATTAATTAACTATAAAACTACAATGGTAAAGTAACTAACCCCTTCATCAACATGGAGCAAATTATCTATCAACAATTTTCTCCTTCAAGAGCTTCCCAAGCAGCCAACATCTCAAATTGCTTGGTCAGGCACCTTAGAGCACAACTAAACTTATGTTTAACTAGCATGCCCCAGGATGTTAATTGCAGTTATCATATAAACGTGGTAGCTTAAACACAAAAATTGGAGAAAATCTATTGCCGATATAATATAGTGACTACTCTAGCATCGAAGTTATATATATATAATAAAAGACAATGAAAATAGAAGCCATCGAGAGTACTCAATGTAAAGGCAGATCAAGGCAAGGTAACTGACGTGTTTTGAATCCCACTAGTAGACAAGCTACAGCTCACTATAATTGCCCCAAACTGCACGGAATTCCTCTCGGAATGTGTTCAGACGAGCTTTCAAGTTAGGTGTCCTAAAGCTTGCATGAATGAGGGTGACTGCAAGAGAGAGAGAGAGTTTGAGATGAATCTACAACATGGAAAAAACTTCAAAGTTACAATCATAAAATTACCAAGGAGGCCAATAGCAAATGCCCATAAGACACTGAGAAGTCCACAAGAGACAAACCAGAGAATGAAACTCACTGCAGAAAGAACAAATAAAGCCATAAGCTTTTACTATAGAAACTACACTCACGCAACTACGCAAGTCATAAATGAGAAATCAATGATGCTGAAAATGGCTGAAAGTCTTGCCATACCTGCTGAAAATAGCAAGACAAATACCCAACGAGGCCATCCACAAATATGCACTGTTCTTTTGGCAGATGGACGCCCTCGAATAACAGGCCTAAAATAAAGTAGATATTCAAGTCAGTAGCAGCATTGAATAGTTTGCAATTCCTGATCTACAAATGTGCTTACATAAGGGGAGGCCTCATTTTGGCAGCTAAATGCGGAGAAAAAACTGCCTGACAATTCTTGTGACCTTTTCACTGACAGTACCTGCAAAACTGTATAACAAATTTGAGCAATATGAAAAGGATGACAAGAACCACTGTCAAGAAGTTTATGCAGTCCAGTCAACTGTCAAAAACAAACAACTAAATCGCAATATTCTAATAGCAACAATCAAAGCAATTGCAAATTAAACCACATATGCATGTTGACATAGTGCTCACTGGTCAAAGAAGCATACCTATCATTCAGAAAAGCTATGCTTAGAGCTGTCAACAGGGCAGCAACAATAGCAAGTGGCTTCCTGATAAATCCCAACCCTGAAATTCAATGTGCACATGTATACATTAATTTAGATACATGCATAGACACAGGAGTGCGAGTGCACACGTGTCACATAAAAACTAGTACTGGTCATTATCTTTAGCTTGCTTACCAAGAATAAACACAATCATTATGAAATAATTGGTCCTATAGCTGCCAAAAGGAAATTAAAAATATATATCAGCAAAGTAAAAAAAGTTGCATTTTCCCATTAGATAACTCTATTACTTTATATTACCCAAAATAAAATAAAAGAACCAACAATTCAGTGACACCAAACTCAATACTGCATTATGTAAAGAATTTGTTTCTAAACAAAGCTTAATGTTCTAATGAACAATAAGAAAATGCATAAGGAAACTTAAAAATTTAATCTTCTTGAACAAAGTACTAGCCTATATCGAGAAGCAAAAAAAAAAAAAAGCACGCTCTTTTGCATTTCATTTCTCTCCCATTCATTAAACAGCTAGTGGGATATCAAATTAATAATCACAGAAACAATATATGTATCGAGATATACAAAGGAGGAGAAGGAGGATCTTACTAGTATAGATTACACTTGAGGCGGCTGTTCCATTTGCAGTAGGAACGGGGGATGGTAAATCGGGAAAAGAATTCGGCGATCGGCCGCGGCGGCGATGACCAGTCCACTTCTCGCAATGCGTCGATCAGATCCTCCGTTGTTACATTAGTCCAATCCATTTACTACGCAATCTTAATTCAAACGGTTGAGAAAAACCCTAGGTGCAAGTCTTTTTATAGAAAAATGGGCAAGAAAATGAATGGAAGAAGAAAATGGGCGTTAAATGAGTCGTTAGAAACTCCGTCTTGATTTTGCTTTTTTTAACGGGAAAGAGAAAACTCCGTCTCAGACCAACGGAATTCTTTCTTAATTACTAGTTGTTGCCCGTACAATGTACGAGTTAGATTATTTTATAAGAAGTATTAGCATGTTAAATACGTGAAATTATTTTTTATTTTGAAGTGTGAGATAAGATAGAAAAAAAATTTGTTTTCAACCTATAAATACATTTTTGAATTCATTTCTGTTAAAACAGTAAGGAAAATAATGTGTTATTTATAGAATGAGTGAAAAGATAATAACTTGTTCAATGTGAATAGCTACATATTTGTACCTTATGTTATGTATGTATACAATAAGAAAAATAATTACATATTACAACTGTATAATCAATAGACAAATTATGTTGTAGAACCGAATATACAAAATATAAAAAAAAAAATGAAGATTTCAATGAATATGAAGCCAACGGTTTTGAAACATCATAATTGGGTAGAGTTTCATTTTATTTTATAACTATATTCAAATTAAAATGATTAAAAGTACAGGATAAAGGGGAAAAAATTCTGAATGTTTATGGCTCATTTCGGAATATCAAATGAAGTCGAAATATTACATTCTTAATATCATTTTCAAGTACTCACGACCTATTATTTCACGACGTTGATGGTGTGCGAAACGGTCAATCGTAGCAAATGTTACGGCGCTTCAAAGTAGATCGTTTCAAACTAATATTTCGAAAATTTTGATAACAATCTAATTTTAAAAATTCAAACGAAGTCGAAATATTATATTCTTAATATCAAACGAAGTCTAAATGATATAGAAGATTTATCGATTCGACCAACGTACAATCATTTAGAAATTTTTAAAGTTAGCTTGTTATCGAAATTCTCAAAAATATTAGTTTGAAACGACCTACATTGATGGCCGTAACATTTGCCACGATTGGCCATTTCACACACATTAACGTCGTGAAATAATAGCCGTGAGTACTTCAAAATGATATTAAAAATGTAATATTTCGACTTCGTTTGATATTCCCTAATGAGCCCGAAAATGAAGAAAAAACATAAGTTTTATTAAAAAGATAAGTTACACGTCTTTTTTGAACACACACGTTTGACTTTCGTTTAACTATTTTTTATATTCATTTAGATCATTCGATATATTTATGATGTAGTTCTCGAAATGAGTTTCGAGATGATATAGAAGATTTATCGATTCCACCAGCGTACAATCGTCTAAGAATTTTAAAGTTAGCTTGTTATCGAAATTCTCGAAATATTAGTTATACTTTGACGCGTCGTAACATTTGCTACAATTGACCGTTTCGTACACCATCAATGTCGTGAAATAATGGACCGTGAGTACTTCAAAATAATATTAAGAATGTAATATTTCGACTTCGTTTGATGTTCCGTAATGAATCTGACAATGAAAATAAAAATATAAGTAATATATTCAAAAAGACGAGTTATACGTCTTTTTTAACACACGCGTTTGATGTTCGTTTAACTATTTTCAATATTCATTTAGATTATTCGATATATCTACGATATAGTTCTCGAAATGAGTTTCGAGAGGATATGAAAGATTTATGGATTCGGCTAGCGTAGAATCGTCAAACAATTTGTAAAGTTAGTTTGTTATCGAAATTTTTGAAACATTAGTTTGAAACGGCGTACTTCGACGTAGCGTAACTTTCGCTACAATTGGCCGTTTCACACACCATCAACGTTGTGAAATATTAGGCCGTGACTCTTCAAAATGATATTAAGAATGTAATATTTTGACTTCGTTTGATATCCCGAATTAAGCCCGCAAATGAAAGCGAAAACATAAGTTTTTGAGAAAAAAAATAGTATTACTAACCGGCATGTCTCGCACAAGGCGAGGCAGTGCCTCGCACAGTGCGAAGCACTGTATCGCACTGCGTTGCACAATGCAATACAATTTTTTTTTTATAACACCCACATTTTTTTTTTTTTACAAAATATCTAGTTTTTTTTTTTTGGAGTGTATAGAGCAAAATAAAAATTAAATAACTTTTTTTTTTAAAGTAATATATAGCAAAATAAAAATAAAAAACTCAAACCACACGGTATATAAAAACAACACCGTTTATAACGAATACTTTCTACAGTAATAAACATCTCAGTCTTTTTATATATGTAGGAAAAGAGGCAATCTCACCATAAATATTGTTCATTTAGGACGTATTTTATTTTTTTATTTTATCTCTATTTTTTTTTATTAATTTCAATACTATTATATTACATTATTCAAGTTCAGGATTTAATGGTAAAAGTCATAACCATCTTTGTTGACTAATTTTTGCCCCTTTATACTTATTAAAGATTTTACAAATAAACACAAATTTGGAAATTGGAAACCAAACAACAAGAAGTTTACCAGTTCTAATGCACAAACCCACTAATTTTCTTACATAAAAAAAAAAAAAAAAAAAAAAAAACTCTACGTGACACGTCTCTCCATGTCACGAAGACCTTGAAATTCTTTAAGATGAACACAATATAAAGAATTCAAGGAAATTCTATTTTGTGCAACGTTTGTGAGAAATAAAAAAATACACAAAGAATAATTTCCCTTTTACTATAAAATAGGCAATCTCACAATTACTGTTCATTCAAAACGTATTTTACTTTCTCATTTTATTCTTATTTTCTTTTATTAATTTCAATGCTATCATATTACATTATTCAAGTTCGGGATTTAATGGTAAAAGTCATAGCCATCTTTGTTGACCAAAATTTTCCCCTTTACACTTATTAAAGATTTTACAAATAAACACAAATTTGGAATCTGGAAACCAAACAGCAAGAAGTTTACCAGTTCTAATACACAAACCCACTAATTTTCTTACATATCAAACACTATTTTAAAATATAAAAAAAAAAAATTCTCCGTGACACGTCACTCCGTGTCACGGAGACCTTGAAATTCTATAAGATGAACACAATATAAAGAATCTAAGAAAATTTTATTTTGTGCAACGTTGCTTAATTGTGAGAATTAAAAAAAACCAAAATAAAAAAAAAATACACAGAATAATCCACTAGATAAATTCACATTCCTCAATGTATTCACAGAATTGAAAATACACAGAGTTTGTTGAAGCGCATTTAAAGCAATAATTACACTTATTAAAGATTTTACAAATAAACACAAATTTGGAATCTGAAAACCAAACAGCAAGAAGTTTACCAGTTCTAATACACAAACCCACTAATTTTCTTATATATCAAACACTATTAAAAAAAAAACAATTCTTCGTGACACGGAGAGTGCAGAGAGTGACTCTCCATGACACGATCTTTCCGTGTCACGGAGACCATTGACTTTTTTATTTATTTATAATCTTTCAATAAAAGTCAAGTCGTGCATTGCATGACCGAAAATCAGTAATGTATATAAATAGGGATAAAGCTTCAAGTACAGGGCTGTATTTCACAGGACCTTACAAATTCCTCACTATAGCCCCACAATGTATGAAAAAAAAAATTTGTCTAAGCCCCACTATTGTGTCTACCTAGCAGGGAGCTATGTACTTCAAGTATAACCCAATAAAATAGCCGCTTGCATTTTACAGGCTAAAAGGTGTGATGAGGGCTTTTAGTGTGTTTGACGATCATTAATTTATTTTATAATTTATTATATGATAAGTTTTAATCATATATTTATACAATAAGATGTTTTATATGTTTAATAAAAGGATTTTCTTACTTTTTAATCAAACATTTTACTAAAAATTACTATACAAAATCCCTTTTTAAAACTTGTCAAACAAGCTCTTAATTCAAATATGTTAGACTGTCACTGTTATAATGTCAAAATAGAGCCCGTTTGTTCCCCATTTTTCAACCCTAAAAATGAAAAATATAACCGTTATCAATTACATTCAGCCACCATATTTGACTTTTCATCTCTTGTGTGGGGCCCATAACGACTATATTTTTCATTCTCATTCTTCTAAAAATGAGAATCAAGCGGGGCCATAATAAATCATTCTAATTCTTACTAAATTTAAAGTTAGTGTTTGCCCTCATTTTTTTATCTACATATTTTATGAAACTTATATTTTTTTATCAATTGTTTAATCATATATTTCATTAACCTTTCTTAAAATTTATTAAAAAAAATGATTTTACAAAAAATCAAATGGGGACTAAATAAATATAATTTGCTAGAAATAATAAATTACATTTATTTTTGTTCCTCTTTTTACAGTCTTGTTTATTTTTTTTTTCTGATTTGTTTTAAAATGAAAAAATTGGGGTAACTTAATGAATTTATTTATTTCAGTATAAATTAGTTGGTTAAACTTGTTAAATGACTGATACCATTAATCTAAGAAATTTTACCTTATATTAAGCCAACGTTTGGTTTAAATAAAAACTATGCATCTGTTTGATGCTAATTTTTCAATTCAAAAAATCAAATTTTGGCCGTTACTTAATACAGTTAGCCGTCTTTTTTAACCTCTTTACTTATAGGTGGGACCCACCTTTCAAGCTAACGGTCAAAATCCTTCTCCTTTTACGAATCTTTATGATTGCTTGGCTGTAGAAACCTTTTTATTTTTAATTTTTTTGGATTACGCCTCATTATTGGCACCTCCACCTGCCCTGTCTTGGGATTTGGTGGAGGAGGTAAATCTCAGGTTATGCCTCCAAGGGTACAAGGTGGAAGACTACTTGTACACTTGCAATTATCCAAGAGCCAAATTCATATTTCAGGATTCGAACTCTTGACGTGGAAGTCTCAAGCAAAGTTGGATTTCTCCACCTTCTCTTTTTACCACTTGGAAATGTGTTTTGGGGGCGTAGAAACCTTTTTATTTCATCTCGGGCATATGAGTCTTCTTTTACAGTAAGACAATATTTAAGTAACTGAGGATTTAATCATAATGTACTTCTATATGCATCCTTCAAACTGTAAAATAAAAAGGAGTGTTCTGTGTCATGTTAGGTTATTATGGCCCCGTTTGATACAGATTATTTGTAAAATGAGAATGAAAAATATAGCTGTTATGGGCTCCACACAAGAAATGTAAAATCAAATATGGTAGCTGGATATGATGGATAACGGTCATATTTTTCATTTTTATGGTGAAAAAATGAGAATCAAACGGGGGCTATATTCTGGCATTTCAGCAAAAAAATCCCTAGTAAAACTTCACACAGACGTGACAGACCTAGTATGTGGACCCTATATGCATTAATAACATTTTGTGAAGAAAAATGCTACTTGTATATTGAGGGTGACCGCATGGGTGATCACATGTGAGTGTGCGGGGTCCATGTGGATAAAATAATATTTCCTTGCATGTGAGTGTGCGATCATTTTTGTGGTTACCCATGATGTTCTTGTAGCATCACTCTTTTGTGAATTGTCATCTTTATTAACCTCGCCAAGGCCTTGCGAAGCTCTTCTGATTTAGCTACTTCATTTCTTTATGATGTGGGTCGTGCTGAGGAACTTCCCAAAGTAGTGGTCACTGGTATGGATTTGATTTCTTTATTTTTTATTCGGGATGGTTGTGAAGGCATTTGTGCCTGTGTTTGTCGTCTTGATTAGGAGATTTTGAGATGTCTTATTCAGTGGCGGAGCCAGTCATTTAAAGTTGGAGGATCTCAGAATTGAAAATGTAGAGGTGAAGGGGTGGGGGGGGGGGGGGGTTCGGGGGCGCTAATGTTTTTTTTGGATACCTTATTAAAAAAAAAATACCAATAAACGTATAAAAAAAAGTATTTCTTGATAATAAAAAAAAATATTTAATTAATTTAGGGCATTCATACCTTATTAAATACTCTCTCTACCGGTTGGAACTTGGAGAGAAGAAGAGGCGTGAGATGGTGAGAGAGAGAGAGAGAGAGAGAAATGGTTGCTGTGGTTTGGGTATAAGACGGTGAGAGAGAGAGAGAAATGGTTGCTGTGGTTTGGGTTTAAAATTTCAATATTTTACCTTTTAATTATATTTATTATAAAATATTAAAAAAACCTAAAACTAGAGGGTCAAGTGACCCTGCGGAACCCCCCTCCCCTCCGCCACTGGCCTTATCCAATGGAGTTGATATACCGATTTGCCCTAGCTTTCGGCAGACATGCGGCTATAAGTATCTATTTCTTCGGTGCTAGCAATTGCAGTGCTTGTTTGGCTAAGCTTTTAAATGCTTATAAGAAGTGGATTTCAAGGAATGTGTGGTTAAAAAGTAAATAAAAGTTGTAGATCCCTAGGAATGTGGGTTAAAAATTATGTTTGACAAGCTTGAAAATTATCTTTGCCAAACATGCTCTAAGATTGAAATTTATGCGAGACAGAAATGAAGTAAGCTACTGAAAACTTGAAACAAACTTTTGAAGCTTGGCCAAACATATTGGCAGTAAATTGAATTCCATGATAAAATGACTATATTATTATATTTTATAGAAGTACACTGCCGTAGAATGACTAAAATAGGTTTTGGAGTGAATAGAATGTCATCTTCTTCTGGCGGCCAATGAAGTGGTTGTCACACTGCAAAATCCAGATGTGCATGCTCCACAATTATGCCAATACATCCATATAAATATTTCATTGTCTGTTGTTCAGTTGTTCATTTTGTGTTGTGTATTTGGGGAATGTCAAAACCTATGTACAATTTCTAAAATTGTTTAATTGTGCATGGGATTGCAGGTTGACGAGTATATGGGCGCTACAGAAGTTGCCGTAACTAACTATTCAAAAGCAGTTCGGCTGTTGACATTTCTTCTGGTGGAAGCACCATCCCTCGTTCTAAATCCCCCATTTTCTCTCAAAAGCTCAGACCGGAATAGAATTCGGAATTACATTCAAGTCCTTAATAAGAGTCAAGCGTATTTCAGAGTCTCGAATAATGGCCGTCTTCAAGTCTGAGGATCCCCAACATGAAAACCAGCGCAGAGCAAGTGGGAATAACAATGATGCTCGACTCTGTAAATATTTTTATATACAACAATTCTTAATTCTTTCGGTCGCCTCATCCATTGGGATGAAAAAGATTGTTTTGTAAATATTTACATGTAATTCAAAGAATGCTATGTTAAAACTTGGGGTCCATCTTAAAAGGTTAACATTGTTAAGAGGAGTACCACAAGATCTTATAAATTGGCCTATGTTTACAGCTTTAATCGATGTGGAATTATATCCCTTAATTTGCCTCTGCAAGATGGTGGCTCATTTGAAGAGACCAATCTTGAAATTCATATGCTCATATTTTTGAGTCTTACAAGGATCGAATCGCTCGTTGGAATTTAATGGACTCTGATACCATGTTAAGACTTGGAGGTTCATCTTAAAAGGTCAACCTTGTTAAGATAAGTAGTCCAAGTCCTTATAAATTGGCCTATGTTTACATCTTTAATCAACGTGAGATTGTATTTCTTAACATGCTGAAAGTACTCAATTTTTTAATCTGTTTGACTAGTTTTGTTGCATTTGAATTTAAATCAGTATCATAGTCCCTGCTTGGTTTGGATTAAAAGTTAGATGTAATGCATGGTTAAAAAGTTAATAAAAATTGTAGATCCTATGAATATATGGTTGAAAATGAGTTTGAAAAAAAAATAAGTTTTAAGAAATGACGCCCAAACAGGGCCTTAATGAAACTATAGGGCACAATACTTACTCAAGCACAAAAAAAATTTGGTGGAAATCTAACTGTCTTGTGAGATAAGCCTTGTATGCCGTTTATGTTGCATACGCAGAGTCGGCATATTTGATACGTTAGATTGAACATGCTTAATGTAAAGAGACATGCGAAATATTTGTTTATTATTGTCTTGTCTATTTTGCCTATCAAACGTGCTCTTTGGTTTACTAGATGATTGGAGTATGAATTTCGTCACGTTTTAGGGTATCTTCCCCCAAGTTTTACATCAAATTTCGATTGCTTACAATGAATCATCCCGTGGACCTTAGAATCTTGTAGATACGTATAAATATATGCAAAGTTAGTCAAACTCATCGGATCACCAACCATTGCCAAATGTTTTACCTTCTTCAACCATAGTAGGAAAGCGTTTGCAGCAATCTGGCTGGTAGGTCCAACCTCCTCTTCCAAATCCCAAACCTTCTCCCTTCAAATCAAACCCCCACAATCCACAATTTCATACACTTAGAGCTAGAAACAATGGCCTTATGCTTTCAACCTCCAAGACCAAGCATGGAAGAAGATTCAGTTGTACTCTTCTCGAGGTCCGGCTCGCCTGAAGAGTCCACCAGTCAGTCCTCTTCCTCACACCACTCCCCATTACAACATCACCCATCGAAATCTGTCAACAAATTATGTATAACCAATCTTTCCTACACTATACACCGAAAAGCGTCAATATCCACGATGATTTTCCGTGGAGGGAAGAGGGATAGGCTGATCAACGTTCTGAAATCGGTCTCTTTCACAGCAAGAAGTTCTGAGATTCTAGCTGTCGTTGGCCCGAGTGGCACCGGAAAGTCTACTCTCCTACGAGTTGTTTCTGGGAGGGTAAGAAACAGAGACTTTGATCCGAAGAGTATTTCACTTAATGGTCATGCGATATCTAGTCAAGCTCAGCTGAGGAAGATATGTGGATTTGTAGCTCAAGATGATACTTTACTTCCTCTACTCACCGTTAAGGAAACACTGATGTTTAGTGCAAAGTTTAGGCTCAAAGAAATGAGTGACAGAGAGAGAGTAGACCGAGTCGAGGGCTTGATGCAAGAACTCGGCCTTGTTCACGTGGCGGATAGTTTCGTTGGGGATGAGGAAAACCGAGGGATTTCAGGTGGAGAAAAAAAGAGGGTATCAATTGGCGTAGACATGATTCACGATCCGCCTATATTACTCCTCGATGAACCAACTTCAGGGCTAGATAGCACTTCAGCTCTTCAAGTTATCATGTTGCTTTCCTCTATGGCTCAAGCTAAACAAAGAATCATAGTATTGTCTATTCACCAGCCAAGCTATAGGATTCTTCAATACATATCCAATTTCTTGATCCTTTCTAATGGCTCTGTAGTCCACAATGGTTCACTTGAATTATTGGAAGAAACTATTACAAGATTGGGATATACAATTCCAGTGCAAATAAATGCCCTGGAGTTTTCCATGGAAGTTATTTCAAGGCTAGAAGAGTCGTACTCACAAAATCTTCTCTCTGGTGAAGAGGATAAAGCACGAAAACAGGTTTCCTGTTTGATATGGAAAAAAGAAGTAGATGTAGTTCAGGAATTACTCGTTGACAGACAAACAGCAGGTGATACTTACTATTTGAGATTGTTCGAGATAATGGTGCTTTGTGTTAGATTTTGGAAGATAATCTATAGAACAAAGCAGTTGTTCTTGGCCCGAACAATGCAAGCCATTGTAGGAGGGTTCGGGTTAGGGAGCGTTTATATAAAAGTTAGGAATGATGAAGGTGGAGTCGCAGAACGGTTAGGGCTATTCGCGTTTAGTCTTAGCTTTCTTCTATCATCGACGGTTGAAGCCCTTCCGATTTACCTTCAAGAACGACATGTTCTGATGAAGGAAGCATCGAGGGGAGCTTACAACACTTCCTCGTACCTAATTGCCAATACCATAATCTTCTTTCCCTTTCTATTCGTAGTGGCCATTCTTTTTTCGGTCCCATTATATTGGATAGTAGGACTTAATCCCTCGATTTCTGCTTTCATATTTTTCATGTTTGTGGTTTGGCTTATAGTACTGATGGCAAGTTCTTTGGTGCTGTTCTTGAGTGTTGTTTCTCCGGATTTCATCTCAGGGAATTCTCTGATTTGCACTGTTCTTGGTGCATTCTTTCTTTTTTCGGGCTACTTCATTCCGAAAGAGTTTATTCCAAAATACTGGCTTTTCATGTACTATGTATCGCTTTATAGGTATCCATTGGATTCCCTGCTTACGAATGAGTATTGGAACGAGAGACACAAATGTCTCTCGAGAAATGGTGACCAGTCGATATGTATGCTCACGGGAGAGGACGTGTTGAAGAGTCGAGGACTTGACAAGGACATGAGGTGGGTAAATGTTGGAATAATGTTGGCCTTTTGCGTGTTATCGCGTTCTTTCTTGGATAATTCTTGCGAGGAGGGTGTCAAAAACAACCGTATGAGATTGTAATATTTGAGAAAAATGAATGTAATGCTGCTTCACATTATAGTTTGATGTGAAAACTCCTTTGAATGGTTTTTGATTTATGAATCTGCCAAGCTTATGTTTCGATTTTAGAAAGATTGTAGCTCCAATCTATTGTTCAATTAGCAAATTGGTTTTGAATGGAACATTCAAGTCTGCACAATCAATACACAACTACAAAATCATTCATATGTCATCAACTTGTCACGTAATTCTCAAAACATGTCTCACTTCAATTTTTGTTCTCAATTCAAGTTAGAAAACAAAATCTTGTTTCACAAAAGATAGATATAGAAGGGCCACATGATAATTAATTAAGATTTAGATGGTTTTAAATCGTTAAGAATTGACTGTGCAACTATAATAGAATATCGAGACTAATTTGCTTCTGTAATAATAAATTAAACTCGTAATGCAATATCTCGTGTAATTTAAGCTAGTAATTATCATCACATCTCCATAATTCAAAATCAACTTCATAATGTTGAAATAAATATTATATAACATGAAATCTCAATAAACGAATGATTGACGAATTAAAACATCGTTTAAATAATAATTTTATCATTCCCAACTTGGGCTAGTGTACTAAATTAATGATTTAAGCCCTTGTTTTGTTTCCATTATTTTCAAAATACATTTTTCTCTCTTATTGTCAACTACACATTCTTCAATAAAAATAATACACGCAAAATTTAAAAAAAAAAATCATATTTTTTAACCATGCATTCTCCATCAAAATAGTATTCCAAAATACGTTTTGGGCAAAAAAAAAAAAATTTGGGGCTCAATAGGCTAAATGTATAAGATAATATTTTTAGGGCAAACGAAAATATAAAATAAATATTAGTTAAATGCGTAAAATTTGTAATGCATGTTAGGAAATTTTTACTTGAAACTTTTATTTTTTACAATTCAATTTTTTCCTTAAAATATGCTTGTTTGCTTTTTCTTTGTACTCAAACCAATCTCAATATTATCCTAATTTTTTTGGAAAAAGCTAAATGTATATTTTGTTTTACATTAGGGTTGATATCCCCTCTATGTGGCCCAATTTGGGCAGTAATGTGAAAAGGTGTTGGGAAAATCAATGGAGATGATGGTGCTCATGTGGAAGAATATAAATAATGATGTAAACCATAATGTATTAATAGCACGATTGAATTTTTTTACAATGCATATACACATTATACATGCACAAACACACGCGCGCACATTTTTTTTTATAAAGTAATTATTTAAGATTATGATAACTTCTTTTGTAGAAATAGTTGGTAAAATAAAGTTATTATCTAAATTCTGATCATTCTCAGTGGGTGTATTCAGTACCCTTGGGTGGAGATTTTTTATCCAAGATTGAAAGGGACGTTTAGCATAATACAGGCAGAAACATTGGTTCGAACATGCCTTTCTTGTGTAGAGGAAGATAGAAACAAGCTCCCAACAATGACTTTCTTGGTTCAAACTCTCCTGGAATCTAAGGATGATACAGATATCCAAATTTCACACACTTTGTGTTACACCTATAAATTATATGGCATAGGCATGATGGAGGGGTCTCATATATAACGTAGCATTGACTATTCAATTGATTGGACTTATTTAATTAAACGATTACATCTTAGACTTGAATTTGGGTCCATTTCATTAGAACCCACTTGGCCCATTTCATTTCTCCTAGCTATATATATATATATATTTCTCCTCCCCCGTCTCTTGCACTCATTTTTCTTTCATCCGACCATTGACTTAACCGTCAGTGTGCAAACGGTCGTCGATCCCTTTTCTCGACCGACATTCTTTGCCTTCTAACGAGATGTTCGAGTGTGCAGATGATGCTTGTGTAGAGAGGACGTGGTCGAAATTCTATTGGCTCATTTTTTGAGGTGAACACCTTGTAATTGCATTTTTTAGCTCTAAATTTTGCTCTTTTTTGCAATTTTTTCTTATTGTCATTGAAACTGTAATTGAACTTCCTTGTCTTGGTAGCTAATGTGAACTCATTTTTTTTCCCCCTGCCATTTAGTTGAAGATTATCAAATTCTGTTGAGAAACGCGCACACAAATTATCGCAGCAGAATAAATAAATTTCTTTTTCTCGTCTTTAAGTAACTAGGAGAAATAATGTGAACTCAATAGGACTGAAAAATTTTGCTTCACCAGAAAAATACTCCATCAATGAACAGAGAAATTAAATAAATCATAGCAGTGCCTTGAGACTCCACGGGACCAGTATGAAACTGATAGCATTGTCACCATACGGAATAGAAAATTCAAATATTCCAAGGAATTTCCAAATTTCACTACTCTTTGGACCACTTCTAAATTTCTGGTTATTTAATTGGTTAAACAGTTCATTGATAAAAAATATCGCCAGGCTCAGAATGTTACACATTTTGCTTCGAGGGCTTGAGCTTTTTCTGATTGAAAAATATCTATAATTTTTGTGGAGCACCAGCAAGAATATGTCAATGTAAAAAGAAATCAAGAAAATCTGGACTAGCTAGATACTTGTTACAATACGTTGTTAAATTGTGACACTTTTTACTTTTGTCACGCTTAATAGTGGCATGCCATATTATGATCAAGCCGTTGCAAAGTGGCATGGTGAACCAGGCATTGAAATGACCGAGCTCATCCCATACCCAAATCCGCCAACAGAGACTCTCAAGCTTAAGGGGTCGAGCTCGATTAGAAATATGTTATACTTGCAAGGAATCTCAATGTTCTCAATTCAGTTTTCATAGCTTTGCTCCTCGAAGAGGAAAGCACTACACATCCTATGAAATGCAAACGGACAAACATACTAAACATTGTACAACCAACTTATTCATCAACTTGGAACTATGAAAGACCAAATCAATTTAATCGCGGGACACTCTTAACAATTATCCAATTCAACCAATAAGAACTAAAAGTATGATTAAAACATATTTGTCAAGCTAAGGCCATAATTGAAAGATAGACATAAATGTGTGGTAATTAATCCTTTATAATTAAGCCAAAACTTCGCCAAATTCTCTTATGACTCTAGGCCTTTGGAATTTGTGTTTGACTCGGAGATTTTTTCTTCTTCTTTTCTTTTTATTGTTCACCCCTCCACTTAGAAGAAAGCTCGAACTCAGTCCCATTAATCTGAGAAGACTTCTCTTTTACCCTAGGCCTTGGCTTCACTTAGAGGTGTCAATCCGGGTGGTCCGGACCGGGTCGACCCGTCAACATATGAGCCCGGTAATGGCCCGCGTGAAAAAAAGCCTGCCCGCTACAGGTTCCGGGTCGATTCCAAGTCAGCCCACAAATTTTGGACTACAACACAGTCCATCCACTGACCCATCCGGGTCGAGCCCATACGGATCACGGGTCACGATTTGTTCCGATTTGGCTCGCATGATTGTATAAATAAAATTATAAAAATATAGATATTTATAGCAAAAAATATTTTTTTTGTTAAATGTAAACTAAGAATTGAACAAAATGATAAATTCATATTTATATCAAGAAATGTTTACATAGAATTCAAATTTAATGTTACCTGAATTATTTATAATTTTGCAAAGTTAAATTTAACTTAAACAAATAACTAAATGCATTTCTAATTACTATTATCAAATATTTATAGCATAAGTACATCTCAACTAGGTTGGCACCTACTTAACTATAATTTAGTTGTTCAAAAATTATATATTTATTTATATTTTAATTTTTTTTTTCACGGGCCAGCGGGTTAACCACGGCTCGTGAAGGTGCAACCCGCGAAGCCGACGGGTCACACCTCCTTGACCCGTGAACGGCCCGCTCGGGTCACGGGTCGATCCGGGCCGATTTTCACGGGTCTGGCCGATCCGCCCGTCTTGACACCTCTAACTTCACTTGACTACGAGACTTGCCACTTAAGGTTTGACTCCAAAAAACTTTATTAGATTTTTTGTGGAAGTAAGAAATCAAAAAGAAACCAAAATATTATTTTGCATATTCCTCATTATAAAGCACCAATATTGCCCTAAAAGTCAGAAAATAAACACATCAACCTGAGGATAAAGGATAATCTAAAAAACACTACCACCGAAAATGTTGGAAGGAAAAGCAATAGTTCGCGAAACAGACATGCCAGATGCAATGAAGAGCCATGCTATGGAGTTGGCTTATCAGGCTCTGGATCTACATGAAGTTGCTGATTGTCAATCCATTGCTCATTATATTAAACAGGTATCTATTATCGTCTAAAACTCATAGTATTGGATATGACTGCATGTTCTCGTCTAATGTTTATATGAACTCGATAATTTTGTCACCATTGAGCAATGAAACAGCCCAAGACTGTTGGGACTTGGGTACCTTCCCAGAAGATTAATATGTTAAGAAGAGTTGCCAAATTCCTCTATAAACCGAGGACCATCCCCGTGTCTAGTAGGTGTGGAACTTCTGTTTACACTTTACCAACAAGACAAAATAATCACAATGGGTTTATAACGACCACTTCCCATTAAGCTTTTTAAGCATATTGAGCACTTTCTTTGTACAGGCTCGGACCCTCATCGTGGATGAGGAGACCCGGAAATACTCACTTTTGTTAAATCACCCAATTTAAAAATAGGACTACGGCGACTATTTTTTAGTATCATATAACTCTTGAGAGACCTGCCTTGTAATGAGTATTTTGAGTCTACGACGGTAATTGAACTGTTAGAATTGATCTGCCCACCGAGGGCGGGATAATAATTCCCCACTGCTAAATCGTAATTAAGGTTTTCTTGTCACATCAACAGTGAAAAGTTTTTATTTTGTCCACTGGAGGCAAAAAATCGGGCCTAATTGAACTGTATGGGCTGTCATAATAATCAGCTGCTTTGTGTTGTACAGAATTTTGATAAATGTTATGGACCAGCATGGCATTGTGTAGTTGGCACAGACTTCGGTTCTTGCATCACACATCTATGTGGAAGCTTCATTTTCTTCCGGGTGGAGATGATGGAATTTCTTGTATTCAAAGATAGGAAAGATGTGTCCCAAAGCAAGGAAGAAGCTGTAGGAGTTCTGCACAAAACTACCTGATATGTACCATTCATAATCTGTTTTAACGATTATTTTTTCAACAATTCTCGGTTGAAGGCCTGAATTAAATATACCAATAAAATTCTAGGGGCATCTTGCCCAGCTAGACGGCCTGGTTTGTGCTGCCATGTTTGTTTCTGCCTGGTAGTAAAAGATGATTTATTTGCATTACCTCAGATTTTGCCTTGCACTCCCCCACTTCATTGGCATTTGCAATGCAGGATTAGTAACATCACAATCTCATAAAAAAACTTCGAAATAGAACAGTGCTTTCTTTACAATTCAAGGAATAAAATCAGTACAGGCACAATTTGAATGGGAAACAGAAAGAGGCAACAAAATTTTATCATGATAAAAACGACCCTAGAACAATAAAAATAATAAAAACATATTACGAGTGATAATTTGACGCAAGACAAGATGCTATCAAGTAAGCCTATACATCAAAAAATTGTTCATGGTAGCCACCATAAAATTTACCACCACAACTTTTTTTTCAAGAACACGAGGAAAACTTGCATACTAATTCTAATTGCCTTATATGTTAACCAAAACTGATCCTTACTGCACATCCTAGCTTGGTGAACCAAGTTGCAAACTTCATGGAGGAAGATCCTTAGCTAGATGCAAAGATTAAGAACTAAAAGGCCCTTGTGACAGTAGTTTCTTCAGTGTTTCATATGTCATGAAAGCAATCCCGACACTTGGAACAACCTTATAGTATTCAGGCATAATCCCTCTATACAGACCACGCGAGCCTTCACTACGGATAATGTGCCTAAATGTCCCAAACAACCCAGTATTATACACTCGGGCCCTACCAGCGGCCCCTTCCAGTTGCATTCTTCGCCTCACAAGATCCAAAGGGAATGTTGCTGCAACGCATTACACATATACAAACAAAAATTTCATAAAATGCTTTCTAGTGGAAACACCAATTATATTAGATCCTAATTTACAGCCAAATTTTATTAACACTCTCCTCTTTGCATGTACAGAGCTTACCAAAGTTATACAACCAAATTGGGTTCAAAATTCAACCTCAACCAGTATCCAAGTATTCTTGAGACTCCCTAATGATAAAAAGTAATTTCAGACACCAAAATCAGAAACACGTAAAACTAAACCGCGTAAACCGATAAGATTTTCAGCTGAACTCTAAAATCCCAAATCGGGAAACAGTACCAGTGTAATCATTCCACAAAATTCTTAACAGGGTGAAAATGTAAATACAAGAATAAGGATCTTTCTAGATATAAGATATATTATAAAATAGGAAAAATTGCAACACAGTCCCCAACCTTTCAATATAGTTGCACAAGTGGTCTTCATGGACTGTTACCATCCAATTTTAGTTAAAAGGACAATTCTACCCTTATTTTCATTAAAAGATAAAACAAAATAAAAAATATTTTCCTCTCAAATAAACCAGGGAGATGGGCTCGGAGAAAAATCCTTCAACATATACCCCCCAGTCATGTGGTCATAGAATTCAAATATACCAGGAAGAGGGACTGGGTCCAAAACCAAGGGAAACTGCCCAGAATTCCAATGCCACGTGAGGCTGAATTTTGGAGGTAGGGGTGGGTATGGGAAACTGAGAGTGAAAGAAGCCAAAAATTAGGGGCGGATATGAGAGCAGCAAATGGTAATATGCTTTACTGAGTGGCAGGGCTGGTTTGTTGCAGGGGAGTGGGTGCGTGGTTATCAAAATAGCGATTCGGATCATAAGATCGCACGATCCTACAATCCTAAAAAGGTAAAACGATCAAGATGGTATACATAATTGCAATTCACTAGGATTGCTAAAAGAATTGTTTTTAATCCAATCCGTAGGAATCAATAGAAAAGGCAAATCCCTTATGATACACCAGATCTGGCTCAAATTAAGGACGGTGTTTGGGGTTAGCTCACCCTCAGGGGATCGCTTGTGTTTCGACGATATCTCTTATGATTGATGAATGGATAACAGAAAATGAGGATACAGTTCTTCCACAACCAAGCAATTATTTGGATGTTCTTAATATATCTGCACAAAGAGAAGCTCGGAGAGACCATTTTTAGCATCATGTCTGAATTGTTATTTTGACAAAATTCCTTGTCGTAGACAGCAATTGATATAATTTTTTTTATCTTTTTATTGTTAGTCTTATAGTTGTTAATTTGTTCTTAGAACTTTTATTTTTATATTTTTCAATATTTCAAATCATTCTTTAGGAGGATCTTATAGTCCTTGATCAGATCCTCAAGGCCCCTCCACCGATATGATCCCATTTAAGATCCAAACAACCTTGGTCCTTGGGTGGGTAGGCGAAGATTCTTGTCTTTTCCCTTTTCCTTTCATATTTTCTTCTCTTTCTATTTCCTCTCTAATTTTAAAAAAAAATTGAGGAGCAAGTAGCTACGAGCACTTAAAAAGGGGGACAAATGCTGCAATTTTTCCAAAAAATATACATTTCAAATAGTACAGCACAACCACCTGTTGATGATGCAATGCCTGAAAGGCTGCCACAAGCAAGGCTGACTGCAACAACAGAATCATTTGGCCTGATAGAGATCAAATTGTCATTCTCAAGAATAACGAGGATTACGACATAAACTAGAATATTAAATAAAGTATACATCAGCCTCTCAATAACTATGTTCTCACCTCTGGGAATGCCAATAGGATCTCAAACTCTCGTAAACAGAAAAGCTTATCGCTATACTGGGTCCAACGCCCTGCAACCACTCAAAAAAATGAAATGACTTATCAAACAGCAAGAGAAAAGAAAACCAGAGATGCAAAGAAGCAAAGAAAGAGATGAAGATATATACCAATAATGTTGCTCCGAGTCCTTTGTACAAGCCAAAGAAACCTTCATCTTTGCATATGGTATGAAGCGCATGCCAAATGCCCCGGTAATATATTGTATTCCTCTAAAAAGTTTCCAAACTAACAGAGTTCAGCCTTAGTATTAAAATAAAAATTCAAAAAATAAATTATTGGAATGACATGGATAACTGAGGTATACAGGAGACATTCCCCAAAAGCAGCTGTCCATAGAAAACAAAAGTGTAAAGAGGCAAAGTAGGCTGCCAATGAAGACACAGAGTAGCTAGCAACCTGTTTTCATTTGAAATTTTATATGCATGTTATCTTTGCTTGTTGTCCTACAATTTATATCAGGTTTTCTTCTTAACTTATTTCTTCAAGGTAGGCAGGGTTTTTCAGTCTGATAGTGTGTCTACACATCCGCTGGGTGTGGCAGACTGGTGGCAGCGTGGGTGAGGGAGTGGATTGGTTCTACCAATGTAGATGTGCAAAAAAGAACTGTAATTCTATTAACAGGGGCTGAAGAGAAATCCCACCTCCAAATTAAAAAATACAAAGATAATGATAAAGAGTGAATTTAAAATGTTAACAAACAAACACATTATGATTACTGTACCTGTGTAGCAAGCCGTGTCCTGACAAGATCCAGTGGGTATGTGGCAGAAGCAGCTGTCATTCCTGCCAAACCACCACCAACAAAATGCACAAAAACATCTGCACTTGCATTTTCCCCATAAACATCAAGTCCTGGAATAGATTTTAAAATCTGAAAAGATTCTAGAATCAGTAACAAAGGCAATATGCAACCCACAAAGCAGCAAACTAAACATGTTTTAATGGAATTAAAACTGTAATCCTAATCTTACAAAACTCACATTCTTGTAGCGTTCATATGAATAGAAGCTGATCGAAGAATATGGAAGCCGGTGAGCAATTGTAACCAAATTCCCTTTCCAGAAAGCTCTAAAACCTTCTTCATTGACAAATACGTAGGGCCTCACGCCATATGTTAGGCTTTACTGAAACATCAGAGTGCATACCTTGTACCTAAAACCGAGCCAGCAAGTAATTTTCAAATTAATAAAAAAAACATATAAAAGGGAGAGATAAAAGACCAACTAGCTAATATTTAGTAACCGATGCTACAATATGATAAAGGATAGCAAGTAGAGAGAACTTTTTAATGAGGTAGCAAATGGCTAAAATCCAAATTTTTAACATCGTAGTGAAAATTATAAGGTGCTATATTCCCCAACATCAATACCCTTTTGGAAACCCATATCTGCACTTTCAAATTTTAAGATACCTATTAATATTACAAGAAATTCATATCTTTAAGGCCCCAAACACTATTCTGCCCAAATATGTTTGAACAGATACACATCAGTTCCTTCAAACTATTGGGAGATCTGTAGGGAGCTCCTTTTTCCTTCTTTTTTTCATTTTGTTCATATCATTCTTGCAATTAGAAACATTCACCCATAAAAACCCCAGGCAAATAGTAAACAATCACCTTCCAATGACTTCAAATCATAACCAAAAAATCAAGGTTTAAAAAGGCGAAACTAAGTACTGAATCGGTTTTTCTTTATGAGGCGAAGTGTAAGTCTCGAGGCGGAAGCCTCAAAAAAAAAAAAAAATCTAAATAATAGAATTATAAAATAATACAAAAATACAAAAAAAAATCAAAGTTGGAGCATATAGTAAATAGGATATATAGCCACTAGTCTTTTTAAGGCTGACTTTTGAATTTTCGATTTTGGTCCTCTAATTTCTAGCTGCCGTTTAGTTTTCTGGGTATTTTATTATTTTGTTTGGGTCCAAAATGTCTTTTTAAATCGCCCCCTTTTTCTTTTTTTTTAAGAAAGGCCCTTTCAAATTTAAAATGAGGCGTACGCCTCATACTCTATGAGGCGTGAGTCTCATATTTTTAGTCTCAAAAATACCGCTCGAGACATACTATATGTGCCTCACGGTGAGGCGCGTCTCACTACCGTCTTTTTAAACCATGCAAAAAAATGCGATCGAGATCAATGTTTTATATATAGTTCAAAATTGGGCCTCCATTTGGGCCAAGAAAATGGATGAATTGATAAGGCAACTGGATAGCAAATTTATTTGCCCATGTGTACGCATGGCTGAACTTTGCAGGGGCAGAAACAAAATTGCTTCTACAATGCATAAGCATGGATTATAACCATGCGTATGCACAGGGTTAAAAACTAGCCATTGAGAGCTGGTTTTCTGGTTTATTTTTGGTGGCTTTTCATGAAAAAACTTTTCACGAATCAATTGGAGCCTTTTCGTGGAGTACTGACTGAAAACTATATATAGGAGATAGTTTTCATTTCTAAACACAATTTGATACAAGTTATCATAATTCATTTAATATTTTGAAAGAGATTTCCCAATTCTCATATACATATTCAAACCACTATTTTGTTTCTTGTTCTTTAAAGAGTTTTTCACTTCATTGCTTTGTGCAAAACTCATAAAGGCTTGTCATATCCTCTAAACTATTTGCCGAAAACCTTAAAAGCAATTCGTGAGAGACAAATATCGTTTTTAGGAAAGCATATTATATACGGCCTTATTTTGGTGTTCTTCAGCTTTGCCCGTGTTTTAATCTCTTTTTTCTCCTCTTCAATTTTCCAACAATCAATTATCCCTATAATTAGTACCTTGAGGAGATAAGGAAAAAGAAAGAAAAAACCACAATACCTGAAAGAGAATGGTGAGGCGAGCTAGAGGAGCGGTGCAAGTTTTACTGAAAGCTCCGGCGATGCCACCGGCTAGGAGTTGGGGAACAGTTCCAATCTGCGTCACAGGCTGCTGCGGACGTTGCGGCCGAGAATGTTGATGGTGTATTAACTTCCTGGTAGATGTACCACCGTCCACAACCCCTCCATGCGCCGACATCCCAACTCTAGCTTCCATTTATCGAATTTCCCAAAAAAAAAAAAAAAATCCCGAGGTGAAACCAAATTATTGATTCAAGGAGCGTGGGAATTGAAATAAAGTAATGCTTTAAGCTTTCCTTTTTGATTTCTTTGCGGGGTTGTTGTAATAAACCCTAGAGAAAACCCTCATAACTCATAAGGGGAGTGATTTGAATTTGCGGAATAATCATTGTGCTATTGAGAATTGGGGTAAGCCTTTTCCGCCAAGAAAAGATGCAAACTTCGCAGAAAAGAGAATAAGCGGAATCTGGGTGTGATTCACGATATCCCTACAGAAGCCCAAACTATACATGTGGGCCAAGAATTAAAGCCCGAGATTTATAGGGTCCCACCAATATTTTTATGATTCGCAACATAGAACAAACCAGCATGATTGGTTAAGCTCATAAAAAAATATTTATATACACTTTTAACTCTAACTTTTTATTTTTAAGCATATTTCAGTAACTTTTTAGTTTTTAAGGAAAAAATATTTATTTTAAAATCAATATTGTTAAATAAGTACGTTACTCGTTTTTATTTTAATTAATTATTTGCTTAAAAAAGTGATTTTTTTTAAGCTTGGCCTAGCAAGCTCATATATCGATTCTTTTAACCATGTGTTTATGAATGTAAATTTAGTTGCATTATCCGATATAATAGTAACAAAGTTTAAATTTATGTTTACTATTGTGTTAAGTTTTACGTTCTAAATCTCATATACGTCGAGAAATAAATAATGTGGTTGATTAGTTAACAAACATGGACTACCAAAAAAAATCTTCCTTCGCCATCAGAAAATGGACCGGTAGGATTGCCCAATTAGAACATGTTTTGTCATTGATTGGTTATTTTTTGTGCTGCTTTCTATTTATTCATTTATTGGAAAAGAAATTTGTATAGGTTCGACCAAAAAAAAAAAAAAAAAAAAAAATTCATTAAGTGCACGCCAATATGTTAGGGTAGGGTTGTGAGCAAAAACCGTCAAATCGAACCGAAATCGCATTTTAGAAATCGTCGATTTTGTGTCATGTGGACCCGTTAAAAAAATGATTTTGAACCAAATCAAATCGATTTGGTTTAATTGCGATTTAAAATCAAATCGGACCGACAAAAAATATATATATAAATAAAAAAATAAAAAATGAATTTTTTTTAATATTCATTCAAATACGTAAAATTCAATAGTTTTGTCATTTTTTGGTATTTTTGTCAATTTTTAATTTTCTACTACATATATATTATTATTACTCATTAATAATCCTAATATATATCTATCAAGACTAACATAATCTATCAAAAGACATTTTTCTCTTCAGAATTCAGATGAATTTCAGCCATTAATCTTTAAATTGAGATTTAATCGGGATGCTAAGTTAGAGAAAAATGATTTTGTAGATTACCTATCCAACCGATGTGAAGATTTGACTGAGAAGTCATTCGACATTTTATTATGTTGAAAAATAAATGCTCCTAAGTATAAGATTGTCTTTCAAATTGTCAAAGATGTATTATTAGTGATTTAAATTTCTATAGTTGCTTCTGAATCTACATTCTCAATTGGAGGCCTAATACTTGATTCATTTACGAGTTCATTATGTACAAAGATGGTTGAGACTTGTATATGCAGAAATAATTGGTTGCAAACTAAAAAGGAACCTATAGTGTTGCGCCAATAATTAGATGAAGTTGAGACATTTGATGATTCAATGAAATTTATGGCAGGTGATTTATTTTTTCTATTACCATATTTTTGGAGATTCTCTTATCTGTCTAGTATTTAACACTCTGATGATGTAATGAATGCATTTGTTTGATCTTGCAGACGATGAATCATGTACGACAATAATTTATGTTTGAGTATATGTGAGAAATTGAGTTCGTAACAACATACAACGGTAAACTTGTATAATTATTATGTTTATATATGATATATAAATGTTTTATTATTGTAGCTGGTTATGCTCTCTGTCTAATCAGTAACCTTTTTTCAGATATGATGATCACGATGTCTTGTTCGATATCATTATATTTTTTGGGTTTTATATTTAATTTAGGAGACTTGTATTGTAAAGTGATCGTAATGTCATTAGCCTAAAAAAAGAACAAAAAATTATGTTTTAATTTATTGTGATTTCACTTTGATTTTAGTTGGTATTTAAATTTATAGTACATATATTTAGTTTGTTTTAGATTTATTGCTAGTAATATATATATATATATATATATATATATATATATATTGAATCCAATAAATTAATGGCATAAAAATAGACAGACAAAAAAATATACGACAAAATCGACGGTTTAAAATCGGACCAAACCATTAGGTTTAAGTTTGAATATTTTTTTTTTTAAATCGTTCAAAATAGTTTGGTTTAGATTTGAGTTTTTCTCAAACCGGTTTAAACGGTTTAGTTTGAAAATCTGTCAAAAATCGATAAAATCGGATCGCTTACACTCCTATGTTAGTGTGGAGAGAAAAATCAAATCTCTTGTTCAAACCCTGTTAAGTAAAGAGTTTTCCTCTTTCAAACTCAAGTGATTCTATATCGATAATTATCGATTTATGTAACAATTGATAACGTCACATTATTCAACATAGTTAGAATGTATTTATAGTATAACAATGATTTTACTAATATATATATATATATATATATATATATATATATTGGTAATCTTCTTCATAAAGCATAATTGCATTATTCTTCAAATTTAGGTAATTGATTGAAAATTCTTCATTGTCCTCGCTTAAAAAAACATAATGTGCTAAATATATTACAAGATATTTTAATTATGTTTAATCTTTAGCATAAATCATGATTTCTATGTCCCTATCCACGTCGGAATCGTTGAATCAACGAGCTCGCCGCCCTCAATTAAAACGTGTCTTGGGGATTAGAGAAATACGAGATCAACTCTTAGGTAAGTATTCAAGAATACATTTTTTATGTTTGGTGCAATGATATTGCCGAGTTCTCCACCAAACTACTTGCAAACATTGGGTCTTAATCTACTTGGCCCAGTCTGGATAGAGACTACTTTAAAATTCTTGGCCCACAAATATTCATTTGGGCTAATTAGTTTCATTGGATTCGACGAGTCCAATGATAAAAGAGAACATTACATAAAGAGGGCTGCTACATGAACATGGTTAGAGGTGTCAACGAGTTGGGTCGAGTCGGCTCAGAAGTCCAAAATAAGAGTCGGGCTCGAATCGGGCTTTTTGCAGGTCCGAGTCGAGTTTTTGCTCGCCCGAAAAATCGGGCTCTACCCAATTTCCGGCTCGGACTTTTTCGAGTCGGGCCGAACCGACGTTCCTCTCTACATTCCAGATTTTTCATTTTCAAAAATATTTTCGAGCTCGCAGGTCGGCTCGGACTCGGTTCCAACGAGTCAAGAGCCGAGCCCGACTCGGGTTTTTTGCTTGCCGAGCCTAGTCGGCCTGTGCCCACAAGCTTATTTGCCATCACTAAACATGGTCTCCTCAAACAGCTCAACTTTTACATAAATAAGGTGATGGACAAAACCACTTGAACAACCTCTGGTTGTCTAGGGGGTTATGTGGCGCCCCTGTACAACCAGGGGTTGTCAAAGTGGTAAGATTAGGGATGGCAAAAAGGTTCGTTAGCTCAAGCTGTTCGAGCTCGACTCGTGAAAAGTTCGAGCTGGACCTGGCTCGCTGCTCGAAAACATCGAGCCCCCTTCAGTGATGAGGCAGCAAACGTGCTGCCTTTAAAAAATCAAAAAAAAAAATCAAGTCTGCCTACCTCGGCCCGAAAAGGCCCGAGCCAAAAGTTCTGGACGAGTCTAAATTTTTGGACGAGCTTTTGCTCAGCTCGACCAGAGCCTAAAAGAAGCTCGGTTCATTTTATCCGAGCCTTAAGTTTCGACTTGCGAGTCGACTCGACTCGACTCGTTGACACCCTTAGATAAGAGTAAGACCCATAAGGTGATAATATAATGAATCATGCAACAATGATATAATAATTGATATAATGGTTGATACAACACCACATAAGATTTCGTCATTGAACTGTTTTAAACATAATCAATTATTTCATTCAATCACATCTTATCAACTAATATTATGTCATTTTATCTGTCAATCAATTTCTATCAAAGTGGCATAACTCTTATACAATACAATTCCAAAATTAAGAAACTAATTTTATTATTTTAAAAATCATAACTTAATTAAATTTTATTTATTAAAATATTTAATTTTTTATTAATTAAATATATTGAAATCACAATATTATATAATTTGTGGTCACATTTACAGAGGTCACAACCACGAATTATAAATTTTATAGGTTACAACTTATTTCTCTATCACAAATTATCAAATTAATTCGACATATTATTTCTTGATTACAAATCACAAATTTTATAGGTTACATTTATCAAATTAATAGGTCACGTATTATTTCTTAATCGCAAATCACAAATTTTATAAGTCATAATTTATTTATTGATCACATTATCAAATTAATAAGTAACGTACTATTTCATGGTCACAAACCATAAATTTTATAAGTCATAACTTATTTCATGGTCACAAAATATCAAATTAATTTGTCACAAATTATTTTTAGATCACAAATTATTTAATTATTGATGACAACTTAACAAATTATCAGTCACAATTATAAATTTAATCGTAATCTCGCATTTTTTTTAAGTCACATATTATTTATTTGTCATAAATTATCTGTTTCATTGGTTACATATTACTTATTGTGACCCTCACCACTGCCTCCAACAGCACCAACACCTATACCACCGCTGTCGGCACTATCTTTGCCAGAAACACCACCACTACCTCATGACAACTACTAGCACGATCACTATCGGCGTCATCGTCCTCTTTTTTAATGGTTGAGACATAGAGAGAGAATAAAAAGTGAGGAAATTTTTTTAGTGTTTGAGGGGTAGATGGGGTGGCTATATAGATTAATTTAATTTTATAATATTATTATTTAAAATTAAAAAAATAATTTATCATCTTATTTTTGTATAAAAAAACTTTCAAGTTTTGTTTTTGAAAATTGATCTTAAAAAGTATGGTATGGTGTAATTTCCACAATGAAAAATACATAACTATAATGATTTTAAGATACATTTCTAACTTCTCTTAAAAAGCGCAATAAGTATGTACTGTAGATGCAACAGTAACGGTGCATTCTACTGTAGAAAATTTATGTGACGGAAGTGTGGATATAATGTTTAATTGTATGTGAGAGAAAATCTTTTAAAAAGGCAAAAAAATGAACTATACTTTTGATTAAAAAAATAAGAAAAATGTTTTTCTCCTTTTTATGTATGCACCTTTAATATATATATATATATATATATATATATATATATATATTGCCTTATTTTAAACAATTATTTGCTTAAAATAATGAAATAATGAAATTGATCGTAAATAGTTTATACAATTATGCGGTGCACGAATTGTATATTTTTATTAGCGTAAAGATTTTAGTTTTTTTAGAATTATCTTAATTTAGAAACGTGTTGTTATAATTGAAAGATATTTTTTAGTGTTTTGATTGCGTTAGAGAAAAAAAACAAAAATCTTTGATTTTGCAATCAAAATTAACCAGTTACATTATAAAAAGAATTTATGGTGCTTATTAGCGAGTTAAATTGAATATAGTTGGATTTTTAAGTAATTTTCATAAGTTATATGCTAATAAAATAATTAGTTTTCTTCATTTTACCAGATTTAAATCACACTTACCGTATTTGATATGCATACCAGAATCGTTTTTATCGCATATTGATGTCACTTATCGTATATGAGACACCTACACTAAAATACGGTAAGAACGTGAACTTGCCGTATATGCTTTTAATACAATGAAATCCAGTAAGAACCAGAATTTACCGTATATTGGCTTTCCACTTACCGTATATTGACAAATTACCATGAAATACGGTAAGAACCAAAAAATTCATCAAATATCTTCAATTAAAAATAATTAAATAAGAACAATTATCTTTTAATGATTTACATTAAATTAAAGAAAATACGAAATTATGGAATAAATGAAATATTGCGTAAAAAGAAAAAAAATAACTTAAATCGACGATTTGAAAAGGAAAATATTGAATTTTGGCCCCGAAAATGACTCGTACCCAACGAAACTTGGCGACCACAACGTGCGTGACGAAAAGACCTTTTCGAATTGGGGTCATGAGAGCGATTCCGAAAATCGTAGCCAAATTGCAATTTTTTAGGATGAAATTGATAGAAAAGTCAAATTATGAGGACTAAAAAGTACAAGATGCAAGTTGAATAACTTGACGAGCAATTGCCCCGAGAACTTAGCTGCAATAAATGAAAGGAGTAAAAACTCCATGCACACGGAGCGCAAAAGCTCCATGCACACGGAGAATCTTTTAAAAAGGCAAAAAAAAAAAAAAAACTGCACCTTTGATAAAAAAAAAAAAAAAGAAAAGCGTTTTTCTTCTTTTTATATATGCACCTTTAATATATATATTTTTTGTCTTATTTTAAACAATTATTTGTTTAAAATAATGAAATTCATTGTAAACAATTTATACAATTATGCGGTGCACGAATTGTCTATTTATTATATATTTTTATTAGCGTAAAGATTTTAGTTTTTTTAGAATCATCTTAATTTAAAAACGTGTTGTTATAATTGGAAGATATTTTTTAGTATTTTGATTGCGTTAGATAAAAAAAAAAAAAAATCTTTGATTTTGCAATCAAAATTAACCAGTTACATTATAAAAAGAATTTGTGGTGCTTATTAGTGAGTTAAATTGAATACAGTTGGATTTTTAAGTAATTTTCATAAGTTATATGCTAATAAAATCATTAGTTTTCTCCATCTTACCGGATTTAAATCACACTTACCGTATTTGATGAGTATATCGGAATCGTTCTTACCGTATATTGATGTCACTTACTGTATATGGGACACATACACTAATATACGGTAAGAATCTGAACTTACCGTATATTGCATTTACCGTATATGCTTTTAATACAATGAAATCCGGTAAGAACCTGAATTTACCGTATATTGACTTTTCACTTACCGTATATTGACAAATTACCACGAAATATGGTATGAACCAGAAAATTCATCAAATATCTTCAATTAAAAATAATTAAATAAGAAAAATTATCCTTTAATGATTTACATTAAATTAAAGAAAATACGAAATTATGGAATAAATGAAATCTTGCGTAAAAAGAAATAAATAACTTAAATCGACGATTTGAAAAAGGAAATATTGAATTTTGGCTCCGAAAATGACTCGCACCCAACAAAATTTGGCGACCACAACGTGCACAACGAAAAGACCTTTACGAATTGGGGTCATGAGTGCGATTCTGAAAATCGTAGTCAAAATTATGGCCGAAATACTAAAAAAGGACCAAAACTGCACAAAAAGATGACTTCGTGGACTGAAGTGCAGAAGTGCCAAAAGTTTAAGGACTTAGGATTGCAATTTTTTAGGATGAAATTGATAGAAAAGTTAAATTATGATGACTAAAAAGCACAAAATGAAAATTGAAGGATTTGATGAGCAATTACCCCGAGTACTTAGCTGCAATAAATGAAAGGAACAAAAGTTCCATGCACACGGAGCTCAAAAGCTCCATGCACACGGAGCTTTGGAGCTTTTGCTCCGTGTGCATGAAGCTATTTTTTTTCGCACACAGAGCAAAAGTTTCTTTCATTTATTGCAGTTAAGTCCTTGTGATAATTGCTCGTCAAATCCTTCAACTTTCATCTTGTACTTTTAAGTCTTCATAATTTGATTTTTCTATCAATTTCATCATAAAAATTTGCAATCCTTAAACTTTTGACACTTCTACACTTCGGTCCTCAAAGTCATTTTTTGTGCAATTTTGGTCATTTCTTAGTATTTCGGTCATAACTTTGGCTACGATTTTCAGAATCGCGCTCATGACCTCAATTCGGAAAGGTCTTTTCGTCGCACGCGTTGTGGCCACCAAGTTTCGCTGGGTGCAAGTTGTTTTCGAGGTCAAAATTCGCAATTTTCACTTCCAAATCGTTGATTTAAGTTATTATTTTTTAAGAAGAGAATTTTAGAACTTCAAACGAGGGGAAGGGGACGAGAACCTTTATGCCCTTGTAGCACATGAGAAGATGACATTATTAGTGGCCCATGGTCTTTTAATATATTTCCTGCTGTTTGTTTGTGGATTCTAGCCCATATAATCGACGTCTTCTTCATGGCTTGTAACATACAATGGGATGATTATGAAACAAAACAATCAACCAAAATTTATGAAAACCTACATTCTTCACTCTAATGAATGTATAAAAATTACACAATTCGTGCAACGCACGTGACAACTATTAGTTTTAAAAATAAGAACTTATGAAATTTCTTCAAAATCAAGGTGGTCACATTTTATGACCCTGATAGATATTGTAACATATAATTTATTAAGTAGGTCACATTTACAATAACCGATCACATACCAGTCATAATTAAATTTGGCCACAATTACACAAGACACAATTTGTAAGCCACAAATCATATATTTAATATGTCAGAAATTATCCAATTAGCTCGTTACCCAATCAATTGGTCCCCAAACTCTAATTCGTGTATCTACAAACTGCAAACCCATATTCTCTACTTCCTTTATAGGCTCGAAACCAACTCCACCACCACCTCCAACAACCCATTTTCCTCCTTTTACCTAGGCCATCCCCCATTTTACACACACAAGCGCATATATTTTTTGTCCTGTTTATTCTTCTTCTTTACCTATTTACCACATCTACCCTTACTCTCCATTTGGCTCTATTGTGACTCCAAGCAGGAATAGATCCAACTCGTCCTACTCCAGAGGTTACAACAATCGTACACGTGTTAGTTATCCTTCAATAGATGATGCGCTAATTGGTGATTCGCTAGAGACTACTTCAAGATCGGGGGATAGCATTTCGAAATATTGAAATGAGGGTTGGGTGTTTATAGGTATGGGAGTGGTGACAAAAGGTGAATGATGGGTTGATGTTTATTATTTATAGACAGTGGTGGGAGTGGTGGTGGTGTAACATTCCCAAATTTTTATGGCACCTTTTTATAAATTTTAAAAGTCGAGGGACTAAAGTGAAATATATTTTAAATTCTCATTTTTTTTTAGATCAAATAATTAGATTTTGATAAAACGAGTTTTAATATATCAATATTAGACAATTTTTGTATTTCTTCGACTCTAACAAAAATTAATTCAGATAAGTTAGACTCAAAATATTTAAGTTTAAAGAAGTTATTAATTATTAGTATTTAATTAAGTAGGTTATTGATTTTAAAGTTGTTAATGGCCACATGTATAGATAGATATATATATATATATATATATATATATATATAATTCTAATTCTAATTTTGATTTTGATCATGGTTAATTGTAATGCTAATTTGATTAAAACTTCATTACTTCAATTCTAACACTAGTATACTAAGTCAAATGGAACCAATTATAATTAACTTCTACGTTTCATATGTTGATATAAATTCAATTAGGTGATTATGGTTGGTTAATTATTTTAATTACAAAAACCATTAATATGATACAATAGTAATTATATTATTTTAATTCAATTCTTATCCAAGTTCCTTGTATTACACGACTTTTCAATTGTAGTTGCATACAAACTCAATGGTAAATTTCAACTATAAATACTGCAAAAATTTCCATTAATTCATCACAAAAAATATAGAGAGCCATATCAGAGAGGGAGAGAGAGAGAGGGGGGGGGGGGGGGGGGGAAAAAAATATTGAAAAAAAAATGTGAGAAATAATGTTACGTTTTACGTGTAAAATTTTATTCTTTTCAATTTTTCAAAGTCAAGCTAAGATACTTATGTGCAAGTGGTTTATTTCAATATACCTTTATGTATTCAGTCATTTATGCATGAATATTTTTAGACCTTCGAGTTATTTATAAGGATATATGAAATTCTTCGAGAATTTAAGATGATCTGAGATGGGTGTCTTACTTGGTCATCGATACACTTCATAAGAGAAGAGTAGTATGAAGTTTAATTGAATGTTATATAATTATGTATAAAAATTGCACGTATTTCAATAGGTGTTTTTAAATAGTCACTCTTATAATAATTTTGCAGGTTAGTTCGGGTCAATTGGATTCGTGGCAGGATGGTGATGCGGGCTGCTAGAGGATTGAAGAAAAAAATAAATACTATTTTTTTTTTGGTCCTTCAATTTATTAGTTTAGTTTGTTAAATTATGGATCTGTGAATTGGGGAATGAGGTGGTGAACTGGTGGTGGTGCGCGACAACGGGCGAATGGTGAAAGTGGAATGGAGATTGTGGATATGTGAATTGGCGAAAAAGTTAGGATGTCGTACATACACATGATCTTTGAAAAATAAAATAAAATACTTATTTTTTAAATGGTAAGTTAAAAAGCAGGGGTGGACTGGTGGTGGCGGGCGACAACGGGCGAATGGTGAAAGTGGAATGGAGATTATGGATATGTGAATTGGCAAAAAAGTTAGGGTGTCGTACACACACATGATCTTTGAAAAATAAAATAAAATACTTATTTTTTAAATGGTAAGTTAAAAAGCAGGGGTGGACTGGTGGTGATGGGCGACAACGGGCGAATGGTGGAAGTGGAATGGAGATTGTGGATATGTGAATTGGCGAAAAAGTTAGAGTGTCGTACATACACATGATCTTTGAAAAATAAAATAAAATACTTATTTTTTTAAATGGTAAGTTAAAAAGCAGGGGTGTGTAATTTCTTCTTAACACTAATATTCCATCCACTAATCCATTTGAAGCCCATTTGTTGTAAAATTGCTCTAATCTAGATTTGAATATATTTCTAGTAAATTTAATTCACGACCATTACACTCACTATAGGTCAATAAAGGAAAGGTACTTGAACTTTATTCAATTGGGTGATTATTGATGAGATAATTATAACAAAAACTTCAGACCTTTGAAATATCAGTAGACTTTTTCAAGTTTTTGACTTGTTGCTATCGTCACTCCTAACATTTTCAAACGTTGCAGGTGAAATCCTTTTGGATAGTTTCCATCCACAATTCCGTCAGTTGATAAACAATTTAACTTTGATCACATTTTAATATTTTAAAAATGGGTAAAGGGGTAAATTTTCATTTATCACATTAAATAATTAAATAAAAAATAAAAAAACACACACACAAAAGTTAAATTGGGGGTGGGTGAGGGGTGAGTGGAAGAAGCTGACTACGTGTGTCTCTGTGTGTGTGTGTGTTTTTTTTATAAATTATTTAATGTGATAAATAAAAAGTTACCCTTTTGCCACATTTAAAAATATTAAAATGTGGTCAAAGTTAAATTTTGGTCAATTGACGAAATTGTGGATGAAAACTGTCCAAAAGAGTTTCACTTGTAACGTTTGAAAAAGTTAGAGGTGACGGCTGCTACAAATCAAAGGTTTTGGTAAAGTCTGCTAGTATTTCAAAGGTTTGGGGCTTTGTCACAATTATCCCTTATTGATTTCAATCAATCAACTCCATTTTAAGTCGATATCAATCAGGTAACTACATTTTAATTTAATTTCAATTAATGTAACTTCGTCCTAGAACGACTAACGAAATTGATGACATGATAGTCATAAACACTTTACCATTAGTTCAGTGAAATAAATAAAACGTCTATCATTTATTGACTACCACATCGATGTTCATCAATTCAAGTGATAGAATTGGATGTAGTTATTCGATTGAAATCAATTATATTATGATTACATGATTGAAAAAAATTTAAAATTACAATGTCTTATTGACATCGATGTATAAATATAGCAATCGCGAATTGAATTAACTACCTTTATTGCCATATATTGAGGTCAAAATCATTTGTTGTATGGACTTGATGGTATTGATTTTTTAAGAGTCAAAGGGGTTAACTACGAGTCTTTTGAAAGAGAAATGTTTTAATAAAATAATAGTTATATGTCGTTCACACTTTTACCAAAACAGCAAGTTTGATTAAGTAAGTAAATTAGGATTCGTTGATGAAATGACCTTTTTAGATCAATTTAAAGAAAACTTTTAACATGATATGAACATTGTTTGCTGGAATTTTGAAATGTAAACAAGATTGTAGTATTGATGAAAATATGCCTAGTAGTATTATAGAGAATTGACTTTGACTCGGCCTATTTCGTCGAGAGTTTTCTCCTTCATGTAGGTCATAAGACTAGAGTTATCATCATGTTTTGTCAAGCTAAAGAGTCCAATTTAGTGGTGTGCGTCACCATCCTCTTTGAAGAGATTTTATTAGTTGAAGAGTTCATATGAGAAGAGGGAAAAAAAGAATTAGATTCTGTGTTTACTATTTAAATTACACCAAGTTCTTGTTAAAGAATATAATCTCACATTGAATAAAGATGAAAACATAGACCAATTTATAAGACATTGGGTTACTCTTCTTAAAAATGTTGACATTTTAAGATGGACCCTCAAGTCTTAATATGGTATTAGAGTTCATTAAACTCCAACGAGCGATTCGATCCGATTAAGACTCAAAAAAATGAGCATACGAATTTCAAGATTTGTCTGCTAAAACGAGCCACCATCTTAAGGGGGCATGTATGGACCCCCAAGTTTCTATGTTTTCATCTTTATTCGATATGAGATTATATTCTTTAATAGTTCTTAAAAAGAATTAAAATTAGAGTTTTGCTACAGGCGCCATTGGCACCCCAGTCACGGGTCTGACATTGAGCCTGATCATGTGGCTTTATCCTTAAAATTATTCCAACATATCCATAAAGTCTTGTTGCATGCTTTTGAAGCAATTGTTTTCTTTTTTTGTTGCATAAAGCATCTTCAATTGCAAATCATGTTTCAGTTCTCTTTTATACTCATTTCACCTTTGATTCCACGCTTAATAAAAGATTAGTGTAATAATAGAGTTTAACAACATTTGTTGGAATTGATTTTATAGAACATTTAAATTGAGATTAAATAATTATTTAACATCTCATTAAATTTATGTACAATTGGGTAGCTCTAACCGCTTCATGTATGAATTATCAAACACGTTACACTCGATTTGTTTTGTCATTGAAGTTAATTGAGTAGCACCGACATTTGTTTTTTTTCTTCCACTTTGTTTTTTTTCTTTTTCTTTATATCTCTGCACAAACGACCCTATATATATATATACTACACTTTTATTTAATTTTATTTGGATAACTTCGTCCATTTTCATCACTTGAACTAAATGAAATTGATGACGTGACGTAAAAAAAAAAAATTTGATAATCACAATTTATTTAACTAAAAATTGTACTTATTTCACATTAGTAACTGACAATGACGTGCAATGATCATTATTTATTGGTTGTCGTTTCATCATTTTTTTCAGCAAAATTGGATAAAGTTACCTTTATTAAAATTAAATCAAAGTATAGTTACATAATTAAAATTAAATTTAAGTATAGTTAGCTCGGTTAAAATCAAATTAAAGTGTAATTATTTGATTGAACATAATTGAAATGTATTTATCTGAATGACAACAAGCGAAAATTTAATTATTGAAATTTATTTGAAATGTTACTTTATAAGCTAAAAAGTAATATTTATTTAAACTAAGCCAAAAATAAAAAAAAAAAAAAAAAAATCCTGGAAAAGGTGTTTAGTTGAAATGAATCTAATTGGAGGGCCATTATTGATTAATTATTAGCAGCACATAAATCAGTGGATTGGTTGCTTGTTGTTGTGGTATTTGTGCAATGAATTATTCAGAGACTTGATAGCACATGTATGGTACATTTTCTGTCGTTATTGGGTTCAAAGTCAATGAAAAATTGTCAAGTATTGTTCTGTAAAAATTTTGTCAAATTTTGCTTGTACATGTAGCATAAGTGTTGTGCAATCATGTAGAAGTATAATGTGGATAATGCATTAACATCACTGAGAGGTCCCCATTTCTATTCCAATTCAAAAATTGAGGTTCCAAACCAATACCATAGAAGCATGTAGACCCTTCAACTATTTACCTAAATAATCCAAGTCCAATCCCGCTACAGTGACCAATTTTGTTGATATGTGGGATGACCGACACTCATATTGGTGGGCCCATTTTTTTGGGGACTTTTTTTATTCACCTGGCACCTGCACGTTTGTGAGAGTATGTCAACCATTTGATCATCTATTTTCGGGCCAAGTAGCATAATTCAATCCAAGTTTATGAACATCTTAGCCTATCATAGACTAGAGTGATGCACCCAAGTTAGTCATAATAGTGTGGACGTACAATTGAGATGTAGTAAATATCAAAAAATATTATAGATATAAGTGTAGTAGAGGATTTCAACTAGAAAATAATTTTTTTTTTTTTTTTAAGGCTTCTAGACATTCAAATTTTCAGATATTAAGTTGGTTGTATATTGATGATTAATTGACAACTTTTATTAATGTTGCCACAAAGAAAGACATATAACATTTTTCACTCAAAAAGGCACAATAGATAGGAGAAAAGGAGCAAAATACCAAAAAATGAAAAGAGAAAAGGAAGATATCAAAGGAACAAAGTAACTGCCCCCCTACCTCCCAACTCCCACCACTTCTTGCTCTTGTAATTTCAAGAAGTCACAAGCATTTAGAGAGATAAGAAGTGAACGAAGAAAAAGCTCTTGCTACTATCATTATAAACGTAGTTGGAGGATCATCATTACCAGTCTTGTATCTTGTTGAATCTGTTTCCTCTTTTGACGTGATCTCTCCTTCAACTCTGCCCCTTGCTCGCACCAGGATTTGCATATGTTCTACCTCCATTGCCCTTCTCCATTTCACAAGCTCCTTACCTTTTTTTTCCCGAACCCCTTATATATCTACTCATCGCATTTACGTCGCCTTCCATTAATGACAGCTTAGGATTGGTTAGGGGCCGGAAAGTTTTCTTTTACTAGTTCTATGTTTTCTATAACTTTTAACGATCAGTAAGTGGAAATTGTAAGTTAGTTCAATGTTTTATCTTGAAACATTGAATACTAATCTTCACTAAAACCCAGCACAACACGAATGGTTTACGGATTTCCACTATAAACATCGAATAATTGGACAAACATTTATTTATCATATCTATTTTCATAATTTTCATTCATGTTCTAAAACACACTAAGTCCTTGTTTGGTTTCAATCTTTTAACCTTTGTTTTTTTTTTTTTTTTTTAACAAATTCATTTTCAACTATCCATTTTATTCAACTCACATCTTTTGTCAACTTTTAACAACGCATTTCATCATTTTTTATCAAAATCTACTAAAACTTTGATTCTTAGCCAAACCAGACATGACCTAAATATGTTCAAAAGGTGCCCCCAGGACATATCTCCAAGTAGTAAAATGGAAGGTGGAGAAATTCAGCTTTACTTGAGACTGCCGCGTCAAGAGTTCGAATCTTGAAATATGAATTTGACTCTTAGGTAAGCGCAAGTGTACAAGCAGCCTTCCATCCTATACCATTGGAAGCATAACTTGTAATTTACCTCTTTCACCAAAATCTAGGGCAGGGCAGGACATGTCGGACCGTCAGGATGTAATCCGAAAAATAAAAGCTTAGCCGGTGAAGATACTATTACATGGTGGACACATCAAGAGATTTAAAAAAAACAAAGAGCAGGTTTCAGTGAAATGAAAGGGGAACCTATACTAGCCGTTAAGCAACTTGCAAACAATTAAAGTTGACGGCATCAACTTTCAGAAACCTTTACAAATAAAATAATAATGCACTCAACTTGAAAAATTCTCCCATGTTTTTAATATTCTTTTCAATTAAAAAACCTTATCAATTTGATTTCATAGATAGAGTCGAGACAACAAAACAGATCGAAAAACTTCCATTTCTTCCGTAAGTAATGCTGTGTTTTTATATTCACATTTACTTTCAGAATTTCTTATTGAATATAATCTTAACAATTAACCAAATATTAATACCTAAAACCGAAAAAATATAAAATGAAAGGATAGATACGGCAGGAAAAAAAATATTAATATGGGAGGGGAATGGGAAAAGGATTATGATCCTAACTGGACCCACCGTGCAATGCTTGGGACTCCTAGGTTAACAGCAAAAACCATATAGTAACCCGGCGGCGCCACCATTCCACCAGGCGGCGATGTACATGTTATCTTGTAATTCCCGGCACCATCAGGAATCGGGCTTGTTACCGTTAGTTTCACCAGCCTCTGTCCTTGAGAAAACGAGTGGGTGGAAAACGGTGCACTGGCTAAATTCACCTCGATCACCCCCACCACCGGAAGCTCAGCTGTGACAGTCGCCGTGAACACCTCTCCATACCCCACTTTCTCAGGTAAGTCCACAAGAACCGGCCGTATATTAGCTTTGTCCGGCGACAAATACTCCGGGGAGAACGCTTCGATCCTCAATTCGGTCGGAAACTCAGCGTTGAATTGGTAGAAATAGTGTGGGTTACTTCCGGCGAGCAAAATCCTCCCGTCCGGCAACAAATTTGCCGTAGAATGATACATTCTTGGAACCGAACCGGGATTCAAGGTCATGAACCGCAGCCCTACCGGTTCACTAGGTCTATACAGAAGCGGAAATAAACACGGTTGAGAAGCCATTTCAAAACCTTGAGTCCCTGCCTGAGCTCCATTAATGATCAGCACATCCCCCGTGGGCAACATCACCATGTCACCCATAATTCTCCCAAATGGCATGTCCTCCATTTCCCAAACCGGGTCGAGCCCGGTAGCCTCGATCCGACCACAACTTCCATGTGCTGGAGTATCCGTTGTCCTCTCCAAGTACGCCCCATATTGAGCTCCTCCACATATTACAACAGTAGCAGAGGAATAATCGCCGGTTAACGGCAACATCACCGACGACCCTGCGGAGGGGTAATTTCTTGGACCACCATCAAGTATGGGATAATTTTTTGCTACAGTATTTGTATTGTAATCGTATAATACAGCTTTATTGTTGGCAAAAATGAAGAGTTGGCCAGTGGGGAGTAAATGGACATATGGATAAAGATTATCCATTTGATTGTCTTCAACTTCACCCAGAAAAGAAAACATTATGGCACCACTTTTCCTTGGTGGGAAAAATTCTACACTATTAGAAGTCTTTCCACCGATAATAATAATTGAACCATCTGGTAATATTTGATTAGTAGCATACCATCTGCCTTGGGAAAGTTCAATATCTTGAAGTTCTTCCCAGTCACAGAGTGAATTAGCATCACAGGGAGTGAATTTTCGAAATTTCTTCCAGCCTTCAAGGTCGCCGCCGGTGTGGAGGAGGGTGCCATCCGGGAGAAACTGGCCGGAGGAGCACCAGGTGTCGGTGAGGATAGTGAGTGGGCGGAGGGTGTTGGTTTTTAAATCGAGGACGACTGAGTGGGCAGTACAGTCTCTTCCGTTTCTCAACAAAGGATCGCCTTGACTGGGCAGGCAGCGGTGTTCTGGCAGGAGTTTTCTTGATGGGCCGATACGGGTCCGGTCGAGAAGGACGACGGTGTTAAAATGGGTCACCGCCGTGTGCATGGAGGCTATTCCGGCATCGGGGACCAGAAGCTCCCACGTCCCCGGGAGGGCGGCGCGCGCTGCCTGAAAACCGAAGAAGAAAAGAAGAAGAAGATGATGGTTCCAAGCGGTCATTTTTGTCATAAGGGTAGTAGTGTACAGAATAGAGGTGTCAGTGTGGTCCTTCTGTGACGGTGGCACTTAAAATAACACGGGTGATGGGTGTATTATATAGACGTCAAAAAAAATTATCAAATATTTATTTTAATTTTGTTTAATTTAAATCAAATCATCAAAATTTTTAAGATCCCGTAGTTTTCATACTCCGTGGTATATTGAAGTTTTAAGGTTTGAGTCATGTTACATGAATATTATGGATGATCGAATGATCGCATACTCACATGCGAAGAAATATTATTTTATTCACATGGATCCCACACACTTACATGTAGTTACCCATGTGATCACCATGCGGATAGACTATAATTTTTTTTTAAGGTTTATTAGATTCTCCAGATTTCAATGAATTCTTTACTATTTATATAGATTGTCATATATTTCAAGTATTTGAATTCTATAAAAATAACTAATTTCGTTAATATAAAAAATAAATATAAATAAATTAAATTAAAGTTTGATTAAAAAATCGAAAATAATTACAAACTACAAAGTCATTAAAAAAAAATTTAAATTTTTTTTCATTATAGCGTGTAATATTACATATAACATATGTACTATATTTTTGTAATTTAAAGATTCATTTAATTGATTTTTTTAACCACACATTTTTCAATAAAATAATATTTTTCATCATATCAATAATATTTTTTTTATTTTTCAACCACATATTCTCCATCACATCAACAGTAAAAATACATTTTTACTCCAAATGTGCACAAAACACACTCAAAATGGGCTAATTAATTTTTATTTTTAGTTACTCGAAATAAAACTTCAAGACCAAATCCTAATAAAAACGAGAACCTAATTACTATTTATTTCTTTTTATATTTTTGTACTCTATTAATTTCTTTATTTTGTAAATAGGTATTGACTTTATATTTATGGACTTGAAATCTATGAAATCTAATGTATCATACTATATATATAATTTTTACGAAGGTTGATATGTTTATTTTTAGACTTAAAATTCATTTAAATCTATTCAAATACTTATAATTAATGAAATATCTAGAAATTCATTAATTATTGGGGATACTTAAATTTTAATTTTAATAAATTTTTAACGATGTTTATTAAAATACGAGTTAGAATACTTGGATCTCAATGAATTTTAAAATTTCATTAGAATTTAAATTGAGAGAATACATGTTTAATTCGTGATAAATAATACCTATTACAGACTACGCTCTCGTTTGGGCCCCTTCTTCCAAATTTTAATGTTTGAAATAGTATTTTTTTTTTTTAGAATGTGTTATTTAAAATAATAATAAAAATTCGATTTACGTGTAATATTATTTTATAAAATATTGTGTGGTTAAAAATAAGAGTATGAAGAAAAAATTGAAAGAGAATGAGTGTAAAATGGGGGTTTGCGTGAAGCAAGAGATCTTAACTGAGCGGAAGGTGAGGAGGTTAACCCTAATTATGCACGACGGTGCTACACGAACAGGCCTAGGATAGGTCTATTGGCGGGGGACACATGTTCCTCCCTATTGACAAGACGTCTCTAGTGTTTGGTTTTGCTAAATGAATTAAGCTACTCAAACACTTTGGATGATCACTCGATTGACACCTTCCTCACATGAATGTGTGGGTCTCGCAGGAATAAAATGATATTTTTTTCTTAATATGTGTGAGAATGTCAATCAAATGGTCAATGATGCGAGTTATGTAACATGGTTGTTGCTGAATTATGCATGGAATAGTAGTATAGTACGAATGTCCTAGGAGTTAGCCGTTACGTTGTTGACTCGCAGCCATTCTTCATTCGCTAATATCATAGCGGCGGGGCCCTATGTTTCAAACGAGTTCAATTACAAACGTACACTTTTTTTTTTTTTTTTTTTTTTGCATTAATATATACAAATAAAAGTAGCAAAATTACTTTCAATAAAAAAAATAGTGGAAATTACACTAGTAATGTTATGCAATATCGCCAATGCTAAAATGCTCATTTATACGATAAATTTCATAGCACTTTTTTAAAATTGAATTTATCATTTAATTTTTATTTGTTATAGATTAAAATTTAAGTCAAAATTAACAATTAATTTTAATCAAATATTTCATGAAACACACAAATTTTCAACTATATATTTCATCAATATTAACAAAAGTCTATACTAAACAAGGCTTAATCTCACATATCGTCGTACCATTATGATCCCATATAGCATTATTCCAGTTACGTACATGCTTCAACTACTACAACAATATCTTTGACAAAATTAAAGCTTTCAAATTTCTTTTATTCTTCGTAAATTTAGTTAAAATTGTAAACTTTTTTTGACCAATTGATCTTATTAGGAGCGGAGGCTGTCCAAGTCCATCTATTTTATTTTATTCATATTTTTTTTTAAAAAATAAAAATTAATGCATTGGCAAGGTGATTTCACATCCATTAGCCAAAAAACAGAGGGACAGTGAAGTTGAAGGAAAATTAAGTGGACCATTATGCTTTAGTTGAAAAAACAAACTTTTGTTAATACAAGAATCGTAATGCACGTTGCTATTGGCATATTTCCCTAGGTGAAGTTACCGTTACGCAAACCATAAATTGAGTACAGCAAGATGTCTAGATTAAGCAAATATGTCTTTATTTCTTGGATAAAATTATGAGATTTTGCTACATGTACCATTTGACTTACCTTTTGATTTACTCGATTTCATCTTTCTTCTCACATGAAGGTCGATCTTACGTATTTATTGGATGTGGGACCCGACCTCCATGTGAGGGGGGAGGTGGGGTCAGATAACCCAAAGGGTAAGTCAAAAGGTACAAATGACTTAATCCAAAATTATGTGTACACAATAATACACATAATGTTTTACATCCCCCTCACATGAAGGAGGGTCCACACACAATAAAATATTCGTGGACCCCCTCCATGTGAGAGGAGTGTAATGCATTGAGCTGTACATATAGCATAACCCTTATTTCTTTTCTACTTTTTTGTGTTGATCTTCACTCTTGTGGGTAAAAAAAATTAAACCCCTGTTTCGCAAGGAATAAAATAATTTTTTTAGTAAATTTTGATAAAAATGGGATAAAACGTATTATTGAAAATTTGTAAATCTCATAAAATATACTATTAAAATTAATTTTATGTATGATTAAAATTAATTATTAATTTTGACTTACATTAAAATCTGTATAAAATAAAAGGGCTAAATAAATAAGAGCAATATTTTGATCCACCCCAAGTCTTCAAGAAAATTGAGACGAATCAGAATAACGAGTTTTGAATTGATTGACCACCACCATAGCAATACACGTGGGCTCCAATTCAATTGCGAAAAAAAAAAATGTATAGCCTAAAATAAGTTTTGTACTTCATTTTTTAGTCCACCCAGTTGGATGGTAATTACCGGCTCTTTTAATTAGGTTGGGTGCGATTTAGTTTGGGCGATTTCGAATTGGAGTCGAAATCAAAACTAAATTAGTTGATTTGGATGAATTTCAACTCAAACTAACTTACTTTAACTCTTAAATCGAACCGAATCAAACTATAATGCTCCAAATTCTTGAAACTTGAAGCGTTAAAAAAAAATCCATCTTCTTTATTTGAGCTCTTAAATGTTAATCAAAATAAATTTTAAATGAGAATTTTTTTGAAATTTGAAACATAAAAAAATGTAATGGGAGAATTTTGTTCATATAGATTTGGACAATTTTGGTGTAATTTTATTTTGGATAACATTTGGAGGAAATTTAGCAAATACTGGTTGAACAGCAGCAAAAAAAATTATGTTTGGTCTAGCAAATGACCACTAAAAATTATGAAATTTGAACAGAGTCTGTATCATTCATAAATGTACCACGTATAAAAATTTAGGGTCTCGGAGATAATGTTTGAAGCACGAAAATATTGCTCGACTATGCTGGACAAAAAATTCAAAACTGACCTAATGCAGTTTACTGAAATGGACATAACTTTTTCTCTAAGTACTATTTTAAGGTAATTCTAAATATCACTATTAGAAAACTCATAGACCTTTCAAACCCTACTGATATCACTCTAAAACATGTATCCCAAGTTATACCATTTTCAAATAGAAGGACAAAATCTGAAATTCAATTCAACAGTAAATAAATTTCATGCATAGTCAATCCAACATTAGTAAATTATAGCTGGCATTGGTCTATAAAACTGGACAAAATAAACATTAAAAATATTTTTTAAAGTGTCATCTAAGTATTCATAAAAGGTTTACACAACTGAAATCTTTTTACTAGAAAGTTGAAAACATTTCAAATAGCCGAGCACTTGCCACTATGTCAAACCACCGTCATGCCTCGATTTAACCTGTAAAATTTAGTAGGGATGAGTACCACAAATGATAGTCAATAGGAAGCACTTGAGTAATTAGTAAAAATATATATTTTCAAAAATGCAAACTTTGGTCAATTGCGTCATCATCAATTTTGCAAAGCGAATCGATAATCAATCAGCTCGCTTATTCTCGGGTTTTAATAACCCCTTTCATAATCTCTTCATCTCTTATTTGAACCACCAAATAATGATTCAATTATCTTATGAGTGACACAATAACACATTTAATAAAAATCGTAAAACGAATAATTCTTACTGCCCTTACAAAAGTGCCAAAAAAACATCCTACCTTAAATACTTGGAGTTTGAATACCCCTTTTTTATCCAATTTGAAATAAAATCCAGTGTACTCTTAGCTTCTCCTTTAGAAAATTTCCAATTCCAACTGTTTTTAGTCTATGGGACAAGGACAAAATAGATTTATGTATATGTATAATAGTTTGCAGAGAGAATGTGGCTTTAGGGGTTGTAGGAGGTTATTGTTTTAAATTTCAAATGGAAGTGACGGTTGACAAAAGTGGGTTAGTTAATTGGCATGATCATTTAACAAGTTAGTGGGAGAAATGTGGCTAAAGGAGTTGAAGGAGCTTAGTATTTTCCAATACACATGAATAGGGGTGGACCCATCTAGTTTGTTCAGTACGGGCGAAATACATCAAAAAGCGCCATCGTTGCTGAACTGTTGATTACACAATAGCGCCACCGTCGTCGAAAAATTCATGAAATGCAACCCACTAGACATAGTACCTCTTGAGATATTGCAACAACACCATGTCTCTAGCATGTAGACAATAAAAACTCTAGAACCAATATAATTAATAAGTAGGAGAATATTCAGAGAAAAGATAAATAAATAATAACAAAGCATTCGCTCATGGTAAGTTTATTTGGAAAGATAAAGCCTCGTGGCCATTTATATCCAGCTCTACCACATGAACTCGAGTTGAAGAATGATACTTAAGTCATCCTTCATTAACAAGAATATGATATACATAGGAATCCTACATGCTGCATTACATAAAGCATCCAAGGTCCCAACTAATGTTCAGTATACTTCATTTAGCTTCTGCATACAAGTTAGACAAAGGGGAATACAACCACGGAAACATCATAATGCTTAATAACTCACATGTCTTTAATCATCTGCATAGTTTGCTAGCATCTAAGACACAGAACGTTTTCTTCAATTGGGCTGAGGTTCAGCCAAAGTCAGTGCAGGCGTATGCCTGCATCTGCCTGCACTCGTCCTGCTATGGATCCGTCCCTGCACATGAATGCAACGATTTTGGCATATAATTAAGAGTTTAAATTGATAAGGTAAGTGGGTGGTTAGATAACTAAATTAGTGGATGGTGAAAAAAAATAAATGGGGTGCCTTAGTGGAGAAAGAAATTAGATTTGAGGATTTAAAAAATGTTAAAATTAGAGCCAAACGTAGGACAAAAATGTTATGTTTTAAGGCCTGTTTGGTATCCACAATAAATGTATCCAATTTAAAATTTTTAAGGACTTAACATAGATGACAATTAATATAAAATATGTAGTCACACATAACGTAACCAAATCAAATAAAAATTTATCGTTTAAAAAAGATTTCGACATCTTACAAATTTTTTAGACAAATGAACACAACATTACTATCGTGACCAAAACTTTAATTTGGACTATTAGGAAGTATCGTAACGACGTAGTAATATAATTCAAATTATTTTTTAATTCTACAAGACAATTCATTTTAAAACGAAACACAAGATTCTTATTTTGAAAAAAAAAAATTGGTTGCTACACAAACGGTTTGGACTTTTAGTCCAAATTGATTTTAAAAAAATTCTTGTTTGAGTTTTGGTCCCCATTTAGATTACTAGAACTAATTTAACAAAATAATTTTATATTACAATAACTATTGACTAACAAATAAAATTAGGTTAATAGAGACGGATCAATAGAAAACTTAAATTTTTATTTTTTTTATGTATTATGTAGTCTGATTGTTCGAGTAGGAAAACATGTTAAATATAACATAATGAGCTTGTGAAAGGAATTTTCAATCCTATTACTTACCGACAACATTATATATTGAAGGGAATTGAGATATAGTTATAAGAGTAAGGCTTATCTTTTGATTTTTATTTTTCTTAAATTAAAAAAAGATAAACATATAAGTGGGTTGGGTTGGGTTGGTTCATTAACCAACAGTTTGAGACTTCAAACCATAATTAAACCGATCCATCATGATTTTGTTTAAAAGAAAATCAAACCAAATCAATTAATTGTGTCAAACCGAAATGAGTCGGTTTGATTTGATTGGTTTAATCGATTTTTCGATTTTTCGATTTTTTAGCCCAGAGCTACTTTTGATTAACAATTCAGTGAGATTTATTACATATCTATTTCCAAACTAAGACGTGTAAATGAATTTAAAAGAGTTCTGCATCTCATATAACTTTGAATTTTTTTTATCCATGAGATGTAAATTTCGTCTCTTTTTGAGCAAATAAAGAAAATGTTCAACGGTTAAAAGTATTCTACTAAGGGACGTAATTATAAAATGAAAAATGGGTTCCGGTCCAATGTAAAATTAAAATCTTTTAATTCATGAAATTGGGCAAAAGAATATTTTTACTTGATAAAATTGATTTGAATTTTTTGTTTTAAATTAAAAGAAAAAATTGAGCTTGTGGGCTCGGCTCGTGAACTCACGAACTCATGGACTGAGCAGAGCTAAGCCCTTGAGCACGAGCTCGTGGGTAGATGGGCCGAGTTAACTTGGCTCAACCTATTGTCACTCCTAAATTAAACCCAATACATTTATGAGAAAAATTCATACCTTAGGCCTTAAATTTAGGTCAATTCAATTTTCAGATCACAAGTTTTTATTTATTTATTTATTTTTCAAAATTTAGATGGTAATTAAATATAGAATAATATCAATCTCTCTCCAATTTGGCCCACGGTCACCGGTATCCGTCCGTTGTCATTCCTTCTTACTGGCGTGGCCGACGTGGCATCTACTCGTTCGACGACATCCACTCTCATAGTCACCAACATCAGAAAGATAGAGTATATAAAGATTGTCGACAACTAAGCATCTTCTTTGACTGCGAACTGATCGTCTTTGAGCATCGCCGACTCAGATAGTAAAGAGAGATGAAGAAAAATAGCCGTCGTTGAAGAACATCGACTAAGCATCATCGTCGGTAACTAATCATTTTCTTCAACGACGACTAAGCAGTAATAGTGCAATTTAAATTGATTTTTTACAATTACTAACAGGATGAAAGAACTTCAATTTTGACCTTTTGAAAATCTGGTTGATTGAATTTGTGAACAGTTTAGAGAAATCAATGACATTTGATTAGTTCTCTTGAATTTACATTGATTTATTGTTTGTAATGTTGTTTCAAGTCTGTAATCAATTCTCTTGAATCTGTGAGTTCTAAACATTGATATGTTATCAAAGAAGGTGATCAGTGAATTATAACCCGTGACTAACTAATATTGATATGTGAACTATAACCAATGATTTGTGAAAATTTGTGACCTATACAATATGACTATCATATGAACGGTGACCTGTAACCTATAAAATATAACATGTGATCTATTAGTCTGTGACCAAATAATATTAAACTGTAAATTATAACTTGTGATCTGTGAACATATATGACCTATACAATATGACTTGTGAACTATAACCCGTGACATGTGACTTATGAACTATAATATATTACCAATTAATATTGACCTGTGAACATAAATCAGTGATATGTGATCTATAACAAGTGCACAGAGATATTTGACATGTTATCAATTCACATGTCACAGGACATTGTGCATAGGTCACATGTCATTGCATCAATATCATAAATTATTTTTTTTATTGATCACGGATTAATCCAATTTATTAGTCACAAATGTGTTTATATAACCCCAACCTAACTCAACACCATAACCACCATCAGCACTAGACCAGCCCCTATTAGCACCAATACAATCAGCTCAACGAACCAAGCAAATTTTTAAACTCTGTTTGCTTACCTTATCTCCAAATGATCTAGCTACCTGACAATTCTAATTGGATATGTCCTTCCTATCTGCCCAATTAAATAAATCATGAACAATGTTATAACTTGACATACTTGTAAAAAAACATAATTTTACTATGTTATGGTTCCAATTTAAGTCAAGACGCACTTTTGATGTAAATCGAGTATTTTTCTCTATCAGCAATTCACTGGCCATGTCATGAATTCTATCGTACCAGTCAAGAATTTCGTCTTTTTATTTATTTATAGAAATTACAATATATAATAGTCTTATAAAATAAAATTAAAGGTTAAGTGATAAAAATAAATAAAACATATAAGTGGAGTCTTTAAATTAAATTAAAACAAAAAAATAAATTGTGATAATAACTCTGAGTGGTAAGAATATTATTTTTTTACTGTGAATATTTTGAGCTTGGATTTTCTTAAGAAATGGGTCTTGGAACTGGGTTTGATTTTCTTCGTTGAAAATTTTGGGCTAGAGGGATACTTCGGTCCCGGATTAATATCTAGCCTGTGATGAAGGGATTTGGGTTTTAATTATGCCCTTGTTTGAGCCCCCACCCCCCCCCCCCTCGCCTTTTTTTTTTTTTTTTGTAAAATGTGTGATTGGAAAAGAAATAAAAGTTTTCGATTTACGTGTAATATTATTTTATAAAAGATTGTGTGATTGAGAGAGAGAGAAAAAAATATGATATGAAAATGGGCTCAAACTACATTAGTCCCTGATTTGAATTTGGTTCCAAAAAATGATCCAATTTGGTATAGTTTGTAGAAAAACCTTGAACTAATCATAGGGTAAGATTTATTACACCATTGATCGTGAAATATCAATTTCTGGATGGCTAAAATGTAAAGTCGGTGGAAATAGAAGAAAAAAAAAATCCTATTTGGGGTTTGGGGCTTGATTCTTCTTGTTAAACCCTTGAAATAAATTTTGATTGATACCGTGGCTTGAATCTTCTAGCATTTTTTCCCCTTCCAAAAGAGCTATGTCATAATTCACGCCCTGTTTCACATTTATTAAATCAAAACTTTTTTAATTTCAAACTCATTTACAATTACACATTTAAATAATAAAATATTTTACATGTAATTCAATTTTTTTTTGTACTTTTTAACCAGACAATTTTTTTTTTCTTTCAAAAAATGACTATTTCAAAACTCATTAAAATGAATGTCAAATTGGTGATGATGGTGGGTTATTTGTGTTGACCTCGTTTTCGGTTAGGATCACGCGGACAACAGATGTCAGATCCATTCACGTCCACGCAAGATTAGTCTAACACGCAAGGACTTAGGATGGTTGAAGAAGGGGGGGGGGGGGGGAAGAACCTTTCAGACATGAGACGGTTAGGTTAGGATCACGGAGAAGGGGGTTGACGATCGTAAAATAAGAATCGATCGTATATCAATTGATCAAGAACAAAGCGTATCCAATTAATACAAGAATGTAGTCAAGGGTTAGTTGTAGAGTGAAAGTCATCTGTATTGCTTTTCAAGTTATCTCTCTTGGTGTTAATTTCAATATCGTTTTCCAGTTGCATAGAGTGATCTATTTATAGTATTACAACTGAGATTGAGGTCGTTAGATTGCATTACATGTGGCCTCATTTTCTTAACTAAGACATCATATCCTAACTCTGACTATGACACTTTGGCAACAGCGCATTTAATGTTTACAAGTTGCAGCCACCCCATTAATAAAACAATACACCTAAACTTATTATAAAGGTCTCATCGGTCACTCTCCTAAGATCTTCAATTGAATGCACATCTTCTTGAAGCATGTCATTCTCAAGGGGCTTCGATTCTGGGCTTTGTGGACTTTCTGGAACATGAATCGCTTCGACTGTGAAGGCTTCGGACATGAAGGACTTCAGAGCAAAAATATCACTGATATGGAGCGCCTCGATCTTGGGCCACAGTCCATTCTGCTTTAGTGAGTATTAGATCTGCTTTGGTAATCAGGGTCCATGAGTTTTGAAGAATGGGGTTCACAGTACCAAGGGATTATCCGCGTAGAGCCACGTGTGGCAAGACGTAACCATTTGTATTTTTACTCATGCTTTTATTGAGAAATTAGTTTGACAAAATTTTAGCAAGTTACGAAACGTACACACGAGCCAATTCGCGCTCCACTCGTCCCATAAAATCGAGCTCCTGTTGCTCATTTCCAAAAATCCCGATTCGCAAATTTCGGGTTTAGAAGAAAACCGTCACCAAACACCACCAAATCTTACCTAAAACCCTATTTTCGACTTCCCCTTTAACTCCGAATCTCCCCACTCTCCTTGTCACTTTTCTCAAACTCTAATCTTAACGCCTCCGCCTCTGCTTTCTGCTGCCATGGTAACTTTTTCTTCCTCTCCTTCCAATTGAGCTTTTGATTCTCTAAAGTCTCTCTTTATACAATTCTTTTCTGTAATTGTTTACAATAATATGATTTATTTGATGTATATGTAGACTGGAGAAGCTGTGAACCCAAAAGCATATCCGCTGGCAGATGCCCAGCTGACCATCACTATTATGGACCTGGTTCAACAGGCTGCCAACTACAAACAACTCAAAAAGGGGGCTAATGAAGGTTAAATTACTTCCTTTTATTATTGTCGGTAATCGTTATTTTTAGCCTTTTTTCTTCTTTTTCTTTCAATGAGTTTGTTCACGATCAAATTGATATTTGGGGATTTTTATTGAATGAAATAATTGCTGCAGCAACTAAGACACTGAATAGAGGAATTTCAGAATTCGTAGTCATGGCTGCAGACACTGAGCCCCTCGAAATTCTTCTTCACCTTCCGCTTCTCGCTGAAGATAAGGTACTTTTTCTATTTAGAAGTGGTTGGTTTTCAATATATATGCAATATATTGAGTTGCTTATATAGGTTTATTACTATAATATGGAGAATTGATAGTTGTCGGCATACTGAGCATCAAAACTACAATTTTTCGGTTCTCAGTGGGGAGGAAAGTTCGAGTTAATGTGTTTATTTCTGAGTATAAGGTGCTGAAATGGAGCAAGAAGTAATTGTGCAGTATATGCAATTTTAGGAATCAAACATTTAAGTTAATAATCCAGAGTAATATGTGTTACAAGAACTAATAGAATTCATTTGCCAACATTAAAATCATTTAGAAACTAAATTAGAATCAATAATTTTGGACCCAAGATTCTAAAATAAATTTAATAAAAATGAACTAATGCATTACTTGTCCATCTTCCACTTTTCAAATATGATACGACTATTAGGGCTGTTTGGGATAGCTTCTGCTTCTTGAGAAGAGTTTTTGAGAGTAGCTTTGGTTAGTAGGCATGCAATGGGGTGGGATGGGGCGATCCGTCTCTGTCCTGCCGGGGATTTTACTTCAGTCCCCTTCCTGATTGGCGCTTAAGGCAGGGTGGGCCTGGTGGAATAATCCACCGCCTTGATTACTGCCCTGTTTATATATATTTCTTATTTTTTTTCCTACAAATTCTAGGGTAATTTGGGAATTGAGTCTGGGTAATTGGTTCAAGTTTGGTATAAAAAAATTGAGCTAAGGTGATTTTACTCGAATTTGAATTTCTTTTATAAAAAACAAGTTGGGCTAAGTTTTGCTGCCCCGCCCTGTGCAGGAAAACGCCTCCCCATTGAGGCAGGAAGGTTTTGCCCTGTGCTGGGCGGGGCTTGGGGTTTTCATGTTCATCCCCATGATCCAGCTTCCTCTTAAAATGCAAAGTAATTTTAGAAAATTATCTAAATAGGGTCAAAAGCATTTTCTTGGTGTCAGAAGCAGCTTTTGGCTTTTCATGCAAAACAGATCATTAATGATTCTCTTTTTGATCTTGTTGAAATCCTTAATTTCATTTATCTCATTGTTTACAATTTGAAGCATATTGGCTTAGTTCTCTTTTGGCCGTATATGCATTTAAATTGATTGATAGAGTTTGTTCCGAACAAGGAAGACACAATCGACACCGATAAGGAGAACTGGATTTTTTTGACCAGGAATTCTAACTTATTCTGTCTATTTTATGAAAAATTGATTACCTATGAATTTAACATTGCCAATGGCCTTACTTTCTCATCTCTTTCTGATTCATCTAACCACATAGAAATCAGACACTAAATGGGGAATTAAGAAAAGTGGTATTATTTTTATTGGCATTGTTACCGAGGAAGGAAAGCAACTTCCAGTGAAGGTATTATAGAAGCTAGGAGGGAAGGCCACCGGAGATTTTAACTGTTTGTTTGGGGGGGGGGGGGGGGGTAGAGGGATATCAGTGAGGCACTGTCGTACAGTCAGTAAAAGGACCAGAGGTGTAGCATTGGTGAGGGAGGACAGTGACTATGCAATTTGGCATTGGGGCTGGTGGAGATGATCTAGTGTTCTCTTGACAAATTTTTAGCAGTTTTGTTTGTCCTTTGGGTGGGGCATTATGTGTCTTGTATTTTCAGTTTTGTTTTTTCCTCTTTTCCAGTTTGATGGTATTTATTTACATTCTTAAGCTAAAAGGTAAATGAGTTGGTTTCGTCACTTATTTAAAATTGCTAATTTTGGTGGGGTTGTAATTGGATCACCCATTTGCACTTGCTAACATTAGTAGAAGGTGGATTTGTGCTTGTTAATGGCTCGTATTTTACCTTTTAAGCAGTCGGTTTATGTGCCATTTCCCACTGTATGTATTATTTTGTCATTTGTGCCATATTCTCTAAATCAGAAAGAGAATATTTTGTAACTTGCTTCTGGTAATTACTCAGATTCATGGTTTAAAAAGGCGGTAATGAAGCTCGCCTCACCGTGAGGCGCATGTGGTATGTTTCGAGGCGGTATTTTTGAGGCTAAAATATGAGGCTTACACTTCTAAATTTAAAGTGCACGCCTCATGGAGCATGAGGCACGCGCCTCATTTAAATTTTGAAAGGGTTATTCTTAAAAAAGAAAATGGTCCATTTAAAAAGACATTTTAGCCCAATCAAAACAACAAAATACCTAGAAAACTAAATGGTAGCAAGAAATTAGAGGACCAAAAATGAAAATTTAAAAGTCAGCCTTCAAAAACTAATGGCCATATATTCTATTTACTATATGCTTTAACTTTTGTTTTTTTTGTATTATTTTATAATTCTTTTACCTAGATTTTTTATTTTTTGTGAGGCTTGCGGCTCAATCTGCCTCAAGACTTACGCCTCGCCTCATAAAGAAAAACCGTCTCAATATTTAGTTTCGCCTTTTTAAACCTTGCTCAGATTTAATATTGTGTTGATCAAAATTGAATGTAATTTCTCAATAACTTGAAATCATCTAACTTTTTTTTTGGGCATATAATCGCAGAATGTGCCCTATGTCTTTGTTCCATCAAAACAAGCTCTTGGTCGAGCATGTGGAGTTACCAGACCAGTTATTGCTTGCTCCGTGACAAGCAATGAGGGAAGCCAGTTGAGAACTCAGATACTACAATTGAAGGTAAATTTTGATATCGGCTTTACTTCCGTTTATTAAGCATGACAATTTCAGTTGATACATTCATTCATTTACTTAATTTATCACGTGAAATGCAGGATGCCATCGAGAAGCTCTTGATCTGAGCGTGAAAGGCCTTGTCCAGCATGATGGGCCTCTGGATTTGCCCGAGGCTTTGACGGAGTGTGTTAGTGTGTTACATTACAATGGGGAAACTTCTTTATTACTTAATTTACATGTTTTGAGGATTGTAATGTTCTTGATTGAGTGAAGTTCGTGTTATGCTATGGGTTCTATTCAAGTTCACAGTTTTTTTCTTAAGAAGCTTTGTAAATGAGCTTTGTTTTAATGTTTTGCTATGCTTAAGAAAGTCTTCTTATAAGTTAACGAGTAAACTTAAAAAAATTATTTGCTTTTATTGTTTAAAGTTGAAAATAAGTAATTTATTTAAATTATGAATCTTGCTATAGGTATACTTTGAGTTATCCTTTAGTTTACATGGTCCCACCACCTCACTCACATAGGGGTCGGATTCCACACATTTATTGGAGGTGGGATCCGACCCTTATGTGAGGGAGGAGGTGTGGTCCGATAACCCAAAAGGTAAGTCAAAAGGTACAAATGGTTTAATCTATAAAATTATACTATACTAATGGAATTATTATCATTTGTTTCTTAATTGCCCTACTGTTTCCTGACCTTTCCTCCAGTATTCCAGTGGTCGACAAGCTAAGCACACGTGCAACTCTCTGTTAGATGTTGCCGTGTTGGTTTTGACCATCACAGATTAATAAGCTTGCTTGCCTGGAAATGCCAGCAAACAATTAATGTTTAATAATAACAACTTACCTACTGCAATTAGGGTTTCAAATGTAAGAAACAATGTCTGACAAAACAGCTATTGTTTCCTATAAGATGATACAATTGAATCTGTGAGTTCACTGAACGATGAACTAGCCATCTAAAAAAATATTCATAATTTTTACGCAATTCTTTTAAGTTTCACTATCGTGAGCGAAATCTCCAAACGGAATACTTGTCGCGTTAGCTATAATACAACACGAATCAATACGACTAGGACTCAATTTTTAATTTCTCGATAATTATAGATGTCTCGGGATTTACAAAATAGACGCATTTTCCCTGTTCCATAGCTGTTTGGCGGTGATAATTCGAGTTTCTAAAGAACATCCACCAAAATAGGAAATTGTTGTTGTCATCAAATATAGTGTAAATCAGAAGCTACTCATTAAAGTACTTCTAAATTAGTAAATGGTTCATATTTTTAATATTTCTGCAAAAAAGATTTATTGGAAGAAGAACCTCAATGTTTAATCAATATTCTTAGACTCAAATGTAAACGGCATTTTAAATTTTTACAAATAAACATATTATAGATCTTGTTCCCTTAATTGAAATTCCAGATGTTTTCAAAATATTCTAATGTCTCCACACATGTTGATGTACTTCTGTTGATTCATCAATCTTGCAGACAGCCCGGTAATAAATATTAACAAATTGTGTAAACAATTCATGAAATCCAACAAAGGGAACCTTCCATCAGCCCACATAGTTATCATATTTTAAATAACCTCTTTTGAATCATTTCGTCCTGTCTGAAAATTTGAATCGCTTACATATTCAAATTATGTCGTTATATGATTTTCATGTGCAAATATCAAAGACATATCGTGTGTACACTTTTTCATAAATAGTCGATAATAAGACCTGAATTCATAACTTTTGCATGTAGTGATACCATGTTATTTACTTTAGTTTGTCTCATCAATAAGTTCCCTTATGATTAGGTTGAATTCATATTTTTCAAATGCTGCACGATTTTTTCAGTAATATTTGAACTCATTGTTTAAACTAATGTCTCGTTGAGTTGCCTTGTCTAAAAATATTTTTAAAATTAAGATACCGTAGAGATCCCAAATATTTCTTAATTGTGACATCTATGTTCCAAACCTTTAATCTGGGCCACCCTTGTCCTCAATCTTTTAACATTGGGTGCACAATGTTTCAAAACGTCTAATAGATTGTAAAAGTTCATGAAATAGGCTCGTGATAAATGTCTGATAGCTATAATTGTTAAAAAATATTTCTCGTCCACTTTAAATACTAATTTTTCTTGGCATGTTGCTTTAAAACAAGAAGTATTCGAAGTCGACAAAGATTATTTTTGAACTATTATACCCATAAGTCATGCCTATTGCATAAGCTTTTACTTTCTATTGATACATTTTCCATCGAGTTGGTACACACCATGCCTCTATTGTTAAAAGGTTGGAGACTTAAATGTCACGCTTTAAATACAAAACTTACCCTTTAAATTATGTCATCTGCAACCTCTATATATATATATATATATATGAGAGGCAATTCCTAAACTACTACATTTGAGAAACACAACACATCCTATATTCATTCAAAATGTCTAGGTTTCTTATATTATGCTTCATCTTGTCCAGTGAATATCTTCTCCTAACAATGGCTCATAATGGGCCAGTATATGCTAACCCTCCGGCTTCAGATGGCATAGTGCAACCACCCATGACGACGCGTAAACTCGGTAAACACCGCCACACAATCCTGAAGTCTGTTGCTGCACCAAGTTTGAGCCCATCTGAGCCACCAAAAACAAAAGAAAACGTGCCGTTTTCAAGAGAAGTTAGTTCCTCCGGCCAAGAGGATGAAACTTCACAAGTGGAGGAGATCAAAATCAGCCAACACCACCACTCAGTTGACAAGTCAGTTGCCGGCGGCGGAGTGATTCTTGGGGGTTTAGCCACCGCATTTTTGGTGGCGGTTTTCTGTTACATTCGGGCTACTGGAAGAAAAAATGCAGAACCCAGTTCTCCAATTCGCTGATTTAAACTATGTACATAGATTGGATACATCAGTACCATCTTTTTAATAGATATTATAAAGAAATTAGAACAAGTTGATCCAGTCATGTAAATAAAAAAATAATTATGAAATACACGGGAAAATTGCATCCATGATCTTCAATTGTTGTTCTCGCGAAATATATAGTAAATCAGAAGCCACTCACTAAAGTATTTTGTCCATATATTTTCGGTTTCTGCAACTAGAAGATTTATTAGAACCTCAAATTTAATCGAACATTCTAAGACTACAAAGTAATTGTTCACAAATAAACATAGTAGAGATCAAAGTCTATTATTTGAAGTTTCAGATGTTTTTCAATTATTCAAATGTCTCCCGGTGTATTTCTCTTGATTTGTAATAAACAGTAACAAATTGTGTAAAACAGTAATCGAAATCCACAAGGAGAACCGTCCGTCAAGCTGCAACGGTTGTGAATTGTAAGAGAATATTTTTATCCAGCACCAATTGTGCTACAATACCGGTTCATATAACATTATGTGTGATGTAGAACGGATGGTCGAGTGGATTGAGAACAATTGGACTGAGAACAGTTGGACTGACAAGGGAAAAATAGTAAATTGTAGATTTAATGTTTGAGATCTGATTCGGGCTCGTAATACTTCTTTGGAAAGAGAACGATGAGTCGGATTGAACTCATCACTATGCCGTGACATATGATGGACTAAAGCCATTCGAGTTCGTTTAGGACTCTAAAACTGCTTTTTATTTTGAATTCTTTTCAACTTTAGTTCTTTTAAACTAGGTTTTCAGAAAACCTTATAAAGGGTTAATTTTTCGTTTTTGAAGTATCTTGAAATTTATAAAATTTCGTGAGTTTAATTTTCAAACCGTGGTAAGTTCCAATTATAGTATTTTTAAGGTTTTCGCTTGAATTCCTTGTTTTGAGTTGCATCAATGTAATATGCTAAATGAAATGTAAAATTAAGTCCCCATTTAATTGGACCTCTCATTTAACGAGTCAATTAGTGCCACGTAAATTAACGTTGCAATACCATTGACAATACCATCGATGTTAAATAACATTACTCTTTATATTATTTTCTTTCATGGACTTTTTCTGAAATATTAATGTTTTGATGTCATGTAGGCTTAAATTGTTAGAGGTGAACAAAGCCATTTCTTTTATTTGGGGTCGGGCGGGGACTGGCCTCCCTTCCGATTATAATTTTTAAATTTTATTTTAAATATTAATTTAATTATATACTGTTAATTATATAACTTAGACTAACTATATTATAATTATATTATAGTTAATAAATTATTTTATAATTTTGAACAGAATGATAAAATTACATTATACTATTTTACACATGCACATAATAATAATAATAATAATAATAGAAGTTTATTAGTCGGGACGGGGTGGGGGAAACTTCTGCTTTCTTCATTCCTTGAAAACAAAAAGTTCACTTCAAAACACACACACACACACACACACACACACACAAAAAAAAATAATAAGTCAAGAGCGTGTGGCTGAGTTGACAAAAGGGCACTGTCTGGGAAACCAGGTTTCGCTTCAACGAGGGTTCAACCCACGCTTGAGACATCCACCTTCTCCTTGGGGAAGATTTACCCGGCTGGTATAGTTTGTGGGTATTGTGCCAACCCTCAGGTTTACTCAGTGCGCACTGGTGGTCGAGCTCCGCTCTAAGAGTGGTCGGGCTCCGCCAGTAGCGGCTGCGGGTTCCTGAATCATAAAAAAAAAAAATAATAATAACACTTTCTCGAAAAGGGACAAAATCATGTAAAAATTCCTGTAGGAAAATTCTACTGTTGATATTAATATATATATATATATATATATATATATATATATATATATATATATATATATGTTTCCCTTGCGACTCAATTTCACTCAAAGACGAAATTGCCGATCAACCGTATGAATTAACCAGTGTTCTAAATGACACACCAAGGCGCGCGCCTTTTGTTTGGCGCGTAATATGACGGTCAACGCAAGACGTTGCGGGCATTATTTAATTTTTTTAATTTATTATTATTAAATGATTTTTTGATTGATTAAAAATTAAAATAATATTAAAATAAGAATACGCATTTTTATGCATTAGTCCCGTCTAAGTTTGTCTAATCCTTAATTTGATTTTCACGCATCGTCACGCATTACGTTATTTAGAACCATGGAATTAACCTTTGAGGGGATAGGAGTCAAACTCTATTTCCCTTGCGACTCAATTCTATGAAAGTTCATCAAATTGTACTTTCGTAGCATGTTCCATGAAGCCTTGTCAACTCTAATCTCCCTGCCACAAGAAGATTCTCTGAAGCTTTCAAATATATATTATTTTTAATTGGATTGAGATTTCTATTTCAAGGCAAATTAATCATTTTTATGGTTCAAAATTGTGGTATATTTTTTCTGTTACAAAGTGAAATAAAAATAAAATAAAAATTGTTTCCTCAAAAATGAAATCTTATTAGAGGAAGAACCTAATTTTTAATTGGAAAACTCTTAAGATCATAAAACTCGACTATTGGTACAAGTAATGAGATGTGTCAAATAGTTCTAACTCAATATGACTTGAGATCGACCTTGTGGTGGATTAATCCGTTTGAAGCTATTATTCTTGATCCTCATATTTTTTATGTATGGATCGATTCTAAATGAGTTTTCTAGAAGTAAAGATTATGTTGCATGCTCGACCCAACGGACCCACAGGGCATCTCTACTATTAGCCCACCAGAACAGTGAAACACCAATAAATGTAGAGGAAGCTTTAAATCACTTTCGTGTAACGCGTGGGGTGGGACACGGTGGGGCTGTTTGTCTGCCCCATATTCTAGAAAGGAGAAGAGAACTCATTTCATCTTAAGAAAGAAACCTCTTTCTAGATTATACACTGACTCGTCAAGTATGAACTATAATATAAAGATTATAATCCGCTTGGAAATGCCTAAAATGTAAGACAAACAAATTCCTTTGCAAAATTTACGTTATACCAAAAGAAACATACAGAAATACTTTCATGGGTTTGTTTAGGCTCACTCCATTCTTTGTGTTGCTTTTGTCTATAATCAGTTTTGCATGTCAAGAAAGCAGCAGAACTGAAGCCAGGGCAGTGCCAGCCCCCTTCTTATCTCCTCAACAAGGTAAGAATAAGCCAAAAAAAAACAAAAACAAAAAACACAGCATTCTTATCTTTTATGTAATCACGGAGGTTTAGGGTTTATTTGCAAAATTTTTATTTTTGCTTCTGCTTTTTATACAAGAGTTTCTTATTCTTGAGAAAGTTATATTAGACCAATTTTATCTAAAATCTGTTCTAGCTAGACAAAGTGCTATGCTCAAAAACAGCTTCTTAATTTCAGAAAAAGCCTTTGAATTTTCAAAAGTCTACCAAACGGGCCCTTAGTTGTGTGCTGGCTCAATCGGTTTGACACCTTGGCTTAGTTGTGTCTATTTTCTTAGCTTCCATCTAATTGTTCATTTTTAAAGAAATTAATTTCTAAAATTGGTCCCGAGCCTAACCAATTTGACACCTCGACTTAATTATGATTATTTTATTTAGATCATTTGAAGGTCGTCTTCATTTCATGGTAATCAGTTTAATTTGTAAAATTGATTAGTGGAAGACTCGAAGGCTTTTTCAACTCTTGGGGTTGTTTGCCGGTGTTGTGATGGTGGAGGAAGCTCCAACGGTGGAGGAGAATGTACAAATTCATGGGTCGGGTCTTGCTCCAATCTCCACTGTCTTCCATGGAAATTACACTAGCAAAATTGCTACTTTAAGGTCTCTTTTTGTAAAGTTAGAGACTATAGATATATCATATTCAAGGCTTGTACAATCTCTTTAATTTATTTTTTTTGTATCACTTGTGTTGGAAAATACGAGTTGTGGGTCGTCCATATGGGATGATCTGACCTACAAGTTATTAAAGTGGATTGGAGGGAGTGTCTTGATTAAAATTCAAACTCGTAACTTCTCTCACCACCAACTTCCATGATTTTACATAACTCCCATAATTTTGTCTTGTACTTGAGAGAGAGAAAAGGTGGCAATAAAATATGTGAAATTCGTATGGAAAAATACACATAAAATGAAAAGTGTCTGCAACCATATATATGGTATTAAAACTAACAAAATTTGGCATTTTATATTGTGGATAATAACCCCCTTCCATTGTGATCGGGATTGAGACCATTGGAGTGTTTGAAAATGCATAATTTGATGTTTGAAAAGCAAGATAATTCAACCACACAAAGATCTCGAAATTCATCAATTCAAATAAGAATTTGTTACACAAGATTTATGTTCAAGCATGCGACGATTTATTACATTGGTATCAAAGCCATAAGGTTGAATTCCTTGTAATACTTCTGTTGGGCTATGATGCCAATAAACTTCTGGGGGCAATGATGAAAATGGGCTAAAGTCCAATAATTGTTTTTTTTTCTATTCAGGCTCTTGCCCAATAACATGACCTGGCCCAAAATCGGACCCGAAGGCATAAAGTGTGTTTTCTTGGCGTGGCATTCATTGCAGCCAAACACGCGTCTTTCTTCTATTAATTGAGAAGTTGTCTGAGTAGTTGGATGTGAATATTATCTACGGTTAGTTGATTGTGTATAAAATACTACCTTCTACTAAACCTAATAAGAGAGATTTCCATTCTTCCGCTGTTCCAGTTAGCTTCTTCGAGACTCTTCTTCTTTTCTTTTCTTCTCTTCTCAGTGATCTTTCAATTTCTGATTGGAAATATTCTTCGTGATTTCTTCTCTGTGAATCGATATTCTGTGTGTTCTTGTAAGAAGAGTTGTGATTCCAATACTCTTGTGGCTTTCTTTAATCAATAGAGGAGTGGCTCAGGGTTTCTGATTTTGGGTCCTTGTGGTCATATAGACGGGCACAACCCTGATTTTGTGATGTTCTGAGCCCTATTAAACATCCCCCATTCTTGGTGCTGTGGTTCGATCGAAGGAAGCTGTAAAAGGAGCTTTGTGTTTTTCGGTTTACAGTAATTTTCTTTTGAGTTCGAAGTATTCTTGATTCGATTGTTTTGTTATATTTGTATAACAGTAGCATCAAAATCATTTATTTGGCTATTCTGGGAATCGAACCTTGTTACATAAATATACTGTAGATTTTGGGTTGTAAGCCCCATATCTGGGCGAATTTGGAATGAATATGAAGTTTTTTGGTGAAACACTGCCTCTGGTTGCGATCTAAAAATTGTCGATGGAGTCCACTAGTATTTCTTGGTGAAATTCTTTGGTGGTCACCTGAAACGACCACCCCTGTGGTTTATTCCTTTGAACTCTAACCTTTACTTTTGAAGTTTATTATTTTTCTTGATTGATCATTAACTGTTTTAACTGTATCTTCATTGCCTACTGGTTTTGTGTGATCTGTTATATGACTGTTCATTTAATTGCAGTATCTACGTGACCCTGAGTCTTGCGTTTTTTCTTGGAATTTGTTATAAGCCTATTTTTCTTAAACTGAAGTATTTGTGTGATTTATATTTTGTAGCTCTTCTTGGGGTTTGTTGTATAAAAACCTCTGCCCTGCTTCTTGCCTTGACCTTGGATCATCGAGTCTTACAGAATCCTGATGTTGCTGGGCAGTTGATCTTCAAAATTGACTCGTGTTGATAAATCGTATGTTCCTATCTGCTAAGTGCGACCACACTTTTATTGTTAAGTGTAACTTGTTTGATTGATAAAATGACTAGTACTAGTTTTGAACTAGGGGTCTTTAACGGGAAGGGATATTTCACTATTTGACAACAAAAAATGAGAGGGTTGTTAGTACAAAAGAAAGTGTCTAAGTCTATAACTAGTGAATTCCCTGAATCACAAATCGAGGATCAGAAAACTGAGACTGAAGAATTAGCATATACCTCAATTATCCTTCACATGTCTGATCAAGTATTAAGAAAGGTAGGGAAATTAGATGATGCTAATGCCTTATGGGGAAAACTTGAAGAGTTGTATTTGGTTAAGTCATTACCTAATAGACTGTACCTTCTAGAAAAACATTTTAGCTTTAAGATTGATGTGTTCAAAGACCTAGATGATAATCTTAATATCTTTAATAAATTGGTTCAAGATATCATAAATACTAGGGATAAGGTATCTGAGGAGTATAAGGCAGTTATACTCCTTAATGCCATACCAGAGGCATATAGAGAGGTCAAATATGCCATTAAGTATGTCAGGGATACTTTGACACCTGAGGTTGCCATAAATGCTTTAAGGAGCAAAGTGCTAGAACTTAAATCTGAAAAACATGGGAATGAGTTAGAGAGTCTATTCATATGATGTAGACAACCATATAGGCAAAATAATAATTAGACAAATGGGAATCAATAGGGAAATAATCACAAGAAGAAATTCAGAAGTAAGTCTAGGTCAAAATCCAAGCCTAGAAATAGAAAGTGTTATGGTTGTGGCAAGATAGGGCAATATATAAAAGATTGCCAACAAGAGAACATATCAGAGAGATAAGAAGATAGATGAGGGGAATGTTGTTGAGCCAGCTGAACCTAACACTGTCAATGTGTATGTTGTGGTTCAAAAGACTGATTCTGAATTGGTTAATTATGCTGGAAAACATAAAACCACTTCTCTTCTTGAATATGTGCACTTTGATTTGTGGAGCCCAGCCTCCACTACCACTCAAGGTGAAAATAAATATTTTCTCTCAATAATGAATGATTTTTCAAGGAAAGTATGGGTTTCCCTTTTAAAATATAACTTTTAAACTTTTGAAAAATTCAAGAATTGGAAAACCATAATTGAATATCAAATGTCAGTTAAGATTAAAATTTTGAGAGCTGACAATGGGTTGAAATTTTACAACTTTGAATTTGACAAATTTTGTGAACAAAACGTTATCCTAAGGCACAAGACTGTCTCATACATGCCCTAGGAAAATGGGGTTGCAGAGAGGATGAATAAGACCTTACTAGATAAGGTTAGATGTATGATGGTGGGATCTGGAGTTCTTAAGGTCATGTGGGGAGAGGCTGTTGTTTTTGCAGCATATATAGTGAATAGAACACCTTCCAGTTCACTGGAAGGTAAAGCCCCTGAAGAAAAATGGTCCGGAAATGTTCCTGACTATTCTCACTTTCGAGTGTTTTGGTGTACTGCCTATTCTCACCAAAATCTGGGGAAGTTGGAGCCAAGGGATCAAAAGTGCGTTTTCTTAGGATATCCTGAAGGTACTAAAGGCTATAGACTATGGGCTAAAAATCTGGGTGGATACAAAGTGATAATAAGTAGGGATGTGACATTTAATGAAGATGAGATGTCATGTTTGGCTAGAAATAGGTTTGCAGACCCTAAAAAACTTGACATGACAAGGTTTTAGGTGGAGTTAGTACCCCAACCTAATCCTGTTTAGAATGAACAAGAATATGGAGAACCTGCACACATAAAAAATAAAAATTAGATTGATACAGACAACTAATGTGTGCATGAACAGGACCAAACTGAGGTTGAACATCCCAATAATCAAAATGATCTAAGTGACTGTCAATTGGCTAGGGATAGGATTAGAAGGAATACAAGAAAACCTGTCAGGAATAATGATTATTTGTCCTTCTTTGTATTTTCCTATCAAGACCTTGCCTATAAAGAGCCCATGACCTATAGTGAAGCTGTAAGTTGCAAAGAATCTAGTAAATGAGAATCTGCCATTAAAGAAGAGATGAGTTCTCCGATGAAAAATAAAACATGGGTCCTTGTTCCAAGACCAAAAGGCGAGTCCATAGTTGATTGCAAATGAATATACAAGGTTAAAGATGTCAGTTCTCAAAATGAGCCTTTAAGATTTAAGGCTAGACTTGTCATCAAGGGGTTTACACAAAAACAAGGGATAGATTATAATGAAATATTTTTACATGTTGTAAAATATACTACTATTAGAGTTTTACTTGCGTTGGTTGCCCATCATAATTGGGAACTTGAACAAATGGACGTAAAGACAGCTTTCTTACATGGTGATTTAGATGAGACCATTTAGATGTCACAACCTGAGCGGTTTGTAAATGAATCCAAATCTAACTTAGCGTGTCTACTTAAAAAAAAATCTTTGTATGAATTAAAACAATCACCTAGACAATGGTACAAAATATTTGATAACTTTGTGATGACCATTGGTTTTGTAAGAAGTTCATATGATCATTGTTTTTACTTTAAGAAAAATTCTGATTATGTTATATTTGCTTATCTGTTACTATATGTTGATGATATGCTCCTAATTGGCTTGATTTAAAACAGATAAATGATATAAAAAGGGTTTTTGGAACTGAGTTTGAAATGAAAGATTTAGGTTATGCTAAAAGGATACTTGGAATGGATATTGTTAGAAAAAGATCTAAGTCTATACTAATCTTGAAACAGTCTGCATACATAGAAAATGTCTTATCCAAGTTTCACATGAATGAGTCTAAATCTGTCACCTTACCTTTAGCTAGTCATTTCAAACTTAGTAAAGAACAATGCCCAATTGATGAATCTGATATAAGATATATGGAAAAGGTCTCCTATACCAATGCTGTGGGTTCTATCATGTAGACTATGGTTTGTACCAAACTTGATGTTGCTCATGCAATAAGTACTCTAAATAGATTTATGGCTAATCATGGTCCTGAGCACTAGGAAGCTCTTAAGTGGCTTCTCAGGTATCTCTTAAGTGGCTTCTCAGGTATCTGAAGGGCACATCACAACTAGGATTAGTGTTTAAAAACTACAATGAAGGGGTAATACTAAAAGGTTTTGTTGATGCTGACTTTGCTGGTGATAGAGACGATAGAAAGTCCACACCTGCCTATGTGTTTATTGTGTGTGGTACTTGTGTAAGCTGGAAATCTCGGTTACAGCCCATTGTTGCCTTGTCAACAACTGAGGCTGAATATGTAGCAGCTACTGAGGCTGTAAAGGAAGCATTATAGCTTAAAAGGGTTATTATCTGAAATTAATATTCTTGTCGAACCAGTTATTGTCTATTGTGATAGTCAAAGTGAAATACACTTGTGTAAGAATCATGTTTTTCATGAAAGAACAAAACATATTGATGTGAAGTTGCATTTTATTAGAGATGTCGTTTCTAGTGAATCTGTCTTTCTTGAAAAAATTCCTACGCAGTTCAATCCATCAGATATGGGAACAAAGGTATTGCCTCTTTCAAAATTTAAATCAAGTTTATCACTTCTGAACATTGATACTGGTTAAACTTTGATTTGTAGGTGTTTTGCTTGGTGCCAAACTGGAAGACTGAAGTTGTGTCTGCAAAGCCATTGGCATTGCCAAGGTGGAAGTTGTTGGGTTGTGATGTCAATAACCTTCTGGGCAATGATGAAAATGGGCTAAAGTCTAATAATTGTTTTTTTTTATCTATTCAGGCTCTTGCCTAATAACATGACCTGGCCCAAAACCGGACCCGAAGGCATAAAGCGTGTTTTCTTGGCGTGGCATTCATTGCAGCCAAACACATGTCTTTCTTCTATTAAATGAGAAGTCGTCTGAGCCATTGGATGGGAATCTAATCTACGGTTAGTTGATTGTGTATAAAATACTACCTTCTACTAAACCTAATAAGAGAGATTTCCATTCTTCCGCCGTTCAAGTTAGCTTCTTCGAGACTCTTCTTCTTCTCTTCTCCATGATCTTTAAATTCCTGATTGGAAGCATTTTTTGTGATTTCTTTTTTATGTGAATTGATATTCTGTGTGTTCTTGTGAGAAGAGTTGTGATTTCAATACTCTTGTGGCTTCCTTCAATCAATAGAGGAGTGCCTTAGGGTTTTCTGATTTTGGGTCCTCGTGGTCATACGATGGGTACAACCCTGGTTTTGTGATGTTCTGAGCCCTATAAACATCCCCTATTCTTGGTGTCGTGGTTCGATCGAATGAAGCTATAAAATGAGCTTTGTGTTTTTCGATTTACAGTAATTTTCTTTTGAGTTCGAAGTATTCTTGGTTCGATTGTCTTGTAATATTTGTATAACAATTTCATGCTTAAATATGTCATTACATGATTCAATTGAGTTATGAATTTTGTATGTAAAGTTTTCAAACCATATGTGATTTTTATAGCATCTGTTGATAATTTGTTTTTTTTATAATTATGTAGTAAAACTAGTATGGTTAGAAACGTATTTCAACGAGATTTTCAACCATATAAAGAACTTAGAATTTGGATTTGAAACGAAGAAGTTATGATGTGTTGACTTTTGGATGAAATTCTGATATTTTTGTATGAAAATTGGTAAATTCAAAATCTCATCACATGATACTTTTTTTACACTTCATTTCATGCTTCCCATTTGGTATGATTGGATAGATCTTTGACTTTAAAATAAAGAAGTGATGCACTCCCGAAATTTGGAAGAAAATCTATTTTTTGTATGAAAATCGGTAGAATCCGAAATTTTATCACATGATAACTTGCTCTATGCTACGTTTCATGATTCCCATTTAGTATGATTGGATAGAACTTCTTGAGACCTTTTCAACGTATAAAGATCGTTAATTTTGGCCTTAAAATGGAAAAAGTTATGACCTATCGAAATTTGGCCAAAAAAATTTGGAAATTTTGCATGATTTTTTTGCCATTCACTATCGGACATATTTGTTTATGTCCCAAACATGATCTTTAAAATTGATTTTTTTTAAATATAACCACACAAGTAAACTCAAAACGTTGAAATTAATGAGGATGAACAATTAGAAATTTTTTCGAGAACAAAGTGGCGGAGCTGACATAGCCAAAAAATAATTTCAGATTAGTCCTGCACATGAGGAAGCATGGGGGACCTGATTTCAATTATAAAAATTATAGATTGGTCCTTTAATTATTCTTGATTTTTCAGTATAATTAAATTAATTTTTGGATAGCTAAAAATATTTTTTTTTTTGTATTTAATGCTTAAAATAAATTTGTAAAAAGAATAAAAAATATTTTAAGCATTAAAAGAATTTGTATTCAATGCTTAAAATAATTTTTTAACTTGATTAAATTCTGATTTTTTTTTTTTAAATAAAAAATATTTAGTAAGTGGTAATTGGTTAGTAGGTGTTATTTTTTTGAAGTGCTCTCATTTTTTTTAAAATAAAAAAAAAATTCCAAAAGTATTTAAAATATCACGTTTTATATATGTTCATGAGTTGTGTGGGTTTTTTGTTTAGATTATGTGATCCATTAACTTGTTTTCAATTTTTATGTTTGATCAGATATTACTGGATCTATGCGCACATATAGTATTCTCAGAGGGAATGATAGAAAAACAAAGGTTATGGAATTTGTTGAAAAGCTACATGGTTATTGAAATTAATAAATGAATTTGGAACATAACCTAAAGGACACGTAAATATTTTTGGGACAATTTTTGTGTGATAAGTAGAATATGAGAATTCTGACGTCACTTTTTATTTGTTGGGATTGTGTTGCAACAGATGTTAAAGTGAGATTGAGAATCTGTATAATAAAATTTAAATGATGTGAGTTTTACTCTTCAATTATAATTTGAATTATTTTCTAGAAAAATTAATTTGTGACATCATGGTATATGTCATAATTGAATAAACGTGCATGTTTATACTTTTATTGTTCATTATAGAATTATCTCATTGAATTATATGATATCTATTAATTTGTGAATTGTTATGGATGCTAAGGTCAATAGAATTAGTGAGACTCATACTTAGATATATTGATTGTTAGTTAAGTGATAGTTCGATGATTAGAAGATTTAAAGAAAATCTTACCTAGAACTATTTGATTCACCCACTCAGTAGAAGTTCTCAAACTAGAATAATTAATGTAATTCTCGCTTAGAACTTATGAAATTTTGCGTTATAAAATTAAGTCTATGATAGTGAAACAATAGGATACGAACGATGATTGGGAGCATAGTGAACTTTCGACTTTATATTCTAATAGATCATGGCATCAAAATCTATCATAATTGACATTACTAAATATGATAAACTAAATGCGATAATATTTGGCATAATAAAATTATGAGTGTACTAGAAGAACATGATACTTTAGAAATCATCAACCACGCAATAGTAGACTTGATGTGGGTCATTTTAGAGAATAAAGATCAAAACTTTGTCAAGTACGAAAAAGATAGATTCTAGTGCTTGAACATTTGAATTGTTAAGTCCTGTTATAAATGATGTTTTTTTCTCAAATGTGACTTAGTTGAGATGGTTAAGATAGTGTTTATATTTTTGTTGGTCACATTTTTTGGATGAGTAGTAAGTTTAAATTAGTCTCTTCTCAATAGATGAAAACTTTGAAGGTCATTGTGACTTACAAATTGAAGGGTCAATTTTCTCTATTGACAATATTCGATGTGTGAGTTAAAAGATGTGCAACTTAATCTTTTTAAGTCTTCAGGACATGCTTGTATAGCAAAGCTCTAGTTCACATAAAATTTCGAATCGTAAGTGTTAAATGAGTTATAATAAATGTGGGATAGATGATGAGATTGGAAAGGAACCCAGAAAAACATATCAGATAGTAAGTACATGAAAGTAGTTTTGGTGGATGACCAATATTATAAAGGTTCAAGTGTTTCAACCATATTGTTTGAATCTCCTAGCTTGAAAGTAGTTAAGTTAAATGATATTACACTTGAATATGTTCTTCATAGTGTTGTTTATGTGTCAAAACTATACAATTGTGATGGTGGAGGAAGCTCCATTGGTGGTGGAGAACGTACAAATTCATGGGTCAGATCTTGCTCCAATCTCCATTGTCTTCCATGGAAATTACACTAACAAAATTGTTGCTTTAAAGTCTCCTTTTGTGTAGTTATAGACTATGTTGGAAAACTTCAAATCGAATGAGAGAAACAACACAAAATCAGCAATAATTCTGGAAACAAAACTTCAAGGAAGACCCAAAGACGTGATCGTTGTTCTCAAACAATATTTGCCTATTTTTCGAATAAATTGAGATGTTAAAAGATTTTCCGGCAAATGGTTTGAAAGATTAATCAAACTTTGTTGTAGAAATACTGAAGCACAAAGTATTTCTACCCAAAATTTAAGAACACATATAAGAAATTTATGAATATGAGTAGAAGTAGGGATTTGATCTTGATTTGTGAAGAGAATAATGAAAGCATATGTTATTCACATAGAACATGACTCCTCTATATATAGGCCTCAAGATAATACACAAATTGGTGCAAAAAATATGTTGAAAATACACTAAATTCAAGTGACCAACGGTAGAAAACCGTTTTTCAACGATCACAATTTTAATACTATGCGACCGCATAGTATTGGTCGCATAGTACAAAACTATGCGGTCGCATAGTTATACTCGGACAGAGATTTAAAGTCTCTGTCCATTTCTATGCGGCCGCATAGGATTTGTTCTATGCGATCGTATATACCAAATTTCAACTTTCATATTCCTTTTTCGTTTGTTGATTTTGAACAACCAATTTCTCAACAGACTATAGGTATATCATTTTCAAGGCTTGCAGTCTTTATTTTTTTTGTATTTGTATTACTTGATAAACATAAAACATCATATATTTCTTTATTTTAAAATAAAAAGATGTCTTAAAAGCACTTTATGGGAGAAATTCTCAATATAAATGCTTTTAAGCTTAGCCAAACATCTAAATAGTGTGGAGTTACATGTTTTATTCTTTTTCTTCTTGTTATTTCCTTCTTGTCCGTCATATTCTGTAAATATGGTGACGTTAAAAATAATCATCATGTCAAATTGTGTAAAATCTCTTAATCATGTAAGTTCGTAACTTCAACTCGAAAGACAGATGTTTAAGGTGGCTATTCGATTGTCAGCAAAGACCCTCCCATTCAAGCTAGGCAGACAATTTTATTATGATCCACGTGCATTTTTTTATTATTTTTTTTGCATATAATATTAATTGAAAACAATATGTTATGGGTTGAGAGCGAATTGTCACACCTCCCTAGTTTATAAATAGAATTACTGGGTGACTATAATAGTGCCTTGGTTAACTCATCAATTAAGTGATATAATTACCCCTTGCCCTTTGTCTTTCTTTAGCTCCAATTTTTTAAACTCATTTTCAGCTATATATTCCACAATTTTTATCAATTTCTCATACACATATTTTATTAATTTTTATAAAAAATTTACTAAAAATCTAGTTTTTAGCCAAACCAAGTGGGGGCCTTTGTCGTGTACCAAAGGCTAAAAATGCTCAAAGAAGTTAAAACTCTTAATAGAGTCTAGGCCGCTGTCCATTTCTTGATTGCAACGGCAGAACTGCAACTAAGGATTCATGAATGGGGTGAAAGGCATGATGCACGGAACCACCATTAACTGGCCGAACTTGGCAATGGCCGATTATTTTATTATTATGATCTTGTAAATATTATAATATTGAAAACCCTATTTATAGGGTTACAAATAATTGTAACAAAAATAAATATAAAAGAAAAGATTACATAATCAACTACTAAGAAAAATTATCATACATTAAAAAGAAATATTATAATAAAAAATACTCAATATTATATTTCTATATTTAACAATTTTGCCAGAGAAGAAATAGCAAAATCATAATTGATCATAGCTGTTTGATATACATTTTCATTTTTATTTTCATTTTTTTTACTCATTTTCAACCATACATTCCTTAATAAAATAATATTTTAATTACATCAAAAACTTTTCTTTTTTTTTTTCAAGCACATTCACCATCACATCAACCAAAAAATGCATTCTTTCAAAAATAACGTGTATCAAATAGGGGCTTAGTTTTTTCATTTGTACGTACAAAATGGCAGTATATATGAGATATAAAATGTTGAAAAGTATTATTGGAATTCTAATTTCAATTAGGTACCCCATATAATTTCCAAATTTTTATTGGTGCAAATTAACCAATTCAGAGTTTTAAGATGCACAATTCAAAAATCAAATTCAATTTTTTTCTTTCAAAAATAGATATTTATTCATCTTTTAATATTATAAAAATAAATAAATTAACATTCCACATCCACTCCACCTCTCTCTCAAACCCTAAATTTCTCTCTCTATTCTCTACACTCTTCTCTCTAGCAATTTCAAACCTAATTTTCATCCCTCTTCTCCGTCTCTCTCCCATCTCCCTCCTTCTCCTCTCCATTCTCTCTTTGTCGGTAACTTGCCACCATCACGAGAAGTGGTCAGTACCCACTAGGGTCGGCCCTGATATTTTTGAGACCCTAACCAAATAATTTTAATGAGGTATTTAAACAAAATCTTTTTACAAGCGTAATAAGGGCTAATGAAAATTATAATGAAAGTTTAAAGACCAAATTGCTATATAGGCAATACATTTTGAACCTATAGTGCAACTTTATTATTTTTATTTTATCCTAAGGGTCCGTTTGATAAAAAAATATGGAATTTGGTTGGAAAGAAAATGAATTGCAGGGAATTGAATTGCCTAGAATTTGTTTTAGAGGGAATTATAATTAATGGTGTTTGATTGGTATAATTTTTCACCTGACAAATTTTTACGTTTGGTTTTGTTTTTACGCAAATTGTCAATTAAATGGATAAATTTTTTCACCATTGACTTTGAAATATGTTCCAATTGGTAAAAAAAAAAAAAATTGTCGGTCAAAAAGTTGGAAAACATTTTTCTACCAAAGTGGTGGGAAAATATTTTCCAACTTTTGTGCATCAACAACTTGTACCTTGGAAAATGGTGGAAAACGTTTTCCCTAAAAAAAAATGCCAATCAAACACGTGAAATTTGAAAAGTAAGAAAACGTTTTTCATTTTCCCTGAAATTTGAGCGTAATCAAACGGACCCTAATAACTTTTTCTCTCTTTCTTCATTAGGTGAAAAAAAATTCACTGTTATATTTCTTTTATCTTTCTCTACACTCTTTTGCTCTACTAAGGAAGTATCTCTCTCCATTTCCTTCCCAAAAGGAAAAATTCCTCTTTCTTTTTTATTTCCACCCTTCTTATTTAATTGATTATTTCAGTTCAATTACTTTTGCTGCTATAATGAGAGAAAATGATGAAATGATATTCCATTTGGAATCAACAAACGAAGCTCGGTAAAAATTAATTGTGAGGTATTAAGTTTTCATTTTTGTAGAATCACCACAGGAGTTTCGTCAACATAGCCATACATTATTGGCCGAAACTTTCAAGATCTGTATAAAATTGTAAAATTTCTGCTTTGAAAATGGTGAAAAAATGCTTTTTCTTCACTTCTTTTTTTCCTCCTTTTTTTTTTTTTTTTTACATTTGTTGTAATTTTTTTTGGGTTTTACACGTTTGTGATTGTTTTTATCAATCAACTTTAGGTCATTGATTGTTCCGTCAACCACCATTATTTTTAGGGAAAAATTCATATGTCAGTGTTAAGTTCGACACAATTCAATTTTCAGGCATCAAGTTTCAAAATGCAAAATTCAGGTATTAGCTAATTAATTAAAAATATTTATTAATTAAATGTCACATATACATAATTATTGATCACAGTCACGTATTATTTTGAGGTCACAAATTATAAATTTGGTAGGTCAGAGATTATTTCGAGGTCACAAATCCAAAAAATTTTAGGTCACAACTTATTTCGTTAGTCACAAATAAAAAAAAATTACAGATCACATTTTGTTGACAAATCACAAGTTTTCAAATTTGTTGGTCACATATTATTTTTTAGTCACATGTTATAAAACTTTAAGATTACAGTATAATACTTAGTCACAGACAATCAAATAATTGATCACACACAACTACCACCAACACTCACACCACCGCCACTTGCCACCACCACCACCACCCGCCGCCGCCGCCACCACCGTCAACACCTCCACTGCCACCACAGAACGGGACCCAAATTTCATATATCTCCAATCAACCACGGCCACCTACACCACCTAGATCGTGGCCATTGCCAATGCTAACATCTATCGTAACACTGCCATATCCACCATTTCCTGATCCACCAACAAAATTCGTACCCAAAATCACAGATCCATAGTCAACCACAACACAATCAAAATCCCAATACCCGAAATACCAACACCGTCATCGCACCTCCACAGTCAAACAACAACACGACCATCACCGTCAACCACATCAACATCGCCGTCAACCACCAACATCATCATCGTCGTCGCGGATCGTAGCTACAGCGACGACTATATCGCGTAGATCAGAGCGCACAACGTCGTCGTAGTGGCAACAATTGGAGCATGGAGTCGCCCCAGACATATCCTTGTCGTCCCCAAAATCACACCCACGTCGTCGTCGCTACAGTCGTCGAGAAGTGTGCATCGCTGTGACAGGAGCTTGGAGTCGAGCACAGCGCCACCACTCATAGATCTCATTGAGAGGGAGAGAGAGGAACTTCATTCCGGCTTCATTGAGAGGGAGAGGGAAAGATTGATCGTTGAGAATGAGAGGGAAAGTTTCGATCGTTGAGAGAAAGAGAGAGAGGAAGAGGAAGAGGAAGAGGAAGAGGAAGAGCCGGCGGGTTCAGAAGGAGAGTGAGAGAGAAAGGGTTAAAATGATTTAGGGTTTGTAAATATAATATTTTAATTATTAATTTTTTACCTGAGTTTTGCTTAAAAATTCTTTGCACCTAATTTTTGCACTTGGTTCTTGAAACACCTGATGGGGTGTGATTTTCTCTTATTTTTTTAGGCCCCTTAACATTGGAGGCCCTAGGCCATTGCCTTAGTGGCTATGGTCTAGTGTCAGGTCTGGTACCCACCTTTGTCATCGCTTGCCTCACAGCCTCTGCTCTCTTTCTCTTTCACCCTCTACCTCTCCCTCCCCCATCTTCCATTCTCTATTTGTTGGTGGCGACAACGCGTCAAGCAAATTGGCCTTTGACAGCCGTTGCGCACGGCTTAAGGTATTGCGTTGCTACGACGTTGTGCTGTGCCGTAGCCATCACAATATTTTGTTGTGGTTTCTCCAATTTGTTGCTTTACTAGAGTTTTAGTGTGTTTTTTTGTTGGTGGTTGCTGCAGGTTTGGGGGTTTCGTTGGTGGCTATGGTGTGGTAGTGTTGTATGAGATGGTGGATTCTAGCAGGCAATGGTGGTGGTAATGTGGTGGTTGATTGGAGTTTCAGATGAAGGTGGAGGTAGAAGTGGTCTGTAGTTATTGAAACAAGTGATTGTGGGTGTAGGATGCAGCAATGATGCATTTGGTGGTGGAAGTGTTGTTGGCAGTGGGGCGACAACGACAACGACGACGATGGTACTACTAGAGGTGGTGGTGGTGCAACAGCGATGGTGGTTAGTAGTTGAGGGTAGGTGGCGTGGTGTGGGGATGTTTGTGACCAATTATTTGAGGAGTTAATTCAATCAATGATCACTGAACTTTAACTTAGGTTACTCACTGCTAACCTTTAGAAAGTTACTCATTGCTCACTTAAATTTGCTATAAGTTATTTATTGCTCACTGAAATTTAAAATATTACTCACTGCTCACCAATCTTTAGAAAACGTTACCAATCAATCACTCATATGTGTTACCTGTAGTAAAGTTCAATGAGCAAAGGGTAATTTTGTTCAAATTTAGATGAGCAGTGAGTAATTTTTTAAATTTTAGTGAGCAATGAGTAACCTATAACAAATTTCAGTGGGCAATTAGTAACTTTCCAACGATCGATGAGCAGTTAGTAACCTAAGATAAAGTTCAGTGATCATTGATTGAATTAACTCATTATTTGAGATTGTGACCAATAAATTAAATATTTTATGAGCAATAAATAATATGTGACCAATAACTTATAATCAATAAATAATATGTGATTTAAAAATTTAAGCTGTGACTTATAAAATTTGTGATTTGTGACCGATGGATAATTGTGACCTACAAAACTTTATATTTGTAACCGTGAAATAATTTGTGATCTATAAATTTTTTGATTCGTGATCAAAAAATGATTTATGATCAATTAATTCGATAATTTGTGATGACATAGTATAAAATTGTGATCTTATTATATTTAATTAATTATTAAATAAATGAAATTTAATTAATTTCTAATTTTTGAAGTTTTAAACTTTGTTTCTTAATTTTGAAATAGATCATATGTAATCTATTATATATGAAATTTTCCCTTTCTATTGTACAACTTAACTGGTTAAGCTCTTTATTGGAGTTACTCAGCTATCTATTCAAGGAATGTATTTTTTCAATGGATGAGATTATGAATATAGCATAGTACACAACATAGTGCACATCATACTGACATTCAAGGGTAGGGTTCGCAATTAACATAATCATCGACCCCACAGCATGGTTGAGGGCCGTCACCCATATTGTGTATCAATATCAGTGTTGTACATTCAATATTTTCCTTTTTCTATATATATATATAAAAGAATGTATCTTTTTTTATCAAAGAAAGTTGCTTTTTGATATTTCGAAAATGCATCAATATATGCTGCAAATGCAATAAAGATTGCTATTTTTTGTCCGTCCTTTCTCTTGAGTGTCTGGAAAAGGTCATGATAATTAAGCGGTCAACGAAAATATTGACTGCATAAGACATAAAACAATTTTCTACTATTTTTTTATGCTTAAACCTTACCCAAGCTCACCTTACTCGAAACTTGGCTTCCACGCCTCTCCACGCATTACATTATTTAAAACACTGAAAATAAATAGGAATCGCATCAAATGTGTAATTAATAATCAATTCATATATTTTTCTTATTTTCTTTGCCTCAATTATTTTAAAATATGAAAATGATTTTATCTTTTCTTTCGTCACACTGTCTTGTGTTGCATTAAAAGAGTCTGCACATGAGAATTCTATCTATAATCCTTAATATTCGTATAATAGAATTGTTTTTAAATTGCAGTGATACGTGCAATCTTACGAGTGAAGGATTTCTTTTTTTAATACTTTAATTATCATTTAAATTGATTACAAGTATCAATTATTTAATAACAATGAACAAATTCATATATTTTAGACATTGTTGAATGGAGATAAGAAAAAGAAAAGTCTTGCATTGGATAAGTATGAAATCAAGTCACTTCCAAAATAAAAAAAGTGTGAAATGAAATCAAGGTTAGTAGTGGTTGTACCACAAACAAAACAAGTTGTACAAGACAGTAATGGCGACACACCACGTGGCTTAGAATTGGACACAAATAGACGCATGCGGCGACTCACAATAGTTAGCCTACAAGCACACATGCCTATGTAGGACCCTTTTACTCTCGTCTTTTTCACTTCGTTGTCTCCATTCCATCCATGGTGTCATGGACCCTCTCGAATGTATTAATCCCTATTTGTAAATGTAAATGAAAATGAATTTGAAAAAATGAAATTTGAAAGAATCTCTATCAAACATTACTAAAATGACAATTGGAAAGTTGTACATAGAGTTATGAAATTATGTTTAATCTTTTTCAGTTCAACGTATTAAATATATTCTTACCTCGCAAGATCTCAACATTCTCAATATTATCGTAAAATAAGATTTCACCTACTATTCACACTTCTATGAATTGTTAAAACCTAACACTTTGTCATTTGCCACAAAGGAAATAAATATTTCAAAAGCCTATTTTGTTAATTTCTAACATTCATAATTGTGTATAGATTTTTACAACGTTCTTCGTAGCATAGTCCATAAAGATAGACTTATATTTCATATTCATTTGTCTTGAATTATAGCCCTTGTTTGATCCCTATTTTTTTCCCCCAAAATATATATATTTTTTCTTATTTTTAAGTACATGTTTTTCAATAAAATAATATCACACATAGATCCAAAGTTTTTCCTTTTTTTTAACCACACATTATTCATCAAATCATTATTACAAAATGCATTTTTAAGATAAAAAAAAATGAGGCTCAATTGCTCAAACATGCTCATAGTCATGTTTCCTTGTTGAAAGTATAGTTTATTTCTTAATCTATAATCTATAATATTCTTTTTTGAAATATATAATCTATAATATATTAAAGATCACATTAAGTGATAATCATTTTTTGGGAAGATTTTAACGATATCGCAATTCAATTTTTTTCAATAATATCTTACTTTTCGTTTTTCGATAAATAATAAATACTACAAAATCTTTATTATGTATGAATTTCGTGCTATTAATCTTGAATTAATTAACATTCATATTAATCTAGACTCAATAAATCTTTATCTGCATGAATCTAATGTTAGTATAGATGAATTTATTTCTATTTATGTATCTAGAAATTTTAATAAATGTTTAAATTCATGTATTAACAATTAAATCTTATTTATTAAATGTAGAATAAAAAGGTTCTTATTTGTAGAATTTCATCATCACAAAAAAATTTGAATAATAGAAGTTGAGTTTTTGAGAGTTCAATTTTATTCTCCTAAATTTTATTTTCTTTACAGACAAAGAGGAAGAAATCTACTATATCAAAGATGAGTACAAGAAATCATTATTTTTTACGACTATACCAAAAAATAGAATGAAATCATAACAAACATCATATATGTGTGTCAGCACGCACGTGAGCGAAAAAATATTAAAACCGATCTGATCTCTTCATTACCACCACATACCTCAAAAAATTCTCATAATTTTTGTTTCACCACATATATCGTACTACGAGATTTTCAAGTCAAATCAAACAGAACTCGGATCACATATTCTAACATAGCATTATTCAATTTTAATGGAGTAATGGGTCATCCAATATTAACATAGGAGTGCAGTAGTAAAAACGTAAGTAAAATTTATTGTTCTACTTATATTATCTAAATTTTCTAATTTTGTATGAAATGAAAACAAACATATTTTTATGGAATGGATGAAGTATAAATTTTCAAATTGAAGTTGACTTAGGCCCGTTTAACATGATTTTTGCTTCCTTTAATTTTTTTTTTAGAGGTAGTTACTTTAATTTTCATTTGAAAATTAATTTTTAAAAGTACTTCTTATTTCGAAAGTACTTTTAGAGAAAATCATATCGAAAGTACACTTTTACGAAATTAGTCAAACGAAGTCCAAAAATAACTTTTGAGTTTCAAAAATTTCTTTTGGCTTTTTAAAAATCATGCCAAAGAGGCTCTTACTTTCTTTAAATGTATACTTTATTTTCAAATCATTTTAAATAAGTGAAAATTACATACAACCTAATTTTAAATATGGCAATTCAAATATAAGATATAAAGTTTACATAGCCAAAAACCAAGTGATAATTCTATATTTTAGTATTAATAATATAATTATAAATTAATTTACAAACTTACACCCTGTCCCATCTATCCCATTCAAACCCTAATCATTTTCTCTCTCACCTTCTTCTTTCGTCTCTCTCTACTCTCTCCTCACAAATGGACCATCGACGTCGTTACCGATGGAGAGAGTCGTCGTCGTAGACCATCTCTCTCTCTCTACCCTCTTTGTCGTAAGCGTCGCGGCAATTGATAGAAGACGATGGCAACGATGTTGTGAACGTAGCATAGCGACATCATTGTCGATGCTCTATGTAGAGAGGTCATGCGTAACGGTGATGATGTCACTTGTGCGGTCCTATACAGTGCTGCTGCAGCAGCGACACTGTGCATAGAAGCAGTCGTTGCACGCAGCTCTAATCCAACAAAATTGCACTGCCACAGACAGATCTAGAAGATATGGGCGACGATAATTTTGAGTGAAGACGGTGGTGGTTTGACCGTGAAGGAGAATGTGGTAATGGTGATGAGGTGGTGCTGGCAGCGATTTAGATCTTCTCGCCTATTTGACTTTGGAAGTGTGGTGGTGAATTTTTTAGATGTGTTTGAAGGTGGTGGTGGTGACCGTGACTGTAGAGGTGGTGGTGGTGATGTTGGTGACGATTGTGAAGTAGCATGGTGTTCGGTTTGTGTATGATGGTTTAGAGATTGTGACCAATTATTTGGATTATTGTGAACAATTGTTTGTGTCGATGGTAAGGGTGGGGGTGGGATGAAGAGTGTTTGTAACTAATTATTTAGATGCTTGTGACCAACTATTTGGCTGATTTGTGACTAAGCATTGGTGTTAGTGGTGGGATAGGGGTGGTGTGGGTTGTTTGGTGTTTGTGACCATTTGATTAATTTGTGACCAACTATTTAATATGCAATCTAAAAATTTTGTGATCAATGGTAATTTGTGATTAACTAATTTGATAATTTTCGACTTATAAAATTTGTGATTTGTGACCAATAAATCAATTGTGACCTATAATATTTTTGATTTGTGGTTGAGAAATAATTCATGACTAATTAATTTGATAATATTTGACCATAAATTGTGTAATTGTGATTTTAATATGTTTAATTAATAAATTATGTTTAATTATTTATTTATCACCATTGTAAATTTGTTCTCTTAAAATTAAATTGGCATATACTTAAGACTTGATATATAAATTTGTCCCGTCAAATAATATTATCTAATCGTTTGATTTCATCCCATGGACTTATTCCGCATTCTTATAAGAAGATTCAAATTCACTCGAAACCTTCTCCACCAACGTATTCTCTTTCATTATTAAAAAATAAATAAAAAAATCATAAAGAAATTCACCTTTTCTGATGACAATCTACTAGACTTAAACCAAATAAAAGATTAAAGTATAAAATAATGAATTTACTATTTAACTCGATAAAATACATTATCACAATAATACATATGGATCGAACATAATGTGATGTCTCTTTTCCTTTTCCTCATTAGTCATTACCATGTAACTTTCGGATAGGTAGATAAAGAGTGAGGAAGGACCCACCATGTTTGGCCCAACAAGATAAACGATAAGGTCTATCCCTTTACCCTTCTAATCCTCTGATCCAAGATATAATATACCACTGCACATAAAAATAGTTTCCAACTTTTCATAAAGTTGGATAAGATCATAAATATAAAATATAACATGCATCCTCTATTTGATGGAATGAGCTTTGTTTGGTGTACAGGTAGGGGTTCACAGAATTTCTATCAACACCTCACAATATAGGGGTGGGTAGATTATTTTCTGGGACTATTTTATTTATAGTGGGCCCCACGCATTAGAGTATTCTGTAGGCATTCTGTATAGAATTTTTCTGTACAATCAGAATTTCTATTGATGGAATAGGTTGTTAGTCTCATTTTGTCGTTATGCTAGAGCCTGATTGTCACGTAATCAAATAAGGGCTCGTTTGATATTGCTTTTGAGATCGAAAAACTACACTTAGATTCATTTTATTAATTTTATACAAGTACTTATTATAGTTTTAAATTTTTTTACAGAAAGTTGATCCTTTAAAAATTCTTTCGAGAGAAAATTTTCTTGTAGAAATTAATTTTCAAATATTGATTAAGGTAATTTTCTTGAAAAACTCTTGCACAAGAAGTAGAAGTAAAAATCATTCAAAAAAAGGGCCCTAAGTAAAAGATTATCTTGATATTTTTCCCTATATTACACCTCTAGATTTTGCCTTCATGATTTGATTTGATCAATAAACTTAAGCTCAATCTCTTTATGATTTGATCAACTCAATAAGATTGGCCAATTGGTAGCAAATTGTCAATACCTTCACACAAAAACGTATCACGCACCAACTCATAATGAGAAGCAAAACTCCATTTTCAAAAAAAATAGAATATGTAGTAACTAGTTGATTATTTAACAAGGATTCGAACTAGAGAGATGATATATGTACAGTAATTTATACATCAACTTGTACAGCCTTCTTACATTTAAAGGGTGGAGCTCACGATTAAAATAATCACTGGTCCCACACGTCAGACGACTGTAATTTTTACATACAGTCCTCAAATACTGTATAAGTATCTTTTTCCTCTGAACTATTTATAAAATGTTGAGAATCAACTTATTATGGAGTCAATAAGTTCATTTATCGAACCAAGTCCAAATGGCACTAAAGTAAGAAATGGCGTGTTACAGAAATCAATGCAACAAAAGAAGAAGAACAGGACTCGTAATTATCCACTAAGTAATCGTGGCAGTTAAACGTTGGAAGTTGAAATCTTGGTCCCACAAACAGAACTGATTTTTCCATGTGGCAATAAAGTTACATTTTTCGAAAGCTACGTGTCACCGAGGAAATAAAGCCGAGTAACTGAAACCGAACAACCGCACAAAAACGACTGGCAAAATTGCTGTAACTGGTCCCTAATCTATTGTTTCGAGTGTTCAATTTATTTATATAATTTGTAAATTTAATATCCAACAGAATATTAACTAATTATTTATATTCCGTAATAATTATAATTTTTAATTTAAACATTAAATATTTTAGCCAAACATGAGACTGATAAATCAATACAAAACTTGACCTAATTTGTCGGCAGTAAAATAAGAGAATTCTACCCTAATTTGACTTTGCTCAGTTAATCCCTAAGCTCTCAAAAATATTAAAAGACACCTGCTACTAAATATAAAATACTAAAAAAATTATAATTTTAAGCACAACTAAATTATTTAGCCCTCGTTTGATAAGGATGAAAATTCATATTTTAATTTAAATCAAAGTAAACAAATAATTTTAGAATTATTCTACTTGTACATTTAACTATACACATTGGGTGATTTAATGCACAAATGATATTCTGTCATTGGCTGATAGAGAAAAACAATTTCAATCATGCTACACTAACAAAAAAGTTGACATAAAATTTGATATAATATCACGTGACATTCTATCATTGGACAGTTAAAAAACACGGTCAACTTATTCATCCAATCATCTATTTCAACCTGCAATTATGTCAAACTTTCTGTTGAATCCTTATGGCAAAGTAGCTTTATCCAAACATTTTTCACCAATCAATGACAGAATGTCACTTATGTATTATGTCATCTAAGGTGTACACTTGAGTGTTCATATAGAAAAGTTCTTAATTTTAACCACATATTACACGAAATTCATAGCTTTTAAATCATATATTTCATCAGCTTTCATCAAAATCTATTAAAATTTTGATTTAAATCCTCACCAAACAGGGACTTAATAGAGATTTAGATGATTTTGCGTTTGAGAACATATTGTTAAATATAATGCAAGGTTGAGAAGACATCTTACTTTCACTTAAAAATTCTGACAAGTTTGCTAACATAGCAATATGTTGGGGACGAATGGTGCAATTTTCACTAAATCATTTATACGTATTCTGTATGTATATGGTAAGTAGAAAGGCAGATCATATGTATATAGATAAATATTGAGAGAGACGTATACGAGAGGGTTGAGAAAAGCAATTCCAAGTCCAGAATTTCGTCTCTTTGTTGCTGTTCGTTTGTCATTCATTTATCATTCACGTGTCCCTGTTTTCTTTTTCTCACCGTTTTCTCGTTTTATTTCGCTTTCTCATCTGGGTTTATCTCTTAGCGGTTACGGTTTATTTGACGGTGGGCGTTGAATATATAGGAGCCCTCGATTTGATTCAACTTTCATTAATCATGAGTGAGAAAAAATCTAGAGAGAAAATGGAGGGAGGGAAACAAACTGTTTCTTCATTCACTTCTGATCTTTTTGGTTCAAAGGATTCTTCTATTTCATCGTCTTCTGGGATTTTCGACTCAATTTTCGCACCTTCTACTCAGGTATACAGAATAATAATTTATATTCACTCTGTTGGAATTTTTATTTTCAGATAATGGGGTTTTTGCATTGTAGAAATTTTACTGAATTTTTTATATTTCTATTCAGAAAAATAATAATAAATTTGATGATTATTGGCGATTTTAAGATTTTTTTGTGCAAATGAATTCACGAACTTTGTTAAGTAACAATCAAGACTTGCCAGGGCTGTTGTGTGTATTGAATTAAATTTGTATGTGATACTTTTGTAAGTGTTTAGGTAATCTTCTTCTGTCCCAAGAAATAATGAATTGACATTAATATGTACACTTATACTGACTTATATTGGCAACTGATATTTGTGTTTGATTATTTTTCATGGTTATTGGTGTGTGTTAGTCTTGTTAAGGAAAAATGATTCTACTTAAGCTGTCTTCTTATGTTCAAATTCAATCTATTTGAGAAAATTTAAACATGTTTCCTCTTGGTTTCTATAGACAAAGATTGGATCTCATCTAATTCTTACATGGTGAATCTGTTTTAGGTCTTGGGACAAGCATCTCTGCGTCCTCTGGAATCCGAGAAGAAGCACGACTCTGGAAATACAGTCTGGAGTGCCAATACTGGCGTTATAGGTTCGTATTTATGTTACTCGTAAGGAAGACCAACACGTAAATGAGGCCATACAAATGAGATTTAGGCTGTTTAGATTCGATTTTTAGTCAAATTTGGTTCAGTTTGAGAGGTATTAGAACTGCATTTAGTATTTATGAACTAAATGAATTGGATTACTGAATTAGAGTTGAACTCAAAATTTTAACGAACTTATTATCGTAAAGATTGACTTATTCCATTCTTAATAGAGGTTGAAAAGCTGTAGATTTAATTGAATCTATGTATAACTCTAATTTCTTAGGCTCATCAGTAATTACACATTCATGACAAACTCTCCACTTCAACTCTACTATTTTGATACCTGGTATGTTTTGCGATCTTGTGATGAACATTGCAACCTTCACCGCTTTTACTTTCTCTTGTTGTCTTGTCTCATTTACATGGCCACAAACCATTGATGAACCATTTTGGTTTTTGAAAATCCAAATTTTTTGTTTAACTAAGCCAATATGGAGGATTTGGAAAAACAGTGCAAGAAGCTTCACCTACCTAAGGAATTTGATGTAGTTTTTGAAAATTTGGTGACCATTACTCTTGTTCGTGTGTGTGTGTTTCCCCTTCTTTTTTAATATATAATTTTTGATTTGTACTAACTTCATGCTTGTTTTCCAGGCAATAACTCTCGGAGTGGTGAAGGTCAGAGGCAGAGCATACCAAGTAAAGACCCAAATTTGGGGTATCAAGAGGAAAAAGTACAACCATTTCACTACAGCTCGTCGATATACTACGGTGGTCAAGATGTCTATTCTCGTCCCCAGAATACTCAGAACCCAGGACCAACAACTGTGAGTATTCTTTATGCCGAATGTAAATAAGCACTATATTCAGAGAAATCTTGAGTAACTTCTTTCAAATTTATCGTTTTATTACCTTAATATGGATAGTCACTCTTGTGTAAATGGCGATTCACATTAAACTTCATTTTGCTATTCTAAGTGATTATGAATCTCACAAGAAATAGTAAAAATCAGGATTTTTGCCTTTAACGAGCTTCTTTGACAGGATAATGTTTATCGAGATTTCCCATTACTATAATCAATTACTACAACTCTCTTGCCATAATATTATTTCACTGCAATAATCCTTATAAAAAGGATTAAAAAAAAAAAAGGGGGTAGGAAATAAACTGCTCCAATTTTCTTGTCCTTTTTCTTTTTTTATTTATTATCAGTTCGGTAAAGATGGGGAAGATGACGACTCAGACAGTGCTTCTAGAGGGAACTGGTGGCAGGGTGCGTTTCTTTGATTTTGGACTGGTGCATGGCTCAATTATGGTCGCTAGACTTCTCTTGTTTTAACGTCTTTTTTTCCTTTTTGGCAGGATCTCTTTATTATTAAAGTTCGTTGCCATGGCATATGAATTTGCCATATACTTGGGTATTTATCATTCAATTTCTTCTTGAAATCCAAATACACACTTTTAGTCTTTTTTATTCTATATATGCTAAATCTTATATTGAAACAGGTTTGTTATCTTCTCTTTTTTCAACTCGACCTATATACTTGTAGTTGACCTGATTAAAATTTCCCTTCAATGTTAATTTGCAGGAAAATATTAATGCATAGCAGAAGGAGTTTATTCTAGTTTCTCTAATATGGATGATACGTGATAGATACAGACCGTCACTTTTTGTTCCTCTGTTATTCCGCTCTCTCTAGTTTATTGGAGTCCGAGTATCCGTTTTTCCCAGCAGTAGCTCGCAAGAGACTGTCAAGTTTAAATATTCCAGTTATTATATATAATCGTAGCTAGTATATCTGGGTTATTCGTTGTGTCGTACTGTAAAGAATAATGAACTTGGTGCTTTTAGCCCTTCGACTGCATAATGGATATGACCTTAGCTCTTTGAACTTTCTATGTTATGTTCGTATTAGGTTCAATGAATTGTGACTTGGTAAAGACTGTCCAACGACGAGTCAGTACATTATATTTGTTATGTGTCCCATGGAGAACATATTTTGAGTTGTCCCTTTCTTTCCACCACACAGAACAGTTGAAAGGTGGGCAATTCTTGAAAAAACAATTGGAAAGGAGAAAGAGGCTTATTTGCAAATAAAAATAAAAATAAAAATAAAATCGAAAAAATGTTTTTCCCACTCTCAATTGAAGGTTGAAGATGGTGTAGTTAACAAACATCATGGTGATTTGTGTTTTTAATATGGTGTTTATCTTTTTTATTATAAAAAGTATCGAATATAAGCTTAATTAATTGAAAATAATTCCTTTTGTATCTTATTTGGTTTACTAATATTCCAAAAATAAGGCATCTTGCTCCATAATTCACATTATAGGTAATTTAAATTTATTTGATATTTATTTGTTATTATATTAAATGGAAATTGAGAAACCAAATCACTGCATAAGCATAAAACATAGTTAATTTTTTTAAAAAATATTTTTCTATTATATGGAGTATGTTTTTATTTTGCAATTTTATAATTTTTGAAATTTAATAGATGTTAATTTTTTTCGTTTAACACAATTATAAAGAATATAATGTCTTAAAAAAATAATTGATAATATTATGTTTATTATTTTTATTTTTTTTAGGACCGTGAATGTTCAGGCCAACTTACAGACACCTCGACTAATCTCACGGAATCCTAAAATTTACAGTCGGATATTCGCCTCGGTGATCTTGAGGGGACTCGAACAGGTAACCATTGGGAAGTAAACCCCAAGACCGATAAATTGAGCTACCCCTCAAAGTTAATATTATTGTTTATTATAAAAGTTAAATAAAAATTATAATACTATTAGTTATAATAACAATATAAATGAACATCATTACCATCAAATAATTGTATGCAAACCAATGTTGTGAAAATCAACCCATTTATCAACGCGAAAAAGTTAAAGGATCAAGGGTCAAACGGTCGATTCGAGGTTGAACTGGGGTCGACCAGGAGTTAAAATAATAAATAAATAGATTAATATATTATATTAAAAAATTATATTGATTTAAATAGCATTTTAAAATTCATAGTTAACATACTATAGCTCATTAACTAAACTCTAGAATGAATTTGCCAGCAAAAGTTTCCGATGAATTAATTCTCGTGTGTTCTTCTACTTCTCTCATCTGCCGTCTGCCTCGTCTTCTACTTCTTTCCTTTGCCAGCTACTTCATCTTCTACTTCTCTTCTCTGTCACACATACAATTTTTGTGTATCTATTTAAATAATTGGATTGTTTAAGATTTGTTTTAGATGTTTTGACTGAAATGTTGTACAAGGGATTCAACAAAGAAATATTAGAGCTTTAGTGGCTAATAGGATGCGAGAAAATGGCACTAAAGCATTCTTTTCTTCATACTATAATTTTTTTTTTAACAAAAATATTATTTGTGATACCTAGAGAAATCGTGACCAGTTCATCGGTTCTCGGATGAAAGAGACTATTTCTGGGTATTGTACCAATTTCTATATATTCAATTTTCACGTTGTGATTGGATCGGATTTCGGTCCGGTTCTCATTTTTTCGATTGAACCTGTTAGTCATGTCCGAATTTGAAAACATTGATGTAAACACATTAATAAATAACTTGATTTACCAAACCCTAAAATGCTGATTTTGAAATCTAAAGCAATTTGGAAATTAAAATTATCAAACACTTATGTGATTCTTTCTTCGCAAAGCTACAATTAATTCTCTTAAAGCACAACAATATCAATTAAATATTTGGAAATTGATGATATAACTTTTTATTATAAATATAGTTGTATTATTAATAACTTTTATACCCTTGTAGCTAGTTATTATGAATGTTGTGTCCATTGTAATCATAATTTTTTATATATAAATATGGGTTTTTTGTTCTTAAAAATACACACAAATTTATTGACTTTTCTCTTCTTTTTCTTCTTCTTCTTTTTTTTTTTTTTTTTTTTTTTTTTTTTTTCTCTTTTTCTCTTTAATTTATAATACGTTATCGGCACGATTCTCTCAAAATCGTGAATTAATTAGAATGTAATAATTTTTATAAGCACAATCATCTGTCATATGTACCAAAATTAATTTGGTGACATGTGAATTATTTTGACGTACATATGCATCATAACGAGGTTGCTTCTTCTTTTCTACTTTTCGTTTGCATGCATATTAATTCTAATTTACGTTTGTATGTATAATATGTACACATTAATTTGTGATTTATTAAGTAAATTCACATTTTGCCATTAATTCTGCATTTTGATTCTACTACATATTAATTCTGCCTTTAAATCTACATTTAATTTCTGTATATGTGAAACTCACATGCATTTTTTGTATCTTTTGCATATTAGTAAAAGATTTGGTCAATTTTGTTAGCTTATATATATGAAGATTCTCTTTTCTAATGCACATTTGGTAATTAATTTTTGTATATAAATTCATATTCTATCTGTTTGGTAATTGATTTTTATATCATGTTTGCATGGTAATTAATATTTTTAACCTGAATAAAATTTTTTAGATGCTCTTTTATAAATTTTAAATTGATAATTCGTCGTGTTGTTGCTCCTGAAATAGCACAACGTTATAATTAATATTACAAAAGAATATTATTTGCTCTTAAAAATATGAATTATAATTTTCAATATTCCAAAAGAATATTGACACGTTGCTATTGAAAAAATACAACTCTATAAATATTATATTTTCATAGAAAATATACTAATGTTTTCTAAATAATAATTTATTGTTGCTCATGAAGTAGCACACTATTATTTATGTTTTAGTTATATTTTACTTGCTCTCGAAGAGCATAATTAAAAATTATGTTTATTTTAAATAATAATATGTTATTGTTCCTGAAAATTAGTTCATTGTGATTTCGACATTCCAGAAGAATATTAATATATTCCTCCTGAAGAAGCGATAGCAAAATACAATATGCTCTCGAAGTGACAGATGCTTAGAAAAATATATCATTTTGAATTCGTGTTTATCCTTGAAATAAAATATATAAGCAATGTCATGTTGATATTGATAAGTTTGTTTATTTGATTAAATATTATACGAATATATAATTTTTAATCATATTCTTCAAAATTAAATAAGTGAATTATATTTTATGTTGAACCAGAAGCTCAATTTGATCTTATTGTTGTGCATGACCAGTTGGACCATAAATAATTATGCGAAATTAAAAATTCAAATATTTATTCAACGAAGAATTTTTCTAATTTTTTCAATCCAATGAAATCCTATATGATGTTTGTTTTATTTTATGAATTTTTTTCACTAACCATTATTAGTTAAATTAGGAATTGAATTCCCCTATTTTTCTAAAAATTATTTTGGGTGATAAATGGGGTACCATCATCCTCCGCATTGACAATCTAGATATTATTTGTATTTAATAAATTTGATACATATACTAGATGATTGCATGGTGTTTGAAACTTGAAGTTTGCGAAATTATTGCTCGAATTTAAATTATGAGCATAATTTTTAGATTATACAATTAGTATGGTGTGTCTTGTTGATGCTCGTAATCTTAAATATCAACATTTTAATAAGTGTTAGTCGAGATGTTGATAAATGATTTAACATTACTGCTTCTTAAATATCTCCAATTAATTGAGAACAACGCAGCTTTCATTTTCTGTTTAGAGAATGCTATTGCACATCATACAAATATCATAGTTCTCCCTATTATAATTGACTTATATTTAGAGTATAATTTTTTTCATCTAGTACAGTATATGTAAAATCAATCCACAACAATGCACTAATTTGGAAAATAAATAATCTTGGGAATAAATGCGTAGTTTGAACATTTATCCTAAATGAAAGATATTTTATAACGCAATAAATTTGATTGGATAAGGGAGAGAAATTAAGAAATTGAAACTAATCTACAAATGCGTCATTATATAAATCGTCGCAAAAGATAATTCTAATCAGAAGTTCGAAAAATAATTTATTTAGATACATTTGATGATCAAAGAGATCAATAATATCTTACGTACCCGATTCAAATACTCCAACGTGAATTGATGAAACAATTTGTTAGCATTATATTTGATATATATGGTAAGCCTGAAACGTGGTGGTATTCGATTCTAATAAAAAAAAAATTCAAATGAAAATGGAGCAATTAACAAAAATAGTCCCATTAATGAGGCATATACTCTTGATGAGTATTTAGACATAACAAATTATAAAATTTCTGAAGAAGTTCAGGAACCTTATATGTTGAAATTGAGATATCTCAATAAATTATATTATGAGAAAAGAAATAAAATGGAAAAAGCAAAAAATTCAGATAACACTTCTACATGATGTACTGAATCATATTATGAATAGTGGGGAAATGAAATAATATAGTCAAAACATATCAATCGAAACAATAATTGCCCAAAATAAATGGACGTGATTCTGGCAAATTGAATTTTCCAAAAAAAAAAAAAAACCTAAAGTTTCTGGACCTACAGTCCGAAAATCTAAAGGTATATACTTATGCAAAAATGAAAAGTAAAGTCATAATATAAAATATAGGACTCTTTACATAATGAAATTCACACATAGATAAATTATCATTTGGTGGATACAATCACGAGTTTTTATCTTATTAGCCTAACAATGCATGAAATTTGATATGCATGTAATAAATTTGATTATACCAGTTCATCTGGCATGACTATTAATATTACCTTCAAAGATTTATTATACATGAAGCATAATTCAAGTGATATTATCACGAGAATGAGTAAATACGCGTTGTACTATTTTTCCTTGACTAAGATTTTGTTCCATTGATTTTTCATGGTAATATTTTTAATGAGACAACTGTTGTAACGTATTCAAAAAAATAATATACTATTTTTCTTTTATTAAGATTTTTTGACATGATTTTTCCTAATGAGGTTTTAACAAGGCATTTTCTATAATGAATGTCCAAAAGATACAAGATGTTTACCCTTAAAATAATATTTGATATATATGAAACTCTCGAAAAAATCAACAAAAGTTATTTTTCGAATCATCATGTTATTGCAATTATCAAGTTTTGTCCTTCTGGATTTTCTTGAAAATATTGATGTACAAGATATCAATATTGAAGACATTGATATACAACATATAGATCGCTTGATACAAGAATTGAAATTGGGATGTAGCTATATTCTTTTTTATTCGATCAAGTTTTGTCCCACTGATTTTTCTTGACAAGGTTTTAACGAGACAATATTTTATTATTTTAAATTATTTATACTTTTTTTCATTTGTTGGCATTTTGTCCCATCAATTTTTTTGTCAAACAATTTTTCAACGAAATGGTTATTGTGCAAATAGTCATTCAAAGATGAGTGTTGCGAATATAGTAATATTTGTGAATATTTTTCACACTCTTCCTTCTCTAGTCATTATGATTAGGCGTGGGCAAAACCCGACCCAACCCGAGTGAACCGCCCAACCCGACCCAAACCGGCCGGTTTGGGTCGATTTTTTTAATTTTTTGGGTGGGTTTCGATTTTTTTTTGGGCTGGTCGGGTCGGGTTGGGTCGGGTTGCGGGTTAAGATAGGAAACCCGACCCAACCCGACCCGACCCGACCCGACCACAAAAAAAAAAAAAAAAAAAAAAAAAAAAAAAAAAAAAAAAAGAAAAAAAGAAGAAGAGGAATTGACGTTAAAATCAAAACCTAAACCCTAAATTAGAGAAGACTCCTCATTTGGTCAAAGTCCAACACTCCAATAGAGTCTCGTTTCGCCCGGCGCCTCCAAGGAAAAACTCGCCGGTCTTCTCTCAAATCACCACCGGCGATCTTTGTTTGGCTTAACTCTTCCAACTCCTGATGCTCCCTCAGCTTCTGAGAAGCCAATGATAGCTACATGAACCTGGATGCTCACTAGTAACTACCAACTATTAAGGTACTCTTTTGGTATTTTTATTTAATTTCTCTCACATTTAACTAGCTGTATTAGTTTGAGTGGGAGGTCATTGCCCTGGTGCTTATGAGTGTTTAATGTTTTACTTTTGTAGCCAATCATTTTTATCTTCCAGATAATAGATTGTTCATCCGATTGTGGCAGATGCAAAAATTCTTTTGGCTGATTTCAACTTTTGCATATGTGTTCAATTTAAGGGCAAACTTTTGGCTCATTATTCAGGTTTTTATTTCTCCCTTTTGCATTGGTACGAGTTTCTTGATTTATTGAATATTATGTGCGCTTGGCGGATTTCTCTTTTGTTCGATATTGTTTGGTTTTGTTATGTGTAACCTCATTGGAATATCTTTTTTTTTTCTGATGAAATGAATTAATTTGTGTACTGTGCTTTCTTGTTTAAATTAGAAATTTGAAGAAAACTGCACATTTGGTCAAATATCTGAATTCTTGAAGGAATTATTTGCTACAAGAAACATAGAAAATTATATCTAATTTTAAGTTTTTTTTCAAGCCTTTGAGTGATGCTCAAATAATTGGGTTTGGCTTGTAATTAAAGAGTTTGATTAATGAAGGAATTGTGGTTAATGGTTATTGCAATATTGGGTTGTTGGGCAATTTCGCATCTGAGTAACTATTTCTGTGGGAGCAGCTACTATATTTCCAGAATTATATGGAGGGCTTGGAATTATGCTGCCTCTTTATGTTTTTAAGATTTATTTCCCAGGGCTTCTGAATATACCTAATAATGCTATCACAAAGCACAACATTTGCACTACCTTCTACTAACATCCTTAAATAATACAATATCGACTAGAGATTTTTGCACTATGTAAGTGAATTAATCATTATAAAAGTTTCATTTATATGTTGTTCAAACCGACCAACCCAATCCAACCCGATCGACATTTGATTGGGTTGGGTTGGGTTGGGTTGGGTTTCAACATTTATACGGGTTGGGTTGGTTTGATTTTATATCAAACCGACCATGTTGGGTTGGGTATGGGTTGAGGTAAAACCCAACCCAACCCAACCCACGCCCACGCCTAATTATGATTGTGGTATCCCTTGTAGCCCTAATTGTTTTCTACGAATATGGAGCTTTAATTTTTAATAAAATACACAAATTTATTGGCTCTCTCTAGTATATAACAGAAAATACTTTTTATTCACCTATTGTTTCACTTGTTGGCGAGAGGTGAATTTTTGCAGCTTTTAGCTCATGATTCAACTTTCTTACCATATCATTACTGTTGAACATACAAATCACAAATTTAATAAACAAATAACTACATAACAATATTAAAGGTGTATATGACTTCTATATATTTATAATTTAAATAGTTTATAAATGCTTTCCAAAAATATTCTTAAATGGATCTTGTTATATATGTATATCAAAGTTTACATAATATCCACATGACACTCTACCATTTGTCAATGTAAAATGTAGTCAATTTTTTCATTCAATATTTTCATTCCACATCTTTCGATATTCGTTTATGTGTCATTTTTATATACAAGTAGCAAAATCTCTCTTAAAAACATTACTGCATAGCAAATTAAGCTCATGCTTGATCCCTATTTCTTAACTCAAATTTTCTTAAATTTATTTTAATCACATATTTTATGAAATCTACAACTTTTATCAACTTTTCAACCAAAGATTTCACTAGCGTTTATCGAAATCTACTAAAATTCTAATTTTTATCAAAATAAAATATGGACTAAATCTCGTTCACCAGTAAAAGTCATGAGCATAATGATGATAACCTAGATTGTCTATTGTCAAAACGAGTTTTGACGGTAATGTGGTGCTTAACATGCTCCTCGAAATTCAATCCTCTTCTCACACTATCTTCTATAATCATTCAATTCTACATCCATGTACCTAATTCCTAGCTATACTCAACATTATATATCTAAATGCTTGTATAGAAATGATTATTTGAAAGGAAAAAAAATAGAATATGCAGTTAAAAAGTAGGAAAAATCATGCAGAAACGTGAAAATAATTTTTTAGTAAATGTGAGAATAAAGAAAAAAATAATTCTCAAATAATCACTTTCAGACAAGGACTAAATCATAATCATACTCATAATGTATATATTTATCTGATAGTGATAGTAGTAAAAATTTGCATCGAACCAAGAAAAACAAAACATAAAATACTGCACACTATTTATATACTCTAAATATTGGGTATTATGACAGATTAAATCAATCTTACTACACCTTAAATTTCTCTATTTTTTTGTAACTTTTCCATGGCAATAGCCACAAATTTGCATAGGATTAAATGAACTCCCTGATTAGTTGCTTGATTGAGAAAACCATGGAAATTCAAACAACTGAAAGTGAAAACTTGCAATTGCTTGATTATCTACAAGGTCACTAAACTTAACTAGATATTTTTGACATAATATTTGTAATTCTTGAGATAAAAACACATCACGTGATTTTTTATTAACCATAAAAATTTACTCATTCTATAAATTCATCTTCCCATATGATTTTGGTGTATTACTTTAATCATGATGAAAATTTCAACTATTTCGTTGTTTGTACATTGTTGCGAATGTGAATCGTCTAATATATGAAAATTAGTGAATTTAGGGTTCTGCATATCATGCATTTTTCTTGGTTGACAACATTTTTCAATCATATTAACCTGTTTATAACAAGCGTGTACCTCGGATGTGGTGGCAAGTCAACCCAAGTAAAAACAAAGTGTGTAAACTTTCTTTTTAATTTTTTTTCTCAAAGCTTAAACATGAGAGGTGGTAAAACGCAAATGCTATTAAGTTGTCTTTCTTGACACACACATAGGGGCGAATCCAGGATTATGGTTCAGTGGAGGTAAGATAGAAAATAAGCTAAAATAAATTGTGAAGAAAAAAAATTGAACATTTAAATTAAAAAAAAACTCACTGGAAGGTATTTGAAATTTCAGTGGAGGCGACTACACCCACTAGGCCCTTAATGGGTCCGCCCCTGCGCGCGCGCGCGCACACACACATTAACATAAATACAGTAGTAAGAAAGACATTATAAAAGTGTGTAAACTATATAAAACGAGTCAAAGTGAATTATTGCATACTAGCACATTCGCACAATAATTCTACCAAAGAAAGATTCTATTATTGGAATAGTTTCAGGTGCAACTCTTATAATTTCACCTACTAATGATCAATTTGGACATGAGGTAAAGAATAACCAGTTACACCAAAAAGATGCGGTCCACACACCCCCAAAACCACTACAAGGCGTTAATGCTAACAAAAAAATATAATATCACTAAACATGAGAAATGACTATAATAGTAATAATACTGATTGATATTAAAACTTGATTGTTCATTTTATTTCTTAAACTATGGACCCATTGTTTCTCTTTCTCTTCCTAAATTCCCTCCTTCCCGCTTCAGATTTATAAATGGCAACAGGGCGAGAGGAGAAGCAATCCTTTATTGCATTTACTGTTCCGCTTATATTTTATTCCTCTATAAATACAACATATATCCATATTTATCTTTATACATGTTTTTTTGTTGTTGCTTGGATCGAATTGTCATCGCATCCGAGGTACAAGTTTATTATGAAAAGGTTGATACAATAATAATTAAATAAAAAGCGTCGATCAAGACAAAAGGGTGATCGACAAAACTTTGAATTTGGTGGATGATGAATGGAGTGCAATGTTTCAAAAATGAATGATTGTTAGGAAACAATTTAACATTTGATGAGTAAACCGTGACCATAACATTAGTTAGGTGAGTAATGAAACAAATGGTTTGGCCGAGTTATCATTTTTTAACGGTTGAATATATTACGTGGGTTTTTTCATTCGACTAGTTAGCATAGATGAAAACGGAATCTGACGGATGATAGATGACATGCAACGTCTTAATGATGAGTGACCATTGAAAATTTATCAATATAGAAGAGCATCTCCAAGTAATTATGTTTAAATATAAGATTCTTTCTTTTTTAAAGAATCAACCCTTAAAATTATGTTTTAACAATTCTTCAAATTGACATTTTAAAATGGGACATGCTATATGTCCTGGGATTAAATTTTGGGAGTAAACAGGAGTGTTATTGGAGGAGGCATGTGGACCGGGCGTTACAGGCCCCCCTCCAATAGAAATGGTGCCCATGTTTAGTCTCGAGATTTAATCTCGGGACAATTAGTTTTATCCTTTTAAAATAGAGATTTAATAAATATACTCTCTAAAATAAAATGTATTTAAAGTATTTCAATTTTCAATATAGAAAAATAATATAATAATTGTAGGTAAGCTAGTAAAAATAAAGATAGAAAAAATAATAAATATTTTTTTGTAGTAGTAAAGTTAAGTGTTAAAAATAAAGAATCAGTTGAAATACATAAAAATTTTCTCTCTAAATTTATAGATATTCTCTAAATTTCTAAATACGATCTTTAAAAATAGAGAATCTCTTAAAAATACTTTAATATCTCCCAATGTGTTTAACAAAGGGGGGAAGATTTACATCGTTATTTTACAGTCTCATATAGTGGATATACCATAGGGGAATACAAGAGGACATGAAAATGTTCACCGATACTGCTATGAAGTTGAATCTTCGAAATGATGGCAGAGATTGAGTGGTTGTGGATTTTGATGGATTGGTTAAAGAGGAAATGGATTTTTTTTTTCAATTGTTGTATTTTATCTAAAGATAAGAATAAATTTGTTTTTTAAGAATATATATTAATAAGAGGGTTTTACTTTTGACTAAATATATAGGGTACCGTTATTTACATTCACGATATATATATATATATATATATATATATATATATATCCCACTCTATATACATTCCTATTAAAATTGTAAAAAAAAATTACTATTTTCATCTACATTAAATTTTAATATTGTCCTTATTAACTTCATTCATTTAAACATTATAAATTCATACAAATTTTATATATTCATCCCACTATAAATAAATACATTCCTAATACAATTTCGAAAATCACTATATTCATCTAGGGGTGGGCATTTTTTCCCGGAACCAGTGGAACCGGATCGGAACCGTTTAGAACTGGCCGGTTCGGTTCCGAATCTTCAAAAAAATAATGTGATTTTGGGATAAATTATTAAGAACCGATCGGTTCCGGTCCGGTTCCCGGTTCTAGTATGGAAAACGCCGGGAACCGGATGGTTCTCATATGATTTTTTTTTGGTAAAATATATGATTCAATCTCTAATCACTTTTATAAAAAGATAATCGAGTTCCTTCTTCATTTTAGACCCCATCACTTTCCTTCTCTCTTCTTATAATTTCTTAATTAATTGATTCTCAAACCAAATTAGAATATTGGGTAAATCTATACCTAAATAAATTTATTTAAAATATATAATTTCATTTGTAAGATGCGAAATTTTTATTTTGTTTTCACTTTGATTACATAGTTGTTGATCCGATCAAAAAATTTCATCTAGATTTCTACAAATTAACCGACAGAATCAGAAGTTTCAATAAATTTTTAAAGGATGTCCAATTCAATATAGGATTTTGATTTTGATGAAAGTTTGTTTAATTATTAGAGTACTGTGCAATTTATATAATTTGATGATTACTTGATGATAGTAACTTATATTATTTGGATATTATTTTTAAATTTGTATACTTAGTTTTCTTTTAATCTTTGAATATTATGTTCGATTTTTCTATATTTTGTAAAAAGTATCACATTGATAGCATCTTTAGATTTTTTTATTAGAGAACATTTTCAATGTAAAGAACCAGACCTGACTCAATCAGAACCAATTGGTTCGGTTTCGGTTCGGTTTCATTTCTAAAATTCTCATTGGTATTCGATTCGGTCCGGTTCCAAAGAGAACCAGACCGAACCGGACCGCGTCCACTCCTATGTTCATCCAATCACTATCAATATTTAATCCGATTCTTACATTTTATATTCTATATTGTCATGTCGGTACTTTGATATTTAGTTATAAAGAATAACAGATCTATTTTCTTGAATTTATAGTATTCTCTCAAGAGTATACTGCTCACACAATCAAACAAATTCTTCATCGAATCATATGTTAATTAAATTTTTTTACTTATAAGCCCATAATTTTGGATGTTTGTGTTTCGGTTGATAATTTTAAGTTTGTTTCCTTTTATAATGTAAGAATATGTGGACATGTATTGATATTTATTTTGAAATTTCTCGTATATTTTCATCAGTTAAATCAATACTTAAAAAAGTATAAAAAATAAGATTCCATTTTTTCATATCATGAAAGAATTATAACTCTAATAATGTGTTATTTTAAAAAAAAAAAAAAAAATTCCATTGAAGATGATATTTTATGATTTTAATTAAAGATGATATTTTAGGGTATATTTAATGATTATTAGAATTTTAGTTAAACACAAACTCTAAAAATATAAAAAGGTTTAAAAGAATTTTTGAAAATAAATATTAGTGGATGAATTTAGAACAATATATGTTTATTTAATTTTATATATGTCTACTTAGATAAATTTACATAAGATAAAAAATATAATATAATTATCTTTTTTAAAAGTGGATATATATATATATATATATATATATATATATATATATATATATATAAACTGTGGATGTAAATAGCGGTACCCAACTCGACTACATTTTAATTCAATGAAAGGTTAATAACATTCACATATTATCATATTTATTTCTTAAGAAAAAATCATCACATTCTTACTTTAACATTAATATAAAATATTCATGATTATTGTTTCTCTTCAATTTTTTCTTTAAAATAGAGTAAAAAAAGCCCATTCGCTCATTGTATTTTACATAAACAAAAAAAGGGAATTACGATCAAATAATTGACTCCATTTTAAAGCACGTTAACAATATTTTTGAATGAAAATCACAATTGAGGACAATTTTTTATTAACAAAATGTTAAAAATAAGGATGTGATAAAGAAAAAACAGTGTTCTAAAAAACTCGCATAGGCTTGAAATTCAAGCAAAACGCCTCGTCTCGCATCTAGACTCTTTTTTTCTTTTCTTTTTTTTCAATTTTTAAACGATTGAATTTTTTCCTTAATTTCTTTCAACTTTCGCAGACGCGCTTCATTAATTTTTTTAAAAGTCTTTTATTTGACTTTAATTTATTATTATTGTTTTTTTGAAAATAAACTTTCATTTGACTTTAATTTCAAGTTAAAAAAAATTATATGTACAAAAGTTAAGAATGACTTTATCTAAATAGTCAAATAAGATTTAAGTTTTGATGTTATCTATATTATGTAATTTTGATCTCGAGACTCATTTTATTATAACTCCAAAAGCATGCATGAAGTTTATATAAATTTATTAAGTAAGACTTGTCTAGTTGAAACTAAAACTATGAAAAATATTTTAATTTTTGCATTTCGAAAACTTGAAAATTGTATAATTGACTAATAGTAAGAGTTATTAAGTACATATTGTATTTTATAATTTTAGATATTTATTATGTATTATTTTAATTATTAAATAAATTTTACATTAATTAAAAATTAAAAATAATATTATAAATAAGAAAACCTTTTTTTTTTTTTTTTTTACGCTTAAACCTCGTCTAGGTTCGCTTAAACTCGTAAAATTTGAAATTTTGGCTCCACACTTAGCTGCGTTTTACAATTTTTAAAACACTGAAAAAAAAATTAAAATATAAATTTGATAATGAATAAAAGTTAATGACCTTCAATATAATTAAAAATATGTTGTAATAATAAAAAACGTGGTAGTGAATACAGTGACCCTTTTACTTTTTAATCTATTAAAGGTTGAACAACAATTGATTAGGGACATGATTGTCACTTTCGTCATAGTTAGAGCATGTTTGCCCCCCTATTTTTTCCAATTTTTTGTTCAAATCTCATTTTGTTACAGGGATTGCCTGACAACACATTTCAGCAAATTCAGATTATTGTCAGGAAGATAATGTCGATGAAAATGGATGGTCTATTTCGTCCCCAGAAATAATTAGATATTTACATAATTGTCATGCACCTTTTGGAAGCCACTAACCATCAATTGAAGGGTACATTTAAGAAGTTAAAAATTTAAAAATGGCTGCAAGCCTAAAACACATACAGGACATGAATTGACAGACAACCGGTCCTTTTTGTCTAACCTGGGGCCCACGCCTGTTTAAAAATGGTTTGGAAAATTTGGAAAAAAATAGGGGCCAAACATGCTCTTAGTATTACGTATAAATTTATATATATATATATATATATATATATATATATATATTACAAATTAGTGAATCACAATTCACACCAAAAAATTCAAAATTCATTTGAAAATCAGGACAAAAGGTCATGTTACTCTGGTTCATCATTTCTCATTATGGAGATTAGAGACTTAATTCATTTTGGAGACTCAGATCCTAATTTATTTATCATTTTCTCTCATTTTCAATTTATACACCGACTCTCACATGGCGTTCGGACGGGGTGGTGGTGGTAAGAAGTTTTGATCAAACCTTTTGAAGCAACGAGATGCAGTGTGTCCTACCTTAGCACAAAGTTCACACCGTAGATTGGTATTAGTAAAACCATTGGGATGAGATGGAGACTGAGAATTACCTCAACTAGAGCCACGAAAGTTGGAATATTGGCCACGCCCCCTACCTCGAGGGTTGGAGAAGTTGCCATGGCCACGACCTCCATAGACATGATGTTGCCTTAATGCAACATTGGCAGTAGCATTAGGTAAAGTAAGTGCCTGATTGTTGTGTTGGATGCGAGCTTCACATGTGAGGAGCATAGAATATGCCTCTTCCAGAGTAATAGAATCATCCCTATGAGAGATAATGGAAACATGGGAATCGTACTTCGGGCCCAAACCAGCTAGCATTTATGTGATAATGTCATCACATTTCATTGCTTGGCCAGCGATTGCTAATTTATCAGTAAGCCGCTTGATAAGCATGAAATATTCATTTGTAGTTTGACCACCTTTGCGAACAGTGGCAAGTTGGGAGCGAACTTGCACAGCTTTTGCACGGGATTGAGATGCAAAAGCGGAATTGAAAGCACTCCAAACTTCATTAGATGTACTGCAGTAAGCTACTTGGGCTAGTACTTCATATGAGAGAGAGGAATTGAAACAACTTAAGGATGAGATTATCCTGTGTATCCCAGATTTCATGAGATGAGTTGGGAGTTTTACTACCATCAGCAGCAGTAAGTTCTTTGGCAGGTTGCTTGACTGTGCCATCGACATATCCAAGAACTTTTTGGCCTTTCAGGTAAGGTAACATAGTAGCTTTCCAAGTAGGAAAGTTGAGACAAGTAAGTTTGGTGATGTTTATATTTGTGGAGGGGTTAAAGATTGGGAGGTCAGTGGCAGCAGAGACATTAGAAAATGATGAATCAGGAGAAGTAGACATGGTTTTAGGAAAAGAGTTGTTTTAGACGTTAGTCAATTTGGCTCTGATACCATGTAGAATTTAGAGATACTATATGTTAAATATTTCAATCACTTTTTCACACAAAATGATGTTTACATCCTATGATTTAAATAGTACAAATTTAACAACTCACAGCTATTCTATCGGTGCTATTCAAATTTAAATTACAAAAGATCTTATCCCAAGATATCCTCAACTCCTTTGCTGTTGTTGGTTTCTATTGCACCAATATCTGCATTTCCTATTGCAGCAGATATAGCAATATCTGCTGGAGAAAGATATGCTCCAATAGATACCAATTGCCGCCTACCGTCTACATCGAGCTCAATCATCACGGTCTATGGATTTATGAAATTGAAGTTTCAATCGTCAGTTCATCCTCCTCAAATGTTCTCTTTTTTTCTTTTCTCAATCAGTTTTGTAACTAAAATCAAATCATAACTAAATGGTCGGTTCCATATCTTTAAAAAAAAAAATCATTTAATTTCATTACAAAAAAAACATTAATTCATGACTCGGTTCATTTCAAAACTAAATGGAATCATGTCCACGGCCTAAAGTGAGACTTCATCAATGAGAGATTGGGTAATCAACGGCGCAGATTCATAGCTTACGAAATGTATAGTTATCTCCTCTTCTACGTCTTTCACCTAATTTATCAATCTCTTTAGCATTAATTTAATGACGAAATTTCAAGAAATGTCCATTTTCACATGTTCATTTGCAAAAATGTCCGTTTTTCAAAATGTTTGCAAAAATGTTCATTTTGAAATAATTTAGACCCAAATATCCTTGTTAACAATTTATAATTCCACACTAATCTCAAAAATAGACATTTTTGCAAAATGTTATTCTCGACATGTCAAATGTAGAGAATTGTCATGTTTGAAATGAAATATCATTCTAAACAAATTAAGTGTCAACAACGATATTTGAAATATCGAGAATATTGTTTTAATGTAATTTATTATGAAAGTACATCTCGAAATTCGTGACAAATTGAAAAAAAATCAAATGTCAAGAACGATATTTAAAGTATCGAGAATATCATTAAGAATATAATAAATAATTTGATACATTTTTAAAAAATATGAATATTTTTCAACTCACCCTTAGACATTTTTTAAAATGCCTCTTGATTAATTAACTATTATTCTAGGGTTCTTCGCCCCCTTATAAATTATTTATCTTTTGAATCAAGCACATTTTAGCCATATTTGAGCTCATACGGTGCAATTGAAAGTTTCTGTCGGGAGTTAAGCTATTACTGGGAAATATGGGTGTGGATGAAGATTCTGAGCAAGAATTCAAATCGCAGAAGAAAAAACCAGCTTCTGATGATGATAAAAGGCGAGGATTTTTTTACCATTTTCTTCGTCTTTTTGTTTTATTTATTATAGTTATTTCTAACTTTCTGGTGAAATTGAAGCCTTGAATTTTATACAGGAGAAAGAAAATTACACCTGGAAGTTTGATGAAAGCTCTGATGAGGCCTGGAAGCGGGGAAAAAACACCTAGTGATGGTGATCAGGTTTGTTATTTTTTTAAATTATGTTCATTGAGGGGGTTGGAAATGTTACTTACATTATTCTCCAGTGTAATTCAGTTATTCTGAAGTTATTATAGAATTGGCTTCCGTAGAAGACTGGGAAAAATGATGAAATTACAGTTTTTCCTTTGGAATCTGTAGGTTATGTATCACCGTACTATTCGAACACTGGATGGAGTGGTTGTGGAGTCAACAAGAGCAGAATTAGGAGGTAAGTTGGACTTCATTCACAAACATTGATGTTCGAAGTAATTAGTAATAACAGAAAACCATAATGTAGAAGAACAGGAAAAGAAAGCAACATATATAATAGACTGTAATTTTATCAGGGGGGATTTGCTTAATCCTTTTGATGTTGAACTAGAAAATTTTCCATTATTTGCTTTCTATATTGGATTGAAATTAATGCTTTTGGAGTACGTAAACATCTTGACACCTAACAGAATTTTTATTGGAATATATCAAAGAGATATAGCCATTGAACTGTTCCCATGACCTAATGTTCGTCTGTGAATTAGTACTTTGTTCCTTATCATCATGGTGCAGGTGTTCTTCCCTGTAGTTTTTTTTTTTTTTTTCTGCATTTATGTTTTTTCGATTTTGTGCTATACTGTTCTTGCTATTCACCTTACGGCGGTAAGACAATGCATCTAACTGATTTTATTAAATCCTTGTCCGCCATCTAAGTTATTTCACTGGAAATTCGTCATAAATCTCTTTCTCATGTCACAGGCAAGGGTACCCCAATAAGACAGGTTTTGGGTAAAAGCAAGATGATATTGGGTTTGCTAGAAGGCTTTCCTACAATGTTCAATGGTGAAGTTGCAATGGTAATGTGGAACTTGTTTATGTAGATAAAAAGTAATGCTAGAAGCTTTGTATGGAATATACTTTAGCATTGTGTAGGTTTGGTTCACTTTATTGTTTAAGATGGCTAAAGGCACTTTTGGGACAACCTCCACAAGCCCATGTACATATAATTTGAGGGCTTTACTATCGGGCAAACTAAAAGCATACTTCACATAATATTACGTTTTTTTGTCACTTTCTTCTAATTTTTTTATACAACCTTAAGTTAAATTGAATAACTAATTTGGTGACCTTTTCTTCTTCTCCCCTTACCACTTCTTCTGAGGTAGATTTTCCATATTATAGTGCATTGATAGGTGAAATAATTTTTAAAGCTTGTGCTTCTTCTTCCTCATTTCTTTTCTTTAATAATTTATGACAATGTTCATGCCACTCATATGTCTAGTTTCTGGTATTTATTTCAGCAAGATAAGAGAGTTATTACAAAGTTGGGAATAGAGAGAGAGAGAGAGAGAGAGAGAGAGAGAGAGAGAGAGAGAGAGAGAGAGAGAGAGAGAGAGAGAGAGAGAGAGAGAGAGAGAGAGAGAAATGCTTATATGGAGCCATAAAAATTGCATAAATTACCGGTTGAGAGTTTGTTTAAGTATATTCTCCCTGTATGGTTCACTTTATTAGTTCTCTTCTTACTGTTATCACTATGTCCTTGTTCTTTCTTTTCTCCTTCAGTTTTCCTTGTTCGTAGTCTATAAATAATATGAATGAGTAGATTATGTCACAACCTCCATCCCCAAGTTAACCCTGCCCTTTGAATTGGTATGGAGTTTAGGTGATAGTTCATTCTACCTACCTTCAAAACTAATAAGCAAGAATGCTTATCAGCCATATCAAGTACTTTTAAGTAGGTGTATTTTTTGAAAGCTGATATCCATTTTAGGAAAGCAAACTTTATTTATGGACATGTCAAAAAGGAAATAAGAACATTCAGTCATGAACAATGAGGTTATTATCAGTGTCTCTTTAAATGGAATAAAGAGCCACATGGAAATTTATGAAACTTTATGCAATTCGGGTGATGATTGGCAGTTAGTTGCTTTGTTATGCTTGGTGATTTTTATGTTCTTTTATTTGTGTTTGAGATGGTGATATGTTTGATTTCAGTTCAAGATGAAACCCGAGCTGCATTATGGTGAGGAAAATTGCCCTGTCACAGTTGCCGATGGCTTTCCAAAGGATGACGAACTTCATTTTGAGATTGAGCTTATTGAATTCTCTAAAGTCAAGGCAAGAATGTTGTGTTTTCTACCATTGTCTTCTTATATAACATCTAACTTCTTAAATCTGTGATAGGGGTTTTACTTTGCTTCTTTTAGTTTTACAAAAGATAAGATAGCCTCAATATACGTGGAATTGTGAAGTCAGTTGTTTGTACAATTATATAAAATATTGTGAAGTTAGTTTTTTGAGGGAAAGTTGGTGTTAAGCATGGACAAATAGTTAGACTATGCTTCTTTGACTGCAGTCCGGGTTGTCAAATTTTCCTCTTAGCTTCTGATTTGGTTTTTGAGTATTTCATGCTATCTAGTTTTCACTATCATTTTCCATGTGATTTTGAATGTAGAGTAGTTTTATACTCATATGTTTTTTTTGGATTTATTTCTTTAATTTTTCAGGTTATTAGTGAAGATTTAGGCGTCTTAAAGAAGGTAAATGGAATATAAACAGCCGCTTTTGTATAATTACAATTGTTTTTTTTAACATGGAACTCTCCGCAATGAATAATCTGAATACTGTTAAAATAATTCATCCCCTGTTGTCAAATCTGCTGATAGATATCCTTTAGTTGATTGCTTAAGGGAATTTATTCAGTCTAGTGCCACCCTGATGCCACTGCAGAAAAGTGAATTTTATTGATTGTTTTTATCATACTGTGGAGTCTGGGTAATACCCGCACACTTTTTGGTTGACGACTCTTTCTTGAAAACATTCCGATTCCATCTTTACCCTAAACTACAGGAGTGTTTTGTAAGTTTTTTATAAGCATTTACAAAATATCTTCACGATTCTGAAATTATTTGAAGTACAAATAGCGCTTTGCAAATATAATGATTAACTAGACTTTGTCCTACGCAAGCATGAAGCAAAATATTATTACTAGGAATGTGAAGTTCAAATATATACTATGTTTTGATTTTCACTTGTCTTAACAGGTCACAGAAGAAGGACAAGGTTGGGAAACACCTAGAGAACCATATGAAATTAAAGCTTGGTACAAAATTCTTCTTTCTTTTTCTGTCCTGTTTCCTATTGTTTTAATTCTTTTCATACGCTTGATCCAAACTCATTCTAGCCTTTTGTTCTTTTCATGGTTATTATGATAATCCTTTTTAACCATGCATCTGCTCAATACAAATTTATGTTATGTTTGATTGCTAATAGGATTTTGGCAAAGTCGGGTGATGGAAAATTGATTGTGTCACATACTCAAGGAGAACCGTTTTTCTTTACTTTTGGAAAGTCTGAGGTCAGTACCGAATTCCTGCAGCTTCATGGCTTTTATCTTGGTATCTTATATTTACTGACTTTTTTGAGTAGTTGTATTTCCTCAGTCCAAATTTATAGATAAGAATTTTTGTTTGTAAGTTAGGTACCCGAAGGTCTTGAGATGGGAATAGGAACAATGTCAAGAGGAGAAAAGGCGGTCATTTATGTTACTAATAAGTATTTGACTCAGTGCCCTCTGATTCCCACAGTAGAAAGTATTGAAGAAGTCCATTTTGAGGTGGAGCTGGTACATTTTGTTCAGGTAAGCAGTTCTTCTCCATTAGTGCTAAAGTTGTCTCAGGATTCACGTTGCTCTGTTTTATGTGGAAAAGAAATTGTTAAACATTTAATGTGATTACCTAGGTAGATCATTTTCAAAGAAATATTGCCTTATGTGGATAACTTCTGTAACATTTTACTTTGCTAATTTTATAGCATCAAATCACATTCATGTTTTTATCTTTCTTGTCCTTATCCTCTTGATATAATTTTGATGTCATTCTTTCTGAAAGGCGTGACAGATGCTATATATCATTGTTGATTTTTTTTTTCTGATTAGTACTCTTTTTTTGCCCAACGACTTAGTTTCTTCTTTCACTCCATTGATGCTGGACTAATTGGCACCACCATAATTGAGCAGAAAGAACAGAAATAACCCCCCCACCCCCCCCCACACACACACACACACACACAAAATGGAGAGAAAAAATGGAAGAAAAAAAGTAATTCCATTGTCAATGATCAAATGTATTTGGAACCATATGAGCCTATCATTAAAGCACTCAAGTAATTGTACAACCCCAAGTTAAGAAAATGTATAATGACAGTAAATCTGTCAACAAATTCTACATAAAGTTTTCTTTTTTGAGCATTTCGTTTCCCATCACTCATGTTTATCATGGTGGCCTCACACACTTTTGTCTCAGTTCCTTAACTTCTGGTATCATAAATAACCTTCTTGTAAATTAAAAATTGTAAAGATATTCATTCTCGCTGATTGATATGATTGTTGATAATTCGTTCCTCTCTCTTTCGAGTTGTAATTTTTTACATAGGTGAAATACAGTTACCCTGCTTTAGTTTCTCAGTTTCTCTTAGCTGATCAACTAATGCCGGTTGTATTTGTATCTCTTTAAACGAGTTATCCTAAGCATATGTCTTTATGTAGAATTATTTGTTACGATTTTCATAATTTGTTCAGTTGACGTATAGCTGGAAAAAATAAAAATGAAAGCATGATGAAACAAAACCACTGGGGTCAATTGGTCGATAAGTTAATGTCAAAGCTTCTTTCTAGGAATATACTGCAGAGGACAATATAGTTATGTCCATGCTATCTTTCCTAATTTCTCCCTAGAACCACATCGATCTCTTTGCTTTGAGTTCCTTTGAAATGTCTTATCATGAATATACAGGTGCGGGATGTGCTTGGAGATGGACGACTAATAAAACGCCGGATTCATGATGGAAGAGGTGTTTTTGAACTTTAGTTTAAACTTTACTTTAGCCTAATATTTGCATTTTGTTTTGCAAAAAATTATAGTTATATATGCTGTCTAAATTTTGTGAAAAATTAGGTGAATTTCCTATGGATTGCCCACTTCGTGACAGTCTCCTACATGTCCATTACAAGGGGATGCTTCTCAATGCAGAAAAGACTGTCTTCTACGATACAAAAGTTGATAACAATGGTCAGCCTTTGGAGTTCAGATCAGGGGAAGGGCTTGTAAGCCATTTTTTATGCCCTAAAATCAAATATTAAAAAATATTTGTATATTGCCATTTCTCATCCTCTGAATTGCATTCTGTTCGTTTTAAAATTTTTCATTCTGTTGTTTCTGTGAAGAGGCCAAATATATATATATATATATATATATATATATATATATATATATATCTTGATTGTTTGTTATTATGGTTTTGGCTGTGTCACTTACTTTGATAAATTATGATTCCCTTTTGCAATCAGGTGCCTGAAGGGTTTGAAATGTGCACCCGACTGATGTTGCCTGGAGAGATAGCTCTTGTTACATGCCCTCCTGATTATGCTTACGACAAATTTCCTAGGTTAAATTTTGTTTTATCAATGCTCTCTTACTAAAAATATATAATCACTCAAAACATGCAAGCGTTGTCCTGTCTTCATTTTTATCAATGAAAAGCATTCTAGTTAGCTATATCCTCATATTTATTTTGTTGTGACATGATCAGGCCAGCTAATGTTCCTCAAGGTGCTGACATCCAGTGGGAGATTGAGCTTCTTGATTATGAGAAGCAAAAGGTGCGGAAACTCAAGAACACAAAATAGAAAATTGAAAAGGGATGGGCCTTATGTGAAACTCGTTTGAATTTTGTGTTAGACAGTGGAATATGAATTTGAGCTATAGTGAGGCATATGTTATATATGCATGTGGCAAGTCTAGATAAGTTTGTTCTTTTTGTTGAATGATCGAAGTGAACGCTTTAATAATAAAAGTGAAAGGAAATATACTTATCTTGGACACAATGTTGTACATTTTTATTGATAGGAGATGCATGCCCATGATTTGGATGTTTTATGCTCTTTACACCTTCAGTATTATAACACTAATTCTACTGTATAAAGTGAATCGTCAATTATGAAATTTGCTAATATTACGAGGGTTCTCTACCAAAGAATGGGTTTAATGTATACTTCTGGGTCCAAGTTTTTAAATTTCATGGCCTGTGTGTAACTTTGAACCTCTAGATTATAGTTTTGATGAGAAACTGTTACATACCCCCTAAATGTTGGATATCTGCTGTCATTAAATATTTTTTTAATTTATATAATCTTTTTATTTTTCTGGGTTTCTGCTTGCTTTGTTGCACAAACATATATTTGTTGTTCATGATTTAAATCCTCGTTGCAGGATTGGACTGGTTTCAACTTTAGAGAAATAATGGAGGACGTTGAGAAGATTAAAGGCACGGTATATATGTTACACGACTATCTATAGTTTTATTTTTTTGGGAGAGGTAATCAAGTATTTTATTAATTACAGATATTACACCGGAAGTGTGTTATCAATTTATACAAGAAAGAAACAACATAAAATTTGGCAGCCCATCTATACGAATAGTATGTAACGCCCCAATTTTCATAAAACACTAGAGCGTTATGAAAAATTCAACTTTCTTTGAAATAAATGCGGAACATCACAAATCAAATAATTTTTTAATTTAAACAAAAATGGGAACATTCATAAACTTAAATCATGAAATTGTATTAAAAAAAAAAACATTCTCAACTAACTAAGTCAATAATAACTTTTGAACAATTTAAAACTAATAAATCTAAATGCAATAAAACTTAATAGCTTTCGTAGTGTCAAAATTCCTTGACAGTCCGCTGTACCATCCCGCCACAATTCCAATCGACCTGAACTAACCTATAAAATTTTTAGTAAGAGTGAGTATTTTAAAAACACACAGTAAGATACGTACAGTTTTCATATACAAATGCATAATAATATAAATTATACACTTCATCCATAATGACATACCCATCTTAGGTCTTCTTATAAATGCACAAGGAAACGAAACAATTGCACAAAAGTATCTTACCTTGTTATTGGAATAAAAATATGAATGCACGATCAAATCTTCTTTTTCTCTGTTTTGGAGGAATGATTTTGACAGACAATGATGTATATACTTTTGACTTTCTCTTTCTCTCTCTCTTGCTGTGTGAGTGTTTGATTTTTTTGTGCAGAATGATGTGACACATACATAGTATTTATAGTGGTTAATAGATAATGATGACTTAATAGACTCTAAATAAAACTCCAAATTTAAAATCAAATTGGACTCTTAACAAATAAATCATCTTATCAAGGAATTCGAATTTAAAAGATATCTAATTATATGAGGATAAAATTCTAGTGTGGATATATACAATTTTCAAATTTCATTTTTATTTAAAAATAAAAATAATAATATATACCCAATCATAATTAACAGTTAACAATTATTCTAATTAAAATAGAATTACAATTGACTGTTAATCTTTATCAAAATAAATATAAAATATAATTAGTACTCTACGTGGTGGTAAAATCAATTGGATAGGGAATATTTTGGTAAAGCAATTCATGATATATCTCAACCAACCACCACATGGGACACTTGGCATGCTAGGAAAATTTACACTAGAATATAATAATAATAAAATAAATCAATTGGCACATGTTTCAACAACTCCCATAATCCTCTCTCATAAAAATTTTATTTAATCAAAATTATCTTTTTCATTCAAATCACACGTGCCTCATCCCAAATAAAATACAATATTTAATTAAAAACAAAATTAATTAATAACCACTCCTATAAGCTGTAATATCTTAGGTCTAACTTATCCGTTTAAACATTTTCTCGAGCCTAAAATACATAATTAATTACGATTTATCCAACGAGCCCAATATCGATATGTAAAATCTCTTTATATCAAAATCTAACATTTGACCAAAAATATAAAGATTTAAAACATATTTCATTTTAACCCATAAACTTTTCAAAATAATAAAAATAACATATAGAATAAATAAATTTTATTCCAAAATTTCGGGGCTTTACATAATAGCCGCAACATTAAACCAATTTTACAATGTCAAATAAAATAATTATCTAATCTACTCTGTTGTCCGTGTATGATCATCAAGACAACGGTTGTTTCTTTCCCTTCACACTAAACAAGTTATTACGAAATTTTCTCCTCCATGCCTTCAATACATCTTTCATACTCCGCGACAACACCCAATCTATGTGTTGAGAGGCTAGAATATCGTTCCACATCAAACGAGCACCATCACAATGAAGGAACAAGTGGTCAGTCGTCTCCCCATTCCTTTTACACATATAATACCATTCCGTAACATAAAAATCTTTTACTCGGAGGTTATCCACCGTTAACACCTGTCCCCTTACAACTGTCCATAGTAAAAATGTCACTCGCGGGGCAGTTTACATTTCCATACCATCTTTCAGGGTAATGAGCGCTCCACAGGTCCCAGTAAGGATCTAAAATAAGAGCCAACTGAGAAAGTACCATCCCGTGACAACCTCCACCTGCTACAATCACCCTCTCCTACCCTGATGTGCACCTCATACAAGGAGGTCTGAAGCAACGCATAATCATGTAATTCTCAGTCCTGTAACCCCCTCCCAAAAACAATGTTCCAACTGAAGCTCCCATTATTTATATCTAAGATTTCATTCACCATAGCAGACGGCAGCAAAGCAATATGATACAGAGAAGGAAATCCCACTCTTAATGGTCGATTTCCACACCAACAGTCTTCCCAAAAATTGATAGTATTACCATCCCTTACAACAAACGTCAATCTATCCCGAAAGTCTCTCCACCCTCGTCGGATATACCCCCACAAACTCACCCCATAAGAACCACGAACCTTGACCAACCACCATATCCATCCATAACACTATATTTCGCCTCTATATTTTTTCTCCAGAAACTCTCCTTCTCTACTCTAAACCGCCACAACCACTTACCCAACAAGGCCTTATTAAATTATATAAGGTTCCTCAATCCTAGGCTCCCATCCTTATGGGAGAACAAATTGCACCCCAACTAACTAAGTGAAGTTCCCTTTAATCTTCTAAACCTCCCTTAAGAACCTCCTTTTGAATCCTCTCCAATCTTTTTGCCACTGAAACATGAATAAAAAACAATGACAAAAAATAAGTAGGGAGATTCGATAGGATGGATTTAATAAGGGTAAGAGGCGTCCATTTGATAGGTACATAAGCTTCCAACCCGTTAATCTCCTCTCCAGCATTTTCACAATTCTGTTCCAAATATGCATACTTTTAAACTGTGCTCCTAAGGGGAGCCGAAAATATGACATAGACAACTGTGCAACCCTACAATCTGATATAGTCGTTAATTCCTCTACGTTATCAACATCTCCCACTGTGATAGCCTCAGATTTCTCTGAATCTTCAATCTCGATACAACTTCAAAGCATAGAAGTAGGCGACGCAGGTTCCTGAATTGCTTAGCATCTACATCACAGAAGATCAATGTGTCAACTGCAAATAACAAATGGGATACATGTAGCTGATCAATCATAAAGCCTTTTAACAAACTATCCACCATAGCCTTCTCCAGTATCCTATTGAAAGTCTCCATTACAATAACAAACAATGGAGACAAAGGATCTCCTTGTCTTAAACCTCTGCTATTTCGGAAATAACCCTTGGGAGTGCCATTTACCTGAACTGAGAAGGAAACCGTAAAGATAGAAAACTGAATCCACTAACATTACTTATCCTTGAAGCCACATCGACCGAGCATAAACAAAAAGGAATCCCCAGTTTACGTGGTCATAAGCCTTCTGAATATCAAGCTTACATAGCATCCCTGGAACCCTAGGCGCAATCTTGAGTTCATGGATTTATTTGCTACAAGTATGGAATTCAATATTTGTCGCCCTTTGACAAAAACATTTTGAAATTTAGACACCACTTTCCCCAACACCACTTTTAATCTATTTGCCAACACCTTTTGTTATAATCTTGTATATCCCACTTACTAAACTGATAGGACGAAAGTCCTTAATATCCGATGCTCCTGATTTCTTTGGATTCAGCATAATAAATGTAGCATTAGAATTTCTCAAGAACCTGCCACACTAAAATAAATTAGGATATTCACAATATCCGGATGCACCACTTTTCAACAAGCCTTATAAAATGTGAAGGATATCCACAATGTCCTGGGGTCTTATCATCGTTCATACTGAACACCACCTCCCTAATCTCATCCTCAGTAATAATAGAAAAATCTAATCCCTCCAACTCAAGCCTCCAGTCAAATTGCTCCCAATAAAGATTTTGATAGAAACTCACCATTTGGGTCCTAATATCCTGTCGGTCCTCTTAAGTATCCTCATCTACCTCCAACATAGCAATAGAATTTTTACGCCTGTTGGAATTAGCGACCATATGGAAAAATTGGGCATTCATCCCTCTCTTTCAACCACTTGACCCTTGATTTCTGGTGTCAAGCTATTTCCTCCATCTCCACCAACCTCTCCAACAATGTTTAAAAAGGCGAAACTAAGTACTGAGACGATTTTTCTTTATAAGGCGAGGCGTAAGTCTCGAGGCGGATTGAGACATAAGCCTCACCAAAAAAAAAAATCTAAATAAAAGAATTATAAAATAATACAAAAATACAAAAAAAACTAATGTTGGAGCATATAGTAAATAGAATATATAGCCATTAGTTTTTTTAAGGCTGACTTTTGAATTTCCCTTTTTGTTCCTCTAATTTCTGGTTGCCGTTTAGTTTTTTAGGTATTTTATTTTTTTGTTTAGGTCCAAAATGCCTTTTTAAATGGACCATTTTCTTTTTTAAAAATGACCATTTCAAATTTTAAATGAGGCGCACACCTCATGGAGCATGCGCTTCACAGTGAGGCGGGCTTCAAGGCGAGTCTCACTACCGCCTTTTTAAACCATGCTCTCCAACTCTCTCATTAATTTTCCATTTCTCTCCTTCTCATCCTCTACAAGTTCTCGACTCTCCTCCTTCCTATCCAACTCTTCTATATCTAAAGTGCATTGATTTTTACGCCTGTTAACATCTCTCACTACCTCCTAATTCCACCTCTTAAGATCCCTCTTCAAGGCTTTCAATTTTTTATCCAACACATAACTGGGAGACCCCCTGAAATCGTAAGATGCCCACCAATCCCTTACTCGCTCCCCAAAGCTTTACTTTTAGCTACATCTTGTCAAACCTAAGATGCCTTCTACCACTAAACCTCACATTCCCAGATAGCAAAATAGGGAAATGATTAGAATACACCCTCCCCACTAAACAAAAATCGATCTATTCGAGATAGAACATGTTGGGATGACCAAGTGAAGTCTCCTCCAATCAAATGTAGGTTCACCAACATATTTTCTCTAATAAAATTTGAGAAGTTCTTTATTGTCCCTATTAATCTCCCACCGCTAGACCTTTCAGTAGGAAATCGAACCACATTAAAATATTCCCTAATACATGTTGGAAGTTCCACCAAGCCATCATACCAGCCAGCTCATCCCACAATCCACCTACTCTTGTCAGCATTAGGCCCATAAATTCCTATAAACATTCAATGGAATCTGACCCCAATATTTCTGAACGAAAGCATAGAGAAAATAGCCCTTTGCTGACCTCTTCCATATAAAAAACTCTAGTGTCCCACATGACTAACACACCTCCTGAAGCCCAATGATACCACATACTGATACACGACATGTTGTCCCCCCATAGACGGCTCACAATAGCCCTCGAAACGACCTCCAACTTTGTTTCTAATAAGTATACAAGGTCAGCCCTCCATCTCCTTAAACATATTTTGAACACCTAACATTTTTCCAGCTTCATTAAGCCCCTCACGTTCCATCTAGTTATTTTTGGGATCATCTTAACACTCTGCCATCCCTCCCCATCAACCCTCTCCTTGATTCGCCACCCTTGACGTCATAATTAACCGAGCATTCAAGCCGCTTGAGCTCATGATCATCCTTCTTGTCTTCCCTCCTGGTGTACCCATCCTCTGTCCCCTACTAACCTCCAATTCCTCAAATAATTGCAATAGCCTATTTTCATACCCATCACTGGACACACCCACCATCTTGCTGAAATCCAATTTTTTTTAAGAACCCAGCTCGATGGCAGAGGTCTAATGTCAAGCGCATTAACTTCCATTATCTCCTCGGCATAGAGAGGATCATAGTGGTGTTGCTCCTCTTCCTCTATCTGTACTACTTCGCTATCTATATCTTCCTTCTCGGCGCCATCAACCCCTACCACCGAAGCTTTATCAGTCCCTAAGTCCCCCTCTTTTATAGACCTAGAATATTTCTTATGGTAGGTGTTCACAACCATAGTTGCTGAACCTATCACTCTTTACTGTTTCTGAACTCTCGTAGTTAGACTATCTACAATACAATTTCAGTCTTTTGCTCAATTGCCGACACTAATCCCTCTACTAGCCTCGTGTTCAACGCATCTACAATTGTGGAACAATTGTCTTTGGTTGCATCCAGTATCTCTGACTCCAAATTCAACTTACTCAGATCCCCTTTCGTAGCCCAAGGTTTCCCCTCCATCGCTCTAGTCCGCATTTGAGATTCGCTACTTGGCTCAGCCAGCAACTCTTTAGTGTGGGTCTAGTTCGATGTCAACTCCTTAGAATCCAAATATGCTACCTTTTTTCAATTGGCCGGATACTCATCCACGCCCACCCCACACTTATGACAATAGGTCTTCCTGGAGCCCACTACAATCCCGCTATCCATTAACTTGATTAATTCATCCAGTTTCCCTTTCAATGCCTGGATGTGGGCCCTTATTTCAGCGTTATTCAAGGAACTATCAACCATGCCCTCTGTTTTCGTTTCCTTACTAGGTCCCGAGATTTTCTCGCGTGGATCATTTTTCTCCTTAACCGCCCTTTCCTTATGCAACAATACCCGCAGATCGGCATCCAAGTTGGCAAAGGATGGGCATTGCGGGACTTGCAACCTCAGCATGGGGAGTTCGATTCCTGGTTGGAGCAGCTGAGTGATGTAATAACCATTTATTGGTTGTAGCAGTTTGGTGATGTAATAATCATGGAGGAGGCTCCTTTGGGGTCAGGAGTATAAAAGGTGCACGGACCCTGGTCAATTTGGACATAACCCGCGGTTTACTTCCTCCAGTTACTGAGGTGCCGGTGGTTGGTGGTCCAGGATATAGTCTGCCGTAAGTTGGGAAACCTGGGTATAAAAAAAAAAAACAATACCCGTAGATCGGCGTTCTGTGAGGCCGTAAGTTTGCCATAACTCTGACATAAGTCATTCCTTGTCGGCTCCCTTCTTCGACTATTTGATGCTTAACCTTGTCTCTAGTAACAAAAGAATTGATTACTGCCTAAAACACACGCGAAATCGTGGCCCAACCCTCTCCATTTGCCCCTTTCGGCACTATCACCACTCATTTCCGACGTCTCTCATATTGTACTATCATTAAATACCTACCATGACTGTTTGCACAACGTTTTGCCAAAAAAGCTCGAGAGGACTCGGTGAACTTCACAACAAAATCATCTGACTTTCTAGCTACTCTCACCTTCTCCACCATATTCACCATCCAAACAGCTCCAAATCTCTCTATGCAAATTGCGTTTGAAATCTTCGCTCCCCATTCCAATAGTTTAACGACGCCTGATTTGTAAACAAACACTATGAACTCCTTTGCCTCAATTTTGATTCGAGAACTAAACACCTTCACACCATTTAAATAATACTGTCTCCCCTGATGTTGTGCAAATGAGGCAACAGACGACAAAATCGGTGGTTGGGATGTCCTGGTCGCAACATGGGGGATCTGCAGCCTCTTCGGCGGCGCCGTGGCACACTTGGGGCCAAGTCGGCGCGTGCACCATGCCACTGCCTGGCCTGCATCGGAAATGTCTGCACGGATGGTCGGGCAGGCGCCTGTGGTTGAATAATCGCCAGAGAATAGGTGGACGATGGACGCCCAATTGTCTTCTCACCCGTTCGATCTGAAATAGCCTAGTTGTTGACGTGGATGGTGGCTCCTTGGGCTTTCATATTGCTATTCGTCGGCGTGCTGGCATCAACTCTACAGTTTCGAGCGGCGGCGCTAGGGTTGCAAGGGAGAGTCGCTACCTGCAGGTAGGAGAGGCTAGGGTTTTGTGGCGTGAGGCCAGTGGGGTTTCCGGTTGAGGGTCTGCCGTTGACCCCCAGACCAGTTGTTATTGGTGGTGGCCGGGTTAATTTGGATATTGAGGGAGAAGCCTCCATCCCTTATCTATAGTTTTAGTCTTCAATAATTTTTGTAACGAAAAAAAGGTCCCTATAATTTACTGCTTAAATTCTATTTTGAGTGGCAGTAGGAATGTGCTAACTTGACTTTTGATTATTACCACCAACATTTGGAAGCTTTATTATGAAAAATATTGACTAATGTTAAACTTTATAATATAAAATCTATTGATGTAAATTTGTTTTTATAACTGGTGATTGCAACAAATAAATATCTTCCTTCCACCAAACATTGCCTTGGATTACTGTGCTACGGGAAAGAATGTTCAAGAGAAATAAATGCAGGTTTAGCAAATCAATTCAAAGGCTGAGTAGTTTCAATGTTATAAATAATGATAGCATGCAGAAACTAATGTTGAAAATTTGACATGCTCATCAGACAATTCAAGCAGAAAGTCCTTATGTAAAAATAGGTTTTTGAGTTTGTCCACTGCATTCACAAATTTCATATAAAAATTGCTGGTTATTGATTGTATGCTCCTCCCAGAAAGCATGCCATATTCAGTTGAAGTTTGAAATTTTTACTTCTTGATGGAAACTGATTTCTTGGTAATTGTTCATGTTCAGGGTAACAGGCTATTCAAAGAAGGCAAATATGAACTTGCGAAGGCAAAATATGATCACGTAAATTTCTGCTTCTTTTATGTCCAAGCATTCATAGGCACCTTCTGTTTTGTCCCCCTTTTAATTTTTTCTATGGGAGTTGGACTTGATTTAGCATGAATTACGATTTGTGGGAATCCTGAGGTCGTAAAGCTTAGTATCACTTAAGCTCAATATTCTATAACTTTTGGTTAGATGCATTTTCTATTAAAAAATGTTGTATAACATATCTGGTAATTGTTTTACAGGTGCTTCGTGAATTTAATCATGTCAATCCTCAAGATGATGAGGAGGGAAAAGAATTTTCCAATACAAGAGTAAGTATGATTATATGAAATTGGGAAGTCTTCTAAGTTTTAGTTAATCACTGTATAGAAAACTCTAATTCAATGTTGTTACCAGTAAAAGACCATAGTATTCTCGATGACTTGTGGAATTAATCTGTGCATTTAAAACTTTTCCTGTTTCCGTCTTTCAATCCAAATGCTTGAAGAATTTGTTGCATCTGAACGTGGCTGCCTGCTTTCTGAAAATGGGAGAACCAAGGAAGTCAATTGAAGCATGCAATAAGGTAATTCTGATGCTGTATTTGGTCTGTCAAGCTTATATATTGCTATCATTGTGCTGTTGAAACTAGTTCTCCGTAGCCTAATTTTAAATTTTGGAATTTGGGTGCTAATTATGTCCTTCTATGCACCCCTTCTATATGCATTCATGCTTTATCCTTTTTGATGCAAAAAGAACTGTGCTTTTTCTCGTTTCAGAGGAATGCAGAAATAATGGTGAGTTTAGAACGAATGATATGAAAGTCCTGAACTCTTTTTGTAGTCATTACGAATATTTGAATTTTCTAGGATTCTGATCTGTGATAGGTTTCCTTGCCCTTATTTTGGGCTTCTTATTTTTGAATTCCATTTTCATCATTTCTCTTGTTTTGGGGTGGGGGAAAGAGGAAAATTGACAGGGAAATGTTCTTGTGTAATCCATACTGTAGCTGCAAAATCATGCTATAACTACACTTCCAACCGTCTTTGGTTCACGTTCCATAGCATTCAATAAAAGAGTGAATGAATGCACAAGCTGCTACTGCACTATTCATGCTTAATCAATTTTCCCGTTTCACAAAATTTCCTTTGAGCTTGAATTCCCCATGAACTTTTGCAATTCAGTTGTTCCAGATGTATGTAACAAGTCACACTTTTAACTATGAAGATTGATGCGTGTTTCTATGATATTATACAGGTGTTGGATGCAAATCCTGTTCATGTAAAAGCACTTTACCGCCGTGGAATGGCATACATGTCTGCTGGAAATTTTGAAGAAGCTAGAGAGGATTTCAGTAAGGTATATTACAGTTACCTAATTAAGTTTTTGCATGTAATAGATTACAATTAACTAATTAAGTTTAAGCATGTTTCTAGATGATGAGCATTGATAAATCATCCGAGTCAACTGCAAAAGCTGCTCTTGTTAGACTCAATAAGGAGGAGCAGGTTGGTTGAATGGAAACAAGTTTGAATTTTGCTTCAAATCTATTGAATTTAAAATTTGCCACCCTCTCATAAACAGGAAATCCACAAAAGGGCTCGGAAGCAATTTAAGGGACTGTTCGACAAGAAGCCTGGAGAGATTGCAGAGGCTGGAGTAAGCGATACTGGAGATCAAGTTCTTGACGAAACCCACGAGATTGATGACCAGGATGATTTAGATAATAACGGAAAACCAGCTACTGCTCGAATTCATTTGCAGAGTAACAAGGAGAATGTTACTCAGGCTAATGCTCAAACTCGTATGGGTTTTCTGTCCGGTTTGTGGCCTACTGGCAGAAGATTTTTCACAGCCCTTGGATTAGACAGATGTACCATTTTGTGAGTTAGTATCTTAGATTCTTCTCATGCTAGCTGAACGAACTTGGATTCAACTTTCGAGGAAAATCGCTTGTACCAATGAAATAATGTATGCCATTACAAAAGGGAAAGGCAAAGTGAGGCGACCGTAATAGCAGAAATTGCTTGGTTTCTTGAATGAAATTGGAGGAATTTCCTTCTGTTTTACTTATGCTTTGAACTTTCACTTGCTTCTGTTGAGGATTTTCTGTTTTCCGAATAATTTATTTGAGAAAACAAAAATAAATAAAATAGACTGCACGGACAAATTCGCTAAGGCTGCGGGGCCTCAATTGCCTCCTGGTTTTAATGATCATCTCATCGTTCATTTATTTGATCATAGTCTTCAAATATTGTATAAATAAAATAGAAAATCACACCAAAAATTCAAATCAGACTTTAGAGAGAGAGAGAACAGAAAATAAAAAAAGAAATATAGAAACTAACTTGAGAAGGACACGCACAATATAGCTAAACTTTAGGAGCGTCGTTCGCCGCCTTATAAGCTGCCGCAATCGCACGGTACTTGACAATAAAACACCCCACGGCGTGGCCAGCCACCGTCACAATAAAAATTCCGATGTTGAAGGACATGACCGATAGCATGATCAAGTAAGCAAGAGCCATACGAACAGCATAAACAGCCGCGTGAAGCAACCCACCACTCAAAGGCCTCATCCTTGGCTTTATAGGCACCGCCGCCAATATTTCAACCGCCACCGCTAGCAAGAACACAAAGGCCAGAGCCAGTATGTACATGCCAAGGCGGCCGTTTGGCCAGCCATCAAACAGAACCACAACATCTTTGCCCCAAAAAAAGTTCATGTGCATGGCCATATCATTCATGTTCATACTGTTATTGTACATGGAATCAGGTGACATGGGCATTGGCATGGTGTCATGGTCATGATCACGAGACATTTTTGGGAGGAGAAGAGAGAATTTTGTATGGGAATTAGACAAATTTAAAGATAGGAATACTTTGTGGGGGTGTCGATTATTCATATACTTCTTGGAGAGAATATCAAAGATGCAAAATAAATAAATGATGCCATCTTTAAATTTTGGTTCTCCTTATGAAGTTTCGTCGCACTCATACACAACTAGGAGAGACCAAGACTAGGAGATGGTGACAATTGACAAAACCTGTCCATTTTGACAAATTTGCACCTACACAACCCAAACTTTACGCGTTTTATAATTAGTGTTAGTATCATATCATACGTACGAGTTTTGTTACAATGATAGGATTATAAAGGGGTACGTGCCTCAACATCATTGAACAGTTAGAAAAAATATATATTCATACAAGTTTTTAAACCCTATTTGAATTACATTATTGCATACAGAAAATTGTACTTTCAATTTATCGGTAAAGAAACGAAAAAGATAGACAAATTTATCAGCCAATAGATGTGGAAAACTCTACTAGCGTCCTCTGCACGCACCATGGGACCAATATCCATCAAAACAAAAGATGAATGTTTGTTGTCATCATATTATTGGAAAAGGTAATTAACGGGGAAAAAAAAAATAAAAAAATTCTATCGTTTGTACTCATCGAAACTACAAACGAGTTTCAAAATATTTTTAGAATATTTTGAATTGTTTAATTTGAGAATCGTTTGTACTTTTTAAAAATTTAGGAACTCTAAATATAATATTTTTATATTATTTCTTTCTTTTCTATTTGTTTATTTAAAGAGGAGGGTAAATTATTCATTTTACACTATTTGAATAGAAAAAATAAACATAAATGGTAAGGAACTTTTGCTCAAAGAAAGGTCGATTTTAAGTGTTCAAATGTCAAAATTGAAATGATAGGGATGATTTGCAGTAGAGATTTCAAATTTTCAAAAATATATTATCAGGTCCCCAACCTTCTAATCTTAACAGTTACATCTCAAATCTTTTCATAAAAGCATTCTCTAGAAAATGCTATCTAGTGCAGGTCAATGGGACATAATTTCTTTATTCACTGCAATTTTTCTTGAATGAATCGATAATATGTCTTGCACTAGTTTCTTGATATTGCCATGTGATGACCCACCTTCATGAATGCTATTGTGGGCCAACCTTGCATTCTTCACCGTTGACACCATGACTTCTTCAACCTTATTCTCCATCACATCTCTTACGAGTTTTTCCACCGTTGATCTGTCACACGTGTCCTTCAAATCAAGCCCTACTTTCCAGATTTCACTCACACACCTACTGTTCACTTGTTGGTCCACAATCATGGGCCAACAAATCATAGGCACGCCTGAAGAAATACTCTCCAAAGTAGAGTTCCATCCACTATGGGTCAAAAACCCACCTATAGCTTGATGGGACAGAACATCCTCTTGTGGGGCCCAACTAACTATACAGCCCATTTTCTTAGTGGCCCTTTTCAGTTCCTCTGGTATCTTGTTCGGCCCATTATTGTCCACGATCAAGTCGGGCCTAATGGCCCATAAAAATGGCTTTCCACTGTTCACAAGCCCATACCAGAATTCCAACAATTGGTCATGAGACAATACAATTACACTGCCGAAACCAACATACAGAACTGATTTTGGGTGCTGAGAATCAAGCCATTTGATACAGGATTCATCCATCTCGATCAAACTTGATGAGTTTTTTGATGGAGAATCAACGATGATGGAATTCAAGAGTGAGTGCAATGGACCAATTGTATAAACTGTAGGAAAAATAGACTGTAGATGAGTGATCATTGGAGTTTCCAGTTCTTGAAATGTGTTTAGTATGAGGGCAGAAGCTCGAGTCATTTTCGAGACCTGGGTAATGTAAAACTGCAGAATCGGGCTATCGGGTTCTAGTGTGCAGATACTTGGAAGATCTTGGCGTCTTAAAACGTTTTCCAGCCCAGGAATGCAAGAAATTTGCTTGTCCATGTCTTCATTTCCTGTTATCATGTAATTTTTTTAGTAATAGGACAATCAGGCCGGGATACAGGTGTATTGTGTATTGGAGTCAAATTTACTTTCTTTTTCCAATGCACAGTGTCTTCTCTCAGCTTGTAGGGTAAATTAAAGTTGACCCATTGTGCTCAATAAACCTTTTCAGTAGTGTGATTATGTGTTTTTAATCTTTAAAAAGTAGAGTTTAGGTACACAACTTATTTGAATTTATGAACTTAAAACATTTAAATCGCAGGCAATTTTCATTTAATTTGAGTATAACATTTTTGTCCTCTAACAATGAATCATGTGAAAGTTGTGTGCAATTCTAACGTTTACATGATTCCAGTCATTTCCAAATCTAAATTCACCAATTTAATTAAGCTTGGGGACCCGAAATTTCCCTTTAAAGATTAATGACTCATAACCGTACTATGTGAAAGGAGATCTGGCTAGTTTTTTCCCAGCTGCTATCATGACATGTTTTGAGCTAACTTAGGCGGTATTGAATTCTTTACTTTATTGTTCAATGGATTAAAATGCATCACCCTCCATCTCCTGATTCACTGTCTTTTTATTTGTTATCACCGAGATTGCTGGCAATTCAGATAGTGCATTGGAGATGTTCTATTGACGAATAGTTTCAGTATTACTCAAACTCAAAATTTAAAAACCCATTAAGTTCCAGCCATTTTTTTACTACGGAGAGATTAAAAGATTAGATTTTATCATGATTAAAAGTGAGGTTTTTACCTTGAAGAATTGGAATTTCTCCATTCTGGATGAGCTTCTGAAGATGAAAATAAATCCAAGTACAGGTTGCACTGTAAGTCCGGAACGTGATAACAGGTATTCCTAGCTCATCGGCGATATCAACTGCAAATGACATAATCCCATCTGCTATAATACACGTCGGTTCCTGGCTAAGAGAAACAATCAGCTTCCTGAATTCCGGCTTGCTCACTGAACTAGTAGAGAAGAACAAGTCAACGACGGAAGGGCCGGCCCTCGGATGCTCCGGCGAAAGCCCATCTGGAATGGACATGAACTGGAGTGTCGGAAAGAGGCGGCTGAAGGCTGGTTGATCTATGAGCTTGAGAAGCCGGCGGTGGTTGTGTTCAGTGTTGACAAAGGTGATGTTGAAGCTGCCGCCGTGGCAGAGAAGTTGAGCTAATATGAGCATGGGTTTGATGTGGCCTTGTGCAGGGAAGGGCAAAAGCACCACATGAGGAGCATCCATGGCGAAATTCTTCTTTTGGCAATTTTATTCTGGTTGCCAAATGCCCAGTATTGCTCCACAGGAAGGCTATCAGATCTAAAACTCACAATGGGGGTTGGCCCACTTCTCTTTTTTTTTTTTTTACATACAGGTCGCATATAAGTGACTAAGTGAGAGGCTCTCATTACTTCAGTCACCCATTTTCAATCACTTTAGCTTAATTATGTGAAATAAGGTTTAGATATGATGATTTGATTATAATTATGTTTGATTCTTATTTTTGTTGAAATGCATTTTTCTCCTTTTTTTTTCAACTAAGTATTTTTTATTAAAATAATATTTCACGTAAATCAATTTTTTTTACCTTAGGCCCCATCCGATTCTCATTATTTGTAGAATGAAAATGAAAAATATGAAAGTTATGGACCCCATACAAGAGATGTAAAGTAAAAGATGTTGGTTGAATGTGATGGATAACGATCATATTTTTCATTTTTACGGATGAATAATAAGAAACAAACGGATCCTTATTTTTTAACAACACATTCTCCATCAATCTACTATTTTAAAATAAATTTTTATTTTTTTATTTTTATAAATATGAGAATCAAACGGAACCTAAGAATGAACAATTAGAAATGAGCGGTTACATTAGAACGATGCGCAATAGGTATAGACAAAAAGGTTGCTTCCAAATATTAAATGGCCAAGATAGAACTCAAGTAAAACTCTTCCCTTGGACGCATTGAATGGTTGTCTTGTGTAAGACTCTATCATTAATGATAAGTGTATTTTGTATACTTATTTAAGTCATTAATTTAGAGTATTTTGTACTATTTTTGATCAATTATAGCATAATCTCGTGTACTTATCGTTTGTTAGGAAAAACTTAATGAATTGACATGAATTGGGCAAAATAAGAGAATTTTTTTTGGCTAAAATGGAAGAAATTCAAAGTTTAGGGATCAAAGTGTAAATATTCAATAGTTGATTTAGATAAAAAAAAAAATGATTATTGAAGATCGTATAGGATCAATTGGGTGCAATTAGAAGTCAAATGAGTGAAGCACTAAAATATAGTCAAAGTATTTTCATCAATCCAGATTTTCAACTGTAGTTTAGACCCATTTTTCGCCTAATAAACGTTCAAATTGAAAAATAATATTTCTCAAATAATTGTAATCATTTGAATTAGATTTTTAATACACTTTGAATCGCCTCAGATTTTTAATGCACTTTGAATCTCCTCAATCAAATATCAAAATAGAAAGATTTGACAAAAATACTGATAGATGTGTAGAGACATAACCTTGCGTGACGTGACGACAACTTTACTTATTTGATTGGAACTCTTTGGGAAGCCAATTTAAACATGTTTATTGACCTAATTTCACCTTCTATATACCAAGAAAGTCGGCAAATATGATCCCCTCTAGCCTCTTAATACTCATTTAATTATACTTAATAACATATTTATGTAATTCATTTAATTGAATATTTTATTTAATGAATATTAGTGGTCCTAAATAATATTACTCGTTTAATTTTCTTTTAATTGGAAAATTATAGGGGTTATTGGATTTCTACCATGGAATCACTTTTTCTTGAAACTATCTTATGGGACTTGTGTTTCTTCTTGATTTATTGTTTTATTTGATTCATATTTCGGTACTTCTTAGTAATAACTCTGGATCTGTGAACTCTAGACATTAATCAGATTGCAAGTTTCATAGAGAATTACTGGGACCTGATTCCTGACAGCTAAGAAAATGAGAGGAGATGTAATGCCATGTCATCTATCATAAACTTGGGTCCTGAATGTGTAGAAAACGGCTAGGGACATGGGCCAGAGTTGAGAGCAGAGGAATTCAATGCGACTACAAAACTCAAATACTGTCAAAGAGGAGACTCTATTGCATTCGGTAGATAAAAGTTTACAGTTTCAAAACAAATATAAGGTTTAACACCCGTATGGCAAGCCATATGTTGACCACAATTTTTGTACTTTCAACGCGGTCAACAGATTTCAAGACATTCCTCATCCATGTAAGCCTAATTGCTGAACATCAAGACAAATCGTTAGTCACATGACTTCCTCCAATGGTGGTGGAGTTGGCCGCTCGTACTCCAACAGTAAAGTCAATTGAAGTTGTAAGTATACGAGGTTGGGACATGCTTTCAACGCGAACTACCTATGTTAAAAGATATTCGACTTTAGGGAAAATGTAGTAACATGAAAGATATCAAATTTATAGCTTGAAAGTCGATACTTACGTTACCTTTAGAATGACACATTGTGTAAGCTTTTTATAGTATATGATGGATATTGGTTGTAGGACGAAAGTCTATGTTGCCTCATCCATGCGGCTGAAGCTTTTTGTCAAAATGACACAAGACTTAGACTTGATCTGATTGGTTGAATAGGGCGACAATAGTAGTGAATTGTGATAAGTATTATTTAATATTTAAACTAAACTTATTATTGATTAAATGAGTGAATTTCTACTTACATTTGTATAATTTATGCTTTCATGGGAAAAAAAATCACCCAAAGAAAAGAGAAGAAAAAGTAAGAGAAAAAGGATTGAAATAGTACAAAAATCATGAAGTTGGGAGCAAATTGAACAATTCAGAAAGTTAAAGGACCCAAGATTGCAATTTTTGAAGGGCATGATTGATATAGAAGTCAATATTCAAGGACCAGATTGTATAAGATAAAAGTTGAGGGGACCTGAACTGCAATTTAAGCCAAGGACTAAACTGAAGAAGCACCAAAAAGATAATCGGGACCGTGTTGCTTTCCTCTGAGAATTACAGAGACTTGAGCTGCAAATATCGGAGTGTTGGCTAAGTTTTTAAAGGAAAAACACGGGCAGCCTGTTTATCTTCTTCGTCTTTTCTTTATCTTTTCATTTTCTTTTTTCCTCTTCATTTTTTTCTTTCCATAATTTCTTGACACTTTAGGGACAAAATTAAGAGCATTAGGAGAATTAACAGCAAGAGGTAGAGAGATTTTGAGAAAATTAAGTTCAAGCCATTAACATCTTGAAAAATCCAACAAAAATGTGTTGTATCTTTAATCTTGTATTTTCTTCATTATGATCTCCTTTACAATATATTGTATGAAATATTCATTTTTTTAATCATTTATATAAAATTGGCTAGTTATTTGTGTTGTGATTTATGGTTGAAGTTTAACCTAACTTTAATTAATTTCAATATTTTCTATTTAATATAATTACTTATGTTCATACGTTTTTACTATTATTATTATTGCATTTTCATTTATATGACCAACAGATTATTGCATTAAGTTATTGGTATATTGTTCAAGGGAAGATTGTATATTTTAGGCTAAATAGTAGAGATCATAGGTTCTTGTAGGGATAGAAATATACATCAAATATACAACCAACCTTAAATGACTCATTGAGCTATTTTAATAAAGATTTAATGTGGTTGGTTGATTTTAATCAATGTAGCAATATAGTATGTTTAAACCAATTAATTAGAGTTAATTTCGTTTGAAAGAGGTAATTAACTAAAATTAGATAATCAGTCCAACATCGTAAATGAGTAATTTATTAATTAGCTTGTAGAAAAATTAATTAGGCGACGACAAAGCGAAATCGTGAATTCCAATCACATTTTTCTTCGAAATTTTCAAGTTTTTATATTTTCCTATCTTGTAAAGTTTTAGTTTATTTTTCCTTATTTTTAAGTCAAAATATTAAATGTGTATGTGTTTTATTGTTAGAATTAATTTGATTAGATTAGTGTAATCGAAAGTAAACATTCCTCTATGAATGGATAACTCAAACTCAAAAAAGTTTATTTTATTACTCAAACACGACCAGTGTACTTGCGGTGCACAATTTCAGCGAACAAATTGTTACATCAATCACTTACTAAAGATTGCTTAAAAGATCTTTTGCTAAGTCTCTTGTGGTCTCACCTTGCCCCGCCATGAGTGTTCGATTCTTCATATGGGGCCGACTCCAACAAATGGGTTCGTCTCTGCATAGAGGTTCGACCTCTTCACAGGGCTTTCGTCAAATTGCCTCTTGGGCGGAATGACGTAAATGTGGGCTCAGGTTCACCTACCGTGTAACTATCACGTAGAAGTTTCTAGAGCCTCTTTGGAAGAGGCTTAACAATAGTCCCTGAAATTTATGTATAGATATTCATATAATACGTGAACTTTTAAGTTGAGATTTATTTGTTGTTGATTTGTTTCTTATTCTATTTGGGCATGTTGGAAATAGCGTCTGTTGACCTCGATTTTTGTACCTTCAACGTGGCCAACAAATCACAATATTGCATCCACGTAAGCTTAATTTGCATACTAGGACAATCCGTTAACCACACGTGATTTCCTCTGGTGATGGTGAAGTTGGTCGCGCGTACTTCAACGTTCAAGTTAGTTGAAGTTGTAAGTATATGCGTATGGGAGGACTTTAGATGCGAGCCTCCTATGTAAAAAGGGGTTCGACTTTGGGTAAAATATAGTAACATGAAGCGTAGCAAAGTTATAGCTTGAGAGTCTATACTTGCATTACCTTTGGATTGACACATTGTGTGAGATTTTATAGTAGAATATGATGGATACTGATTGTAAGATGAAAGTATACATGGCTTCATCTATGCGGTTTAGGCCTCTTGTCAAAGGTATAATCAATCATAGACATTTAATGCTAATACCATTTTGTTGTCCAAAAGTTTGATACAAAACTTCGACTTTACCCGATTAGCTTAATAGGGAAGCGATTGTAGTGAATTGTCACATTAATCACTTACTAAGAATTGCATAAAAGATCTCCTGCTAAGCCTCTTGCAGCCTCGTCCTGCCATGAAGGTTCGTTCTTCATGTGTGGTAGACTCCAGCAAATTAGTTCGCCTCTCCATAGAGGTTTGGCCTTTTCATGAAAGTTTCTGTAGCCTCGTTGGAAGAGGCGTAACACCATATATTGATCAAAATTGTGAATTGAGATGGTACAAGTATTGAGCACAAGATTCAATTTAAATCTTCACAGAATTTGTCATGTTTAAGGATATGTTAGACGATGAGCTTGTCAAGCATATGTCATGTTTACCGAGCTTTCTGCAGCAAGTGGAGAAACAACAAAGTATTCCAGAGAAGGCTTTGAGCTTTTTGATTGGAAGCGTTTAGAGAAATGGAAGTACAATGAATGTATGCCTGCAGAAGGTCGAAATGAAAAAGTAACCATCGTTCATTAGTTCGGGCGAGTGAACCTCATTCAAATCCGAGAAAACTACATTTATCTCATGGTTTGAATCCAAGTTCCCTATAAAAAGGAGAACAATCCCCATCACACAGTTCGCATTTTAATCCATCGCCTCACAGTAAATAGACCTATCACATATTTCACATGATGACTTGTCTCAAGAAGGAGAAAAGTATAAAGGTATTGATAAGTGTATTTTATACACTTATTTGGACCTAAAAATACTGACATTTAATAGTTATTTTAAGCAATTATAGCTTAATTTATTATGTAAAACTCGATGATTGGAAGTGAATTGAAATAAAAAGCGAAAAATGACGAAGTATAAAGTTTGATGACCAAATTGTAAAAATCCAATGGTTGATTCAGACCATAAGACGATAATTTGAAGATTGTTAGGAGTCAATTGCATGCAATTAGAAGTCAAAAAAGAATGTAATATGATCAGAAAATTACCATAAATCGATTTATATTCACACAAGATATCTGTCAGATTTTCAGACAAATATTGAGACTCATTTTTGATAGAGTGAACGTCAGAATTGGAAAAAAAAAAATCTATTTCTAGTACAATTGTATCCCTTTGAGTTGGATTTGTAACGCGCCTTAAATCGCCCCAATTGAATATCGGAAGAAAAAATTATGATCAAAATACTGATTGTTGTGCAGAGACAAAAAAATCAGAGCGCGAAAGCAACTTTCCTTATTCGATTAGAACTCTTTTGAAAACCAATTTGGACGTGACTTTTAACTATTTTTCCAACTCCTACAAATACCTAACAGTAGAATACATATGAAGACATCTCATATACCTTTTATATGCATATTATACTCCAATATTCATCAATGATTATAATCAAATGAGACAATTTCATAGTTTTTGGTGAGAGAATTAATGGGGACTTGAAAAAAATTCAATCAAGCGAATATTTTAACTTGATTTTTGGGAAAAGAAGAGAATGCGCAAGTGGTGATTCATCAAAAAACAATTGAACAGACTCAAGATTTCAAGATTCGTCTCCATCTTCTCAATTTATCAAAAATTTGGGTTATGTCTTTTCACTTAAATATGATTTCTTGTAATTTCGATAAGTTAGGTTATTTTTATGCATTGCTAGGATGAGATGAACCATTGTTGTGATATTTTAAATTTTTAATTAATTATTTTGACTTTAATTTGGTTTGATTTGTGGATGTTTATTATAGTTGTTATCGTTCTTTTCAATTGTTTGATCACCAATTGAATTGTTAGTGAATTTTATTGTTATCGAGAGAGACAATAGGGTTTAAGTACAATATAATAAACATTGTAAAGTTCGATAGACGATAGATATATGCATCTATACTTTATATGGTTTCAATATGTGTACTAAAACTTATTAATGCATTTATCATATTTGCATCTTTCATCGAAAGAAAGAAAGGTTACATGAAAAGAATAAATTTGATCGCTATCGAGAGAGACTTTCAATTAAATTAGAAACATTAACTAACATGAATAATTTCAAATTAACAATTTAATTGTTACACTAAAAATGGAATAATAAGGGAGATTCGACATCTTAGTAATACTTTCGCATATTTGAAAAAACTCATAATTAATAAATTAGGGATTAATTAGAAAAATTACAACAACTTGTTTGCTATTCGATTAAAGTTACAATTAATTTTAACTCGATCAAATACATAGTTCTCGTGGATTCAACACTCTACACGGTACTATATTATTTGTTTACGGTCATGTTTACTTGCGGGGAATCAAACGACCAGGTATCAAACGGTACAAAGTATAAGGTACATGAATTCAAGAAGTTCGAGGTGACCGAAGTAGCAGTACCATTGATGGCCTGTAGGACAATTTCTCTGAGAAATTTGAGTCTAATGGTGGGAGGAGTTGTTTAAATTTTCATCTTCTGTGTAATCTTCAGCTCTTTATTTGTGTTTTATTTCTTGATTTATTCATCCAGTTCTCTTCCAGGAGTGTGGAATATGTCTCAAAAGGGAATAAAAAAAAAAATATCTTCAACGCGATACAGAACAACACAGAAAGCTTTCTAATGGTGTAAGCACCTCTCAAAAATCCACATCCACAGATGTGTAATTCATTCAAGAACAAGTGGAAAATATATAGATTCAAAGACTTAACATATGGAAATGTCACAGCTAACCAATGGATATGCATATCGCATATTAATTGCAATTTTTTTTTTATCAAAGTCGAAAGTACAGATACAACTCAGGAAGTCTATACAAGAGATAACTCGACTGGTATCTACCAACTAGTAAGTGTATTTTTGCTAGTCTGCAATCATCTTCAGAGGCTTCCTGGTCTTGTGAACTGTTTACAATATTTATGATGGGATATTAAAGCGGAAAAGCCAAGATATGATAAAAGCAAATACCATGCAAGCAAGAAGAAAATTCAAAAACCGATGACCATTTAAGCAACTTCGACTGTCTGTAGCAAGGGAAGCTGGAGCTGATGATGTATTTGTTTCGACAGCATTTGTTTCATTTGTTTGTTGTGCTTCCTCAGTACTGTTCGGGCCAACAACGTTGCATGCAATTGAATTACATATTTCGCAAGTCCTGGCAAAGACAAGTAACATAAGAAATTTGGCAGTAAAATACTAGAGAGCAGAGGAAACAATGAAAAGATATGCGTAAACAAAGTTATCATAGAAAATTTGTCTTCTTTCATGAATACACTACATCTTAATTTCTTGCGAGGTTCATGCATCCTCGGTGTAGTTAATCTTGATCAAGTTTTAAAGAAAAATGGTCTCATATTAACTGCATTACACAAAAACATATTCTGTCTATTTTCACATCCAACCAAAACACCTTGACGTCATATTGAAGCACAATTCCACAAAATTAAATGGCATAAGATTGAATAATGCAGGATAAAAATCCAACTGAAATGCCTCGATGCCTTAAATGCATAAGATTAAATAATGGTGACTGATATGAGGCAATATTATCACTAATGAAGATACGAACTCCATAGCCACCACCTCCCCTTCTCTTCCTCTTCTTGAAGCAGATGAACTTCATCTTGTCCATAACCAGGTTAGATAGCAAATTTTTATCATCTTAGAGGATCTCAACCAGCTTCATGTTGATAGGGATCCAAGGTGGTGTGGATTTCCTTGACAAAATCAGCAATTTTTATCATTACATTTTCGAGCTTCTTGTCATTAACTACGCTGTCACTTATAATAATAACTTTGTAAATAAAGATATTGAGAGTAAAGACTAATTAAACCAGTGCCAACTGTCATAGAAAAGGAAAGAAAAATAGCTGATGTACCACATGTTTATTAGATTTCTGTACTTAATTCACAGATATAATCCCATATATGGGGACACCTTTTGCATAACAAGTGACAACACTTACATGAATATTAACTGGCAGACTCAGCATCACTTCGAAACGAAAAGTTCCATTGCAAATTTATGAACAGATATTTCTCTTAAAAATCATAATGAAATATTCAAAAAGCAAGACCAGAGAACATTAATCTTTTCGCACAAAACGAACTGAATTTATAAAATCTACACTTAGATAAAGAAAGAAAGAGAACCTCAAGAATGAGCTAGCAGATAAAATTCATAAAAAAACAAAATGGAAAGGAATCGTTGGTGTTATTAGAAATTTAAGCAATTTTTCCAACTGCTTTATTCTTTTGCTTTACTTTTTGCTATCACCACAATAACACAATCTTCTTTACCTTTTCACTAAACTAAATTTTGGTATCTGTACTGTCAAACAAACCAATCTTATGCAGTACCAGTAAACTATACGAAAAACAATCAAAGTACACAGAATTATCGTAGGAATGTTAGGTCGATTTGAGATTGAGGGTAAAGTGTACATTATGATTAAGCTAGACTCTTCAAGGACTAACTGGATAAATCTAAGAGGCACTGACATGGAGTCTTATTATACACACAAATCTTAAAATGCAGAACAAATTTCACAGGATCACAACAATTAAAGAAAGGGGGAAAAATAAAAATTACTCAAGCTTTAGGATTACTCACTTGTTCCCTTTAATTTTGAACCAAGTTTCTGCACAATGTTTATGAGCAGCAGCCAAATCATCCTTACAAGAACAGCCCAACTCAATGGCAACCCCAGAATCAGGGCTACTACTCACCAAACTCAAATGGCAAATCCTACAATCTCTCTCAACCCTCTCCAAATGCACCTTAATTTCTCCAAACCCACCAATTTCTACATCCACTGAACAATCAGAAGAATCAGAATCAGCCACTGATGAAACTCTCCTAGAATCCAAAACCTCTTCCTCCAAAATCTCACCGCACTCAGAGCCACAGGCAATGCTGTAATCATCATAAGAACCATCCCCATCAACCGTGGAGTAAAACTGAGAGTAACAAGAGCCCTCATCGGCGTCGGAGAAAAAAACGATACCCTCTTCCTCCTCCTCGACGCCGTCTCCGCCGCATTCTAAGTCTACCTGCGATATTTCTGAAGTCGACATTATGTAGACCCAGAAGCAAAAAGCTGTGATTCAACGTGGAAACAGTTCATTAAAGGCTTCAAGATTGAGTCTTTTAAAACCCCCAGTGAGTTAAATTCAGCAGCTTAACATCTGTCTATGTATTATGTGTATCCGTGAGTTGATGTGAAAATTTAGCAACCAGCATTGGATTAGGTGACCCTTTCAAGTCTCCTGGTGTGTCATGATTTTATACCCTTTCACACACAACGGGAGAGAGGAAATTTTGCGCATTTGCGTGGAAATGCCTAGAAGTGAGATGGGGTTTAATAATCCTTAATAAGATGGCAAAGAACAACAATTATGCAAGAGAGAGACAGACACACTCGGAGAGTTGGAGGATCCGAGGAAGTAATAGATTGAGGTGGGCAAACTATTCGTCTAGTCGATTCAAAATGTCAAATCGATCTGACTCGAGCTGGTTTGGAGGAATATTGATTCCAATTTTCTGTTGTCCCAAGCCAATTCCAATGGACCATGCTACTTGAACACCACGATTGACATTGTGGTTGACACTCTCCCCTCACATGGGAGAGAAAAATATTATTCTATTCTTGCAGGACCCACCTCCTATGTGAGGGGGTGTCAACCATGGTGTCAACCAAAGTGTTGATTTGACTTTACTCAATTCGAAAACCTTGATTTTTTGGGTCGAGTTTAAAATTTTGAAGGAAAAATTCAACCCGACAAACCAAACTCGCTCAAGTTGATTTGGGTTGGTTTATATCTCTTCTTGATTCAATTTCATATTGAGATTTCATTTAACACAAAATATCAATTCAGTTGTTAGGTTGGGTCCGAGCCCACCCCCACCTCTAAGTGCAACGTGTTGGAGACTAATAAAGTACTCCCTCCGTCCCATTTATATATACTTATTTTTCGATTAAGAAATCTTATTTAGTCCATATTTGACACACATTTTTTTCATTTTCATTCTTCTACTCATTATCAACCACACATTCTTAATAAAATAATATTTTTCATCACATCAATAACTTTTTATTCTTTTTCAACCACATATTCACTATCTATCATCTCAAAAAAAATCATTTTCTCCTAAAGTGGTTATCAAACAAGGGCTTAATGTTATTGAAAAAGTAATTTTTGCCAACAAATTTCCTATTTTACCCCTATTTAATTTTCAACAATTAGTAGTAAATTATTGTTGGAATTAGTAAAGAATTTAAAAATTAATTTTAAGAAGTAAGCAAATTATGTGGGAAAAATTGATTATAACTACGCAAATTAAATAAGGGTATATTAGTAAAACAACAAAACAAAATATTCTAAATTAAGAAACATAACTATTTATTTGGCACATGAAAAAAATGAAACTAAACATATGTAAATGAGACAGGGGGAGTAATTTCTTAAAGGTAAATAGCACAAAACATCAATATCTTTCAATGTCATTGTGCAAAACATACTTATATTACATTTTTTTAGCATTTTCACCATTATTTTCACCTTTCATTGGGCAAAGATCACTTTCATCCATTTTTCCAATAAAAAAAAAATTACTCTCATATTCAAATAAAACAAAAAGATAAGATAAGATAAAACATTAATTACAACAATAGTCCCAAATTTAAAAAAAAACAAAAACAAATTAATCACAAATATATAATTGAAAATCAAAGCTAAAAAAATATCATTCATCTTCTTTCTCTTGGGCAGAGACAATTTTGATGCAAGATCAAATGCAATTGCGAATTCTGAAACAGGCAGTGACAACTTTAGGCAACAGAGGTCTTGATCGAACGAAAATTTGCAAATATTATCGAATGAAAATCTTTGAAACGCGTCTTGTAAATCAAGAACATTATTTTTTTTACCAGCGACGGATGATAACAGAGGAATAAGCTTGAAATGATTTTCAGAGACTATAATATGCATGATACAAATGATTCAATGGGAGCAAGAATTTTCAGGAACATTTGGAACATTTCATTTCTAAGAAGAAGAGTCGTTTGCAATATGATTTTGCAGAAAGATTACCAAGTTTTAGACAAACCATTTTCCTTTGAAACTTCCATAAATGGCTATCGACATTGAAAATCCCTCTCCTAAGAAGATCACCCAAAATGGTAGAAAATGTATTGCCTTTAAGGTAATTATCAAACATTGTTTTGAGCATGTACTCAACATTTTCTGGATTGACAGTGATAATATTTCCAACATGAACACGAATCGTTCCGATTTTCAATTTCTGCAAAGGATGAGAGTACCAATCATACAAATTACTGAATTTCAAGAACCACCATTGACAAGAGGAAGAAGATGAATGATTTTTGTTTTTTAGTTATTATCTTTAAATATATATATTTGTGATTAATTTGTATTTTTTTTTTTGAAAATTTTGGACTATTGTTGCAATTAGTTCTTTATCTTTTCTTTTTGTTTTATTTGAGTAGGAGGTTAAAATCGTATTTTTATTGAAAAATGGATGAAAATGACTTTTCGCACAATTAAATGTGAAAAATATGGATGAAAATGTCAAAAAATTAAATGTATGAACGTTTTTTACAATGACATTGAAAGATAGAGGTATTTTGTGCTATTTATACAATTTCTTAATAAGTAAACATTTTGCTTGAGTTGGTTTGGTGCAATGTTGGGTTTAGGGGTCTAGTTTTAAAAATTGATTTTCAAGGAAAAAATCACTTGAACTCAATAAATTGAACCAACTCTAGTCGATTTGAATCGATATATTCCTTTTGTCAATTAGGTTCAGTTCCATTGTTGGGCTGAATTTGAACCAAATCCGACCCAATTCGTGTCTACCCCTAAGTGCAACATGTTGGAGGCTAATAGCGTAATTGATCAAAAAGTAACGTTTTGATGAGACATTATCAGAGGGCGGAACTCATAATGGATTTGCTCTTAAGAATAATTTGATGAGTGTGTGCATCTTGATAAAGCCATAATAATGGCGAATAATTAAGGATGAGATGCTCTTATACACGTTTATTTTTTCTTTATTTTAAGTGAACTTTTATGATAATTAATTACTAATTACAATAATAAGACTCTAATTTAATAATTAGTGTTTAGCTTTACGTTTCATTAATATATATATATATATATATATATATATATATATAATCATTATGCTTCTGCGCTGCCTACACGACATGTTGAAAAAAGACCTTCTAAATATAAAATAATAAAAAGTAACTGAATAAAATAAAATAAAATAATTTCATTTTAAAAATGTAAATGGTATCTCTAAGAGAAATGTGTATTTAAAATCATCAATGCTCCTTCTATGTTCGTTAACGTGTGTTACGCTACATTCACATGCATTAGGTTATTATTGATTGGTCTTTTGATATTTTTGATAGTTGCATGGTGCATCAATATTTTAGTAGCACGAGTTTTTTTCCTAATAATTTCAAAATTAGTAGTTATTTTTAAAATTTCTAAGTAAAACATGATCGTAAATGACCATTTTTGAACTTATTGCGACTTGAAAGAATCCATAATCTTTATTGTCGCTCAAGATTATTAATGAAACATGATTTAACAAGATATTTGAGCGCTTAGCGGGAAATGAAAAAATGGTAGTTGTGAGTATCGAGGTGTGTATGCTAGAGTTAATTACGCAATAGTCAATAGAATTTTGCTCCAAAATTATTTTCACAACAAAAAAATGTCAAAAATAATTTGTTGAAAAAAAAAAAAAAAAGTCATGCAATATGTACACCTTGATTTACATTTTTGAGTGTTGACAAATTTGAGTTTTAAAACACTTTTTTCAATCAATGGTTAACTTTGACACATAAAAAGTATCAATAGAGACGTACAAGTAAAATCTTATTCAAAAAATAAATACTTCTCACATTCATTTGGAAAAATCCCCTTGGACAGGAGTTTTTGTCCAGGGTTTGACCCGGGACAAAAATCTCTGTCTGTGTAGCATTCCTCCATTCATTCACTTGTGCCCAGGGGCGGACCCACCCTAGGACCTGGTGGGTCCTATGACCCACCAAAAAAAAAAAAAAAATTCATTTTTTTTTTTTTAAAAATACTGTACAATTTTGGGATATAACATGTTAGATGTTAGATATAAATACATATTTTGGGATATAAATCAGAAATCTGGCTTTGAAAATGAATTTTAGTTAATTAAGATTTGAATTTAGAGAGTTGTTGAATGTTGTGATTTATTTTGATATTAAGGTGTTGTTCTTTTGTCCGTTTTGCTGGTTTAGTTGTATGTTTGGTTCTTTCTAAGGTTGTTAATTGTCAGTAGCAACGAAGTGTTTTTACCTCTTGTAGTAGATCCGTCTAATTGTTGAAGAAACTATTTGGTAGCATGGGTTGAGACCTCGAAATTGGATAGAAATTCTTGTCTACATATTTGAATTTGATTTCGAACAGTCTAACACAATTAAAAAGTAGTTCTGATTTCAGTTTGTCAGTTTACTGCTGTAATTGGTCGGATGAGCGTTTTCGAGTTAATAATTTTTTCATTTTTACAGCAATTTAAGAATGGAAAATAATATGTATTTCAAACTTCTATCATTTTAATTGTACATCATTATGAATGTTTGTGCTACCCGCCTCCAAAAAAAAATTTTCGGGGGCGCTGTCCCCGAACCCCCGTGCTCCCCCCTCCTTCATCTCAATATCTTTCATTTTAGGACCCACCAGTTCTAAAATCCTGGGTCCGCCACTGCTTGTGCCCTGTTGGCAAGACAATATCCAATTGACTGTCACACCACGTAGTAGAACCTTATTGAATTCTATGCACCATGATAAATTATTGCAGTTCTGCTATATTTGACTTACCACTTCCCTGATCGACCCTCACAATAGGGGGGTCCCATCTTTTTTTTTTTTTGCATTTTTTATTCACACGGATCCCACTACATGTGATGATCGATCATCCAAGTGGTAAGTTACAGTTCTGACAAAGTAGTTTAATTGAAATTATTGAGTTGAACAAATCTTCTTGGCCAGGGCCACATGGGCCCTGATTTTTCGGGTGGACATGTCCCCCTATTGGCAAGAGGTTTGTGGCCCTTAGCAGAACTCTATTGAATTTTGCTTATTGACAAGATGTCTGTGGCCCTTAGGAGAACTCTATTGAATTTTGCTTGGTGGTCAGGGTCACATGCCCTGTGGCGCCCCTCTGTGGCCAGGGTCACATGAGCTCTGACCAATTAGCTTTATTGTAAATTATTACTAAAACTTGCTTGAATTTCAAGCCACACAACATAGCATTATTATATATTGTTAACAGATGGGACCACAGGCAGTAGTAAATTTGGGCGTGACTTGAGTCCTAAAGGACCCTAATCAAGTATTTTCATTTGCCTTTGCGTGAGCAACATAAAAAGTCGAAGTACCACTATCCAAAACAAGAAAAGCCATATGTACAGTACAGAGGAAAATCCACCAAATATTTATAGAATACTCACATGAAAGGTGGGACTTATATGAATTAAATATTGTCAAAAAAATTGGACCTCACCTATTTGTGTGTTGTCTGTAGGAATTTTGTGAGTTTCCTTTCCATCCAAAACAGGATTTAAAAAATTATTGAGATAGAATTGTAAAGTCTAGACTCTAGCGGCACTATTTTTTGGTTTTAAATATTAAGTCATGCTTAGTGTACACTTTGATGTACATAAGTTTGATAGTCATTCCACATTTTGAAAAAGAAAATAGTTTTCGCTGCAACATTTTTTTAAAAACAAAGCTAATGTCAAGCAGGCCCAGTCCTGGGCTGAGGCGAATGAGGCCCAAGCCTCAGGCCCAAAATTTAAGGGGGCCTCATTTTTTGCCCAACTTTTTTTTTTTTTTTTATATTGAATGGCATTATTAGAGGCCTCGACTCAATTAATAAATATAATAAAATTGCTATTTTTTTTCCTTTAAAAGAAAAGTAAATAAATTTTAAAGAAACGTTGTCAAAAGGATAATTATAGAGAGAGATATAGAGAAATGAAGAAACCGGGAGGCGGCGGAGGAGTGGCCGTCGATAAGAAGCGAAGCCAGTGTTCATACGGAGAGTCCAGTACCGAGACCCCTCCTAAGGTTTGTAATTAATTTTTTACTAATACACATAACAGCAATTTTTCAAATTTGTATGTTGATGAGTTTATAATGTGCTTTTGTATTGAATTTTGGTGATTTCCTGATGTTTTGATGCATTTACATGAAGGATCTGACCCCAGTTATTGTAAATCATTTTTCATTTTAAATTTGTAGTTTTTTTAATTTTTGTATAGAATGCTTAAACATTTAGGTAGCTTCCGATGAACTACAAATAAAATAACTCTAGGCATGCATTTTAACTTAAATTTTCGTTAATTATTAAATAATTAAAGCAATTTCATGCTTATTTAATTATGTTCACTGTGGAAAGATAGGAAATTAACTAGTTTGAATGTAATGTGCAATTCAGAATCAAATGAGAATTCATATTCGTTTACTTTTGAAGTGATTCTGCCAAATTTAATCCATTCCATCCAACCAAATAAATGTTTATTTTGGATTTTTCAGATGGTGGGATAGAGTCTCCTTTCTGGGATCTTATCTATCTTTTCTAGAGAAGATGCGTCAATATATTTTAACCATGATAGTAGATTGAAGGAGATTGAAGGACATGAGGCTGGAAATTGAAGGAACGCAGTGGTGAGAACTGAGAAGCCTGAACTGAAATTATTCAGATTTGATTAATGTTGCTTCTAAAACAGCAAGTTGAATAGTATTTAAGTGATTGTTTGAAACGTTGTTAGTTTTGCTATTTTATAATATTAATTTTTTGTATACTATATTTGTTTGTTGTTTTACTATTAAGTTTAAAGTTAACAATATGTTGCATAAAGCAAGTTAAATTTTGTTTTTCTTAATTTTTGAGAAGTCTTGAACCGTTGGATCAAGAATAAGATCAATGACTGGAGATGAAACATATAATGATATAAATGATGACATTAGATGCCCTATTAGGTCACATTCTAATTTTTGTCATTTTGTGTATTCTTCCAGATTTTGTCGTGTTGTCGCTCTTTGTTTCTTTCTTTCAAATTTTTGGTTAGAAGTTAGTAAGGTATCTCAAAAAAAAAATTCGGGGGCAGCCCCCGTGCTCCCCAACAGAATTTAGGGGGCCTAATTTACGGAGTTTGCCTCAGGCCTCGAAAATCACAGGACCGACTTTGATGTCAAGCATGATGTACACTTTGAAGTGTATAAATGACATTTTCGTTAAATATTACTTATGATTTATGAACTTCATTTTAGACAAGAAAATTTGATTTTCATTGATAAGAAAAACGAAAAAACATGAATAGAAATTGAATCTTCCTCGATATGTATATCAGTAATAACATTGAAAATTGTACAATTCGAAGCATATCAAGAAAATCTTATATAATATGCATGAACAAATGTTTGACATTAATAGTAAGTGAAACTTACATAGAACCCGATTTTTTAAGTTACCATTTCAAAAATCAAATTTAAAATTTGTTTATACAAAAAATAGATGACAATTCAATATTAATAATATTATTATAAAATTAAATTCCAAACCCATTTCATTTTTTTCTTCCTTCTTCCTTCTTTCTCTTTTTATCCATTCTCTTTCTACATCTCTTATGCCCATTTTTTTCTTCTTCACCGGCTGGTGCCGACACCCCTGACAATGGCAAACCCATCACCTTTGAATAGTCGTTGTGAGGGACAAATGCATCGCCACTAAAAAGTGCTTTGAGTTTTGTTGCACACAACTGCGATCCGACGAACTGATCGTTGCTGTGCGCGACGATTTCAAGCAAGCGATGCTAAATTCGTCGCTGCTAAGCAATTTGTGGTCGCGGTGATGGTGGTGTTAGTTGTGGTTACATGTGGTGCGCACGACTCTCGCGATCTGGCAGAGATTATGGTGCAGGAGTTTGGTGTGTGGTGGTGGTGTGGGTGCTCTAGGTGGTTTTTACGGTTGTTGTGATGTGTGATGGTGGGCATTGGCGGACCTATTTAAGGTTCTGGTAGGTCAAGTGACCCACAAACTTCAAATTTTTTTATAGCAAAAAAATTAGAATTGGGCAATAACGGTTGTTGAGTTTTTTTTATTAGAATAAAGTTATAGCGATGATAAAACAATTGAGAGAGTTGAAATTATTTTGTCATTTGTGATATTTAATTTAAGAATTCTCTGAAAATTGTTATTCATCATATATGTAAAATTATTTGGAATTCTCTAAGGATTGTTATTTATCATATATATGAGATTTGTGAACTTGTAATAGTGATTACTTGTATGTATTTTTGTAGAATAAATATTTTTTTTAAAAACTTTTTAATAAGTTTGATTGTGTCCTATTAACTTTGAATGGTTGCGTTTGCCAATAGTGGTGGGTTTATGTTGCTGTGGTGTGGTGGTAGTTTTGCACAGTCTGATGAGGTGGTGGTGATGTTAATGAAGGTCATGACCATGGTCGCAAGTAGGAAGAGATGAGATGGGGGTGTTTATGACCAAAAATTTGATTGATTGTGATCAATAAAAATGTTAATTTGTGACCAATAAATAATATGTAACTTAAAAATTGTGATTGTAACTCAAATTTTATTAAATTATGATCGAGAAATTATTTGTGTCCAATTAATTTAATAATTTATGACCGTTAAATAAGTTGTGACCAATAAAATTTATAATTTTAGTGATCAATGAATAAATTATAACATATAAATTGTTTGATTTGTGACTGGAAAATAATTCATGACCTATAAAATTTTTGTTCTGTGATGGAGAAATTCGACAATTTGTGACCAAACTGTGTAGAATTGTGTCCTTAGAGGGTGTTTAGTAGAGATTAAAATTAGAAATTTTTTAGTAGATTGTGACAGACGTTTTTGAAATATATGATTGAAAAGTTGTGAGACCCAAAAAATATATGATTAATATTAATTATTTGAGTTTAACTTAAATTAAAATCAGATTTTAATCGAAAACAAACAAGTTCTTAATTAAATATATATATTTTTAATCAATTATTTCATAAATAAAATATAATTATTATCTAATTTTTAAAAATTTAAACCTCATTTTTTAATTTTAAAATTGATCATACTTAATTTTTTAGACACGGAATTTTTCTAAGTAGTAATCCAACTATCCAAGGACTAGTTGGATTCTTAACCATCCATTAAGATGGGCCACACCTGACAGAGGTGCAAATTGGGTCTAACATATTCAATGAAATTAGAATTCGCAAGTGTACAGATCGCGCTCAAATAATAAAATGGACCTTTAAAGTTTGAGTTGTTGATCACTCGAGAAATATATATTTTAAATTACTCAACTCTAATTAATTTAATTTTAACGAGGAAAATAGAAACACACACACACAAACACAATAAAGTCAATGATTTGAAATGAAATAAGGAAAACTAACTAAAAACCTAAAAAATAAAAAAACACAAGCGCTTGAAAATCTTGAAGGAAAACGTGGTTGAGATTCACGATTTTGTTTAACCGTCACTTAATTAATTTTACTACAAGCCAATTAACGAATTACTCACTTACGATGTTAGACTCGATTTTCAAATTTTAGTTAATTACCTCTCTCGAGTGAAACTAACCCTAATTGATTGGTTTAACGTACCATATCTCTATGTCGATTAAAACCAAATAACCGTATTCAATAATTGTGAAGATAGTTCAATGGATCACCTAGGGCTAGTGGTATATATCTATCCACTACACAAATCTAGAGTTTCTACTATTTGATCTAAAATATAAAATACCTCTCGAACGATGAACAAATCACGCAACACAATCATCTATTGGCCACATAAATGAATATGCATTAATAATAATAATAGAAACACATGAGAATAAGCAATTTAAAATCAAAGAGCAAATATAGAAATTAATAAAAATTAGGTTAAAATTCAAACACAAATCCCAACATAAACATATTAGCCCATTATATATAAATGATAATAAAGGAGAATATTAATACACTACATTACAAGTTTGACAAAATGGTCGAGAAAAATCAAAGTTATAGAAAAAAACCCTATTTTTGAAACTTGATATTGATTTCCCCAAAACTCTTGCCAAAATTCTTGATAAAACTCCTTTGTGCTCCTGATCTAATCTCCAAAATACCAATCAAATGAAAGGAGAAGGAAAAGAAAATGAAAATAAAATAAAATAAAAAGAATGAAACCAGAGAACCGTCCAGCGGAAGAGAAGAAAATGCCCCAGCAAGGAAGAGAAAATCTGATTTTTATACAAAACCCTATGAAAATTTCAGCTCAAGCCCCTGAGTTTTGGAAAGTGTACAAAATAGTCCCTCGCCTATTTTTTTATTTTATTTTATCAGACATGGCGCTGCAGCGCCATTGCCTCAGTAACCTGCAGGGAAATGGTCCAAATTTGCCATTTGCAGCCAAGCGCTCCAATATTTGGGCACCAGGTCCCTCGACTGTGATTTTGTACATTTTGATCCTTAAATTTTGAATTTTATTTCAATCTTGTCCTCCATAAATTGCACTCTAAATCCTCCAACTTTTTGGCTTATTTACTTTGATCCCCAACTTTACAATTTTGTGCGATTTTAGTCATTTTTCCTCATTTGTTCTTGTTCTCCTTTTTTTGGGCAATTTTGACTTACGAAAGCCATAATTACATAATTGTGAATAGAAATTCGCTCATTTTCATCAATAATAAATTTGTTTAGGATTAAATAAGTGTGAAAAAATATACTTATCATAACACATTCCACTTGAAAGAATAGTCAGGCCCAAGTTCTTAAGCCCATTGCTCGAGCAGGTTTTGTTTTGTTCTTCTTTCGCATCGATTTAATTTTTATTGGACAACTTTAAAAATGAAATAGGAAATATCGAAAAATGTCTTTTATTAAGATTTAGGTTTACATCTTAAAATGTTAATATTATTAAAATGAATAGTTCAAACTCTTATATTTTAGTTAATATTCGAATCTGTATTAGTTTTGATATTCTACATTGACATCTTTTTTGGTGTTAAATTGGACAAACTCAATTTGGTCGAATACATCAATTTGACACCATTCAACTACGTCAAGAATAAAAACAAGGATTAATATATATATATATATATATATATATATATATATATATATATATATTCACACTCTCACATAAAATGCGGACCCCACTTGAATTAAAAAATGTAGACTGTGTGGTCGACATCCCTATTGTATGTAATGAGTAAATTATTTTGTAAAAATGTGTGAGTACATGTAGTATTGTCCTAAAAACAACACTTTGAGGTCATTTTTTGTTGTTTCTGTTGACTCCAAAAAATGTTGTCGATAAATGTCGATATCGGACTCGTGACACGTGAATTTCGGCGAGTTGACCTGAGCTGATGATCGAGAAATAGACATGGGTTGTCGAGTCGGAATACCAACGGATATTTTTTGTGTCAAACAAACAAAGATTATGTAATTAATTTTACGTTTTATCCTTTATAATATTGTAAAAGCACAATAATTATAAGAACAAAATACTTTCACAACTATCTCTGTTACAAAAACTTGAATCTATGCCTTCTATTATCTCAAATTCCAACCCCTATTACAATCACAAGAAGCGCTATCTATAGACAAAACGGCTGAACTGCCTGCCGTCGGATCGAATCCACGTTGCTTCATCCTATTAATTTGAACATCACATTATTCATTCACGACATTAACTATGATGATGATTGCTCTGTCATTGTCCTATCACCTTTTTTCTTTTGACTGACATTAAGTAAGGTGGCTTAAAGTGATTTGTCACGTCAATCACTTCCCAGAGATATCCTTCAGATTTGTCCCTTATAAGAAACTCGTTGATCGAAGCATTAGACAACTAGGAAGACTTTGGACTGGAGATGTACCACACAGTTGAAGGGACTTCGGATGGAGAAGTACCACGCGGTTGAAAAGACTTCGGACTGGAGATGTACCACACAGTTGAAGGGACTTCGGACTGGAGAAGTACCGCGCGGTTGAAAGGACTTCGGACTGGAGAAGTACCAAACTGTTGAAGGGACTTCGGACTGGAGATGTTAAAGGTGCTTTGTCTATGGAAGGGCCTCTGCTGGCGACGTCCTTACTGTGTTGGTGGGACTTTACACAGTAAGGACACTGGGGTCCTCCTCACTGTTCATCTTCGAAAGTCTTTTCGTGGGTCCTCCACGTGTCCTTCAAATGATGACCTCATTTTAATGAGGTAACAGTTTCATTGGGTCAACTCAACCGAGTAAAGTCAATGGTTAGTGAGTTCGGGAGGTTGGGGGTTGAGCTAGGCAAAACGTGGAGTAGTAAAGCTGGATAGATTTTTTCTCATCTTTTTCATTTTCTTGTTTTCATTACACTTAAGGTTCGTTTGATTGTAAGAATGAAATTTGGGTGGAAAGAAAATGAATTACAGGGAATTGAATTGTCTAGAACTTGTTTTACCGGGGAATTCTAGCCCCAATTCTAAAAAAAAAAAAAAAATGAAAAATCACCTAAACGGTGGGAAAATGAATTCATCAATTGTGTGGAAAAAGGGTCACATGGGCATAAGAAGAAAAATCATCCTATCAAACATGTAAAAAAAGGAGAATGGAAAACTTTCTTTTCATTTTCCATGGAAAAGTTGGCCTATCAAGCAGACTCTCAAAGTACATTTGATTGCTAATATTTTTTATGAAAAATATCATTTTTTCACCCAAATCTTTACTTTTGTACTGTTTGATTGACTTTTTTCCCATAAAAATATTTTCATACTTTTGGTCACATGACCATATTTTCCTTGAAAATAATGAGATTTTTTTTTTTTAGGGAAAGTATGTTTTTATTTTCCAAGTAATTCACTTTTTCTCTCTATCTTTCATCTACTCCCTCTCTCTCATATTTACTGATTTACATATCAATAAAAAATGAACAAGTATAACATTCTTAAGTTGAAAATAAAATCAATCAAACACATCTAATTGACAATTTTCATATAAATATTTTCTAAACAATTTAATTGCCTAGAATTTATTTTCTTTCCATGTAATTTTCATACTTACAATCAAATACACCCGTATTTCTATTTCCACTTTTGCTCCTAACATAGTATTTCACCTAATATGCACGTCATTTAACGGCAAATTGGATAGTTCTATTCATCGGAGTTCTTTGTGTTACAATAATGAAAGATTGAGAAGTAAAATCATTTTATTTAAAAGTCAGAAATTCCAACTTATAATTTATGCAAGTCACATGTAGCAAAGATTATTGCCGAAGCCAATCCAGAACAAGTGTATCCCAATTTCCATTCTCTGTCATATATATTATATATAGTATAGTTCAAGTATTTCGCATATCCTTCATAATAATTTAAAAAAATTATGAAGTAAATTAGAAAAATCCAGTTGCGGGGGCTTCAGCAACAGCAAGTATTGCGGCTACCGGACCAGGGGCGACGTCACCACTGCTCGAAAGCTCCATCATGGCACGATGAGGGTTGGATTTTTGTTTCTCACAAAGGGCAGGCAGATGCACTCCTGCACATTTTAGAAAACATCATTTTTAGGCATCATAATTTCATTTAAATCGAGGGTAACATTGAGTATTAGATGTCCTTTTTTGAGGAATTCTATATGCTTTGATTAAACTTCAAGAAATCGAATTGCAAGTAAGGTATAATAATTCATTATTAATTAGCTTTTTAATCAATTGTCATTTTTATATATTTTGTTACCTTCTCCGGTAGCCAAGTTAAAGTAAAGGTCAACAATGTTGTGGCAGTTCTGATAACACGCAGGCGAGCAAAGACTGGCGGTGAACTGTGGCGCGAGGAGGGCATCGGAGGATATTCCGACAAAGCTCCGGTCAACCCCACACGCACTCACACACTTATTAGTTTCTATGTAACCGACCATTTTGGACACAATCACCTCCGCTGTCTTACACGTGAACTCCATTTTCCCGTCGTTGTTTCGGAAGTTCTCCAATACACACCTCTTCCCAGATGATGCAATTGCGAAGGAACAAAGATTGGTGGGCAGAGTCTCACAAATCACCTCACCTGTAGATTTTAAAGATTAGGATTACTCTTTTAACCTGATAAATTTTTAAAATCGAACTTGAGACTCAGTACGAAACTCGTTAAAATGAGTGTTGGCGTATTTTTAATATCTAACATGAGTTTGTGTAGAATGTGTACATTTCTATCGAGTGACACAGACTACCATTTGTGCAAAACATGCCATTACATATACGTATAAAATTGTGATGCAGGGGAATAGAGTAATATACCTAATGTTCCTTGTAGGAAGAGAGAGCATGCAAAGAAGAGAATGAATGACAATCTCATTGAAGAAGCCATGCTTTTGTTGATGCTTTTGGTTGTGGTATTTGTGCTTGGAGTGCACAAATCAATGAGATATCAAATGGGTTCTTAAGAAAAATTCAAGGGAGGATTAACATTTATATAAGGTGGGGGGAGAGAGAGAGATGAACCAAAAATGTACTTAAAAGTGGACACATGTATAGTTTGACAATTAGGGACGCGTTTGGATGTTAATTAACAACTGGTTGGTAGGGTGACTTATAGGAATTGGAGAATAATGGAGACCACGTTCTAATTTTGCTAACTTTTTTTTATTGATTTTTTGAAAATTTCAAACCAATTTCATTGGTTTTATTTTCTTGTGGTTTGGTAAGTTGGTATGTAATTTGTTGCAGCCATGTTGGGATGTCTCTGCGTGTTGAAGTTTTCTAACTCTTGCAAGGGGGGCTTCAAAATTAAAACTCTTGCCATATGTATTATATATATATATATATATATATATATATATATATTTTGTTTTTCAATGTTGTAACTAATGGAATAAGTTGAGTTTTCAGATACTTATTTGTAGGATGACAATTTGGTTCATCGACTTGGACCGAAAAAATTCCGAGCCTGTCCGTGAGCTCGGAAAAAAAAAAAAGAGGAGGAGGAGGAGGAGCCTTAAGAAGGCAGCGGTAGGCTCGACTCAATTCGTCGACATCCCTACTTATTCGTTAACACAATTTTAAAAGACTTTCGAGTCAATTCAATAATAAATGCGTATTCGACATTCTAGTTTTCCTCATCTATTTGAGAGCTTATTCATTTGTTGAATACATAACTGGTCTCTTGTTCATATGAATTTACCACTTAACCGGTATTTCATATCCTACCGTGAGATGGAAAAACCCCAACTTGCCACTTCATCCATGGACAAGATATCTCATTTATGTCATTAAATATACCTGCAATAACGAGATTTTACTTGATAGGACTTCCAATATTTTAGGTATTAAATTACACAAATTCTAATTGAAATCGAACATATCTTAAATATATTCATACAACAATTTATACATATATATAAACCATTTTCCTTGTACATATTTGGTTTTTCTTTTTCATTTTTCACAGTAAAAGTACCTCCCATTCCAAGGAACTGGAGGTTTAAGCCATTTCTACAGAAATGACTTTCACAGAAAGAAGAAGGGAAAAAAAAAAAAAAAAAAAAAAAAAAAACCTGGACTCCACCTATTTTTGTGTAATTTGGAGGGATTCTGTACACATAGTGCAGTTCGAAACTGGAGGAGTCGACAATTAACTTTTCCTCTTTTGTCACATTAAAAAAAATGCCAATTGACTTTTAAAAATAAAATAAAAAATCAACTAACTTGTACGTGTCATTAATAACATCAAATTAAGATTTAAAGACGTAAAGTAATGAATTAACCTACTTGTACAGAATTATTCATTACCACTTGGATGACATCCACTCACATGTAATGCTACCCGCTTGAATAAAAAATGAAAAAAAAAAAAAAAGTGGCACCCCCCTATTGTGAGGGTTGGTCAGCCACTTCCATGTAATCATAACAGGACTGTAAAGTAATTTCCATTTTTTCTCGGGCTACTTTAGGATTTTTAATGGGGAATAATATAGCCTTATAAATTTGTAATGGTGGCTATTGGCCTAATAACGTGTTTGGCAAGGCGAGGTACAACTAGAGTAAGTCAATGTTATTTAATCAACGCATAAATGTTAATAGATTTTGCACTTATAGGACCTTTAAGATTTATAATTTTGCGCCAATAATTTTCATTTGGTCTAACTTGTGTTAATGTTCTTGTATTTGTAGGATGGATTAAAGGAACCTATGGGAGCGAAATTGGAGAGATTTAGCTCCAGTTTGACTCCTATTTTTTTTTCAAAATTTATTTTTAATCACACATTCTTTCATAAAATAAAATTACACTTAAACTCAAAATACATTTCACTGAAAAAATGGATCTTAAACAAGGTTGCAATTGAAGAAATAAAAGATATCAAGGACTAAATTGGGAATTAGAAAAAGTTCGAAAACTCAATTAGAAGTTGAAAAAAAGTTTGAGGGCTAAAAGTGCAATTTATTGAGGGAAAATGGAGCGGTTGGAGTGGGGCCGCCCCCCTCAATCGCCGCGGCTAGCCTTAGGCTTCCCCAAATGATACCTTATTTTAAGAATGTAAAATGTTACTTGTACATTGAGGATGATCACATGGATGACTTCATGTGAGTGTGTGGGTTTCAGATGAATAAAATAATTTTTCTTCCCACATTTATATGAAATCATTCATGTGATCATCTTCAATGTTCATGTAACAAAGCTCTTTAAGAATTCATTGTGGACTATATTTGCTCAAACTCAAAAAGGATTTTAGGAATTAGAGCGTGCCTGGGAGAAATTTTCCCAAACCCAGAATTCGTTTTTGGGTCACATCAGCGGCCCCACTGGCATTACTTTTTCTGCCTGTAACAGACGAAAGAAGCCAATTTTCCCAATTTATCCTTGAGCAGTGTGTGGTCTTCGTGGCGGCGGCTGAAATGGGAGGGGCAAATTTGGAATAGGGAGTGTAAATGGTCTGACATTTTGTCAGGACTTTTGACACACGAATTTTAATGGAATTATAGAACAGTATAAATATGAGTTTTGACTTGGCATTTTTTGAGTCTTATAGATGAAATTTGAGATGTGCAACTTTGTTGACCGAAAATTTGATAGATTATTTAAATCGATGACTTCACGTCAACTCATTATTAATCAACAAATGTGTAAATAATAGGTATACAAGTAACTTAATTGATATTTATCTTACCCATTATTATAAATAGACATCAAAGTTGGCAGGTGAGTGGCATCACATTATCACATATGGATTATAGGGTTATGTTTCACGTACAAGGACATGTTTCATAGGTTCCTGCCAAACAATACACAATGGCGAGCCCCACACAATATTTTTTTTTAATACACATGAGACACGCTCCTACAATGAGGGGCCTGTAAAGCCCATGTAGGATAATGCATTGTATGCGGGGCATTATTCTAGATTATATTCTAACCCAAAACATGATTTGCTCATGCCATGGAGGTGACATCTAACTAATTGATTTTAACCGCATATTTCATAGGACCCATAATTTTTCAACCACAAATTTTATCAATTTTTATACGACGATCTTGAATTGGATCAATATCATGAAATAGCAATATACGAGCTAAGTTGATATGATACATTCGTCTGTGGAACTATTTATTTTGTTTTTGCATGACCAAGATTAACAGGCCCATTTGGGCCGCCTATAATGAATGTGGAAATTACAGATTTCCCTACATTTCAAAATTCAATTTCTAAAATAAGAGACAATGTTTGAAATTTCCAAAATCAGATATTAATATTAATATTTGAAAATATTTTATTATTAAATAATAATATTATTAATTTACTTAATTATATATATTTATAAACCCTAATAAAAATATTCAATTTCTCTCTCTCTCTCTCTTTACACCCGTAGGCGGTGCCTTCCCCCTCTCCCTCTCCCTCTCCCTCTCCCTGCACATATCGACGCCGGTGGCTGCTGCACATATCGACGCCGTTACTCCAATGGTTGCGTGGTGGTGGCGGATTTTGACTCTTTTACTCTCCAGATCAGCGATGTTGACGGCGGATTTGAAACCGTGGTGGTGGTGAATTTGCGTGGTGGTGGCGGATTTGATGCTGCTACTCTCCAGATCGGCGATGTTGATGGCAAATTTGAAGCTGCTACTGCAATAGTTGCGTGGATGATGTGGCAGATTTGCGTAGGTGATGTGGTGGTGGTGCCGGCGACCTTGTAGGGGCACAGCGAGCGTGAATGTGGTGGTGAAGGTGGGAACGGCTCTGGCTAATGCACGGTTTGTGGTAATGGATCTATGGATTGCGTTGCGGTGGTGGAGTGGAGTTCAGGGTGGTGGAGTTCGTGGTGGTGGCTATGGTTTGGGAATTTTTTAGTGTAGGTGGTGCTTGCAGGGTGGTGACAGATCTGAGCGGGTTTGGGGATGGTTGTGGAGACGGTGGTCATTGGTGAGGTGGTGGCGATGGCGACTGTGAGGTGGTGGTGGCTATGGCGACTGTGAGGTGGTGGTGGCGGTGGTGATTGTGAGGTGGTGGCGGGGTTGCGTGGATGTCGGGTGGTGGTCACAGATTATTTTGTTAACTGTGACCACTAAATTAACTAATATGTGATCAATAACAAATCTGTGACCTAATAAATCTTTCTAAAATTTTGATATGTGATTTCGAAAATAATCTGTGACCTAATAAATCTGACCTGTGACCTTGGAAATAAATTGTGACTTATTAAAATTTCGATCCGTGACCTCGAAAATAATCTGTGACCTAATAAATTTCGATCTGTGATCTCGAAAAAAATCTGTGACCTAATAAATTTTGATCGTGACATCGAAAAAAATTTGTGACCTAATAAATTTCGATCTGTGACTAAACTGTGAATCTGTGACCAAATTATGTAAATCTGTGACCTTAATTTGTTTAATTAATAAAATATATAATTAATTGAATAAATTATAAATATTTTTTAAATGAATATCTGATTTTAGAAATTTGAAACTTAATTTCTGATTTTGAAAATACACTATTCTTAAAGTAGGATTTATGAAAATTTCCCATAATGAATTGCCCAGTTTTCTTATAGACGACTATAAATCTGTTTGGATTGAGAACATATGCATATAATTTTTTCCTCGTCATTTCGAAATAAGATTTAACGATTAAAAAAAATTAATTTAAAGAAAATGAAACTAAAGATACGTAAATATACTTACCGATTCAAAGTAATGGATGTGAACAAGATTTTTTTGTTTAGCGTTTGATAAAATTTTTAGATTTTTAAGGTTGAAAAAGATGAAAAATGAAAGAGTCGTTATTGAAGAAAACAGATAAAGAAAGTGACTTTATTTTGAAATTTTAAATGGAAAGTATTTGTATTTATTTTGTAATTGAAAGTGTATTATTGTTTTTTTAAGATAACCATATGAAACTCTCCCTTTAAGGAAGATGTAGATAGGTAGTGTGTTTTTTTAGTGAATCTTGCTACATGTACATTAAGATTTACACAAATAATTATATAATGTCACATGGTACTATATCATTTATCAATTTAAAATACAATCAAATTTTTCATTCAATATTTTTCCTCCACATTATTTTGGGTAACCATTTATGCACATTTTTTTTTATATGTAAAGTAGCAAAATCATTTTCTAGTGTCATCATCAATCTAAATAAATGCAACAAAATAGAAAATTTATTGGTTCAAAATGAAGAAAATTAAAATATAGCAATCAACCATTAATTTATTTTATGGTTTGATACAATATTATTTTTTAACATGTTCTCCTAAAAATTATTATTCAAAACATTTTTTTAATACAATAATAGTTGTCAACGGGCTCTCAGCTAGAAATACAAATTGTTATCCTATTAAAATGGGATAGCCACGTGGAAGTATCATACGAAGACACCTGACAACAAAGTCAAGCAAAAGGCAAAGTGTCCAATGAAGTAGTCGAATTCCTCATCCTCAAGGGTGAAGTGCTTCTATGATCAAGCCGAGTTGCCTTCATACAACAACTTTCGAACCTTTCTACCAAACTGCTCCACGTCCCAAGTCCCACCTCCTACATCGAGGTCCTCAATACAAACAAATTTAGAGGATATCTTTTAGGGTGATTGATGGGACATCTGTATTAATTAGTGTCACGCTAGAAATATAGGCGGCTAACCCCCTGTCATTGTAATTAATATAATGAATGAGTAATTGAAGGTTTAGGTAGATAGGATGTTGTCATGTGGATATGATCCAACGGTGAGTACCTCGACTACTTGCTATAAATATTAAGTCTTGTAACGTTACTAAGGATACAAAATTTGATATTAAAAAGGCTTGTGCTTGAACTCTTTTGGCAAAATACGAATTACTTATACTAGTTTGAAGATCTTTCATCTTGTTCTTACAAGTCTTTATCTTGATTAAATATCTTATAAACTATCGTCTACAATCTATTAATTTCTTAACACAATAATCACCCGTTGATATTCCGACTCATCATACTTTACTGCTTCCACTCTCGTCTCCGGTCGAATCTTGTCGGATTCCGTCCATGTGTTACGAGTCCTATATTGACATCTGTTCGCGATATTTTTTGGGGTCAACAGATTGTCGTCGTCTATAGGAAACTAACAGTTAAACCACGAGAATCCCGTGAACAAAGGTCATCTGCCCTTGCGAAAGGAGATCATATCCCCTTGAAAAAATGATGGTTGTTCTTGAATAAAGAACGATCAAGAAGGATATCACACGCGCTAAAATCAACATATTTCCCTCTTGAAAAAGTTGGGAAGATTGACTTGTTCAAAAACAGTCGCTGGAAGGACTAATGAGCGCTAATGAAGAAGAAGCATCACTTTGGAGGACTGGGTAACACCCTGAAAAGGGGCACCCTCTCACACAATCCCTATGTATCGCCACAGGTTCAACCAGTCACAGAGGCATGGGTCCCGAGGAGGGTCTAGGGTGGCTGTCAGGCTCAGTAGAGAAGTGGCCACCATGGCTGAAAATATGAGGAATATTACTCTGTAGAATCATGTCATGCATGAAATGCTCATGAACATGTAAGCCTAGGGAGATGTTATGTTCTTCCCAACGCTGCGCAAGGAGATGGGTTTTAACTTTTATCAAAATAACCCATACGACGAAGTTAACAGCCACATGAGAGGTCAACCTCGGTATCAGCAAGAAGAATCCCTGGAAAGGGAGGTCGGAGTAGACTCTTCGACTAATTATGCTGGTGAATCCCCCCATGAGGCGCCATACAACTTCCCACCAAAGTATGATTCGGATGCTCCAGGAGTGTCTTTGATAGAATTTCTGGTCCACTTAGAAATAGGCCGAATCAACCTCTCCTAATGCCTAGAAATAGACCCATCAAGCAACCTCGGTTTGAAAGGTATACCGAGCCACTCCGCGAGGAAGTGAGATAGGTAGTGTGTTTTTTTTAGTGAATTTTGCTACATGTACATTAGGATTTACATAAAGAATTATATAATGTCACATGGTACTATATCATTTATCAATTTAAAATACAATCAATTTTTTCATTCAACATTTTTCCTCCACATTATTTTGGGTAACCATTTATGAACATTTTTTTTTATATGTAAAGTAGCAAAATCATTTTCTAGTGTCATCATCAATCCAAATAAATGCAACAAAATAGAAAATCTATTGGTTCAAAATGAAGAAAAATAAAATATAGCAATCAACCATACAACTTCCCACCGAACTATGATTCGAATGCTCCAGGAGTGTCTTTGATAGAATTTCTGGTCCACCTAGAAATAGGCCGAATCAACCTCCCCCAATGCCTAGAAATAGACCCATCGAACAACCTCGGTTTGAAAGGTATACCGAGCCACTCCGCGAGGAAGTGAGACCTCCGCCTAAAAATAGGCGTAAGAGGAGGGACCAAGTAAGAGATCAAGCAGGACTGTCCCAACCACTTCGGGACATGCCCGTCAGAGAGGATTATGACTCTGACGAGCCACAGAGGTCGTGCGACCTTGATGACGATGATGATACTTTGCCATTTTACAAGAAATCCAGAGTGCCCTAGTGTCGAACCACTTCACACTGCCCAAAATACCAAAGTATGAGGGAAGCAGAGATCCTGCAAAGCATTTCAACAACTTCAAAACTCATATGAGTTTAAAAGGCTCCACCCCTGCAATAAAATACAGATCCTTCTACCTCACTCTAAGCGGGGCGACCGAAGTGTGGTACAGTCGACAGCAAGCAGGCAGCATCCAAAGCTGGTCTGACTTTAAGAAAGCATTAATCAAGCGCTTCGCCACAAGCAAAGAAAACGAGAGGCCAATTCAGTGCCTCCAGGATATGATTCAGTAACAAGGAGAATTACTGAAAACATTCTTATCCCATTTCACGGATGAGATGACCTATTGTATCCAGGTCACGGATAGAGTGACCATCACCGTCTTGAGAGGAGGGATGGATATGAACTCTCTTTTCTGGAGAGATATGTAAAATAAGGACCCCATCAGTTACGATGCCTTGTTGGAAATGATAAGGTGAGAAATCATCAATGAAAAATTGAGAGATTATCGTAATAGGGCGAGTCGGGGTCTCCCACCTCCACAGATGCGAAGAGGATGAGGTCCAACATCTCAACTCATTGACCATCAAGGTGGACAATCAAACCTTAATCCAGGGGAATCGTTGGTTGCGGCCACATTGAATGCAGTTCCAAACCTGGACTATGAAGAGGTCAACCCCAATCCCGAAGTGTGATAAGAAAGACTGCCTCTACCGCCAACATGTGGGTTAAGAGGTAGATGAAGAAGTGTCAGACCTTGAAATAGGAATGATGCTCCCTATTGTTCCTACCACCATACCTACAACCACAGCACCTCTAGATGCTAGGAGTTGGCAAGGCAAACCAACAACCAATGAAACGACCAACAAAGGAATGACGCTCCTCGGTAAGGACGCCAACAAAACAACAGTTATCGAAGAGGAACAGAATGTGCATAGACGACCTGAAGAAGGTTGGAGAAGTCGAAGAAGTCCTAATGCCAACGATGGAAGTGAGCCTATTCGAGAAATTGACACCATATTCGGAGGCTTATACGTAGGTGTCGATTCAAGAAATGTCCAAAGGAACTACGCCAAGGAGGCCAAAGACCCCCTGATGTCAAGCTTGATAGTAAGCAGCAGCCAACCTTCCATTGGAGAAGCACAACCCATCACATTCACGCAGGACGATGTTGTGGGAGTACACTATCCCCACTGTGATGCTTTGGCTGTAAGGGTTGTGGTAACCAGGAATGGCCTCAAGGGATGCTAGTAGGCAATGAGAGCTCGATCAACATCATATTTGGAGCTACCTTTGACAAAATGAAAATTGATCATGGGATGACCCCCATGACATTCCCACTATACGGGTAAACTGGAGATAACATCATTCCCCTAGGTAAAATCGCTCTAGCAACTGAAATATGAGTGACACCTCTTATGGCACACAACGTCATGGAGTTCTTGGTTGTGGATCACCGCTCCGCTTATCACGGAATGCTAGGACGACTTGCTCTGAAAGAATTATGGGTAGTCACCTCTGTCCACTATTTTGTGCATGAAGTTCCCTACAGGGCATGACATTACCTCTGTCCGATGTGATCAAAGAGGTTCCAGGGAATGCTATCTAGCTCCATTCGAAAAGCCTAACCGAGGAGCGTAAATGTAATTTTAATAGAAGTCGACAACCTTATACAAGGGCAGTACCCTGTACAAAGGGAAGACGTAGTAATGATCAAGGCCTCTAAAGAAGAGGTGATCATGGAGATTGATTCAACTCTTGAAGAAGGGAGAACTGCTGAAGAAGAAACCATCACTGATGAATTGGACCCCACATAATTGATTGCGAGTATCAAACAGCCCTTGTGGAGGAGTTGGAGAGCTTTTTGGTAGGGTCCTCAGATTAGGTGAGGTACTTGCAGGTCGACAACGATTTGCCACCTCTTGAAAAGGAGAAGCTGAAAAACTTCGTTAGCAACTATCTGGATGTCTTCGTTTGGAAGCACAAGGATATAGTGAGAATCGATTCCAATGTCAACTGCCACCACTTAAAAATCGATCCAGAAGTCACTCCAAACAGATAGAAGAGGAGGACCCTAAATCCGAAAAGATACAAAGCCTGGAAGGATGAGGTGGAGAAAGCTATCGAATGAAAAAGACCCCCTTCTTTTTCTTTTTAATGACGAGGTTCTTGATTTTTCATTAGGCCTTTGCTCTTAAATAATTAATCTGATGATTATTTATATGAACTTTATCTTTTTACAGGGATATTGATGTTGTATGTGGATTTAGACTGTACATGGTTTCTTCTTGTTTCTGATGTATCGACCAAATTGATCAGAATTCCATGATTTTTTTTAGAAAAAAAGCTTTTTTTTCTCAATCTTCTTCTGTCGATCTTTCCAAAAGTACCCACTAAATTGATACATAACTGAGACGATTACTTATATACCAAATCTTTAAACCTTCAATTTATTCTTCTGCCGTATATTTTACTATTGAATCTTATTTTTTTATTTTTAACAAATCGCTCCCAAAATACTGTAAAATCTCGAATAAATTGGAGTTTGGTGACCTCAAGTATGTTCATTTGTATTTTTGTTGTGAATCTCCGAGTTGTTTTTTTCTTCTTTCATTTTTTGCAAGATTTTAACAAATATTTAGAGATGGGATGGTTAAAAATCAGTTTGAGTAAATATTGAGTTGAAGATGTAGCATGAAAATTCAACACATTTTACAAGCTAATATTATCTTCAAAGTATTTGACTAGTATTGTAGATAAATTTCGATATTTGAATAACAAAACTACCAAAATAGGAAGGAAAAAAAATAGAAAAATGAAATAAAAGAGCACAAGGTAAATTGAGCAATAACGTGGCATAACAGGTTACATAATTTTCTCCGTACTTCATAGCCATTCGTTTTGTACATAAGAACAAGAAATTCATCCACACCACGCGATAATTCAATTGCCATTCCTCCTTTCCCAAGCAATCCAGAGTCCCTTTTTCCCTTATAAAATTAAATTCCCAATTCCATCTTTACCTTATATCAATCAACCCACCTCACTGTATATCCAAAACCCATTTTTACCCAGCTTATTTTGATTTTTCGATTAATTTCCAAACTTCTCAACATGGGCATGGTGTTAGGAAAAATTACCGTCGAAACGCCGAAATACGAAGTCATTCACTCCACAAATGACTACGAAATCCGTAAATATTCACCGTCTGTAATAGCAGAAGTGACCTACGACCCGACCCAGTTCAAGGGCGACAAAGATGGGGGTTTCACCGTATTAGCCAATTACATAGGAGCACTCGGCAACCCGCAGAACACTAAACCCGAAAAAATCGCCATGACCGCTCCGGTGATAACCAAGGAATCAGAAAAAATAGCCATGACAGCCCCTGTAGTGACCAAAACAGCTGGAAATGATAAATTGATGACCATGCAGTTTATATTGCCGTCAAAATACACCACGGCAGAGGAGGCGCCGCGGCCGGTGGATGAACGGGTGGTGATAAGGGAGGAGGGAGAGAGGAAATACGGGGTGGTGCGGTTTAGTGGGGTGGCTAGTGATAAAGTTGTGGCGGAGAAGGTGGAGAATTTGAAGAAATGGTTGGCAAGAGATGGGTACGAGGTGTATGGGGATTTTGTCTTGGCTAGGTATAATCCTCCTTGGACTTTGCCTCCATTTAGGACTAATGAGGTTTTGATTCCAATTGAGTGAGCGAGTTAGAATCTGATATGAATCTGGATTTGTATACTGGGTTCGAATTATTTCATGCTTATGTTAGCTAGTTCTTATAGCTTGATGATGGGTAGTACGTTCATAAAGTATAATTTTGCATATTTATTTAAAATGACATTTTGATAATTAATAAATTGAAAATTTTATTTATTTTGCGTTTATTGTATTTATTTGATATATTGAGTATGCAAATTGAAATTATTATTTATTTCAATACCTGGCCCTGTTTGATTCCCATTTTAATTCTCATTCTCATTCTTTTATTCATTTTCAACCACACAATCTTCAATAAAATAATATTTTCTATCACATCAATAACTTTTCCTTCTTTTTCAACCACACATTTTTTATCATATCACTATTTCAAAATTCATTTTTCCCAAATAATGCCTATCAAACACACTCCTAATTTTATTTTGATCGTGAATAAAATTTTTCACAATTAATGAGGATTGACACTTAGAAGGTTTTTAATGTTGATTGATTTACTATTTGTAAATTATTTTTCATTTGATCATAAGGTATTTTGTAGATTTTTAGACAAAAATGTTTATTTTTTCGTGACTTTAATAGTTATTTGATTTGACGATAGGCGAGATAAATTTGATTGATTAAATATTTATGTGAGTTAAGAACGAACAAAGTTGAGAATACCAATTAGTGTTGAAATCATTGTCACTAAAAAAGGGTAAAGTGACTACTTAATTTTTTTCCGTAGAACATCTATTAATATGAGCTCCATGTTCCGACATTTGTAAATGGTATAAGGATTATTGAAGAAAATGATTCTTAAATTAGTGAGAATAGAGCAAAACTATCATTTGTATTCATACATTATTATTGGATCTGGAATTAACGATGACAATTTAATCCGTCCCTCCCTGAATGAAGCCCAAAAAATTCGTCCTGACTGGTTGGCGGCCCCGCCCCGTGAAAAATAATAATTTAAAAATAGAATTTTAATAAATGGTTAGTTTTAAAATATTGTTGAATGTATTTACAATTTTATAACAAGTTTTTAATCCAACAATTATATTATACAATTGCCAATTTAAAATTTTACATAACTAACAATTGTTTATATAATTTATAAATTCGGCCATTCAATCTTTTTATTATAATTAAAATTATATAATCTGAAATTCCGAATTATGATAGTTAAATAAATATTATTTGCTTTTAAAATATTTATATCATTTAATCAAAGCAAATTAATATATTGATAAAAAAATTATAAAAAAATTTAAAATATATAGAATGACCTTTAGGTTGTGGGTTAAGGGTTGAATTTTAAATAATAACATAACTCAAATTTTTGAAAATGTGAAAATAAAATAAAATTATACGAGACAGCAAATGGCGGCAAATTATCGCCCTGTCCCCGTCCCGTCTTGTCTAAGGTGGGGCGGGGCGGAGGTGCCCGTCCCATTGTCATTCCTATCTGGAATGATAACGAATAAATATACGATAGATTAGAGGAAAGTATTAAAATAATAATAATAATTAGATTGGTTGATCTAAGGTGGGTCAGACATATCTAATTATTTAGGCTTTAAATAACATATGTTTGAATAGGTTCTTATGGTAGGTAGAAAATGTTTTGGACTCGATTGCAACTCGTTTAAAAGTTTTGGAATAGTTGTAACTAAACCATTTGACTCCTAATTTGACTTGGACTTGAAGAGAGAAAACATAGAAAAATTGTTCTCTTGATTTTTCTTGGTTTGTTTAGTCTAGAATTTGGTTTTCCGATCAACTAAAATAAGGTGCTCACAAGCACGTGCAATCTTGACTTTAAAAAATATTATCGAAGGCTTGAAGATAAGCATCAATTTCTTGAAATCAAAAGTTGAAAATTTCTGATTCATATCCGATCAAAATTTTAATTATCGAATTTTAGTAAATTCTAAATCCTTATTTTTTTTTTATTATAACAACATACACATAAACGTCTAGTAACGATATGAAATTCTTGAATTAATTTTTTTTTTAAAAGTTTTGAATAATTCTTGTTCCGCATCTAACATAACTCTCAAGTTTCATCACACTTCTAATCGATGTAAGGTCGACTAATTTTATCGTTGAATTAAGTATGAGAAAGAATTCTTTACCCGGGCCCATAATATGCCACAATGAGTATTTTCAAAAATGTCTAATTTTATGGGTGTCAATTGAAAAATGTTCACATTTTTTAATTAGTAACAAATTGTCTATTATGTCATTAATAACTTTCATGATAAACTACATTAAAATAATATTCTCGACATTTTATATGTCGTTTTTGACATTTTCTTTGTCTAGAATGACATTTCATTCCGAACATGACAATTCTCTACATTTGAAATGTCGTTCTCGACATTCCCGTGTCCATTTTATTCATCAATAACATTTTACAAAAATATCCATTTTTGGGATTAGTGTGGAATTATAAATTATTAACAAGGGTATTTTGGTCTAAATTATTTTAAAATGGACATTTTTGCAATGGTGGACATTTTTGCAAATGGATATGTGAAAATAGACATTTGTTGCAATTTCCTCTGAATAGAATGAATTGAAGAATCTGTACTAAAAAATCTAATACTTCCGGAGAACTCAGTAGCAATGAAACCTGCAACGGCCCATACCTTCCTTGTTTTCTGCTAACAATTTGAACCTGAAACTCCAGTTCTTGCAACATCTGATATCAACAACTATCACTGAAGCATTGTGCATTGGATCGTATAATCGACCTTTCCATTGTTCGACCTATGCCAACTAAATGAACAAACTACTGCTGTGAAGCTATTCTTTGATTGTTTTCGTGTCAACTTGTTTCCGATTCGTTTGTTCCAGAGATCTGTCACAAACACAGCCCGGAAAAGGATTTGCATAAAAGTTCTCCTCCAGTCGTGGGGATTCGCCTCCTTCTCGATAATATGGTGCCCCAATCCTGTTGGAGTGTAAGTTCTTGACCTCTGAGGCGAAATCCTCCCAAGAAATGGAACCTTTATCCAACAAATCTACCAGTCGAACGAAATTTAACCTGTAAACAAAATAATGCAATGAAATGAGACGGGAAAAAAAAACATTGAAAATGACAAAGAGATGAGAGAATAAAGAAACCTGTCAGGATTTATTGTCCTTCGAAATCCTTCAAACTTCCTATGTCCCTGCACAGCCTTTGCCATATTTCCGTCATACGTGTAAATGAACAAATCACTTTCTAAGGCTACAATATAATCTACGGCAGCAAGTCGGTTCTGATAATGCTTAAACACTTTGATTTCTTCTTCTGTTGCCAGCGTCGAATGACTGTAAACATTTGGATATTCTGATCGAAATGCGTCCATGCTATTGTTACCATAAATTTCCCCAGCAACAATGTATATTCTTGTTGCCGTAGGATATCCCATGGCGTGGAGAAATAGGGCTGCCTCCCGGGGAGACATTGGGCACAAGCCTTGCAGTCTCTTTTCTTTGCTGTCTATCTCTTTCTCTTTCCAGTGCTTAACTTTGTACCTCATGTCACGAAGTTCCTCAGCCTCGTCAGAGTTCAAGCTATGGCTGCAGCCGGTGAATGCAAGCATGTCTTTCTCATACCTGACGAAACAAAAATTAATTGAGTGACTTCTAATTATGTTGCGATTTGATTGTCTTTCACTACTTCTATTGAATTTGTTTGCTACAATAATACCTCAAGTGCAAAGCAATAAATGGTTCGCCATTGTCTCTAAGTCGATCCACCAGTTTCTTTCCGAGCTTCTCAATCTCAGGTGTGTAGCGGAGAGCTTCATAATTTGCTCGACACCTGAGTTTCTGAATAGACGGCGCGAGGCCATTATTGGCGAGTCTTGAGTCCGTATGGGTAAACTTGATTACTTTGTGCTTCTTTAACAAAGGGAGAATCTCTCCTCTGTAGTAACTAGCCTGGAAACAAAGCATATAAAATTAGGTGTATTTCCAACTGAAGTAACTTGAAGGTACAATGGTTCTTATAGTTTCTCAACCTTCGACCAAGAGACGGGGGCCTTAACCAGGGGATTCATTTCTGCATATTCTTGTGGCAAAGATTCAACTATCTCAATGTCATCTCTCAAAACTTCAATGAAATGTCTCCAGTCAAAAATATCTTTAAAGCCACTGTGAAAATAGAATAAGCTCAGGAAAGACCAAAACGAAAAAGAAACATAGTCTCAGTCAGCATTAATACAGAAGAACTGTACCTAGGATCAGTCCAAAAGGACTCGTGATCAAGCGAAGGAAGGACGAGAGAGGCATTCATAATTTTGGCAACAGCAACCATGTCGCATATCTGATTGAATCCCATTAGTTGATTTTCAGCAAAATATTGTGGATTTGATTGACTCGAAATGAAGAAAATGATCTAAAAATAGCATAGCATTAACTCACTCCGGTTCTCATTTGATTCAATCCTCCATTTGCATGAACTAGGATATAACCATTCGTTGCTGATCCCGACCCTGAAAGATTTCAAAACATTAATGTGTATCAAACAAAATAATGTCCAGTAGCAACTCTCAGATTCAGGAAGCATAGATCTTAGACATACTTATGCGATCTCTTGGTCGAGTAACGCATTGGTAATAGTTCTCGCTGTTCGGTTTCATCCATATTTCTGGCACCTGTTGAAAATATCTGAATGTAAGGGCGCGTTTGATACGCCGAATTTGCCCTGGAACTAGGAAAATATTTTCCTAGTTCCTACTTTTGGCTGTTTGATTTGCCAAATTTGCCTTGGATAATGTTTGCCACCAATTTCTAATGTACAATCCCTTTAAGCACAAAAGTAGGAAAATATTTTCTTATGATTTTAGTGAGAAATTATTTTCCACCTTGTTGGGTGTTTTTTTTTTTCTTTTTTTTTTTATTTTTTTTAACTTTTTGGTAATGAAAACATATTCTAAATTCAATGGTAAAATTTTTTATCCATTTAATTGACAATTTGCATGAAAAACGGAGTCAAACGAACATAAAAATTTTATGAAAATAATTTTTTTTAATTTTTTTTTTACTTTTTGGCAATCCAAATAAATTTTAATACAAATTGTAAAAAAATTATCCCAAAAAGTAACCATATGCATGAAAAACAAAGTCAAACGGGTTAGGTGGAAAATTATACCAATCAAACACCATTAATTACAATTCCCTCTAAAATAAATTCTAGGCAAATCACTTCCCTGCCAAACATTTTATTTGCCATTCATTTTCCATCTTTCTATCAAACACACCCTAAGTTCTAATCTCACTGGATTACATTGAACAAGAAACTACCTAGCAGACAAAATCTGAAAAAAAAAAATTTAATTAATTAATTAATAATAATAATAAAATGAGGGTCTTTGCTAACATATTTGCACGCTCTAATGCTCAAAATTTGCAGAAATTAAATTATTTTCAACTTTCAATTGTTGTAGAAATTTAGTTGGAAAACAATCACAAGTATCTAAATTTAGTTGGAGAAAAAATAGAAGAAGATATTATTTTAAAGAATTTATTGGAAAAATCAGTTTTAATAATGTTTATCTTTATTGCTTTAATCATTAAACATTCAAATATAATGTTTAATTAATTATATTGATTAAACTTACCGGAAATTCTTTCATCTGCCGTTTTTCCACAGCTTTGGCAGAAGAGGCTTCAGAATCAAGCATGGCTTTCTGAGCATTAGACCAGCCATTCTTGAAATTCTGAACAATTAAAATTCCATTCTTTATCGCCACCGTTCTTCCGCGGCGACTGCCGCACTCCCTCAGACCTCCGACGACCGTGAAAGAGAATCTGAGAAACACAGATACCAGCACCATCAACAACAGCAAACCCAAAATCGTACGGCCCATATTCTTCCTTGATGCCAAAGAATGCATGACAACCCACATTTCTTCCACAAGCAAAACCCAACTCTCCGGCACCCTTTTTCGCGCCAATAAATGCCTTATTGCCGGCTGGTGGTGATGGTGGCTGCCACCACCAATGTTACATAGATACCCTACACCATTACGATTATTAACTGTCTCTGAATCCATATCATTCATTGAATGATCAAAACCAATAGGTATAACATCAGACGATTTTTCATGATCGTTTATGGAGTCTACGACGCGGCGGCGGTGAGCGCCACCGAATATGGGGCTCCCGCCAGCTGAATTGGTGGTGGTGCCCCCGTTTGTCATTTCTGATAAAACATACAAACGCAAATACAAACAATAGTTTCCCCTTAAAACACGTCGAACTGGTTTTTTTTTTTTTTATTTATTTATTTTTTAAAAAAAAGGTCGAAAAGGGGTTTAAAAAAAGAGAAATTTCTGAGAAGAAAGAGAGAAAAGGGTGGCATGAATGGTGACTGGGTTTTGATCAAAGGTCAACAGTACATTGCTCTGTTTTGGTATGTCTGCAATTTGTGGGGGAGAATGTGTGTTTTGTTTAGGATTTTTGGGTCTGTAATTCAAATAATTGAGTGCTTATTTTTTGTACAGGGGCTGGGACAGGGTTGGGAACAGGGTGCTGAGGTGGCACCACCTCAGCCCCTGATCTGAATTTCAAAAAATCAGATCAAGGGCTGAGGTGATACCACCTCAGCCCCCTGTCCCCAACCCTGTCCTCAGCCCTGTTTGTTTAGCATTAGTGTTTTTGGTATTGTTACGTTGACAGAAAAAACTTAGTCCATCTTTTGTCCAATTTTTTAAAATTCAATTTCTTAGACTTCTTTTCAATAAATTCATTTATTAAAATCTACTAAAAATCGAATTTTTAGTTAAAAGAAATAGGGGCTTAATCTAAGGAGTAAACACAAAGAATAATGTTATACAGTCTCATTGGTGTTACGACCCCAATTTAGATGACGTTTAGATGATATGTTGAAGAATATGTGAAATTAAATGACTTATTTAATTTCACCGATCATTTAATGTCAGATGAATATCATCTAAATTGGAGTTGTAACCTCAGTGACACTAAATAGCATTACTCAAACACAAATGCAAGCTAGCATAGGGATTCACGTGATTGGATATTTCACCTCTAATTGTTCTCATTATTCTTCATTCCGTTTATAGGTGGTATGTATGGTCCATGAATAATAATTATCATTTAAAGTAACCACCTAATTGTTTATTTTTTATTTTTTCAAAAATATTCTTTCTATCTTTCGTGTCTAATTTACCATTGTTTTTAAATATCTTACTTCTTGTGAATTCAAAGGAACGAGAGGAGAAATATACAAGTAAAACTCGGATGAATTGTAATTTGATTATGCTGAAGGAACTATGTATATACGGTTTCAATGCGAGTTACAAATTGATCGAGATACAAACTTATACGGTATATCAGGATAATGATAAGACTTAATGATCAATAATAATTATTAATTAAAAATCTTATCGATTTATATTCAATATGAAAAAAAAAAAAATACCAAATGAAGGGAAAAAGAGTACCAGTAATTATTAAAATTATCAAGTATTAAAATATACGGTTTGTTTGATGAGGTTTCTTGTTAGGAAAACATTATATGATTAACATATGTAGGTGTATTCACGTGACTTGAATTTTTTTTACCCACTTTATTCATGATGAATAAAGTTTGTGCATTAAACAAGTGAGGATGAGGATGTCGCATAAAGTGATCTTTTTTTAGTTATATTTATTACTTCATATGTTGCTTGGCCTTCGATTAATCGGAGTTACGATAAAAGATTTGCGTAGTTTAATCTTAAATTAGTCGTTAATTCCTCGTTTATTTAAGTATTGAACGTTGATTACCATTGTATCAAGAACAAGTTTAATAATTATGTAGATCTTACACAATATGTGGAAAGAGATGAAAAAGGAAAAAAAGAAATTAATCATTACCCAATAAAGAAATAATCAAGGGTTTAATACTTAGTACAAATGATGAAGTGAATAACCTATAAGATATTTGCAGTCGCTCATTATTATAGTTGCTTTACGTGATGTACATATGGTGGTCAGTGATTTGATGATGCCACATAAGACGATTATAACAGTGAACGACTGAAAATAACGTTACTTAATCATATATATTTTTCCTGGATTAACGGAAAATGTAAAAGAAAACGTTATTCGCCACATTGAGTAACGATGAATTTGGTAAAAGTCGCATTTTGTCGTGCCAAGTTGTATGCCACTGAAAAAGGAGCGACAAAGCTGAAGTTTCAACACACAGAATCTTTCACGTTTCTTATTCCCAATTCTTATTTACAATTTAACTTTTTTTTTTAATAATTTAAGTAGAATAAGAGCTTGGAATTTGTGAATATGTTTCGCATGTTATACGCGATAGTATTAAAAAAAAAAAAATCATATAAAAGAATTTGTCACTGATCATGTTTAGTCATTTCTCGTACAATTTATACGACGAAAAAATCTTTGATGGGACGATCGCACCGTCCTATACGCGATATATTGTACAATTCATACAACGGGAAAATCTTTGGTGGAACTATCGCACAATTCTACGTGGTGCGACAGTCCAATGAGAAGTTTTCACCTCATCAGGTGACCCATTGTAATGAAACAATAATCATAATATTCTTTATTGAATAATGCTTATTGTACATAATTAAGTGTCCATAACATACTCCTTTTTTGTTTGTCATACGATTTTCTTTTATAAAGTAAACTCTTGCCATATGTCTATCTAACTAACATGGGACCCACAATCATCTCAACATTCCTAATCAATTCGTAGAACTCGTTTTGGTGGTTGGAAAATCTCTTCGTGGGCCCAATAAAATCCTTTGTAGGACCAAATTAAATTAAAATAATAATAATAATAATAATTCTAACCGGGGGAGTTTGATTTTGTTGTCCACCAGTAAGACAAGGACAGCGTGGCCAGCATGACAATTTGATCCTAAGAAATTATTTCAATTATTAAGATTTAAGAGTGGCCAAAATACATTTTTATGGTTTAGAATCAGATGGAATGTCATGGCCAATCAAATGGCAGCCAAAAATTGTTCAGCTCATACACTAAGGGATGGAGCTCGTGGTGCGAACCGACCCAAACTTTTATTGGATCATGCTCGATCCGCCCAATTTAACATCCCTAAGGGAAAAATTCAAAAATCAGGAGTTAAGTTTAACAAATACAATTTTCAGGTGTCGAGTTATAAAATACAAAACGTATTATCTAATTAATTAAATTTAATAATATCACAAATATACAATTACTGGTCGCATATACATAATTATATGTCAGAACATTTTTACTGGTCATATATTGTTAAATTAATTGGTCAAAAATTATTTCGAGATCACAAATAAAAAAAATTATAAGTCAGTTTATTCCATTGGTTACAAATCAAAAAAATTATAGGTCACGATTTATTTCATTGATCACAAAACAAAAAAATTACAAGTCACGATTTATTATCGGTCACATATTTTCAATTTTGTTGGTTATAAATTATATTTCAGTCACAAGTTATCAAATTTTAAAATCACAGTTTAATACTTGGTCACATATAACCAAATAATTGGTTCAAGGCCATCAACACTACCGCCACTTGCGACCACCCTCGCCAGCACCACAACCCCACTACCACCATCGTCAACACCTCCACCTGCATCCATCAACAAAATCGTCGTCAGATCCACCATTATCACCAGTACCTCTACCTGCACAACCAACAAAAACAATCTAAACCTCCCCCCCGCCCCCCAACAACACCCTCAAACCACCGTCAAATTCAATAAAACTCACCCCAACCATCATATCCACCATTGCCACCACCACACAAAACCTACATAAACTAACCACTACACCACCAGTCCACCACCATCGTCATCGCCGCTACCTCCACAGTCAAACCACAACCTCACCACCACCAAGGTCGCCACTACAACACTGCGATCTTCGAACATGGGATGATTATGCTGTGTAGCAGTCGCCGTCGGCACGACACCCAAAAAATCCAAAACCATTACCGGCAGATTAGAAAGAGAAAGAGATGTGTAGTGTCGCGATGCTGCTACAAATGCAGCGTCGCTTCCTCGCGTCAGCATCAGTATGCGCCAAAAGACTGCATCGTCATTAGTATCAAAGAGGAGAAAGGAGAGACGAGATGGGTGAAATTGCAGCTTCGTTGGCGTCGAAAAGAGAGACGGTAGAGGGAAGAGACGGAGACGGAGAGGAAGAGACGGAGATGGTGGGGGGAAAGAGATGAAAATGAATTAGGGTTTCGATAGATTGGGTGAGTGGGGTGTATTTTGATACCTGATTTGTGAATGATAAAACTTTATCACTGATTTTTGAATTGTAATCTTCAAAGAGCTGGAATTATGTAATTTCCACGTCTCTAATTTTGAGATGTCCTGACATTGGCTAGGCTTTAATTGTGCAAGCCGTGTAGTCTAGGCAGACCAACACATTTTAATGCCCCTAAACCTCATAGAGTCAATATTTGTTCTACTTTAGCTCAAGGAAAAAAAAACAAAAAAAACATTATTGATATACAGAGGAGAATTACAAGGTAGGACGCCAGAAGCAAATATCACAGTAACCAATTCCCTAATTCAACCTTATTCCACCAGAAATTACATACTCCAAGTGCAATGAAACCATATAAAGTTGTATAGCTACATCTCACACAGATAAATATCATAAGTTTACTGTCTGCCTTGTAATTTTGACGAAAATCGAATCCATAGTGTTCCTTGCATTCCTCATCGAAAAGAGAGGAGGTGAAATAGCAATGGGACTAGATGTCATCAAAAGATAAACTATAACTTCAGCCATTCCAAGCAAGGGCAAAGCCCCCAGCAAAATCTCGAAGGATAGGAATCTTTTAAATACACCTCACGCCCAGTTCCGATTAGATAGAAACTGAAGGAGCGACTGCGATGAGTCATGGTTACACGAGTTACCGGGACAACAGAGATTGAATGTCTCTCGCAAATGACCCTTGCGGTTGGAGGTACAGGTGCCCTTTCTGCAATTACTTCGGAAGAAAACTTGTTGAGGAAGTATGAATCGGCAAAAAAAGCAGGCGTACACTGGTAGGCCTGGTTATTGCACAACTGAACTCCTTTTGCTCGGTGGAATACGTCGTCTGGAACTGAAGCTGCTCCACTTGTTGCACTTACTTTTCTAGCCGAAAGTGTCTTCCTGCGGATGCAGAATACCAAGACACAATTTACATAAGCAGATATAGAGAGTGTTTGGGAGTGATTTTTGGGGTAAGAATTGATTTTTGAATAGTGATATGATGGGAAATGTGTGGTTGAAAAAGAAGGAAAAGTTATTGATATGATAGAAAATATTATTTTATTAAAGAATGTGTGGTTGAAAATGAAAATTGATTGAAAATTGATTCTCAAAATCTGTACCAAACAGGCCCATAAAATGAGCATGTTTGGCCAGGCTTAAATACAAGTAAAAGTTCTTAAATAACTTTTGCATGTTTGTATATGATACTCTTTTTTCTTATTCTAAACCAACGAAGTTAGCCCCTGTTTGACATAATTTTTTTTTAAAAGAATGAGTTTTTGAATAGTAAATTTTTGGAATGTGTGTGGTTAAAAAGTGAGAAATTTTTTTGGATTTACGTGAAGAATATTTAGAGGGTGTTTGTTGGGGATTAAAATTAGATTTTTTAGTAAATTGTGATGGAAGTTTTTGAAATGTATGATTGAAAAGATATGGGACCCATGAAAGATGTGGTTGATATTGATTGTTTGACTTAGACTTAGATTAAAATCTGATTTTAACTGGTACCAAACAAGCTCTTATTGTGAGAATGTGTGGTTAAAAATGAGCATGAGAAAAAATGAATTTTGAAATGATGGTCAAATAGGGGCTTACTTTGAAAGTTTACTATCCGAATAAGCTATTTGTAATTTTGATCAATAAAAAATTTATTTATTTATAATTAAACTCATTGTGCTAAGCCAAAAGTGGTAGAACTCTTTACAATGAGGGAAAAAAAAGTAGAAGATGCATCATTCCAGTCGTCATTATTATTAGACTTCAAATGAAGTTTATTTGATAATGGCCTGCTTACGGGACATCGCAAGAGTAGTAAGAAGTAAGATTGATATGTACAATTCCTTATTTGAACTTACAATCGCTAGGGATTAAAATAATTATACTTCCTTAGTAAGACATTTTCTCAAGCTTAAATGACGTAAATATGTACAGTCGTACAGAAGTATGAAGAAGTATCATCATGCTATAGAAACAAAGGGAACAGTGGCTCTATACACTTGGAACCCATTTAGAACTTCATTTCCCTTTTACTCATTCTGTTAATTTTTCTCTTTTTCCTCTTTGCAGAAAATTTGTATCCTTGTCTACATGATTTAAGCAGCATTTAAAACAAGGTACATATTCATAAGTTTATACACATACCAGCTAATGACTGCCACTTGGCGTGTTAGAAGAGAGCCACCACCTTGACATGTCTCACATTTTATTGACCCACGTGATCCACAGGTTGCACAAGGAACCGTTCCCTTGCCGTTACATTTGAGACATCTGTACAAGTAAAATTTTCGAATGAATTGATAAGTGCGTTTTACACACTTATTTAGGCCACAAAACATGGCTAATTGTGAATGTATATATTCAAATATGGCTTAATTCGGTACAATTTGTGTTTGTAGGACTACATTGATGGATGGAACGAAAAGTATGTGAAAACGAGCGGAAAAAGACCAAAACGGAAGAAAATGAAAGTTCAAGGACTAACGTGCAATTATTCAAAAGTTGTGTCGAACCAAACAATGAAGATTTGAGAGTACTAAGAGTCAATTGGTTGAAAGAAGACGTCAAAGGGATGGAATATCGTCAAAGTATGATCACACGTCAATTTCTAATCAAAAAGTTATGCACCGATTTTTAGCCTCACATTGAGACCAATGTTTGACACTGTAAAAGATCGAATTGGAAGATGATGTCTGAATCAAAGTTGTAGCTATTTGAGTTATCTTTCCAATGCACTTTGAATCACTTCAATCGGATATCGGTAGAGAAAGTTATGATCAAAATACCGAAAGCTGTCCAGCGGAGAAAAAAGTGTTCCAAGCGGTCGCTTGGAACAAATCCCAAGCGGTCGCTCAAGTACATTCAGGAAATCCAGGAGGCAAATTTTACAAACCAAGCGGTCGCTTGGCTTATAACCAAGCGGTCGCTTGGTTCATTTCTGACCCGAAAATTCTGGTTTCCTTTTTTAAGTTGAACTCTTATGGAAACCAATCTAGGACCCCTTTAAAACCCTAAACACGGCCAGAAACGAGGGGGACGCCTCATTCTATTATTATTGACCTATTGAAGAGCAAGAAGAAGGTGAAGAACAAGAAGATTGATCCAAGATTCGAGATTTCACTTCAAGATCCAATAGGGTGATGTCTTCTTCAATTTATTTTCTTTCTTCTCTTAGTTTTCTTAGTTTTATCATGCTAGGCTAGATTTTAATGTGCTAGGTGAACGATGAACCATGTAATTTGATATTTTGATTCCTAGTTTTATATATTTGACGTTAAAACGCGTTTTGAATTGGTGAATGGTTTATATACATTGAATTGAGTCTACAATTATTATGCATGTGATTGTGTGATTTGTTGTGGTTTATTTAATCCATTCGAAAGAGGATAAATAGATTAGACAAGGTATAAATCATCGTAGGGTCCGATAGGGGATAGAGATATACCGCTATGCCTTACGTGAATCTCTAAGTGTTCATAGAACTCCATGCATTTTTGTATATTTGCTCCCGTCATAGAGATATAGTCAGTGTCGTATATGAAAATAGGTTCAAGCTTAATCGAAAGAGAGTTTTGAATAAAATAGGAATATTGATTCGTCATAATTCAAACGTGTTGTCAAATTGTAGAACTAGGGTTGAAATAGATTATTACATGGGGATTCGCGAACCTAGTACGCTCTTTATTTGATTGTTAAGACATTTTGCATTTAGTCAAATTATTGCACGTAGTTAACCTTGCATTTAATTAGATAATTCATTCTATTTTGCCTAGGTAGCTTACTTAGTTTAGTTGTCATCTAGTTACAAACATTCAAACACGTATTTTGTTTCGGTTAAGGTCGAATTATATAGAATTAAACTGTTAAATCTCTGTGGGAACGATACTTGGACTTCAAAATCCACTTTATTACTTGAAACGAACCGTACACTTGCGGTACTATAAGTCGAACAAGTTTTCGCGTGTCATGAATCCCGTGCTAGATGCAAAACACATATTCCATAAAGAAAGAAGCATAATTATGAAACCAATGAAGTTTAAATACTTGATTATGAAAGAAAAATGCTCACATTGTATCTGATCCATCTCTATGAGCAATTAAGCCTCTCCCATAACAAGCAGGACATGGAGACATCTGATTCTCCTTGTAGAAACCAGGCTCTTGATCTTTATTGCAAGTGGAACAAACAAATTTTCCACGTCCCGCACAACCTACATGACAGAATGCGACGTACAAAGGAGAGTTGAGAAAAAGGGAGAGAATCAGGAAAGAATATAGAGCGACCAAATATGAGTTTGTTCAATAATCAAATGTAAGTATTACATGGATAGACCCACTTTATTTAGAGTCTAAGCAAACCTGATTAAGAAGGAAATAAGGAAAATAAGACCTAATTTAAGTCAAACTAGAAAAATCTATAAAACAAAACCCTAGTTCTAGTTAAACGAGAAGATAATTATAAACTAAAATAAGCTAATCTAAATTAAACTATCTTTATTCCTAATCTAATGATATTCTCATCTTATCTCTCCATCACTACGAAATTACACGAAAAACCATAGTGTTATATTCGAATCTGTACGAGCAAATTGAAGATCATAACCTATAAACATGAGCGGACAAGGAAAAATAAAATTACCATAATTGATTTTGATAATAATTAAAAAAGTAACTATAAAACCAGACTGATGTTCTTATAGCCAGTACCTGAGCATTTCTCAATGGCTTCTGAATGAGGAATCTTGGTCCGTGACTCTTTATTAGGTGTAAATAATACAGGAAACTCAGACCTTAAATCCAATTCCCATATTCCAAGTTCAGGCCCCTCGTGCTTTCCATCAATGTTGCCACCAGAGTATGGTTCCTTTTCTGTTATTGTTTCCCTTTCTTCAATAAAAGTCTCGAGAGTTCCCGTATAAACATTGCAATCTTCAACTGCATGTATATTCCAAGTCCGAGCAGGACGACTTCCCCAACAACAACGATGACCAACATGATCTATGAGTAGTTCTTGGATTTCTACCTCATCCAATACTTGCCTGTACTGATACTTATATGGATTACCGCATTATAATGATCAGATGTAGTGAGATAGGTAATAACAAACCATAATCCATTGAAGAATCTTAATTTTATGAAACAAACCCAAAAGACCCAACACGAATTTTAGCCCCTGTTTGGTTCTCTTTATTTCAACACACTTTTTCTCTAACACATTTTCAACCATACATTCTGCAAATAAAATATTTTGCTCATAAATCCAAATTTTTTTTTTCAACTTTTTAACCACACATTCTCCAACAATTTACTATTACAAAACTCATTTTATAAAATAATGTCCATCAAACAGGAATATCAAACTAAAAGCTATTTTGCAAGGTAATCCATATGCAATTGCAAAAATCAAACATAACGTGTCTGACCGAGTTTAAGTTCTTTCCTTTTCTACTTTTTTTATTTGTTATTACCGTCAAGTTATTTTAATTTTATTTAAGAAAGTATGCAGGAACTAATCCACTTCTTTGTGACTTTTGAGCATCCCTCTAGGACGAATCTGCAGCATGTCTTTGGAAAACGCCAATCCAAAGCATAAAGAACGCATGTAATATAAAGAGATTTCCACACAGGAATCACCAATTAAATTGAAAGTCAATGGTTTCACGAGCTTCTATTTCAGTTTCCTTTCGAATAGTTCGACATCTAGATCTTTATGAGCCGTGTGGCACGCAGCTAGAAGTATTTGGATCTCTAGTATCAGTGTATTAAAGGATGAAATTTCCTTTGAGCATGAACTATGAACTCCACCTCATGGATGTTTAAGACACGGTGTTCTTCGAATCCAAATCCAATATCAGTATTTCTATCCATCGTGATGGACAACATGCATTTTCATTCTTACAATATGCAGAAGAATAAGAACAAAAATGGATTCTCAACACTAACAGGATGATTCAGAGTGGATAAGTAAAGACCCATATAACACACTGTAAATGTTGATCTCATAATTGGTGGTATGAAGTTTCATTTTGGAATTGGATAAAAAATATATATATATATATATATATATTAACCATCAAAAATTTATGTGTGATCCGAAGTTCCATACAAATTTCATCCTACTCCGAGAAATATGCAAATCCTCAAGTAAATTATATCGTATTCAAGTACATAATCAAAACTAATCCTGCCTGTGAGGAGCATATTCAAAACATACCTGCCTACTTCAGGAGTTGTTCCTACATGTCCATGATATCCACCCTGAGGATAACCTGTCACTTGTGCTGCATCAATAGACCTTAATTCATTATCCGAGAAAAATGCATTACCAGACGTTATAAAATGCCATATGCTAACCACTAAGGAAGTGGAATAAAGAAAAAGATTAAAAAATAGGGATATAAAATCACAGAGAGTTCCATAGTTTGATACGGTGCCTGAGGTGATTATAAATCCACAAGACACGCCCAAACGGTGTGGGATTCAGAAATGTTACTGGAAAATATAAAATTTTAAATTATTTGAAATTACCAGTGGGAAAGAAGTGGTGAGGTTCGGAGGACCCGACCAAAGGGGCATGTAAAGAAGGTGGGTATGGTCCAGAAAAAGCGGCGGCGGATCGAATTTCATCGACGCTCACTTCAGTTCCAGCCGTGGAAGCCGTTGGAATTGCCGACCCGGCACGGCCCACGTGTTCGTACGTGCTCCGCCTTTCACTTCCTTTGTCACTCCTCTCGAGGAATAGGTGGCAAATAGCCGGTTAATCCACTCACTTTTCCAAAATAGCCATTGACCAAATTTTTCATTACTAACTACCTAATATACCCCTAAATATAAAAATTGCACCCATTGTCATCTTCATTTAAAATATTTTCAATTAAGTCCTCAAACTATTTTTGATCTATATTAACGCTTTCGCCTTTCCACAAAATTGGTATCAGAGTCTAGTAACGAACCTGAAGAAAATTTTTAGAACATTAAAAATATTTTCTAGAATGGATAGAAAAGATAAACTAATTTTAGAAGAATTACAAAATATTGCTGTTTTAACTAATACTAATAGAATTAAATTACAAGAGTTAGCGACAAATTTAAGTAGCAAATTTAAATTTCTAAGTGAAGAGATAAAACAAATAAATAATTCTCAACAGTTAACTGAAGTAAAAAATAAAGCATTACAAATTTTAGTCGATGAATCTCCCGAATATGAAGAAGAAGATATTATTATAAATCAATTTTTAGAACAATATGATAATTATGCTTTACCTTTAGAAAAAACTGATATCATAAGTCAAGACATCATAACTCATGTAAAAAATATTGAATCAAATTTAGAAATCGTAAATGATAATATTAAGATTGGACCACAAATCTTATTTAAACAAATCGAATCAAAATTTAAAGAATTAAAACTTAAAAATAATTCTTATACTTCTATCGAACCACCCTTACCGGCATATGTTATAGAAGAATTAGAAGCTAAATTCTTTGAAGCCACTGGAGAGGAATTAGAAGCTTATAAACAAAGTTTAGAACAATTAGCTATTCAAACTGAGAATATATATATGAATGATCCTCCACCTAAAAACGAAACTACTAAAATTAACACTCCACCTCTAAATGAACAAGCTGAGCCGTTGATCGGAGAAACTAGTGGAACTAATGTCACTACTGATTGGATTCAAGATGAGTCTGATGACTGAAATTTGGAATGGATAAAAGAACATGGAATAACTAATGAGCAAGCATGTTATAATTTTAGAAAAGGTCCAAAAACTATTGCAACCAAGTCTATACATCTTAGGGATAATAATCCTGTTAGATTATTTACTGAACCCATTCCTACAACAGGAATATGGTTAGATATTGATGATAGTAATAATAAAAGCGAAGTTATTGATTCTTGGGCAAAAGCTACTGATTTAGCTGTTGCTTTTCATAGATGGAATACCACTCAAGCTTATAACTTTATAATCCACATATTTAGAGGAATCACTTCAGATATCTGGAGAAGAACTTCTGAAGAAACTAAAAATCAAATCAAATATGGAGAAAAATCTACAACTACCATAGATAGTAATGAAAGTTTAGATGCTGAAAATTTTAAAGAGATTTTAAAACGAATAGAAAATTTCTTTAGACATCTACTCTTAGGAGAAGTTATACCTGAAACTAAAATTGATATGATTACTCAAGAAACCTTACAAGCGGAAAGAGAAATGGAATTATTAAAAATCTGTGATATGTGTGAATTAAATGAATATACTAAGAAATTCGAAAAAATATATATCAAAGCATCCAAATCTATAAAAGAATGGAATATATCTGAAGAGGATAAAAAATTATTAAATAGATATTTTTTTAAACTACCATGGCCATGGGGTCAGAAATTATTTGAGGAGTACCAAATTTATTGGAAGAAATTAGAATGGGAAAACCCTAATCAAAAGGCTGATACTCTAGGAATGAGAACTTCATTCGCTAAGAGAAAAATATCTGAATGGTGCAAAAAATCTATGTACCAACATCTATTTAGAAAACATGGTAAGAAAGCTAGTTTATGCTGTTATGGAGAAATAGCAGCAGTACCCCAATTTGGTTGTCACAAACCATCCAAGAAACCATATTATAAAAAGAAATTTAAGAAATATTTTAAACCTTGGAAGAAAAATAAAGGATTTAAAAGCCACAAGAAATATTTTAAAAAGAAAAAACCTTGGAAAAAGGAATTTAACCAACATAAGAAACCCCAGAAAAAATCTAAAGAAGAATTTTATAAAAAATGTAAATGTTTTACATGTAACGAAATAGGACATATATCTCCCAATTGTCCTAACAAAAATAGAAGAGAAAATGTTAAGTCCATTAGATTAATGGAAGAAATAGAATCTGATTCAGAATATGATATAATTGAATATTTAGACGAATTATCTGAAACCGACTCAATCTATGAACTAGATATGGAAGAAATTGAAGAACCAGAATATGAACAGATTTATATGAATCAAGAAATAATAGATACTATTGAGACTAACTTAGATAATGAAGAAGGAACTTCGCAAACTGTTGTGTTTGATGAAGAAAGATATGGAGCTATAAAAGAAAAACAAATATCTTTAAGAGATAAAGATGTTTTTATAAGACCTATTCTATCCTGGTTTAACAAAACAATATACATTGCCAAGTATGATGAAATACCTATTAATATCGAAAATGTTAAAGGCAATACTACTATACCTCTTATAACAAGAGAATGGGTTAATAGAGAATTAGCAAATATTAAAAAATCTACTAGAGATAGATTAAAAAATATTGTTATTGGGGGGATCCAAATTATGATCAAAGGATATTTTAGAGAAGGAATGGATATTCCTATACAAATATACTTGATAGATAATAGAATACTTCATGATCCTATGGATGCCCTATTATGAATGGTCTCTGGAAATCTTGTTTATAAGAAAATTATATTTACTATAAGACCTGGATTTGTCATGTCTTTATCAGATGAAAATTTAAGTCTAGGATTAAATTTGTATCACAAAATCGATAGATTAATGATGCCACCAAGAAGTAAAGCTGTAACTTTATATTGTAAAGCTTTATATGCTTTTACTACTACACACCAAAAGGAAATCAATAAAATTTCAGGAGAGTTTATAGAAATTCATGAAGACTTTAGAAACCTAGCACAATTTACTCCACCAAGAATGTTAAGTGATAATAATATTTCCTTACCACAAGACATATTGCTTGATTTTCATCAACGAGCAAGAAGAATAGACAGTAATGTAGGAAATCAAGGATTAGCCACTTTGAGTAACTCTGGACAACTTTTAGTTAGAATGCCTAGTAGAAGAATAGAGAGATGTATCAGTACTAGAGAACTCGTGAGTTCTAGCAGACCATCTACAAGTAAAAACTATTCAACATTACCTAGAAATAGTATTGATATTGACCTAAGAAAATGTGAGGAAGATAATTTCTTTATCTTAACAGAATATATCAATAATCGAAATAACTACGAAGAAATCATAGCCCTTGTCAATACAGGAGCTAGTACTAGCCATATAAGAGCAGATTTAGTTGACCATTTATCTGAAGAAAACCTATCACAAGGAATAACTCTTACAGACTATCATGGAATTAAATATGAAATCAAAACATTTGTTAATCTTGAACTAAGTTTTACTGATATAGAAGGGGAACAATTTAAATTAAACCTTAAAATCCATAAAGATTATAGGAAAGGAAAAAATACTAGCCCAATATTACTTGGAATGAATTTTCTTGAAAAGGTATCACCATATGTTATCCAGAAAAACACCCTACAAATAACTATAGAGGATAAACAGAAAATACTTCCTAGAGTTAATAAAACCAAAGAACCAATTTATATGATACAAGGAATTAGATCAATCAAAACTAGTATACTTAGTCCATATATAGAGATAACTCTTAATTTACCAGACTATTGTATGATAAAATTTCATGCTATACTTGATACTGGATCTGGAATTTGCCTATGTAAAAGAAATGTATTTCCTGAACATTATTATAAAAGAGACTATAAGAAAACGACTTATGGCCAAACTGCCAGTGATATTGTTGAAATCTATAGAGATTTTGTAGAAAATATGTTCCTATAATTATAGGAAATAGAGAATGTTTTATTCCTAGAATATATGCAACCGATAAAATTGGATGTGATATCCTTTTAGGAGAGAATTTTCTCTATACGTATAGTCCATTTACGCAATATAAAGATAGTTTTGAATTCACTACACCTTGTAATCACAAAATTAAAACATCAAAAGTTTATAAAGCCATTGGAATTGCCCATCAACCAATACACCATAAGCCTAAACATCAGAGTTCTGCAGGTAATCGTGGTGAATGTTATACCGAAATAAATCATAAATAAAAAATCCCTGTATTAAGAATTGACAATTTAGAAGAAGAGTTAGAAAAAATTAAACTAGAATTAAAAGAATGTTATCATGAACACCCCTTAGCAAATTGGGACAAAGATAAACATATTGCAACCATTGAACTAAAAAGTCCAGATGCTAAGATATCTGGAAAACAATTTCCGTATAGCGAAGAAGATAAAAAAGAATTTAAAATACTAATTAAAGAACTCTTAGAATTAGGAGTAATAAGAGAATCAACTAGTCCATATAATAGTCCTGCATTTATGGTTAGAAACCATAATGAAATTAAAAGAGGAAAAGCTAGAATGGTAATTGATTATAGAGACTTAAATTCTAAAACTATACCTAATAGCTATAAACTACCGATAAAAGATTTGTTAATAAAACAAATACAAGGAAGTAAAATATACTCTAAATTTGATTGTAAATCAGGATATTGGCAAATAAAACTAGATGAAACATCTAAACCTTTAACTAGTTTTACGACCCCTAATCCATTAGGACAATTCGAGTGGAATGTTATGCCATTTGGATTAATGAATGCTCCTGCAATATTTCAACAAAGAATGGATAAGATCATCAGACCAATACAAACTTTCTGCATTGCTTATGTGGATGATATCCTTATCCATAGTAAAAATTTAAAAGAACATATCGAACATCTTAAGAAGTTCAATTATATTGCCAAAAAATATGGTTTGACCTTATCTGAAAGAAAAGCAGAGATAGCTAAAACTGAAATCGAATTCTTAGGATATATTTTTACAGAAGAAAAAATACTTCAACAACCTCATATTGATAAGAAGATTATCGAATTTCCAGAAGTAATTAAAGATAAAAAGAGCTGCAAAGCTTTATTGGATTATTAAATTATTCTGAAAAATTTATCAAAAATTGCTCTAAATACAAAGTCCACTTTACCAAAAAACTTAGAAAATGTGTTGATTGGGAATGGACAAACGAAGACATCGAAATGATAAACAAAATAAAGAAAGTATGTGAAAATCTACCCGAATTAAATATTCCTAATGATGATGATTTCTTTATTTTAGAAACTGATGCATCTCTATTGCATTGGGGAGCAATCCTCAAAAGAAAAGAGAATCATAGAGAATTTCTTTGTAATCCATTGTGTAAATGCCCAGAGGAGCTTGTTGCTTATACTTCAGGTGCTTTTAAGGATGCAGAAACTAGATATGATATTAATCGAAAAGAATGTTTAGCTGTCAAGAAAGGAGTAGCAAAATTTGAACCTTATTTGTTACCTAAAAGGTTTCTTATTAGAACGGATAATACTCAGGTAAAACCATTGTTAACTAATAAACTTGGAACAAGTGCAGCTGAAAGACCACTTATTAGAATGCAAATGTGGTTTGCGCCATTTAATTTTGATATTGTCCATATTAAAGGGAAAGACAATTTTATTCCAGATTTCTTAACCAGGAATAGAGCAAATCAAGAAGGAACTCGAAACATTGAAATTCGAGATGAGTTTGAAAGTTGCTGCAATAGAATCCAAGATAGCGATGATGGAGATGGCTGTTGCTAAGCCAGTATCGGAAAATGCCAACAAGGCTGTATTATCTGAAGGCCCTAGTGCCAATAAATATGAAGGCTCTAACGCCAATATTGAACAAGAAGCATTAAAGCTTCATAAACTATCTGTCAAAGAGTATACTACTTCGTCTCCCTCACAGGAGAAAAAACTTACGAAGGAGAGTATCTCTATACCAGAGCTTAATCGCTCAAATATTATCAAGGCATGTAACACTCCTGGTGTTATGGATATCAAAAATAAAAACGATTTTATTCTGGCATACGTATTGTTCAATCTTGCCTGCTGCTGGTATACTAGCATTGGAGGATTGATGAAAACTCTAACGTATGGAACATATAACAAAGTTAATATCTATCCAGGAGCTCCAACTTATTGGGTTCGTGCTCTGTATGAAATGGAAAATATACTCTGTATTTACCCATCAGAATCATTAAAAGAAATTTCTATGCTACCAAAAGATGTAGTTCGTGCTATTGAAAGATATTGTCAAGTTCTTAAACATAAGGACATTTATATCAGATTCTTCACTGCAAGTCCTGAATGGGATGATGAAGAAAATAGGATGCTTCCAGCAAGCCATGTCATCAGAATGGCTACTACTACCAAACATCTTCTGCCTGAAAAGAGTGAAGTTATTGAATCCATACCAGAAGATATAATCAAGATGATAACTTTTCGTAGAGCCAAGGGATACAAGGAGCAGTTTGAGCATATCCAAAAAATTATTGAAGAAACACAAAACATATGGGTGTATGAGTCACAAGATCACATGATCTACAGTAAAGCTGTGGCACCCACTAAACAAGAAGATTGGCACTATCTCGACATATTAAGTGATCATATCTTTGAAGGATTAGTCAGTGGGACACAGAAGACAAGAGAAGAGCTGTGTAAACAATTTTGGCGTTATCCAAAACATAAGTGCGAATGCTGTTGCACTGAAGGTGACATCTCACCAATTTCTCTAGATCCAGATGAATTTTCGGATGAGTGGTTTGAGTCACATATGGAAAAGTAAAAGGGACCCCTTTATCACTACTTTATCAGAAAGATTCTGGTAAAGAAAAACTGTGGGTTTACCCCAATAATTTCCATGTTATGACAAGAAAACTTTAGGCCACAATAAGATTCTCACTATCTTACACACTAAAACTACAATAATGAAGGACAGCTAAGAAGCTTTTGGAGTCTATAAATTGAAGGATAATTCGCAGAAGGAAGGCATTCAAGTCTTAAGCAAAAGATATCTCTCTACCTAGTCTTTCCATATCTTGTAATATTTTCAGTCTTTCTTCAGTAAGGAGTGTAATAAGGTAATCTCTATGGAGTTCTAATTTCCTTAGAGAAAGTACCAAGAGTGTAGCCGAAATATATATATGTGTACTCTTATGTAAGAGATATTAGTGTGATGTGTTTTTGAAATCAAAGTTGTTTCAAAACATTTCTTTTTCATCCTTATTATTTTCTCGAAAACTCGTATCTTACTTATACTCCAACGATGAAAACCTTGATGGTTTGTGCAATTTCTCGTTTTTTGTGTTGCCGTTTTTGGCGTTGTTAGAGAAAGCCATTTGAACCATGTTACCATTCGTGGTGATGCTTTAACAAGGAGTTGAAAGGAAAACTGTGATTCCGTGAGATCCATTGTGAGGTATGCAAAAGAGTCAGAGAGAAAACCAGTGAGTGTGCGGAAGTCGTGTTGGACCATAACCCACTTTCTTAAATTCAAATAACACCGATCACTTATATTTGAGTATACAAACATATGGGTGCAAGCTCGAGGGAAATCTCGTTGATATTAATCTGTTTTTACCTTCTGCTCTAATACTGTAAGATCTTTCTTATTTATGTTATATTTTTTGCATTAATAATTGTTTTCTGCTATTTATGATGTTTTAATTACTGTTATTAGAAGTTTTAAATCGCTAAGATTATTTATTATATTTGTTGTTTGATGCCTGGATATACTATTGAAGGATTAGATAATTTAATAGAAAAACTGTTAGATAAAATAAATAATATTACTTCTCAATTAAAAAATATTAATACATTATCAGAAGAATATAATAGACTTAAAGAAAAATATGAAAAATATGTTATAGATTATTCTAATTTATTAGATCAAAGAATGGATTTATATTTTGAAATTCAAAATAGAAGATAAAAACTAGGTTGTAAACCGATTTTAAAAGACAGGATATACTTTGCAATATTCAATTCATTTCATTAAGGGTAATATAGTCTTTTTATCTTTTGGCTATCTTAGAAAGTTTGACTAGGCTAAACTTAAAAGTACCCCCACTCTTCTCTGTTACAAAATATTTTTACATATCCTAAAAAGTAAAGATTATGACCATAAAAATAATCCAATAAAAAAGTTTCCAACTTTACGAAGAAGATGAAATTGGAAACTGGAAATATACCGGATGTCAACAAAGGCGTCTCCATTTTTGCTTTTCTTGTCTACAGAGTGGCAGTAATTAGAATTTCGAGCGATGAACTGAGATGATAATGTAAAATTCTGAAAATTTTGGCGGATTTTATTTTGTGAAATTTGCCTTAATCGAGAAGGAAATGCGGTGATTTCGTTTCGATTTCCACTGGGGTCTACATGCTATTATCCGCCACTGCCCCGTGCACCGTGGAGAGGTAAATCGCATAATGTGACGGTACAAGAATTGCTATATTAATGTTGACAAAGAGTTCAATTTCTTAACTTCTAAGAAATAGAAATCGAATTTTCACATTGTGATTGTCAACGAGATTATCTCAATCTTATCTTTTGCACCACTGAATTGTGCCCCGAGCTTTTCCATTATATTCTTTTTTTTTTTTTTTTTGATTATATCTCATTACTGGCTCCTTCACCTGTCCTGTCTTGGGCCTTGGTGAATGAGATAAATCGCAGATTATGCATTCAACGATACAGGGTAGAAGACTGTTTGTACACTTGTACTTATCCAATAGCCAAATTCATATTTCAGGATTCGAACTTTTGACGCGACAGCCTCAAGCAAAGCTGAATTTCTCTACCTTCCTCTTTTATCACCTGAAGATGTGTTCTGAGACTTTTTCATTATATTCTTGATCTTAGCTGGTGTTGATTGTTTTTAGCGACAATTACAGTAGGGGCTCAAAACTTTCAAGAAACTGCGGTGGAATCCCTAACCTTTCATTTTTGACACTGTCATCCAAACATCCTTAAAAATATTCAACTTAAGATCCTTTAGACAATCCAAAAAAGACATTGACCTTCAGTTGACCATTTTAAGTAGATTTTAGTCTACACCAAATGGGGATATATCTATAAGCTCATGATTCGACTAATTTTCCTGTTTCTTGTAGTTGCTAGAAAAAGTTCATACATACATTTGTTCGATCCAATGTGTAATATGCTATTTTTTAATATTAGTATTAGAATTTAAAACTCAAATTTGATAATAAAAGTAGTTAAGAGTATTATAAAGGTGGATTTAAAAATAAAACATATGTGCAAATGTCCAGTTAGTATTCAATTTCGACGGAGAAATTGAAATAGAAGGTAATTAATAATTCATAATACTTGGAAAAACTTTAGAACACCTCTGTATAAGTTACAAGCCACTGTTTATAGACAGAGTCAAAAGGCGATATTAATCAAAATGACCGGCCTCCAGCGAGGAAAGGATAATCATATGAAAATGTCAGAAACATTATCCAATTTTTAATGTAGCACGTTTTGATATTAATCAATGCAACAATTAAAGACTGGAAAAGAAAATTAAGAAAATCAGAAGAAGATTGCTGGCGCTGAGTAGGCATGATAATTATATATATGGAGACGACTGACAAAGTGACAATGGAAGCACGGAATCGTTTCGCTGCGTTTTCACTTGGATTAACTTCATTCAATTTTTTTTCCATTTTAACGATGGCGGATTACGGGAAGCTCAGACCGGACATTTCGTTTGCCAGAACTTTTGCTAGCAGTGCTTCCGCTGCTTGCTTCGCCGAGGTACACTCCATTTTTTTCGCCCCTTGTTTTAACCCTTTTTCCAATTTTGGATCATTTGCTTATTTTCGTGATAACTGACACGCGAGAATTGTGTTCGACGTATAGTATCGTAAGTGTAGGATTCTTTTCAAGTAATAAAGTGAATTTTTAAATTCAAGTATCATTCTTAGAGTTGGGCAAAATCCAACACAACCCGCTCAACCCGATCAACCCAAACCAAGCCGATCGATTTGGGTTGGATTTTTACGTTTAATTGGTTTGGGTTGGGTTGAAAAATTGAATTTGAGGTTGGATTGGGTTGAGTTGGGTCGCGGGTTATGAATTAAAACCCAATCCAACCCGATAAATTAAAAAATTAATATCTAAAATAAAAAAATTAAATAGATATAATAGTAAAGATAAGAGAATGACTTATAATATATAAATATCAATTTTCTTCACATAGACCGATTCACATTAACACTATTTACAAATGCAATGTTATTTGATAATAAAATAAAAATTAAAGACAAGATAATCAAATGAATGAATTCCAAAAAATTGAAAAAAAAAAAATGCTTCATAAATTTTAAACTTATTTATACAATATTTTTAGAAAGAATTCATTATATGTGTATTTAAAAAGCGGAGGTTTTCAAGTAATTTCAAACCCTAAAAAATTATTCAAATTTAACAAATAAATCGGATCCAACTTTAATTGGGTCGAAACCCAAACCGACCAACCCAACCCTACCCAACCCAAACCAATCAAGTTTGGTTTAGGTTGGGTTGGGTTGATTTTTGAACAAACCGATCATGTTGGGTTGGGTTTGGGTTGGAAAAAAAATCGACTCAACCCAACCCATGCTCACACCTAATCATTCTCACATAGATTTAATAGTTTGATTCTATCTAATTCGATTTTAACCGAAACAAGAATTGTGTTTTGGATTTTATAACTAAATTGCAATTAAACTAAGTAATCTAATTATGCAAGTGTGAATGAAAGTAACAAATTAGATTACAAAATTATACTAAGTGCAACTATATAATTAAATGCAAGTTTGAGATAACAATAAAATAAAAGGAGTACTAGATTCGCAAATCTCCATGTAACGATGTATTTCAACCCTAATTCTACAATTTGACAATACGTTTGAATTATGATGAATCAATATTCCTATTTTATTCAAGACTCTCTTTCGATTAAGTTTAAACATATTTTCATATACGACACCGACTATATCTTTATGACGAGAGCAAATATATAAAAATGCATGAATATTTATGAACACTTAGAGATTCACGTAAAGTATAGCGGTATATCTCTATCCCCTATCGGACCCTACGATAATTTTGAAGGCCCAAGATTGGCTAACCAAGGGGGGGTGAATTGGTTATTAAAACTTTTTCTTAAATGATTTAAGTTTTAATATAATAATCAAGCAAATAATAGAAGGCAACTTAAGCACAAGTATGCAAGTAAGTGGAGCAATATAATTCACACAAAGTAAAAGATGCTAAGTAGAAGGGATAGAGAGTGCAAACGATATAATTATGGAGGTTCGATCCAATGCAATGATCTACGTCCCCCGTTACCAAGCTCTCCGTCACGAGCAAGGCCTTTTTCACTCTGTTGATTGACTTATGGTGCAATCCAACCCTTTACAACGCTTCCGGTGACTTACAACCAAGGAGCACCGATCCTTTTACAATGTTGAGCTTTTTGGGACCTCAACATGACCCACAAGTTTGAGTTTACAATTTGAAGATATTCCTCTCAATAAATGATATCTTCAAAGTTGAGTCCAATGAGAGAAAGTAGGCAAACACTTTAATAATTTGTGTTTGGTGAGAGGAACTTTTGATAAAATGATTTTCAAATGTTGAATCACTCAAAAAGTTCTTCAAAGATAAATTAATGAATATGAGTAAAGAGTATAAAACAAATGTTTAAGCTCAAGACAATCTCACTTTAATGCTCTTGGAAGTGTTGAAATGAATGCAAAGTGAGTTGATATTTATAATTGAAAAATCGTCCAAAAACTCTGTCAAGCCGGTTGACCAATCCGGTCGACCGCCCAATTCCGGTCGACCAAAATGACCGTTTGTACAGGAAAAATCAGAATTCAGAACGGTCAAGTTTTTGGATTGTTGGCATCTCCGGTCGACCGTCGGCTTAGTCGGTCGACCGGCCTCTTAGTGCCAGTCTTCTTTTCCTTCTTTCAAACCTCCAAAATAATTTTTCTTGTGCAAATATTTCAATGGCGTGAATTTTTATCGTGCATAAGAAATTCACCACTTGAGCTTTCAATATGTTTATGGTCAATTGTTAAAGCGTTTTACCTTTACATATGAATTCAAAACATCTACGTCTAATATCTTCAATGTTTGACTTGGCAAGTTTTGATTTGGCAAGTGCACTTTCCTTCTTTCTTGACTTTCATTTGGTCGTTTCTTGCAAGCGTTCCGATAGCAATCTTTTTGTCTTCGTTTGATCGATTTTGCCGTAATTGCTATAACAATCAAATATGATTGTTAGAAATGAAAGAAAAGCGGTTTGTTTGTTATAATCAAAACATGAAAATAAGCATAGGTCAACAAATTTATATCCTGTCTAATCTATTTCTCCTCTTTTCGAATGGATGAAATAAACCACCACAATCACATAATCATTGCGCATATAATTATGGATAAAAGCACTGCATATAAATCATTCAATAAATTCAAAACACGTTTTAATGTCGAAAATATAAAACTAGGAATTGAAATACCACATTACATAGTTCATCGTTCACCTAACACAATAAAATCTAGCATAACATGAAAAACTAAGAAAACAAAGAATTTCAATAGGAGAAGATATCACCCGATTGATTTTTAGAATGAATTCTTGAATCTTCGCATTGTTGCCTTGTATTTTGCTCCCGAAATCCTCTTTTCTGCTTCAAAATTGCGTAGCCCCGTTTCTGGTCAAGTTTATGGTTATAAAAAAAATCCAAGATCGAGTTTCCATAGATGTTTAACTTAAAAAAGGAAACAAGAAAATTCGCTCCGGAAAAGAACCAAGCTACCGCTTGGTTTTATGCATTTGGCCTTCTGGAATCCCTGCATATACCTGGGCGACCGCTTGAAATTTCTTCCAAGCGACCGTTTGGTTCAACTTTTTTCTCCATTTGACAGCTTTCAGTATTTTAGTCATGACTTTCTTATCCGATGTCCGATTGAAGTGATTTAAAGTTCTTTAGAAAGCTAACACAAAGATCTACAATTCTTTGTGAAATAGATATTTTCAATTCGGACGTTTACCATCCCAAAAATGGATCTCAAGTAGAGACTAAAAATTCGGAGCATAACTTTTTCGCCTGAAAGTTGATATGTGATAATGTTTCGACCATATTTCATTTCTTTGACTTCTTTCTTCATTCGATGGATCCCTAACACTCTTGAATCTTCATTCCATTGTCCGTCACATCTATGGATTGTTTCCATGTTACTCGTTTTGATTTCCGAACTTTATTTTCTCTCATCTTTACCTCTTTTCTTCATTCTAGCATTTCATGATTTCATCAATTTGTTACTTAGCTCATTTTCATGCTTGATTCATCCCTCGGTAATAATTGCATCCTAGTCGCGGGACTTTGACTTTCTTCCTTTTTGTCATTTCTTGCTCGTTTTCACTTACTTTTCATTATTTACATCGACATTGTCCTGCAAATACAAATTGTATCGAATTAAGTCATATTTCAACATATACGTTCACAATTAGCCATGTTTTGTGGCCTAAATAAGTGTGTAAAATACACTTATCAATAACATTACTGAATTTTCTGTATTTAACTCTTCAACTTTTTTGTTGAGAAGTTTGTGGGTATTCAATTTTCGTTTAATTGTTTTATGAAACAGTTATTTCATGTTCCAGTGTCGAAATCTCCTTGTTTTGGCCGTTTTCTCATAGCAGTAACTTGTCTATTGCATATTCTGGCTTGTGAGTTGTGGCTTGCTTTTGTTGAATGTGCAAATTTTTGGAATTAGATATATATGATTCCATTAGAAACGGCAAAGGTCAGGCTTCAGTTGCAGAAGAAGGCTGTTGCAGGGGACGCATTAGCTTTGCCAAAATATAAGGGATTGTTGGGTACATTTGGCTCTATTGCGAGGGAAGAAGGCTAATCCGTGCTTTGGAAAGGCATCGTGCCAGGGTTACATCGTCAATGCTTATATAGAGGGTTAAGGATCGGGTTATATGAGCCTGTAAGTTTTGTGAAAGTTCATCATTTGTGAGTTGCTTCGCTGGGTTTTTGACTTTAGAACATTCTCGTACTTGAAAGGTTAAAACCTGCTATGTGGGACAAGATCACGTTGGAGATGTGCCATTGTCAAAGAAGTATTCGCTGCACTAACAACTGGTGAGAACATCTTTTTTTTTTCCTTACTTTTTAGGTTCGAAAATAAGTAGATATGTACGTCTACAACATCTTCTGTAGTTATGAAACGCGTGTTCTTGAACTGTCAATCTTTAGTTACTTCCTATTTTTGCAATATTAACTGTTCAATTCTCTATCAAATACGTGTTGTTGCAATTACAGTGGCCAATCCTACTGATCTTGTCAAAGACTCCAAGCTGAGGGTAAACTGCCTCCGAACATATTTTTCAAATTAAGGATGAAATAGAATATCTAGGCAAAATTGAAGGACAAAACTTGTGAATCACCTAATTTTAAACTTGTTTACGTCCATACATTTTCTCTCCATAGTCTTTACTGTGAAGATGGGTTCTCTCTTTCACTCGAGTGTGTTGTGTTAGTATCACATCTTATATTTCATTTCCATTTACACCTATTAGTCCATAAAATTGAACATATAATATTTTACATGGATTAATATATTTATGATCGATTTACTCATAAGGATTATGTTAAAGCATATTATTCGGTAAATATTTTATTATAATAGTGTTCGTGCATGGTATTAGATATCAAACTACGATGAAATTGATACATATTTATTAGGAAAAACTTGATAACTTATATAGTTAACTTTACTTGTTGAGAAATGAGAAACATTTCACGAAATTGAAAAAAAAAAAAATGAATATTATGTATTGGAACCGATCTAGTGAACCCTTTTTTTTGCCCAAAGTACAATTTGAATTAGTATTTTATTGGAGAATGTGTGGTTAAAAAATAAATAAAAGTTATTGATTTGCGTGTAATATTATTTTATTGAAAAAGTATGGTTGAAAATAAAAAAGAGAAATTTATTTTTAAAATAATGGATTACCATACAAGAGCTTAGTATGTTCCCTAGATTAGAAGATTCATGTGAGAACTAACTGGTGGATTTATTTTTAATATATTTTTATAATATAGAAAATTATTATTTTATCTTTCCAAAACAATGGTCGATGACATCGTCAATGGAAATATTTGCAAATTGTTGTAGATATTGTAGTAGCTAAAAGAAATATTGAAGTTATGTTATGACTTCTGTCATGGGGCAGCATGACTCATTCTACCATGTAATGTGTCACCATTTTGATCTTAAAGGGCTATTTATTTGACAAAAAAGCAATTGTAACTCTCACTCACTCTATATTGTATACTTGTGATCAGTTCATATGGCATGAGTTCACATGACTGGTGACAAACAATCATAACTTTTACTATCACTATCTCGTAGATTGCAATAATTTCATGTGGCGATTATTCATGTAGACGTAAATGATTATCAAATGTGAACAGTGTGACATTTGACGAGATTTTAGCAACATACAATTATGGCTCGTACGAATTGTATCACATCTATATTACAGAGTTGTGATCATGAATTTGTGACCCTCTGATCATTTAAATGAAAAGATAATGATTATATATATATATATATATATATTTAGTACAAATCAAGTGAGCCATTCACTCTCCTCTCTACATAGCGACAAAAAGGAAACATATCGTTTAAATTATCATAATTTTAAGAACAATATACAAAATGTAAAAAAATATTTATTAACAAATTCTGAAATTTTTGAGTTAACTAAATTCCTAAACTTCTAATATAAGAATTTTTTATTAATCAGTTAATCTGTCAAAAGTCGATTAGTCTAATTTTTTTAGTGGAAATTACACTCCCACGCATTTTTTTAACTTCTCAATTCAAAAATCAGATTTAAAAACCTTTTATTAAAAAATCATGTGATAATTTAATTTTTAAATATTAATAATATTATAAAATTAAATTAATCTACATTCCCACCCTACCCAATTTCACTTTCAAACCCTAAGGGTCTGTTTGATTGCAAGGGTGGAAAACGGGTGGAAAGAAAATGAATGGCAGGGAATTGAATTGCCTAGAAAACGTTTTACAGGGAATTGTAATTAATGGTGTTTGATTGGTATAATTTTCCACCTGGTAAATTTTTCGTTTGGTTTTTTTTTTTTACACATATTGTCAATTAAATGGATAAATTTTTTTACCATTGACTTTGAAATGTGTTCCAATTGCTAAAAAAAATTTGTCAAAAAGTTGGAAAACGTTTTCCCACCACTATGGTGAAAAAACGTTTTCTAGCATTTGTGCATCAACAGCTTGTACCTTGGAAAACGTACGTTTTTCCTGAAAAATTAGTGCAATCAAACAGGTGAATAGTAAAAAGTAGGAAAACGTTTTCCACCTTCCACGAAAAACTTGGCCAATCAAACAGGACCTAAATCATTTTACAATCTCTTATCTATCTCTATCATCACTTCTCTCCTCTCTCTTTATTTATCACTCTCTTTACCAACACTCCACCCCTATTGTTGTAATCGATGCCGCGCGTTGAAGCGTCGACAGCTTTGAAGGACTAGCGAGGAATGGCTTCCAGTGCTAATATGATGTCCCCCTACTTGTGGGAAAGTGGAAGGGAGTGTCGATATATCTCTTCTTTCTTCTTTGGCGCGGTAGATCGGTGACTAATGTTATGAAGGGTGCCACCAATCTACAATATCGTGAAGTGGCGCACTAAGCACTGTATGTAGTGGCACTTCACTTCATGCAGCGCCACATGAGGCATCGTGTTGCGCACTGCGATCACGGGCAACGGTGTTCAAGCCATTTGCACGATTTTGTGGTGGTCTTGGGGAAGAACACTGCTGTGCGATTTTGTGGTAGTTTTGGGGTTTTCTTTCTTCTCTGGTCTGCTTAACATGGTGATTTTTTTTGTTAGTTGTTGGTGATTTGCAAATTGTGGAGGTTTTTTGTAGTTGTAAATGGATGGTGGTTGTGTAGGCAGAGTGGGGTGGGGATGGAGACGGAGACGGAGGAAATGGTGGTTGTGAATGTTGTTATAGGTGGTGCTGGCGTGATGATGGTGAGACAGTGGTGGCGATGGTTGTGGTTGTGGTGGTACTAACGATGATGGCGATTGTGTTGTTGGTGGTTTGGTGGTGTTAGGATTATGGGTGTTTAAACAACCAAATACATCATATACATCAATGGAAAAACCACCAAGAACATAAACCGAAAATCTGAAAATGGAAGCTTCAACAATGGCAGAAAATGGCCAGCTCCTTCCTCTTTGTTAATGGTCGATTTGTAGGCTCAGGAACAGCTTCCATGCAATGCAAATCACCCCACCAAGAGATAGCTAGAAGAACCGGCAAAGAACCCTCCAAAACCGACCCTAAACTCTCAAGAAACACCACCTCTACTTAGCCATATTTCATGCCTAAGATACCAAGGTATTCTATCACCAAAACTCACCTCTAACCCACCTCTTCACTCAGTGAACCAGGTATAAAACGAGAGAGTGACTTGGAGAAGAAAAGAGAGAGTTGTAGAAGAAGGTATGGGTCTTCCTTTCACCTTGCTTGCACCCACATGGGAGAGAGATGGAGTTGGTAGGTTTATTGATTCAAATGTGTTTGAAGCTTCTCAAGCAAGTTAGATAAAATATCTACCAATCAATCTCAACCAACCATTTTGATCCAAGGGCTCACATTTAATACAAGAGGTTAAGAGAACCATTTATAATTCTCACAGGTGGCATAGATAGTGGCGAGGTTGGGGAAAGAGGGTTCATGACCAATTATTTAGGTGTTTTCATCAATAAATTTGCTAATTTGTTATCGTAAAATAAGTTAGGACATGGAAAATTTGTGATCTGTGACTCATAAATAATACGTGACCTATTAATTTAATAATTTATGATTGATAAATAAATTGTGATTTATAAAATTTGTAATTTATAATAAAAATAATGTGTGACCAATTAAATTGATAATTTGTGATCGATCCCATAAAATTTGTAATTTGTGACATATTAATTTGATAATTTGTAATCAATAAATAAGTTGTAACTTATAAAACTCGTGATTAAGAAATAAATTATGGCTTATAAAATTTATGATTTGTGATCAAAAAATAATGCACGATCAATTAATTTAATAATTTGTGATCGATAAATAAATTGTGACATATAAGTAAGTAAATATAATCATAAATTATATGAATGTGACCTTAATATATTTAAATAATATACTTTAATTACACTTTGAATTTTGAATGTCTAAAACTAAATTCTTAAAATGAAATTGCATATAGGAACCACCTTATTTATGCATTGTTCCTTTATTTATTTATTATTGAGGAATACTGAAAAATGGTTTGGAGAAGAGAAAAAGATCTTATAAAGCCCAATTAGAAGGCATGACTATCCAACTATTGCCCATGTCTATTTCGGAGAGCGAAGGGGGAAAAGCAGCAAAGGTTTTCTTCCTCGGTGTTCTGCTAAAAATTCGGGGAGAGGCAAAAAGGAGACATATTCATCAAACCCTTGGCACCAATTTTTCTGTGTTGCAGTGATTTATACTCAATTTCTTCATCAACAAAATTGGAAGGTAGCATCAAATTTTATTAGTGTAAAAAAGGGTTTTATATATTGAAATCGTACTCGATCTGATTGTTGTGAATGATTTAATTTCAACTGAACTCTTTATAAGTTATTTATTTATCCAAAATTGTTGTTTCTTGATGGTAATCTTCCTCTAGAAACAGTGATTTTCAACGTTTCTCTTGAATTTTTGATGCGGTTGTTGGTTTCCTCCTTGCCTTAAAAACTGGTGGGCGCCAAGCGTAATAGGTGAAATACCCAGAACCAACATCCAGTGAGGGCAGTTTCCCCCACTATTCACCAGGTGGCTCCGCCCATGGTGTGCCTCACGGAAATAAAATGCTTTTATATCCAATTGAGCCTATTTAACTTTGGGCTAGATTTTGGTGTCTACTTGCATATCCAATAGAATTTACCATCTCAAGTCAATGTTAATTTTTTCGTCATTGGTCACGAGTTTTTTACAACGAAACTTAGCATTAGTATGTGAAATTTTCTCACACTGGGTTCCTACTAAGAATTTCTTAATTGCAGTTTATTTTTGTTTCTTTTGATTTTCATCATCTCGAGACACGGTATGAGGAAAATTCTCTGATTATTTTGTCTGATAAGTCTGGGTACTTAAATTTTGAGTTTTTAGGCTCACCTTCATATTTTATCATGCATTTCTTTCTTTAAGTTCAATGTTCGGTTGTGGAGCATTTCAATGTTGTTGATTTCCTAATGATTCAAGTTCAATGCTGTTTCCAGGTTTCAAGAATGACTGTAAGTAATTTATGTATTAAAAGTGTGCAGCCAAAATTTTGTGCATATATGCAAGTGTGTATTGATAATTTTTAATTAAAATTGAATGATCAGTATTTCTCTTTTTTTGTGTCAATTTATCATCATGCTTTCTGTTTCTGAAGCTGGGAAGAATGCTTACTACGGATTCTCTGCAGAAAGCAGAAAGAAATAACATTGGCTGTATGATTTGAAGGGCAAAGAGTGATATAACAATATCTGGGAAAAGATGCTGCAGATTCGGCTTAGCAAGCCATCCAACGAAGGTGTTGGGGTCGCAAAGCCCTTGCCAGTGGAAACTGTTACTGTTGCATGTCCTCAGCACCTTGTCTTAGCCGACCTTCCTGTAGCCAAGGGTCTCGGGTCGGCAAGTGCGACTTCCATCATCAAGACTGCTGGTCGCAGATCCCGTCGTCAGCCTGGGGAGCGAACTCATTTTTGCGTCCGCTGCGACTTCCCTATTGCTATCTATGGACGTCTGGTACATGTTAATTAAATTTCTTTCTTATGCACTTCTTCTTAAGTTATTTTAGATTTTGAAATGTATACAAATTTCTAGCCATGTTATTTAAGCCCTTGTTTGGGCTCCATTAAAATTAAATTTTGGGGAAAAAATGTATTTTGCAATAGGGATTTTTTGAAGAATTTGTGGTTAAAAAAGAAGGAAAAATTTTAAATTTACGTGTGATATTATTTTATTGGATAATTTGTGGTTGAAAAGAAATGAGAGAAAAATGCATTATAATTTAATGGAGTCTAAACAGGGGGTAAGATTTTAGTTGATTTGCAGCCACTAGCTGGAAAGCCTTCTAAGTTCTAGCCCATTCCACTTGAGTGCCTTTTGTTATGGAAATAAGAACATGGGACTTTCGAAAAAATATATGTAGGAGCGAGTTTAGATAGTTGATGGACTGTTTGGTTTATATCAATTATATCAAATTCTATCGCCAAGGTGGTTTAGTTTAACATAGCTTTCAATCTATTAAGGAAGTTGGAGTTATTTTCAAATTTCCAAACTTGTGGGTCATTAAAAAATAAAAAAAATTATATTTTCGCACTTGGTCCACAGCTAAAATACATGATGATTATTTATTATGGCTATGCAAACATTTTGCATTTGTTTTGGAGATTTTTCCAAGTGAAATTATTATTATTATTTTTTTGGAGAATGTGTGGATGAAAAGTAGGGTAAAGTTATGGGTCCCATAGAATGTGTGTTGAAATGATTTTGGGGAAAAATGATTTTAAGAAAAAAACTCTCCTAAACAAACCCTTTATCTTGATACTTTAATCAATGGAAGTTGGGTTATCTCAGTAGACCCTTTCTGTATCACAAGCACGACACTTAAGTTTCAACTTTTACTCTATGAATGAACTCCCTGTAAGTTAATTCAACATCTGAATTCAACAATTGGGATGGATATCCATAGCAACCTTTATGTGCTCAATTATTTATAGAATTAATCTGCTTGAAAGCGAAATTCAGGGAATAAAATTAGCTGACATTGAGCAAAAGTCTGATGTTCTCATTTGGATCTTTATATCCACTAGCAGCCAACTCTTTAATCATGGGTTCTGCAGTCAGTTGCTTACATATTTTGCATTGTGCCGTGAGGATCATTTTCTTTCCTGAGATGCATATTTTGCTTGCTTTATAATATTGGTATTTTATGCAAATTTAAGCAATCACATGATCTTAATATGCTCTACATTTTTCTCCTTTTTCTTACGCGTCGACAATCTTATGTTATTGCAGAGCCCTTGTGAACATGCCTTCTGTTTGGACTGTGCTAGAAGTGATTCTCTTTGTTACCTGTAAGCTATATTTCTTTTGACTACGTAGTATGATATTCTACAGGCTCGTCATAATTGTGATCTACGAAGAACCGACATGGACATGGCAACATGCCATTCTCCAAAAAAATTTCCAACCTGACACGTTCTCAACCTGCTGATTAAAATAATATTAATTTTTTTATTATTGTAAAGTAAATTTATTTTTGTTAATTCCGACATATCGACAGTGTAATTTTCTGCTACACCAGCTATGTGTCTCATAGCATGTTCGCTGTGTCAGCAACATGTCCAGTGGTACAAAACCAAAATAAAATATGGACACGCAACCTAGCGTTTTCAATACATGTCAGCAATGTGTCGATGTCCGACACGATATATCTTCCCATTTTGTCGGTAATGTGTTGACGACATGTCTGACTCTACGAAACCAAAAAATAATTTGGACACGCCACTTGATGTTTCTTACATTTGTCGGCATTGTGTAGTTGTCCGACACATGTGGGGCTACGGGTGTCATGCATCTTAGATTGTGACAAACTTTCTTACCTTTGCACTGGCCACCTGGCTTTGTCTTGTCAAAATTGGTATTTGGTTAGGATGACAATGTGAGTAATATAAGCTACTTCATCTTGGTACAGATGTGATGAGCGCATTCAGAAGATTCAGACAATCAAACTGATGGAAGGCATCTTCATCTGTGCAGCCACTCGTTGTTTCAAGTCATTTGTAGAGACGTCTGAATTTCTGTCTCATTTGAAAGAGAATCATGCTGAAGACCTTCCTCCCAATACGGAGAAAGAAGGAAACAAGTTAGAAGCTATCAGTGCCAGAAAATCTTCTGCCTCTGATTCCACAGTTCAAGCACCACCAAAACCAGTTGTTTTACCCTAATTCGAATTCCCATGTTCATGATAGTGAGCACAAGGGTCAACATCCCCAATCCAGAGACCAACCATCTCCAGGTTCTGTTTCGTACTCAAGGCCCATGCCGCTATTTTTTGAACCAGTCCCAAGTCATGCACCAGAGCAGCGACTTGATGGTAACCAATCCCAAGTGTTTGACAGGGTTGGTCCCCAGAACCAATTTCCTCAGCAAGCTTTGGATTCGCAGGTAGTCCTGCTGCAAGATTCTGGTAAGTTTCTTAACAAGAAATAAACAATTATATCTGAATCTCCTTTCTCTATAGAATATGAGTTTCCATCAACCTCCTAACTTTTGCAGTGCCAATTGATCCAAACCCAGTCTGTCCTTCCTCGCAATTTGGTTATGCCCCTTCCGTTCTTGATGGAACCCAACAATTCTATGTCTCTCCCTATGACATGGTGAGGCCAGTTTCAACACCAGAAGTCAGACCAGAACACGGTTCACTCTTAGGTTTCCCACCAGGTCCTGCTGGAGCATTGAATCCTGTACAAAATTACCCTCGACCCTGGAGTATGGGACCTGCTGCAAATGGCTTCATGAATGCATCTGATCCTCAAGGAATAGCGTTCTTTCAAGGTGATTATGGACAGAATATGGGCATTTTCCCTTCAAACCCCCCTCCACCTTCAGCCACCAACGGGGTAGAACAGAGGCAGACTGGAAATTTTATGGACCCGAGGGATGGCAATAGAATATTGCCACCACAACCTTTAGTTCCAGCAGCCTCGTCACAGTTTCAACAAGGCAGGCCCTACTATGGTACTGGGAGTCATGATGCACCACCAGGCTTCGGAAGTGGCCAAGAGTAGTTAATCTATTTGTTTCATTAAATAGTCTTGCTGAATTTTCCTGGCTTAACTGTCTTCTGCTATATGAACTAATAAGCATCAACTGCTTGTGTATTTTTTATGACATTGTCAAGGAACTCTGCTAAAGAGAATTTTGATGATTTTATTGAAGTTCCTTTTTTCCCCCTTTTTTGGGGTACGCTGCTTATGTGCTATTTCCGTCTTCCAATAGCAGCAAATGGGAGGGAGAAGCAAAGGGAATGCCGAAAAAACAGGAACCAAGAAAATGTGCAAGCCAAAATAAAAAGAAACGATTATAAAAGTCATCAGCTCAATTCCTTGGTTCTCCAAATTCCGATTTAATATTTCATGTTCACAAGAACTTATAATTGCATCATTCAGATCTTGGTTGCACTAAATGGCATACATACAATGATGAGGGATATGATCTTGGGGAAGAACTATGGTAAAATTTTTGGATATGGCCATTATTTTTTCAATGGAAATCTTTATGGTATCAAGTCAAATGCAATGTCTTTCTCAAACAATAAATGTACGATATAACTCATGCAGGGAATGACAACTGACCACAGTTTAACTCAAAACAAAAAAAAATTCTCTCACTACGCTTTTGAATTGGTGTTCTCATTTTCATTTTCCAAGGTGCCAACTTCTACTTTGATTTCTGGGGTGGAATCCATCAAACTGGCCGCAATTGCAGCTTTCAAATCCTCATCTTCATCACTATAAGGGACACGGGGATCAGAAAGTTGCTGCATTCGACTGGCTCTAGGATTCGACGCCGAGTTGCAAGATTTGGTGATCCTTTCAGCATCTTCGGGTGATAGCCACTGCCCATAACCATTGGAAGCTTCCAAAGATGCCATGGGACACTCCTTCGGAAAGTTTCCCCGGACAAGGAAAATGCTCCAACCAGAGCCTTTCAAGGAATCGAGGTAGGCTGAAAGGTAAAACTTAGAGAAGTGCTCAGGTGCCGCATAGAGACTGTCAAAATTGTACCAATCTTCATTTACTTTCCTGATGCAAAACCAATGGTCCTCCAAATGACAAATAAATGCATTTTCTGATTCTGGGTCAATCTGAGCAGGCTCGGCCACTGGACTGTCCAGCGGAATGACTTGCAGATCCCACACCTCCAAAGCTTTTTGTAAAACCTATAACCAAAACATTCATATTATTATGGGAACATTGGCATCGGGAGAAGTTTTATGGAGAAAAGGTCATTTTTGCAGATTGACTTTTGCATCTTTCATTTTCATGTCATCCTTTGGAATTCTTTACACTCTAAGTCACATTTACAGTACGCTGGCATTTAGCAGCTTTTATCTTTAAGCATATTTACGTGTTTGCTAACAGCGAAAGCAAAAGCAAAAGCAAAAGCAAAAGCTTTTGGGTTCAGACACAAATAAAGGGATTCTAGAACATCTAAGAAGCAAGGAAACAGAAACGCCAACGGACACGACAGGACATGAGATAATATGAAACACTAACATGCAATTTGTCAAAATAGTAGGACATGCACACATCAATTTAAATTCTTTAGAATTGTACATTCATATATCTTTATTTTCTATTATACTTATTAATACAGGCACTACACATGGCATGACGAAGACTTGCTCGAGGAGTGTTTCTAAATTATCTCTCAAGTGTAAAATTTTTTAAAATATGTAAAAAAGGACACGACACAGACACTTGACTTTTTGGTCACACGTCCTAGAGTGTCGGAGTCGTCTCATGCCACCCTAGTGGAAGTGTTAGTGCTTCATAGAAGAACATACTTCTGAGGGCATAAAACTTTCAACTAATAACTGCTACATCACCATCATTTCTCTGCAGTCTCGTACAAACAATGATCTCACGCACACACACACACATATGTATGTATGTACATTCCCCCCTTCATCACACTAATTGTGGATGAGTTGCGCCGCAATAAAATCTGAAGATGTGGTGGTACTTGTTAATGAATTATATAGTTTATTATGTACAATAAATGGATAATTCAACCATTTATAACCAAGTAATCTTTTATATTCTCAGTGACTGAGTATGTTTGATTTAGCTTTTCAAATGATAAAACAAGACTACATTTTTGAGAACTAATTAGATATTGCATGAAAGGGCTTCTTTCTTGGCATTTTAACTCTATACTGAAACAAACTCATATACTTCAATTCTTGGTAGCCAAAGAGCAAATGCAGTGAAGCCCCCAAGCCTGCCAAAAAAATTAAAACAAACGAGGAAGAGAAGCTGCAGAGAGAGTGAGAAATCTACAAAATTTTGACGCCCTCATAAAGAATGAAACTCATTCTTCAGCAGTTAGATAGTAAAAATATAATCAATAGATGAACTAGAAAGCCATTGAATTGTTTACAGACTTTCTAAATGCTTTGAATTGACTTTTAAGTTTTAAGATTCCCTTGTGGAACCATTTCCTCGTCTCGGTTTCCTAGACTTTTTTCTCCCTCCTTTTAATTGAACATCTTAAAATTTTTGGCTAGTTTCTTGAAAAAAGAAGAAAAAAACGTATTAAAACTAGACTCATTTTTATATTATTTTGCAATCTTAGTACTTGCCCTATATCATTTTGTCAATTACATATAATTTTCCAGTCACTCTTTCATGAAACTTAGACGAGTGTTTGTGGACAACTTGCTATCAGGATCTGTAGCAGAAACCAGCAGACTTCACTTGATTGCTGTTGACTTTAGTTTGAGTTTTTGAGGCTCTTTTCCAGGGTCAATGATAAAAAGAATCAAGGAGTAAGAAGAAAGATGAAACTTGAAAGAGAATTCGGACAAAAACCTTCTTGGGGTGGCTTTCAGGAATGATGACAGGTTTTCAGGGATGGGGGTTTAGAAGGTCGCAGGTTGTAAGAGGATTTGTGGGAGGAATTCACGGCCATTAATGGGCTATTAACAGTTTGAAAAGAGTCCAAATGGCTCTATTTTTTCCTATTAACACGGCTCACTTGGATCATGGAAGGAAGGGCCAGTACGACACACTTTTACACCCATAACCCTGGTCGATAAATACAGATTTAAAGTGAAACAAAGCCTAAAACTAGTTGAATTACATTTTTCTTGTGTGAAACACAAGGCTGCATTTACAAAAAATAACCAGTTGAGAATAATGGCATATGGTACAACTGCATCAAGTTTGCATGTAGTAGGACTACTCGTGTAGCAATCTTTTTCCCTAAAAGTTGTTAAATCAATAAGAGATATCAGATTTCAGGATAAAAATTAATGTTAGCATAACTTGGTGTACAATACACGTGTTGACATGAAATTATGGAAGAATTGCCTGAAATTAAGTGCATCCCTCAAAATAACTTTTAGTTTCTTTCCCTAACCTAAAAGGGTTAAGAAATAATATATGGATACAGACAAGCATAGGAGCAAAATCAGCTAATAACTGACCTATAAGACACTTGAAACAATTTTTCCTTCAAAAGATATAAGAGTGTCAAATATCAAATATGGAACTCAAACCATGAACAAGAAGAAAAAATATTCATGATGGAAAGTAAATGCTGAAATCTATGTGCTTACAGGAATTGATGTATAATTAACCATGGAAATCAAGTATTCTCGTAGCAATTTGGAAATCAGTTCTTTAATATTGGAAGATCTCTCCACCTTAATTCCCGTATACTTGGAATAAAAACATGAAAACGTTTCGCTATGTGTTCCGACAATTTTGTTTTTTCAGAATTTTCCAGTAACAGATGTAAATGACTTCCATTTGTCGAGGGAGAAGTGAAAGAGAATAACATTCACTAATTCTCCATTTAAATATACCTTGTAAACTTGATAAGTAAAAGCCTCACAAGGAATTAAATACATAAAAAGAGATCTGCTGATCACCTATTTTAGAAGAAACCCCACTTACAGTACTGAGAGGAAACAACGTTTTACAGGCCAGTGCAAACATTAACTCTCAACTTAAAAAATGAAGCAACTATATAATTTTAACTCAAATCTGGTTCACCAAGCATGCAGTGATAAAATTTGTATATGATATAATTGATGTAACCAATCTACAAGGAACATGAGCTCCATACAAGCCTCCTATGCATCTCCAGACAGATCATATCTATATATCCATGAATAGTGCTAGGCATGGTTTTTAAGTTTATAGAAAAATCAAATACCAAAATAAATTAAACTAGAGAACCAATTTTCACTCAATTGATAGATCTATATAAACCAAAAGAACTTCACAACGTTTAAATCTTCTTTTCTTAATCATGCAAGCAAGAAACACCAACATACAGTTCCTAAGGAAAAGGGAATTAATTTCCACACTTGGGTGACTGTGAATTTGTGATGGCCTATCATTCCTGATAGTTACTGTACATCACATACACATGCCCACATCCACCAATCGAGAGTATATTATCCTATGAGTGCAAATGGCATAATTCATTAGAGCACCTAATAAATGTTCCATTTGAAATTCAAAGTCTCGTTTCCTTGTCTTCAAATAAATAGAATCAGAAAAAGCCCATACTGGTGTGACGGTTTTCTTCTCCGTGTAAACTCCTAGTTTCAGCCTTCGCTTGTAAAATCAAAATCTTATCTTGCTAAAAACAAAAACAAATCCAGCAAAAATTCCAAATTCTCAAGTCCAAAACAATATAATAGTAAACCAACAGCAAATGGTGAACAATCATTTTTATGCTTCCCACTTGTAACGATTTTTCTTCAAATCAAACCTCACCTTTTCAATGAATCAACACTCAAATCCAACCTATTTTACCATACAAAAAGCAAAACTCTCCTATCAAAAAATTCCCCTTTCCACAAACACGCTTATATTCTAAAAACTATCCGAATTATAAAAAAAAAAAAAAAATTTAAAAAAACCACAAAGAGAAATTTAACTAGAAGAAAGAGTAAAACCTGGATGCTGAAGTCTCCATCAAGCGAAACGTTGTGCGATAGGTGAGGGAGGAAATCGCCAGTAGCGGAACCAAGCATCATCCGGCGCTCGGTGCTGTCTAGATCAGATGCCAGTGCGGCCAAATCGAACTCCGAGAAGAATGGACCCTGTAGAACCGTGTTGACACAATGCACCGCACAGAGCTTCGACTCTTGAACCTCGTGGTACAATATCCCTCCATTATTCGCCCCTCCTCCTTCCATCCTAATTAGTATTGGCCTATTGGGCAATTATTTTTCTCCCTGAAAATGGTTTTAAAACCCTTGATTTGTTAGTATTTATTGATCATCTTTCCTTTGTTTAACGTCGTTGAGTTCCATAGATGAAGAGGGGGAAAAGTACACATGGAAGGAAATTAATTCGTCAAATAAATACCGTATCTATTTATTTCGGGTAAGAACCATTTTTATTAATTGTTTCAGTCAACCATTAAACTACACATCATGTGACATGTCTGTGTTTGATTTAATTAAAAATCATATAGATTTTAATAAAGTTAATATAATATTATATGATTCAAAAATTAATAAAGATTATTATTCGTATGAAAATGAGTTTTAAAAACGGGTGAACGGTGAATGAGTACATTGAATTCAAAATTACTATCCACTTTTTCATCACTCTTTGCTGAATTGATTGCTCTTTTTTTAATCAAAATCAGTTTATTAGCTCTCCCAAACAAATAATAAGTAAGTTCCACTAGAAATCCCTACCTTTCTTAACAAGCATGACACTTATATCTCCAATTTACCATTTGTCACCCTTATGTAGAGTAAGGGATGGCAACATGCAATTCTCTCCGTCGCTTGTGCATTGGGACATTCAGGAGGCGAAGTTGGATGGGGATGAATGGAAATGGGGTGTGAGAATAAGACAAGCACCGTGCTTGTCCCCATTCAAAGAGGCGCAACGGGTTGGAAACAGGACATTTTTGCTATTTCTACCACGCCTTCAACTTTTTAGGTTGTGGCACATTTTCATGACTAACGAAAAATATTTAGTTAAAAATCAGTAATCACGTGACATTGGACTCGCTTATTGCCTAAGGCTCAAAATTTTGAAAGCCCCAAAAAATTATTTATTTGTGATTTTTTATTGCAAATATATGTAGTAGTGCAAATAATGTAGGTGTCTCTCTACCTAATAATGTATTTTAATTCATGCTCTGATTGTTGCTTCGAAATTTTTATTTTTAAATATAGAATTTTTTGGACAATAAAAAGTAGTCATCATTTCGATACTAACAGTTTCTTACAATCCTTTATACTCTACTTCTTGAACATGAAAATTAATTATCACACAAAATAAACGATATATAACATAGGTATAATGTTCCTCATCACTATTACGCTCGTAAAAAAATTTATGTGTAGGGACTCGTGATAATTCATCGTTTACAGTCTCAAAACTTTTAGGACCGACCCATCGTGACACTGATGTAAATGTAATATCAAACTAAGAATGACAACATTGTCCAAAAATATTTTCGTCATTCCAAGAGAGCTTCAACTTTTATTTGAAAATCCAAAAATCTAATGAGTATTGCTATTTCAGTATCACTAGTGTCGTACAGATCAATGCTACTGATAAGTGCATTTTGCGCACTTATTTAGGTCACAAAATATGAAAATTTGCTTATAATTATTTTGAAATATAACTTAATTCTATATAAATTGTGTTTGCAGAATAATATCGATGGAAATAACGAAAAGTAAGTGAAAACGAGCAAAAAATGATCAAAACGAAAAAATGAAAGTTCGGGGATCAAAATGAATAACATGGAAACAATCCATAGATGTGACGGTCGATGAATGAAGATTCAAGAGTATTAAGGATCCATCGGATGAAGAAAGAAGTCAAAGAGATGAAATATGGTAGAAACATTATTACATATCAACTTTTAGGCGAAAAAGTTATGCTCCGAATTTTTAGTCTCTACCTGAGATCCATTTTTGGGATAGTAAACGTCCAAATTGGAAAATATTTATATCAAGTTAAACACCTATAGAAACTCGATCTTGGACTCCTTTGTAATCCTAAACTTGACCAGAAACAGGGGCTACGCAATTTAGGAGCAGAAAAGAGGATTTTAGGAACAAAATAAGAGGCAACAACGCGAAGATTCAATTCAAGATTCAAGAATTCATTCAAAAAATCAATAAGTTGATGTCTTCTCCTATTGAAATTCTTAGTTTTCTTAGTTTTTTCATGCTAGGTTAGATTTTATTGTGTTAGGTAAACAATGAACTATGTAATGTGATATTTCAATTCCTAATTTTATATTTTTGACATTAAAACACGTTTTGAATTTATTGAAAGATTTATATGCATTTCTTTTATCCATAATTATATGCGCAATGATTATGTGATTATAGTGGTTTATTTCATCCATTCGAAAAATGAGAAATAGATTTGACGGATATAAATCATCGTAGGGTCCGATAGGGGATATAAATACACCGCTATGCCTTACGTGAATCTCTAAGTGTTAATAAAATTTCATGCATTTTTGTATATTTGCTCCCGTCATAGAGATATAGTCGGTGTCGTATATGAAAATAGGTTCAAGCTTAATCGAAAGAGAGTCTTGAATAAATTATAAACATTGATTCGTCATAATTCAAACTTGTTGTCAAATTGTAGAACTAGAGTTGAAATAGATCGTTGTATGGGGATTCGCAAACCTAGTACACCTTTTATTTGATTGTTATCTCAAACTTGCATTTAGTATATCATTGCACGTAGTGGAATTCATTCACTTTTGCATAAGTAGATTACTAGTTTTATTGCAACTTAATTACAAAAACTCAAATCACGTATTTTGTTTCGGTTAAGGTCGAATTAAGTACAGTCAAATTATTAAATCTCTGTGGAAACGATAGTTGGACTTAAAAATCCACTTTATTATTTGAAATGAATCGTATACTTGCGGTACTACAAGTCGAATACATTTTCGCGTGTGGGCTACCATACTAAGCATGTTGAATAGAATGATCCTATCCGAATATAGTAAAATGTACCAATGCTCATTAAATTTATTCCCTTTCTCCAACTCGTTTTACATGCATATAAAGAGTAATGTTATCTATTTATACTCTAGATGATTACTGATCAATATGCCTTACAAATATCCCCACTGGTTTCTTTATGACCTAAATCACTCATCGTGATTTGGTGCATTTTTACCTGCATATCACAGAGAAATCAATTTTCTAACAAAATCATGAAAAAAAATTCATTGGAAATGGAAATTTGTACACCGATAAAAGAAATGTGCAATACTTGTGTCGAGAGTTTATGAATGGCCAATCGGTTAAAATGTTGTCTCGGGGCTTTATAATTAGCGGGAAATGATCATTTATAAGTAATAAATAAAGATTAAAAGTTCAACTCGTCGGAACGTAATCAAACTATAAGTTTATGAAAGACAAATAAAGTATAATAACTTCAATAAAACCAGAAAATAAAATCAGAAAAGGAGAAAAAGAAGAATGTCAATCCGTGACAAGTGGTGACACTTTTTCCTTAAGACAATATTACGGTTCACAGCAATTACTTTCCAAGATACAATGGATTCGGATTGTGGTAGTAGTACTACAAACCACAAATCCCAACGAACTTCGACGGACTCTCCACTTGAAAATGGAAGAATATGAAGAAGTGAGAGCTTTGCAAGAGTTTAGAAGATTTCTCAATGCTAAGTATGATATGGTCATGCATAAGGTCTTTTATATAGAGGAAGAAGTGGTGTGGGTGAAAGATTGCACACAAGACCACGCAACCTTACGAACAAAAGCCTCAGTTTACTTTGTTAGCTTTTCACTATATTATCACTCGAGCGACACTTTCAGAAAGTTGGTTGCTCGCTCTTCGCTCGACGTCGCTCGAGCGACAGTGTTATCTAGCTTCCTCTAAATTTCCTACAAAATTCTTGATTTCCAGCTCATGAGATTTAGATTTAGGGATTCCATTTTTTTATTGTTAGCTTGTTTTCAATTTGCGAGATTTAGGGTTTTGGACTTGGTTAAGTGTGTGTATGAAATGAAATGAAATGAAATTGGGGGTGGAGAAAGGCGTAAATGATGAGTTAAATGTTTAAAGGCGTGTTTTATGGGCTGACGTGGTCGATGACTTGGAAAAACACTAACACTTGGGCACATTTAACGGGCCAACTAGACATTTCATTGGCCACGTAGGCACGTCACTTAACAGATTTCAGTGGTGAGTAATGCATAGTGATAGATTGAAGTTCAATGGCCAGTGGAACAAGTTTGAAAGTCGAGTGAGTAGTCCATGACATATATCAAAGTTCAATAGCTAATGGAACATTTAACTTTTTTTACGTGGCACCTTGTATTGAATTTAACGTGCCATATCACCTTACCGTCAGCCACGTGGACAAGTCCACTAACGTTTTTCATCCGATGACTAATGAAGTTGGACAGATTGAAGTTCAGTGGCTAGTGGGATAATTTTGAAAGTTGAGTGAGTAGTTCGTGATATGTATCTAAGTTCAGTGACTAATGGAACATTTAACTTGTTAAAAATGTAATGTTATGTCACCAAATAAAAATTAGGACATTTCAAAGTAAGAGAAATGAATTTCATTCGAGACGTTTAATTACTTAATTGATATCCAAGCTGGTGCTTTGCAGTTTGCGCTATATAACATTATTCATAAGGTTATAAGTAATGTTATTCATTATTAGAAGTTATCATCAATTTAATTGACAATGATTTTCTAATCCGTTGTCCAGTAGAGTTGGAACAATGCTATTGATCATCAGTAAAGATCATCATCGATCTTAGTAGCAATGAACAAAAGAATCGAGGTTGCTGCTATATAAGACTGATAGAATAGTTTGAATGTGAAAAAGAAAGTTGTGCAGGTCTTGAGGAAAGCCTATTTGTGATAACCAAATCAGCCTGAAATGAAATATTTGTTGATTGCACATCAATACTGAATTAACAGATCTTTCATTTTTTCCAAATAGCGGCGTTAATTGTTCTTAAAATGAGAATCCTAAATTGGCTTTGATTGAGATAACAAGATCAAGAATTATAAGATTTTATAGAAAAAAAACAGAGTAGAAAAGATGAATGCTATAGTTCAGTACTTCACCAATTAGATAAATAGAAAAGAGTATAGAACATGGATGACAACTTAGATTTAAGAGGACCACAATAATAAAAAGAAGTAACTTCTTATATGAGAGGAAAAAATCATTGAATTATGTAATAGTTCAATCAAGTTCAGGCAAACATCCAATGAAAAATGCATTTGAGACCAGAATAAACTGTATCAGAGGTCATCTATGGTACATGTTCTGTTAGCGAATACCAGTTCCCTTTTTATCGATCAGTTAAAGTCTATTCTGTACATACTTCCTCTTCCAATGTTACCAAGCTTCCAAGAGACAATCAAAATATCGAGTCTCTGAAGTACTTTACGCCCTGAAAATTTCATGCACGAACCCAACTTCATTAGTCACTTCTATTCTATTTCTTTAGCAGGTAAAGAATATGTCATCCGTTTCATGACAGAGAAGATTTCCCTTTAGACTGATAATGCGGTTTCTTCCCTTCAGACAAACCACTGTCGCTGATACTGCCCCCTTCAACATGGTCATTATGAACATCGGAGAATTCTTTTGTCCATGAGTTCAAGGGGACGAGATAGCTATCGTCTTTGGAATTCTTCTTTCGCTCCTCCTCTTTCCTCTTCACATTTTCAGATATCTGGCGGAAAGTTTTATTTATTTTAGCTATTCCTCTTTCGACTGGTTCCGCAACATGTGAAACTGTGAACTTCATATCATCGACAATCTAGTACATCAGAGAGCCTTGGTCAGGATGTGAAAATTATGGAAACTATTTAAAACAGAATTTAATTAAATAAATTTGTCTTCTCTAAAAGCTTTAGCTTTAAGATGTGGTGGTTTAAGATTAGTATGAGCCAGCTAAAATTTATGTTCAAGTTCTTGCCATCAGCCATTTATGAAAATTGTCCCCATGTCAGGCCAGTGCAGAAAAAAGAATTAGGCTTGCTGCGTGTGAAAATGGCATATTTAAAACAAAATTTATATATCCTCTCCCTAAAAGCTTATGAGGTGGTGCAACAGAAATAACAAGTGTGTAAGCAAGGACTGATGAACTCACAATTTCACCACTTCCAATCACCACATCACGAACACTCTGATGCAGTTTCATATGTTTTTCTCTCTCACCATCTCGAGCAATTTGTACTCTGGTAGATCTTTCACAGTCTCTAACCTCTTCTGGGTCAGGTGGAGATCCTAAAGATGCATAATCTGCCAACACAGCAACATTTCTTACACCTCTCTCTCCACGCTTGTAAGGTACAGCTGGGAAAACGTAAAGGTGTACTACAGCAGCAATACCCATCTGTTTCACAAGCCTAAAATTTCATAACTTGCAAGGAAATGGTAATATACTTCAAAGATAAATCGACAACTAGTAATTCTAAGAAACATGCATAGAGAACAAAAAGAAAATTATATCTATAAACGGAGCACTTTTTCTTATAGATTAAGAATGTTCAATGCAGGCACACGATTGTTTTTTATCAATCATGATTAGGTCCTATAACACGTACTAGACAAAGAAACCATGAAAATGAGAACACATAAAATTAGATTAAGTATATATTAGAATAACTCTGCAAACCTCCTCCTTATTCAATCAGTAGGAGAACTCCTGGGTTGATTACATAATTCAAAGGAAGCATTATTGCAAACAAAAATATATTACACTTTACTAATAAGTGTATCATCAATTATAAGCAGTACAGAGCAACTTAAAATCATAAAATGAAACAAACAGCATTATTCCCTTGCTCTCCCTAACTGGCCTGACATTTACTATAATAAGCGTGAATCAAAAGATTTCCACTTATTTTTTAAAAAAAATTCCATTTATATTTCCGATTTTCCCTTCCATATGTAATCAGGCTTTTATAAAGCATGTGTATGTACAATCTTACACATCCATGCATAATATAACAGACAACATATATGTATTAACCCAATTTATGCAATAACCCAACAGAGGCAACTAAAACTAAAAATAAAATTTTACCACTCACCTCAATACAGATGATATAGTCTTGTACGCGTGTTTTCAAAACCCGTGCCAAAGACCCATTAAAAGCTCCAAACGAGAAAAGAAAGGCAACAGCAACACCTTGCCACCATGTCAGAAAAACAATTGACTTGAAAGTCAAAAACTTGGCCAAAGGTTTGATAGGCACCAACTTATTCTTTGTGACAGAGTAGAACTGGACAAGGCAATATAAAGCCCAGGTCTGGCTAAAATTCAAAACGACTGCCAAATAAGGGTAACTGCAGGCCAACGACAAGGTTTCAGATCATGAACAAAATAAGATCCCTAAAGAACATTGAAGTAATACTACTATATAAAACTAAAGAGCTTATACTGTGAGGCTGGAATACCCCGTTACATAGATAAAGCAAATGGTTAAGTATAAAATTGTCACATTTAGCCGCCGTTTGGTGGGTATTAAAAATCTAGATTTTATTTAAGTCAAAGACAACAAATAATTTTAACCACATATTTCATGGGACCCACAACTTTTCAACCATACATTTCATCAAATTTTATCAAAATCTGATTTTAATCCTGCCAAACAGGGGCTTAGCTAGCTGCAAAGCTTTAAAATCCGCCTGAGTGGAATAGTATAACTTACGCATAACCCCACTGAAACTTCCCTTCCCCATAAACACCGAGAAATTCAAAAATCATCGCCAGTAAAGCACACATCATCTTCAATATCATCTGTAAAAGTAGGCACTTCAGTTAATGCCACAACTAAACAACCAAACAGGATATGTCTCAGAAAAATGGATTGCATACATATTGCACAATGCCAATTTTTACAGCCTGATAGAAGTAAGAGCCGAGCTGCCAGTCCCTGAGAAAGCAATTCAATGGAAAAGGATGTTCAACAACTCCATAAGCATATGCTTCGTCCAGAAGAGATATATCAGAAGTAACCCAGCTTTGACTTTCCATAAATTCAATGGTACTTTTCTCTCCACCTGCAACACATGATACATTTATCAGATTTGAAGTCTCCTTCCCAACTTTTGGGCAACAACCATGCTAAGAAATGTCAGATAAGCATGGAACCACCAACGTCAAGATGAGTGAGTTTATATGGAAGAAGTATGAAGAGCCCCGATAGTTGCCTTAAGTCTATTGTAGCGAATTTACAATGTTAGTTTAAAGGAGGAGAAAGATATATTTCTCGCCTAAAGTAACCAAAGTGCATGCAGAAATAGTGCACAGTTAAACCCTTCCATTCCAGAAGATTCTAGAGTTTCTGGTCTTGATAATTCAAGAGTTCTCACATGCAAGTCTTTTTTCCTCATACACCAATCATTCTAGCCAATCTTCACCCTTTCTTTGACCACTTCTATTTGAAAAGCAAAAGTTAGATCAAAGCTTTCACTTCTTGTATGATGCTCAATAGGTGTTTTACTATAGATACTGTTGGAAGGAACGGGAGCTAATAAGTGTTGCGAGTGTATGCTTCATATATTTGCATGACTTTATGAGTCTCAAATAATCTCTATGTAAATAGTAGGGAACTTGGCAAATCCCAAAAAAAAAAAGTAGTTACTGTCATGGCGGAGTCTTTCCATGCCAAGCACAAAGGATAAAAAGTTTCTAAGTTCGTTCTGCATATTAAAAAAAGGCACAGAGCTTTGTCACAAATTCTTCCTCCAAGGGTGGACAACTGATAGGCCACCAATTAAAGTGACATATGCAAGACACAGCAAGACAGATCAGGGCAGGGGCAACAAGAAAAACAAATCAGGGCAGGAATAAGAAATCACGTGGGTCCCATGTGATTACTACCAACAGCATGTGCAAACCGTTAGAGGGAGATTCCAGAGGATCAGCATCAACTATAAGAGGCAAAGAAAGGGCAGGAAAAATTGAGTAGACAGTGAGGAGAGAATGGGCCTCTTGAATTGCTCATATATTTTGTAATTTCCTCTTTCATTTACAATTCTGTTTTTGTAATCCAGCGAGAGAAATCAACTAGTTAGCCCCATTATTTTCATTGTTTAATCCTCAGCCATTCTATCCAATACACATCAGATTTGTTCCTATCATTCTGGTATCAGAACACTATCCTGGAGATGACACTTTCCAACCGCGTTGAAGGTATTGAGGGTCGAATGGATGAAATGCAGCAAGGGTTACAGATTGGGCTCGACTCCTTGCGATCAGATTTTCAGATGTCCGCTATGATGGAGAAATTCAATTGGATGATGACCAAGTGGAGGAACAGGAGAGAGAAAGGAAAGGGAAGATGGAACGAAGGGGTAAAGGCACCAGAAATGACACCCAGTTCTGAGAATAAGCCTGAACTGACTGAGGCCAGTCAAGGAGTGGAAGGAGCAGGTTTCAGGGGTGGGCTATGGTGACCAAACTATCGAAACAGGAGATTGGAGATACCTGTGTTCGACGGCAATGACCAGGATGGGTGGATTTTTAAGGCAAAGAGGTATTTCTCCATTAATCAGATGGGGGAGGAGAAAAAAAATGGAAGCTACAGCTGTGTGTTTGGAAGGTGAGGCCCTGGCGTGGTTTCAATGGGAGAAGAAGAGGCGGAAATTGCGGAGCTGGGAGGAGCTTAAGTTGTTGATGTTGGAGAGATTTCGATCATCCCAAGAGGGGACCCTTGAGGAGAAATTTCTGGCACTCCAGCAAGAAGGCTCCGTTCAAGATTATAGGCGACGATTTAAGACATTGGCAGTACCTCTCGATGTAGTATCTGAAGCAATCCTGGAAGGGAACTTCATTAGTGGCTTACAACTCGAAATTCGGGCTGAAGTTAGGATGTTAAGGCCTAAAAGATTGGCGCAAATGATGGAAGTAGCCCAGCGCATAGAAGAAAAGAATCAGGTTATTAAGTTGGCCCAAGAAGGATTCAGCCCAAATAGAGGTAAAGTTTATAACCATCAGCACTACCCGATTCCAAATCAATCAGCGTTTTCTTCTGCCAAATCACCTTCTTCTATGGGTTCTAGGATTGTTCCCACTGGGAAAATTGCCCAGCCCACGCATCCACCCTTCAAAAAATTAAGTGAGGCCGAATTACAGATGAAAAAAAGAGAAGGGTTTGTGTTTTCGTTGTGACGAGAAATACACGGTTGGGCATAGATGCAAAAATAAGGAGTTGTAAGTGTTGATAATCCAAGAAGAAGAAGGGCAAAAAACAATAGAAGAGGAGCCAAATGAGGGTAGAGACAGTGAGAATATGGAGGCTACTGAGTCGGGAGAAATGGTTGAACTATCAATGAATTCGGTGGTGGGACTGACCCCAACTTGAACCATGAAGATAAGGGGAAAAATCGCGGGGTAAGCAGTAGTGGTTCTAATCGATTGCGGGGCTACCCATAATTTTATTTCAATGGAGTTGGTGTAAAAATTGGGGCTAACTAGAACAGCCACTACCGGTTATGGAGTAATCATGGGGACGAGCCTCGCCGTACAAGGTGTGGGAGTGTGTGAACGTCTGGAACTATCACTTCAAAACATTGAGGTTGTTGAGGACTTCTTGCCTCTAGAATTAGGCGACTCTGATGTGATTCTAGGGATGAAATGATTAGCCACCTTAGGTGGAACGCAGGTTAACTGGAAGGAACTAATAATGAACTTTAAAATGGGGGGCACATCTGTTACATTGAAAGGGGACCCCAACCTAAGCAAAACCTTGGTTACTATGAAATCAATGATGATAACGTTTAGGGAAAATGGAGAGGGAGTGTTGCTGGAGCTACGGAGCTCGGAGCATCACAACCAGTGTTCTAAAAAGCGTAAAGCGTGACTAGGCGTGGAGGCCAAGTTTCAAATTTTACGAGCCGCCTAGGCGTAAAAAACGTTTTTTTATTATAAATTTTTAATCATTGTAAAAAACATTCAATAATTCATATAATATATACCAAACATCTAAAATTATAAAATATTGTATGTACTTAATAATTCCTACAAAAAAGATAAGTTTCAAAATTATAATTACATAACATAGATAGCTTGTAGCTTAATTTAAATCTTATCTAACTCTTTATCGAACTCCAATTCAATAACTTCTTCATCTACAAAATAAAAATAAAATTAAGCGGTCAACGTTCTCGCTTAATTTTCGCTTAAGCTCAAGGCGAAGAGGCTTAGTCACACTTCGCGCCTAGGCGCGCTTTTTAGAACACTGATCACAACTGAGATTAATGAGTTACGGATTGAGACTCCAAAGGCATTTGAAGGGGCATTAGTAGAATTTTCTAGGGTGTTTGAAAACCCCACGGCCTACCGCTGAGCCGCAGTCGAGATCATTCTATTGTATTGCAACCAAGGGTAGCACCAGTTAATGTTAGGCCATACTGCTATCCATATGTACAAAAAAATGAGATCAACAGATTGGTTCAGGAGATGTTAGCAGCGGGTATCATTAAACCGAGCACAAGCCCCTTTTCCAGTCCAGTAATTAAAAAAAAGGATGGGACTTGATTTTTTGTGTAGACTACAGGACGTTAAATTGAGGCACTTTGTCTTAGTTTTTTTTTATGATATTCTGGTCTATAGCCGCAATATGGAAGATCATTATGCGCATCTAAAGTGTGTGTTGACCTTGCTTGCTAAACATCATCTCTATGCAAATAAAAAGAAATGTCAGTTTGGATAGACGGAGATTGAATACTTGGTGCACATCATCTCAAAGAGGGGGTAGCAGCGGATCAAACAAAAATTAAGGCGATGTGTGGTTGGTCTAGTCCACGGAATCTCAAAAATTTTCGAGGATTCTTGGGCTTAACTTGGTACTATCGACGATTCATGCAAGGATATGGAAAGCTAGCTTGGCCATTAACCGAAAGGTTGCGTAAGGACAACTTCTATTAGGACGAGATAGGTGAGGCTTCGTTCCTAAAGGTTGAAGGAAGCTATGGTTTCAGTTCCTATGTTTGCATTGCTAGATTTTAGCAAGCCATTTATTGTGGAGACTAATGCTTCAGGGCACAGACTTGGGGCAATTTTAATGTAAGGACATCGTCCAATAGCTTATTTCAGCCATGCACTAAATCCTCATAGCCGTAGCAAGTCAGTCTATGAACGGGAATTAATGACAATTGTATTTGCTGTCCAAAAATGGAGGCATTATCTCTTGGGGCAGAAGTTTATTGATTGGATGGATTAGAAAAGCTTGAAGTTTCTGATGGAACAAAGAGTGGTCAATCCCGAATATCAAAAGCGGTTGGTTAAACTAATGGGATATCACTTCGACATACTGTATCGGTCGGGCCTAGAAAATAAGACAGCAGATGCATTATCACTGATAAACTCTGCGGCTGAATTGATGGCGATAACAGTCCCGAAGGTGCTTTCACTAGAACAACTAATAGAGGAGGTAAGGGATGATGAAAGCTTTGGAAAAATTGTGCATGATTTAGAAGCAAATCGGCTATCCCATCTTGAATATTCTTTGTCACAAGGGAAATTGTTGTACAAAGGTCGACTAGTATACCAAAAGGGTCTGTCTTGGTGCCTTTATTGTTACAAGAAGGCCATGATGGGAGCATTGGAAGGCACTCCTGGTTCCTAAAAACCCACAGGTGCTTAGCAGCAAATGTGTTTTGGAAGGGGATGAGAAAGTACGTCCAACAGTAAGTAAGTCAGTGTGCCGTATGCCAATAGAATAAGTACTTAGCTTTGTCACCTGTAGGCCTTTTGCAACCGCTACCCATACCTGATCAAGTGCGGGAAGATATTGCTATGGACTTCATCAAAAATCTGCTAGTATGGACACAATCTTGGTGGTGGTGGACCGATTAAGCAAATATGCACATTTTGTGGTGTTGAAGCAACCCTTCACAGCTACTGTGGTTGTAGCCTTCATAAAAGAGGTGGTACGCTTACATGAGGTGCCAAAGTCCACAGTGTCAGACCGTGATAAGATTTTTATGAGTAATTTTTGGGAGGAGATATTTCGCCTATAGGGTACTAAACTTAATCGGAGAACCGGTTACCACCCTCAGTCGGATGGAGAATCAGAAGTGGTAAATCGCACACTGGAGACGTATTTATGTTGTTTCGCTTCATCCAAACCAAGAGCTTAGTTCAGTTGGCATCCGTGGACAGAATTATGTTACAATACTTCTTATCATGTTTCCTCTAAATCCACCCCATTCCAGATTGTTTATGGAAGAGAACCTCCCCCGTTGATGCGATTTGAAAAGGGTTCGACCATAGTTTCAACGTAGAACAACAATTATTGGAAAGAGATCGGGTTTTAGAGGAACTCAAAGAGAAATTACTCAGAGCACAGTCCAAAATGAAAAGCGTTGCTGATGCTAAACGGCGCGAAGTGCACTTTAAAGTTGGCGACCTGGTATTTCTCAAGATTAGGCCGTATAGGCGAAAATCCATGACAGCTCGACGAGCTCGTCCAAATGAGAAGTTGGCTCCAAGGTTTTATTGGCCTTTACGGTGGAGAAAAAGATAGGGCAGGTGGCTTACCGCCTTAATCTGCTTAATTTGCCTTCCACAGCTCACATCCATCCTGTGTTCCATGTATCCCAGCTAAAAAAACCAGTGGGGTCTTTTCAAGCAGTGGAGGAATTACCCTCACAACTGAGTGAGGAGTTAGAAATGCTGGTGGAGCAAGAGGTGGAGCTCGGGGTAAGGCCAGGGACTGCTGGCAATCTCCGTGGGAACTACGTTTTGATTCAATGGAAGGGGATGGCTCCCTTGGAAGCAACCCGGGAACCATACGACCTAATTAATCATCAGTTTCCCTCCTTTCACCTTGAGGACAAGGTGAGTCTTGAAGGGAAGGGTAATGATAGGCCACCAATTAAAGTGACATATGCAAGACACAGCAAGGCGGATCAGGGCAGGGACAGCAAGAAAAACAAATCAAGGTAGCAAAAAGAAATCATGTGGGTCCCATGTGTTACAACCAACAGCATGTGCAAACCGTTAGAGGGAGATTCTAGAAGATCAGCATCAGCTATAAGAGGCAAAGAAAGAACAAATAAAGGGCACGAAAAATTGAGTAGACAGTGAGGAGAGAATGAGCCTCTCGAATTGTTCATACATTTTGTAATTTCTTCTTTCATTTACAATTCTGTTTTTGTAATCCAACGAGAGAAATCAACCAGTTAGCCCCATTATTTTCATTGTTTAATCCTCAGCTATTCTATCCAATACACATCAGATTCGTTCCTATCAACGACCCCCCATAAAACCATGAATTGGTGAAATAAGCCATATTTCACATGAATGTTGCAGATTGTGATATAATAGTTTGCCCTTATACGCACCACTAGGTCAATATAATATTATCTGTCATACTTCAGTTATGAATTCAAATATTAGAGGAAAACAAAAGGACTTGAGGATGCTCAGTTAGAAAAAAAAATCTTCATCTCACGAATAAGAATCATATTACTTGATAGATGAATGATCTAACTTAGGAAAAATTAGGACATGCAGAAGGCTTTAAAGCAACGAATTTAAACATAAATTCAAAATAACAAACCACCCTGCAAATGTAACAAAAAAGAATTAAGTTTTGGGGACATACCTAAGCAGGCAATAAGATATCTCCAAAAGCAATACAAAGCAAAAGCTTCGTAACAATCCCGTATAATTTCACAGTAGAAAGCATAATCCGACTTTAACAGTGACAAGAACTGTCATAAAAGAGAAGAACAGATATAAGAAATCCTAGTTAAAGGAATAAGTCTTTTAATAACAAAGACGTCCGAACACAACAAATGGGCTATCAGATGATACTACATCTTGCATTTCTGATTGTAATGGACCAATTTTTATCAATATGAGAATCCTATATTTTTTAAACTCCAGCGTCCTCAGGTGACTAAGGTAACACATAAATTACTATTTATCTTCGGTAAAATTTATTCTCAAAAAAATCAGGTAAAGTTTAAAGATAAGGTAGAACCAAAATTACAGTATCGACAATGAGAAGTTATATCAAAAGGAAATCGGTTGCTAAAACATTTTAACTTTGAAACCTTCTTATGCTGCATATATTCATTTTGTAGTTTATGAAAAAAAGGTGAATTGATTTAATCTTAATTTCACCAGAAAGCACAAGAAGAAAGCCAAATCAGGAAAATAAGGATAAAAGGGGAAAGAATAAATCAAAATTCCCTAAAACATTTTCCTGTATGTAAAATGCATGAAAATTATTCTCCCACTGAAGCTTATCACAGGATCCATTACAATCTCCAGTGTTCAAAAACATCGCAAGTATAAGATACGGGCCAAATGTCATTACCGATTCCAGTGCATAAACAGGAACCATTAGAATGAGCCCAATCAAAAACGTCTGCTCCTGAAATGAAAGAAATCTCACTTCTGTCAGGTCTGGAGCATAAGATAAAAGATAATGAAGGAACCTTAATATCCAAAACGAGAGAAAAAAAATAGCTACATTTGCTTCTGGCTTTTGCACATTCAGAAGCCATTTTAAAATGCAACAAAAGCAATCATCAGAAAGATAGAGCAAAGAAACAACAGATAGTGCAGCTAAAAACATAGAAATAAAGAATGTCACAGACCTCAGGCTGATGGTATGAAGCTAAATGCTCAAAGATAAGGTACATGGAAAGAACAAGAGCCACCGAAGCAAATATTGCTGCACTGCAAATTGTCCAGCTGTATAGTGATGAAGATCCAGTGAGTATATTAATGGACCAAAATTTTCCTTGTCTTCTAGTCGACTCAACCAAACTGGCAAGATATAATAATGAAAGCAGAATCCCCTTCCATCCCATGGCAAATCTTAGAAGTGACAGCTTCCCATCAATCAATGAAGATATTCCACTTTGGATGCATAATCCACTTGTCCCTTTGAAAGAAATTAATGTAACTGATAAAACCAGTGTAGTTGACCTCAGGAGTGTCTAACACTGCATTTCTCCGAGTAATGACTGCTTGCGCAATAGGAAATTAACAATCTTGAAAGGCTGGCACGACAAGGCCTGCCAAGAATTCAGAAAAATGTATCATGAAAGAGGAGCACATAAGCAAGCAGCCAGGAAGAATGCAATCTTAATTGAGCTCTAAAAATGTTACTTTACCCGCCATGCAGTCAATAAATGATTTTATAAACAAAAGGGGAAGTTTAACAGAGAATAACAAAATTTCACAAATGATGGCAGACTTTTGCAAGATGGCAAATAACAAAACATTATTATCTAACTGAATTTGGTCCTTGTAATATAGAACAGAAATTACTAGCGGAAAGTCGAACATTGTGATCATGTCACACGCATAGAAAAATTGAACATGTGATCGAAATGTTAAAATGAACTCTCTTTTTTGTCTAGTACTAAATCAATAATATAAGCATGCCCATTTTAAGCATAACTATTGAATCACATATCTAAAACTATGAGTTGTTAAGGGAAACATAAGAATATTTGTTTAAATTTTGTTTTCAATGTGACCATCAAGTGCTGTTTATATTCATTCCTTCATCAAAAGCAAGACATGACAGGTCATGTGTACAACTTTTTCATGAATACTCCATTTAATAGGAGGTGCGAATCAGGATATTGGTTGCATTTAATTCATCACAAAAGCTTAAGCCATTTGGGGGGAGAAATTATAATTTTTTTTTTTTAATTTATTTCTACACCATTCTCCATCAGATATGACCAGATCACTGTTAACCAAAAGGCTGAACAAATGTACAGTTTTGATAGGTAGTTGACAATAATCGAATCAAGACTTTTATACATTGCGATATAATGTTGAACTCCCTCCATGGAGCTTGAGTAGGAACAAGTTTATTATTTAAATTTCTTTTCTTTTTCAACAAAAAAAAAATCATTAATTTTCTTGTAATAATATACGTTAAGCACCAAGCGGTGTGCCGCGAAGACTAAACAAAACAATCGCGCACTGAATAAATTGAAACCCAGCGAGTGTAAAAACCCTAAAACATAATTGATCGAAAAATAAAATCGATAAAAATCATAACAATGTATTAGAAAAACGTGAAAACCCTAAAACGTAATTGATCGAAAAATAAAATATACAGATAATTCCAGGATAGAATTAAACCTCTCTCCAGTCGAAAATCTCCAACTTTAGATCAATTACTCACTTTCCTCCACTTACTGGGGGTAATCGAAAGTGCATATATTACTGTTCAGAATATTACGTTCGCGGTATATATATGTATTGAATTTTCGGCTTTTGCTTCGGCGGTTGGTAACTTGAAATTAATTCTAACGTTACCGGTGGTCACGTGTTAAAAGTCGCAGTCGCTTTATAATGGGGTGGTAAAAAGGTCTCGTCATTTGTCATATCAACTTGTTTTGAACTAAATTTTTAACTCATTTTTCAGGGTTAACTTATTTAAAATACGAGTCAGCTCGAGGGCTCGTGAATGACTTAACCTGATTCAATTCATGAGGCCTACAAATCAAAGGGAATAACCGAGCCCAATTTTTGGACACGAGCCAAGTTTGGCTCATTCAAATAACCCATTTGAGACAATCAAGTCGACTTGACTTGATTCATTGCCTCCCCCACTTTACAGCAACTAATACTAGAAATAGTATTCTTCTATGTAAGAACGTGGTTAAAATAAGAGTATTAAAATTGCAGATATGCTATATTTTAAGATTGTGGTGATACACAAGAAAATCGAAGTACATGTATGATATAAAATGTATAACAACGATTATAGTGTAATTGTTACTTTTGCTGCGTACAATATTTTTTCTCTATATTACATCTCAACACTAATTCGGAATCACCCGAAACTTCGAACCACATGTAGAAGGCAGATTAAAACATGTAATTGAAGTGCCAACAAGGCGATTCATATTGATGTGAAAATGATTAGATTGGAGTAAAAAAATTACAAAGAGCAAGTTAATGTTGATGTGGCACTCCTATTGGAGGAGGCGCGGTCCCACCGATGCGGGCTCGACGCCCCCTCCAATAGGGGGGCGCATGTGTCAACAAGCCTTGTCTCATGGCCTGTTTCTTTATCTGATTGAAACATTTTTTCCCAACTTCCAAATAATTTTTACCAAGTGTTACCTATAAAAAAAATTTTGAACAATTTCTGTAAGTATAGAATTCTCCTAATATATACACCCATGACTTAATAGATAAAGTCACTTTTAAGTATTGATGAACCCACAATGGGTCCTGGGATCACATGATCCACCAACTTTCAATTATTTATTTATTTATTTGTTTGAGAAATCAAAATTCGGTATTGTGAACATCCTCGGAAGGCTAATTGATTTTAATATTAGTGTTTAGGATTTTGAAATGGAACCCAAACGTATGAAATTCATATTCCCAAACTTTTTGGACGGAAATCAATTCCTACTTTTCTACTTTGACACGCCATAAAAAAATGTGTATAAATTAAGCCTCTGTTTGACCACGATTAAATTTTTATTTCTTTGTCCAATTTTTGAGTCATTATGGATGCCAACGAAGTGGAAATATTGCACTCTTTATATCATTTTTTAAGTGCTCACGATCTATTTTTCACTTCTTAACAGAGCACGAAACGGTCAATCGTAAGAAATGTAAGGTGCATCAAAGTAGTTCATTTCAAACTAGTTTTCGAGAATTTCGATGACATATTAACTTAAAAAATTCTTCGACAATCATACACCAGTCGAATTCATAAATCGTTTACGTCATCTCAAAACTCATTTTGAGTCTAAATGAACATCGAAAATAGTTAAATATGCGTCAAACGGGTAACTTAAAAAGAAGTGTCTCATTCTTCAAATGGGCTACTTTGATACAATTGCTACAATTTTTAATATGACCAAAAACAAGTAGCTTTTATATCACCATATACGGTGTTGATTTCATTTAATGTCTCACATATACTTACCTATAATCTCATTGAGGTTCGAATATGCAATACAAAAGACATATAAGCACGATACTATGAAGCATGAGTGATCGAGAGAAAGAGATAAGGAAGACTGAAGTTTGTGGAAGAAAATGTAGCGGATGCAAATGTGATAGTTTTGATCTTCACCTCTATTTTTGCATGTTTGATTATGCCCTCCTAACTCAAAATGTTAGCGTCCGCCATTACTTATAAGTGTGATTTACCATTTAGGATTTTATTATGACATCACCTATTTTAGGAAGTAGTAGTTAAAATAACAATCATGTTTGATGTACACTAAATTTTATACTTTGTCACATGTCAATACATCATTGAACAATTTTAAGATTTTTTTTTTCATCCATTCATTTGTTGACAATACGCGCACACACCTGTGTTTGGTGAAAATTAAAATTAAAATTAAAATTTAAATTTAAATTTAAAGTAAAGTAAAAAATTAATTTAATCATATATTTCGTAGGATCCGCAACCTTTCAACTACACATTTTATTAATTTCTATTAAAATCTATTAAAAATCAAAATTTAATCTCCACCAAATGGGACATATATATATATATATATATATTATGAGATTGAAGTTGATGTGCACGAATTATGATATAAACACTTTTTCTCTCAAAAACACATCGCTCTCTTTTTCTTCATCACTCTCCTTTCATAAAAAAATCAAATCTTAACTCCAATCAAGATTTTGTATATATATATATATATATTAGATTGGCTGGATTAAAATACTAGGCAACAATAACAATTGGTTTCTTCTCTCTAACGTGTTTCTCATATTGTAAATATTTTACATTGAGATTCGACTTTTCTGATTACCAACATTATGAAATTTATATGATAAAAGGTTGGGGTATATTTCTTGTTGAATGGACAGAATTTTAAAAGGATTTTTTCTGCCTTTGGAATTGGGGTATTATGAGATTAAAAATTAAGAAAACCTTGTTCTTCAACGATATGGTTTGGTCCGAACTAGACCGATCTGCCTGCATTTGAAGCAGGTCGATGGCTAGTCCCGTTCTAACTTTTGAAATTGGGTCCGAGCTAAATCGGATAGTTGAATAATACCTGCCAGTTTAGGCTCATTGATGCCTGGCCGGCCCCTATTATTCGACAGGCTAGTTTGAACTCCTGTGTTGATACCTCTAAAGAGATTATTAGTCACCAATTACACCTAATAATTAAGAGCTACTTACGCTCAGCACCTTAAGAGACTATTAGTCATCAATTACACCTAATAATTAAGAGCTACTTACGCTTGACACCTTGTTATATTCGTAACACATATTTCTCGTTCAATATGAGTAACTTACAAAAATATCCTTAATTTTGAGGTGCTTTCGAAAAATCATTATAAACGAGGGTTAAAGCATAAATACTATAATTTCACCCCATTAGAACGGGAAGAAATTCGGTGTAAAAAGCATATTGCAAAAAATAGACAATTTCCGATACCATTCTGAAACCTACACACTCCAAATCAAGCAAAATCGAAATCATACGAGGAAATTTTGTACAAATCAAACCCAAACAAGGTAGAGAGCTGCTTCAACCACCTTTTATTCAAAGTTTTCTTCATTGAATCTGAAGATAATCAACCTAAATCTACAAGTTTCCGACTTTTGATTCAATTAGTTCATATTTTTATTATTATTGAGTAGCAAATTAAAAATGAGGAAATTACATCCCATGTTACCTTTTGAATTATCACTTGCAAAAATGTCACATTTTAATAATCTTTACAGGAATGTGACTTTTGAACATTTTTACCTCTCTAGAAAATTCAAATCACATGTATATCTTTAATTAGTGTTGATTTGATTAGATGGAAGATTTGTACAAAATAGTATATAAACATCCCATCAAACCCACCCGCGACCCGACCCACACTTCGATACCCCAACTTTGTAAAGCAAAATCAAAAAAAAAAAAAAAAAAAATTCAAACGTCGTAAAGAAATTAGGAAAAAACTATTTGTACAACTTTTTTTACATTAATGTTGACAACCCCCTCACATGAGTAGGTCCCACCAATTTTATTTATTCAACACGGGGCCCCTTCTATGTGAGAGGGATGTCACCCATGATGTAAAAAAAGTTGTACATATAGCTTTGTTCAAGAAATTAAAACCAAACCCTCTTTCATCTCTCTCTCAACAAGGATTATTCTCCTTTGCCAAACCCTTACCAGGTCTGGCAAAGGAGATTCACTCACATGAGGTGCGTCCTCGGGACCCACCTCATTAAAAAATCCCTCCCCCCAAATGTTAAACACCCACTCACCCCATGACCGAATAGCTGTGCTAGATCTTTCACCGATCTGGCACAGCAGCACGGCTCCTCTCAACAATTTGGCGCCCTAAACCTAAATGGCGCTATCTGAGTCCCTCAATCCCACCAGTCGCCATAGAAATCTGATATTTCTGGCTAAGATCCACGCCAATTGAAAGCCAATTTGGTATTTTGGCCCCTCATAAAACACCATCTATAAAGTTCAGTTCTCAACTGAGGAAGCCACCTTATTCTCTCTCGCTCAATCCCACCTTACTCCTCTTCGGCAATTCAGCGGCTATCGATGTTCCTACAAGAGTTCAAATCTCGATAAACTGGGTCCATTTACAATTTTTTTTCGATTATGTTCTAGGGATTCTGCAAATAAGTTATTTTGCTTTGTCAAAACTTGTTCATCTTGTTTAGGCTTAGTTATGATTGTGCATGTGTTGCGCAATTCTATAGATAGGTTCTCGTTTTTAGTCATGAGCTTATATGCATTATCTCGTTTTTGCAAATAGGAACTACCCACTTGCAAGTGCCACCAGATCAAGGTTGAAGAAAAGCAGTACGAAGTGTCAAAACATTGATACTCGTACCTCCACTAGAAGAAATTCCAAGTCACGGAGATGATCTCTTTCTTTGCCATTTTGAATCTAGTAATTTGTTTTCATCCGTCCATTTGACTCTTGATGGCATTTGGAAGTTCGTTTTCGCGAAGACTAACACAAAGAGTAGTTTTTTGTGAATTGATATATACCAATTCAAATCTTCATCTTCGTGTATTTCTAGCGAAGGTACATTCATATTATGGACTTTGAACTTGGATTCGATTTTAGAGCATGAATCATGAATATGAAGCTTCCCTATCAATCGTAACACAAGTCTTGCTAGGGTGACATTAGTTAGAACTAAGATTGAAGTGGTATTGTTCCCTTGCGCACTTTCACTCGTCATCTACATGCACAAAATGTTCCTCACGCTACATGATGAAACTCAAAATATTACTCACACCTGAAAATTTGATATAGCAATGATAAGTATTCGGTACAAGTAATATATGGATTTCATTAGAATGCAAGTGATACCTATGAATAAATTATACCAAATAATAGCAAACCGATAAAAAAGACAATTCAAATGTCATTCTTGATATTTATAAAGTGTCGAGTTCATCATTTGAAATGTCGGTCTCTACAATTATGTTCAATATTTAAACTATCATTACTTACGGTTATCATCTAAGGAGTAGTATTTAAAGGGTGTAATTGAAGTACACTTTTCATAATTTGAAGTGTGTTCGTCAATGCTCAACTCCCTCCACGACAAAATCTTGACAAATAACTTACCCAATGCTTACAAAATCAAACCGAATGAATGAATAACAATTTACAAAATTCTACATTAATATGAGTATGTTGGATTTAACAATTCAAAAAATAGTAAGTAATAAGAAAAATCATTGAATAATTTGTAAATTCTAACCTCTCAATATGAAAAATGAATCCAATAATCTTTCTTCTTAATATTGGAATGGAGAAAATGTCAAGAGAATTTGGGATTTTTGAAGTATGAAAATTGATAAATACAATGTTTTGAATTTGTTGTTTTTTTATTTTTTTTTATTTTTGTTAACAATTATGTTACCCACTGAATTATATTTCAATAGTTTTTCTTACACAAGTCGAATGATTAAATGCATACATTAAGAAGCATTAAGTGCACTCAAAAAGGTATCTCGAAAGATGATTTGGATATTTCACAACCAAAAAAGTGGCATTTTTAAGCATTTTCAAATTTTGTAACATCTATGCAAATTCCCGATTATATATTTCATGACTATTCAATAAAAAAAAAAGCAATTATAGGCTAATTTCTAACAAATAACCACTCATTTAATGCCCTTAGTTAATTTAAGAATCAAGAACACAATTTCCATCTTGATTTTGATGTGTTGAGATTTATTTTTTATTTTTTATTTATCGTTTAAGTACATATGAAATTTCATCTTTAAATTAATGTTTTTTAGTTAGTATATATTAAAATTCATGTTTGTATGCATTGTATTGAGTTAGTATATATGAAAATTCAACTTCAAATCCATTCAAGTGAAGATCAGTTAAAAATAGGGTACTGCTATTTCCATCCACAGTTTTTATATTTACATCACACTCTAAATTCATCCTTATTAGGGCTGTACAAAAAAATCGCGAAATCGTAAACCGAACCGTAATCGTTGGTTTGAAATCGTTGGTTCGGATCCACGTGGACCCGCGATTTTTTTCCCTCACCGAACCAAACCGTTTCAAAATGGTTTGGTTTAGGTTTTGATTGTCAAAAATCGCAAAAAATCAAATTGAATCGCACTTTTTAATTAATTTTTTTTTATGAAATTATAAATTTTCATATATAATTTTATTAAAGTATAATTTTTAGAATTTAAAATGTAAACCAATTAAAAATGATACATCCAAAGTAGACCCAGAAATTCAATATTTTAATATTTCATTGTAATAATGAAATACTTATCTAAATATGCCACTGACCAGAGAGGGAATAAGTTTCTTGTGCAGTAGAAATTTCTGTACATAATGAAGACTTATATTTCTGTGCACAATAGATTTTAGCCCCTTATTTTGTTTTTGCCCCCGATGGAAATTTTTCTGCTATTTTCAAAATATGGGATTCAGTATACCTATTATTATTTAATTGATACATGCATTATTCATTCATGTACACAATGACATTTTGTACATTGGGGATAGAAAATTTTCCTTCCAAATGAGGTTGTTCGATATTGTTGAATTGTTATTGATTTGAAGTTGTGGTTTTTATTGTTTTATTTTCGAGAGGGTAATAAGGTGATCTTGCGTCGTTGCTTCTTTGGTTGAAGATTTGTTTAGTTGGGTTAGATTAATTTTCTTTTCTTTTTATTTATCGTTCAATATTCGTGGAGATTTATCTTAATCATAATAGTATTATTGTTTTTGGTTAAACAAAATAGAGTAAGAGCATATTTAAAAGACTCTCTACTTATAAAGAATATTTTATGTATAATATAAAGTGCATATTTAAATTTAAAGGTTTTTAACTTCCTCGTATACTTTAATAATGTTGTCTATTTTGACTTTTTATTTTATATCTTTCAAGAAACATTTATTAATTTCTTATCATCTTTCATTTAAACTTTTTTTTTTTTTTTTTTTTTTGTACATGGACTGGGTCAATCAATTGAAACATAATTTGAATAATTTAAGATTTAGTATTGAAACCCTTATTAAATGCAACTATAATAAAGTAAGAGCAAATAGTGTATTTGACTTTTTAAATTTAGAGATCTAAATTTACTCAGTTTTAAAAAGTTAAAATAAAAAATCCATTGAAGTTTATTTTAATCATTGACCTTTTAAAATATAGAAATTTTGTTGATGACGTTCTAATTTCATTTGCCAACAGTGATAATGAACAATAATCTACTTGGTGTTCAGAAAAATATATGGCATTGTAAATGGAATGAAATGATCTTAGAATTGGATTAATATAGTCTAGCTAAACTAGTATAATGTTAATATAGTCGCTTCAGAGTCAGCATTTTTTACGAGTGGTCGAGTTCTTGACTCTTTTAGAAGTTAATTGGGTGGAAAAATGATTGAGGCTTTAATATGCTCGAAAAATTGGTTACATAGCAGCAATGAACCTATAGTGCTTCGTTAATAATTGGATGAGGTTGAGGCATTGGATGACTCAGAGAAAGCTTAGAAGGTGACATTTGTTTTCGAATTATCAATTTTAATATTTTTATGAATATTATTTCTTAGTTACTTGTTAATATCATTAACAAGGACTAATAAATGTTTTGATATTTGCATATTATACAGAGACCAAATCATGTGTTACAACAAGGGATATTATTTCTTAGTTACTTGTTAATATAATTAATAAGGACTAATAAATGTTTTGATATTTGCATATTATACAGAGACCAAATCATGTGTTACAACAAGGGATATTAATCCAATTTTTATCAAATGAGAGATTAGTACTTTTATATTTATTCTGATATTGTTGCTTGTAAAAGTTTGAGTGGTGTTAGCTTAATACTATCTCTTTTTGCCTTTTTGTTATATATCAAATTTCAGAAAAATATGAGTGTAATTTAACATTTAACATTATTAGTGTTCGTTTAAATTTATATGTTAACTTGTTTTAAATATATTATTATAATGTCGATGGCTAAACTGCGGATTAAAACCGAACCAAACTGCAAATAATGGTTTGGTTTGGTTTGGTTTGGAAAAATTCTAAACCGCTTGAAATGGTTTGAGTTGAAAATATAGCATAAACCGCCCAAACCGAACCGAATTCACCCATAATCCTTATTAAATTTTAATTTTTTTTAAAAAAAATTTATTTACATCCACGTTATATTCTAATCTTGTACTTATTAAATTCATTTATTTAACTACTATATATCCAAATGAATTTTATATTTTCATCACACTTTAAATACATCTCTAATATTATAGATCTACATATTCCCTAAAATCATAAACTCTTTTAAATCAGATGAACGAAATAAGAACAAAGTTGAACTAATTGAACATTATATAAACATATACTATTCGCTTAACTATGTTAGATTAGAAGTTTTATCGTTCTTGTTCTTAATGATTATTTGGTTTGAGTTGGTTTTGATCCCAACTTGAAATCAAAATCAAAATAGTCGGTTTGAAAAAATTTAATAAACCATTATTTATTAAATTCTTTGTTTATTAAAGTTATGAGTATTAGAATGCTTCAAACATATTTATGTAATTTTTTCTAATCTATTAGAGTTCTAGTTAAATACAAATTCTAAAATAATGTAAAAAGAGTTAGGATAATTTAATGAAAATAAAAATAAGTGGATGAATATAGAGTTATGTATTTCTATTTAATTTTATTTATGTCTATTTCAGTAAATTTACATAGAATTTAAAATATAATATAAATTTTATTTTTAAAAGTAGATATAAATATAAAAAATGTGGATGAAAATAACGGTACCCTAAAGATATGCATACATGTGTGTTTGTGAAAATTTATATATGAATATGAATTCAAACGTTGCTTTAAATGAAAGAGTAAGATAAGGTAACGCTTTATTTATCTTTTACAAATGAATTATTGTGGTAGAATTTAAAAGTGATATATTTTGTCACTTTTTTCTAAAACAAGTCTCATACTATTTTTTTAGTATTCTTTTTGCAGATATAGGCAAAATTAACACCTTCATCTGTTATGGATGCAAGGAACAAACTAATGAATATAAAAGTGATAAAATGCTCGAATTGTTGTCCCCAATGGAATGCACATGAAATAATCTTTGTTAAAATGTACATGCCACTTTTTTTTTTTTTTTTTTTTTTTGTTGAAGAAATTGAGTTTTAATGCTATTAAAAAGAGATTAAGTGATCATTGATACGCAATATTATCGATAAAATAACTAGTGTATCCTTATATTTATAAATAAACTAAATTAGACAATAATTTTATGAAATTCAAAATGTATGTCACTTTTTTGAAAGAGATAAAAAAAATATCACTGCTAAGAAGTATAATATCATTTTTTAAAAATAAAAAAGTGAAATATCATGTCCCTTTAAACCAATATTCGTGTGGTATGATTAACTCTCAGTACCGTAATAAAAAAAAACCACTGTTAAATGAAAAATGACAGATATTAAAAGAAGTGATAAAATCTCAAAAGTGACAAAATCATTTTGTGGGCTTCTTAGGGATTTTGAGCATAATTAATACGAGAACTATAATTCTAATTAATTTTAAGGATATTAATTAATTATATATATATATATATATATATATATATATATATATATATATATATATAGACACACACACACACAAAACCAAATACGATGATTAGTGGGCTTCTGAGCTAAACCTTGAAAATCTTAATGCCATAATACCTTTCAAATCCTCCTAGTTATTATCCTACTGCAATAATTCTTGCCAAGAAGAACAATTCCCCCAAGAAGATAAAGGGTTACTCCTACAACACATCCTTGTACAATGCTCAAGCTCTCGGCTGAGTGGTAGGAGCAACTTTTAATTTCTTATGAGTCCAAAAGATGGATTCAATAAGTTCTTGCCAATAACCACGTTCTCTAAATAGAAACATCAAACTAAAAGCCCATACAAAAGGAGCATCTTGGAAAAAAGTTCATATGTAGATAATGAAGAATCATAAGACTGAATTACATACGATGCCTGTGCCATAAGAAATCCTAGAGCCACCCATTAATAGTAATAGAACTTTGTGCGAAGTTTCTTAACGTGATAATATATATATATCCTAAAATCAATTAGAACTATAGTTCTTGTATTAATTACGCTCAAAATCGCCAAAATGCCTTATAGTGGACCTAATTTTCCCTTCTAAAATTTTATATGAGTGACCCAATTACAGCCGTATTTGGGATGAACATTTCCGAGCCTGGACGGCCTATGAGAAAAAACTAAATTAAAAAATACACATCTTATAAGTATTTAATATTTTTCACAATCCATCCATTGAACTAATATAGCCCGAATTGATGGGAATTTTAATAAAAATTGATAAAATGTGCGGCTAAAAAATTGTAGATCCCATAAAATGTGTAATTAAATTTAATTGTTGATTTTGATTTGAATTTTAATTTCACCAAACATGGACACGATATTATTTTGTAGAAAATTGAAATTGAATCGAGGTATGTTGCATTGAAACATGAATTCACGTTTTTCCAAATCTAGCAAAACTACTTGACACAATTCTTAGCCTTTGTTTGAAAATAGTATTCCAAAACTCTTTATTCTACATACTTATTTTTAATCATACATTTACACAATAAAATATTATGTAAGTAAATTCAAGTTTTTTCTTAATTTTTAACCCTACATCTCCAAAAATTCACTATTCAAAACTTTGTTTTTGTGAAATAATAGTTGTCAAACAAGGACTTAGATAGAAGTCTTGAAATGTTTTATATTTTGTTTTGAAAAAAAAAAAAAAAAAAAAAGCTAGGGTGTGGGGCAGGGAGATTAGACTAGAACTTTGCTATATCTATAGGGGGGGATGTACATGACTACACAACATTTTTTTATTGGTCATTGGCCATAAAAAGAAGAGAGAGAGAGAGAGAGAGAGAGAGAGAGAGAGAGAGAGAGAGAGAGAGAGAGAGAGAGAGAGAGGCAATTATATAGGTGTTGTCATTATAGCACTTGTAACTGTCCTGACTCGTGACAGATATTTCCCCTTTACTCATTCGACTACCTAATAAGGGTTGTTAGATTTCTTTCATAGATATATATAGTATATACTATCAGAGAAATGAAGCATATATGATTTCAATTAGACTAGCTCACTAAATTTTTTAGGTTGAAATTATAATTGGGGAAGTCCTTTTTAATATAGAATGATTTAACTTGTCATTGATCTTTTTGTAAGTTCTTTTACGAGTTAGTCGACTTTCATCTTTTAAATAGATTGTCGAACTTTGCAATAATTTATTGTCTAACTGTTTATCAACACGACACAATAGTAATTAATAGCCGATAATAGATAAGTGAAGATAATTCTATAAGCACTTAATTTCCATATCTTGTGGAAGTACCCAAACAAACAAGGACAATAGACTCGTAGAGTGTTTTCCAATGCAATCAAAACTCACAATCTTTAAACAGGAGTCAAGTCTTTGAAATCTTGAAAGCATTGTAACATACATACAATGCAAACCACAACTATAAATAAGCACATGGAATTTGTCTTCTCATCAACACAATCAACCCTCTTTCAGCTTAGAAGAACCAAGTCCGCGAAAACTCGTCATCTTCAAAAACCCAACTCAAAATGGCATCGCCGGTTAACTCTCCCCATTTCCCCACTCCACCGCCTCCATCCTCCTCAGACGACAGCACCACCGTAATCATAGTAGCGTTCATCTCATTCGGCTGCCTTTTCTTCGTCGCGTTCGGCCTATTCGCCATGTGGTGCTTTGTTTCTAAAAGGTGCAACAGAAAGAAGACTGTGCAAGAAACCGATCTCATTCACGCCAATGAACACCGCAGAATCAAGGAGGCAATTGTAGAAGGGCCGCATGGGCCACAAACTGTGGTTTTATCAGTGGAAGATGATAAGCATTTTGATGAAGAAATTATCAAGAATGAGAAGCCGGGGAAAAACATGCATGCAGAATCTTCAGAAATTGTTGCTTCGAGGGATATTGAATCAGGAGAATCCTCTTCTAATTCCAATCTGAAGTCTTGAATGCACAAGTCTTTTATCTGTTAATGATCATCAGAGACCGAATAGATTGGTAAACGTGAGGATCTTTTCAGAATTATGTTAATATTAATGATGAAATGAAGAACGTTGTAGTAATTGTTGTGTAATAATTATACTCAAATGTCACTGTAATTCTTTTCAATAAGATTTAACAAAAGAATAATTACACTCAAATGTTTTTTTCTATTATTTTAACCACTGTTTTGTAGGAATTTAAATTTAAGGCCGTTTGTTTTTCATTAATCATCTATAAAAATGAAAAATATGATCGTTATCAATTACATTCAACAATCATTTTTTACTTTCCATCTCTTGTGTCGGGCCATAACGACTATATTTTTCATTCTTATTTTACAAATAATGAGAATTAAACGGGTGCCTAAAATTTTAATTTAAGTCAAATTAAAAATTAATTTTAATTTTAATTACATATTTCATTAAAAAAATTTCAATTACACATTTCATCAACTTTAATTAAAATTTAATATTGATCTCCACCAAACGAGGGTGTATTATGATTGACGTAACATAATGCTATTTCTACATAAACAAAATAATTAAGGAATATATTGATATTTTACATTTTCTAATTTAGCCCTTGCTTTTTAAACTAAAATCGGATTTGTTATTAGAGCTTGATAAAAATTGAAGAAATGTGTAATTGGAAAATTATAGGTTTCATTAAATATGAGATTAATTTTAATTGTTGATTTTAATTTTAATTCTTACTGAACAACGTTTTTGCAAATTTTTACGACAAATATAGGTTAGTAGGAAGAAAATATAAAGATTATAGTAAAATAAAAATTATTTATAAACTACAAGTTAAAAGCTTGAATCAAGAGATTCAGGACAGCCAATACAGTTGGACCCACTTTGAATTCCCAATAACATCACAAGTAATGCTACTTGTAATTAAAAAATATTATATAAATAAATGAGATGTAGTGAAATATTTCAATGAAAAAATTCTGATTGAACACGTATGTATGTAAGCCCTGTTTGAGTCACATTTTAAAAGAAATAATATATTTTAAAATAATGATTGACGGTGAATGTGTGGTTAAAAATTAGGAAATTTTTTTAAATTTAAGTATAATAATATTTTATTGAAAAATATTTGATTGAAAATGAATTTTAAAGGTGTTCTTTTTGTTATTTTCGAATCGTTTTTTGTTTTCAATTTTTCAAAAAATTGAAAACGCGTTCTCTTTCTCATTTTCTAAATAAATTTTTAAAAATGGCTGAAATTTTTGTGAAAAAAATATAAAATAATTTTTTTACGTTTTGACTGTTTTCTTCACAAATCTATAAAAATTAAAAAAAATACGAATTAAAAAATATTTTTTTAAAATGACAAAAAAAATAAATTTTTAACAATTTTAAAATGAACACTTAAAATACAAAATATAAAATAAATTCAAAACTCAAAATACAAAATTGAAACGTTAGAAAATGAGATTCCCATTTCCTCCGGCACGGAAATGAAAGGGGCGGGCGAAATTACGTGAGAGAGAGATTGGCTAATCTAGAAGGACAGATAACACAATCCATTTCTTTACCGAACCTTTTGCCAAGAATATCAAGAACACGAACTGCCCACACCACCTCTTGCGGATCAGGTTCAGTACATCTGGAAGCGCGCACACACAAAATATATTTATATATATGAACGTAATTAGCATAAATTTCTGGAAAATTAAGGAACCAAACCAAACCTTGCATCTCTGAGTGTATTGTTACTCTCGTTCTGCGGCTGCTTCTTACACTGGTACGTGTTATCGGAGTTTCATTGTCGCCCTGATTTTGTAATTTGGCCCCTTTTTTGTATATAATATGGTTAATCTTAAGCTGTTGAAGTAACCCGGGTTTTCTTGTTTCTGTATGTTGAAAGAAGAAAATTTCTTTGTACTTGAGGATCATGATAATTGAATTCACTAAAATGAGTAATTGATCGCTTTGATGAAGCATAACGAATTTGAATGAATTACGAGCTTTGGGTTCAGATAATTTCACGATAAGCAACCACAAATTATGGAGAGCGTATATTAGTTTTAATTGCTATCGAGGCATTTAGCATAAAGTAAAGCATGAAGTACTTTTGAGGAAAGTAAAAAAAGAGGAGTAAGTTTTTGAACTAAAATTCTAATGAAAAAGTTGAGCATGTTTGACAAAAAAAAAAAAATGTATCTTCTACATTTTTTTTAACACGCTCTTCGCATTAAGCAAAAATGTTGTTCCATCAATTAAATGCATCAACTGCTCTTGGTATTTTTGATGCACACGCCTTAGAGTTGAGACGCCCAAGTATGGTGAAATGCACAATTCATTTTCATTGTCATTTTTTTTCCCAATTTAGGTGAATGAACTCTGGTATAATTCAGATTCAATACATATTATGAGACGAATCATGTTACACTTACTTATACTCTCTTACTAACTCGTTTACTTGCCATTCATAATAGGGGGTGATGACCACATTGTTGGATTATTTTATTCATGCGGGGCCCATCATGCTATGTGATTAGTAAGTAATGCATGTTGTAATCCATTTTGTACATTTAGTTTAATCCTTACGAGACAGCATAGCACTCAGTTCATGGTCATTTCTGGGCACATAGTCATTACATAATATAGAAAGATATAACTATTACTAAAGAATGCATTTATCTTTGTAAGGGTGCAACATTTCACTTGGCTTTTGTCACCGGGAAATTCACACGATCATATCTTGAACTACCCCTTTGGCCAAATTCCATCATCACGAGTGCAAAATACGAATTATTATTTCCTGAAAAGTCAAATGTCGTGTTTGTTACTACCACTTGGTAAGGTACCACTGAAAATTTGTCGGCCATCCTATTGCTCTTATCCTCGTCGTTTAGAGTTCATTTTCTGTTCTCAACTGTACTCGAAACGAACCATCCATGAAAAGCTCAACTTGAAGGAGGCACTGGTCTCTGGACTGTCAGTATGCCATTATCGGCTCAAACCAATTACCTCACTTAACTCAGGAGAGATACATCCCACTAATCAGGTAAATTAAACTACATTATGAGCTTTCAATTTGAATTAAAAATAGTCGAGGCATAGTATTATCATTGCATCTCTAATATTCTCTCTAAATTAAACTTTGAAACTCACCTTCTAGTTAATATGCAGTTTAATGTAATTATTCAGGCAGCAAATGATTATTCTTTTGTCTCTCCATTGTTTACTAATAACCTGCCCGTAAGTTTCTTTATTCAGGGGCTAAAATTCCTTCCTTGCTCGTTGCTAGGAAAACCAAACACGAGAATCATCAACATTGAGAAGAGGTGAGAATTTTGAACAATGGGATTCAGTGACAGCAAAGTTTGCTGGAGCTGCAAATGTACCATTTCTGTTGTTGCAACTGCCTCAGATTATACTCAATACTCGGAACCTTCTATCAGGGAACAAGTCGGCACTCTTAGCTGTTCCATGGCTGGTACCGCATTCTGCTTGTACTTATTACTAAAGATTTGGATTTATATGTATGGTTGTGCTTAATTGTATGTCAAACTTACTTTTTAAGTTACTTATTGTGCCAAACATAATTTTCAAATTTGCTTCTTTTAATAACAAAACTTTCTTTTCAGCACAGCCAAACATGTGAAGTTCTAAACTAATCACTCTTGGGTACAGGGGATGTTCACCGGATTGCTCGGGAATCTGTCTTTGATGTCGTACTTTATCAAGAAGAGGGAAACTGAAGCAGTAGTGGTGCAGACTCTAGGTGTTGTATCCATGTACGTGGTGATGTTGCAGCTGGCCATGGCTGAAGCTATGCCTCTTCCTCATTTTATTGCTACTTCCATTGTGGTTGCATCTGGTCTCATTGTGAATTTTATGAAATACTTTAATTTGCTCAATCTGGAAATCTGGCGTGTTTGGGAAGATTTCATTCTTATCGCTGGGCTCTCTTCCCTTCCACAAGTAAAATTCCTCTCATTCAAATGCGTAGAAACTTGCTGGATTCTGAACAGCATAAATTTTCCTTGTTCTGATCTTTGTCCATCATGGATGGAGTTTTAGGTTATGTGGTCAACATTTGTCCCATATGTTCCAAACACTATCTTGCCTGGAGTGATTTCCTTTTCGACTGCTGTGCTTGCTGTTCTTATGGTAAGCATGACTAAACTCTATTTGGATGTGAAAGTTGAAATGTATATAAAAGATTGTTGTACATTTGGCATTTTGCAGCATTTTTTGTGGTGACCAAATTAAAAAATAGTGCCTGAGTACATGAAAGGGAGAGGGTGGACCTCTGGTTACACATGGTTATGCAACAATTCCCTGCCTATCCTGATCATGGTATTTAATAGTATGTTCTCCCTTGTCAACCAAAAGAATTCCTAATAAAGTACATGAAGAGAGAGGGTGAACCTCTGGTTACACATGGTTATGCAACAATTCCCAGCCTATCCTGATCACGGCATTTAATAGTACGTCTCCCTTGTCAACCAAAATAACTCCTAATAATAAAAATAATACTTCCGCTCAATAGGAAAAAAAATCAGTGTAAAATTTCTTATCAATTTATTCAGTTTGAGATAGTAACCTATTTATTGAGAGAGTTTCCATCATACACTATGTCTAGAAACTTTCACAATTAAAAAGTGAGAACAAATAAGCTAGAAAAATGATGTTTGACTGCAAAAATCATTGGTAGTTTGCGATTATGGATGGATGGAGCACAAGAAGAAGAAAGTTAAAGGAAACAAGAAAATGAACTACAGTAGTGAGTTGGGAATAAATGAAGAAGTGATAGTTTAAGGTCTTCATGGTTCAATTGCGTTCTGAGATTGGAAGCAAAATGCACTTCAAAATTTTCCCATTAAGTTACTTTTCCTTGAACTTCTATGAACAGCATCATATGTCCTTTTTATAATCTTAAATAAACTTCGAGTTCTTATGTTCTGTTACCCAGATTCTTTCCTTGTTAAATACTCTTCGTTTTGCTTTCTGTGAAGGGCCTTTTAGCTCTCTTAGTGATGTATTGAAGCACCACAACTTGGACCTTGATTGTATTCCTACCCATTTCATAGGAAAGATTCAAGTTTCTGACCTTGACCTTCGTGACATAGTTAGTCTGAGACTCTGAGTAAATTATGATTTAATCTCTTGCTGCTCGATTTCATTATTTGTCACGCTTTGGGTGCCAGAAATTTACATTAGACTAGTCTATATCTGTATCACGAGATCCCCAAATGATATTAGCCAGTCATGTGAAATGCATTCTAGTCGGTTATGCATGGTTGTTGCATGCATATGTCTATGTCTATACATTCACCAATCTGTAATTCACCTATTAACTTTTTGGGAGTAGAGCTGAATATTTTTACCATTGAAGTTCTTGATCTAGAACTGAGAGGGAGGAAATTGATCTACTTTTGCCGCTGCTTACCATTTTTCAGGCTCGGATGGGTAAGCTCTCGGGCCAAGGAACAAAATTTCTTGGCTCAGTATCCAGCTGGTGTGCTACTCTACTTTTCATGTGGATGCCTGTTGCACAAATGGTTATCCATCTTCTTCTCCTGTATATAAAAATTAATATTTTCACAGAGTCATTAAGTGTGACTTCTTGATGCTATACTTCCTTTTCAGTGGACAAATCTTCTGAATCCTGATAACATAAGAGGTTTGTCAGCTATCACAATGTTACTTGCCATGATTGGAAACGGATTTATGATTCCACGTGCCTTATTTATTCGGGATTTCATGTGGTATATCCATGTCCCTCTTTCAAGTGTCCAATGATTTTCCTTTGATTTTAATATGGTTAATCTAATGCATATTTATCCAATCCATATTTCATCATTACGAAGGCAAAGGCTCACATCATTCTGTTTCATAAATTTAGTTTTGTTATAATGATGTTTCTTTGTTATTGCATAAATGGAATAAAGTATTGTGGCTATTAGTGCTTGTGTCGAAGTATCTTTTAAGAAGTGATTTTTTTAAAGTGGGAGAATGTGTGGTTAAGAATAGAGAATTATGGAAAACATGAGAAATGATTTTATTTATTTTTGGTTGGGGGGGGGGGGGGGGGGTGATATATGGTTGAAAATGAGTTGAGAGTAGTTTTTCAAAAAATTATTTCCACACAAGCACTTGATGTATTAAGGAGTTCAGTTCGCTTAATGTACATCATGGTTGATAGTTCTTTGGACATGATGTGGCACACAGTCTGCCATTAATTTTAACAACACTTAAAAAACAATCAATGACCTCGAATTTTACACCTCACACAATGTCAACCATGATGTACATAAAGAATGTACAAGTAGGATAATTCTAAGGAGTTATTAACATGCTCCAAGTTTGGCAAGGTTTTTTAGTTGATTATAAGCTACATAATGTGGGTAAAAGTAAGTAAAAGTTTATAAAACTAGAGTTTGACCAACTTATAAACAATTATAAGCTTTGCCAAATATGCACTAAATCTCTTATACTCTAACCTCATTTATTTTCATTAGTAACTGAGAGATAGTTGCAATTCCAATTAAAAGTATGAGTAAGAATATGTGATCTAAGTACTTATTTGCAGGTTCACTGGTTCGAGCTGGGGCTGTATATTCTATGGATTGGGCAACTTAGTATGCATGTACTGGTATGTGCTTTTAAATGTTGATTTGCAGCAATTTTTTTAGAAAGATTATCTAAAGTGTCTGTACTTCTCTTACAAACTTAAAGCTTGTCTTAAATTCAGCTTCAACAGTATTAGCAAGGAGTTCTTCTTGGCTGCAACCCTCAGCTTTATTGCCTGGATAGGTGCGTTCTACTTTTCATGTTTTTGGTATGAAGTTTAACATTGTACATTTATACTCGATAGCAAGGCAAGAGCTGCTTAATTTTTTTATTATTATTATTTTTTTCCTTTTTGCTTCTTTTAAGCTTAGCCAAATATTCTCTGCCTTGTTTTATTACAAAGGAAAAGGGAAGGTACACAAAAGAATAAGCAATACGTTGAGCCTTTCATTTTTAAATCCATCTTTGGAGGAGGGATACAGCTAAAGATGTCAAATTTTTTTCATAAGAAGCACGGTTGTAAAATACATTTTTTAGAGAGAATCTGCAGTGATGAGGGCCTATCACTCACATTGAGGATGAACCAGTAGCTTGGATTAGGGCTTAAACCTTAACATTCTCCCCTCATTCTCCAACTATCGGACTCACTTTAAATCAGAAAAAAATTGCAGTCGACAATATTACATTTTGTTGGGCTGTAATACCATGTGTTGTGCACTAGTCCTAAAACTAGGTTTTTGTGCAGACTATAAAAGAAAAGAAAGAACAAAAAGAAGCCCGACATATCTTGATGTTGAAAATGTCAATTATGAGGCCTCGTGTTTTCCATTTTATATATGTTGGTTGATTGATGTGCTTTAAATTTTGTGTTTGCCTTGTAATAGGAATCACCATATGGAGAGATACTCGAGCTTATGGATACTCCTCACCAATTACATCCTTAAAGGAGCTGGTTTTTGGCCCTTGAAGTTTATTCTCCTCTGCTTCTGTCAACTTTGGAAGACAATATTGAAGTTTGTATTGTGGTAACATGCAAGAAATGTAACAGTTCCTCCAAACTTCATCAAGATTCTGGATTGAATCAGTTTGGTTTTGAGCATTGGCAAATCGAAGTGGGGAGAAAGTTGATTCAAATCTTCAAAGCAAATTAAACGCTGTAGATAAAAGTAGTTGGCTCTCACTTTCCTGTAAATTCTGTCTCCAGATAAACAAGATTAGCCTGGAACTGTGATATTTGATTTAGAATTTCTTTCTATATATTCAAATTGAAATTTCTTTTTAGCATCATGCTTTCTATCCATTGTTTCAATACAATTTTATTGAAAATATAAATTTAGCCCCTATTGGTTCAGCTAAAAAAATAAAATCATAAAATTGGTTCAACTAAAAAAATTAGAGTTGTGCACGTACAGGCCTAGGTCCCTGTCAGGCATGCATACAACGGCAGGCTCACACCTTTGTTTTAAAATACATGTGGATCTTCTTGTTACAGTGAGGGGCCTATAAGGCCTTATGAAAGTTGTACATGTACGCAGTGGCGGAGCTAGCTTCTTGAAAATGGGGGGTCCAGATTTGAAGATATATAGGTGAAGGGGTAAGGGTTACGGGGATTTTTTTTTTTTTTAAGGAAACCACAAAAAGAGAGGAAACAAAAGCTCACTAATGAAGTCATTTACCTTCTCTGCGAATAGTGCATCAGTGTAAAAATTGCTAATAAGTTGTGAATTAACCAAAAATAAGTGGAAGAAACAAATAGTGTTAGAGAAAACATTCAGAACATCCATGTTAAACCCAACTAAAACATTCAGAACATCAACTTTTTTATTTCGTTTACTGGGTAAGCATTGGTAAGAATTCAGAACACACAAAGAGACTTGACTAGTCTATCAAACAACTAAAAAATAATATGGCAATTGCAGGCAATAAACAAGGAAGGATGTTAAAATCTGCCATTCTAAAATCTGGGAAATCAACAACAGATACTAAACAACATAAATACAACACGCTTTGACAACCAAATGGAAGTAGATATAGCATTAAAAACGAAAAATCATAATATCATCAGCAAGTGAAACCTTTTTGATCTTTAAACTTTTAGGATCGAAAGCTAGATACTCCTGTAATATCAATCCCTGCTTTTCTTTTCCTTTTATTTTTAATTAGCTTTCACAGTTTACTTGTCGTTAACCTATGCCTCCCCCAAAATACTCTTTTTGAAAACGGAGAATGGATTATGGAAAACAAACTCAATCAACAATTTGAATACGAGAATTAAATTGATAGAGATATTTATTGGTTATGTTTCACTGTACTAGAATTTTACGAACGATTACCTCGACTGGAATGGTGGGAAGAACAGAAGAAGTGCAATGTCGAGTGGAATGGCGTGAAGAAGTGTAAGAAGGGTTTGAGAAGACGGTAATGACGAGTGGAATGGAGTGAAGAAGTGTGAGAAGGGTTTGAGAATTGGTAATTTGGGCAAATCGTAAATTTAAAAAAAAAAAAAAAAAAAAACCAAAAATAAAATATATATGTCAAAAATGGGGGGTCTAGGATTCCCCCCGGACCCCCTCCCCCTCCACCCCTGCCCCTGCATGTACGTGTAGCTTTATAGAAAAATTTATTCCTTTTTGCATGTAATTTTTTTACTACCAATTTTTCAAAAAAATCACTATTCCAAAAAATTATTTTCTCCCAAAAACTCTGTAAAAAAGGTAACAAATATAAGTTTAAGTCAAAGTTAATAATTAATTTTAGCAATACATATAATGTGATCCACAACTTTTTAATTACACTTTTTATTATTATTTTTTTATCAAATTTTATTAAAAATCTAATTTTTATCTAAATCAAACGAGGGTAAATTAATTTATTTTTTCTTCAAAAGTTCAATTCCTATCATTTAATGTGATATTTTGACATTACGTTCATGATCACATTGTAACAATTAAGTAAATTGTTAATCAACAAAGATTATGCTAATCTTGTCATAACAATCTCATAATTACGTAATCTATTTGGTTTTGACTATGCACGATTGTATTGTACCTAAAGTTATGAGTTATGCTACATGAATATCCTAGTTGACATTCTGGTTGACACCGTACTTATATGAGAGAAATATTATTTTATTCGTATAGGATCCACATACTCATATGGTGGTCATCGATGCAATCAATCAGAATAATTAAGTAGCATTTTTCCTCACGTTATTATTTTGTCGTGGTTCAGCGAGCAAAGAATACAAGACTCCAATGCATCAAAGGAATCTCAAATAGAATAAAAAAAAAACAATTAATTAAATATAGAGAAAGGACAAAAAAAACACTCAACACCCGTCTAACCGGAATGGTAGCTGCCCATGTTTGGTGCCCCAAAAAAAAATTTATAATAAAATAAAAATAAATAAATAAATAGTGAGCACGCCTTGTTTCATAAAATTTATTTTTAAGTTACTTATCTTGTCCAATGTTTATAGTTTTTCAATTTTGTTGCTCGTATAGTGGAATTCATGTCAGATGTTTTACAGGTGTAGCACTTGGTTGGTTACTTTTTTTTTTCACCTTTGTCGAATGAAAAACTATCAATTGTATCTGTAAATAATCTAATAATGTTTTATTCTGTATATGTACCACTGTCCATAGTTTTTCAAGTAATAGAGCTTATTAATCATGAAAGTGTTTACTAAGCCCGTGTTTTGTTTTTAGTAAAAGTTATAAAATATATAGTTAAAATTTGATAAAAGATGTGAATTTTATGAAATGTACGATTGAAAATACGTGTAAGAAAAAAAATTATAAATTAAGAGTCAAACATGGACTAACATAATTTTCGTAAAAGCAAATTTCAGCCGAAGTTATACATACTTAAAAGAAAAAAAAAATCACTCGGTGCAAATAATTATGAAATTTGGAAAAAGTGAACATTTTTCTTACCTAGCTTCATGTGATATTTCCACTTCAAAAAATATGTTGTCTACAATTTTATCAAATGAGACAACAGGTGACAAAATTTGAACTCGTGAGCCCATATTTGGAGAGAAGTTTTGGATCGCGTCAAGTAGTAAGTCCTTGTTTGGTCTCAACTTTTTTAAAACTCATTTTTTTTCAAATTAATTTTCAACCCCGATTATATGAGATCAATTATTATTAACTTTTAACCATATATTTCATCATTTTTTACCAAAATTTATTAAAAATACTTCATCCGTCTCATTTATATAGATTGATTTTGTTTTTCGCATGGATTGATAAATTTTATTTAATATTATTGAAAAAGTAATTTTTGCCAAAAACTTTTCTAGTTTACCCTTATTTATATTTGTACAATTTCAAAATTAAATAAGAGTATATTAGTAAATCAATCCTTATTTTTTCAAATTCTTCTTCATATATTGCTATGTCTGTATATATTTGCTTAAACGATGTCTCTTCCATTGTTTATTAATTTTTTTGTTTATTGAAGTTCTGAGTATTGGAATGCTTTAAACATATTCGTATATAATTGTCTCTAATATAGTAGAGTTCTAGTCAAATACAAATTTTAAAAAAAGGTAAAGAGATTTAGGGTAATTTAATGAAAATAAAAATAAGTGGATGCATGGTGACTTATGTATTTTTTTTTTTTTTTTTTTTTTTTTTGTGTCAATTGAGATATGGCAATTGAACTATTTGTAGCCGAGCTGTTCCTACATTGGTTTGTGGCCATTTGCACTTTGAACAGTCATAATGTTATCTGCTATCTAACTTCTATGTTTAAATGCGCAAGAGTTATTTTGCGTCACTATGGAAACTCATAGGGTTATTGCCCGGTATTTTAATGGATACTGATGGCTATGCAGTATGCACTCTTTAGCTAATGTGTAATATTCAAATTTAAGCATCACATTCATGTTCTTACATCTCAGTGTCTTTTTGACTTTTTCTAGGGCTTAATTGGATTCCTTGCTTAAAGATGCCCTTTTGATCTTTTGTTGTTCTCATGTATTTAGTTATATATTTATTGTAGCTAAAGATGTATGTACTTTTTTTCCCTCTCTCTTTCACTTAGTTCATGAGGTTCATTTTATTGTTACAGAATTATGATTACTCTAAGTGGTTTACTTTTGATCTCCTGTTGTTCTCATGTGTTTAGATATTTATTGAAGCTAAAGGTGTTTGTACTTTCTTTACCTCTCTCTTTCACTTAGTTCATGTGGTTCATTTTATTGTTAGAAAATTATGATTACGCTAAGTGGTTTAGGAGCATTTTCCTTTGAAGCCAAAGATGTTTGCAGTTTCTTTACCTCTCTTTTTCGCTTAGTTCATACAGTTCATTTTATTGTTAGAGAATTATGATTACACTAAGTGGTTTAGGAGCATTTTCCTTTTATAGACTGTTAATAAGAACCTTCCTCCTAAAAGGCTATCCAAGAAAAGGGGGAGAATGTTCAAAAAGGGAAAGATTGTGGGAATGTTCATTAACTGGGAGTAAGGAGATGTGTTTCTTTCTTTATTCTGAACTATGACAATATCATGGACACTTGCTTAATATTTGCCATTTTGTTTTATAGCAGGGTGATATTTTATGGCACCGTTTTACTTATATTTTTGTAAGAGATGATGGGGGCCTAGGTGGTGATGAGGGAGCTAATTTATGATATATTTCGTTAGCAGGATGTGTTGTTGGAAGCTCATAATTAAGTAACTTCTATTTTCTTTATTGTCTGGCTTAGGAGTGATTTTGAAGGTAGACCACAATTTGTCCGGTGTTGCCTAGTGGATTTGAATGATTGGCAGCATGGACTTGAATGCTTCCCCAGAACCGGAAGAGGATGAGGTGTTTCTTGAACCACACTCAAAAGAAGACAATGTGCAAGAAGAACATATATACAATGAACATGCAGAACATGGGAAAAGCGCTGTTCAGATTTCACGTCGGGTATCACTATCTTAACATTTAACCTTCTTAATATGAGTTGAAATGATTGATCTGATTTTACCTTTCTGTGTTTCAGATTAGTACTGCTTTAAATTAATTAATATATTTTTACGAAGGCTTTTCGCTTAGTGACAGATAAGGTCCTGCTTTAGAAGGTAGAATGGTAGGCATGAAGAGCACTTCTAGATCACAGTACAAGTTTTAAGTTATTGGAGTTGAATTCTCACTTTTGTGCGGTAGAATACCGGGTGCACAAAAAAATAAAATAAAATACAGTATTTAAATGCTTCTGGTTATTGTCGGACAATTATTATTGACATTGAAATTACAGATTTCCTCCCGCATATTCTTCTTCTCTCCTCTCTTCCCTTCTCTCTCTTTCTGTGTCAAGTCCTGCAGAATCACTCCTTTTACAATAATGCCGACAATTTATATGTTTTAAAACTGTTAGTCTGGGCTTGTGAAATGTCACGGCACTTTGTAGACGAGTAAGGTAGTCATGGTTCTGTTCGTCATTGTTAGAATATAATCTCGATATTTAGTAGTTACCATTATTGAATATTTAGTTTGATAGTTGTCATTTTTATATTTATTGTTTTTTCATATTTAGTTGTATTTCAATTCTATATAATAAGAGAACATCTCATATTGAGAGGCACCAAGTATTATTGAATAAATCTTAACAATTTTTGCCCCAATTCTTCTGCTCCATCTCAGTCCACATTTATGCCTCAAAATTGTAGAATTGGCTGGTGTCTTTGCTTGCATTTTTTGCAAACAATACTCGTTACTGAGTTAATTGGCAAAATATGACCCCATTCTCTGCAGTGACTATACCCCTGAATTCATGCCCCAAACAAGTAATGTAGAAAATAAAAAGAGAAATCAATAAGGATATATATCTATAGAGGCACAAAAATATTTCTGAGCCCATGCATTTGATTTGACATATAATTAGGGTCCGTTTGATAGAAAGATGGAAAATGGATGACAAATAAAATATTTGGCAGGAAAATGATTTGCCTAGAATTTGTTTTAGAGGGAATTGTAATTAATGGTGTTTGATTGGTATAATTTTTCACCTAATCAGTTTGGCTTTGTTTTTCATGCAAATGGTTACTTTTTGGGATAATTTTTTTACAATCTGTATTAAAATTTGTTTGGATTGCCAAAAAGTAAAAAAAAAATAAAAAAAAATATTTTCATAAAATTTTTATGTTCGTTTGACTTCATTTTTCATACAAATTGTCAATTAAATGGATAAAATTTTTTACCATTGAATTTAGAATATGTTTCCATTGCCAAAAAGTAAAAAAAAAGGAAAAAAACACCCAACAAGGTGGAAAATAATTTCTATCATAAGAAAATATTTTCCTACTTTTGTGCTTCAAGGAATTGTACATTAGAAATTGGTGGCAAACATTTTCCAGGGCAAATTTGGCTAATCAAACAGCTAAAAGTAGGTTCCTGGGCAAATTTTGGGTATCAAATGCGCCCTTAATTTCATGTTGAAATGTCTTTTTTATAAATTGCAATCTGAAAGTCATATATACTTGGTAGCAAGATTTTTGATGTATGCTTTTGCAATAGGAACGCGAGGAAAGGATTCAGCGGCTTAAAAGACAACAAAATGATGACAAGCCGTTTTATGTATCCCAGCTTCCTCCACGTGATGATGGGTATCAAATGAAAAGACAGAGACCTCATAATAAACTTCCCCCAGGTAAGTGCAATTTTGTTGCATGGATCAGTTAATCATTTCTAGTACAAGTTCTTGGGAGGTGTCAACTGAGAAACAGCGACATGATAATAAACTTCCTCCTCTAGTTCTGAGCTTGATGTGTGAAGAACTATTGTGGTGTTTGTTCATCCAAATTGACTTTGACGATTATTTAAGTATTCCAATTTGTTATCAATAATCTAATCCGAAATTATTTAAAGAGAGGGAAGAATGAAAGGTGTTAAGGAAGTAGTTGGTTCAATGAGTTTATAATTTGTAGCTTTCTCCTGTCATTTTATTAACTAAAACAAATTAAAGCAGGTACCTGGTACCAGAAAGTCTGAATCATCATTGTTAGTTGTATGGTCGAGCCACCATGCTGTTAAAAAAAATTGAGAAAATGGTAACTTAGTGTACCTTTAAAAATTTTAAGTTCGAAAATCATACGGTCAAGAAAATGGTGAAAAATCCAAAATTTTGATTAAGTTTCAAAATATTAGGACAAACAAATTCTTAATTCAAATGAAGATCTTCAGATTCTTTATAAAATGTAAACTTGAGTCCAGGGCTTTTCTCGAATAAAAAAAGAAGTAATTCATTGAACTGTACACTCATGCTTTGATCTTGCACTTGAGTAACATTAAATTTTTATTTCAAGGACTTCATGCTTTAATCTCAAATCAAATAGTGTAATATGATCAAATCACTTCAAGAGTCTTCCAATATTCCCCATATCCTAATTTTATTGTCTTTATCATGTTTAAATTGAGAATACACTCCTTTTGTATTATCCCTTCATTAATAAATTGAGTTGATTACCTATCAAAAAAAAAAATTCCCCATATATGCTATTATCTCGGACTTGATTGACTGCAAATCTCTAATCAAATGATAATTTTTGATTAAATTTTGCCTTGAATGATTATAAAAACTTAATGCATGAGAGAACTTGCTTGAGTACAGAATTGTGTCTGACCATTTCATACAGGTATAAGAGGGCCATTCGTAATTAACTGATGATATGGCATAATGTAATTGATTCTCAATGTCTTCTAAAGAGTAAAACACTAAGCTCTTGAGTTCAAAGGTCATTCAACTGTGAATCAACTGATAATGAACTTTTGTTCCAGCTTGTTGAACTACTAGAAGAAGAGTCATTTTAACATGCAACATATGGAAGGAAATGGAATCACACAACGCATTGAAGTGAACTCCTTTTCCCATTCCCATCTGAAAATCAATCAATTTCGAAATTCTGTCCAGACATTCACAAAACTTACTGAACTACCGCAAGTTTTAATCTTTTCATTGAGGATAGGTGATAAAGAAAACAAAGAATAAAAATGTTTCCCAGCAACTCTTTTGACTAGCTTTCATACTTGATTACTCAGGGAGCCCTGCATTGCTATAGACATGAGTGGCGTACTTGATATTTTGTACATCCATAAAGATATCGCTGTTAAATAACTTTTGCATCTTGAAGGAAAAAGCTGGTTTAATTGAATCAACTTAGAATTTGGTAGCAGGCAGGTTATTATGTACATTGTATATGTTCTATTTTCAATTCTATCATCTGTGACTCTATAGTTCATTTTTCTTTTACATTCAGGGACAACTTACGATTATTAAGACAATCTTACTATTATGCCACATGGAAAGCTGATGGAACACGATATATGATGTTAATAACTATGGACGGCTGTTACTTAATTGATAGGCATTTTGTTTTTCGAAGAGCTCAAATGAGATTCCCTTGCAGACTCAGCAATGAAGTATGCATGCTTACTTGCTATCTGGATATTTTCAGCTTTAAATAGCTTCATGATTGAAATTATTCTTGCCAATGATTTTTCTCTTAATACTCTTATGTCTCTCTGCTAGGGACTAGCTGAGAAAGTCCACCATTTCACATTACTTGACGGGGAGATGATACTTGATACCTTGCCTGATTCTCAAAAGAAAGAAAGAAGATATCTTATTTATGATATGATGGCAATTAATCAGGTGTCAATCGTGGAGGTAAACTATAAAGTTATGCAATGTAAGGCGTGAGTTAATAGCTATTTTTCTTGGAAACTCGATGACTGTATCTTTCTAATGGCTGTAGCACCTCCATCCTGTGTTGCTGATCTGGTTGTGTATTTAGGGGTATGGTTGCTACATTACTAATGGTTAGCTAGACCACATTTTAAACTATTTTCCATAGTTTTGCAAGAGTCTTAGGAGCCTTTCATTTCAGCTATCGACTTCACTCCATTGCCTAGCACTTCAGTTTTTACTGGTTAGGGAATAAGTTCATGCCTGCTGCTTAAGGTGTGTTTCTTTGGTAAAAATTGGAAAACGAATACAGAGAATAAAGAAAATCAGAAAATCGAATTCTTTTGCTTCTCTTTTTCCTTTTCTTTAACTCTTAACTAAGCTGTTAACAGTTTTTTTACTCCTTACAATGCAGTTTCTTTGGCCATAAACTAATGTAGCTTGCTGCCCAGAAAATGTTGTTCTCTATTGTTTCTGGGTTAATATTTTTGTGTACATTTTGACGGTTGAGGACCCCTCCCCCCTTCCTAACAAAAAAGTATTATCTAGACAATAAGGAAGAGGGTGTCTTTTTCAAGATGCAGTGATCGAGGGTTTATTGTAGTGGTAAAGGCGGCTAGAGCATTAATTTCATTTGTTATCTTGTCAACAAGTTCATACTTAAGTTCACAATCGAGTTGATTGATCTTAACTCTGAAACACCGTATTGCTTGTAATTTGCATCCTTCCCAGGTTATTATCTGGATGGCATTCGAAACCTAACTTGTAATATATGAGATACATGCTCACTGTTCTGTTTTCTTCTTGCAGAATTATAGTGAAATGGGTGATTTATGCTTAATATAAATGCAAGATATAGTTGTGTAGAGGTTTTCTATTGTTACTAAAAATTCACTATTTTAGGCAGTCGAAGTAAATTGATGATTCTCGTGAAGACACACTTCAATTAACTTGCACTTGATCAGTCGTCAAAACTAATGCTTCTGGTCTTGCACAGCCTGGAAAGTGGCTTCCATAAAGTGCAATTTTATTGCGTATCCGGGCAGTATTTACTTGATGCAGAAAAGGCTGCCAATTATTCGATAGAGATCGTAATAGATATTTTGTAGAAGACTTTCCAAGAATTTAGGAGCATTTTAAAGGATATTATTAGTTTTTATTTTATTTCTTGGAACAAGTTTTTCCTTGAGTTAGATTAAGTTAAACCCTTATATAAAGAAGGGTATGCGAAGGTTTTAATTACACTCTATTTATTGAATACAGTACTATTTTCTCTCAATTCTCCTCTTATTCATGGCTCTCTCTTTTTTTTGCTTCCCTCCCTTCTCTTCCCTGGTTTGTTCTCAGTTCTTGTACAATTGTGATCGTTACATGCATGCTCTTTCACCGTTACTTTTAGCTATTAACAGTCTTATCCAATGATATTTACCAATACTGTTCATATACCTGTACTACAGTTTGCCCCCTATGTTTTCTTCCCCAATTATAAATTCTTTTCAACAATTTTGGTTTTTATTGCTATACATGGTTGTACCTGACTATGTTCTTAGTTCAAAATTTGAATTTGTCCAATATATAAATCGGATGCAGTGGCCCTTTAATGAACATTGGAAAATGCTTGAAAAGGAAGTGATTGAACCTCGGAATACCGAGCGGCAAAATATGTATCAGACCAGAAATCCTTCTTACAGATATGACATGGAACCATTTAGGGTATGTCATATGAAATTTTAGCTATTGATCCTTCCGTCACCTATCACTTCCTCCAACTCTCCCCCTTTTCCTGTTCTCTCTCTCAAGATGATGGAATTCTCTTCTAATCTTCCAAAGGTTCATAGGTAAGGAGGAAGGACTTTTGGATGCTGTCTACTGTCATGAAACTTTTGAGGGGATTTATTCCAAAGCTATCACATGCAGCAGATGGTCTTATTTTTCAGGTGCCTGCACTAACAATTACACGAGTACTTGTATTCGGAACGTAATATTCGTGCATTTTAATATGCTGTTTTTTATTATTATTTAATGTATGAGAATTTACTCTGATTGCATAGTTTTACAATAATGTCTCTCAGCTGCTGTAGAAATCAGGAAAAATAGAAGAAAACAGGTTCCACTGTGAAGGATCATCAGATTGTTGTTACTGACAAAACACAACATTGTAGGGCCAGTAGCAAATTTTATTGCTCAGCTCTCAACCTGTGATTTTTACCACTACCTGTGCCTTTTTTAATGTAATTATTGCCTTTCTTCGAGATGCTATATACACTGTATTGTGGTATGTGATCAGAGTATATGATGTCGTCAAATCTTTTGCTAATTAATTAATAAATAGATGACTGTTGCCTTTGTAGGGCTGGGATGATCCATATGTTCCTCGAACACACGAGGGTCTCTTGAAGTGGAAACACCCTGAAAAGAATTCGGTGGATTTTCTCTTTGAGGTTGTAATCAATTTTACAATTTCTCTTATATCCCGCGCCCTATCTAAAAAATTTGTCGATCGTTGGTATTATTTGGTTTCCATTATAGTTGAGTACAAGTAACTGGGCATCAATTTTTATTTATTTATTTGTTTTTTGGTTTACAGATGGTTGACAGCCGACAGTCGCTTTATCTATACGAGCGAGGAAAGAAGAAACTGATGGATGGGAATCGGGTTACTTTTCCTGGTAGTATTTTATCAATTATTTTTCAATGCGCTTATCACTGCCATCGTTTTTTAGGGATGAAAAAGTTCTGTTTCCAATCAAGTGACCAGCATTTGCATTTTATGCGCTGTGAAAGAGTCTTAATTTGCATTGTAACAATACAGAAATTAAAGTGTCTTGCAGGAGAAAATTGGAGCTTCTATCATGTCTGTCCTGTTCATTTGAGATATGCAACAAATAGATCCCAGTGGTTAGATACAAAAGTAATCAAACTTTAGTACTCGCATATTCTTTCGGATCCTGTGTTTACTGCATTATGTTACATTTGCTGAGGATTCTTTATCTTATACGAGTTTCTTTTGCTCATCTGATGCCTTGCTCAATGTACTTCTTGGATTTTTTACTTTGGCATGGAATTCTCAAACCAAATGCGAATTCTCAAGTAATTTTATAAGTTGAAGCAACAGTCTTATATCCCCAAAAGAGTCACTTCAACTATCAGGGGATGTATCCTTATTATAGAACAAGGTGGAATCAATTTTCTCAAGCATTCAAGTGAAATAGTAATGGAAAGATTGCCCTGGTTCTGTATACCAATTTGTCCAGTGACATTAAAAAGATAAATAACTGTTTATAATTTGATGCATGGACGTTCATTGTGAAAATTATTATTCAAAATTTTGTGCTTCTATGTTTCTTTTTCCTCCATTTTCACTATCGCCTTCTTTTGTCCTGTATGGCTGAAGAAAACCCCTGCTGTATCTATGCTCACCTCCTGCACATCGTTTATATATAAAGTCGTAGTTCAAGTTCTGAAGTGATAGCTCAAGCTTTCATTCTCGATAGTCCTACTCTTAGCCGTATAATAAGATTTGCATATGAACTGGAAATTGCTTGTCTTGGCAGGGCTTTTTGCAAGACACACACTTACTGTTCCAGTAATATGACATAATATGAAGTAATATGTTCCCAGCTGGGTTCTAAAATTTAGAATATGAACAAGAATGTGCGAGGATTTTGATTGGTCAGCAATTATGTTCGTTTCTACTGCAATTTCCCTTTACTGCAAGCTCCATATGCACGTTATTCGGCCTGTCTGGATGGTATAGAGCAAATGAATCTCATTTTAAAACAATTTACTCTGTTTTACATAGCAATCAGTTAGACATGCTAATTATGTGGTATGTTGCAATGGGTCCGTCTTTGTTATGAATTGCATCCATGTCATTTTAATGTTCCACTTCTGGATTTGTTGTTACTGCCTCAGCCTCTTTTTACTCTTTTTGTCATCCTCTGGCAATGCTCCCTCTAATCAATTTTTTAATGAGGTCACTGATGTGTCCGACCCCTCAATCTACTCGGGAAACATTATCGAGTGTTCTTGGAATTCTGAGGAAGACGTATGGGTGTGTATGAAGGTGAGGCTAGATAAAGGGACCCCAAATGACTTTAACACCTACAGGAAGGTATGTTTATATCCCATAATCATTATATATTGTCCCCAGATTCTTCATCTGCTATGAGACCCAGTAATGGTGCTCCCAAAACTAAAACAGGTGATGAGAAGTATAAATGACAATATCACGGAGGAGATCTTGTTGAAAGAAATCAATGAGATCATTTCCCTGCCAATATATGCAGATAGGATACAGAGTGAGAGCAAAGCCCACCAACACTATAATTCTTCGCGCCGTAGGTGACATATTGATCAGTAAGTGAAAGATGTTTCGTCAATAGAAGCTAGCTGCTCAAATGTTTCTGGGATTTAATAAATGTGAAGTTGACAGTTCAAGGTAATGTTATCCAAAAGGATCATTTAGAGCATTGCCAGTTACAAGTTCGTGATGTGTGCTGAATCATCACGTTGTGCAATTCAGTTGGCACACTTCCAAGCGATCCTTCACGGCTTGTGTTTATTTCTCATAGGAATTAGCATATAGTCTCACAATGTATATCAATCCAAATAGTTTTTTTTTTCTGTTTTATTAGTTGTTTAGTTGTCAAGAATGCAGATTTTCTAGGACAGTGATTTTGAGTTCTATAGCTTCCGCTTCTGTCAATATGGTATTGAGTATTCCTCTGTTCTCGCGTAGTTGCAGTGCTATTGTTATGTGAATGAAAGAAAAATGTCAACTGTACAAGTATTGAAGACTATGTGATGGCAATCTATGTTGTGGGGACGAAAAATTCAATTTCTTGATTCTTTGGTACAAGCTGCTGTCGTGTTTATGATAAATACGTAGTCGCATATTGGTTGAGATCAGAGATTGTATAGTTGATAATAGCAGTTAGAATTTCTCTGACTCTAATGTACTCTTTCCATTAGAAAACCTGTATTTGAATTGTAAAATGCCAATTTGGACATTTTAGGATGTTGGTTGAGATCGGAGAGATTGTAAAGTTGATAACAGCATACAAGTGAATGTGTCTTATATTTATCACTTATAAGTAAATGTTTAGCTATAAAGTTCTTTTTTAACTTATAATTGATTAGCTATAAGTAAATGTTTAGTTATAAAGTTCTTATTAAACTTATCATTGAATTTTGAATTTCTTGCTTGTACATTTTTAATTATAATTTATTATTATTATTATTATTATTTTTTACTTACAAGTGAAATTCTTAGCTCTTACTTGTAAGTAAGTTTATGTAATTCCATTAATTGATCCTTTTTTTTATTTTTTTAAAGTAGTGAATAATATGGCCTAGACCCAATCCCCCACAGAATATTAATTTTAAGCGGTTAAATAAAGAAGGCTAAGCATTCTATATTAATTTAATTCCAGCATTAATTAATCAATCACCAAATAAGAATTAGATAGAATTATTTTAATCCTAAACAAGTCTAACAAGGTGTGCCAAACTTGTCCTTTGTGTGTTCGTTTCTTGCTCCTATAGAACTTGAACAGCTCCATGAGCCAGATCAGATGGTCAATAACACGATGATGACTTGATAAAACTGTAACAGTTCGATTGCCATTGTGCTGGATGTGATTTTGTTTAGGATTAGAACAAACATTTAATAGTAATTCTATTCATTCCTGGTTGACATCCAATGGAGATTCCAACTTTAGTCCTGTTTTAACAGCACTAAGAGGTACTTATCTACGTCTCCGTGTTGAGTTCAGACATGCATCTCATAATTCTCATTCATGAATAAAATATGACCAACAAAAACCATGCACATTCAGCATAACTCAAGAAACACATCAAGCCTAACACTTGTCTTTGATGTACTTAACAATAGGATAACGACTGTCAAATACCATGTGGTTCCTAGCCAAGTCGATGTTAGAGTCTATTTGACATGATTTTTGAAAAGTTAAAATGAGCTTATGTGATTCAAAAGCTACATTTTAACTCGTTTAATTAATTTTATAAAAACGCTTCTAAATAGATGAGTTTTCAGAATAAGTTGACCCAATATAACTTCCTCTAAAAGCTCTTGCAGAAAGAGCTATTTTATAAATTAGTTTCCAAATATTAATTTAGGTAACTTTCTCATGAAAACCTTCCGTTAAAAGCAAAAGTCATGTCAAATGGACATTTAATGATATAAACTGCGAAAAGATTACTTTGAGTCGCAATCAATATCATTTAAGGGCATATAATTTCCTTATATTGTCCATTAGAATATGCAATAATGGAATGCTCCACTGCTTAATCATATGGCACCCACATAGCACCCCTGCCCCCTTCACCGTCCAAAGTGAAGCATTTGGTAGTCCACGCTATTGCACTTACCACATTCCCATGTCACCATAAAGAAGTAAAAATCTTATCCTCTAGACGGTGCGGCAGTCCAGTACTCTGTACAGTATTAGATATTACACAATTGAACAGAGACATTCATCATCCCCTCAAGATCAGTTGATTTTCACCACCTATGCTCCCACATATCTCAATTCTGTAAATCCACCCTACTCTGCCAGCAGCACCCACCACAAACAGACGTCTAGAATTAGGACTCATCTCAAACAGAACATTAGCTTAATGCCTATATATTGTTGGAAATTGGTTAGACTTCGTGTCAACTTCGACCAAATATTCGACCTGATATGTTTAGGCAAAATAATCTGCCGCTCCGCCGCTTCAGGGCTCCGAAACGGGAATTTTGATTTTCGTGTATATTTGGCATATCAAAATCAATTTCAGATGAATGAGAAATTGCGAAGGTCGAACGACCAACTCTCTGAAAGTATCGCTCAAGCGAGAATCTAGCGAAAAGTTAGTGAAGTGAACTGAGACTTCATTTCGTAAAGTTGCGTGATTTTGTCCACAATCCTTTACCCACACAATTTCATCCTCTATATAAAGGATCCTATGCACGACCATTTGAGCACACCATCTCATACTTTGCATTGAAAATCATTCTATCTCTTGCAAATTATCTTCCTCCTTCATTTCATATCTTTTCCTTGTAGAGAGGGAAACTCCGTCGAAAATTCGTCGTTTTTTATGGTTTGAAGTGCTACTACCACAAGAAGAATTCGTTGTATCTTGGGAGACAAGTATCGTAAACCGTGAGGCATGAGCATCATAGCGAGGCAATATTGTCTTAAGGAAAAAATGTCATCACTTGCCTCGGATTGTCATATCTTCTTCTTCTCTTTTTCTTATTTTCTGGTTTTTGTGGAGTTGTTATACTTCACATTTTCATTCGTTTATTAGAGGTTTAACTATGCTCCTGGGGGTTGAACTTTTACCCATTTATTTTCTTCTTACAAACAACATTTCCGCCCGATATTAAGCCCAATCCACAACATATATATCCAATGACTTTAAATCTAGTTATTGAAGAGTGAATTAAGTAAACAAGTTAACAAAATCTATCCCAACATTAGAAATCTGGGGGGATTAGAAATCTGGGGGTACTGTAAGTGACAAGAAATTCTTGAAATCTGATGTTGAGTATGCAAAGCAAGTTCAGTAGGGAAAAGAGATGGAGATTAGACGAGCACACTCAGAGAAGAAAGATAACTGTCCATGTCGTTCTTGCTAAAATTTTCAAGACAAGTTCATTGACTTTGCCTTCTGTGGATAACCTTCAACTTTAAAGAAAAGTCCCGAAATAAACACTTATCCTTCCATCATGGCATAGCACTACTATTGTGTGTGTTCAGAGTAAAAGTGCAGATAAGACAATGGATAATCTGTTCTTCTCCTGCCCCTTTCCCGCAGAAATTTGGCTGATATATTACAAGTTAATTGCACCATATAAAGCTGCCTCCTTCACAACAGAAACAGGATTCAGATGTTTCCAGGATAAAATTTCAAAACCTCACATTTGAGATCGTCTCTCGGATGATGATATGCAAAGAAATGAACAAGAGCAATTTCCAGCACAAGTCCGGAACACTTGTTGGAGTTAAACTGGAAATTAACACGGTACGAGTAATCAAGAATCTAATCAGAATTGAGTGCTGCCATGGGAGGATCATTCACCAGATTTTTCTTGTACTACCCTCCAACTGTTTTGATTAGGCAGGCTGGTATAATTCCCTAGACTTCTATATACTGATGTAATTACCTCTGAGGCAAGTAGTGAGATGTAGGGCATAAAAATCTAAAATCTACAAATGATTATTGAACCAAAACCATTTCAAATTACAAAATGAAACCTTCATAATGTATTTTTGAAGCTGAGAAAAGCTTACTTCAATAAACACATAAGAACATAGCCCTAATGGAGGTGATATGGTCATGAGTTTAACCTAGTAACAGCTATACTTCAATGTTAGGGATTAAGCCCCACATTTATCAGGAGAAACCAATATTAAGCAAAATGAAATCTGAAAAATGCAGATTATAGTGATTCACTGTCTGAATCCGCTTAACGCCACAGTTTTACTTTGAAGAAGAAAAAAAGCCTACAATGGTATTACAGTTATCTCACACCTCTCCATCTCACCCTAAATAATCCTATCTATATGCAGCAATATTAGGACGACCTAATACATGTGTGCAATGCTTAATATACCCCTAAATATTAGGTTGAGGGAGTAAGGGTGCAGTATTGTTAGGCTTGCATGTCCAACGCTGAAATCCCTCGAAAGCTTTGCATTGAAACATAAAGAAAGTACAAGCTTCATGATAAGAGTAGTACAAGATCAGGAGTCCATTAAAAAAACAGAAAAGGCAAATATATAAAGTTTGAACAAAATATAGAAAGATTCACAAGTTATTAAAACTATATCTTTTAAACAAACTAAAATCAGTAGGCTTGCAATATAGGCCTCTTACCAAGCCTCTTGATTTCTCTATCCATTTGGCCAGTAAGCATCAGTCCAAACATCTTCCAATCACATAGCAGAGACCAAAAGGGGTGCCCAAAAGTTGCTGGAACATTCCTTTCAACAAAGAAATGACTATACCAAGCCAAAGAGTAACCAAACAAGGCGCGAGAATCAGGCACCGCCAATTGAATAACACTGAATATACCAAGCACAGGATACTACACAAAGTGCCCACAAAATGCCAACGTCTTGTGGCTGGTTTTGAGTGCTGGTTCATATAAAACGGCCAAAATTCTTCCATGCTTCTGAAATTCATAGCTCTAAAGCAATCTGGGCTAATCCCGGATCAGAATTTTAATGAAAAACAAATCTTAGATGAAAACCCAAAAATAAAATAAATAAATAAAGGAAAGAAAATCTAGCAAAAAATATAGATTCTTGATTACAGTAAAACTTTGATCTTAATAAGACCTAGAATTGCTAAATGAGCTCGTTCAAATTTCGGGAAAAAAAATGATAAACCGAGCTAATCCCAATCAGAATGCTGGTAAAATGAGGTTTAAAGAATTCCAAGCAAATTCAAGAACAAGCCCGGCAGAAAATTTCTGATTCTTAATCACAGTACTCTATGATCTTAGGAAAAAAAAAACCAAAATTGCTATGTGGGCTTGATCAAGATTTTTGAACAAACAGATCAGTACCAACTTTCAGACGATTTAAGCTTGATCAGGATTTAAATAGGAGTGGAGAAAAGAAAATCCGTTGACTGAGAATTTGTAGCCAAACAAAATAAGGAACAAAACCGACGCAACTAATTAGGGAAAATAAACGAAAAAGGTGGGTGATTTGCCAAATTGAAGAATGGGTAATTGATTTCTGAAAATTCAATGTGTTAATCAAGAGACGGGGGGTTCGAGGGTCTCGTATGAAAATAGTTAATTGGTTGCGATCACTGGGCCAGGTTTTTTTCGTTTTCTTCTATGATTTGTCCAGTACTCCAAGTGTCCGTAGCGGCGAAAATTCTCAGTTTTATCGACGCCAGCCACCCTGTGATATTTACAATTTGGTCAATTGAGCAACACCAAGAAAAATCTATTTATTGTTCTTCCATATGAATTGACAGAAATCGATGATGTGATCATTAATAAATAATAATAGTTATTTATTCATTCAAGTTGTACTAATCCCATGACGGCAAACTAAAGAATACATATAATGACAATCATTTATTTATTGTCACGTCATTCATTTATTTTTTTATGAAAAATTTCGCAGTCACTATCATTCGAGTACGAATCATCAAAGAAAGTTATCTTAATTGAAAGCAAATAAAAATGTAGTTATTTAATTGAAATCAAATTAAAATGGAGTTATCCAATTAAAATAATAATAAAACGTAATTACCCGATTAAAATTTTGAAACACATTTACTTGATTGACACTGAGTCCTTCCTTGTTAGGTTGGATAAAATCAGATTTTATGGAATATATGGTTCAAAAGTTGTAGGTTTTATGAAATATTATGTTAAATTTTTGGTGACTTTAATTTAAATTTTAATTCTTTTTTTAGCCGAACTAAATTAGGACCAAAATATGTGTAGTTAGGTAATTAATAAAAGAAAACTAACCAAGTTGTTAGTTATATTAGCAAAGTTACATGCTCATATAATTGGTGTCTGGTGGGCTGGATTATTTGCAGCCCAATATGCCCATCAATGTTGTGTACTTGAGAAATCCAGGATAAATGGATCAGAAATTTCATTCAAAATAAGTAATTAACCTATTTTTAAGTAAAAAGGAATTACTTCTTTGAAAAGTAATTTTTGCCTTAGTATAAAATATAAGTAACTTATATATTCTTAACTTTATTTAATAATAACATTATTCATTTTAAATCAAACTTATATATTTGTACGTGAACTTTGTAAGTGTTTGTTTGGTTGGAGATTGTGTAGTTAAAAGTAGAAACTATTATGAATTTTATAGAGTATATGGTTGAAAATAATTATGAGAAAAAATCATTAAAAAAGAGAAAAATTCATAAGTAAGAGGTTAAATATTAGGGGTGAACACGATTCGATTTGAGCGGTTTATGTCATATTTTCAACTCAAACCATTTCAAGCGGTTTGAAATTTTTTCAAACTAAACTAAACCATTTTATTTTTCAAACCAAACCAAACCAAACTATTATTTGCGGTTTGGTTCGATTTTAATCCGCGGTTTACCTATCGACATTATAATAATATATTTAAAACAAGTTAACATATAAATTTAAACGAACACTAATAATGTTAAATGTTAAATTACATTCATATTTGTCTGAAATTTGATATATAACAAAAAGACAAAAAAGATAGTATTAAGCTAGCAACACTCAAATTTTTACAAGCAACAATATCAAAATCAGTATAAAAGTACTAACCTCTCATTTGATAAAAATTAGATTAATATTCCCTGTTGTAACACATGATTCGGCATCTGTATAATATGCAAATATCAAAACATTTATTAGTCCTTATTAATGATATTGACAAGCAACTAAGAAATAATATTCATAAAAATATCAAAATTGATGATAAAAAACAAATGTCACCTTCTACAGCTTTCTCTGAGTAGCATTTATTAGTCCTTATTAATGATATTAACAAGCAACTAAAAAATAATATTCATAAAAATATCAAAATTGATAATAGAAAACAAATGTCACCTTCTACAGCTTTCTCTGAGTCATCAAATGCCTCTACCTCATCCAAATATTGACGAAACACTCTAGGTTCATTGCTGCTATGCAACCAATTCTTCGAGCATATTAAGGCTTCAATCATCTTTGCACTCAATGAACTCCTAAAGGAGTCAAGAATTCGACCACTCGTGAAAAATGTTAACTCTAAAACGACCGTAGATATTTGAATTGCTAATACATTTTTGACAATTTTGTACTTATGCGCATTCAATTTTCACCAATCTAATATGTCAAAATTGAGATCGGTCAAATCTTCACAACGATCAGACAAATAATCAACCAAATCATTCTTCTCAGATTTACAATAGAAAGAGTTGGAAGATGACCAAGAAAGAGAACATATGCTTAGAGAGAAGAGAACGATACCGAACAGAGCCAGAGACGACGATTGCAATTGAGAGCCAAAGACGTAAAAGTTAAAACTAAAAATATAATCTAGGTTTTGGTTTGGGTTTTGAGTTGTTCCCTTTTCTTTTCTTTTCTTTTTTTTGCTTGGGCTTGGGCTTGGGCTTGGGTTTGGACATAAATTCGAAAATTAAATTTATTAGTCTACTTTGGAGGTATCATTTCTAATTGGTTTACATTTTAAATTCTAAAAATTATATATACATGAAAATTTATAATTTCATAAAAAAAAATTAATTAAAAGTGCGGTTCAGTTTGATTTTTTGTGATTTTTGAAAATCAAAACCTAAACCAAATTATTTTGAAACGGTTTGGTTCGATTTGAGGAAAAAAAATCGCAGGTCCACGTGGACTCGAACCAACGGTTACAGTTTGGTTTGCGGTTTCGCAATTTTTTTGTACATCCCTATTAAGTATCACTCAATTCAAAACTAAGAGCAAATGTTTTAAATTTCAAAAATCAGATTTTTATTATAATTTATTTATGATTTAATTATTTAATTAATTAAATATATTAAGGTTACAGATCTATATAATTTGATCACAATTTAACGATTTAGTTGTGACATATTATTTTTCGGTTACAAATCAGAATTTTTATGTCACAAATTATTTTACGATCACAATTCAAAAATTTTATAGATCACAATTTGTTCATCGGTCACAAATCAATAATTCATAAGTCAATATATTTATCGGTCACAAATCACAATTATTATAAATCACAACTTATTATATAATCACAATTTATCAAATTATTGATCACATATTAACAATTTTTAAGTTGCATATTATTTCGTAGTCACAAATTATCTTTTTCATTGATCACAATTTAATAATTTAATTAGTCGCATATTATTTTTTGATCACAAATCAAAAAATTTATGTCACGAATTATTTTACGTTCATAATTCAAAAATGTTATAGATCACAATTTGTTCATTGATCACAAATCAAAAATTTATAAATTTCAATTTATTTATCGATCACAAATTACAATTATTGTAAGTCACGACTTATTATACAATCACAATTCATCAAATTATCGATTACAGATTAATAATTTTTTATGTCACATATTATTTCTTAATAATAAATTATCTTTTTCATTGGTCATATATGATATATTAACCAATTTAATAGTCACGGTCAATCAAATAATATGTTACCAACACGCAACCACCATCTTCACCACAACCAACCAAAATACCCCCCGCCGCCACAGCCACCACCAGATCCAACATACCTTCCGCCACCGTTAGATTTAACAAAGCCACTGCCACTGAAACACCACCACCACCGCACCAAACTGTAAACATCATCACCACCACCCAAACTCCACTAAAACTACTGTGACCCCCAAAACCACCATCTACACCACTTCCACCACAACTGAACACAGTAGCTTGCACCCACCATCTAGAACATCTCACCCACTTCCGAGCACCATCTACATCGTCTCCACCACCGTCGAACATCATCATCCGCGCCACCATGACCATTCAAATAAATGGACCCAAAAACTCTACCCAATGCACACCACCACCATCTCGCACCGCACGCCACACACCATCTTGCACCCACATCACACCACAATCGAACAACACAGAAATCTGTCGACGACCAAAATAAGAAATAAAAAATAGATCTGGGATGGAGCAAGGAGGAATGCGTAGCAACATCAGATCGTGCAACGATGTCGTTGGTAGCGCTTCTCGGCTGTCCAGTGGAATAGAGAGAATGAAAATAATTAGGGTTTTGTGTAGGTGGTGTTGGTGAGTGTGGTGATGTTGGCGACAGTCGTGGCAGTGGCAAGAGAAGAGCGACGAGAGAGGAGAGGTAGAGAGAGAACGATCTTGAGGAAATGAGGTGGGGATAGAGGGAGGCAGGGTTAGTTTATAAATTAATTTAATCTAATAATATATTTTATTTAATATAATATATTAATTAACAAAATATCTGATTTTTGAAATAGTAAACCAATCATATGATTTATAAAATGGAATCTTTAAAAATACACTTCTATGTAATTTCCAAAAAAAATTCTCAAACAAGTCCATTCTTGAGATGGACTTACCCTCCAATAAGCTGAGCCCAACACTACCTAATTTTTCTAGATGAAGCCCACCTGCCATCTTGAAAAATATGAAGAGTTTACCGCAATGATAGATATGTTCTCAACTCGACTGTGCCGAATATCTATATGACTTTCTTTTTCAATCGTAAACATTTAATACGATAAAATTTTACAAACTGTCAAAACTTTTATTGTATTAAAAATTTGTACAATCATATTCACTTATTAAACTCCCAAGTATCCTTGGAAAAATAATATTCTAAATTTACAGACATCCATCAATGTCTACTTTTTAAAGCATTCACGAAGAGGACAAGAAAAAGTTTGACTGAACTGACCCAAGGTTGCATGATTTGGAAACTTGCCCACTTTCCATGACAAGCCCTTTCTTGTGCTCCTATTCAAGACCACGAAGTCACGGACCATGCAAAAAGAAGTCTACGAGGACGCCCTTGATTGAGTCCTATTATTTAGGGTCTGTGTGGTGGGATTAAAATTAGATTTTTAATAAATTATGATAGAAATTTTTGAAATATATGGTTGAAAAATTGTGGGACTCATGAAAAATGTAGTTAATATTAATTGTTTAACGTTGACTTGAATTAAAATTAGATTTTAATCGAAAATAAACAGACTTTTAGTAAAAATAGATTTTGAAATAGTGAATTTTTGAAAAATGTGATTGAAAAGTATGAAAAAGTTGTAAGTTTTGTACAATATTATTGTATTAAAAGAATATGTGGTTGAAAATAAGTTTGAAAAAAAATGTATAATTAAAAAATGGGGCTCAAACAAAACAAGAGCGTAATTTGTATATAAAAATTAAATTCTAAAATTTTTTCTCTTCCAAAAGCAATTTTTAAGTTTCGAAAATTCCTTCTGACTTCTCAAAGTTCATGCCAAACAGACGCTAAGAAAAAAATTCAAAATGCTTGAAAATTGATATCGAATAGAGATCGAAACTCCAAGATTGATTTTATTTTAATTTCCTTTTATCTAGTCAAAATTGATATTGAATAGTGCTTAATTGGAAGGAAAAAAAAATGGTTTCGTAAACTGATTGGTGACAGCTGGTTGAAGTGCCTCAATTATTCTTTGGATTGGTTTATGAATGCCACTAACATCTCACAGCCTGTACAACCCCACACCAACTCACCACACACCCTTCTCCAATATATATATATATATATATATATATATATATATATATATTTTGCAGTTTTTGGAAAAATGTGGTAAACTGTGAACAAGAATCTTTCCACTCGAGGAAAGTATTCACTCAAATATGTTATGTCCAACAATTTTTATTTTATTTTTTTCAAAAAGAATAAAAAAGTGATATTAGTATAAATTAACACAAGCTCGACACATCTATTTTGAATTAAGCTAGTAACGGGATACTTTGCTTTCAATTGAACCAAATTGTCATCTTTCAAGATCTACTTTTGAGACAAATCCATAAAAGCGAGCATATAAGTATCATAAGAGAAATTCTTAAATAGGGTCAAACCGACAGTTCGATCAAGAAGCATCATTTTTTCAATAAAAACTAAAGGGATCATTTCTACAAAAGAACGTGCATCATACTTTATAGTTTATCCTCCCACAACATCTTATAAAACAAGAGAGATCGGGATAAATAAATTACACGTAATATTTATGGGAATGTTATAAATATTCGATAACAATAGACAAATTTAAATTTATTGAGTAGAGATGATCCTTTTAATCTTAAAAGATGAGTATCATTTTCAAGAAAATGAGGGAGATAGCCCCCCTCTAAATCAATGAACCGAAGGGTGCATCAATAGAGGTCTCTTCATGGCGAAGCCAGGCTTTAACTGAATTATTGTATTTATATTCAGCAGACAATAAAAAATTCTGAAATTTCAAAAGACCTGTACCAATAATTCACCGACTATCGAAGCAAAGTTGTTTTATTTATTGGGTTAATTGAACACAAATAAAAACATTATTTTATGCTAACAACCAATCACTGACACCAAACCTTTTCTCTGCTGACATATATTTCGTACAACAATTCATATGTTAATATTTGGACTCATTGCACTTTCACTAATCTGCATATTAGGTGGAGATTTATTCTCAATGATATATCTATAAACCCAAATCAAACCCTCTCTCACCCGATTGTCTTGCACTCATTCTATTTCGTTTCGACAGTTAATTTGATTATCGGAGTACAAATATTGTTTCATTTATTACACGTATTTTTATTTTAAAATATTTTTTTCATTTATTCCACGCATTTTTTATTGAAAAAATATTGTTACATTTATTCCACGTGATTTTTGATCTTGTTTCCATATTTGTGGTATTTCTAGGGTTTGGAATGCACCCCTATAAATTCTAGACTATTTTTCACAAGTGTTGTATTACTAAAATATAGAATAATTGTGTAGTCACAGTTATTGTATTTGTTTTCTCTATATTCGTCAATTGAATAAAATACTCAGATCATCCGTCAATAAATTCTTTGCCTTTTATTATGTTGTTTGTTTACAATCATATACTTTATATCATGTCATATATTGCCTATATCCGTTTTATTTCCCAACAAATGGTATTATAAGAGCTATAGGTTGTGATCTGTTTGAGGCTTTTTATTGTTGATGACAGTCATGAAATATGATATTTCTCTCTTGGACTGCAATACAAGATTCTCGTTGTGACAAGTGAATATGTGAGTTATACTCGCACAAATGGATGGATTATGCGTTGTTGAAATTTGACAAAATGTCTACAGCTTGGACGACGGGAAAGAAACAACGGAAGGTTCGGAAGACATTTTCACGGATTCATCTTCATTTCTCTAACAATAATTTTCAAGACATTTTGAAAGAAAAAAAGGCAGCTGCATTGTGGTTGAAGTTGGAGCAATTGTGCATTACTAAAAGTCTGAAAAGCAAATTGCATCTGAAACACAGGTTGTATTCCCATCGCATGGTAGAAGGCGGATCTCTGGAAGATTATCTGGTTGTGTTCAAGGAGCAATTGTCTTTAATTAGAAACTTTAGAGGTAAAGTATGATGAAGAAGATTTGGCCTTAATCCTTTTGTGTTCCTTGTCAGCTTCATTTAGAGACACGATCTTGTATAGTCGTGATACTCTCACTATTGAAGATGTGTATAATGCATTGTTTTCAAAAGAGAAGATGAAGCAACTGTTTGGATTTGAGGCCAAAGATGGAGAAGGACTTATTGTTCATGATGATCGAAGAAGGGGTAAGTCGATATCAAATTTCAGTAATCACGTTTGTTATTATTACAAGAAGAAATGACACATTAAAAGGGATTGCGACAAATTACAAAATAAAAGTAATTTGACTACAAATCATAGGAAGTAATCAAATACTTCAGATGAGACCAACATAACCGAGAACTATTTGAGTGATGAAGATGTTTTGACGATTTTTGACATGGAATCCAAACCTGACGAGTAATGAATTTAGGATACAGGTTGTGCATTCCATATGTGTTCCAATCAGAGATTTGTTTGAAATATATGAAATGTTGACACAAGGTGTCGTTGTCATGGGTAACAACGAACTATGTCAGGTAGCTGGTATTGATAGAGTTAAATTGAAGCTGTTGGATGGAACATGTAGAACACTTGATCATGTTCGACATAATCTAGACTTGAAGAATAATCTCATTTCGTTGAGTACTCTTGATTCAAAAGTGTACACGTTCTCTGTATAAGGTGGAGTCTTGAGAGTTCAAAAGGGCATTCGTGTTGTATTGGAGGCGCGAAAGAGTTTTCATTTATACATCTTGCAAGGTCGGGCAGAATTTGTGAAGAAAAGTAGGCACATATTTTTTTTTTTTTTTTTATGACTCAAGAACCCACAGCCGCTACTGGCGGAGCCCGACCACTCTTAGAGCGGAGCCCGACCACCAGTGCGCACTGGGTAAACCTGAGGCCTGTGGTGAAGATTCAGTTTGGTACTGTACCTTTGAAATTTGGTTCGGTGTGCATATTTAAAAATACTACTCGATCGAGTTTGGAGGATATGGGTAATTTCGCTTTACCACCATTCTCCGCGATAAACCTATTGGAGATAGGTACGTGGATGCTGATTCAGTAGCACACGCTTTTAGCGTTTTTGAAATTATTGAGACTCGTTAGCGACCTTCCATGAAAGCTTTGAGAGTTGATTATGCTACAGGATGTACTTCGACACTATTTGGCAATTTTGATTCTTTGTGAATTTTGGGGAACACGGTGTTTGAGTTCATGTATCTGTGTTGCATACCATGGAAGGGGGAGTATTTTTGTGTTGGAGAAAATTTGGTTCTTATTGAAAAGCTCATATTTTTTTTATTGCAGATGAATTTATTTTTGCAGGTAGAGAAATTTTGGAGCTTCATTCGTTGCATCAGAATTTGGGTTAAGGTAGAGATTGTTGAGATTTTTAACCCAAATTAGGTTGATTTATTATTATTATTATTTTAAAATATTGTTTCCTTTATTATACGTGCTTTTATTGAAAATGTTATTTCCTTTATTCCATGCATTTTTATTGAAAAAAAATTTATTATTTCTTTTATTCCACGTAACTTTTTATTTTATTTCCATCTTTGTGGTATTTCTAGGATTTGGCATGCATCCTTATAAATACTAGACTCTTTTCACAAGTTTTATATTACTGAAATATAAAATAATTATGTAGTCACAGTTATTATATTTATTTTCTCCATATTCGTCAATTAAATAAAATACTTTATTTCTCTGCCAACTAATTATTTGCCTTTTATCTTGTTATTTGATTACGATCATATATTTCATATCCTGTCTTATATATTGCCTCGATCCATTTTATTTTCCAACAACTTGAACAAATAAATTTTCAGGCGAACACTAATTAACGTTTAATAAAAAATGTTTAGGATTATATAAGTTTTACAATATCTTATTAAACTGTTCCTTGTAATAAGAATAAGAAAACAAAAATAAAACCACACGATTAGGTTATGTACGAGGTTAATTTAAAAACATAATTAGCGTACTATTTACTTCCTTTTCAATCATAATCAGCACTCTCTTTCTCAATTAGAATTAGGAAAAGGGCTTAGTCTATACAGATAAGATCAACAACTTTTCTTAATTTTGGACCACAATCACATTACAGCAGCAATGGACTTTCCTTGTAGAACCTAGCTATAGAGAAATGACTAATTCAATATTTATTGTATTTGGACCTTTTCTAAAACAATAAAACAACATGGGTAGCATATAAATAATTGAGAGACATTTCTAAAAGTTCCGAGGAACAAAATGTGGACACACCATTCTTCTCTTTAATTAATTAAGCTCATTTTTTAACCTCTTTCTTTAGAACTTATTTTTAACTTCATATTTTCTCTATAAAATAAAAAGATAATTGCAACAGCGGTCTCAAACATTTGGAATATTCACAGACCTTATCTTAATATTCATTTTGTACCACCACAGTTTCAAATCTTTCAAAAATTAACACTTATTATCCAAATGGATAATTTATGTTAGTTTGACTGTTAATTAATACAATAAATTGACTGTGACCAATTTTAAAAAGGATAAAATGGTAATTTTGAATTAAAATTAAAAAAAAAAAAATCCAATCACCATTCATCTTCTCTTTTCCATACCCCTCATAAATCTAAGGTGATGTTTGATTGACATATTTGTCATGAAAAATATCACATCCGAGGAAAATATTTTTCACTTTGACCATTTGATTGCAATGTGAAAATAAAAAATATTTTTCAAGGTACAACCACTTTAAACTTGTTTTCAACAAATTTTATGGAAAATAATTTCCTATGGTTTAAGTGATTTTTTATTTTCCAACTTACATGAATAAATGTTTCTCTTTTCACCTTTGCTATCAAACGGAACCTAAAAGCAGTTGGGTTCCGTTTTACCGCTCCCTGCCGTCGCCGCCCTACTCCATGGACTTTTCCATTGTTTCCGCCAATATTTCCTCCCTAATTATTCCCTCCTCTTCTTCACACTCCAACAAACTCAAGTCTCAAATCTTAATGTTGGCTTCAGTGGTAGCACAACCCATCTCAAAATCCAGATTTTCTCTGTTCTATCGCACAATCCAAAAACTATAATTGGCTAAAGTGTATTCAAAGAAAATTCGACACAACAAACCTAGTCATAGTGGGCATCGTTGTCTTGTATACTTGCATTCACCCAAAGTATTCCAAAACTTAATAGACTCATCAGCACGAGGTGGGTCGGTGGTCAATTTGGTTTCTGTGAGAGAGAGGGTTGGAGGATGGCAATCGTCGACACGAGATGGGATAGGTGGTCGACGGTGGTGGACTTGTGTTTTATTCTTATGTGGCTCTTGGTTTCTTACAGTGGCGATGAGAGCTAGATTTGCAGTAAATCACATGAATGTTGTTGGGGTTGGGTGGTGCTGGCAGTGGTGTTGACTTTTAGCATATGCCAGTGGCTGTAGTTGCTTGATGGTTTTTGAAAAGGTTGAACCCCAACTTTGAAGGTCCCCACTGTCTCGTCCTTAGAGCATTGTGGAAGAGATAAATTGTTTGATGATTTTTGGGTTTAGGGGGAGGTGGGGTGGAAATGAGAAGATAAATAGTGATTGGATTTTGATTATTATTTTTAGTTTTAATTTTAATTCAGAGTTACAATTTTACCATTTTTAAAATTGGCCAAAGTCAATTTATTGGGTTAATTAACGGTCAAACTAACATAAATCATCAATTTGGATCCTAAGTGCTAATTTTTGAAAGGTTTTAGGACTATGAATGATATAAAGTGAATGTTAAGATAAGGTTTGCAAATATTTCAAAGGTTTGGGACTACTACTGCAATTATTCTTAAAATAAATTTGTACATAAATTTTAAATTTTTTTAATAATGCGTTCTCTAAAAAATCAGTTTTTATAAAATTTATTCTACGAAAAAGTTCATAGAGTAAATTACAAAAGAATCATGTTACTTATACAATTTCTTTTTTACAATTATTTGATAGGTATTGAGGTGATATGCATTTTGATCATTGATTTGAATAAATTATTCAAATTAAGGATAAAATGCATGTCTCCTCAACATGTGTAAAAATATATACAATCATGCTACACTAACATACATCCTCAATGATAAAACCATTATGTGATAGAATTTCATTGGATTGTTTATAAATAAATAAATAAAAAAGACAATAATGCCGTCCAATCAATTTTTACACATCTTATTCTGTCAACAAAAAGGTCAAATTCATCTGGCAACAAAATTTAATTCATTTGGTATACATGCCACTGGCAGTTGTCCTTTTGCCCTTTTAATTAGGATCAACCCTTCCCTCTCTCTCTCTCTAATGTTTTTCTTGAGGTGCTGTCCCCACAGACACCTTCCAGCCAATCATTTCTTGACACCATTTTTTGTGTTAGAACCCTCTTCTTCTGTTATATCGCTGTGTTTTCTACCCTCAAAGATCATTCTCTCTTAACAAACATAACTGAAATAGCATGGATCATTTATTTGTAAACTCAGTAACTGGCTTGCCTTTTATCATTCTTTCTTAATCTCTCTGTATAGATATATATCTACATCCGTGTATCTATCTCTTTCTCTCTCTAGTAAAGTAGAGCAGCCACAAATTTCTCTGTGTTCAAGAATTTCAAAACCCATCATCCCCAAGTTAGATCTATTCTTTTAACAAATTCTTGAATTTTCTTTGGGTTAAGGAAAATTATGTAGCCTTTTCTTGATTCTCACCTCTTGTCAAATAGGGCTCGATTATTATCCCTTTTTTTTTTAATATATATTTACTTTTCAGTACTATACAGTTCTCTCCAGTAGACAAGCCATCAGATTCTATTCCAATGCTTCTTGATCTAATACGTATTCCTTCATAAGAAACTTCCTCCTTCTATATATTTTCCTCTCCATTTATTCAAGTCTTTTAGCTAGTTGCTACCTAGGTTCTCCAGAAATTTTGACTATTTCATGCCCAGCTACAATGAACAGGGGAATGGGGTTTCAGTCTCCTGCGTCATATGTGAGTACATCAAATTTGTTGTTCCAGGAAAGTGTGGTGACAAAGTGGACTCCTGAAGAGAACAAAAGGTTTGAGAATGCTCTTGCATTATTTGACAAAAATACTCCAGATAGATGGAACAATGTGGCGGCCTTGATCCCAGGAAAGACTGTAAGTGATGTGATCAAACAGTATATGGAATTGGTAGAAGATGTTAATGATATAGAAGCTGGGTTAATACCAATACCTGGGTACACCAATAATTCTTTCACATTAGATTGGGTGAATAACCGATGCTATGATGGCTACAGACCACCCTGTGGTTCGGCCGGTAGTTGGCACTCATCCACTCGGTTGTCTGAACACGAAAGGAAAAAGGGTGTACCATGGACGGAAGAAGAGCACAGGTACCCCCCCCCCCCCCACCTAAACCTTAAGCCGTTAGAGATAGACATTATTTTTTTAAATTTTTATCTTCAACTCGTCCCGTATCGTATTTTTCAATTAAAAAACTGATACGTGCACGATTTTCATGATTGGGCAGCAACCAAAATTGAACTCAGGACCTTTGTTCGTTTGTTCTAATACCATTTAGAACCACCTCAGTCTGATCTATTCCTTTGTAATAGCGTACTATTTGAACTATTACTCTAGTTTTCCACTGGTTATAATTTAAAAATCTTCACACTACAGTCTTGCTTTAGGAAAATTAAAAAAGTAAAATGAAGTGCCTTGTACTATGCAACATGAAACTAACAAATAAGAGGGTCATAATCTGATACTGTTACTGTTAATCTTATAGCTGATTCTGCCAAACACTTGAAAATTGTGTTGCAAAATTGGAGTTATTCGGTGGACGTGATAAAGTATGTTGTTATATCTTCTTTGTGACAATTGTTTTTGAATATTTACCTTGTTTGGAATGATGTTAATAAATTTTGTTCATTTTATCGAGTCGAGTTCAGTACTTTGTTAAAAAACATGCATATCATGGTCCTTCCTATGTTAAACTTTTCCTTCCAGTGATGATGTTATCTGTTGATGGTAATACCTCAGGCAATTTCTGTTGGGGCTGAAAAAGTATGGAAAAGGAGACTGGAGAAATATCTCGCGCAACTTTGTGACGACAAGGACTCCAACTCAGGTTGCTAGTCATGCTCAGAAGTACTTTATCAGGCAGCTTTCTGGAGGGAAGGATAAGAAAAGATCGAGTATACATGATATCACAACCGTCGATCTTACAGAAATGAAATCGCCTTCATCAGACAAAGATAGACCTCATTCACCAGATACATCTACCTTGGTTATGCATTTTCAACAGAATTCAGACTCTAGCCAGCCAAATGAAGGTGCAAGAACGGCGTTCAACCTACCAAATAGTAGCCTGATCACGACACATCTTCGAGGTACTCCTTCGTTTGCAGTACTAAATCCGTATAACCATCACATGCAAAGTATTAGTCCTCGTGTACTCGAGCTGGGACATCATGATACAATTTTTCGAATGCAGCCCACCCCACACAAGTGATTTCACAATGCAGCTAGAAATCAAGTACAGAGTTATTCGACATCATATGAATGTGCTAATGAAGGCTAAAGTTAGCCGATGTTATTTGGAAACTATCATAAGACGTATAACATGTTAGCAAGTGCACTCGGGATGCGTTTGGTATGCAACATGATTGGACAATACAATCAACAAGTTTTTAGAATATCAAGATTGTGTTTTTTAAATAGCACTTTTCAACGAAGGGTTCATTCAGGTGATAAGGAGTTTTACTATGGCTAGATGCTGCATCAAGAGGGATACATTGTCAAGACTAGTTTACTTTAGGCACAAAGTAGATGAAAATTTGGCTAGAAAAAGGTTCTTTGGAAATGAGTTTAAGAGGACAGAAAAGGTGTATAAAAAGCTTCAAGAAATGTTTTTACATATCATTTTCAGTATATTTATTGCAAATAATTGAAGTACAAGTTGTCTACCTAGAAACTTTGTTGTACTTCCTACCTGTCTTCAAGATCCCAGTGTGTTATTAGCCTTTTGCTACTAAATCATTTCTGCTAGCCTTCAACTTTTTTGTGCTAAATGAGTGGTGATGAGATGTGAAACCACGTCATGCTATATTAAGGCCCCGTTTGATACATATTTTTTGTAAAAAAAGAATGAAAAATATAGTCGTTATGGACCCCACACAAGAGATGTAAAGTCAAATATGGTGGCTGGATGTGATGGATAACGGTCATATTTTTTATTTTTATGGTGAAAAAATGGGAATCAAACGGGAGCTAAGGGTGCTTATTGTAGAAGAATTTTTGTATTAATTTTTGTTTTAAAATTAATTTTTAAAAGCACGTCCTATTTTAGAATTACTTATAGAGAAGTCATATTGGATTAGTTTCATCGGAAAACTCTGGCAAAAATAATTTCTTAAAATTAATTAAAAGGGTCCAAAAGTTTCTTTTGACTTTTCAAAAGTCATATCACATGGGCCCTAAACTATTTCGTTTGAGAGTTATTTATTTAATGAGATTTAGTTTTCAGGATGGAGGATTTGATTACAACATATAGAAATTTTTGTCTTCTTGGATGGGAAATTGTGAATACAAGTAAAGACACTTGCTGGGACAAATTGGCCTATTGCCAGATGCTTAATACAAAATTGCTGAGTCACTCTGCACAAACTGAGGTAACATTGTACGGACACACTACTTTTCCCATGTTTCCAACTTATCGATTTTTCACTTCCATAATACTCATCTGACTAAATTTGAGCAACATATTTGTCAGAGTCCACTGTCCATTTTAGATCTATTAGAATATTCTAACCAACGCTATATTACTGCTGGTTAACCTCTTTCTTCTCTACTGAAATCGTGTCACTCTTAAAAATTGAAAACCGTAAAACTTGCCACTGTTGCATAAAATGTTCTCTTTTGTTAAATTATTCGTACTACTTTCTCTTGTTGTTTGCTAACTGGTGGTATATGTAACCTTTACTGTTGCTAGGACAGTCATGAAAAGTTTCATTGTCTACCTACATTATTTTTACACACTATTTTTGGTCCCACCCACTAGCTAATGAACTTAAATTTTTAAGGCAATAAGAAACTTTTTGGTAAATGACAAACTAACCCCCCACTGTCTCTTTTCAAAGAATCACTTTTTTGCAAGTTGCATATTGGATCACTTTAATACTTTATTCTGATGTGATGCATAACGCCCCACCCCTCAAGTTATATTTAAACCACACACCTAATTTCACCACCTAAAACTTTTGGTTTGTATTCTTTATTCCTTTCTTACTAGATTCTGATACCTTGCTTCAGAATGATCTTAGATTTGATGCACAATTTACTAGATCCTTGTAGGATAAAGTAAAAGTTCTTTGTTCTTTATAGATATGAATCAATTTTCATTATTCCATATGATTTATAGCTCTATATATATTAGAAGATTTAAAATAACAAGATTTTTAATGACAATAACAAATAAAGTTAATTTCGGTCTATCCATTCCTCTTTTAATGTGTTTTAACTTTTAACAAGATAGATTCATCTTATGAACAAGAACCTCTTTAAATCTATACAAAACATGCCTTATTCAAAATACACATGTAAATCTTTGTGAAACAGATTACAAATCGTATATCAATGAAAAATCTAAACTTGCTAATAGTGAAAGCCGTACAGCTCACCATCACTTCTCTACGAAGAGACAATAGGCATAAAAAAGGTGATTATCACTAAAACATTTGTTGTTGATAGGGATTCTCCGACTTAGCAATCATTTGACCTATGATTAGATTTTGGTTTTGACTTTTGATCGCGTTGATACTATGCGGGAATCTTGTATAGCATTGACAGGTGGTGGCAATCCATGTTCAGGAACGTTGTGCCTTTGCACAAGTACGCGCATGCACACATATATGAACGACCATTGTAGATATTGACCGAACTAACAACTAAGTACCAAATGCAATGCACTGTTTACAGCCAAAGATTAGTTGAAGAAGGTGCATAAAGGTTGTTAATAAATGATATGCCCCCATCCTATTTGTCGGTTGAACATCAACCGTGGGAATGAAAATGACCAACGTGACTCAAAATGTAGTCTCAAAGTCGAAATCCTAACAGCTACTCCATCCATGTCCTACTGGTTCGTGCAACATCGTCCGAAGAAAAAATCACTGGTTCCACAAGTCGATCTACCTATCTTTATCTGAAGCTTTTCGAGTATTCGAGTCAATCCAATGCCTGGATCACCAAGATCATTGTTATTGATTAGCATTGAGGCATAAAATTCAGTTTAGTATTCTAGCATGTACATAATATAACTGGTGACAACAAAGATTAAGGCTCTCTTAAGTTCTGAAAGTTCCCCATGGAATTTATAGTAAGCAATAGAGAATTCACCTAAGCCCATGTATGAACAGTGCTGAAATATAAATGAAGAATCAAACCTCTTTATTAAGAAACTTTATATGCACAAGTTAATTTCACCAAGTATTAAAGGCAGAACGATTCATGTAAAGAAGAAACAGCACGACCACGGCAACATTTTTTTTTCCCCTTAAATTGCTCTGAAATTACATCTAAATCAATCCAATGAATCAATAAGACCATGGTAGACCAACCTTTAAGGTCAGTATGTCACAATCCCGCATGTCTGATTTTGGATAATCCAATTATATGATGTTCACAATGGAGCAAAAAAAATGCATAACTTATAATCCGATTGCAGGGGACCGTGGCTGGAACATGCGCTTAAACAACCACTGGAGTGGCCGCAAGAACTGGGCTCTCTTCTTCCGCCAGAACCAAATCGCAGCATTATATTGGTCGTTACGTACCTTCCGAGTGGCAGCCCTCCAATCATACTTCTCCATTTCAATACGTGCTGCCTTGCCAATAATTTCTCGAAGTTCTTGATCGTGCAAAAGGGGTTTCAGTTTGTTCAAGAAGTCATCAAGGTCTCCAGGATTGAACAAATAACCGGTTTTACCCTGCTGTTCTTCAGGAATGATATCCCGGATTCCTCCAGCACGAGCAGCCACCACGGGAAGTCCTGATGACATGGCCTCCAGTACGACAAACCCAAGGGTCTCAGATTCGGAAGGCGTAACAAAAACATCTCCACTAGCATATGCCTGCGAGAGCTCTTCTCCTTGTAACATTCCCGTGAATACTGCAGGCATGCCAGAGAACATCCTCTCCAGTTCCTCTCTAACAGAAAGAAACAACATGCAGTTAATATATTTGGGGGTCATCTTTAGCCAGGAACAAATATTAGGACATTCGTTACTCGCTTCATAAATGCTTCTTCTTATTCCTCAGTATAGGTATTGTCCTGGTAGAACAAATCCAAGCAAAAAAAACAGCCATGCCTTGTGGATTCATAATTTTGTCACTAATCTAAATCATGAGGACCTTGGAGGCCCCTTCAGTGCATGTTCGGTGAGCAGTAATGGACAAGACTCAACAATTTAATGAACACAAATTTTTAGCTTCTTTTTCTTCCTTACTAGTGTCAGTACTATCCAATGATCCTACGAAACCTACCGTCAGTGTCCACCTTTTCCCCTTTCCCTAGAGGTCCCACAATGAACTTCCCTCACCAAAAATGAAGTTTGACCAATTTATAAATCATCATACGGAAATTAAATCAATCATCAAATCTAACCACCGTATATGGAGTTGTAATCACAGATGTTAATCAAATTAACTAATCACTTATCCCAATTAGCCTCTATTTGGCAAATATATAAATTGTTTATAGAGGAATAAGTTGTGGGCCCCACAAAATGTGTGAATAATAATTAGTAGTAGTTATGAATGGGTGGTTGAAATTAATGTTTTACTTCGACCAAATATATAAAAAATGTATAAATTTGTATCCAAACGGAGGCTTAATAATGAATTTTTTAGCCAGACTTTGTCCTAAAGTCCACTGATTCTGGGGTGGCTTTGTCAACTTCAAAAATTTTCACATGGAAAATATAATTTGGATGCAGCGATTTTGGAACAAAAGCTGCTAAGAGGTGTGCGTCTCACCTGTACGGACCATCCCCGATAAAAGCAATCCGAGCTTCCGGAAGCCTATCCATGACACTGTTCCAAATATCAATCACAGAGGTCAGTGGTCAATTTTACTACTATACTCGAGCGGACTTCTATGACCAAAGGTTCTGCACAAAATTAGAAATCAAATACTACCCTTTGAGGAATTCCAAACTCTTCTCAACTCCAAGCCGTCCTACGTGAACTATCAATGGTCTATCAGGTTCTCCATTGCTAATTCAAAAAGAGATTGTCAAGAAAAGTTGAAGTCAACTCCCTAGTGGAAATAGCACAGCAGCAGCGGGTTCCTTACCTTAATCTTACTCGCATTTCATGGGATCGAAAACGGGGATTGAAGCTTTCAGAATCAACACCCTTATTCCAGAGACGAATCCTGTTAGCTGAAAATATGAAAAGGAGATAAAAATCATTTTCAACACTCCTCCAGAGACATGCAAAATGCTATGACACACCATATTAGAAATACATAAAAGTAAAGTAAAATTCATATGATATCTTTGCATAAGAAAACAGTGAGGCTGTATTAAATTGGTTCTAGGAACTAATCAATTGGGTTCGGTATTTAAGTTTCAATTTTCACCTGCTGTCACCCTAGCAGCTTCCAGATCCTTCCCAATTGCGGCAGAAGGCACTAGTGTAAGATCAGCAGCTCGATGAAGAAATTCTGGAGAAACATCATTCAACGTTTATTAAGTTCCATTAAATCAAAATTTAAAACTAAATTATGAGATGAAAGAAAACCTCACATACTTATAACCATCCACATTGGATGGACCAGCCAACTGAAGGTGTATCTCGGTATGTATCTGCGTAATATGAATTAAGGAATCAGCTCAGATCTCAAATTTCAGACATTTTACGTCTAAGTAGAACCATAATGAGCCAAAGGTACTCTCTTATCCCAATTTTTATGATAAAGTAACTGAATGTCAAGTAAAGATAGAAGAAAATTAATTATTGATGGAATCGAAGAATTTTAACTTACACAGGAACATGGGTATGATACGACATCACTATTGGCACACACAGTAATTTTGCAATAATGAGAGCACCAAAGACCTGGAATACAAATATAACATTAAACACAGCAACAAGGGCTGGTTTTCCTTTCGGAAGATTGTTACGAAGAAATATGTACGATATTTGGCTAAGAGAGAAGTAACAAAAGAAGCTGATTAAAACATACCATAATACCAGGAGAAGATGCATGTATAATGTCGGGCTTGAATTTGGCAACTGCTGAGATTATTCTTGGGCTGAGGGCCAGAGACAGGGATACCTTTTGGTACCAGGGACATGGGAAGCTGCGAAGAGGTAAGATTATCAAAACAAGGTAGTGTACATAGACAACTAGCCCAGCAATACAGATTATATCACTTGAGACCGCATGATTCAGAGATCCATTCGTTTGGTTAATTATGAAAAACTTGTGATGTAATATCATTACTCATCGGACAAGAAACCATATGAACTAACCTTCGTGAGCCGATCAATTTTGCTCCATAAAATTCCTGTGGAACTCCTTCATGCGTAGTCACAACCATCACCTGCACCCAACATCCAAATGTAACTGCAGAAATTAACAAACACCTGCAAAAAGTGCAGAAATGCACACTACAATTCAGCTACTATGGATATTATTTCATGTTAAACATTCTCGTTAGATATGTGTCACTTTTTCAAAGAAAATGAAGTGTTAAAATAATTCTTACGACCTAATTAACTAAAAATGAAAAGATAGTTTCATATTCTCAATAGCGACTGCTCATAACTTATCAAAACATTAAGTTCAGTTTTGGACAGTTACAAATATAAGGATAATTATTATCTCTAGTTAGTAGCAAGCAGTATCTATGAAAATGCAAAAAACATACCTCATCCCCCATTTCACGTAGATATCTAATGAAATTCTGGAATCTGTTCTTATATCCGGAGACAAAACTGCATACATTTTGAAAAGAACATATAATCGCTATAAAACACTTCTATCTAATGAGAGAAAACAGTGAATGAAATCAGATATAGTGAAAAGACATCTGGACAAAATATTCCGAGGAAGCAAACATGAAAAGCATAGAAAGGACAAATCTGAAGATAACTGATTAAGACCTGCAAGTCGAGTCACTCGACATTACTGGCAAGGAAATCAAATAAAGATGATAGATGAGAGTTGCACAAATAGATTATTATAATGACAAACAAAGCAAAGACACGAATTAAAAAAAAAAGAGAGAGAGAGACTAAATTATGGGTTAACAAGTTGTTTACTCGACGCTACAAATGTTACAGCCTGCAAACGGATTAAACAAACCATGCTCAGTGTTTGTGTACCATAAAAATGAGCTATTAGCAAGTTTGACAGTTGTATGTAGATAAAAATTATGTAAATAACTTTTCGAATAGATGACTTATTTTTAATTTCCAGCATGCATTAGGTACAAATCCAAAGCAGAAACCCAATACATAATTAAGTCCGAAGCATCCAACTTGAAGAAAACTATAAAATTCTTTACTAAGGAGTTAAATGAAAAAGATTCCCATGTTAGATATCAAACAAGTGAAACCTCCTAGAAAATTAAAAATTATTTTCTAAATTATGTTTAGAGTGTGTTTGATAGGCATTATTTGGGAAAAATGAATTTTGAAATAGTGATATGATGGGAAATATGTGGTTGAAAAAGAAGGAAAAATTATTAATGTGATGTAAAATATTATTTTATTGAAGAATGTGTGGTTGAAAATGAGTAGAAGAATGAAAATGAAAATGAAAATGGGAATCAAACAGGGCCTTTAGTAGCTTGATATCTACACAAACCATTATTGTCAAAGTGGGGAGATGCCAGCTACCTATCATAAAGAATAATGTTATCTTGCACCAATGCACCAATGCTGTAGAACACGCATTATGTGATAGGTTCAATTAAATGTGAAATTATGTGATTCATTTAATTGTATTTTTCATTTAATGATGCTTAATGCTACCTAAACTGTACCAGTGACACTAAATAGCATTACAAGTAAAATCTTTAAACTTAAGCTGATGTGTACTATGAGCTAATATCAAGAAATTATTGTCCAAAATCACTTCTGATCAATTTCAAGACAGAAACGGCCGGCAGAAAGCACTAGGACAATTATATACTAATGAAAATTAATTAAAAGAATCGTGTTAACAGTGCAATTTGCACCAAAATCCTCCAATTGATCCTCATATTCCCTCTCTCAATACGTAAAAATAAAATCAAAGACAATTAACTTCATATTTTAACTCGCATCAAGGTGCACTCATCAAAAAGAAATAAGCCAGCACTACCAAGAAAAAAACTAAAAAAGATCAGACAATCCTGCCGGCAAGAACACTATAAATGACCTTAAGCATGAAGTAGTTGCTGTAAGGTTTTTTAATCGATTGTTTGGACTTATATGTGAAATATTGTGTATTGGATTAAAGGCTATCAATTTTGGTTAAACCCGTCTGGGCTTTAATGCATCTAATTAAAGTATGGGCTTTTATGTGTAGAGACCGGGCCTGTTCCTAATTCATGATGGGCTGAATTAGGTTAACTAGGCAATATATATATATATAGGGTTATGGTCCCCGGATCACACGTTCTGTATTCATTCATTCTGGATCTCATCGTCAGAGAGAAACAAAGAAACAACGTGTTGATCTGGAAGACTAAAGTCGCAGGAATTATTCATAACAATAATCATGTCTAATTCAGGTACGCTTTCGCATTCGGTTAAATATTCTAAATGATTCAACATGGAAGATTTAATTTAATAAATCTAACAAGTGATATCAGAGCCAATCCATTGTTGAATCTTTGAGAAATAAAGGTTTTGATTAATTGAGAATTGTTTTGGGTTAATTGATCTACCTTCGTATTATTTATAGTATTTGATTTCTGTAAATAATGGATCAAGCAAATTTATTATGATGAATAAAGAAAAGTCAATATTTGTGGATTGAACTATACCATATACAGCTGCCATCATGAATGAATTTTTCTCTGTTGAACAAGAATTGAATTTTGCATACTACCATGTAAAATATGTTTAAAGCTGCCATGGTGTATATATATATTCTGGGTAAAGTTCACTGCGCCGGTTTTTTGAATTTGAACCATTTTACATTCTGCCATTGAATATGATTATTATAATATGTTTTGGTCAAATACATTATGGTGAATATGACTTCAAATTGAATATGAAATCAAATCCATTTATTTAGCAATTTATAATTTGCATTCATGGATTAAAGTCAATAAAGTTGAAGTCATATTCTGTGGAATCTTAAGTCAGTATTTTCTTTTTTCGGCTGGCTTCTGGAATTTTCATAACGCCATGTGATAGATTTTAGTGAAGTTTAATCTGGTTGTGAGGTCAAATAATTACGACTGCCATTTTGAGTGAAGATTCATTCTGTTGAACATGTATTTGATTTATATGCTGCTATGGTGATGTATGTATATATGTATGAATAAAATTCTGCCATTGTGAAGAAACAAAAAAAAAAAAAAAAATGTTGGGGCTCCGCTGTCGGAAGCGGCGCGAGGCGTTGCGCTGCTACAACAGGCGAACGCTGCTGCTGGCGGCGGCGCCGGCAAGTTCGCCCAGATCTGGAATTTGTGTCTTCCCTCCGGTTTTGGATGAATTTTGGGGGCGGGAGCCTCTTCTGAAAATTAGAAGTTTTGAGGGACTTGGTTGCAATTTAAAATTAGGGTTAAGTTTTAAATATTTAAAGATTGAGTCCCTTAAGTTTTAAAATTTGGTTATTCAGCCCCTAAGGTTAAAATTCATCCAATTGGGCTTTTTTAAAGTTTCGGATTTAATAATTCAGTCCCTAAAGTTTGAAAATTAATTAATTTGGGACAATAAAGTTCTGAATTTTATAATTAAGCCCCTGAAAGTTCATAATTGGTTTAAATTGGCCCCTAAAGTTTCTAATAATTAATTATTGGATCCCTAAAGTTTCTAATAATCAATTTTCGACTCCTAAAGTTTTCAATAATTAATTATTAACCCCTAAAATTTTGAATAATTAATTTTCAACCCTTGAAGTTCTGAATTATTAACCTTAAGGTCCCTATAGTATGAAACAAAATCAAATATGCAAAATTAGTGAATTCTCTTCTCAAATTTTGGTACAAAAGACTCTTTTTAATAGATATAATATTCGAAAGTGAATTAATTGAAGCAACATGTTGCCAAAGCAACCTCTCTTGCGGAAATTAACTAACTTCGATTATTAAAAGGTGTTTATGTATGTGTCATTCATGGGAATACTTGATCGGCCCAAAGGAAGATTAATATTCAGCCGAATTACACGTGCATCTGTGGTGATAAACATGTGACAATTATTTGGTTTAATGTGTGATGAATAAATCGGTCCAAAGAAAGGTTTATTGGTTGACATATTATTTTATTGTCAATGTTTGATCACTACACCAAGAGTACCACTTACAAGTCAATATTTCTGTCCAAAGACTAAATATTGATGTTATGCTAGGTATCTTGTGATGGGCCCTACCATTATTTGAGATTATTATTATTATTTGCATATTAAGGATATTCATGTGAGCTATTCAAATTAATTGTTCTCCAATTCAGTTTCAAGTTCTGCTGCTAATATCTCTGCTAGCATCAATTCAATTTCAATGCTTAATGGCACAAGTTTCAAGGTATGGCAAGAGAACATGATGATTGTTCTCGAAGTCATGGACTTGGATCTTGCTTTACGGGTTGATCAACCTGCTGCACTCACTGATAAGAGTACCTCTGATGACAAGAGGGAGATGGAAAAGTGGGAACGATCAAATCGCATAAGCTTAATGGTCATAAAGCGTGTTATTTCAGAAGCATTCCGGGGCACTATATCCGATAAGGTGACTACAGCTAAGGGTTTCCCCGAGGACCTTGAGAAAAGTACTCTTCTTCATTTGGTTTGTTCTGAGGTTAATTTAAATTTTGTACCTAGACATACATGGTGGATTGATTCTGGTGCAACAACTCACATCAGTATGTCTATGCAAGGTTGCCTGAGTTGCCGAAAACTAAGTGATGGTGAAAGACACATCTATGTTGGCGATGACAAGACGGTGGAAGTAGAGGCAATAGGAAAATTTAGATTATTGTTAAAGACTGGATGTTATTTGGATCTTAATGAGACATTTATTGTACCGTCCTTTAGACGAAATTTGATTTCTATTTCTGCTTTGGACAAATCTGGTTATTCTTGTTCATTTGGGAATGGAAAATTTAGTTTGTTTCATGATTCAAAATTGGTTGGTTCCGGTTCTTTATCAGGTTACGATAATCTTTATTTAATTGAAACAATTGCTTCTTTTAATGAATCCTTGCATGTAAGTACTAGAAGTGTAAAGCGTAAATTAACTAGCGAGAATTCTACCTCGTTGTGGCACAAGAGATTAGGTCACATCTCCAAAAGGAGAATTGAGAGACTTGTGTCCAATGAGATTCTCGATCCCCTTGACTTTACAGATTATGACACATGTGTTAACTGTATAAAGGGAAAACAAACCAATAAAAGGAGATTTCAAGCCAACAGGACTTTGGACGTCTTAGAACTTATACATACGGATATTTGTGGACCATTCCCTACGGCTTCTTGGAATGGTCAACAATATTTTATAACGTTCACAGACGACTTTTCAAGATATTGCTATATATATATATATCTCATTCATGAAAAATCACAGTCACTGGATGTGTTCAAAAACTATAAAGCTGAAGTTGAGAACCAACTCGGCAAAAGGATTAAAAGCGTTAGATCTGACCGTGGTGGTGAATACTACGGCAAATATGACGGTTCAGGTGAACAACGTCCAAGACCATTTGCTAAATTCCTAGAGGAATTCGGTATTGTCCCACAGTACACTATGCCGGGTTCGCCCACTATGAATGGTGTTGCTGAGAGACGTAACAGAACGCTTAAGGACATGGTGAGGAGTATGATTGCTCATGCTACCTTGCCAGAATCACTCTGGGGTGAAGCATTAAAGACCGCAGCATATATACTCAACAGAGTTCCAACTAAGGCCACTGATAAAACCCCTTATGAGCTTTGGACGGGCAAAATGCCTATTTTGAAACATCTACACATTTGGGGATGTCCAACTGAGGCAAGGCCTTATAGGCCAAATGAAAAGAAACTGGATGCAAGAACTATCAGTTGCTATTTTATTGGATATTCTGAAAGGTCCAGGGGTTACAAGTTTTATGATCCCACAACTAAAGCTATTTTCGAGACAGGAAATGCCCGGTTCTTTGAGGATGTTGAGTTTGCGGGGGGAGAAAGGGTTACAGACTTTGTCTTTGAAGAGGAATATGTTGAAATCCCTCCAATTGCCATTGACAATGATCAGTCTTTTATCCCTGACATTGTTCAAGAAGCAACTCCGGATCAAGACAATGTCATTGTATCTTCCTCTGAAGGTCAACAAATTGTTCCAGATGAACAAACTCTACAGCCTCAAGAACCAATGCCATTAAAAAGATCCACTAGAGAGAGGAGAAGTGCGGTTTCAGATGATTACATCGTATTTCTCCAAGAACATGAAGTTCACATTGGTGTGGTGGAAGATGATCCTATCAACTTCCGTCAAGCCATGGAAAGTTCTAACTCTCAAAAGTGGCTCAATGCCATGAATGAAGAGATAAAGTCTATGAAGGACAATGACGTATGGGACCTCGTTCCATTGCCTAAAGGTGCGAAACCCATTGGTTGTAAATGAATATTTAAAACCAAGAGGGATTCGAAAGGTGATGTAGAGAAGTATAAGGCTCATCTTATCGCAAAGGGCTTTACACAGAAAGAAGGCATTGATTATAAAGAGACTTTCTCTCCAATTTCTTCAAAAGACTCTTTCAGGGCTGTAATGGCATTAGTAGCGCATTTCGATCATGAGTTACATCAGATGGATGTTAAGACAGCGTTTCTCAATGGTGACATTGATGAAAAAATTTATATGGTGCAATCAGAAAACTTTGTATCGGATGATGCAAGGCAAATGGTTTGCAAATTAAAGAAATCCATCTATGGACTCAAACAAGCGTCTCGTCAATGGTATTACAAGTTTCATCAAGTAATCATCTCATTCGGCTTTGAGATGAATTTGGTCGATGATTGTATATACCACAAGTTCAGTGGGAGTAAGTATATTTTCCTGATTTTATATGTCGATGACATTTTGCTTGCCAGCAACGATATAGGCGTATTGCACGAAACTAAGAGATTTCTAGCAAAGAATTTTGAGATGAAAGATCTTGGTGACGCCTCCTTTGTATTAGGAATTCAGATACACCGAGATCGTTCTCGGGGTATTCTTGGATTATCGCAAAAGGGCTATATCGAAAAGATGCTTAAAAGATATGGCATGCAAGATTGTAAACCAGGTGACACCCCTATGGCTAAAGGAGATAAGTTCAGTTTAAGTCAATGCCCCAAGAATGACTTAGAAATTAAAGAAATGCAGAAGATTCCTTATTCCTCAGCTGTAGGGAGTCTGATGTATGCTCAGGTTTGTACGCGTCCGGATATAGCGTACATTGTTGGGATGTTAGGGAGATATTTAGGTAATCCGAAAATGGATCATTGGAAAGCAGCCAAACGGGTCATGCGGTATTTACAGAGAACAAAAGACTACATGCTCACATACAGGAGATCGGATCAGTTGGAGATCATTGGTTATTCTGATTCCGATTTCGTGGGATGCCAAGATAGTAGGAGATCCACTTCAAGCTATATTTACCTACTTGCTGGAGGTGCTATTTCCTGGAAGAGTGCTAAGCAGACACTCATAGCTACTTCCACCATGTCAACGGAGTTTATAGCATGTTATGAGGCATCAAATCAAGGAATATGGCTGCGAAATTTTGTCACTGGGCTGCGCATTGTGGACAATATAGAAAGACCACTCAAGTTATTTTGTGACAATAAATCAGCAGAACTATATTCAAATAACAACAGGAGCTCAACGAAGTCAAAACATATAGAGATCAAATTCCTGGCTGTTAAAGAAAGAGTTCAGAGTGGACATGTGTCTATAGAGCATATCGGGACAAACTCCATGATTGTGGATCCGCTTACTAAGTAATTAATACCCAAGGTCTTTCATGAGCACACTGCTCATATGGGTGTAGTATCTCTTGAGGATATCTAGTTTCAGTGGGAGTTTGTATATTTTTGCTTTTCATATTAGACACATGTACTGTCATTTTGGATATGGTTTATGGTTAAGGTTATTTTCAGTTATAAAGTTTTTGGTTTATTATCTTTGAACTCATTTGAAAATGATCTCACTAAGGTATTAAGGTGGACCAGTTGGAAATAGGCATGATAAGACCACATTACATGCAATTCCCATGCTACACATCCATGCTTGATCCATGTCATTCAGTTGTATTGATATATGTGACCATTGATGGGTTTAGCTACAATAGAAGGTAGCGAAAGCCGCTTTGATCCTATGTTGATATGATTGATGGACCGGATTGTTTGGGGATGCATTCGGTAATGATAGCAAAATTCTGAGTACTCATAAGGTTATATTTAATGCACAATTATAAGGTAACACATACAGCCCAAGTGGAAGATTGTAAGGTTTTTTTAATCGATTGTTTGGGCTTATATGTGAAATATTGTGTATTGGATTAAAGGCTATCAATTTTGGTTAAGCCAGTCTGGGTTTTAATGCATCTAATTAAAGTATGGACTTTTATGTGTAGAGACCGGGCATGTTCCTAATTCATGATAGGCTGAATTAGGTTAACTAGGCAATATATATATATATATATATATATATATATATATATATATATATATATATATATATATAGGGTTATGGTCCCCGGATCACAAGTTCTGTATTCATTCATTTTGGATCCCATCGCCAGAGAGAAACAAAGGAATAACGTGTTGATCTGGAAGACTAAAGTCGCAGGAATTATTCATAACAATAATCATGTCTAATTCAGGTACGTTTTCGCATTCGGTTAAATATTCTAAATGATTCAACATGGAAGATTTAATTTAATAAATCTAACAGTTGCTTGATACCGGACTAGACAGTATAGTAAACAATGTTTGAGCTTCTTTTCCTCCAATAATCCTGCTAACCAAACATGCCATAAATGTGCAATTGAAAGCAGTAATAGATGGTCAAATCAATGAATTAAAGACTCACGCGAAGGGAGAAGGCTCAACAAAGAGAGCAATCCTTCTAGGCTTAGAATTCATCTCAGATTCAAGCAAAGGAGGAGGATTCTCTTCTTCTTCCTCTTCTCTGTTCTCTGTAATAGTCATGTTGTCTCTACTGGCAGCTGCAATAAAGGGACTTTCTCTAGATCTCAAGATTCTCAAACTTGTACTATTTTTGGGCAGATTACACTTGAGAAAATGAGTTCTTACACAAATGACACATATGAGTTCCCTTGCTCTTGATGAACAAAAGCAAGAAGCTTTACAAGAAAAGGAGGAAGAAGGGGACCAAGATGAAACAGATGTAGAAACTAAAGTAGGATTTATCGAGAGAGAAGTGGACATGGTGATGTTAAATATATGGTGTCGTGACTAGGAAGAAAGAACTTATTTGAGGGTTTTGAAAATTGAGTATTGCAAGGGCCAGGTAGAGTTGGAAGAGAGAAAGACGGAATCTGAGGGGGCCATGAAATTAGACTCTCCAATGGATATTCTTTTCTGTCTAGCAGAAGAATGGGATTTGGGAATAATATGAAGATGTGAGGAAATACCTGTGGCTTTTTGAAGAGCCATATTTCCACATAGACTTTGACCAAATATTATGTTAAAAATAAATAATAAAATAATAAAAATAACAAAATGAACGAAAATTTCAAAATGTCCATCAGAAAATCGGCTATAAACAGCAGATTTTTTTTGACCGACTGTTGACTTTATAAATAATTTAATTGTTATTCTGTATTTTCTTATATAAAAGAAAATGAATAAAATTTAATATTTTGATATAATAAAAGAAATAACTTTGAATTGATAATTACGAAAATGAAATAATATTATTTTTTTAATATAGTATATTTCAAATGTAATTAAATAATATTTGTATTTTTTTCTTTAAATTTCCTTTTGTTTTAATTTGCAAATATAAAATAAAATAAATAACTTTTTTAATTTAATAATTTACAACCAAAAATCAAACGTAATTAAATAATATTTGTATTTTTTTCACTTTAATAAATTTCATTTGTTTTAATTTTTATATATAAAATTAACTAAATAATTAATTTTAAATTGATAATTACGAGAATGAAATATTATTTGATAACAAATTAGAAAATTCTTATTTTTTTTATTTTAATATTTTAATTAATTTAAAATTCTTCAATTTAATATTATTTGTAAATAAATATTTATTTTTTTCAAAGTTAATTAAATAATAATAATAAAATTTCATTTGATTATATATACACATATATAATTAAATGAAGAATTTTAAATTGATAATTACCAAAAATCAAACGTAATTAAATAATATTTGTATTTTTTTTATTTTAATAAATTTCTTTTGTTTTAATTTTTATATATAAAATTAAATAAATAAATAAATAATTTTAAATTGATAATTACGAGAATGAAATATTTTTTTAAAAAAATAGCAAATTCTAATTTTATTTTCATTTAAATAATTTAATTAATATAAAATTCTTTAATTTAAAATTATCAAAATCATTTCAATGGATAATTACCTTAATTAAATGTTCTATTCAACGAAATTAAAAAAAATCATTTTTTTTTCATTTACTATTTTTACTTTAAAATTGTTTAATTAGATATTCTTTGTAAAGAATCTTCAATTTTGTTCAAATTTAATTAAATAATATTTATATTCTTTATTCAATCTTTGTAAAAAAAATTTGTTCATTTTTCTAATATATATAATGAAATAAAGAATTTACCCAAATAAAATATTAAATAAATAATTACATAATTAAAAGTTACAAAATTGAATAAAATTTATATAATTAAATAAATAATTTTAATTTGGTAATTATCAAAATTAAATATTTTATATTATCAAATTAAATATATATAATTAAAGAAATAATTTTAATTTGATAATTACCAAAATTAAATATGAAATAAATAATTATATAATTAAATGTTAGGAAATTTAATAAAATTTATATAATTAAAGAAATAATTTTAATTTAATAATTATCAAAATTGAATATTTTATATTAGCAAATTAGCAAATTAAATTTATATAATTAAATAATTAATTTTCATTTGATAATTATCAAAATTAAATAAGAAATAAATAATTATATAATTAAATATTACGAAATTGAATAAAATTTATATAATTAAAGAAGTAATTTAAATTTGGTAATTATCAAAATTAAATATTTTCTATTATCGAATTAGCAAATTAAATTTATATAATTAAAAAAATAATTTTAATTTTATAATTACCAAAATTAAATATGAAATAAATAATTATATAATTAAATGTTACGAAATTTAACAAAATTTATATAATTAAAGAAATAATTTTAATTTGATAATTATCAAAATTAAATATTTTATATTAGCAAATTAAATTTATATAATTAAATAATTAATTTTCATTTGATAATTATCAAAATTAAATATGAAATAAATAATTATATAATTAAATGTTACGAAATTAAATAAAATTTATATAATTAAAGAAGTAATTTTAATTTGGTAATTATAAAAATTAAATATTTTATATTATCAAATTAGCAAATTAAATTTATATAATTAAAGAAATAATTTTAATTTTATAATTATCAAAATTAAATATGAAATAAATAATTATATAATTAAATGTTAGGAAATTTAATAAAATTTATATAATTAAAGAAATAATTTTAATTTGGTAATTATCAAAATTAAATATTTTATATTAGCAAATTAAATTTATATAATTAAATAATTAATTTTCATTTGATAATTATCAAAATTAAATATGAAATAAATAATTATATAATTAAATGTTACGAAATTGAATAAAATTTATATAATTAAAGAAGTAATTTTAATTTGGTAATTATCATATCAAAATTAAATATGAAATAGATAATTATATAATTAAATGTTACGAAATTGAATAAAATTTATATAATTAAAGAAGTAATTTTAATTTGGTAATTATCATACTAAAATTAAATATGAAATAAATAATTTTGAAAGTGCAAATATTACGAACTTGTTTCTAACCTTATGACGAAGATTCGAGAGTGTTAGACGTCAATTGGATGATGAAATGAGTCAAAGTGATGAAATATAGCCAAAACATGATCACATATCAACTTTCAAGTTGAAAAGTTTTGCATCAGTTTTCAGCCTCATCTTGAAACCCTTTTTTTGACATAGCAGAAGATCGAATTAGAAGTTGACATCTAAATAAAAGTTGTATCCCTTTAATTTAGCTTTCCAACATATCTTGAATCATCTCAATCGGATATCGGTAGAGAATGTTATGGCCAAAAGAAGTGAAAATAAATCAATTTTCAACCGTAGAATGATGTCCAAATTTTTAGTTGGAGATTGAGATCCATTTTTGGCCTAGTAAACGTTCGAATTGAGAAGGATCTATTTCTAGTAAAATTTTAGACCTTTGAGTTATCTTTCCAGCTCATTTTGAATCGCCTTAATAGGATATCGGGAGAAAAAATTATGACAATAATAATGAAACAAACACATAGTGAAACAGCCAAAACAGCCGAATTTTGGCTGTTAACAGCCGAAAATTCGTTTATTCATTTAAGGGCAATTTTGTCTTTAAATCTTCAATAGACCAAAATAGAAATATGAGCTTATGAAAAAGTCAAAGTGGAATTAAGGCCTTTTTTCACATCTGGCATTCACAACAAAATGAAAATATGCCATGCTTTGAGGAAATTCATGTTGTTTGTTTCTTTTATCCGTTTATAATTTAGCCCATGTTTGGTTTTGATAAAAATTAAAATTTAAGTAAATTTTTAATGAATAATATAGTTGAAAAGTTGATAAAAATTGTGGATTCAATGAAATATATAATTAAAATAGGTCTGAAAAAATAAATTTTAAAAAATGAAAGTCAACACGAGTTTAATAAGAGTAGGCTTCAAAACTAAAAGCAATTTCAAGTTGAGAGTCAATAAATTTTGTTGATTTTACTTAGGCCCTATTTGATTGGTGTTATTTGTCATAAAATTAGAAAAATATTTTTCTAATTTCTACTTTTAACTGTTTGATTAGCCTGATTTGTCATGAAAAATATTTGCCACCAATATTTTAGGTACAACCCCTTAAAGCACAAAAGTAAGAATTTATTTTCTTATGATTTTGGTGGAAATTTATTTTTCACCTTATTGGCTGGTTTTTTTTTTTTTTTTTTTACTTTTTGGCAATGGAAACATATTCTAAATACAATGATAAAAAAGTTTATCGATTTAATTGACAATTTGCATGAAAAATGAAGCCAAACGAACACCAAAAATTCATGAAAATATTTTTTTATTTGTTTTTTTTACTTTTTGACAATCCAAACAAATTTTAATACAGATTGTAAAAAAATTTATCCCAAAAGTAACAATTTGCATGAAAAACAAAGACAAACGAATTAGGTGAAAAATTATATCAATCAAACACCATTAATTACAATTCCCTCTAAAACAAATTTTAGGCAAATAACTTCCCTGTCAAACATTTTATTTGACATCCATTTTCCATATTTCTATCAAACGGACCCTTAGAGTTTATGTAGAAGAGATTTTTTAAAATAATTTTTTTTACTAAAGTCATTTTCGACCATATATTTTGGATTTGTTTGAGCTCCATTTTTATGGAAAAAATTGTAATAATGATTTTTTGGAGAATGTGTGGTTAAAAATAGAAAAAAATAAGTTTACATGTAGAATTATTTTATTAGAAAAATATATTGTTGAAAATTAGTTTGAAGAAAGTAAGTTTTAAGAAGCAATCATTCTTTAAGTACATAAAATTTTGACAGACAACACATGTAGTTGAATCATTGAAAGATGGAGAGAGAGAACGACAATCAAGCACCGCCACATTTGCGTCGATATGAATTCTATCAACATTTTACTGTACTCGTGGCTTTTTCCTTTAAGAAACAATCCTTAAAATGGGGTTCAAACATGGACTTTATATGAATCATAACTTTTTCATATTGTTACTACGAGCCTGTTTGTTTCCCATTTTTCACCCTAAAAATGAAAAATATAACCGTTATCAATCACATCCAGCCACCATTTTTTACTTTTCATCTCTTGTGTGGGATCTATAACGACTATATTTTTCATTCTCATTCTTTTAAAAATGGGAATCAAATATATTCTAAAAAATGATTTTTTCACTTGAAAAAATCTCTTTCAAACAAAAGCTTAATAGACTAGACAGTGTCGTGAATAGAATTTATAAATTCTTTTCTGTATTTGGTTCTAATAAGTTTGAACGTGCCAAAAGTAATCGAAATTTTTTCAAGTGGAGCTTCGAATAAATAGTTGGCTATTGAATATTTATTAATCTCTATGTCATAAATGACAATCAATTGTCTATTGGGTATCAACAAAATTATAGCGCTTGCTCATTTAATTGAACATATAGAATACAGTTATATAGATCGGTGCTTTAATACTATCGATGTTAGATATCATTATTTATAGTATCTAATATTAGATGATGAAATTTAATTAATCCAAGTATAACTTATATTCTTTTCGTCCCATTTATATAAGGCTGATTTTTGTTTTCACGCGACTTAAATTTTTTTATCTAAGATTATTCCTTTCGTTTGCTTCGTTCTCTTATTACTTGTGTTATTATTCTTACTTATTGCTTCTTTTTTTTTCCCTTTAAATCGTCTTTAGTGCTTGTACGATGCTCTGCCATTATAGAGTATAGTTACAATTTATTTATTTTTTATTTAAATAGAAGGGTATATTCGTCATTTTATTGCTTTTAATTGAGAAAATAGATGAAAATGATGATTTTTGCAATGAAATGTGAAAATAATAATGCAAATGCTAAAAAAAAAAAAGTATAAACGTTTTGCCCAATAATATTAAAATGTAAGAATGTTTTGTGATAATTACCCTTTTAATAATTTATTTAAATTCATTTGCAGTTTTTTTAAAAATTTATGGAATATAATTGCAATTTGTTCTTTAATTTTTCTTTCTTTTTTATTTATTTAAATAGGAGTGTATATTTGTCATTTTACATTTTTATTAAGAAATTGGATTAAAAATGACATTTTTCGCAATGAAAGGTGAAACTATGAGTAAAAATGTCAAAAATAAAATGTAAGAATGTTTTGCACAATAACATTAAAAGCTAAAATATTTCATACTAATTACCATTTATTATCAAAAGTTGATAATTTAAAATTGAAGGATACTCAGCCAAATTATCATTTCAGTTAAGAATAATTATATTATCAACACAAAATTTACTTATCACACCACAACTAAAACATATTTTTAATAAATACACTACAAAAAATTTACAATTATATACCTAATTTAATAAAAATAATAAAAAGGAAGAATTTTGAGTTTTAATAAATACACCACAACTAAACTTCATCTTTTCTATCTTCTTACTCTATATTATGTATCCTACATTGACTCCAACATACACTTTCTCTCTTTTCTTCTTTGATTTAACCCCTGTTTGGTACTTTTTTTTTTCATTCTCATTTTTTTACTCATTTTCAATCGCACATTCTTCAATAAAATAATATTTTCAATTACATCAATAAATTTTCTTTCTTTTTCAACCACATATTCACCATCCATCACATCAAAAAAATCATTTTCTCTTAAAAAATGACTATCAAACAGGGGCTTAATGCTCACTGGCTTATAAAATTTAACAGTGTTTGCATTTTTCGTTTAATCTGTATTTTGTTATTGAGATTCATTATATCTAATTCGTTTTATACTCTTAATAATTTGGACCTAAGATATATTTTTTTTCCAGTTGGACCAACAGATGTTTTCCATATTTCCTCACCAAAAAATTTCATATTGGGGGTAACTTTTGTAAATTCAATCTCCTTTGGACTGTTGCTATCATGTACTGATTTGGGTTCATTTTGAATTGATTTGAAAACCCCAAATTGTTCCATTGGTTTTTTGGGGGCTATATTGCGATAAAATTAGAATTAAACTTAGTGTACACTCTTAATGTACATTGTGTTTGACATTGTACTCACATGGACAGTGGGATCCAAGATTATTTTAATCACGGACTCCACTGTCCATGTGAATGCAATGTCATCCACAATGTCAAAAAAAATGTATCTAAAGCAAAGCTTGTAAAATTACTATTCTCCATGTTTCCAGTAAGCAATTGCATCGAATTGAAAAAATAAAAAAATATTAAAGAATGATTTGTTTAAGTCTTTGCACATGAAAAATTCTCATAATGGATTTTACATGAAGAATTATAAACCACTTAATGATTTGACGGATGTGCAATGAAAAATACATTCCATCATGAATTCTTGCATGTTGTATGACGGCTAAAGACTCACAATTATAGAAAAGAAAAAGAAGAAGAGATTAGGTTTATGTGTTGTCGTGTGATTATAATGTAATGAGAATAATTAAAAGTGTATTAACCCTAATTATGTAATTTTACTTAAGGTTATTTTAAGTAAATAAGAAAAAAAATTAAAAATTGTAGTTCACTTGGTAAATTTTGTAGTGATAATATAATTACCCTTCAGTTAATGTGCATGACATGCCTCGAGAAATGGATTTTGACATTTTCACTTCTGTTGTTGCTTTGAAAGACGAAAAGTCGATTTAACCTTGATGTTCATTTCTCCTAAACGTGCACATTGTTTCAAAATGCTGATATATTAAGGGTAATTCGATGAAGTAGAGATTTGTTGTTCAACTTTTGTCGTCCATTTTATTGTCCACCCAATTAATTAATAACGCATCATTTTAAATTAACATGTCATCAATCTTAATTTTTCACTTTAAAAAATATTTAAAACTGTTAAATAGTTTATCTGTCACACAAAATGATGTGTCAATAATTAATTGGATAAACAACAAATTTGACAATAAAAATTAGACAACAGTTCCCAATTCAATTTGATCATGCACAAAAAAATTGCTTGGTGAGATGAGAGTCAAAAGTTAAAATACTCATAATTACTTTGTAAATTATTCATAAACACCAAAAACTCGATTTTTGGGAAAATATATACACACACACACACTCCAAATATGGGTTAAGAAGAGTTTATAAACACATATTTAGTGCATGTTTGGCCAAGTTCATAATTATCTATTTATAAATTGATTCAAGTCTATTTTTATTCATAAATTTTTTTATATACTTTTTATCTATACTTTTATCTGGACTTACTATTTATAAGTGTTTAAAAGTTTAACCAAACAAGTACTTAATACGTAATATTAAATATAATTGAATAATATATGGACAATGTGTTGGCTTATTCACCTCCATTTTCAATAATAATTATAAATAAATAAATAAACTTTCCATAGTTATTAACTTATTTGTATGAGAAAACAACTGTAAAACCGAATACTAAAATAATAATAATAAAATAGGAGTGAGATGCAACACTTGATCATGTGGGTAGACTAGCTGTCTAACATGCTGTTCATTTTATCCCTTGATATTGACATATTTCTACCTATTTTATCTTTGTTTTACATGACCAAAAATGGCAGTTTCCAATAAGGAGTGTTAGGTTGGGGGTTAGGTTGATGAGTTGAGTATAGCGCGTAAAATATATATCTTCTCACCATCCTTATAATGTATGAGACAAATGGTGGTCCCTCCCTGACTACCCCGAGGAATTCCTTAGATATGTTGCGAAATTTAAACTTTCAAGTTGTAAAATTATGTATCTTGAAAGAGAAAAAATATTTCAAAAAATTTATCGTTTATTTTAATTAATATTCTTATTTCCTATATATATATATATATATATATATATATATATATATATATATATATATATATATATATATTGAAAAATATTAAAAATGAAAAAATCAAATCAAATATTATCCAATAGTCAAAATAATTATTAATTTTCAAACAAGTCGAGAATTGACAAGGCACGAATAGAAATAGAGATGAAGATATTCCATTGGATATTCTCTTTTTGGTTTACTCATTTGTTTCTCAAGTCACAATCATAGTTGAGTGATCAAAATTGTCTTTTCCTCTAAACATATTAATTCAATGAAGCGTGCATTATTGAATTTGAATAAAATTGTTTGTACATATGAGAACGACAAAAAACATTATAGATGATGAGATGATAATATTGTCTTGGTCGATTTAAATTTATTTTGTGTTTAACATTCAATGAATGCTTGTTAGCTGACAATATATTAAAAAATTTAAAAGATTTATGTACATGTCACATTGTTCACTGAATTTTGGGATTCTTTCATTAAGCAATAAGTTTGGATTATTTCATAAATTTTAACATTATGTAATTTAAATTATTTAATTATATATAGCTTGCCTTATTTGCCTTCGACTCCACACCATGTAGGGGTTTTAGGTGAGACGAGTTGGTCGCCATTTATTTTACCAATGTCGCTTCATTATAGGGGTTGGTTCATTACGATTCTGAAGGGAATAAAAGTGAATCGAGAAAGAATCAATATCTTAAAAATAGAATCTTTGATTTCATGTCTAACTATTGCAACTAGTTCTATCTGGTTCTTTATATCTAAAACTGAAATCATTAAGGGTCTATTTGATACAGACCTTTTCTATAGAACTGACAATTGAATTTCACATTTTCCAAATTTTTTGTGTTTGATACACCAAATTTTTCATGGAATTGAATTTCCACCTTTTTCTAAGTATAACCCACCAATGCACATTTTGTTTGGAAATGTTTTCCCACCTATTAGGTGATTTTTGGTTTTTTTTTTTGTTTTTGGCAATAGAAACAAATTTTAGACTCAATAGTAAAAAAAAAAAATTTCATTTAATTGACAATTTACATGAAAAATGAAGTCAAACGAACAAAAAAAATTCAAAATATTTTTTTTATTTTTGGCAATCCAAACAAATTTTAATACAGATTGTAAAAAAAATTATCTCAAAAAATAACAATTTACATGAAAAATAAAGCCAAACAGATTAGACGAAAAATTATACCAATCAAACACAATTAATTTACAATTCCCGATAAAACAATTCTAGACAATTCAATTCCCCAAAATTTATTTCTTTTCCACCCAAATTTCACTCTTGCAATCAAACGGATCCTAAATTTCTTTATGGTGCAACTAGGAATGGGCACAATCCAATTTAGCCTCGATAATAATGGATTTGCACCACAATTTAATCATTATAACCACTTACATTTTCAAGATCCCCGCACAACTGGTGATTATTTTGAAAGTTAATCAAAATCCTTCGTAATTCAAACATTAACTTGTACTGTAAGAACAATTCTCAACATTAATTAAGTATTTCACAGTGTTCTAAAAGACGGCCTAGGCACGAAGCGGGAGCATAATTCCTCGCTTCGTGCTTTTTTGCGCCTTGGCGTGTCTAACACTGGTTTTTTATTTTTACGCTTTTACACTTTTCAACGCTTTTTTACATCTTGCAACGCTATTTTACGCTTTTTTTTTCTTCTAATTATACATAATTTTACAATTGAAAATAATATTAAAATAAAAAATGTTATTTTTTTTACGCTTTTTAACGCCTAGGCCGAAACTTGGCATTCATACTTCGTTACGCTTTACGTTTTTTAGAATACTGATATTTTGGAGGATCTAGTCACAAAATTGGTTATATTATGTTGTAAATGGTAAGTTCATTAGTGAATACTAATTGTACCCTTGTAACTCTAAAAATTATTATCATTGTATCCCTAATCATTTCGTATAAATATGGAGTTTTGTTTCTCATTAGAATACATACACAAATTTATTGACTTTTATTCTCTCTTCTCTTTTTCTCTTTTTCATAACACGTTATTATCACGAAAGTTTAATTCTTCAAAATCTCGTAAAGGTAGTAATTTTATTATAAGCATAATTATCTGTCATATGTAAAAAAATTAATTTGGTGACATGCGAATTTTTTCTATATACATATGTATAATTATGAAATTACTGCAATTATTAGTATGCGTGATTTTTTTTCACTATTTAATTGTGTAACTCGTAATATAGAAAATCAACAATTCATTTTCTGAATTCTGCTATTTTATGGCTTTTGATAATATGGATTAGTTCACGATTTAGTTTGAATATTTAATTATCTCTCTCCACTGTTCTATATATATACGCCTAGATTAATTTCTTTACAGCGCATTGATTGAATTAAAAATTAAATTATTATTACAAATATGGGCATGTAGGCGACGGTCGTCAGAATGGAATTTTCCCATTTCTCATCAGTAATAAATTAATAATAATGTTAAATATATGTGTATATATGGTATAATGACAAACTTGAGATTCTGTATATGAAAAATGTTTGGTAATTAATTTTTATGTATAAATTTATATCATATATGTAAGTTATAATATTTTTAACCAAATTAAATAATTTTAGATTTTTCTGAATAATAATTCGATGTTGCTCATGAAATAGCATAATATTAATTGATATTCTAGAAGAACATCGCTTGCACTTGAAGAGCACGAATTGTAATTTTCAATATCTAAAAAAATATTGATATATTGCTATTGAATAAGCAATTGTAAAATACAATATGCTCTCGAAATAGCATATATTTCGAAGAATATATTATTTTAGCGTTTATCCCTACAGGAAAAAAAAAATAACTCATGTCATGTTGATTGACTACTTCATTAATTATTATGTGATTATTCAATGTTTCATTATATTTTTCGAAATTAATTATATTTTTTTTATTGTGTAGTTAATCAAATAACAAATATCACAAAACTTTAGCTTGCTACACTTGACATATGTGGCAAAAATTATTTGTCGTGTGTACTCCATGCTGATATTCATCTTGTTTTAAAAGATTTGGGAGAGACAATAAAAGAATGAAATAAATAATCTTTGCAAGATCGTGTAAAAGCACTCATCTTCTTTCACCATTTTCTTCACGATTAATTGAAAATTGAATATCTAATTGAGAAAGATGTACGTGTTATTTACAAAAAATTAACAGAAATATTTTATAATCAGATAACTATAGTCCTCCTAAAACCCGCTATAAGTGGATGTATCTTTGTTTGCAAGACCTCAAAACTGTTAATGAGTACAATTCTGAATGGTTCAGAATATGTTCAAAAATTGACATTGTGTAGAGAAAAAAAAAAACTAATGAAAATATGTTGGAGAAAACATTTTCCACATTTCACGTCTCAAATGTACTCTTGCAACAGCAATATCGTGTGCACGATTTCAAAAAGTACTCAAAACTCATATCTTACATATTATGGCTGAACATAGTAATGAATTGCTGATGAAAAATCACAAATTACGTTCAATTAGTTCTGTATCATTGCCTAAAGCAAATTGTATTGTATTGCTTGAAGCAAATGCAATATCAAGACAAGAACATGGATATGCACGTGAAATAAATCATGGACAAGCTAATCAACAAAGTTATCCGCAAATAAGGCAACAATTTCAAAAACTACAAAATAAACGAAAGTAACACATCCAAAAATGAGCATGAAGAAAGTTGCTTTAAATGTGAAATAAAAGAGCATTAGACATGTATCTGTTGTACGACAAAATATTTTGTAGATCTTTACCAAAAATTAATCAAGGGAAAAGAAAATGTGTAGACAAATTTTGCTGATTATGATAGTTCACTTGATTTGACTCATTTGAATGTCTTTGATTTATTTGTTGATCCAAATGAGAATATTGACCATTTGATTGATGGTGTGATAGAAGATATAGATTAATTTACTTTCTACTATTTCCCTTTATTTTAGAAATTCAATTCGAATTTTTTTTTTTCACTTTTCGCAAAAATAATAATAATAATAAATATATAAAATTATAACTTAATTATGCATCGTTAATTTCTTAATATTGAATTATATTTACTTTTTTAAATTTAAATTCAAGTTTTAAAATATGTCTGTTTGATTATAGATTCATGATGGATTGTCGAGATACCTTTTTAGTTAATAGTACAACTATACATACTATTTTTCAAGACATAAAATATTTTTTAGACTTAACGTTAGCATAAAATAATGTTAATATAATATCAGGTACTTCGAATATCGTTGAAAACTCTGAAAGAGCTTGTATTATTTTATCAAATAAAATAATACAAAATTATATATTGACGACGCACTTTATTCTAATAAGTGCAGAAAAAAATTACTTAGTTTTAAAGATATCAACTGCAATGAATATCTTTGCATAACTTTTTGTTTTGTATCTAGCTAGAAGTAGATAAAAGAAAAAAATTACCCACTCCATCTAGCATTAATATACATTATGGGTCTGTTTGATTGCAAGGGTGGAAAACGGGTGGAAAGAAAATGAATGGCAGGGAATTGAATTGCCTAGAAAACGTTTTACAGGGAATTGTAATTAATGGTGTTTGATTGGTATAATTTTTCACCTGACAAATTTTTTGTTTGACTTTATTTTTTATACAAATTGTCAATTAAATGGATAAATTTTTGTACCATTGACTTTGGAATGTGTTCCAATTGCTATAAAAAAAATTGTCAAAAAGTTGGAAAACGTTTTCCCACCACTATGGTGAAAAAACGTTTTCTAATTTTTGTGCATCAACCGCTTGTACCTTGGAAAACGTTTTCCCTGGAAAATTAGTGCAATCAAACAGGTGAATAGTAAAAAGTAGGAAAACGTTTTCCACCTTCCACGGAATACTACAGCTATCAAACAGGGCCTATAAAACTAATTGAATCAAATATTATCACAAACTAGAAGTTTGTTGACCCTAAAAGTTTATATTTTGGTATGATCGACTTGGACATTAATGAACTATAATGATGTATCGAATAATAAACAATTCACATGGACATCCTTTAAAGAACCAAAAGATTCTTTTACTTAATGATTATCCATTAGTAGCTTGTTCGCAAGGTAAGTTAGTCATTAGACATTCGATTACAAATGTTAATATTGAATTTCCAATTTTTTTTTTTGAAAGAATTTATGGAGATATATGTAGATCAATACACCTAACATTTAAACCATTTTGTTATTTTATGATTTTAATTGATTCTTCTATGGTCACATGTTTGCCTAATTTTCGCTAGCAATGTAGCATTGTTAGACTTGCTCAAATCATGAAATTACGAGCACAATTCTTCAATTAATCAAACAAGACTATTCATCTTGACAATGGTGGTGAATTTAGATCACTAACATTCGATGATTATTGTATGTCAATTGCGATTGTTATTGAACATTCAGTTGTGCATGTCCATACACAAAATGATTTAGTTAAGTCGTTTATTAAACGCCTATAACTTATTATTAGACCATTACTTATGAAAACAAAACTCCTAACTTCTATTTGGGATCATGTCATATTACATGCTGCATTATTGATTTGTATAAGACCAACTGCTTATTATCAATATTCACCTTTACAACTTACATTTGGTCATGAACTTAATATTTCTCACCTATGGATTTTTGGTTCTGCTGTCCAAATCCTTATTTCACCCCCACAACGCGCTAAAATGGGTCTCCAATGAAGATTTGAAATTTATATGAGTTTTGATTCACCATTTATTATTAGGTATCTTGAACTTTTAACGGGTGATTTATTTACTGTACGTTTTGCAGATTTTCATTTCGATGAAATGACTTTTTCAACTTTGGGAAGGAAAAAATTACATTCTGAAAAATATGATAAAATTTATTGGAATGAAACAATTTCATCTCACTTTGATCCCTCCAACAATCAACGTGAGCAATATGTTGAAAAAATCATTCATTTGCACGAAATTGCAAATCAATTATTAGATATATTTGAAGTGATAAAATCATATATACCAACAAAACTTGATGTTCTCGCAGGACAATCTGTTGTAACAAATAAATCTCAAATATGTCAGAAATGTGGTCGAATAGTTGATTCAAAAGACTCTGTACATCGAAAAAGAAAAGTATAAAAGAAAAATCAATAAAAAATTTCAGAAGAAGTAACATTAAAAAATATTGATCAATCAAATATTGAAAGCATGGTTCCCGAAGAACCACAAATGTCCAAAAATAATGAAATTTCAATAAATTATATGTTATCTCATAAATTATGAGAACGAAATAATATTTGTTGTAGAAACTATTTTCGCCTTTACCATGTCCTTGATATTATATGAAATGAGGATCATGAACCACAACCTGTTAAAGACTGTCAACATAGAAATGCTTAGGTAAAGTAGAAAAAAGTCATACAAACATAATTGAATACTTTGGAGAAACGAAAAGTGTTTTGACATGTAGTTCGAATACCTGAAAATGTAATCCATGTAGGATATAAATGAGTTTTTGTATGAAAACAACAAAATTACAAGATACAAGGCCCGACTTGTAGCTCAAGGTTTCTTACAAATACCAAAAATTAATTATGAGGAAACATATTATCTCATAATGGACACCATCACTTTTATATTCTTAATTAGTTTGACAGTATTACAAATGCTTGATGTGTATCTTATGGATGTAGTAACTGCCTATTTGTATAATTCACTTGATAGTGACATATATATGAAAATCCCCAAAAAACTTAAAGAGTTAGGAAATAACGATACATGTTCGAGAACCGTGTTCTCAATTAATTTGCAAAGATCATTATATGGATCGAACCAATCTAGATTTATGTGGTATTATCGCTTTAACAAATATTTGTTGAAGGAAGGCTATATAAATGATAATGCCCGCCCATATTTTTTCATTGAGAGAATAAATATTGGGTAACAGTTTATGTTGAAGATTGAAATTTAATTGGAACTCCTAAAGAGCTCAACAAAACTGTAGATTATTTGAAAAATGAAATTGAGATGAAGAATTTTAAAAAAACCTACTTTTGTCTCCGATTACAGATGGAATAAAAGATTATTTCTTCATCAATTTACATATATAGAAAAAGTTTTAAACGTTTTTATATGGATAATGCACATCTATTGACATCACATATAATTGTTCGATCACTTGATATGAAAAATATCTATTCCGTCCATTTGAAGATGGAGAAAATTTTCTTGGTCCTGAAGTACCATATCTTAGTGCAGTTGGAACACTAACTTATCTTGCAAACTGCACTCGACCCGACATAATTTTTTCTGTAAGTCTTCTAGTAAAATATAACTCTACATCAACTCAGAGACATATTAGAATGGAGTTAAACACATTTTTCGTTACCTAAAAGATACTATTGATTTGAGATTCTTTTACTCTCAAAAGTCGGGATCTACTTTCGTGGGATATGTAAATACAAGTTATCTCTATGATCCATATAATATTAAATCACAAACAAGATACGTGGTTACACGTAGAAGAATAACTATATTATAGAGATCTGTGAACCAATCATTGATAGCAACATTTTCAAATCATTCTTAAATTATTGCAATTTATGAAGTAAGTAGAGAATGTATATGATTGAGAAACGTGACCCATCATATCCAAGAATCATGTGGATCCGATTAAATAATCTTCAATAAAAAATAGTCCAACAATTTTGTATGGAGATAATACAACTTGTATTAAACAACTTAAAATATGTTATATCAAAAGTGATAGGACGAAACATATTTTTTTTTAAAATTCTTTCATACACGAGTTTTAAAAGAATGACGACATCGATATTCAATAAATTTACTTAAGTGAGTATGTTGTAGATTTATTCACAAAAACACTGTCGACGTCTACATTTAAGAAATTGGTTCATGAAATTGAAATGCGTTGACTCAAATATTTTCAGTAATCAATATCAAGAGGAGTGACTGTATTCTTTTTCCTTCGCTTAGGTTTTATCTCACTGACTTTTCCTAACAAAATTTTAATGAGAGAATATTTATCTTTAATACTCCAAAATAACTGTATTTTTTCTTCGTTTGATTTTTTTGTCCCATTAGATTTTTATCAAACAAAATTTTAACGAGACAAATATTTTGTAATATGTCATTCAAGAAGAGTTGAAAATGATAAATTTATTAGTGAATGATAATTGTACCACTGCAGCCCTAGATATTATTATCATTGTATCCCTAATATTTCCCTATAAATAAAGGATTTTTGGTTCTAAAAATGATAAATTTATTAGTGAATGACAATTGTACCACTGCAGCCCTATAAATTATTATCATTCTATTCCTCACCCTTCCCTATAAATATAAAATTTTGGTTCTCATTATAATACACTCACAAGTCTATTACTTTTTTTTTCTTTTTTTTTTTTTCATTTATTGCAATGGCATAATTATGAACCACGAGTCATCATACTTGACTTCCTTCTCACACACAAATTGTTGGCTTTGGTCATCTGTTCTTGAAGCAATCTGCCTCGTGAAAAAATCTTTATTCTTGTAAATGATAATATCACAGTGGGAATAAGCTGGGGAACCTTTGTCTGAAAATAATTTGTTAAATTTCAAAAATACGAAATGGGCAATTCAAGTGACCTTTTCTTTAACCTCAGGCTGTTGCTTCATCATTTTGTGGAAATGTAAGTTAAGGCTAGATATATATTTGTTTGGTAACTCTTGAATTAAGTTTAAAATTGTACATGTATAATAAACGCAAAGAAATAAAAGAAATACAGTTATCACCGCTTTTTGCACGACATTTTTGACCAATTATTTATAATTTGACCATATCCCTTCTCATTTTTCTCTTCTTTTATTTTCCATCCAACTTTTTGTTTCTTATGAGTTTCAATTAGTCAACAAAGGTGACTATTATTTTACCATTAAACATTTAACTTGAAGAAGGTAATATGATAGCATTGAAAGTTAATAAAAAAAAACAGGGATAAAATGGAAAAATAAAATACTTCTTGAATGAATAGTAATTGTGAGATTGCCTCGGGGATAGTACCAATTTTTCTGAAAAATGTTTACACGAATGCAGGCCTAGTTGAAAAATTCTAAACCCAGCCCAGTAAACACAACTGCCAAACGGCCAAACCCAAAAGTGAACCGGGTTCCAGTTCATGACGGTTGGATGTCAGATATTACTATGAAAATTGCTGTTTGTTTAAATAAAAATTGTGTAATCAAACAAAATAACAAAAAAAGAGAAGGGTAGGGTAGGGTAAAATTAAATTAGAGCATGTTCGGATGAACTTATAATTTAAGAATAAGTCCAATTTTGTTGCCAAAAGTGTGCCAAGTTAGCACCATCTTTCTTCAAAATGCACTAGACTAGCCCCATTAAAGATTGTAAATTGAAAGATTCAACTCGTCAATATTCTCCATTTTCAGTACCATCCCTATTCTAATATACAGTGACTTAAATATTAGAGTACGTATTGATACCATTCTTTCACCACTACAATTTAAGCTGTTTCCGTTCACCACTACAAATTACTGCATAAAATATTCTTGTTTTAAAGATTTTCACTTGCAAAAAAAATGGTTAAAATGACTTCTAAAAATACGAATGTCAAAAATAATTTTGATCGAGACAAAAGTTAAACTCTTCATCCTTTAGTTGAAAATTTGAAATTGCATTGCACTAGTGCTTTGTTTGTCGACACACCTCTCAAGATACAAATTCTCAAGATATCAACACTATAAATCTCGAAAACAACAAACTTGCAAATGTTTTAAACTCTCTCTCTCTCTCTCTCTTGTTGGAATAATACGAATATATTTGGACTAAAGCAAAAGTTCGAAAGTGCAAGGATAACTTGATACCCCATCCCATCCATCCCATTTAAATATGCTTGTTTTGTTTTTCACACGAATTAAAAAAATTTATTTAATGTTATTGAAAAAATAATTTTTACCAAAAAAATTCCTAGTTTATCCATATTTAATTTTCAACAACTTAAATTATTGTTGAATTAGTAAATAATTTGAAAATTGATTTTAAGAAGTATGCAAATTATTGGAAAATGTGCATGTATTTAGATGATTTCAAGAAGTAGACAAATTAATTGGAAAATTTTGATTGTAACTAGACAAATTAAATAAGGGTATATTAATAAAGGAACAAAATAAAATATTCTAAATTAAGAAACATGACTATATATTTGGGACAAGAAAAAAAGGAAATTAAGCCTATATAAATGCGAAGGAGGGAGTATGAACTATGTGAAAAATGTGAAAATCCGTTTGTAGATGTTGCAAAATTATGTTCCCGTTTGAGCTCCATTATTTGGAATTATAATGTGGGGAATAGTATTTTTTTGAAAAATGAATGATTAGAAAAGGAGAAAAAGTTTTCGATTTACGTATAATATTATTTTATGAAAGATTGTGTGATTAAAAATAGGAGAGAGAAATGTCTAACAATATGGCTTTCAAAATCTATCTGTATTTGAGGAGACACTTGTTTGTCTCCATTTGAAAAGACACGCTCGTCTGAAAATCCAATTAACATATTCCTCCACCTGTTGCGTTCTGGTTAAAAAATTTAAATAAATAAAAATTTTATTTTATTTCTAAAATAAAATACATAACAACTTGAGACTTGAGAGTCGTCCACCGTCCAAAGACTATTTGGTACTTCTCAAAATCCAAACTCAATTCAACTTGGGCTACATAAAGTGCTCAAGTGGCTTTTCATCTTCTGATGTGTAATGGACACTTTCTCATTTTCTACAAATTTTCAATTTCAATTTTCCAACATATTTCAAGTTCAAATGGCTCACATTTAACCTTAATTTTCTATCCAGCAAAAATTAATTTTGAGCAACTAAAAATGCTATAGCAGCCTACCCTTGAAGTAAAACACATTGGTCTCGCCCCGCGGGGCACATCTGACATCCCAACTGGCAAAAGACGGGGCTCTTAGCTGCTGACAGTTCCGAGGTCGCGAGTTTGATTCGTGGGGCTCGTGGAAGGTAGACTCTGATGTGATTCGAGATAGACAATCACTTGACCGAACTTTGGAGTCCAAAAGGTCGAAGTTAACAAGCCAAAGACCAAGTTTGGTGAAGGGATCGAGGATCGAAAGCAATTGGATCAACACAAAACGGAGGGTTGAAAACGGAAGTGAAAATAGATAACTATGCGGCCGCATAATTATCACAGAATGCGGCCGCATCCAAATGGACAAAGATATGATAGGAGGCATAGAAATACTCTATGTGGTCTCATAGAGTCTTTTCGAGTCCAATTCTATATTTTTCGCGAATTTCCATATTTCATTCCAATTGTTATTTTTGGCAACTTCTACTATTTTAGGACTCTTAATATTTCGTTTTTACCATATTTTAGGGTTTAGTATAAGTAGTTGTTTTAATTCATCATGTTGGAGAAGATTTGATGATAATAAAAATTGAGTTTTCTCTCCAATGGATCTTCCATGAAAAATGAACTTATCAAATATTTCGTGTTAATATTTGTGGTGTTCAAACCAGAACTTATCAAAGGATTGGACAACCTTTGTGACGTTCGCAAATCGGGGTTCTAGTTTCCGCACTTCAACGGGTTTAAGGTTAATATACTTTAAATTATTGGGTCGTGAGGTTCAGGTCAAGATCCTATCGTCTACAAACCTGAATTTGAGCTTTCCCAACGTTTTCGAAATCATTCCACGAGTTCCATGTGATTCCCTCAACCAGGATCACATTAGGTAGTATCAGAGCAGGTTCCAGATTCAGGTTATATCTTTTATTTTTTTGAGTCTTTTTGTGTTCTTCATGTTCTTGAATCCAGTAAATATTTTTAAGTTTTAGATCCAGAAAATTAAAAAAAAAAAGTCAAAGTTTTTTTTAGGCTATTTAAGAGTCCAAATTAATTTTCGTTTGTTCCACTGAATTTGTAGTCGAATTCCCGAGTAAAAAAAAAAATTATTACTATAAATTCCGGGAATTTCCAACAGTTTATTGTTTTTAAGTAAAAAATAAATAAAAAAATTAAGGATGGATTATGATTGGGGATTTGTTTTTCAAACTCGGTGCTTTGTGGGTGATACGGTGTGCAGTTTGGCCATTGATAGGGAGCATATATTTAATTTGGTCAGTATCACTATGGTGAAAAAGTTGGGATTACATTTACAACAACACTCTGGGCCTTATAGGTTGACTTGGTTGAAGGAGTGTGAGAAGGTAAATGTGATCAAACAGGCTTTAGTGAATGTCACCATTGGGGGATATAGTGATAAGGTGTGATGTGATGTAGTTCCATTAAAATCCTTTCATATTTTGTTTGGGAAACCTTGGAGACATGGGAGGAAGGCTGTGTATGATATGGGGAGGAACACGTATAGGTTTCTTCAGGATGAGAAATACATCCCTCTGGTAGGTTTGACACTAGCACAGTCTCATGCAGACCAATGTAAGGTGAGGGGTGAAGTGGAAATGGAAAAGAAAGAGAGTGAAAATCAGAAAGGAAATGTGGAGTTGCAAAAAGAAATTGAAGAAGAATCTTCGGAGGAAAGGAAGGAGTTGGAAGTGAGTTTAAATGAAAAAGAGCCTGAAGTTGAGGAGGCCGTGGTGAAAACTAACAATTCCCTCCCTATTTTGAATAATTCTGTTTTGCAGGTCACCGATAATTCAGTTCCAGAACACACTTCCATTGAAACACCAACAATAGTACCACTTGGTCCCAGCAAACAATCATATTGAATTACCACCCGTTCCAGGCAATGTTCGTCAATTGGTGTCACAATAGTTGGAAATCTCTTCAATACCAAATATTGACTTTGTGATTCCCGAGAAGACGATGGAGTTTCAAAGGCACTGGGAGAATCTTATATGCAAAGAGCTGAGTGAAGGAGATGATCAGAATGGTAATAATGGCACATTGAAAGTGATATTAAAACACGTGCATGGGCTAAGTAATGCAAGGAAGATGCATGGATATTCATCAAATGAAGTTGTTCTTGGAGCATTTTAAACTTGCAGAATTAAGCAGTTAAGACGAGAGCACTTTGATCAGTGCAATGGAGATTGGGTTTACAATCGAAGACGACGCATTTGAGATCAAAGGAGGTCCAAATTGCATCCAAGGGGAGATGGACCATTCCATGTGTTTGAGTTGATTGGAGGCAATGGCTACAATTTGAGCATTCAAGTTATGAATTTGAGATCAAATCCTTTCGAAGGGAGAGGGGGTGATGTGATCCGGGATAGGCAATCACTTGGCCGAGTTTTGGAGTCCAAAAGGTCGAAGTCAACAAGTCAAAGACCAAGTTTGGTGAAGGGGTCGAGGATCGAAAGCAATTGGATCAACACAAAATGGAGGGTCGAAGACGGAAGTGAAAACCGATAACTATGCAGCCGCATAGTTATCACGGGATGTGGCCGCATCCATATGGACAGAGACATGACAGGAGGCAGGGTTTATTTCTATGCGACCGCATATAAATACTCTATGCTGCCGCATGGAGTCTTTTCGAGTCCAGTTCTATATTTTTCGCGAATTTTCATATTTCATTCCAATTGTTATTTTTGGCAACTTCTACTATTTTAGGACTCTTAATATTTCGTTTTTACCATATTCTAGGGTTTAGTATAAGTAGTTGTTTTAATTCATCATGTTGAAGAAGTTTTGATGATAATAAAAATTGAGTTTTCTCTCCAATGAATCTTCCATGAAAAATGAACTTATCAAAGGATTGGACAACTTTTGTGACGTTCGTAAATCGGGGTTCTAGTTTCCGCACTTCAACGGGTTTAAGGTTAATATACTTTAAATTTTTGGGTCGTGAGGTTCAGGTCAAGATCTTATCGTCTACAAACCTGAATTTGGACTTTCCTGGTGTTTTCGAAATCATTCCGCGAGTTCCATGCGATTTTCTCAATCGGGATCACATCAGACTCTCTCCTGGAAGGCAATGTGCAACATATGTTGACTCGCTCGATATTTTGACAGATCAGTGGAGTGGGCTCTTGGACCCTGGCCAGTTTGTGGTGCATTCCTGATCCCGCAGTTTACCAGATTTGCGTCTTGAAGGGCCAAGATATAAATCTCACGATTAATCGTCGTAGGTGAACACCTGAGTATTTAAAAAAAAAAAAACCATTGGTCTTCTAAACTCCAATGTTTGAATAGTGACCCCGCTTCAATAATTATTTAAAGTTGGGTCAAAACCAACTTTTTTAAGACAATGTCCAATTATATTACCAACTTTGGCCCACTTTTAACAACAGTTACTAATCCGTGCTTGACTTGAGCTCTGTCCTCAAATAGTAGGGGGTGATAATAGAGTTAGATGTGAGGAATAGGATAGCTATATTTCTTATTTCATATACATTAAGTCCCTGTTTGATACATATTCTTATTTTTTTACTCATTTTTAATTACATATTTTTCAATAAAATAATATTTTTCACATCAATAATTTTTCTTTCTTTTTCAAAAACATATTCACATTCATGTCAACCAAAAAAATGCATTGTTTTCAAAATAATGTGTATCAATCAGACCCTAAATTTTGAATTTTGCTACTTGTACATAAAGATGTAAGATAAACGGTTATATCGAGAATGATATAGAGTGAAAAAAATTGAATGAAAACGTTGATTATGTTTTAAACGGACAAAAAATAGAGTGCGATATGATATTATTCAATTCTTTATATAAATCTTGACGTTTAGGTAACAAGATCCTTGGATTTTTAGAATTTAGATTGTGTGATGAGAAAGGGAGAGGGAGATTAACGCCAACAGTTTCCGTAGCTATTCGCATTAGAGAGAGATGTAGAGAGATTCCAGTCAAAAGATATCCACGAGGGAGCGAGAGAGATTCCAGTCAAAAGAAATACAATTCCGACCAGACATCATTTTCAGAACAGAATTTTGTTTCTTCTGTCAAAGGAACGTAAATAAAGGTAAAGATGGGATTTTCCTTGATATTCACCCCATCCCAATTCCCAAACAATAATTCAAAATTCCACTTCTCTCACACAAACATAGATAGGCTCAAAATGATCGCCTAATGGGCCATCTCTACATATGCTCATCAAATATTCATGTCCTAAGATTCACCATCATACGACATGCCAAGTTTTAAGTCGACTATCAACCTACTTCAACTAGAAAATCCTCTTTTTATCCAGATTTGAGACCGATTAAAATATAATGAGGTGACTAAGAGAGAGACGTTGAAAAGAAAAGCAGACAAGGAGAGTGTCGATTTCTTTTTGTCCCCCCTTACCTTAGTCTTCCACCTTTTTTACCTTGGAATTATACCAGTCTATTATATTCCTGTCAAGTCCCCACCCCTCTCTTACCTTTTGACCTGATATCCTTGGTTTTGTTTACCCCTGAAGCAAGCCATAGATTTCCTACTTGTCTTACCAAATTTCTTAAAGCATATCGAGTAGGCCTAGAACAGGATAACTTTATGACCTCATTACCAATAATTAAGCCTCCTTTGGCAAATTTATAAATGATTTATAAGAGAAATAGTAAAAGATCCCACGAAATATGGGATTAAAATTAATGTTTAATTTTGACTGAAATTATAAACTAAGTTATAAATTGGTATCCAAACGGAGGCTAAGATTGTTAAACCTCCTCTATCCTTTCCCCACTCTATGTTACCTTTTTTTTCTCTTTCCCTCCTCGTCAATTCTCCATAAATACGCCCCTCTACATCGCCAATTGCCTCTTCTTTTCTCCAGTCTCCTCTCTCTCCCCCTCCCTCCCCCACATACACACAGAGCACAGCACCACCTCTCTCTCTTGCCATCCCCAGCAGGGTGATGCGAAGAAAAATGAGTAGAAGAGTGAGTTTCAGTTATGATGTCAATGACATGCCAATCATTTACCGAAAGTATGGTGATTGTTCAAAAGCTGATGGAAACAAGAAGAATGTAAATGAAATATGGAGCTTCGGACATATTAGAAAATCCAGGTTTTCGCTGTCGGGTTTCTTCAGGCGTACTGGAGCAAAGGCCAGCAGAGCACTTCGTTGTATGTCTAGTAGAAAGAGGTGTTCGCGTAAAGTTTCTTCTGCTTCTTTGGCAAGGTCACATTCATATGCCGAAACACTTGATTCTCAGAGGGCTGAGGCTATAGAGGACTGCATCGAGTTCTTGAATTCTTCATCATCTTTGCAAAGATCAAATTCTGTCACGAGTTCTTGCTAGAAGTACTTTTATTTTAGGAAGAAAAGGATGTAAATGAAATAGAAATGGATTTGTTGTGTAGGTTATAGCAAGAATTTGTCTGTCCAAAAATTCTTGAAATTGAAAAATGGAAACGTAGCAAGATTGAAAGAATGTTTTCTGTTAGTAATCTAGGAACTCACCTTGCAATCCAGCAGAACATTCAATGTAATGAACGAGAGATTTCATATCATTTTGAAAGGCCAAATCATTTAGTTGCCACCATGTATGCTAACCATATAAATGAATGAACGAGAGATTTGATATATAAAAAATAATGCCCCTTATTTTTTAATTTTTAAGTTGTAACGTTTAGCTGCTTTAGGTTTTTCTTTTCATTTGGAATGATATAGTCAACAGGAACCCTGCCATCTAGCACACCGCACACTGCACACGTAACAAGCAACTTTCATGAAAGTTATTATCCGTCCAAACTCATAATTTGATAACAAAGTACAGAAACTATGACTTCAAGTCAAAAACTTAAAACTTCGAATTTGTCCAATGAACCACCATCCTCACGGATCAAGGGAGAGTTTTTCTACACCTTGGACTCCATGATTTGAAGCTTTCTTCATTTCCAGAGCTCGCTTATAAGGGGGTGCAATAGGAGGTTGCACAGGATCTAAGCTCTTGTAAGATCCATTCGCAACTTTAGGAAGTGGATATGAACGATCAGAGTCATACCCGCTGAGATCCCCGCAGGCCAAAAATGGAATATACACCTTGTTAGGACCTTCTAACCACCCACTACTGCAATCTGTCAATTGATAAGAACCAAAAATGAGAACATATTGACATGGTAACATCTTGCAAAATCATAACTCAAAAGAAGAGGATTAGCGATTATTTTTTAATTGAAGTTGGGGTGAAGGGTTGATCATTCTGTTACAATTTCTGAGAATTTCATTTTCCGAGATATAGACATTGACGTGAAAGGATGAAAATTCCTTCAGTATATCAAGGAACAGGTCACACTCAGACACTTAAAACTCCCTCCAACCCGTTCATAACATAGCATAAAAGGGGAAAACAGTATGCATACCTGCATGTAACCATATCTCGAGAAGAAACATACAGTTAGCACAAGAAATCCTTCCTCACTTTTTTTTGTTTCATTTTTTTGGGATTATGGATAATGAATATTAATTAATAGTCCAAACGGAAATGGATACCGTTTTTCCTCTTCGAGCCAAAAGCAAGTGTTAGTATCAGGATTACCTAGATCATCAGCACCAGATGGACTTCCAATCTTTTCAAGGAGGCGGTGCAAATCTTTTTCATTAAAACCTTCAGGGGGAGAGTAATTTTCACAAACAGCAAATGCTTCTGCATTATAAATAATGGGAAAAGATTAGGTTTAGAAAATTCTAGATAAACTGTATACTGTATGCTAAACTTTAAAATCTCTTTAAATATTCCAACAAACAATCTTTTTAATATGTTAACAAGTGATAATTCCTTTAGCTACACATTTTCAGCAACCTAGTAATTTGAATAATGATGCTTACACTGGTATCAAGTTCGGTGAGAAGAGTTAATCCATATAGAGCGAGATTAATAGTTCTAATAAGAAAAATGCTGTAGAATCTTATTGAGTATCATCTTTTCACTGATGGAGGCGTGTGAAAATTCAAATGTCTATTTTTAAGTCTTATGATCATTTACCATACAAACTAGGAAGCATGTGAAATTCTGTTTTTGGCAAATGTCCAAATTCTTTATTGCAACAATGATAGGGCCAAATGATTTGTTCCTCCTATCTTACTACTTCAGTAGGTAGGCGGACATATCCCCTCTCTGTTTGGTTCTTTCCTAAATGATTCCTAACAAAACCATGACGCTGAAAACGTCTGCAGCAGATAACAATTTGAAGATCTAAAAACTTGTCCTTCCTGTTTTTGGAGTGGCATTTGATGGATAAAAATTAGGACGCACTCCAAACTGAATGGATCAGTCCAAATTCACAGGAATATCCCTAGAGAAGCGAAAATATGATATTGGAAGATCACATAACTTCTAAATAAAGGAATCTAGAAAAAAGATGAGGAAAAACATCGGTACCTATGCTTGAATTACGACTGCTTTTTGGTTTAGCAAATGTCACTTCTGTGAAAAATAATTTCAGCTGCAACAGAGAGGCAAAACATCACCAATTCCACGATCAACTCAAGATTCTGTCTACGTATTAGCTGATGTTGTGGAAGTAGATAAACTACTTAAACATTGTTAATTGAATTAAGTTTACATCATAAAATTAATTATAACACAAGCAAATATTCAAAATAAAAACATAAAAAAGCAGAGATTAACAAATACCATTGTTAGAAGTGAAAATAAGTATTATGTGCTTAGTGGTTTACAGTTTTAGTAATACCTTAAGAAAAGAAAGCCCGAACTAAATTTACATAAGTATCCTCGATTTTTATAGAGGGGTGATAGTTTTCCTCTTTCTAATTTCTAGACATAGTCCCTATCAAAAAAAAAATTCTAGACATAGTAACTTTTTGAATTGAGAGGAAATGCTTTTGTTGTTGATAATTGGTGTTATAATGAATATAGAGATAAGAACTGAGTTTGACGTTTTACTCCAATGATTATTAGTACATCATAATAAAGGAAATCCTCAACATTTTCTTCAAATCAAAGACTGTGCTTGGAGTTTTGCAATAGTCTGTACATTATTTGCACTTCAAATCAAAGAATGTGTTTTATACAGCATTTTATGCAGAAAACAAACAAATTGTCCTAAAAACCTCTCAGAACCAAACAATACTAAACATTATCAACCTGAAAGCAAAATCAAAGAGATTAAGCGGACTGGTTTCAAGATAAAGTAGCTGCAGTACCAAACTCTAGCTTAGCAATGCAGTATCATGAAATCAACTTAGAACTGTCCAGAGGGGCGAAGATCCATCTACTAGATCAAACATTCTAAAGAACTTATACCACGCGTTCACCACTAGACAAAGAAATGATTTTATTCAAATATTTTCTTGTACGAATTCCAACCTGTGTCTAAAGAATAATTTTTTGCAGCAACATCAGTTCGACATCTTTTGTTCTTCCACAGGAGAAAGAGAGGGGTTTCTCAAATCCTGATTATTATTAGCTGCAAGGTTGAAAGATTGTAATTTTGACTCCGATCGGTGGAGGGGACTTGCGGATCAGAAGATTGAGGATTGTAAGATCCTACTAAATAATGATAACTTAAATATTAAAAAAAATAATAAAAAAAGGTCTAAGAACATCTTATCAACTACAAGTCCATGATTTACCAAAAACAACCAATATAAACAAATTTTTAACTACTTAAAAGGGTCCATAATAGTGTTTTTGTCAAATTTGAGAGATGAACATATGTGAGAGGCGAGACTCTGAGAGTCGAACACTAAATCACTGATTTTGGATTTGAGTTACGGATTTTACATTTTTGTTTGACGTTCTTCATTTTTTTCTTTCTGCCTTTTTGATTTGGACTATATTATGTAACTTAATCAAAAGAAACCAGCCCCATAGTGAAATAAGTAAGCTCATCGCCCCAGCCCAATTTATTGCATTTCTATTATTTTCTGGATCGTAGGATGGTACAATCCTAGTGATTTGAACTCATACTAATAGCGATTCTAGAAGATCGCAATCCTAGAATTGATCCAGATCGTTTTGGACATTTTGGATTGTAGGATCCTATGTATTGCAATTTAACAACTTTGATTAGCTGCTAATATAAAAATTATATTGTCCTGTGCATTGATTTTATGTTTACACAGAAAACTATGCCTCAAGCGTATATAATGACATGAAATACTGTATATCCTGAAAATGGAAAAACTTTACCCAAATTTATCACTAGTACGTTAAAATGGAATTTGAGTATCTGAAATGAGACTATATGTTATTAATAATTAACAAAAGTGAGTAAATGACCTGAAATAATTCCAATTATTACTGGTTTAGATAGCATCAACAAACCTGATAGTAAAGGAGACTGGTATCTTTTCCTCGAAATATCTTAGCAATAAACTTTCCACCTCTCTTTAGTATGTGTGAAACTATTGTTAATCCCTGCAAGCACGTTTAGCCATAATCTAAATAAGTGTGAAAAAAATATGCTATGAAAAATAAATGATAAATGGAACAAAATACTTGGCATGAAAATATGATTTGATTGGTGATCTATTTACCCTATCAGCCCACAAGCAACATGATATGATTGTCATGGATTATAATGTGCAAGGAATCAAGATAAAGTGCACACAAAAGAGATAAGATTTTTTGTCCTTCCCCAAATTCATTCAGTTGTCACTTTCAAGCAACATGACATTTGCAGGAGCCGTCAGGTAAGAGATAGAATCTCAGTAATTGGAAGGAAAAGGAGGGCTTCGATCCATTATGATTCGGTTTCTTGGACAGAGCCTAGGTCGCCTAGCCTAAGCCCCCCGACAGAGAGTATGGATTACTATGTCTCAAAAATGCGTCTTGCTTAGGTTGAAGCAAATGACAGAATAGTTGCTGTTCTAGTAGAGTAGTATCAGATATTTACCCCATTTCCCTCCTAAGTGGTCATGCTAGAGACATAAAGAGTCATGGAAAATTTTGAGATGAGATCCTATGCGTGGAAGATGACATGAAAAGTAAAACAGCACAAATGTGGTGCACATGCACATTGGTGAATCGGTGATCTACTATAATACGGTCCGATGTAAAAACATTTACAAATTTTCCCTTGTAATAGGGAGATTAGCAAACAAAGAATTTAAATTACTAACCGCCAATATGAGTTGGGATTGAACAAATTCATCCATGTCATGAAGGCCAGTTACTGCAGGACACAAGGATAGAATTTTTATATACATGGATCAAATTATAGACACAAGAATAATAGAGTGGGTCCATATAACTTCACATAGTTTTTCACTAACCATCAGGAGCACCATCACAGACAACAAGGTCAGCCTTGCATCCATCAAAATGCCGAATAACCTGCGAAAGCAGAAAGGATGCTTTACTTACATGTCACTGGTAAAAGATCATAAAGTGGGAGTTGCTACATATATTGCTTATATTAACAACCCTCAATAACACCTTGAAAATAATAAAACATTAAAAGTGGAATGTAAAATATTATAGTGAAAATGAAACACGATTGACAGGGAGAAGAAAATCTGATGACACAGAAATCCGGACTCTGGTACTGGTTATAAATCTTAGAAGCAGAGAAGTGATCTTACCGGCTCAAATCCCAATATGATACATAAAAAATGAGCCAGAGGAGCAAAATGTGGTGCATTTATTGAGATATTCTTATTCAAAGGAAAAAGGCTCTCCTCTCTCCCCTTTTTGATCACACAAATATAATATTGTACATCCTTACTAACATTTTTTCCCCCCCATTGGCATGAGAATCTTTAGGGGGTGTTTCCTCCACTAGCAAGCTGCAAACTTCAGAATTGTCTCCTAAGTTCCAACTAACATTCAAATATGATTTCTGATAGCATTTGAAATAATGGTTTATCACAGGTTCAGAGGACATTATGCAAATAAACCCACAAGTACCAATATACATACATTCATTAACACACAATACAACACAGTCAAGTCGCTATTATTTTTCTTGGGCTGCATGGCAAGCATATTAACTTCAAGGTTAAATTCAAGATAAAGTAAATTTAGATAAAATCTCTTACCCATATGTCAGATTTTAGTTTTTAGTTTTCCTTCAGATAGGATTCTTTGTAAGGAAGGTAGGACCTTATCTAGAAAATGCAATTCTCTTTTTTGGTTTATTAGTCATCGAGAATTTTTCCCCGTATATTCTTTCTTACCTCTCTGTACTTCTGGAACCAGACTATAAGCTCTCCCAAAAACGTCCTTCTGTTGTTTTACTGGTAAGCGGGTAGGGGTCTATGCCATACCCACCACCTCGAAACAGGTGATATTAATAAAAAAGGAAAAAAGAAAAATATGTGAACACAGACAGATGAGTAAATAGTTCTTACCACTTCAGCTGTTCGGGCATTTGTTATATCCCCTTGCACTTGAATAACACCTTCTATAGGAGCCATGGGCTGCAAGTCAATAGCCACAATGAGTGGCAAATCAACATCCCTGCAAATTTTTAATTCAAATCCTCTAGACTGTTAAATTTGTCAAAGTGACGAGGATGACATGCTCAAGGTTTCTATGATATGAAATTATGAGATCACGCATGCGTATGACAGCGAAGAGAAGAAATGAAGAATACAAGAAAACTTCATCAAATAAGTGATTGAGATGGTGCAGCTTCACTTTATAGCAAGAGTTTTGCTTATGCAGATTCTTACAAAGAAATAATTATTTCAAAAAAACTCAACTCCCATAGCGAAAGCATCAATATTATAATCACTAGCCTTGAACTCAAAGCTTATAGCCAAATCCTTTCTGATGACAACACTTGAAATCAATGCAACACAATAAAGTGCTAAGAGCAGGGGAATAGTATTAAGAGAAAAGGTGACTTCCTTTTCACATTACTTAGTAACTTCATCATAAAACATAACAAGAAATTCCATGCAGCTTTAGAAACTCTTTAATAAAATATTTGTATTAAATTCTTGTATTTCTTCAGTTTTCGGACATTTCTATTATTGGAGTTTTTAGACAATATATTTACCAATTCCAGAATAAAATCTAATTGGACAAGACTTGGGGACTAATGTAATGACACCTAGGATGCCATATTCACACAGTACTTGCATCAGTTATTTGTACTGAAATTATTGGATAATCTGAGAAAGACAATTGAGGATTCATGGAATTGTTAGAACTGAACATTGAGGAACAAATAGGTAAAATAACACTAACGCAAAGAAATTCAGCAAAGGCATACTTTAACATGGTTAAAATTGTTACTTGCTACAAGAAAACATAGGTCTAACTACCAAAACATACTTGGAATCAGGTGACAGCTTTGGTGGGAGATAAAGCTTTCGACTCAAAACCTACATGGAATTATATAAGATATAAAACTCAGTTAGATGCAATGCATGTGACAACCTTGAAGAGTTTTAAGGATGTGTGAGTAAATATGTAAATGTAATAATGAATCCCCAAATGGCAGATACCTGACTCCAGCTACCAGGTGCTGCACATAAATCCACCACACGCTTTACTCCTGCAACATTAGGTTATGTTATCAAATGGCAGTTGATAACTTTTCACTGAATCATATATCAATAATAGATAACTGCAGCCAAAAGGGAAACAACTGAAACTTTTTGCTTAAACTGCACTAAGATAACAACCTTTGAAATGGAGGAGCCCAAAAAAGAATTGGTACATATCAATGTACACGTCTTAACACACCTTCAAATATATTAAATTCCTCATCTATCTGAAGCAGTTTGAAGGCACTTCGAGCACGCCAGCCTTCCTCTTTAGCCTTCCTATAGTAGATATCCTGCAAAATCAATCAATCCATTTCAGGCATTTTGATTTAGTGCCAGTCCAGATAAAATCAAAGAAGTTTTCCCATGCAATTGGAGCAGAGCAAGTGTACCCTTTTATCTCTTGATGCCTTTCCCATAATTTGAGTTGAACTTCCACCGAATTAGATGAAACTCCCCAAGAAAATTAACTTTAGAAACAGACTAATTCTGAGCTTGCGAGCGTAATCCTGAGACTGAAGCAAAATCTTGAGCCCAGAACCTCTTCTCGTGATTGCTGGCAATGAATAAAACGCAAAACAAATGAAAAATACATCAGAAAATATCCTAAGAGACATCAATGTAATATTATCACACTTCAACAGAGGGCATTTTCTTTCGAAAGATGCACGCTTTATTATAAGATTGTGACATTACTTTCTAACTCAACAATTACTTCAAACACCTTGTGTGCATTTCTGCGCCCTGCTCACACTCTCTCTCACACATACAGCTATACATACATAAATATAAATACATGCATAGAGAGAGATTACATCCCAACCCGAAGATACACGTGCTCACACCAAAGCACACAATGGCCAGGACTTTGGGGGCTTGATAACTTTTTTTTTTTCCTGTTATGTAAGGTAGTGTTTGGCAACGGGGAATATAAGCCAGATTCAAGTATGTGACAACTTTAAACGTAAGGGGCGTTTGGTTTGCGCTTCAGTTTTTGGTTTTGAATTCATTATCAATTTTCTTTTGAGGGTCAATTTTAAGATTTCAGAAAACGCATTTGATTTGTCATTCTGAAAATCTGTTTCTCGAAACAAACAAAACTAGAAAACAGGTTTGATTTAAAATTTTTAGAAATTATTTTATGACATTTTATTCAATTAATTTGACTATTTAGTAAACTGAGAATTATTATTGTTCGTATCAATAATCATTTATTATAATACTCCAACAAATGTAATTATCATATTTATAAAAGTACAACTATTATCAAAATCCAACCCATCAATTAAAATTAAACAAGCAAGTTTTGAGAATTACAAAAGTTCTTAATTAACATCTGAAAAGAACACAATCCTACACTAGGAGTTCAAAATACACAACCGGCTAATCAATCAAGTAAATCAAAGAAGTTCCAAGATAGATCATCTACTAATTTCTGGCATCATCACAAATGTCATCCTAAAATCGAGATCCACCTTTATTGCTTTCATATAAACCTCGTTAGACACACCTTCCATGTTGTTTGAGATGTTCAGGCTTGTGCCAAGTATATTCAGTATATAAACAGAAAGCTTCACCACGTATCAAAAGAAAGCTTCTTAGTTACATACTATAATAAATAAACAGAAAGCTGGAGAAATTCTACAAGAACATATATTATATTTTGTTTCTTCTCTCTCTCTCTCTCTTCTTTGGGCACGTGATAAACTTTGGCCAGTAGGTGTTGTGTGATAGTGGGGAAGGGAATTGATCTCACAACATTCAAAGAATATATTTTTGGGTAATAGTCACTCGTACTACCCCAAAATTTAACCAGCCGATAGCATCACCCGAATTGTTATTAAACTGGTTGTAGTCAATCAAAGATCTACGTCTAAGGGACTTCATGAATTTCAAATCATCGCTACTCTCAGACTCTGTTTCTATCTTAACTATCTGTGTTCCAGAAGTACCAGTAGAAGCTCAGTATTAATTATCTTCCACCCTCTTTAGGGTGAAAGGAATAAGTGACACAAAACCTTGTGAAATTGAAGGAATTTCCATGTTCTCCTCTTTGACCCAAGATCCATCACCACTGGCAAATTGAAAAAAACCATATCTCAAATAGATGGAATACCTAGCCCCTATTTGATACCCACTAAAAAGGTTTGTTTTGTTCTTTTTTTTTTTTTTTTTTTTTTTGAGAAAATGAGTTTTGGAATAGTGATCTTTTGGTGAATGTGTAGTTAAAAAGTAGGAAAATTTTTTGGATTTACATATAAAATATTTTATTATGAAATGTCTGGTTGAAAATAAGTTTTAAGAAAAAAGAGTTTTTGGAGAATGGTAGACAATCATGGGATTATTCTCAAAATAGGTTAGGTGATGCTCTTTGTTTCCATACTTACAATGGGTGAAAGAAGTGATCTCCAAGATGAAGTAACACAAACAAGATACTAAATTCAACAGGGTATGCGTTTTGTACTTTGAAACGAAAATATCCACAATTAATTAAAATGCAGTAACAAATGTTGAAATTCAATATAATCTCCTTTGTAATAACAGCAAAGATGCATATTAATATATAAATATAAACTCAGTTTTCTTAGGCACACAGAACAAGAACCATCTCCAAATTCTACTATAAAATTTTCTTCAAATGACCATACCTCAAACAAAACCTCAACATTTTACCTAATAATACCCACAATCAATTGAAACTTCACAATCACCAATACACCCAATCCACTCACATATCAATCGCAAATTCAAACAAGCAATCACCTAGATGATGCTTCTTGCACAGGTGGAATCGCTGGAGACAGCAAGAGAGGGAGTTGAGAGAAATGGATGATGAATTCCTAGGATTAACAATGAGAGAGGGTAAAACAATTTGAGTTTTTTTTTTTTTTTTTTTCAAGTGATTGGAGTGTCTTGAGCGTTTTAATTTAACTGAAAACACTTAAAATTTTTACTTATTTTTAAAAATACATTTTCAAAAAATGACAGATCAAACACATTTTGGATATTTTAGAAAACTAAAAACTGAAAACGGCTTGAAAACAGAAAATCAAACGCACCCTAAAACTTTTAAGTTTTCAATTTGAAAAATTCAAGTATGATGGATTAAATAAATAGCGTAAATATATTGTCTCCACAAAATTTACTTATTACACCACAATATAATCACACTACAACCAAAATATATTTTCAATAAATACACCACAACAAATTTACAATTATACTCCTAATCCAATAAAAACTAAAAATGATAAAGAAAATATATTATTGTGGTGCATTGATCATCCCAATACACACAATCAGAGATTCAGAGTTAGTAGATATAATTTGGAAGCAAGTTTGGAATCAAATAATTCTAAAAGGAAAGATTGCACCGTCGAATTTTAGAATTTTATGTGTCATCTTTTAAGCATCATACACTGTTAAAATTGTTTGTAATGGTTGATCAAGACTGACTTTGCACCGTTGAATTTAAAATTATGAGGATCCATCTCATTCCCTGAATAGCTCCAATGAAATCAATTCGATCCTAGTTATTTGACAAGATAGAGCTCTGCGTAAGAAATTGGATTGCATAGGATTAATTGTGTGAAGGAAAGGTCAACACCAAAATTTCTTAAAATCTCTCAAACGTCTCCATTGACAGCACCATATATTCAGTTATTGCTGGAATTAGGGTTCTAAAGATAGTAACTTGAATTGGAAAATTTTATGATTCTGGAAGAACAATAAATTGTTTTATATTATGAATATATTAAAATTCAATTTATATAATTTTACTTAAGGCTATTTAAGTAAATAAAAAATACTTAAAATTGTGGTGTAATTAACAAAATTTATAGCAGCAATATAATTACCCATAAGTTTATTATTATTACTCTTAAAAAAAATTCTAGTAAAGCAAATTCTCTTGAATGATCATACTTAAGGGCATATCGATTGAAGTAATTTTTTCTTTTTATCAATCAAAACTCATCAAATTATACGAGCTCCTTTTAAAATATACGACTTTCTAAATGTAGATGATGACATCTATACGGATGAATCTCATGTATATCATACAATGAAGTATCACATGAGTGGATATCTTAACATATTTTTCTAGCAAAGCAACTTCTTTTAATTTAAATTATGCCATTGTTTGGAAAATAATTTACAATTTATAAGTCGGACATTAATTTCAACCACACATTATGTTTATTATTATTAACTACATTTCGTATTCCTATTTGTAAACCATTTTAAATTTGCCAAATGGAGATAAATGATTAAAGCAAAAGTAAAATTTTAGAAAAATTAGAGCCTGTTTGGCACGGCTTTTGAAAAGTGAAAAGTGGCTTTTGAGATCCAAAGGACCCATTTGACTAATTTTATTTTATTTTGATGACTGTGGATGTCCGGGCCAGCTTACGCGCACCTCGACTAATTCCAAGGGGCACTGAAGTTTACAGTCGAATATTCACATCAGTGGCCCTGAGGGGACTCGAATTGGTGACCAATGAAGCAAACTCAAGGCCTGACCGAGCTACCCCCTCAGGGTTATTTGATTAATTTTATGAAAGTGCTTCTTCTAATTAGAAGAGTTTTTAGAGAAAACCGATTAATGTAGCTTTATTAAAAAGCACTTCTGAAATAGAAAATTCTTTTAAAAACTAGCTTTCGAAGAAAAATTATGGTAGCTTTCTTCAAAAACTCCTTTACAAAAAGTAAAAGTAAAGCCAAACGGGTCTAAATCTGACAAAAATGAGAAACTTTCCCGTCTCAATGGGACAGAGGCTAGGTATTGGAGTGGGATGAGAACATGACTCGTGCCTCGATTTTTTTGCAGACTACCCATATATATTTAATTTCTTTAATTGTCTTTTTAAATTTAAATCAAATTTTAAAAAATAAATAACTAAGCAGATATTTTAATCCCTTCCATGCCTCCGAAAATCCCTGCCTGTAACTGTCATCCTAGCTAAAATTAGTGGCAGACACAGACATTTTGAATTAGGGGACACAAACAAACTTGTAAAAAAGTTGTGAAAAAATTAAAGCATTCGAAATTGTTCTTAATGCGTTCTAATACTTTGATAATGTTCCATAATTACACAATTTTTCAATATTCATCTTATAAGTATATATTTGAACATTCTCAGACGAGCAACTATGAGAAGAAATTCTGGAAATGAAGCACACGACGAGGCAGGAAAATGTAGCATCATTAAGAAGGTAAACTCGGATTAATTTCTAAATTCTACAGTTAATTCGACAAGGAAAAAATAGTGGATGAATGCAATGTACATTCACAAATCACAAAATAAATCTCACAAATCACAATTCCTCCATCACCAGTCACAAATCAAAAATATATTTCGAAATTTGAAATTCCAGAAACTTTGGGGAAAGCAAAGCAAAACTGACCTGGCGGGCTGGCAACGGGAACAGTCAGCAGCGGAATCGAACAAGGCTGTAGAGTTCTTTGCAGAATGATTTTTCCAAATTCCTAGGGTTCTTCAAATGGAGGATTTTGCACAAGGGGAAAAGGGCGGTAATATAGCTAGCGTCGGGAGTCTAAATATGATCATAGTTAGTTAACTCTGATTTTAGCCGGGGGCGGCTGGTTGACCTGACTAACTATGATCATTTTACCACCAAAAAATTATCAAAAATGTTAGTTGTACACCAAATTTGGTATATAATATTGTCCCCCTTCTCACATGAGTAGACCCACTCAATTATTTTATTTGAGTGGCCTCCCTCCCATATGAGGAGGAAGACACCGTTAGGTATAACTTGATATAACGATAGCAAGATTGTAAAATTATATCTACACCACAATTAAAATAGTTCGTTTTCCATCAAAATAAATTTTTGAACAATAATTTAATTTTATTTCAACCACATAATTTTCAATAAAATAATATTACTCACAAACTAAAAAAATTTTCTTGCCAAAAAGTGAATTTTTGAATAGTGTATTGATGAAAAACGTGTGGTTAAAAAATAAAGAAAAAGTTTTAGATTTATGTGTAATATTATTTTATTGAAGAATGTGTGATTGAGGTGGGATCAAATCACTGTTGAAAAATGTATTTTGATAAAAAAAAAAAAATGGGACTAAAACAAGGTCTAAACTTTTTCTTTTTCTTTTCTTTAGACATTTGTCTCTCTTAATTTTAGTAAGTGCAGTCATAATTCATAACATTGATGAAGGAAAACAAACACAGATCTACCATTTCTGAAAACCCTTTCCAGTCCCCCACTATCATAAGGAATCATAATTTCAATAGATAAGAAAATAGAGAATAGAAGAAAATGCCTCGCACCATAAGCATAAAGCAGAGCATCTTTATTAATCAAACACTTGTTACCGGCAGCAGAATTCCAATTTCGACCATTGGTAGAAATGTTAACAAAGATCTTACCCAAGTCGTAAATGTACAAGCAGGAAATAAATAATCAAAGAACATGTCATCAAAAACACAAATTTCTAGAGGTCGAGATCGAAAGAGAAAATTTATTGTTATGTCATTGTTAGCTGCTCCAGATTTTATGTTTGTGGTGTGAATAATTAAAAGTATATTAACCTTAATTATATAATTTTAATGCTATTTAAGTAAATAAGAAAAGAATTAAAATTTGTAGTGCATTAATAAATTTTCTGGTGGTAATATTTATCCTTTAACTATATGAAAATTTGAAATAATTTACATTTCGTTCGAGCCCATTCTATTAAAAACTTATTTTTTTCAAAATTTATTTTCAAATACATACTTTTTAATAAAATAATTTTACACGTAAGTCGAAATTTTTTGAAACACACATTCTCCAAAATACACTATTTCAAAATATTTTTTTTTTCCACAAAATGAGGCTCAAACAAATAACTTAATACTTGAGCAGAATTTGTTTTAATGGAAAATAACTTTAAAAACCATGTAGTACAACAACACAGCCAAAAAAAAAACTGTTGAAAAGCTGATATTACTGTAGGGTCCGTTTGATTGTAAGGATGAAAAACGAGTGGAAAGAAAATGAATGAAAAGGAATTGAATTGTCTAGAAAACGGTTTACAGAGAATTGTAATTAATGGTGTTTGATTGGTATAATTTTCACCTGGTAAATTTTTCGTTTGACTTTGTTTTTTACGTAAATTATCAATTAAATAGATAATTTTTTTTTACCATTGACTTTGGAATGTGTTCCAATTCTTATAAAAAAAAATTGTCAAAAAGTTGGAAAACGTTTTCCCACCACTATGGTGAAAAAACGTTTTCTAACTTTTGTGCATCAATCGCTTGTACCTTGAAAAACGATGGAAAACGTTTTCCCTGGAAAATTAGTGCAATCAAACAGGTGAATAGTAAAAAGCAGGAAAACATTTTCCATCTTCCACGAAAAATTTGGCCAATCGAACAGGGCCTAAATAAATGGAGATTTGCTGTATGCATAACTATTGTTTTCAAATTTTTATATCAGTAAATTGCACCCTTTTAAACCATCTCCAGCATTGCACCAAATTTTGCATCATTTTGCACCAAATTAAAATTTATCTCCAAACATTGCACCAAAACTTACACCAAATGAACAATGTTTAATCATTTTCTTCCTTCTTTTTTTCTTCTTAATGATTTATTTATTTATTTTACAAATACATAAATTACTAAATAAATAATTACTTTAAATTAACGAAAATATTAAATTCATTAATAAATATAAAAAAAACATAGTACAATTAGTATAAATACTACAAAAATGAAAAATATTAAATTATGTCATTAAATAGTTGTGCAATGCATTTCGAATTAATTCATTAATTATTATTTTAATTCATTAATTATTATTATTTTAATTAAGTCATTTGTATTCTTATTTAAATTATATCATTAATAATAATAATAATTATTATTATTATTGTATTAAAAAATATATAACATAAATGACATAAATACCCTCCATCAATTGCTTTGATAAATGAAAAAAATGACGAATTTGACTTTGACCTTTTTTTCAGTGTTATAGTGTTGCCGTTGGAGTTGCCCTTAGAAAAACAATAGTTTCTCTTCAGAGTTGTCACAGGTAGTGTGCAATGCAGCAAATGTAGGTTCCAAACACTTAAATTGTCTTATTTACTATGTTTTTAAATTTACATTTTACATATTATATTTGACATAGGTGATTTTTCTCTTCAAGTAGCTTCGCACTCAGTGACGGAAGTTTCAAGTTGTGTGGAGAGAGATAACAAGAATCAGAAAGGTAATATGAGAAATGGGTGTACACGATAATACCATACTTTTTCTCTTTGTTAATTTTCATTGGATGAGGGCTCAAATTGTAAAATTGATACGGTGTATTTATTAAAAAATATTTTAATTTGAATGTGATTATAATGTGGTGTAATAAGAAACAAAATTGAGAACGTCAAATTCTTTTACACGATTTTGCCACCTAATTTGTTTAGTTTATGTAGAATTGATGAGTTACGTTACTTTTCTATTGTTTGTCAGAGGAATTCATGCAAATGGTAAACAATTTTAAAAAAAAAAAAAAAACACCCTTTATCTAACGCTTCTTACTGCAATTATTTATTAGCAAGTTGGCAATCAAGGGTGTTCTCAATTGAAATTGTGATGAATTTTAAATTCCTTTTAAATTTAGGTGTTCATAATTGAGATTTTAATGAATTTTAATAAAATTCATTAAAATTTAGGTACCCACAATTGAGATTTCAATAAAATTCTTTAAAATTTAGGTATCCTCAGTAATTAGTGGATTTATAAAAATATCATCAATAAATGAATTTTAAAATATTTAGATTGATTTCAAGCTTAAAAATATATATAACCAAGCCCTTGTTTGACAATCGTTATAATGAGAAATTTTGGTAAAACGTATTATGGAATAGTAGTTTTTGTGAGAATGTATGGTTAAAAAAGAAATAATTTATTTATTTTTATGTGTAATATTATTTTATTTAAGAATGTGTAGTTAAAAAAGAAGAGAGAGAAAAATGTATTAAAATTTAAAAGGGAATGAAACAAGTGCCAATTTTTTTGAAATTTCACCATATTTGATGAGATTCTTATGAAATTTATGAAAATCTATTCAAATCCACGAAATTCATTATGATTTATAATATTTTAAAATCCATCAAAATCTTAGTTGATGACACCTCCGTAAACTTCAATGAATTCTGAAACGAGGTTTGTCCAATTAATTGTTTTTCTTTGGTTTTTTTTCCCCAAGTTTAATACAAATTTAACTATAATATTTGCCAGCCCATTGTGCAAGTCTAGCATTCAAGTTTCCTACGAAGCACATAGCCATTGATCAACTTTACGAAGGTCCCATTGTATTTTGTTGTGGAAATAGGCCAACATTTCTTCCATTGGCAAATACGAAATGCGAATTGGTGAGATTTGATTCTTGTCTTTCTTCTTTGGATCTACTTGCTAAGGCATTGACCAAGCCACATCCTCGTCATGGAACTTTGTCTTCATTGTAGCAAAATTGATATTACCAATGAAATACTATCTTGAGCGGGCATATTCGAAAATGCTCACTTTTTCAGTAGAAACGACTTTTGTTACCCCACGCTAAGCAGCGTTCAGGGACAATTACACCTCAATCCACAAATGTTTGTGATTATCCTTTCTACATTTTTTGCACATCTAGCAATCCACTGTTGTAGGCTAAAATACACACACACACACACACAGAGTTTTGTAACGATAGCTGCTATATTATACAATGAAAAGATCATCAATGAAGTTACAGAACCATCTGGTACAATTCTCCATTTAATGATTGTACAAACTCTTCCAGAACCTTAGTGCAGACAAAAGGAACAAATACTATTTGCAAAAGTAGAATGTTCATAGTACAAGAGGGAAAAACATACAATTGCAGAAAAAGCCTAACCACAGAAACAAGAACATTAGGCGCCATCCTCATCCTCTGGTTGACCAGATTCTCCTTGTTCTGGTTCTGGTTCTGGCTCCTCTTGCTGACCATTTAGAGGGCCATTTTCATCTCCTTGTACTCGTACTAATTCTGGATCCTTGTATTTGTAAATACAAGCAATTAAAATAAACACAAGTAGATTTACAGAACTCAAGCCTGCAAGCACCCAGTAATATCTATCTAGTCGACTCTTGTTCAACGTATACTGGAACCAGTTTTGTCTACCTCCCTTCTCACTAATTTTACCAACCACATAAACCGAAAGCACACTCCCTATGACTCCTAGACCAGCTACTCCACTACTCGAGTATTGGAGGTAATTTATCATTGATCTGGGAGCCTGATCCTCAAAGAAAGCCTTCGAGCTCTTTTCCAAAAACGAGTCCAGGCCAGCAAGAAGGAAAAACTGGAAAAGGAGCCAAAATATACTCATTGGGATATCATCCTCAGGTTTGTCGAGTAAATCGTGTCTTCTAATCACTTTCAGCCTTCGAATCTCTATTCTGGCAGAAGTTATGCAACAAAGTACTGAGAATACCATAGCCACTGCAATTCCAACAGGAGGTGCATACTTTTTACATCCAGCAAAGCAGCTTGCCAAAATGGCGTAAGATTTGTCAAACAGTGATTTTGCACAGTTAAACAGCAGTAGAAGGATAGGAAGAGGAATTGTCCATTTTCCAAGCTTGCGATCCATGTGATTTGCTTGTTCTAGGAAGTACGTGTTTCCAATAGAAGATACGACCCCACAAACTATAAATGTCATCCACATTAGAACCATCCGAACAAAAATTTTTGCTTCTTCTACTTCTGTGACTGTGCAAAGCCTCCACCTATTCTTTTCTTGCTCTTCTAGACTTCGATCGGGCAATATGATGGCAGCCTTCTCTAAGCTCCTTTGTTAAAAGCAAATGAGAGAATGAGAATCGATTCAGGTAAAGAGAAGGTTAACTAGTTCTTCTAACGCTTCTCATTAAAAGCAATTTTTTTTTTTTTTTTTATAAATGCACCTAATGTAAGGAAATAAACAAGAAAAAACCTGAGAATAGAAAATGACTGAAGCATAGGCCCATCTTTCTTATAAAGGTCTTTCGCATCAAGAGGAAATGGCTTAGATATCTTAGAAGTAGAGGCCACAAAGACTCTGCAAACATTTGTCAATGGACTCCCCTGTGGTCCAGACATAATGTACGAACATGAACCGCTCAAAAACAGAAGTGTTGCAACAACTGTACAGATTGCCGAAATTCCAAAGCGGATTGACCATGGTTTTATGTAAGGCAGAGCAATAGCTCCAATTATTGGCACAATTGCCACCATAAACATGCCTAATATCTGAAAAAAAACTTTACAGCCATCATCATCGTCAGAGTTTGTTTTCTGTTCATCAAGGAATGGTTTCAGAGAGACGAGGTGACCAGATATTCCTACAGCTAACAATGCCAAGGCCGTGTAGAACAGAGCTTTTTGTGTGTCACCTATACATTTTGGCTCATAGTCTTTGCAGGTGCCTGTGGAACTGGCAAGAACTGGTGGTGTTGACATGGAAAGAAACCCCATACCCTGGAAAAAAGTTAAGAGTTCAGCAAACTAGAGAACTTCACTTCAGGCACACGAGGAAATTAATCAACCTAAGCATCCACTGTTGCAGAAACTTTTGACATTCAGGGGCAGGGACCAAGCTATTTAATGTTTTGAGCATAAAAGAGTTAAATTGCTGGCCAATGTTAGTAATCTGTCCACTAAAATCCTTCTCTAGATAAAGGGTTTTATTCAATATTTTCTAAAAATTAAATCTCCCGTATACTGAGGCATTAGTTGTTGTTCATTTCTACGAACATGATTGCAGTCTATACATATCACAGCTCGAAGAAGCATAAATGTAACATTTCCCATCTCTTTCGATTTCCCCGTCACTTAATTACACGGATATTGAAGTCTAGAAATCAAACCGAGGAAAAGCTATTTTTTAATTCCATTCCAAGGCTCGAGAAACATGCTTCCAACCACAAAAATTGGACAAACTTATATCTCTGTTCCTGAATTTATGGCCAAAATAACAATACAAGAGAGAGAAAGAACAGGCTATTAAGCTCAAGATTTCAAAAGTATTAATCTCTTTAGTTCGATGTTGACTCAAAAATTACCTCCAATATCCCCAAATAGATTGGACAATTGGATTGAGCCAACAAAGTTGAGAAAATAGAGGAATTAACTAACCACACTGTAGGCTATACTGGACAGCAGAAGCATTAAGTATTTTCCCAGAACTGCGTCAACGAGGTAGAGAAACCCGATTGGCAATACCATAGTAACTCCATTCCAAATGTTCAAAATTCCAGCAGCATGAGTAAAACTCAGTTTCCATACATTTGTTAAGTATGTTTGCATCACAAACATTGTGTACCGAACCAATATATCAGCCCATAGCAAAACTGCCATTACACAGCAAGCAAAACATCCCACCAGATAAATCCATCAATAATTCAATTCGATTCGATCAAATGCATAAATAAGCTGTGTAAAACATCAACTAATTACCCGTAACTCGTACAAAAACCGCCATTGCTGAATTAAACGAATCACCCTCGCTTCCTGCAGAGTATTAATCAAAACCCACATGGAAAATTAAAAACGGAGTAATCCCTGAAGCAGATACTTTATTCCCTATTATTAATTTTAAAAAAAAAAACTTTACTGAAAGTTAGTGACAATAGTAATTTCTGTTCTTACCTTCAAACTCGTCAATGCAGAACTTTCAGACACGCACAAAGATGAGAAACTCGCTGCTTTTTTATATGCAAATCCATCATCTGTGTATCTGTCTCCATTGGTGGAAAATAAAGTAACATTCTGCAAGTCTGAACATTGGAATTATATCCTTAAAGTCATGCATTTGTCCGGTTTCTTTGATGGGCTTCATTAATTTTTAAATTTTTCTTGTGTGAAAGGTGATGTTCAAATAATCAAATTCATAATGTTACTGGATAAATAGAATTGGCATTGACATTGACTTGAATCAAGCAGCCAATAGGAATCAAGTGGAGAAGGAAAAGATTTAGGGCATCAATTATTGAGATATGATCCAGCTGTATTTGAGTATGACAATATTCTGCTAAATTAATTTGTAATGAACAGTTCTCGTTATTTTATAACAAATTTTACTTATTTATTTTGGCTAGCTGCCTGATTATAGGGAAATCAGAATGAAAGTTATATGGAAATAATGATGCTAGATTCACAGATACAGAACACTTAAAAGGGGAGAGACAAAAATTTGGGATCCACTTTTTTAATAATATTTCAATCAGATGAGACCCACATCCATGTGAGTATCTGTAAGGATTCTGATAGTGAATAGTTCTATACAAATGGATTTATCCATATGGAAATGCCTAATCAGAATGATAGGAAAATAGGGAAGAATTCATATCTCAGGTGTTAAGTTTGACCCAATTCAATTTTCAGGCATTAAGTTTCAAAATGCAAAACTCAGGTATTAGTTAATTAATTAAAAATATTTATTAATTAAATGTCACATATACATAAATATTGGTCACAGTCACGTATTGTCAATTTAATTGATCACATATTATTTTGAGGTCACAAATCATAAATTTTGTAGATCACGAATTATTTCAAGGTCAAAAATCCAAAATTTTTTAGGTCACAACTTATTTCATTGATCACAAATCAAGAAATTTTAAGGTCATAATTTATCTATTGATCACAAATTATATTTAAGTCACATGTTATCAAATTTTAACGTCACAGATTAATACTTGGTCACAGATATTGCCACCATTCGATCCAGAGGAAAGGGAGAATACAGTAGTATCTGTAACCAATATCTGTCTGTGACCACCCTCACCCTCACCCTCACCGCAGACCGTCCACACCGCCACCACCTCTATCATTACCACCACAAAACACCAAAAATCATCCCAAACTACCACTGCCACCAGCACAAGAAGCATCAACGCCACCACCACACCCCAAGCAAATTCACTAATGTCACCGGCATCTCACCACAACAAAACACCAAAAATCACCCCAAACTCTTTTGTTCTGCGACAACTACTTCCGTTCAGTAAAATGAGAGTGAAAGGAGAGTGAAAGGAGTCAGGTGACCCCAGCACTATACTTCCGTTCAGCGACAACTACCAAAAACAAGAGTGAAGGGAGTCAGGTGACCCAAAAACTCTTCCGTTCAGCGACAACTACTTCTACGTGGTGGTGTCAGCCGCGTTCGTGCATACAGTAGGAAAAGAGTTCGAACCCAAATCCGTCACCGCCGCAGCAGAGCGGATGCACGTGTTGGTTGAGGTGACGCGAGTGTTGAAGCCCAGCGGAGTAGCAGTGATTTGGGACATAGTGTGCGTGCCGGAGTATGTGCAGAGGCTACACGAATGGAAGATGGAGGAGATTAGGGTGTCGAGAGTGAATGTAGGAGAGAGAGAAGGGACGGGGGGAGAAGGGGGGCGGGGGAGAAAATGAAATTAGGATTTGTATAATTTGTATATATTAATTATAGTACCTGATTTTTGTACAAGGAAATTTGGCCATTGATTTTTGAATTGGGATAAACATAACCCCTAATCCATGTAATTTTCCCAGGGAAATAATGGAGGCTGGGCTAAATTTTTTAACTAACTTGGCCCAACCTTGGTATATGCTTCAGCATCTCGTCTTATCCCCCACTTTCATTCAATGTTTCCCGACACACACACACACACAATATAGCGTTCACAATTATTAGATAAAGTTGAATGATATATATATTTTATATATAAGGGTTTACATCCTAGTGTACATAATGATCAAGTGTCATTTCATCGTTGACGGGTAGAAAAAGAATTATGAAATGCCACTTGAGTATTACAACCTAGTGTACATGTAGAATAATTATATTGATAAGTAGTTTGTCTATGATATGGAGAATAAGAACAATGATGTACTTAATGCGTATTGAACGAGATCAAGTAGATGACTTATTCTTGTTTGTCTAAAATAAAAACTGTAATTGATCATCGAACGAGTCACCTAAATCTTGATCAAGTGATGTACTTTTAATTGCTAACTCAAGTTCTTTGAGGTGCCAAAAAGTGAGATATTGATTATAAGATTGATCTTGATGCTTTTTTAAAATTGGAACGAAATAAATTTAGATCATGTACTTGCAAAAAGGGTATTCATTAATCATTTAGTTGAGATAATTATCAGTTTATATTAACTATTGGAACTCGAGTCTCGTGAGTTCAATTTGGTTCATCTCTCGGCTTCAAGATATATTGAGAATAATTGACATTCCCAAGTCATCCAAGAAGATACAAGGAAGAAGGCGTAGGATGGCTAATTCCCCTGTTTGATGACGTAAGCCAATTATAACAATATCTTTTTGGGTTCAAAATTCCTATTTTATTCGATTTCTTTATCTCAAAGAGAATTAATTTCTATTGGAATATGAAACCATAAACCAATGGTATAATGTGCCAATATGTTAGAAATTGTAGCAATCGAATATGCACTTTCTTCGGTTTGTCAACAAATTATTGCACATGATATAGCTAAATATTAAGAGTCATGTTATATGTACCATCATTATTTATAACAACATCTTAATTAGCAGCATCATATTCATTCATTTTAAAACTGTGTTTTACATCAAAGGCTGAGATTTTGACAACACGTGATTGTCAATCATGTTTGTACAACTAACTTTATTGAAACCTTTACCTAATCCAATTTGTTATTTTTGTGGGATTGTTTTTCTTATCAAGTTGGCGTTGAACTTGACTAAACTATACATATATGCACGTTTATATTTGTTACAGAAAATTATAATTGACCCTGACTTGGACCCACCAGCCAATAAAAGGGAAAAAATGAGTTTACTAATCGATTATTAAAATATCCTGGCATATGCAATCATGCAAAGATTATATAACTATTTTTTTTCTTTAAATTATGCCTAATTTTGTTTTATTTTCTAAAATTTCAAATTTGTTAGAATAATTTTCCATTTCTATGTGCATTTCGACATTTATCATATCAGTGAATTTTCTTGTAACCCAACTTATTGAAATTGCAGCCAGGCAAGTACAAAGATTATCATATCAATTGTATTTCTGATTGTTGATTACTCGATAAGTTGAACTTGTTGGTTACCAAAAAATATAATTGACCTTAACTATATTGTCGATTGTATAGTACAGAAAATTATCACATTAATTGTGTTTCTAATTGTTGGTTGCTCGATACTATATTGTCAATTGATGTCGCTGGATTACATACTGACACATAGCATTTAGCAAGTATTATGCTTGCCGTCACTATTCTTTCCGGTGCATTAATAATAGTTTGTATTAAAATAAAATTATTGAATTTTGTTGTCTTATTGGCTCATTAATTAATTGTTGTCGTCTTGTCACTTACTAGTATTTTTTGCTGCCTTGCTATCCTTTTGTTGGCATTTTAAATTGATGTTGCAATGAAGAAATGTTGAAGCATCACCAACGTGTCCTACTATAGAAAGGAGAATGCTTTTTGTAGAAAAAATTCTTTTTATTGCCAAGCAAAAAAAGTTACAGAACAACCATTGATAAAATCCTTGTTATCACAGTAACAATCCAACAACATTCGGCAATTTCTTGCTAATCCGGGAAAACAAAATGGACAGTAAAAATTCAGTAGATATCAATGTAGAGCAAGAAACTCAAGCGTGAATACTGACCCAACAGAGGCAAAAGTGAGATAATTTACTGACAAGCAATTCTACGAATATAATTGGTGCTGATGGTACAATTCAAGGAATGGGAACTATACTGATAATATCAACTTCTTAACAACACTTGAGACAGCTGGTTTGGTAAATCAACTATACAGACAGAATTTTGTACAGAGAACTAGAACACCTCTTTCCAGGAATAACAGACAAGGAAAAGGGAGATAAATATTGCAGCAGCTCAGAATCAGTCCTAGCCAAGAGCCGGAGTCAATTTATAGTGGAAGAACATGAAACTATTCAGTCAACACGATTAGCCTTCAAAATTTAGTTGGATCTCTTTGTTCAAGAAGCAAGTAAAGCAAAGTTTTCCATCTTTTATCCTGAATAGTAAAGAGCAAACAATTTTTTTGTGCCGATCACTACTCCAACCACACCTACAGAGAACGTTGCAGGGAGATACGAATGCAAAACTAAGATTAGAAGATTGATGCATTTGTACCATAGGAAGCATAAATGAGCAGATTATGGAAAATTCTATTACGCCCTCTGCACATTTTTTGAAAACATTCTTTCATCAAAAGTTGGTCCATACAAATTGAGGAGCAGATGATGGAACTTCTGTGGAAAGCCTTTAAGAAAGGTTCCAAGATAAGTGGGTTTCAAAATGTAGTAGTATATTGCTAACAGAAGGCAATAAATAAACTAAAGATTGATCTTATTATCGACCAAAATGCCCAGACAATGCAAACTGAGGTACACTGTCATGAACAAAATATAGTGAATACGACTAGGAATACAACTAGGTACCTAATTGAGTGGCTTGACTTTATTATTGGCCAAAATGCTCAGACGATGCAAATTGAGGCACATTGTCGTGAACAAAATATAGTGAATACAAATATGTACCTAATTGAATGGCATGTAAAGCCACAGCCTCATATTGACCAGAATGCTCAGACAATGCAAATTGAGCTACACTGTCATGAACGAATGTAGTGAATACAAATATGTACCTAATTAAGTGGCCTGTAAAGCCACAGCCTCAAGTTCAGAGTCCCTCTTAGATTATTAACTTCCTGTGTTAGTAGCAGAATGTGATCCAAATGAATATCACTAGCAAAAACGATCTGTGAGTGTGAAGCCCAAAGGACAGAACGAGTATAACAACCAGATGGACAGAACGATTTGAGTTAACTGGAATGCTAAGCCAGACCTTTACACAGTCACTATGGTATGCTAATCAATTTGTAGGTTTTGGCATAAGACATTGTACAGGGGCACCTCTTAACTGACACATTGAGATCCAGACAATGGGGATGTCAGGGTGTCTCCTGCTCCTCCTTGCCCCTGAACGGCTGAAACAAACTAATAAAAACAGTCTCAAAGCAGCTGTGTATACTTAGAGCAGCTAGACCAAACATGAACAGGGTGTTAAATTATCTTACATTACTGAACTATGGTATTGACAGTCAAAGCTGTCATGAGCCACTGACCCCACCCCCCCCCCCCCCCCCCCCCCCCCATTCCCCCCCCCCCCCCCCCCCCCCCCCCCCCCCCCCCCCCCCCCCCCCCCCCCCCCCCTCTTCCCAAACATGATTTCCAATGAGGTTAACCCAAAAATTGATTATACGCAATTAGCTATCTAAATCACCAATTGCAGTGAATCAGAAACTTGGCAGATGAAAATCTCATTATTTGTGTACTCCCATCCCTCTCAGTTAATTGCATTAAGCAGGCAGACTGAGAATAGGCTGCCTTGTTCAGTCAGTTGTCCACCACCTTTCTTTCCCATGCCCGATGACTAACGTTTTCTTAAAATTTCACCTTTAGTGATGCCTAATTTTGTTCCATTTTTCAATATTTCAAAAATCTTCACATGATTTGTCCACTTCTATGTGCATATGTTTATTTACATGGGCATTTATTGAATAAGTGAATTTTTTTCAACCAGGCTCCAAATAAACCTAACACCACATAGCAAACTGTAGCCAGCCAAAATTGTGACATATTAATAATGCCAATCAGCAGCCGTACTTTCTAGGTGACTCTCTGTTTACCATAAATTTGAAGCTTGAACCTTTAAATCGTATTCAAATGAAAATTCTGATTACAACTACAAGTTGAAAACAAACAAATAAAGTAACTTAAAAAGATCACTATGAAACGAAATAAACCCCAAGTAAATGTATAAAAACCATAAATCAAGATAAAAATAATAGATAGCATTGAGAAAACACAAGCGTAACAGGTACAATAACCATTCTCATTTTTATCAGATTTTTCCTACACCTAATGCAAAAGATTTTGCTCCATTCTCCTCTGCAAGTGTCAAGTGATTGTTATTTTAAGAGACTAGATAGCATTCATATTTTGGTTCGCCAATTACTCAACATTTTTTGTGAACATTTCATCGAGCAATCAGGCATTGCATGAAGAAAAAACAGAAACCTTTAGTTATTGATCTGGCAAAACTATTTCCGAGTTAGATCACTCACCCGCAACAGCAATAAAGGAATCCACGACCATTATCCCGCCTCTCACTAATTCTGTATACTGGGAATAAAATCTAGAAAATAAATAATAATTATCAACATGACTTTCAGAGGAAACAAATACATAGATGTCCATAAATAACAAGGACAATGCACCTTAACTTACAGATCAAAAAGTTGATAAAACATGAACTCAGCTGAATAAATCATTGTAAACAAACTACCAAAAGGAGGCCTACCTCCAAAAACAACCATATTCCACATTGGACTTCTTTCTCCAATGATAAACTACGTCCCAGAATAATCAGCATAAACCACCCTGTCCACCACTGTATCACAATACAAAATGAACAATGCCATTGACGTTAACATATCACCAGTCCGTTATTCTACATATTATCATAAAACTGAAACTGCACCCGAGTAATTTGAACTCTGCCACACCTCAATTCCCTCAACATCTTCTCTAGTCACAAAAAGACGATCCCCACCTCCCTCAATTTTCTTTATGATCCCTCTTTCAGCATCCTCTACCTTATCTACATAATTCCTTCGGCACAACCCTTCACTTAAAATGCCCTCTCCATCCACATTATCCTCCACTCTTGACCACACCTCCAACTCTCCTTCTCTCCCCACAAACACTTGCTTCCTGTAACAATGTATTAGCAAATTTCCCCCAGCAATACCACTACTTATTCCTATATTCCTCATACTCGGATTCTTCTCTTTCAAATAATCCCACGGATCATCGCTCAAGTTGCGCAGTTCCGCAACTGCCAAATCACCTGATTTTGAGCAGAGCTTGAACAATGCCAGGTTATCCAAATCGACATCCACGTCAGCAAATGAGTCCCCAAACCTGCTGCTTCGGCCAGAGCCCGGCTCATTTGTTTCCCAAACCACCTCCCCGGACCTTGGATCCCACAATCGTATGTAACCGGAGTATCCAAATGCACCTGAGGAAACAGAGCTCCCAACCAAAATCCCCATCTCCGGCACATACGTCAGCTTTCCTGGGACCGTACTTTTCGAGGAGGTTCCCGGCATTCTCCCAATTTCAGAAGAAATTTTCAAAGTCGACTTATCTATCATCAGAACACAATTCTCACCGTGCTGACAATCATATGATGCGAAGATGGAGTCCTCAGAGTCAGCTATTGCGTGCACTCGGGCTTTATAGATACGAACATCAGAAGGGTCTACCCAATCCACCGAGTCAACTCGGCACCCGTTGGTCATATTGTAAAAATGCAAGCCCGACCCGTATATCGACCCCACCGCAGCAATCTCAGGTCGGACTCGCCGTATGGAAGTGATGAAGTCTAGGTGAGTTCGAACGGTGGCTGTGTGGCTGAGATTCCAGTCATAGACGGAGATCTGCCCGCCATGGGCGACCCATAGGGACCCATCGGAGTCAATAGCATTAAAGTCAGAAACAATTCCATCTGAAGATGGCTTGACAGTGGTGAAGAGCGAAGCATCTATCCCACTGAGTCGACACGGAGCAAGTGCCATTCTAAGCTGCGACTCAATACCATAATATAAAGCCTCATCTATGAGCTCCTGATTAGAGAAGCGTTTGGCGGTGGAAGGAAGGCGGTTGGACCGGAGAAGAGAGAGAAGAACGGAGAAGATCTCCGGGTCCCGGTCTATGAACACCGGGTCCTGAGTCGGCCGGTTTGAAAGAGCAGATAATAGGGAATCCGGGCCGCCGGACCGGAGGGTGGAGACAGTGGTCTCGAAAAGCTTGCCTCCGACGTTGAGCTTGATGCGGTCGCCGACGCCGGGTTGGGTGGCAAAAGTATTGTTGGGAATTCCGTCCTCCATGTACGGTTGTTAGTGGGAGCTTATCGCTTGGGATCAATTCGGGATTTGGAATTTGGGAAAAGCCGTCGCTACAAACGATAATTTTGAGGATTTTTACATTATTTCATTTCTTATTTCAAATTTTACATTTATAAATTATAATGACCAATTAAATTGACAAGTTGTAACTTGGTACAATTTATACTCTCATCGTCTATAAATTTAGTCGAAATTAAACACTAATTAATGCATTTTGAAATGATCGATTAATGCATTTTGAAATGCAATGTGAACATCTTAATCCTTGATTTGTCTGTGACGAGCGATGAATTCTTGAAAATGATGATTTTCGTTTTCTACCACCTTACCTTTCGGATTTGGCGTTTCTGTCCACTCATGAACTGGTGCATCAACATTACGTTCATCCTCGATTATTATGCATGATAATAAATCATGATATCATGTAACATTTGTTTTTCCCAAAATCTTGCCACTCTTTTCACAATTGCAAACTTCGATAATAGAATATCGTGAGGAGAATAAAATTTTATCGAAAGATTTGAGTTTGATAACAAATCCAAACCTACGTTTTTTTTCTTCCAAAACGAACAAGTAAGAATTTTACAAAAGAGAGCTCAACAACAAGATAAATGATATGAAAGTTCGCCTAGTTTGTTAGAAAATTATTTTGACGATATTGGAGGATCTGGAAGCGATCTTCCAGATTATTAAATTATTCACTTGTTTTATGTATTGTTTTTTTAAAATAATACTACAGTAATGTATGCATGCTGTTGTCGTAATATATTTTGTGTTAACTTTAAATAATCATGTTTATTATATTTTAATTGTTTATATTCTTATTTTAATTAATTCATTAAATTTTTTACATTATTAAAATTTATTTTAAATCCAATAATAATAATAATAAAATTATTGTATTACAAATATATAACACAAATGATACAAATATCCTTCATAAATTAGTTTTGCAAATGGAAGAAAACGGTAAATTTGACTTTGTACCATTTGGTGCAAAATGATGTAAAGTTAACAGTGTTGCATTTGCACCAAAATGGTGCAAACTTTGGTGCCACATTGAAGAGGTTTTGTACCAAAATTTGGTGTATTTTGGTGATTTGGTGTTTTCTTTGAAGATGACCTGAATGAATCAACACAAACCTGTTCTCATCTTTCCTTTATGGCTTTCTTCTCAACCTGAATTCCAACCAAAAATGTCATCTTGATTTCATCTAACGTGAAAATATCTCAAACCTACAATTTGAGAAGAAGAGGAAATCATCCTAATTTCACCATCTTCAAAAATCATCCAGATCTCATTGTCTTCAAATATTGATTGTTTTGATTTCTTAGCCCTTGTTTGGTATTGATTTAAATTAGATTTTAATCTAAATCAAAGTAAAACAATCAATATTAATTAACCACATATTTCATGAATCCCACAACTTTTCAACTATATATTTCTATTTTTTTTTTAATCAAAATCTACTATAAATCTAATTTTAATTCCCACCAAGTAGGCGCTTAATTTTCCTTCTTCGATTTTAATATTTAAGGACTTATTTCGTGTTCTAACCATTGTTGGATTGAAGAAGAAGATTAAGGAATTCGGCGACAAATTTGAGGATGAATGAATCAATTATCCAAATTTATGATAGACATCGATAACAAAATGAGAAAGAGCCTGTAATATGGATGAAATAAAATAAATTCTGCAATTTTCATATATCGAAGAACAATATACATATCATTATTCAGCAATCGTAATTAACAATCCACTAAAGTTATCAATATATTTTTTGTCACTATTTCTGTTTTTCTTTTTCCTTCCCAATTTTCCGAAGGATACATAATTGAAACAGCAGAAACTTATTTAAAAATAATCACTTTTTGTCATCTGATTTATCCTTCTTGGATGGAACCCTCCCATCTGTTCCAGCAATCATAGCATACTTATCTTTTCTAGTCAAATTTGTGCACTCAAACCCTAATGTACCACCCAGCACCCTTTGAATATAATTTGCAACTTCAAAGGCAGATTTTCCACCACTGCAAGTGAGCTCTGGAGGCAGTTGATTCAAGAAAGTGATCTCATAAACGGGTCTCGGATTCATGAAAACGAAATACGGATCCAACAATTTGTACCCTCGGGCCGTCGTCCCGTAAAATACACTTTGTTTTGTGTTGATCGCCACCGGCACAATTCGATCAGTAAGTTCGGCAAAAAGTGCACTAAACCTCAGCAAAAATGGCTCTCTACAAGTTGTACCCTCGGGACATATTACTAGGTCACCTTCTTCGAGCAAACGTTTGATATTTTCCGCGTCCTTTTCTCGTTCTCTTGATAATGCAACTGCTTTAATCGGTGAAATGAGTTCAGAAAATTTACTTATGCTATAAGTGACACAACTTATTTTCCGGCCTAGTGCCACCGCAGTGACAACCGGGTCGAGGACGGTGCGGTGGTTGCAGATGAAGAGAACGCCGCGTCTGCCGGAAGTGGGAGGCGGAGGAGGGGTACCTTTGACAATGAGCTTAATTCCAAGAATCTTATAGTTGTATCGAACAATTTTTTCTGGCAAAGGGATGTTAAAATAAACCCTAATGAGAGAGAGAATAATCCCAATTGGCATCCATAAGAAGGTGACAAGAGCCACTAGAGGTGTAGGTTTTTGCACTAAACGACCCTCGTGAAAAATGACAGGAGACAGAAGTTTGTTTCTTGGTAGTGCCTCAATTCTTGTTCTAGGAACCATGTATCCTTCCTGCAGTTAACAATAACATGGACAAACTAATTTATTAATTTATTATATATATATCTTATATAAAGAAAATAAATTAAAAAAATATCATTTTTTGACAATCTATAGGGAAAATTGCATCGTCATCAAACTATTGTTCCAGTAGCAAGTCATCCTCAAACTTTGTAGTTTCACGAATAATCCCAAATGATAGAAAGTGTTTAATAGTTTATGAGATTGTCACGGACATTAGTGAGACATATTTTCACAAGGGTCACATGAAAATTTTCTAACGAAGATTTCGACATTAGTAACTGATTGTGCAACTGTAACAAAATGTTAGAAGGACCGAATACTCATTCCTAAAGGTCGATGACTTATTTGCTATTGCGATAATAGGTTACACACGCATAGTCTTGGTCCTCTTGATAGGTGCGAATGGTGGGGAAAGTGGGGGTGAGGGTTGACAAAGGAATAATACTCTTAGCCCCCGTTTGGCCCTCGTTATTTCAAATTATAATAGGTGAAATATTAATTTTTTGGATAATGGGTGGTTGAAAAATAAGAAAAAAATTTCGATTTATGTATAATATTATTTTATGAAAGATTGTTTGATTGAAAATAGGAGAGAAAAAAATGAAAACAAGAGCTAACTTTTTGGAAAAATAGTACAAATGTAACTAAAGTGTGACCTTTCATGAGATAGATATGCTGAGTGAAAAAATGAAAACCTGTTGGAAGTTAAAGATGCGTGTTGGATATAAAATACATGCCAACCCTTTGACAACTATAATTGATGTGACAAACTACATTCAATTAATTATGAATAATGCTACTTCACCACTTTGATTAACATTTTGAATGATTCGATCTCATTACTCCCTTCATTAGGGATGACAACGGAGCGGATCGGCCTTTCCCACCCCGACCCGTTGGGTAATTCCCTACCCCATACTCGCCCCATTATCCGTTTAGAGCGGGGCGGGAACAGGGCGAGGCGAACGGATTCCTACCCCTTTTTTTATTAATACAATAAGGGTGTTTGAAAAATAAAAGCTCTTTTTGTACAATCCAAAGTTTCAGAAAAAACGATATTCTCTTCTTTGTCAAATGTGAAAAAGAAAAAAAAAATGACAGGAAAAAAAAACAAAATGATCAGATAGACGTGAGAATTAAATAAAGAGTAATACAACGTTTACTAAAAAAGTTTAATGAATTTTTAAATACAAATAAATGATCAAGAATATAAGACGAAAATTCAAGGAAGAAGTAATTTTTATAATTAGTTTGGATTGTAGACTGAAATGGTGTTCTTGAGAGAAAGAAAAGCAGATGAAATTCTGAAACATTCACAAAGTAAATTAAATAATAAAATGCTAAAATAAAAGTTTAAAATGTAAAGTTTTACGAGGCGAGGCGGGACGAGGCGAGGCGGGGACTTTAATACCCATCCCCGACCCTCTTCGGGTCGACATTCTCTAACCCGACCCCGTCCTGAATACCTGATTAAGCGGGTAATGTCCACCCCATTCGGGGTGGGGCCTAACGGGTATCGGGTTTGATTGATTTTTTTGTCATCCCTACCCTTCACATAGGGGTCGAGTCTCACCTCACGTGAGGGGAGTAGTGGGATCGGGGTCATTCAAAGTGTCAATCAAAATGGTGAAGTAGCATGGTCCATTAATTATTGACGAGAACAAGTGATGGAAATAAAACTAGAAAAAAACACAGACCATTAAACACTTAACTAACTGTTCCCACTTCTCATGCACGAGATAATAATATGAACCTGCTACACGTGCACATGCCCTTGCCAGACAACACACATTTGTGGGTGCCACGTAATTTTTTTTTAATGCATGTGGGGCCCTTAGCTATAGTGAGGGCCCTATAACGATTATGTATGCATTTTCCTAATAATATACCCAACATTCAATCTTTGAGTTAAAAGTTTGAACCGTGCTAGTTGAACGAGGCCGATGTGGTACTGTCTAAACATTTTTACCCTAAAAGTTCTAATAGTAACTAGTCTTGTCGAATTGTAAATTTTGTGTGATTTTTCAAATTTCTAATTCTTACTGATCAACTGTTTAATCATTCAAAGTTGATAATTTATCAGATAGCGTGATATATAAAGATCTCGAATGAATGAATTGTAAAATATTCTAGAATTCGGTAAATTATTCCCAAATAGTGAATTCATTGAGACTCGAGAAAGGGTCATACAAGCAAAGCATTATACGGATAATGAGAATAATATTCTCACCAACCCAATATTATTGAAAATAAATACTATTAGAAATAAATTACCTTGCAAATGGACATGAAATCATGGTCTGTCAATCTGTCCCCAAGACCTAAATCTGGTACATTTGTCCCAAATTCTTTTAAAATGGCCATTTTTTTGTGTTCTCCAACAAGAACACCTGGTTTGAACAAACCCTGTTGCACGTCCAGATTTTGTCACCTCTAACTCTGTTCCTAAGACCTTATCAACCCCCAAATAGTTCTTAACAAAATGTTCCACCATAATTCTTGGGTTTGCAGTGATTATATATCTTTTACCAAAAGAATTGAACACCCTCCAAGTCTCAGGGTGCACGTCTTCAGCGTAGAATTTAGGCAAAACAGACCTGGAAACTAGCTCGATGTCACGGATTTTCAGCCCAGAAAAGGCAATGAAAATAAGTGTTTTAATAGCTAGTGATTCGGATACAAATATGTACACGAAATACACGAATGGAACCGAGGCTAGAAGCACTAGTGCCCTTATCAGGCTACCGGCTTCTAGTGCAACCAGCATGAAGTAAGGAAAAGCACTTCTCGATATCAAAAGCGTGCCGTCTAGGTCACTTGCCACCGTCTGATTTGATCGCCCTTCAACGCCGCATTTTGTTACCGGTTCAAAATACCGATGAGCACCCATTTTAGAGAGAAAGATGGAAATCTAGAGAGATGGGGAAGAAGTGTTGTGTGGCAGTGGCACAATATCTGTGACTTAATTATGTTACAAGGGAAGGAGGGGTTTAAAAAGGAATGAGCAACATGGACATGATGAGAATAGTCTTATAAATTGTATTTGTGTGTGTGTGTGTAGTATTGTATTTATATGCATTATGTGGTTGAGACTTGAGAGAGAAAGAGAGTTGTATTTATCAATGTATGCATATAAGATTGGCGGTTTTGAAGCTAAAAAAAAAAAAAGGGTGGCGTGGGGGGTGGGGGGGGGGGGTTCAAAGTAGTTGAATGGCAACGTTAACATTCAATTAGCCTACTTTTTAGTTTTGGGTTGCCGCCCTGCCCGCGCCATTATACTTTCAGCTTACTTTAGCCAAATATCTCTATATGATCTCGTTTTGTGTCCATTTTTCCTCTATAAAAATAAAAAATATGATCATTATCCATCACATTTAGCCACAATTTTTGACTTTTCATCTTTTGTATGGGATTCATAATGACTATATTTTTTATTCTCATTCTACAAAGAATAAAAATTAAACGAGGCCTATATCTCTAAAACCCTAGCAATTGTGATATTCAAATATAGAGGTTTCACGCCATATACCTATATGTAGATAACAAATTACATGGCTAATATAAAGTCAATATTCTAGCATAGGATCTATCGTGTTAAGTTAGGTGAAAGCAAATTAGACGTGTGATATAAAGTTGGAATTCTATCCTAGGATCTATCGTGTTACTCTTACTCACCTAGTAAGTTGGTCCAAAATTGGCGCAGACATGTATGTATACACACACTTCTACAATTTTAACTAGCACACAAGTAAACTTATGTTATAGGTAAAAATTTATGTCACTATAATAGGAAAATAATAATCAAGATACGAGAGTTAAAAGCTACCAGTCATAATAAAGATGACCTTTTAAGATAAGCCACAAGATTCGACGTGGTATCAAAATCCAAGAAACTAAAAAGAACCATTCGATTTGTATAAAACTCAAACAAGCTGTCAATTTCCAACGTTAATGTTTATAAATGATTCTTCATATCGCGGAACATATTAAGGTGAATTACTTTTAATTAGGAACTTCAAGAGTCAAGGATATGCGTTTCATATTTAAAAGTCACCATTATTTTAACCGTATAGCGTGCAAAATGAGGGGAAAGGGTCCTGTCACCAGTAGTTCTTCAAACAATATAAATATGGCTAAAAATAAACAATAAAGCCCCACGCAGAGGGGTAGTTCACAGGGGCCCCACAGTGAATTAAACAAAAATTGTGTGGGTCCCATCACTGTGAGAGGCCTGTAAACCCCCTGTGAACCCCAAGCATTATTGAAAAATAAATGGGTTAATTTCACAAACGATCACTGAAGTTACCTGAAAATAATAAAACAATCACTGAAGTTTTAAACTTGCAGAAACGGTTATTGAAGTTTTAAATTTCTTTCATAAACGGTCACTGAATTTTCAGATTTTTTGGGCGAGTTTGCGACAATTTTTCGGCAACTTCTGACCACCAAAACTATTGGTTTCGGATACCGTTGGAAAGCCCACAATGTCCTCTTCCATTACCACCAAAAATCTTCCCATAACTCCAAGGGATTATATACCCACGAAGCCGGCAACCGAAAATTGTGAAAATCTGTCCAAATTTTCAGATTTTTTGGGCGAGTTTACGGCAATTTTTCAACAACTTCCGACCACCAATACCGCTGGTTTTGGATACCGTTGGAAAGCCCACAATGTCCTCTTCAATTACCACCAAAAATCTCCCCATAACTCTAAGGGATCCGGCCGGAATAAACCCACAAAGTCAGCTACCAAAAAAAATTGAAAATATGCCTAGTTCAGGTAGCTGATTTCGTGGGTTTATTCCGGTCGAATCCGTTAGAGTTATGAGGAGATTTTTGATAGTAATTGAAGAGGACATTGTGGGCTTTCCAAAGGTATTCGAAACTGGCGGTATTGGTGGTCTGAAGTTGCCGAAAAATTGCCGCAAACTCGCCCAAAAATTTGTGAAAATCTAGGCAGATTTTCATAGTTTTCGGTTATCGGCTTCGTGGGTATATTTCGGTCGAATCCCTTGGAGTTATGGGGAAATTTTTTGTGGTAGTTGAAGAGAACATTGTGGACTTTCCAACGGTATCCAAAATCGGTGGTTTTGGTGGTCGAAAGTTGTCGAAAAATTGTCGCAAACTCGCCCAAAAATCTAAAAATTCAGTGACCATTTGTGAAAGAAATTTAAAACTTCATGACCGTTTCTGCAAGTTTGAAACTTCAGTGACCGCTTTGTTATTTTCAGGTAACTTCAGTGATCGTTTGTGAAATTAACCCAAAATAAATCAATTCTTCACATGAAGGACAATGTAAAAACATTCTTTATTTCCAGTTTTCAGATATACATTCTGATTGTAAGTGATTAGCCAGCCAGCCGTTCAACCCAAATCGAAGTTGGCTAGAAGCCGAGAGCTAGTTGTTTAATGTTTTCTACTTAGCCTGTGACCTAAGTTTCCGAGGTAGATGAACTCTATATTAACAACTATTGCTCAAAGATTTCACTTTATTTTTTTCTTGTTTATGAAGAAACAATTAACTTGAAAGCAAATAAAACCATTGAAATTGGATAAGAGGAAATCTTTTGGTAGTTGGGGTTAGGAACTAATTCTGTGGGACGATCCATAGAGTTTATTTTTCTGTGGGTTGGGGGTCATGCATTAAAGTAATGTCAAATTCATCCAACGAAAATGAGTACCGAACTCTATGGATTTTCTTTGTTTGGCACCACTTATTCTAATAACTATATTTTCTATGTGGTATGTAACATGATTAAGTGTGATTGTGACATAGGGGAGACACAGTAATTAGTATATATCTCATGCATTGATCATGTACTTGAACAATAGAGTTCTCGAACATTCTCTTATTTATCTTTAAGTTGTAAGAGAATAACATCGTTCAAATTTAAATAGAGTAGTTTCGGCTTAAACCATTCGAATTTTTTAGTAATTCTTTTTATTTTTCATCTACTAATAATATCTTCTTATGAAAAATGAGATAGAAAAGAGTAAATATTTTTTTGCGATTGCTAGTACTATAGAATTTGATGCTTTTTAAAACTAGGAGTTGCACGAGATCAGTTACTTTATCCAAGAGGTCTTCCTACCTCAATGAATGTATAATTAAATAATGGATACTCAACTCGAGGGGTGAACCAGGAGGGAAGGTCGTCATTCCTCAAGATTAGTCGGACGAAGTTTGGACACCTAAATTACCAAAAAAAATAAAAAATGAATACTCAATGGAGATCACATCCTTATAATAATACTTTTCTTTGTACAATTTTCAATTTTTTCTTTTTTCTAAATCAAATATTATTTTGAGATTCCAAAAGTTGTTCATGCTTCTTTAAATCAATAGTGGGCATGGTCGATTTGGTCCAATTCAATCCAATTTTGAAAAAGTCGAATTTAATCGGTGGAGAATTGACATAGACTGCCCATGCGCGCATTTCCTGAGGCTCCGCGTCCCCCCTTCTCCCCTTGCACAAGTTGGCAAGTCCATAACAATCTCTCATACACACACCTTATGGGCAGGATGCTATATAATACCATGTATTAACATGATCACACATTTAGTGCATTGTTTGGTAATATAGGCAACACGCCTGACTATTGGTGATCTTGTCGTGCCATATGAGGTGGAGAGTACATTCGATACGTGACATTACAAACAACAATCATGCTACAAGTACATAATTTTTTGATAGAAAATCTTTACAAACAACACATGCCGCGATATCATTAGAAAATGAGAAAAAAAAAATCCAAACGCATTTTGTCATGTCAGGATCAGTACACATTCTGTTAAATTTCTCATATACTTGGAGCTTTATTCTACATACAATTCTATGTACAATAAAAATTCCCATCCCTACTTTAAATACAGCGCCATATAATCTGGTTATATATGAAAGTGAATATAGACTTTGGTGCATAATTTAATGCTTAATTTTGAGGCATTTATAAGATTGGATCATGGAGTTGTTGAGAGAATGTAATATCCTTAGAGTCTCAACTGTTTCGGGAGTTGTTGAGAGAATGTAATAACCTTAGAGTCTCAACTATTTCTACGGCGTCCTCTTTAGCTTTCGGAGAAATAATTAATTAATACCAAACAATTCTGTGCGACCACCAACCTCAGTTGTAGGGTTTACATTACTTTTTAAATAATTTGTCCCTGTATGTACATACGATAGGAATTTCTTACACTAAAATTTTTTCATCACAACGTGAAATTTGGTGTCATTGTTTGTCAACCAACTTCAAAATTCCATCACACATTGCAATAGAAAGAAAATGTCTCCTAATGTTTTAACTAAATTTGTATGAAATTAAAAATACAATATATATATATTTTTAAAGTCAATATACACGCGCGCGCGCGCAAATCCTCTTTGTTTCCTTTTTTTCAATTTTTTTAATAATTGAACTTAAATACGTAAATAATTTTAATAATTAGTTCTTATTGGTCAATTTATGAAAGATGATATAACCCATTTTTATAAAGTTCTTATAATGACGCAATGTACGTGAAATGAGTTCTAAATGCTCGTAAATATTCAGAGTGTTGAGGAAATATGTATAATGACAAATTTTTTTACTAATTGATTTGCTTTTGTAATTTTATATATTTTTAGAGTCAAATTTTCATGTTTTAAAGGAGCTTGATGTAACCATGTTTACATGAATGAAATACTTGGAAATTTGTCTACAGTTCGAACATATCCGTGAATGAAATGCCCCTGCAGTCTGGTCCGATTCTTTAAAACTCAGTGTTCCAAAGTTATTTTTAACTACACATTCTTCCAATAAAATAATTTTACATGTAAAATAATTTTATTTTTTATTTTTTTTATGTTTTTTAACCACACATTCTTAAAAAATATCACTTATTTACAAATTTATTCATAAAAAATAGAGCTAGAGAAAAATTATGAAGTCATCGAATTCGATATAGTTTTGGGCTCAAGTATGAATGGTTACGGAAAATCAAATCGTGAGTCGAATACATTTCACACAGGAGAGAGAGAGAGAGAGATTTTCAAAACCAAAAAAAAAAAAAAGGATAAAAAGAAGAGAAAATGTTGACAATTCAATTGAGACTTTTGGAGATTTTGATGGTTTTTTCTTAAATAATGACTTCTGTGGATTTCGTTAATTTTTCATAAATTTACATAGAATTAGTGGAAATTTTTCGTAAACTTTTATAGACTTTCATTGTAAAATTTTTCAAGACTTTTGTAGAATTCAAAAGATTTTTTTAAATACTTTCATTTGAAGTAGAATTCAAGTAAATTTAGTGCAATAATGTGAAATTCTCACATACGAGATTATAGTTTCTACAATATTCCATCTACTTCCCCTCCTCATATAATTAAAAATTAATTTAAAAAGAATAAAAAATTAAGACATTAATTAAATAAATAATAATCAAAATTATACATATATATACATATATATATATATGATAAAAATTAAAAATCAATAAAAATCAATATATTTAAATTTAATTATAAATTTGTCATATAAAATTTTATAATTTAATAAAAAATGAATATTTTTCACAAAAAATGGATAAAAAAAGTTACAAGAATTCAATTTAATTTTTTCCATAGAAAATAGATATAATCGATGAGAGAGAGAAGAAGAAGAAGAAGAAGAAATTTTAATCATACACATAATATTCGTAAAAAGAAAAAGAAAAGAAATATTAAATTTTTTATTTATTTATTTTTTTGTAAAAGTCTCCCAAAATCTCATGATTAATGAGAGACAAATTTGAGATTTTATATGAGTAATTTCTGTTTAAAAGTTAGTACTCCAGAGACTTTTATAAAAATTTCTAAAAGTTATTAAAATTTGAGTACCCCAAAACTTATAGAAACTTTTAAAAAGCTTTAATTGAATACATCGTGACTTTTAAAAACTTTTTAAAAATCTATAAAAGTCTCAATTGAATACACCGTAACTTTTAGAGATTTTTTAAAAGTCTATTAAAATCTCGATTGAATACACCAATACATTTAGAGAGTTTCAGAAGTCTACATTGAATACCCTAAAAAATTTTATTCTCATAAAATTATTAAAAGTTTTAATTGAATACACCTCCTTAGAACACAAGTATATACAATTTTGTATACTTTCCCTAGTACCAGAAAGTCCTCTTTTCCTTCATACGAGATTGTAATAAGAGTTTTTGTGATCTTTATCTCCTATATATTAGTGGGGTAAAACCAAAGAGACAGAGTTAGTGACAGACCATGTCTCCAGGATGCCACATGATGCCCCCATATTGGAGGGGTCGCTAGCTCTCCAATAGGGGAACGCCACATAAAACATGGTCTGTCACTGACCCTGTCTTCCCAGCAAAACCTATAATAGTGTATATGTAATAGTCCACTAAGAAAGAAGAAAGTGAAACTCTGCCCGACCTTGCACTCTTTTTCCATGAACATTTTGGCTTTTGCAGGCATATAACGAGCTTATTAGTTAGATTTGCTAGGTGGTGTTGTTTTTGCAATTATTTTCGAGTCATATTTAATGTGTCCAATCAATTAATTGATAGGTAGACAGGTGTTGAGCACTATCGTGACTAATGTCATTCAACCTTATTGATGCTTAGCACAAGTCTCGTTGTCCATTAAATATCATTAAATGATTGAACATTTTAAATGAAGATGTGTTAGTAATGTTTAAGATACACAATCAATTAATTGACATCTAGATTGGTGTTCAACAAGAGTTCAACTGTGCATTGATTGTCGTTAAATAATTGAACATCTTAAACAAAGATATATGAGTTATATTTAAGATAAACAAATTTAGCTTCTTTTGAGGTTTTAAACACAATGGAGCATAATCCTCCACCTCAATTAACTCCTCCGTCGGTGGCGCCACCGCCACTTGGTACTACAATTCCACCAATTTTAGCCAATTCTAGCCCTATAAGCATTGTCCCACAAGGTACCAATATTCCAAAATTTTCATTTCGATTCTACCTTTGCAGCCATCGACAATGCACACAACAAATCCTCCTGAAACTCGTACTTTTTCGTCATCTCATCCGAATATGTCAACTAGCCATCTATTGATTTCAACCTCTTCTTCAACTTTGTCTAACGAGGATATTCAGAGGCGGTCCAAGAGGAAGCGGGAAATGGATGGACTACTTTAAGGGACTAATGAAGGATGTAATTGAGAAGCAATAATAATTTCTGGAAATTCTTTAAAATGTGAAAGCGGTCGAATTGCTATTGAGGAAGCTTGGATGATGGAAGAAATGGTGTGGTGTGATTTTAGTTTTTTTTTTTCATTTAAAAAAAAAAGGTCAACATAACCTCTTGTGACAATTCCTTCCTAAAAATTGCTCTTAAAATCACGAGTTCCATGGTGTATCATGTGTAGAAATTTTACTATATATTTTATGAAAATATATATTCTACCTACAAGTGAGGGATATTTCTCCTCTCTTTTCTAGATAAACTTAAAATATTATGAATTAGTTGCAAACTCGTTGGTTCAAATTGACCATTGGTCTTCAGTTATTATTTGAATGCATAGATCAATGTTGTACAGAAAACAAGTTCATAGAGTTTAACACTCAACAAAGACTAAAATTGTCATCAAATCATCTTAAATGCGATAATAGAAAAGGATAATATTATGAAACTGACCGAAAGATTATGACAATATTGAAATAAACAATAACATAATGAACACCAAGATTTAAGTGAAAAATTCAAGACGAAAAAAATCACTAGCAGAAGAGATAATTTCACTATAATCAATAGCAATGTGTTTACAGCAAGATCTCAATGGACTCAACTAAGATCTAAACTCTCTAATATGTTGTACATGTGTTGGTCTCTCATGAATGAAGGTGGTACACGTCGAATTGTATTTATATGAAACACTAAAATCAAGTTGTAGATAAATAGTAGACCAAACACGTGTTAAACATGAAACCCCAGGTAACATTGTCGCTAGAGCGACGTCGAGCAAGAAGCGAATGATAGCTTGTCGCTCAAGCGACAGGCGAGCAAAGATGGACAACTTTCTAGACCTAGGCTCTAACTTCCCATTATTCACATGAGCATAAGTAGGACATCCAAAAATCTTTAAATCAGTATAGCAAGAAGGTTTACCAGACCATACCTCTTCTGATGTTTTTTTTCTCAATGGTTGTTGAGGGTGAACTATTGATCAGAAAACAAGTTGTGGTAGCAGTTTCAGCCAAAAAATTCAAAGGCAAACTAGCATTTGAAAGCATACACCGAACTTTTTCCATCAAAGTTCTATTCATCCATTCTGTCACACCATTTGTTGAGGAGTTCCTAACACTATCAAGTGTCTCAATCTTCAGCCCTGCAGAAACTATTGAATTCATCTGAACAAAACTTCAACTCATTATCTATGCGTAGACTTTTAACCTGCTTTCCAGTATACTTTTCAATCATTATTTTCCATTATTTAAAGGTCTCAAACACATCATTCTTCTGTTTCAAGAAGAATACCCAAACTTTCATGGAGAAGTCATCAAATACTATCAGTAAGTAATATGCACCTCCTCTTGAAGATACCCTGGCCGGTCCCCAAAGATCTGAATGAATATACTCAAGTGTTCCATTCGTGTTGTGTCTACAAGTAGTAAATCTGTCTCTTTTCTATTTCCCAAAGACACAATGTTCACAAAACTCCATTTCGTTGGTCTTCTGCCCATCAAGAAAGCCCTTTTTACTTAATTCTGTCACTCCGTTTTTCATTCATATGCCCAAGGTGTATAAGCCAAAGTTTTGTAACTTCCTCATTAGTCAAAAAGTAGTGACAGTTGCTACATTCCCTATAACTGTGGAACCCTGCAAAATATACAATTGCATAGAATTTTTATGTCCCTTTATGACAACAAGAACCCCCCTGACTTACCTTCAAAACTCCACATTCACCAGTGTATTTATGCCCATTTGAGTCAAGTGTACTCCAAGATATGAGATTTCGCTTCAATTTTGGAACATGCCTGAATCAGTAAGTGTTTTGATAACACCATCAAACATCTTTATTCTGACTGTACCAATTCTAGCAATTTGGTAAGGTACGTTGTCTCCCATAATTACTGCACCTCTCGAAACTCATTCATATATTGAAAATCAGTCCCTGTTGGGACACATATGAAAAGTACACGACGAATCAAGGACCCATACCTCACAAAGTTTGAAACCCATGTCAGAAATCACAAAAAGCTCTCATTCACTTTGCTCATCTTCCACAAGGTCAGCCTCCGCTGTGTTAACATGTTGCTTTCCTCTTTCATTTGCTCCCGCTGCCTTATTTCTGTTCTTCAATGAAAAACAGTTAGCCCTGATATGTCCCTTCTTCTTACAATAATGACATTCATTTTCCGCATATCTAGATTTTGATTTGCCCCTAATATTTCTACCAGAACTCCTATTCTATTTCTCCCATGAACAACCAAGCCTTCTGTCTAATTCATAGATCCTCCAGCAAGATACCCGATCTTCTCATTGGACAATAAGGCATTATAGACATCTTCTAAGGTGAGAGCATCCCGATTATAGAGAATAGTATCTAAAAGTTACATATGATGGCGGCAAAGAACACAACAACATTAGAGTCAAGTCCTTATCATCATACTTAACCTCTAAAGTTTCCAAATCAGCCACGATATCTTTGAACATTGTTAAGTGATCATCCAATGATGCTCTCACAGACATCCGGTGAAAGTATAGGCTTTGCTTCAAGTGCAACCTACTGGTCAAGCTCTTTATCATACAAAACTGTTACAACTTCAACCACAATGCAGCGACAGTTTTCTCCTTAAAAACATCCTGAAAATTTTGATTTGATAGATACAGTTGAATTTGGGTTTGGACTTTCCGATCCCTACACTGCTTTTCTTCATGCATCCATGTAGCAGGCATCTTTTCAAAGTCAAGCAAGACTTTCTCCAAATCCATCCGTGCAAGTAATGCTCACATCTTCACTTGTCATAGAGTAAACCTTGTGTTGCGATGCAATAATAGAAGATCATATTTCATTGTTTCCATGTGGAATAATAAAAAAATTTCTATGATACCACTTGTTATGAAATTGACCGAAAGATTATGACAATAATGAAATAAACAATCACACAATGAACACCAAGATTTAAGTGAAAAACTTAAGACGAAAAAAACAAATGGCAGATGAGGATAATTTCATTATAATCAATAGCAATATGTGTACAACAAGATTTTAATGCACTCAACTAAGATCTAAATTCTCTAATATATTGGACATATGTTGTTCTCTCATTAATGAAGGCAGTACACACCGAATTGTTTTATATGAAACCTTAAAATCAAGTTGTAGATGAATAAGAGACTAAACACATGTTGAACACGAAACTCCAGGTAACATTGTTGCTTGAGGCGAAAAGCAGGCAACGATGTCTCTGTACCAGTCGCTTGAGTGGTCAGCTAGCAAAAATACGGCTAAATTTGTCTCGGTCCATAATTCTTATTTCTCCTAAACCAACCCAAATACAACTCCAAATTTCAATAGAATTTGGGTCACAATTCAACAAATAAGGATATTCATTTTAATTAAGATGTGATATAACAAATAAAAATGTGATGTGAATATAATTACTCAATTTTAAACATGTTATCATAAATAGATAAAGAGATTAAAAAACCCCTTAAATTACTATTTTTTATAATTATTTTAGAATTGTTAAAATTTAGTTAGTAGAAGCCATAATATCCATAAACCTTTTTTACTTACAAAGTTTATAATATTCATTTTCCTTGATTTCCAATTTAAATAAATAAGAAAATAACTTAATAAGTTAATAAAGTATTGAAAAATATAGATAAAAATTTCATATGATATTTTTTAAACATTATAAAAAGATAAATTAAAATTGTTGTCATATTCTAACCAAAAATTTATATTCATCATTTAGAAATTACAAAATGGTTATATTAGCTATTTTGTTACAACCTAAAATTATTTTTCTAATTTTAAATTGGGGAAATTGGCATTATAACATTATACAGTTTGAAAATTATATAGGAATGTGTGTGTAATTGTCTTGATTTTTATTATTCTCATTTATGAGAGTAAGCTTAATAAAAACGAACAATGTTATAAAATTGTTAATTAAGATATATAACTTATTTAGATATTTTCAAATGGAAAACAGATAAAATAACGTAATCAAGAGACTTACAAAAAAAACAAAATTCTTGGGCAGATATTGAAAGAGAAAATTAAAAAAATTAGATTAAAAATAGTAATTAAAATTTTGAAAAATAATAAATTTGCTTATTCGAGTCATAAATGATTTAATTTGTAAACAGATAAAAATGAATTGAACATAAGTAATCAATAGTACTTCTTGATTTATTGAATTATGTAATTGAACATAAGGATAAGGAATGCTTCAACCAGTGACAGCGCTCCTCATTTGCATTCTACAAATTAATAAAATTATCGGAGTTAAGATATGGCAGCTAAGTGCATGATTCCGGCCCTAATGAGTTCAATTGCAGTGGCATATATGTGTGACATTACCATCTCAGACTCGAAGATTTTCGGAGGTACAACTATCAATACTGTTTCGAACAATGAATGGTTGAAAGAGACAGACAAGAAGTTCTAGACTTGGCCACGCACGACTGGTCCACCGGTGGTCATGAATCTTATCTCCCGCCAATATTTTATCATCAAGTCTCGTTGTGATTCTTGAAGTTTTTGGCTCCTGAACTGTGATCTTCTACTGGTTTACCCATGAAATGTGCTTTCAATTTTGCTTTAATAATTTACATGGATAAACGTAAGAAATCAAGTTCATCAGCAAAATGTGGTCAAATAGAGTATAAATTCATTTACTGTGACCAAAAAATATCTTGTCGCTGTGGAAGAAAAAAAAGCTGCCGAAAAAGCCACCAGCAATGAGATATTGAGGAAAAAGAAAGAAAGAAATTAGGTTTTATATTTGTTGTGTAACAATGATTTATTTAATTAATCTGTATGTTAAAATCCTAATTATGTAAGCTTACTTTAGGATATTTAAGTAAATAAAAAAAAAATTTGTGGTGTACTTGATAATTTGTAGTGGTAATATAGTGCCTATTTGATTTGAATTAAAATTTGATTTTAATCTAAGTCAAAGTCAAACAATCAATATTAACCACATCTTTCATGGGTCCCACAACCTTTCAACCACAAATTTCAAAAACTTTTATAACTATCTACTAAAAAAATTCTAATTTTAATCCCCACCAAACACCCTATAATTACCCAAATGTAAATTTAGAAAACAAGATGTGTATTTTAGTAAATTTCTCTAAGCTCGGCCAGAAATAATCATCTCAAATCAAACAAGAATGAAAGATCATCAGTCGTTGAAGCAAACTCCAAAACTGTACCACAATCTGATTTCTTTGCGAATCAGACCACCAAACAATTGATATTTTCTTTATTTCGAGAGAGCACATTTTTTATAGTCGAGGAAGGGATAATATTAATATATAGATATGGCATTCAGCTTAAAAACTGTTAAATGTTACGATTTTTACAAGATGAGAACTATAGTACAGTACAATATTAATATACTAGTAAAATGTTCTCAGCTAGAAATAGGACAAGGAGCTTAAGAAAAGACGCCGAAGGTGTCCAAAATGGTTGTGTGAAGAGGGTCGCTCAAGTGAGTAGCCCAGTTGTTAAGTGGACCTTTGCCGGTGGCGGCAGCCTGGACAGCAAAGCCAAGGAACGCCACCATGGCAAGGCGGGCATGCTTTATCTCCGCCAGTTGAAGGGTGGCTTTCTTCTCAGGGTCGGCCGCCAATCCAAGTGGATCGAAGAATTTGCCACCAGGGTAAAGCCTCTTCTCAGGGTCAAGCTCGGCATTCCTCTGGAACTCAATGTATCCAATGACGAGGACCTCAATCCATATTAATGTGGTTATGGAGAATGGAAGTGGTTGGCCAAGGTAGGAGGAACCCTCAACAAGTTCAACCTGTTGAATGTACATTCATTAGTCATTCTAAATTTCGATTCATCAAGATCAAATTTTAATCTAGAAATTTCTTTAAATCATACCATTTTGAATAGCATTGCTCTATATTTAAAATAATAATATTATCTATCATATTGGTGCTACAATATCAATTTAATAGACTCAAGGAAAAGTAAATAGCATAATTGACTCTAGATGGTATATGTCAAATGTATAAATAGCTAGTTGAAAGAGTAAATATGTGCTTACCTTTCCGGCATCTTGCCATGTGATGCCGGTGAGCCACTCAACAGTCAAGGCACCAAGAGTGGCCAACATAGCCCACCTTCCATGGATCAGCTCGCACTCTCTAAACCTCTGGAGTCCAAAAACCTCACTGTAAGGCTGAAACGGTGTCGATTTAACATCAGCAGTCTCAGTCCTGGTCCCAATAACGTCACCCGCCAAGTTCTTGGACAAGTTCTGATCTAGAGAATCCAAGTCATACTGCAAGTACTCGGCGGGTTTTCCCAGACCAAAAGGGTCGAAACCATAATCACCGACCAGACTTCCGTCCAGCCATTCGGGTGCCTGAGCTCCAGGGTACCACAACGGGCGGTCTGAGCTGACGGACTTTTTCACTTTCTTGGGTGGAGCTTTCTTGGTTCCGAATCCGAACCGGGCCTGAACACGGCCCGATCCGGAGTGAGCCTCGGTGAGGCGTGTGCCAATGAAGGAGGATGTAGCGGCGGCAACGGTGGTTGTGGCCATGGAGGAAGGTTGTGGAGGAATAGAAAGTAGAGCGTGTTGTGTGATGTGGTATTTTTTTTGTGGGGATATAGAGCAAGAAATGGGTGATAGATAGAGATTTTGGGCGTGGAGATATCAACTGTAGCCGTTGGATTGAGAGAATGAATCCATCTGACGGTGGTAGGAGTCTAGGCCTTATCTATATCTTATCTGGTTGTGGGCATTGGGCTGATTTCGACTGGTCTGTTCCAGTCCATGTAGGATTATGCTTTTGTGGTCGACAGCCGACTGGAGGGATTCAAAATTAAACATGCTACACATCTGAACTCAAATTTATAGGAAACACATATCGACGTATGATTGGATAATTTGAAAAATTAAAACAAAAACATTCCATCATTTTCTGATACATCAATCTATCTCTTCACTCCCCTATTTTTAAGTCTGACTAAATGAGTTTACTCATTCAAAACAAACATGCTACACATCCAAGCTCAAATTCAGATGGGACACGAGTCGACGAATGATTGTACAATTTGAAAAATTAAAACAAAAACACTCAATCATTTTCTGACACATCAGTCTGTCTCTTCACTATCCTATTTTTAAATCTGATTAAGTAACTTTATTCATTCAAAACAAACATGCTACACATCCAAATTTGTTTAAATTGCATAATACACAATACACTCTATATACAGAGTAGAATTACATTTTACATGTCGTATTTCCAAAACTTCCTACTTGCATAATTTGGTTTTGAAGTGCCATAAGTATGAAATATTAGCATGTAAACTGTAATCAAGAAGCAGGCATACTTGTTGAGGCCACAACACTCAACCGCATAGTTATCCTACCCCACAGGCAAGGGATTGTAGAGGTGCGGTGATCATATCATGAAAACACCCTTCATTAAATCATCACCATGATCATCGTTTCACAATCAGGCATGAAGAGTGAAATTGCGGACATCATTTTGAGTAAAATACAATATTCATTTAAGTTGAGACACTTGTACATATAGAGATCACCATTCGAGTCAACATACTTGGAACAAATAATGAATAGAAACAATGACACCATGGTGACCACTTCGAGAATTATCTCAAAATGCAGTTTTACTGCAAGGAATTGGAAGAGCGTCCGAATGCCATGAGGAAAAAGACCTAAGAGATCAGGGTCTTAATGGAGGTGGTGGTTAGGGATGGCAAAATTCTTCGTCCCCGACCTGTCTACACTATCCTATCTCGAAGAGTAAATGAGATGTTGTCGTGTTGATGGGGTTCATGGTCTCCGCCTCGAATTCCTCGAACCCGCCCTGAATTGTTTTGTTTTATTTTAGTTTTTACATTTTTCAATTTAATCATATTTTTAAAATAATAACATTAAACAAATAATTATTTAGTTAATTAAGCATGAGGGTAAATGGATGTTTTTTAATACCAGTCCCGCCTCGTTTTGCTTCTTGGAAATTTCTGATGGTATAGGGATTGTAATGCTAACTCGGTCCAACTTGCTTCATTGTCATCCCTAATGGTTGTTGATTTTAAAACAGTTTGCCTGATTGCCATTCCTAATGATTGTGGATTCTAAAAGGTTTGATAATGGACAAGGTTTTTGAATAAATTTGCTTAATATTAATGTTGAGTTATACTTCTAGAAAAATCTCAATTGGATACATCCCTCCTAAAAAGTCTTTAAGATATATATATATATATATATATATATATATATATATATCTGATGGTATAGGGATTGTAATGCTAACTCGGTCCAACTTGCTTCATTGTCATCCCTAATGGTTGTTGATTTTAAAACAGTTTGCCTGATTGCCATCCCTAATGATTGTAGATTCTAAAAGGTTTGATAATGGACAAGGTTTTTGAATAAATTTGCTTAATATTAATGTTGAGTTATATTTCTAGAAAAATCTCAATTGGATACATCCCTTCTAAAAAGTCTTTAAGATATATATATATATATATATATATATATATATATATATATCTGATGGTATAGGGATTGTAATGCTAACTCGGTCCAACTTGCTTCATTGTCATCCCTAATGGTTGTTGATTTTAAAACAGTTTGCCTGATTGCCATTCCTAATGATTGTAGATTCTAAAAGGTTTGATAATGGACAAGGTTCTTGAATAAATTTGCTTAATATTAATGTTGAGTTATACTTCTAGAAAAATCTCAATTGGATACATCCCTCCTAAAAAGTCTTTAAGATATATATATATATATATATATATATATATATATATATATATATATATCTGATGGTATATGGATTGTAATGCTAACTCGGTCCAACTTGTTTCATTGTCATCCCTAATGGTTGTTGATTTTAAAACAGTTTGCCTGATTGCCATCCCTAATGATTGTAGATTCTAAAAGGTTTGATAATGGACAGGGTTTTTGAATAAATTTGCTTAATATTACTGTTGAGTTACACTTCTAGAAAAATCTCAATTGGATACATCCCTCCTAAAAAGTTTTTAAGATATATATATATATATGTGTGTGTGTGTGTGTGTGTGTGTGTGTGTGTGTCGGTCCAACTTGCTTCATTGTCATCCCTAATGATTGTTGATTTTAAAACAGTTTGCCTGATTGCCATCCCTAATGATTGTAGATTCTAAAAGGTTTGATAATGGACAGGGTTTTTGAATAAATTTGCTTAATATTAATGTTGAATTACATTTCTAGAAAAATCTCAATTGGATACATCCCTCCTAAAAGTCTTTAAGATATATATATATATATATATATTAGAGTGAATTGTCCAAATAGTCACTGAAATTTACATCATACTTTAATAAGGTCACTAAATTTTAAAAATCATCAAACTCATCATTAAACTTCTCAAAAGGTTTCCACGGGGTCACTAAACTTAAAAAAATCTTCTCATTCATCACTAAACTGTACAAAAAGTTTCCCAGGATCACTAAATCAGCGATCCCTGGAAAACTTTTTGCAAAGTCCAATGACCCCGTGAGAATTTTTTATAAAGTTTAATGATAAATGAAGTGGTTTTAAAGTTCAATGATCCCGTGTAAACCTTTTGAAAAGTTCAATGATGAGTTTGATGATTTTTAAAGTTCAGTAACCTAGTGAAAGCATGATGTAAAGTCCAGTGACTATTTGGACAATTCACTCATAAATTTTATGAACTTTCAAAAAGTCTTTAAAACCATGTGATATTGGATCAATACTTTTTATACGCCTATGAAAATAGGGGCCTTCTATATACTAACTTTCAAGTACAAGGTATAAATACCAATTTTAACATTTTCTCTAACAATCACCCCTAGAGTTTGGAAGGCTTAAAAATGTCCCTTTTTAAAAAAAAAAATAATAATAATCTTTGCAATATTCGTCTTCCCTTTTCCCTCCAGCGAACCTGTGAACGATGATCAATTATCAATTCATTTTTATGTCAAAAAGATCAATATTTCTCTCTATTTTCATTTATCACTTTTTCCCTTTCTTTTAAACATTCCTTATTCCATTTCTCTCTCTTCTTTTTCATTGTTAAGCAAATTAGACTAACGAAAAGATGAAGATAGAAATCTGAAAAAAAATTATTCTTTGCACTTGTATTTTCATTGCATCTTATATCCTTGCATTTATAAGCATACAAAGAGAATTCTAATAGTTATAAGTTACATACAAAAACAATGGAAATAAAAAGAGGAGAACGATCTAGGATATATAACTTATGTTTCACTGAAACCTTATTTAGAAAAAATAGAAGGATAATTGCAGCAGCAGTCTCAAACCTTTTACCTTTTTGCAGATTTTACATTAACATTAACTTTGTGCCACACACGGTCCCAAACCTTTTAAAAATTAACACTTTGGGTCCAAATGGATTATTTCTGTTAGTTTGACGTAATAAATTGACTTTGACTAATTTTAGAAGGGGTAAAATGATAACTTTGAACTTTCCTTATTAAATAATTAAACAAAAAACCCAAAAAAAAAATAAAAGATGGAAAAAGTCTAAAACAAAAATAACTAAAAATAAAAAACCAATTCACTATTCATCTCCTCCTTCTCATACCCACCTCCTCTAAATTGAACCAAGAAACCCACCACTACAGTCCCGTCGCTGATCGTCGTGGGTATTCAACGATTGTCACCCATTGAGGGTGGGGGGGGGGGACCCGGACCCCCCAATTTTTTTGACTTTTTAAAAAAAAAAAAATTTTGGTTTTTTTTTTTTTTTTTTTTTTTTAAATTGAGAGATGGATTAAATAAGAAATTGAGATAAACTTATCGATGTAAACAGATAACTTAAGATTTTCAACCATTAGTGGGAAAAAATATTTCTGGTTCTCGAAACTTCAATTTGATGATTTGCAAGTGCTCTATATGGTATTTATATTGTTTACTTTTTCCTAAGGTTGGGAATTGGAAAGCTTATAATCACCACCGACTTTGACTGGCTGTCTAAGAAAAATAAGTTTAGAAATAAGCGTGATTTGATCGGGAATAATTGATGATGTTAATGATTCTATTTAATAAGGTATGTGAACTCGAAAGAAACGCTTGTAATAAAGTATGATTGTGCTAAATTAAAGATTGGTAATCAAGAAGTACTTTCTTTTATACGTTTATTAATTTTTTTGTTAATAAGGTATTAAAAAAAATCGGGGCAGCTAACCCCCATCCCTTCACCTCTATATCTTCAATTCTGGGACCCCCCAACTCTAAATAGTTAGCTCCGCCCCTACCGCCACCTATCCCACTCTGGTGCTGTCGATCGCCACCCACTACATCCAAATCACCGTGTCACGTCGACCATCATCACCTACCACACCCAACAAAAATCCAACGCATCTCCAACTCCACAATGCCTGCAACTGCCACTCAACTACTCACACATCAAGCCAGTAACTGCTATCAACGCCATTGCGTGGCCCTTCTGTCTGTCACCACTCCGTCAATTTCCTCTTGCATTAACCATTTCGAATAAACCCATCTCATCCCCTGCACAAATCAAAGCCATATATGCACAAACAATGACTAAAATTCAAGAATTCTTGAAAATGGATAATCAAATTAACAACAAAATTGAACAAAATGGCAGCCTCTGAAACCTTTCACCATCGGATCTACCAGCTCAAACGACCCAAAATGCAGACCACATAACTCAATGGTATGAATGGGATGGTAAGTGGTGGTCGTCGGCTTGATGGAGGTGGTTTTAGTTGATTTGGTTGGGGGTTAGGTCAACCTAAGGTGGGGGTGGGAAGAAGTTGACCTAATTTTGTTTCTTTTCCATCTTTTTTGTTTAATTATTTAATAAGAAAACTTAAAAGTTACTATTTTACCTTTTTTAAAACTGGTTAAAATCAATTTATTGGGTCAACTAACAAAAATTATCCATTTGGACCCCTAAGTGCTAATTTTTAAAAGGTTTGGGACCGTGGGTGGTATAAAATAAATGTTAAGGTAAAATCTATAAAAATGTGAAAGGTTTGAGATCGCTGCTACAATTATTTCAAAAATCTATGGAAAAACCTTAGTAAAGGCAAATTAATATATTATTCTTATTAATACGTTATGTCAAGCTGTCTCGTTAAAAACCTTTCTACAAAAACCTAGTACGACAAAATTTCGATCAAAAGAAAGAGTCTACAATGTGTAGTTGCTCTCCTCACGATTTGTGGTGGGTTGATTTGGAGGTGGTGACAATTGGCAACGTGGTTGGGGTTTGAGTGTAATTTTGTCATATAATGAACGAATTATGATGGATATTTTGGCAACAATGGTGGTGGTAAATTTTTTGACGGGTGAAAGTTGTGTAGAGTGATTTCACGCTAGCAACATATTATGTTACTCGTGTCATTTTGCAGGTGACGACGACGACAACAGACAATGGTGTGGTGGTTCAAGAGTAACGATGACATTTTGTAAACGACATTGGGGAACAAAAAAAATAAGAGTAACAGAAGTAATATATGAGTAGCCCACACAATAAGTGAATTGTGTAGAATTAGAGATAAGAAGTATAACATAGGGTAACTCAACATGTTACCTACGTAAAATTTAATTTTTTAATAAAAGGTGATTTATGATAATAAAACAAGCTAACCGTGTGAATGAGTGAGTTTAATAGAAGTAACATAAAAGTAATATATGTAACACGACACGTTACTTGTGAATTTTTTTATTTTTTTTTTTAAATGTTGTGAAATTAAAATATTGAAATATTAAGCTCATGTTTGGACTCCATTTTTTCGAAGATACATTTTTTCAAAATTCATTTGCGACTACACATTATCTAATAAAATAATGTTACACATCAATTCAATTTTTTTTTCTTATTTATTAACCACACTTTCTTAAAAAAAATCACTATTCCAAAATATATTTTCCTCCAAAATTTCATTATAATGGACCGTAGAGTGCTCTCAGTTTATCCATTACTATTTTCAGTGTTGGAGCCCATTAAAGCCCAGTGAGTGTACGTGCCCTCATTTGAGTTTGGCCTGCCCACACTGGACTGGGCAAAAATGCCCAGCAGGGACTCATTGGCCCAACAAATTTTTATGCAAGTAGTTTTAAATTTCTTGACCCAAAAGAAAATATTAGCCCAAATAATATTCTTTTACATGTCCAGCCCATAGGCCCACATATTATATTCCCACGTCTGCAGTTGACAGTTCTACCACAAAATTCCCAGATCAACTCAGAAACAGGGAAGAACGGAGAAATCCCTCTTTTAACAATTTGCAAAAACCTCGAGACAAAGGAGGACAATGAAAAATATAGGAAGGCTGGTGTATCGAGCAATCCGCTCTAGCAATAGTAACAATATACTGTTATCAAAACCCTACAAATCAAATGGCTCTGTGCGAGGACTGTGTGTATATCTTGTATCCCATCGACCACCTTTTACTTCTTCTTCAAGAAATCAGCTCGATTTAGCCTCGTTGAATTCTTCTCTACGCCCCTTTCAATGGAATCATTTCCAAGGTTGGTTTCCTCAATTTCGACTCTTTGTTGTTATGGTAACATTTATATTTTGTTGTTAAAAATCTTTGGAGTTTGTGAGTTTATGAGGAGATTATTCTGATTTTAGTTTGATGGGATTCTAGCTATTTAATATTTACTAGTTATGTGAGGGGAAGGGCCGAAGGGGAAATGAGATTTTTTTTTGTTGTAGTTGTTTTGATTGCAGTTTATTGTTTGCTGGGGACAGGGCAGAGAAGGACCATGTTTATCCAGACGCAATCAACTCCTAATCCCTCATCACTTATGTTTTATCCTGGAAAGCCTGTTATGGAGGCAGGTAGCGCGGACTTTCCAAATGCACGTTCTGCTATGAATTCTCCACTGGCGAAAGCCCTCTTCGGAATAGATGGTAAGCAACTTTTGCCCAAGTCTATGAATTTCTCGTTGATGTGATTTTGAGATTCTGTTATCCTTGAATCCTTCCTATTTTTTATTTAATTTTTTTGTGAATCTGATTTTTGTGAACTTGGTAGTGCCAAAGTTATTAGCATAACTCTTGTGACTTCCATGTTGAATTGAATATCATAATCCCTGAATCAACTTTTCATTATTCTTGAAGAATTTTCTTAGCTAGTGGTTTACAAAATTTCACGCTAACTGTAGGTTGATTTCTATGAACATATTTGGGTAATTGGAAGTATTTTTGCAATTGTCAAAAATGACTAGAACTTAAGATAGCCCTAATTTATACACCCTACACCTCATCCAGGTAGTGGTAAATTAGACATGTGAGGATGTTTGTATTTGCATTCTGGTCAAGCATGCTTGATAGCATTTTCCGTCAATCAGTTTCTTCCTTCCATATGCATGTATGCAAACAGGTATTAGAGTGCGCCAGACTTGATGATGTAGGCCCATCGATGCTCAAATCAGAAGCTGTAGGTAGGAAAATAATGTGGAATGACAAGAACAGTAGTATGGGTTTGCTTACCTCCTCCTGGATAAGCTGTTGAGCGTATATGATTATTAGTTGGTATTTTAATTCCACCTTATTCCATTTTCACCCTGTTGAGTTAACGGTTCATGATAGAGGGGAAGAGTGGGTTATCTAGAAAAGTGGGCCATTTGGTAGGGATTAGTCAACCAGTTTTGTTTAGTCATGTAATGGATTTTAAGCCCAGAACAGATGCCCTCACTTTAAAATGTGATGAGAAACTAACACCAGACAATATCAAAGTCACCCCAAATGAAGTTACAACCCACCAAATAGTCTCTTGCTAGATTGACCACCCATTTTCTCTTCATGATGAATCCACTAATTGACCTGACAAAGTGGGGATAAAGTGATTAATTAACCATCAACCTTTGCCTATAAATAGTGCACAACCTGGTAAGAGCAAAAAATAGTACTACTCTATAATCTCTACTCTTTAATTAACCATGTGAAAAGATGGAGGGAAAAATAGAATTTTGAAGAATTATCTCAAAGCAAGGCTGTTTAACATTGGATTCTATTGTCTAACTAACTGTTTAATATCATTTTTTTTTTTTTTTTTAAATTTCTTCACCAATTTACCATGAGCTGGGAGGAATTCATTTTTTCGGCATGTGTAAGTACTTGTTGGCACTTGTCCCATCAAACATATATCTTTGGCAAATAAACCATTTGCCTCCATAAGAATTCTTAATTCTAATTCAATTTGATAAATGCAACTGGTGATAGGCTGCTAGCTGCTGGGGTGCTATGTGCGTTCATATGAGCTCGTTAAGCTTTTAATTAGCTAAGCAACAACTATATGTCTGAAGGCCTAACTTTTCTGTTACCAACAGCGAGCGACAGTTCCCTTGGATGCGTTTAGAGCATTGTATTGGAGCCTTGAAATTTTAATTACAATTATTGCGTATGGATTTGAATTTAATTTCTATTTGATCCAAATTCAAGAGAACAATTCATTGCCACTGAGAATACTTCGCGTATTCTACAATCTCATTGGAGAAAAGTATACACACGAAGCTCCCAATGTGTTGAAGAGCAAAGTCAGCTCTTTTGACCCACATGTGCAGATATTTGCTAAAGTTCTTGGAAGAAATCATTTAGGAATTTGAAGTGAGACAAAAGGAAAAATAAAAACCTAGTAGAGGCACATAGGCACTGTGACATACTACTGGTTATGGATCAACTGAGGAAGTGTATTTTGCGGGAGGGTGTGCTTTTTCAGGGTTTGAACTATAGCCCCTTAGCCCAATGATTTTGAGTCTATTTTCTGCTCTTCGCCTACTATCTGCTGAAAATAATAAATTGTTCAGCCTGAATGGAATCTATTTCTGGCCTTTGCATCTTGCTGAATTTAATTCTGCAATTCAGCCTGACTATCAGTAGTTGAACAGTTAAAGCTCAAAGTAACATCAGGTTCTCAATATGTGGTTGCTTGATGCCATTCCAGAGATTGCATTGGATAGGGTCGTCGACCTTGGTTTAAATTGAGTGTTCGACAGTTCGTACCGAGGGACTGTTTGCGATCAGAGCATGTGTGAATAGAAAAATATTTTAGGAGGCACCTGTTTAATTCAACGTTTGTTGGCTGTCCCGTTTAACGCATCATTTGTTGCTTATAAGCTTCTCACTCTCATTTTATTGTTCTTACATTGGACGTTATCAATTCTACACAATAACTTAGCATTACTTGGACTTATGGACCTTTAAAGATTGTCAAAGGTGTACAAGTATGTTCCGGACAACCTCACCCCTGGCCTCTTCATTGGCATTGCATCGAGTATGCAAATAGATTACAGAGATTTGGAGAGTCACGTGGAAGAAAGACTTAATTTGAGTGTAATCCGTGTTTCAAATAAGATGGAAATTGTGCTCACTGTTTTGTAAGTAGAGTTTTAGAGCCTTGCAACAACTAGGGTATACGACTGTCTTTTAGAACCTTTCTATATGATGGCCACACTCTTATATATCTTATGGCATAACCACCCTGTTAGCGATTAGGGTATCTCGTGAATGATTATATTCTATTTCTTAGTTATTAAGTTTATATTAGTTTGTATTCAAGCAGAGGTATTTACTTGGATATCCCAATTTCTTGCACTAAAACCAAGAAAGAGAATGAATCTAGGTCTCATATTGTCATTCACAATGGATTTTGGATCGCTTCTCCTAGTGGTGGGCACTATTCTCTATTTTCATGATGAAATTGATTATCTTGGAGGAAGTTTCTTCTGTATGAGTTAAAAGAGTTGGGTAGGTTTTAATGTCTTCTCAAGGCAGTTCCTGTTTTCCAAATTATGCCTTTATCCAGCTGTGAGAATTAGCATCAGTTTAATAAGTTGCCAATTCTGACCTGTGATGAAATATGGATCTCTTTTTCTTTTTTGATGTTTTGCATACTCCTGCCTTTCTTGAGTTCTTAATTTGCAATTGATAGGTAAAACTTTGGCATCTAGATGTTTATTATCAACTATTATATTGTAAAAGAAAATGTGGGAAAAAGAATATTTTAGCGAAAAAGCAGTTTTGTTACGTGGCTTCGATTCTTGAACTTATCGTGAGACTTGTGCTTTTCTTCTTTGGTTCTCATCTCAGTTTCATAATTCATGTAGTTCTATGCATCTTTCTCAACTTCAGCCAATCCCACGAGTCTGTGAAGTTTCCATTTCTAGGAAGTAGTCTTGTGATTGTACTAAATTATACTCAACCTTTCATTTTAGTTTCCCCTTTTTCCAGGTCAAGAATCCATTTAAATTGCTCTGATGCAATTCTTTATCGATGCAGGAATTACTAGGGTTTTCTTTGGATCAGATTTTGTAACCGTGACTAAGTCAGAAGACACTTCATGGGATTTTCTGAAACCCGAAATCTTTGCAGCAATAATGGATTATTTTTCCTCAGGGCAGCCATTATTCCTGGATTCAAATACTGCAGCTTCCATGGACACAGCTATCCATGAAGATGATTCAGAGACTGTTGCAATGATCAAAGAACTGTTGGAGACTCGTATCCGTCCAGCAGTACAAGATGATGGTGGGGACATTGAGTATCGAGAATTCAATCCAGACACGGGAATAGTCAAACTAAGGATGCAAGGAGCATGCAGTGGCTGTCCTAGCTCGTCCGTTACTCTGAAATCTGGGATCGAGAACATGCTAATGCATTATGTACCCGAAGTCAAAGGTGTGGAGCAGGAATTCGATGCTGAAGAAGAAGATCCATCGTTATTTGGAGCGGCTCACGAGTAATTTAAATCTTGCTCATGTTTTGAAATTTTATGTTGATATTTTATTACATACATCTCTGGGTCAAAGTGATGAATGTTGAGCCTTTATTTGGCTTTATTGTAATTTGTGAGTCTGTTAAGTAGGGTTTTAGGGTCTTATTTTATTACTTGCGTTATAATTTCTCGTCGATGATTTTGGTAATAAAAATAAATTATGAGGGAAGTAGATGTATAGTAAATTTATATTTTCTCTTTCATTTCAACACTGCATTCTATATATGATTGGAATAGAAGGGAGGATTTAGTCTCGCTTCATCGCTCACTTGATTGAACTCATTAGTTCACAAATCCATTTCAGGTTTTCAGGCATATTCAACACCGGTATGTGAATTTATTAAATAATTCGAATTGCGTGATTGGTCCCCAACTTATGGCTAGAGTAAGAACTCGACTTTTTTGAAACTTTGCCATCCATGTAAAATTTTATTGGTGATGTGATATTAATTGATTTGTCATCATAAATTCTAGGAAAATGCTGTGGGTACAGGAATTTTCTACAGAACCAATACAGAGTTTCAAAATGGATTATGTGGCTTGGTAAATAAAAAGGAAATAAAAAAAACCCTACATAACACAAAAATTGGGAAATCCCATTGAGTTAAATGTTTCATTAGCCACCGAGCTTCGCACCATGTCACGGTTTACTCACCGAACTTTAAAACTTTTTCCAATGGTCACTGTATTTTCCTCCGTTACTGCCCATTACCCACTCGATCAGATCTATTAGATGACGAGTCTACGTGACAGATGAATAATCTACTTGGCCGGTTAACTCCTTACAAGTGTGAATTAAGTTGCCAAGTCAGCCTCCACGCCAGCATACTATAAACACGACTTTCATGAATCAAATAATTTCATACGCCTTCTTCCTTTGCACATGACCAAACCGAACACACCTCCTCACCCATGAGAAGAAATCCAACGCGAAGTGTGAACCCTAAATCCCCAAATTCGAGTTCGACAATCGACACCCGTTGCCCGAAATAAAGGTCCATCCCTCCTTCGTCGACTACGCAAGCAACCCAATTGAAGCCTGAATAACCAGTGCTGTGACCAGATTCCGGCTGTCGAGCAAATGGACGAACATCAGGAAGGTACTGTTTCAAGCTTTGTTTTGGTTTTTTATGGTTTCGAGAGTTCATACACGTGATGGTTTCCAGTCAACCACGGGAGTTCATACACGGGATTTTTTATTTTCTTGGATGCTTTTGCGTGATGGTTTCCAGTCAACCATGATGTTCACATAGGATTAGCATATCTGATAAGAGCTTTTCTCGACTGATACCTGCACCAATTATGTATATAATGGATGGCATTCTTATTTATATAATGGAGAAGAGAAAAAGTGACAGAAGGCCAAAAATTCGCCGATTTATGATACTTCGCTTGTCAATTAAATTGCTCTCCTGGCCTGGATCAGGAAAAAAAAAATTTATGATACTATTTTCATTTTGTGAGTAATCTGCTAATGTTAATCATTGTTGGATGTAGGGTAAAATGGTTCCAGATCGAGGACAACGAGCATCGTCGGACCAAACTTTCCATTTCATGCTTTTTTTTATGCGAGCTGTGAAGTAACATCCTAATATTTTTTGAAGATATTGCAGCAGCCAAATGTCTAAAGTGGGCAGAAAAGTGGATTTTGTGATTTTTGAGTTTGTCCAGTGTTAAACATATTGCTGTATAATGTAGAAGCAAATGATTTCTTTTGGAACTCATTTGCTATTGGTTGAATATAGAAATTTTTTTGTATATCCCAGAAAAACAGCTAGAGGCTTTGCTGGCTGTGATGGTTTTATAATAAATTGGTGTTCAATTATGTGAGCTTGTTGAAGATTTTATAGCTTCTTTGCAATGTAGTGTTTCTTTTTCATGCATCTCCATATTTAATTTTTTGGCAATGTAGTGTTTATTTCTCTGTACCAGTTAAGACACAACTTACATCTCCTAGAATTAAACAGAACTTTGGCAGACACATAAATGGGATACTGGTAATTTTCAGTTCAACTCTGGTGCATTTACATGTTCTTCAAATTCCCTCGTGCTGCTGGTTCTACACCCGCAATACAATCCCAGACCAAGGAAATAAATTCCACTTCAAAAACATCAAATTGTACTAAATCACATTTCTCATATTATCACATAAATACATTGACATTACTCAGTTCGACGCCTACAAACATGTTAGAAAACCAATGAATTACACAAACTTGAGAATAAAATAACCAGTTTAGAGTCACGGTGCTCCTCCATTTTGTTTCTCGTTATCCTTCTCTCATTTTCCCTTGCGGAATGTAAATTTCACAGAGATATCCACATCCTTTTGTTTGGTGATTTTGGCTACGTGCGTTAATAAACCCGACAACTCATTAATTTCCGACGTCACGCTTGAGTGACCCTTATATTGACAATATTTGTCGGCGTCGAGCCACTTGAAATTATTGCAATCATTAGTACAACAGAAGAATAGCCGACCTACGTTTTCAGTCCTCTTTTCAACCTACATGCATTTCTAAATTCCCTTGCCGCATACTGGGCATGGTGTTTTTGTTGGACAATCTAACAAGTAGTGGCCGGCTTCCGGCAACCATGACAGATCCCTTTGTTCTTTCCTTCTATTATAATATGCTTTGCAGCCAACAAATAAAAATGAAATCAGATCAATAATCTTAATATGCACATCCAATAAAAGGCCACTGCACAAGACATTCACACAACAGCGAAAAATGTAACAAAAACTATTGCAACTTCTACAACATCACGATTCCTCCTAGTGCAATTTTCAGCAAAGATGATTTATCCTCCATTAATGACTACAAATAAAGAAGAATTGATCTGAATTAATGACTACAATTTACAGCTTACAAATGACGAGTCTATTTTGGATTAAGAAGAGGAATCATATAAACATGTTTTTCCTCCATTCATGACAACAAAAACAATGTACAGATATAATCTTCATGACCATTGATCTGAAAGAAGAAGATGCACGCGAAAAGGGAACTGAGTTACAAACCCAACCAATTTATCATTCAAAAATTAGCTTCTGTCCTAGCATAATAACAATTTACTAACAAGACGTAGGAACAGAAATTACCTTTTTTATCTTTAGGTAGACGAATTTGAAGCTCACAAAAATTAGAGGACCTGATTTGGGATACTGTGGTGAACACAACGAAAATTACCCAAATCAATTGGCTAGATTTTCAGAATACAGAGACTTAATGTGAGATTTGGGGAAAATGGATTTCAAGATGTTGGGGCTTGAGAGATCTTGGGGGGTTCTTCGTGCAGACTTAGGGTTCTTCGCGAATGGGAGAAATTGATTTGGGAGGAGAGATTTCAAGGCACTTTGGGTTATGATTTTCAAAAGACGTGTGAACGTTTAATCAATGAAATTGGTTAGGCTTCGTTTGGATGCACCTTTGCTGGCGTGGAGGCTAACATGGCAAATTAATTCACAATTGGAAAGAGTTAACCGGCCAGCTAGATTGTCCGTCTGCCACGTAGACTCGTCATCTAACAGATCTGATCGAGTGGGTAATGGGCAGTAACGGAAGAAAGTACAGTGGCCATTGGGAAAAGTTTTAAAGTTCGGTGAGTAAACCGTGACATGGTGCAAAGTTCGGTGGCTAATGAAACATTTAACTCAATCCCATTTCGTACCCCACCCCACCCCGCCCCACCCACCCCATTTCCCACTAGTGCCCTTGTCAATCCAACTCAGGCCAAGATAAAATGGTAGCTAACCGGTGCCGGTCCGACAATCGGTAAATAGAAAGAGTGCATTTCATACCATTTTCCCAGAATCTTGGGTCGATCCCAATGCCATTTTCCCCCTATTTCCCCCTGCTGCCCCCGTCAATCCAGCTCAGGCCATGTCATCCCAGTATTTGCCGGAAATATTCGCTACTAGTTTCTTCATTTTTTTTATTATCTCATCTATTTTGATTTTATTTTTCATAAATCTAACATAAACTTGGTAAGCAGAAAGAAAGAAGGTAAAATTTTGCAACACCAAATAACTTTCATGTGAATCGAGAACTTGAAAATCTAAAATCCCAAAAAGAAAAATCAAGATTCAGAGTACTTAGAAGGTTGAAGAACCCTAATGATCTAAAAAAATAGCATGAATCTTGATCTGCCTATTCTTGAAGGCAGCCGTGAGGTCCGTCCTATGATTCTTAGGGTTCTATAGATTTCAACAGTGAAAGGAGCTGAATTCGGCGTCGAGGACAAAAGGGGATTGCGTCGCCGGAGAATATTTGTGTTTGCAAGTCGAGAGTTCGCGTGGATGGAGGTGAGCGACTATGACTGAAGGGCGGCGTCGGTCGATGGCGATGGTGTGTGCCCCCAACGAAAGAGTGATTTGGGGAAATTGGAAGGAAATTTCGCGTGGGTTTGGTGGAAAATGAAAGAGACCGAATTTTTTTGGGGAAGAATAATGAAATTTTTTCGGGAATTTTTTTTTTTAATTGACCATGCCACATCAACAATTTTAAAAATATGAACCAGTTCTGTAATTGGTTTCCTGTACTCATAGCAGAACCGTAAATCCTATACTTAAAAAAACAAAACAATTATATTCATTTACATAAACATTATTGTATAAGATGAATATTATTATTCTTATTTTTTAATTTGTATTGTGTAATATAATTTTAGCCATTAACAGTCAGACAGTGATTTCGGCAAAGTTTCAAATAGCGTAATGCGTGGCGATGCGTGGAGGCCAAGTTAAGGACTAGGCGAGGCTAATGCGTAAAAAGACGTAAAAATGTATTTTCTTATTTTAATATTATTTTAATTTTTAATCAATCAAAAAATTATTTAATAATAAATAATAAGTAATAAATTAAAAAAAAATTGTAATAAAATTTTTTTTAAAAAATTAAATAATGCGCGCCTTATCGGCAACGTTTCGCGTTGACCGTCATATTACGTGCTAAGCGACTTTCCTTGACGTCAGGAGCACGCTATGCGTCATGGCACGCGCCTTGACGCGCTATTTAGAATACTGAATTTTGGTGTCCTTGGGAGAAATCCAAAAGCAGACACCTGCCGTCTCCTTATCGTAGCTTCAACGCATTACTCTGAAACCTCACCCTCGATACCAATAAATTTCCCCAAATTCAAGTCACCAATTTCAAACCCATCAATTTCTACCCCTTATTATACTTCTTTCTTCTCTCCACCACCAAACTTATTCTCCGTTTCATTTTGTTTCTGTTTCTGCTTTCATTTGCATGTAATTTCACATTGTTTGTGGGATGGAGCGATTGGTTGATATTTTGTGAAATTCGTATCAATCGCTCGTATTATTGTTTTGATTTTTGATCGGATTGTGATGGCGGAGGAACAGAAATGGCAAGAGCCTGCCAGAGGACACCGGTTGTGTGCAAATAATTGTGGCATTTTTGGTAGCCATATAGTAATGGGTCGAGCCGACTCATGAGCTTGGCTCGTGGCTCGTTATAAAACGAGTCGAGCTTCTCGTGGGCGAGCCGAGCTCTAGCTCCTGACTTTTTTTTTTCTAAACCTAAAATATACATTTTCAAAACATTTTTTTTAAATATACATCTTCTAAAATATTTTTTTAAATAATTAAAAATAAATAAACCCTCCTCCTTTATTCGAGTTTGGGACCGACTACTTTAATTTCAAATAGACAAAATTAAAAATTGTACACGAACAACTTGTTACATGTACAAATTTTTTAAAAAATTATAAAGGTATTAAAATAAAATTTTGTGATGAATATGATTAAATTAAATATTACTTACTCGACGACATGCAATTTCGGCATATTTATCTTGAATTCGTCTTTCCAATTTTTCACGCACATTAATGTTTCCAAAATATTTTCTTCCAGTCGATTTCTGACCTCAGAGAGAACCTTCTTACCTGTACTAAAGGCATACTCCAAAACTACAGTGCTAATTAGGGGTGTTAGTAGATCTTTTACCATTGCAGAAATCACTAGCCATCGGTGTTAAATTTAATTACTTCTTCTAAACTTTTCCTAATTGTTTTGTTATTAGACATATTATGATTAAAGTAATCAATTAATTCAGCAAGCAATGCATTTGGACTACTATTCGATGTTTGAGTACATGCAGTGGAAGACAAACAACTACTAGTACTAGAGGAACCATATACGGATGCAGTTGAATCATATCTATATGAGTTCATGCCTTCAAATAAATTTAAAATTTCAACGTTCTCATCTGTTATATCAGTTAGATGAGTAGTTGTAGAGCCGGAGGGTACCCGATTAATATGTGTACTCATTCATGAAACATATAATTCATACATTTAACATAAAGTTACTTCCAAATATCTATAAGTGATAGGTACATTAAAAAGTTAAAACTTTTGAAATTTGATCAATTACAAATTTAGTATCCGATAAATTATATCGGGGGTCCATGACGCATGCTAACGGAAATAACATAGGCAAATCTTCCCAATATTTTCTAAACTTTAAATCCATGGAATATATAACTGAACTAAAATCGAAGTCATTTTCAAATCTATGAAAAGTCCTAACAATTATATAAAGACGTTCAAGGACCATACAACTAGTGAGATAATAAACACTAGACAAAATATTTGTAGAACCATAAAAACTTGTCAAAATTTTAAAATTTTAAAAACTAAATTCCAATCGGACTTATTCAAAATAGTATCGTCTTCTCTCTAATATGTCTATTGCTATAAAATTCAGTTATTAAATGTTCAAAAATTCACATGATTTTAATAATAAGTAAATGGAGTTTCATCTATATCCTACACCCTAATAAATGTTTTTGTATGCATCACCTCAATTTGGGCACAAAATTCATCAAATGTTTGTTTTCTACTAAGTGCAATCGTGATATATACTAGTGAATTCCTAATTCGTTGAATTTTATTTTTAACATGTTTTAAACCATCTTGTACTATTAAATTAAAATTATGGCATACACATCGAATATGAAATAAATAACCACCAAAATCGAGTTGAAGTACTCTATACAATTTATCGATAATTACCTTATTTACAGTAGCGTTGTCAAACGTCTCGCAACGATATTCTCTATTAATGTTCATAATAGCATTAAATATGCAATTAGCATTGTGAGGTAACTCAATAATTTTAAAAGCAATAATTTTTTTATGCATGATCCAAAATAGGTCTATATAGTGTACAGTTATAGCTATATAATATCTTTTATTAATCCCTTCCCACATATCTGAAATTAAAGATATCACACCCTCAATTTTTCTAAATCGGCAATTAATAGTTTCTTTGAATTAAGGAAATATTCTATTGTATTAAAACGAAGAGTATTTCAACTTACCCCAACGTACCTTGGTTGAAGATATTCTTTCACACAGAAAACGAAATGTTGGTTGTCCGTTATTGCTAGTGGCAACTCAGCTGCGGCAACGATTTTCACCATTTTCATTCGAGCATTTTCTCCGAATACAACCAAGTAGAAAGTGTCGTAGTAGTAGTATCGGTGCCTGTGCTACAAAATTATAATTGCGTTTGACCAGCAGGAATAAGCCTATGTTTGGCCGCACATATTTTGTAGTGACGTTGAGGTGGGTGGTTCCAATGCCTTTTGACCATGACAATCGCTGTTGACAGTATTTACATACTGATTTGGATTCCGGAACTCCATCGACCACACGACCAGTTTGAATCAATTTAAAATGGTCCCAATATTTTGCCTATTTTTTTTCCCTTTTCTTTTCCCTCTTCATCGGGAATATATAATACAGGTTCATCATCTTGTTCCGCCTCTATAACATCAACGTCATCCAAATCAATTGGATGACTACTTTCATGAGCATCGAAATTCTGAATATTTTCTGGAATGTGTAATTTATTCTCAAATTGACTGTGGGGCACATGTGATTCACCTCCGACACCGAACAAGTTTTCAACAAATGAGCGTGGATCCATTTGTGAATTGAAAATTTGTAATTTGATAATTAATATTGAATAATTGAAATTGAATGTTGAAGTAGAATTGAGAAATGAATGTAGATTATCTGATTATGTAATAGTGTAAGAAATAGATTGTAAAATCAAGATTAAACTTAATAATGTAAAATGTAGAAGAGTAGAAAATGATATTGATACTGAAATTTAGAGAGGAGAGAATGAGACATTGATAGTTGGGTGGAAAAAATGGATGATTATTTATAGGGAAAAATGAAATTGAAAAAAAAGGACCGAACGATCACTGAAAATTCAGTAACTGTTCAAATATTTTTTTTATTTTTGGCAAGCCACGAGCCAAGCCGACTCGTGGCTCGCCTGTTAAATGAGACTAATCCTAACCGGTGTGCAGCTTGTCGGAAGCGCGTGGTACTGACGGGATTCAAGTGCAGGTGTGGGGTCGTGTTGTGTGGATCCCATAGGTATCCTGAACAACATGATTGTACGTTTGATTACAAGCAATTGGGGAGGGATGCCATTGCCAAGGCCAACCCTATAGTGAAGGCCGAGAAGCTTGACAAGATATGAACAGTTATTATGAATGGGTGGGTCCCATCGACTGATCGGACGGTGGACATTTGTATGGATGACATAGAATAATTTCTGTGTAGCTCATGTAAAACCAATTTATGAATGTATTTGATGGAGATTATTGGAGAAAAATGAATTTTGAAATAGTGATATGATGAAAAATGTGTGGTTGAAAAAAAAGGAAAAGTTATTGATGTGATGAAAAATATTATTTTATTAAAAAATGTGTGGTTGAAAATGAGTAGAAGAATGAGAATGTGGGTCAAACGAATAATAGAATTCATTACATCCAATTGATTCCTTACTTTATGGTTTAAGCACAATTAAGACTAATTCTTAATTTTCTGAGCAATTATATCTAATTAATTCCATGCTTTATTATTTGAAAGAAAAATTCTAAAGTTTCGTGCATTTTATGATTTTTTTTTTTCTAAAAAAAAAGTGTTTGTTGACTTTTGAATTTTTCTGGTCAAACTATCGGATCGAAACTTGTATGACAATATTGGTTTATGGACGAGTAATTCCTCAAATATTGAAGGATGAATCTATCGACATATTTCATGGAAAATTTTATATTTAAAATAACTGACTCAAAAAATTTATTAATCTACTTTAAGCCCCATATTGATGGAGATTAAAATAAGAGGTTTAATATATTTTGATAAAAGTTAATGAAATATATAATTAAAAACATCTGAATTCAATAAAATATATGGTTAAAACTAATTGTTAATTTATTTATATTAAAAGAGAGGGATGTATTTAATTGGGGTTTTTAAAAACTTTTTGGAATTTTAAATGTTTAGGGATATATAATGTAGACTTTTTCGAGAAACTCTTCAAAAATATCGGTGTATTCGCCAATGTATTTAATTAATTTTTTAAAAAAGTCTACAAGTTTTAGATTATTCAAATTGTCAATGATTTTTAAAGACCTTTTAAGTAGAAATTATTAAAATAAAATCTCGAAATTTATCTCTCATTCATTTCAAGATATATAGTTCTTTCAATATTTATTTTTTATTTTTTCTTCTACGGACATTAAAGTCATGATTGAATTTTTTTTTTCTACCGATCATATTTTTTCCCACTTTTCTTTTTCTGTAAATCTCTCTATTTTATTGTTGATCTCTATTTTGAATGAAAAAATAAATTATAAACTAAGGGTCTGTTTGGGTGTGATTAAAATCTTATTTTAATTTAAGTTAAAGTCAAATAATCAATATTAATCACATCTTTCATGGTTCCCACAACTTTTCAACCACAAATTTAAAAATGTCTATCACAATCTACTAAAAAAATCTAATTTTAATCCCCACCAAACACCCTCTAATTCATATAACTTTTTTATTTCTTTTTTTTAATCCATTTTTTTGTATGAAAAAGATCTATTGTACTTAAGCCCTCGCTTGATACACATTTTTTTTTTCATTTTCATTATTCTATTCATTTTCAACCACGCATTCTTCAATAAAATAATATTTATCATCACATCATTAACTTTTCTTTCTTTTTCAACCACATATTCTCCGGCCATCACATAATTTTATTTTAATTTTTTTCCTAAATTAATGTGTGTCAAATAGGGGCTAAGTCTATGTTTGACAATCATTGCTTAAAAACTCTTTTTCTATATAGTCATTTTTAATCACATATTTACAGAATAAAATATTCTGCACGTAAACTAATTTTTTTTTTTACTTTTTAACCACATATTCTACTAAAAATTATCATTCAAAACAATTTTTTTTTTCCAAATAATAGTCTTCAAATGGGGGCTAAATTATAATATTGGGTTAATTTTAGAAATGGTCACTGAAGTTACATGAAAATTACAAAATGATCACTGAAGTTCAAAACTTTCATGAACGGTCAGTCAAGTTTCAGGCGCTTTCAGAAATGATCACTGAAGTTTAAGACTTTCACCAACGGTCACTGAAGTTTAGGGGATGTTTCACTAACGGTCACTGAAATTACAAAAAGTTTCAGGAACGATCACTAAAGGGTCATGTATTTTTTCAATTTTTTGAGCGACTTTTTCGGCCACTTCCGACCATCAAAACCGTCGAATTTTGATACCGTAGAAAAGCCCACAATCTCCTCTTCAATTACCACCCAAAATCTCCCCCAAACTCCAAATGATTCGACCGGAAAATCGCCGCAAAAGTTTCCCAAAAAATTTGAAAAATCTGGAAAGATTTTTCAAATTTTTTGGGCGATTTTGCAGCGACTTTCCGGCAACTTCCGACCACCAAAATCGTCGAATTTTGATACCGTTGGAAAGCCCACAATGTCCTCTTCAATTACCACCCAAAAATCTCCCCCAAAATCCAAAAGATTCGACCGAAAAATCACTGGAAAGTCAGCATAAAAAATATTGGCAGATTTTCGACTTTTTTGGGTAGCTAATTTTCCGGCAATTTTCTGGTCGAATTTTTTGGAGTTTGGGGGAGATTTTGGGTGGTAATTGAAGAGGACATTGTGGGCTTTCCAACGGTATCAAAATTTGGCGATTTTGGTGGTCGGAAGTTTCCGGAAAGTCACCGTAAAATCGCCCAAAAAATTTGAAAAATCTGGGCAGATTTTTCCAATTTTTTGGGCGACTTTTGCTGCAATTTTCCGGTCGAATCGTTTGGATTTTGGGGGAGATTTTGGGTGGTAATTGAAGAGGAGATTGTGGGCTTTTCTACGGTATCAAAATTCGACGATTTTGGTGGTCGGAAGTGGCCGAAAAAGTCGCCCAAAAAATTGAAAAAATGCGTGACCTTTTAGTGACCGTTTCTCAAACTTTGTGTAATTTCAGTGATCGTTATTGAAACATCCCCTAAATTTCAGTGACCGTTGGTGAAAGTCTTAAACTTCAGTGACCATTTCTAAAAGCGCCTGAAACTTGAGTGACCGTTCATGAAAGTTTTGAACTTCAGTGACCATTTCTGAAATTAACCCTTATAAGATTATATATATATATATATATATATATATATATATATATATATATATTGATTTCTTGTTAACGTCCCGTTTATTTTCAATTATTCATCCGTAAAAATGAAAAATATGATCGTTATCCATCATATTCAGTCACCATTTTTTATTTTACATCTCTTATGTGGGCCATAATGACTATATTTTTCATTCTCATTTTACAAAGAATGAGAATCAAACGAGACCTAACTCTTTAAAGATACGTCAGATTGAAAATATTGAACATTAAATTTTTTATAATTCATTACATGAGAACCAACAATTCTTACGTGGGAATTTCATACTGTTACATTAGATCCATGTAAATTTTATTTTAAATTAAAGTCTTCAAAAGTTTTTTAAATTTTACAAAAAAATAAAATTATAAAATAGAATTCTATATTAAAAAAATTCATTAAGTTCATACAAATCTATAAAGTCCATAAAAATCATCACTTAAAAAGTATATAAAGACACATTGAAGTAAATTTACTGTGTTTTTTGAGTTTAGCCAAATCAAGACTCAAATAGGCATAAATTGCAAAATTTGCCCAATTATCCGTTCAGTGAATTGAGCAGCAGGGCCAGAAACGGCTGCTCGCATGAGCCATGGAAGCAATCCTCTCCGCAACGGCTACCATCTCTGCTAAACCTCCCATAACTCCACACCCAAAAATCCCCACACTCATAGCTTCTTTTCCCACCAAAACAACACCCCGCAATTCCTTTCCCACTCTCACCTTTTCTATTTATTGTTATGCCTCTTCAGTTTCAACATCCTCTACTTCTTCAACTGCCATCTTTGCGAACTATTACAACAACAGTAATAATAAGCAGCGACATTGGATGGTGTTCATGGATAAACCTCCACTTGAGCTTTCTTCTAAACCGCAAATCATTGATTACTATGTCAAGACACTGGAAAGAGTTTTTGGCAGGTGGGTATGGTTCTGAATCCCCAAAAATTTAATCTTTGTTCCAATTGAATCTTGAAATTCCATCTTAAAATCGAACCTTGGTAACAGGAGTAGCTCAAATATCGTTTTCCTATTTAAGCAACATAGATTTTACTAACAGTTTTTTCATTTTCTTGACTGAATGTTTGTGGTATGTGCTTACGGATATAGTTCTTGGTTTGATTAGAAATCATTTTATTAGGTCAGGCAACTGAATAGAACTCTGGGATTTTTATTTTTAATTCTCATTGTTGTTTGAATAGTGAAAAGGAGGCTCAGATGTGTATATATCATGCATCTTGTTATACTCACTTTGGTTTCTGCTGTGACATCGATGAAGAAAATGCTCGCGAGCTAGCGGGTAAACTTTAAATTTATTTACTGTTGCATTTTTGTTCTATACTTATTAATTGTGTTTATTTTACTGAATTTTTGGATGTGGATTTCAATAGAGTTTTCAAGAGGATTTTTGAGTAATGAGTGCTTATTTGTATATCTAAATATAGGTATTCCTGGAGTACTATCGGTTAAGCCAGATCCTGATTTTGACTCCATGGAGAAAGACTACAGATATTCAAAACTTGAGTTGAACTCTCAATGTAGCTCATCATCCGGGAGCATATTATTGTTTCCTGCCGGTACTGCTAAGTACTGGCTTGTTCAAATGGAGAGGCCAGCAATCGGAGTCATGAGGAAGCCGCAGGTGGTTGATTATTATGTCCAAGTTTTAATGAGGGTTTTGGGGAAGTGAGTAATTTTTTTGAATGTGAATCCTTCACGATTATAATTTTCTTATTTTCCAAGTTGTTTTTAAGAGTAAAAGTTGTTGTCATACAGCGAAAAAGATGCTCAGATGTGCATATACCACATTTCATGGCAATCCAATTATGGCTTCTGCTGCGAGCTAGATGAAGAGTCTGCTCGAGAATTAGCTGGTCTGCATTCTGTTCTATTGCATCCATATTCATGTTATGTGTTGCTAGTATGTCAATAATGTCTTCATGTGTAGGTATGCCTGGTGTTCTATCCATCCAGCCGGATGAGAATTTTGGGTCAGATATTAAAAATTATGGAGGTTGGTCATCAAGTTCTTTGATTTTCATGAAAGTTTTCAGAATATTTTGTACTCGATTATGGTGCCATGTAGACAGCTGTTAATTTAGGGGCTTTGTTTTCACCTCAAACGTACTCATTCTTAATTCATTTCAAATTGGAATGTTTTTCAGATAATATTATGTTCATGGCATTTTGTCCCTAAACACAGGCAATTCTTTATTCTTCCCTTCAAAAGATAATAAGAAACTAACCTTGTTAAAGAAAACTACATATCTAAGCAAGAATCTGTGTGAAATAAATATATTATGCGTGGCAAAATAAAATTTGATGTTTAAATCTTACTTGCTTTTCTCCAGAAAATTGACTAATATTAAACAAATATATTGTCTGTGTTGCATGAATAAGGCAAGTAGTTAACTGTTCACAGTACAATTGTTTTATTTTAACACGATCTTGCAATTTCCATTTTAGCATATTTGAGAGCTATTTCATAATATGATACTAAACGATAATCAAGAGAAGGATAATCCTACTACAGGAAAAAAAATTATCATAATTAGAGTGGAATCTCCTATTATCAGTATTGCCATCCTCTTATGCACTTGCTTTAGTATAACTTGGTCGTGTTATTTCTTTGTTGGACCATTAGACAAACAGTTTCATAACACAATTTCAAGAATAGTGTACAACGAAGATTAGCCTTTTATTGGAAATATATTATCATAAGTAGGGTGGGAAATCCTTTCACCACTATTGCTTTCTCTTATGCTTTTGTTTTTCATTATATGGTTGTGCCAATTAATCTTGCTTTAAATCTAAGAAGCTTGCCTGGATCCAGCTGGAAATAATTTAAAGCTGCCTAATCCTTCTGAGAATTCTTCAGCATCAAATCTACCAACCAATGTTAGCACAAAGAAGCTCTTTGTAACTGGTAAGCGGAGTTCATACACATGTTGAAGATATTCTACTTACGAGCTTCTGATACCTTGATTATGTTGTTTGAAATATAAGTCCATGTTCTGCATATTAATTATTACTAGTGAATGTTCTACTATTGGGAAGCTGGCATTTGATCCTGATGCTTTTTGTCTTGACGATGACATTTTTTAACACTTTTTGATGTTTGAATAATCATGGTTTCTTAAAAATTTTACGGCAAAGTTCAATTATATGTTTTGATCAATGAAGTTTCAGCAAATGTCAGTTGATTCCTGTTCCTAGTTATTTAAATGATCCAAGCTACTTCGTCCATATCCTATAGAGGAATAGAAATAAATAAATGAAGCCGCCACTATATTAATAGGACCTCTCAAAGTTGGGTCATTTTTGTTATTCGAATCGGAACGAATAGTTGCACGGGGAGTCAGGATTTGCATTTAGAGTAAGAAAAGACTAGTGACAGGCATAAAACCATTTTTAACCTAGTGATATTGCCATGAATAGCAAAAGGAAAGAGATCTATAGAATTTTGAAAGCTATGCTGTATAAATTCGATAAATGTTTTTGGATCAATAGAAATTCATCTATTTGGGAAATGGTTTTATCAATTTCATCTCATCACCCACTTATTGATTATATCATCAACGTCGTTATTGCGATGGTTTTAAGTAGCTATCATTTCATAAGGGTGTAGAACTTTCACTGACAACATTACACAAGCTAAAATTTTCCGTGATACCATTTTCCATTTGAACTGAAAACACTGTTATATGTTCCTTCTGCTCAGGTCTATCCTTTTATACATCTGAGAAGACTTTACGTGCAGCTTTTGAAGGTTTTGGTGAACTCGTTGAAGGTACATATGTGCTCATATGCATGAGATAATCTACTTTAACAATGTAACTGAACACTTGACTGACTGTTTGGCACATTTCCTTCCCTTCTGACAGTGAAAATCATAATGGACAAGATCTCGAAAAGGTCAAAAGGTTATGCATTTGTAGAGTACACCACTGAAGAATCTGCTAGTGTTGCTCTCAGAGAAATGAATGGCAAGGTAGCTGCATTTGTTTCTACCATAAGCAAAATTTAGAACTTCAACTGATCAAGCGTCAAAATAGTGATCAAGTATCAAAATAGGCTGACTTAATTCCATTTGATGCTTTCAGATCATCAATGGCTGGATGATAACTGTTGATGTTGCGAAAACAAACCCACCTAAATATAGCAGGGGGAGTCCAAGACCTGCTAGATGACCTCTCACATTCAAGTATGTCATTCCACAAGAACAGACCTGTTAATTATTGAATTGTCAGTCGGACCGTCAACCCACCCAACCTTGCTTCAGAAAGATTGGAGCTTGCCGATAAACGAGTCTTCCCCACCTTCCTCATGAGAAATTGGTTTTTTTCTTGAAGATCTCTTCTTATTAAAGTGTGAACTAAAGAGAAGCAATTTGTAGGGCGAGAAAAATGAAATGAAATCAGAGTTAACCAGCACATAGTAATCGAAAATAGAATACATGTTAGAACAGAGTTTTTATTGAAAGTTAATTCATTGCCATTCTGGGAAGTATTATGGTGGATAAATCTGATGGTATTAGTATCTACTGAAGGGTATTTTGTCAATTTGTAAACCCAAATTGTTGTGGAAAATTTTAATGTGAATCCCTCTTGCTTTACAGAGAAAGCCTTTGAAGTATGAAATGTGCACTGGTGCTTTAAGAATGTTTCTTTAGCAAACAAAGAAATCGAACGAGGACAAATCATTATCTATCATGTTCCAATTAAGATCTGGCTGTGAAATTCGCTTGGCGATGGCTCGGTGTCGAGAGTAGTTTGTTCGAGTCAAGATTTTTCTTAGTGAACCAAATTGAATTACTCATACTGGGTTACTAGTAATCAATATATTCTTCAAGGATTTCAACACAAGTATGGTATATATCATTAACTGAAATAAACAAGGTCCTCGTATGATTTTAATCCTTTGAAAATCGCGTATCTTGCATACATATTTTTACTCACTCATTTAAAATATTTATATAATTTTTCATATTTTTTGCGTAGTGCTTCTATATGCTGTAAGAACGAACCGAAAATACGATGCAATTATAAGGACTTCTCTTTCCCCATCAGCTCTGGAGATCATGTTTGATTCTAGCCAGTTCATAGATAAATTGTTCTGCAATTTGCATGGAAATCTTCAAAATTCTTGTACTTATAAAAGATGTGTTTTCGAGTTTGATAAGTAATATATGTTTGATACGCTATATTGTCTTGTACTATATTGTGCAGTGTTGTTCATGTCTTGGGTGTATAGCACTACGCAAAAAATAAATAGATAAACCAAAACATTAGGGAAAAAGTAAAAATAGTGTATTGCATTCATATATGGTAAGGTTGCAAGATACAGTAAGAATTTACACGAGAATACATTGATAAGAACCCAATAGTTCAGTGTATATTAGGTGTTTGGATTTACAATCTTGGAGAGTTCTTCCAGTTTCCTCATTCTGAATTTCTCACTTTCATTCACCAACTGGAAATGACAATAGAAAATTGATTTTATAATTAGAAAAGAGTAGTATATATTTAAAAATATGAATTCGATAAATGAGGTTCATTTTACCTCCATGAGGGTCTTGGTCAGCTGAGTTTTTTCATTGTTCTTTTCGTGGAAAGCTTCCAGGGCTTCTTTATACTCCCTCTCCTGTCAAGAATTCATTCTTGAAATTTTTAAGTGGCATCAATCTTGAAGAAATTTATTTAGACGTCTGGTTTGGCTAAAAAATAGATTTTTAGTGAATTTTGATGAAAATTGATAAAATATGTAGTTGAAAAGTTGTGACTGAAAATAAGTTTTGAAAAAATGAATTTTAAAAAATTGGGCCCGAGCATGTGCTTATTTATATTTATCATGGATCAATGCTAATAAAATTTGTCATTCATATTGTATTTGTATCTCATATGCCCAGATATTAACAAGGAGGTTTAGGAAAAAGAAGTCTTTACTTTCTTTTGGCAGGTCTGTCCAAGTGATTTGAGGTCACGGTTAGCCATGTCTATTCTTTTACGTACACTGGCAACTTCTTTTCTCATGGGATCCGTTAACACTTCAATTTCCTGCATCATCGAATATTTCACAAGATTAGTCGATCTTAAAATAGCAGAAAATTGATGTTATAAGCCAGGTTTTTACTGTTGATGAAATCCAACTTGAGAACGAAAATAAGGTTGAGACAATAATTATTGACTAGGTACCACCAAACGAGGTCGAGATGAGTCATTTGTAACTTGTGGTTCTTTCAAATATCCCGTAGTTAGGAGCTTCGAAGCTTGACTGACAAACGAGAAAGTTGATTTTGAAAACGTTTATCTTGTTAACGTAATAGAAGTTTTGGTATTTGGGTTGATTTCGATTAAAAATTGTCTTTCTTCTACCATGTGAATATTGACAATAATGGCATATTTAACGAGGTGTGCTAATAGTATTAATGAAGAAAAAGTTATCGATTCTACGATCCATCCTATTGCATATGGAAATAATTCGTTGGACTTACTTCCCAAATTTGTGCCAAACGCTTGGTTTCTTCTTCAGCACGAGTGAGTTGAGATTCGACCTTCATTCTCATCTCCATTTTCTTCCTCTCAATCTCTTCTTCTCGAGCTTGAAACGATGCTATAGCCAACTTGGAGACCTCGTCATGATCATCATTAATATTACTGCCATCCATGGATAATCTCCCGCTGCTTCCAATACTTGCAAGGCTCTTCATTAATTAACTTCTTCTTTGATGTTTAAATGGAAATGCTTGTTTTCTACCCCCATATATACATCTTTTTGCATCTAGTTTTTGCTTTTGCTTTAATATTTGGTATCTCTCTACCCCTTTCTTTCTTTTGAAGCCATAAATTTTGGATAAAAAGCAACATATACTCGTGAAATCCTAAAATATCTTCCCATTTTTACGCAAAATGACCTCCGGCATATTAACAAAAATGCATTCTCAATAAACCCCTCATGGGGTGGTCGAGTTGGTGGAATAGGTGAGCACGGAGGATTTTGGTCACGATTCGATTCCCTCTACCAATACTTTCTTGGTGAAATTTGAGGAAGTTTCACAGAATCACATGTGAGCATATAAAGAGGGCTTTGTGCCTTTCCTGAAAAGTCACGCAGGCTGCTTTAGTTTTTATGGTTGTGCAATCAATGCTTATCGATTGTCATTCATCACATGTGGAGTCGTGGAGACACTTTTTGGTGTAATTCACCGTCCTATTAGAGATTACTGATAAATGATTTTCCTATAAAGATACTAATTTCTACAAATTGTATTTTGGTAAGCTTTTATAATGAATTTTAATTAGAAAATTAATTGTAAGATTAACCTTATATCATCTCTTAAAGCCAACTTAGAAAAAGATCCTTTGTGTATTTCCTTGATTAGTTTTGTGGTAGCAAAGTTTAGCGTGCGTTTCTGTTTTTTGTTTTCAGTTTTGAATTTATTTTCAATTTTCTATTTCGAGGGATTATTTTGAAATTGCAGAAAAACCGTTTGATTTATCATTCTTATAAAAATTTTAAAAATAGTTTTATGACATTTTGGAGGAGCGTGGGAAAAGAGAGATGGAGAGAGGGAGAGGGGTATTTGTTTTTGGATAAGTTTTGTGTGATTTTATTAATTATTTTAATTTGAAAATTTTTTAAGCTCATTTTTCTTATTTTGAGTTGTGTTATAAAATTTTCCTTATTTTCAAAACCTCATTTTTTTAAAATAACATACCAAACACGTTTTGAATGTTTTCGAAAACTTGAAAACTGAAAATAGCATCAAAATAACAAATCAAACGCACTCTTAGTTTTGTATTGATCTTGAGCTCGAGATTTTGGAGTTAGCTAAACTTTGCAAGTGATATGTGTTCGTCGATAGCATAACTTTGGTATTTGATAAATATTAAATCATTGGAGTGTTTCCAAAAATTTATTTTCAAAATGGCTTCAAGCAAAATAGATTTTCATGTTATCGTTCACAAGAGTGGCAATCCTAATAAGACTTGGTTAGTTATAGGCTAAAATCTTGACTTAAATATAACTAGCAAAATATAACTTTAGGGAAAAATTGATTAATAATTGTATTCAGTTGCATCGATCCATACAATTATTATCCTAGTGTAAAAAAGAAAACTAGCAACAATGACAACAACAAGAACAATACTTGAAATCCATAGTTGTAAACAAGAACAAGGTAGAAATGATCATAAAAGTACACATCTTCGAAAAGAAGACGATCAAAATCACGAATTGAACAATAGGTACTGTAGAGAAATGTCAGATTATTCGTGTCCTAAAATTTATTTTTCAGACATAAATTCAATCAAATAATTTAAAGAAGCTTAAATATAGAATTTTTTTTAATAAATGATTAGAAATCAGGAAATCGAGTTTTAGCAGATCAAAATCAGGCCTTCTGGCTACCATATACTAGTTTACGTTTAGTTTTGCTGCCATTGTCTTCAAGAAATACATTTGATGATTTTTCTTGATCGTTGAAAAGAACGTCAGATTTTGGTAAATATTTGTTGTTTTTCAGGTTATTTTTTGTGCCATTTTTTTCAAGATATTCATCTGAGTGTTCTTGATTCTGAAAATAACCATCAAATTTTGGCATAAATTTGGTGTTCTTGAGGTTATTTTCAGTGCCATAAGCCCGAAATATTTGGTCCTGAATCATCTCTTGTGACAGTCCCCATGCATGGAGTTCTTCCAATTTGTGGTGCATAGCCAGACTGTATTCTCCATTGCAACCTAATTGCAGAACTTTGTAGTCACAATTTTGAGGATTTTTTAGACCCTCGAATTGCTCGACAGTCCAATCGAACCATTTCATGAGGAACAGAAGAATGGTTAATCCATGGGAAACAATTATCAGATTCAGTTCATCTGAAGGGTCGTTGTTTAGCCTGTTTGTTTCCATTTCCCTCCATAGAGTTTCAATAAAACCTGGATGTGAAAAACTTTTGACATTAGCACATGCATGTGGATTGTATGTCTGTAAGAACTATTTAAGTTTTTAGATAAGCTGGTTCAACTCCCCAACATAGCATTCGAATAACATAAAGATTCTAAATTCTAAGATTCTAAAGATTCCATTATAAGTTCAATTAAATACAATGAATTATGGCCTATTGAATATCAGCTATGATATACTGACATGTAGATTGGTGTTCAATACCATTAGTATTAGATAACATTATTCTATTTATATTCTATATTTAAGTCTCCCAATGAAAATTGTGCATACGTTAAGGTTTTTACGTCAATTCGATGAGAAAATGAACAAAAGATGGTTTTTTTTTTAATCTTACGGTGAAAAGTGAGGAACTTACTGGAAGCCCTGTCATAAACATCGGCGCTGGATTCCCCGTCGGGCACCCGGTAGAAGAATTTCCCGTATCTGTTTCTGGTTCTTTTTATCTTCTTCCTCTTCTCCAGCTCCTGGAAATTCCCAAAATGTTGTTCTCTCAGCTTGCATTCTTCCTTCAATCCAATCACTTTATCCTCTGGAAATTTCTCTCCGATGATCCTTTCCAGTGTCTGCTTTGTGCGCTCCGAAGGGGACACGTAAAACAAAACCTTCCAGTTTTCGTTTTCTCCATTTTCTGATACCAATTTCCTGATCTTGGAACCAACGTTTTGAGCCTGCTCAATCCCCTTATTGCTTAATTTAATTTTGTAATTTGGCACATACTCAAGAACTCCTTCATCTTGATTTCCTTCACTCTCCCCGTGGCGAACCAGTATTATGCGCTTCGGCATATATTTCTGCGTGCTTTTCATTCTATCTGAGGCAAAAACAGAATGCATGCTTGCAAATATAGAATATAAATGCTAAAATTCTTGTCGATATGTATATATTCTGTGTGTAAATGAGTTGATTTGTTGGGAGTTCATTAACGAACATGCATATTTATATATATGTGAATCAGAATATCCAGAGTCCCTCAACGCGGTATGAGATTTGACTACCTCACTAATTGTGGAACTACTTCCTCGCTTTTTCGCTTTGATTAAATTGTTTTACGGTTTGTTGAACTTTTGAAATATCGGTTGAACAACGACATCGCATAAGTTACTTCGAAGTTTAATGGTACTTTTGAAGCAGAAACAAGAAAGTTAAAGAAGCACACTGCACGTGTTGTCTTCTTTTGTTTTATTAAGTTAGAAATATTGTAACGAGAATTAAGCTATATGTACATCCTTCCCTAAGGAGGGAAAATCAATAGTGTAGATCGCTGTCACATGGAAAAGTATAAATTTTGTTGTCGATCATGATGTACATATAACATGATTGTTGAAACAATGACATTCTTTTAAGGAATAATTGAAAGATTTTTTTTTTTTTTTTTTAAATGAAACTCGAGAGAGAAAATTTCACTTGTATAATTTTATATAGAAGGGTGTGGGAGTTTGATTAGATCGTGATAGTATTGTTAAAGTGATTTGGACTGTTTAAGTTCGAATAGGATTAACTTGTTATAAATTAGATCGTAAGTTGACTTGTCATGGAAAACGATTGGTTCAGACCCATAATCCAAGCCCAAAGGCTCACATTAGAGAAAATAATAGAGAGAAATTACTCTATAAAAATGATACTATAGCACGATTGAATCAGTCTTTTGAGCTGAGATAAGCCTAACTATAAATGAAGACTCTCGAGCTTGTTTCTAGTTCGCCATCCTATGGACTATAGTGGACCTTTCTTTAAAAATAATCTTACTTGTGTTACGTTCTTGGCGCCATTAATTTTAGTATCATGTGGAATCAACTCTTAAATTGTCATAGAATACAGTAGAAGATCGAATTCGAGAAGAACATATTTTTTTATTTTTGTTAATAATTATATGATTTTAGCTTTATCATAAACTCTTAAATTGTCATAAACAAGAAGAACGTATTCATGAATAATTATACATTCAACTGCTTACACAAAAAATTATACGAAATTACTGTTCTTTGGTCGAATGAAGAGTCTCATGCCCGTGAAAAATGGTGTATGGTCAAATAAAATCTAATTAATTTGAAGTCATATCGGTCTAATGAAATTTCTTTTTTTTATCAATATGAAATATGAAAAGGAGAAAAATTTGACACGTTTGACAATTGACTTGTAAGACTCATAATTTGAAAAAGATGACTCTTGACTTGTTATGCAACCATTAGACAACAAAAGAAATGTCTGCATTTACATTCCCCGCTCCTAACCTTGGACTCGTTCCTATTATCGTATATTATGGTTCCATATATAATCTTAACAGTTTCATACGTAGTCCTTGTTTGATGGAATTAAAAATAAATTTTGATTAAAATAATAATAAAATGTATGATTAAAAAGTTATGAATCTCATGAAAATAATGTGATTGAAATTAATTGTTGACTTTGATTTAAATTAAAATCTTGATTTTAATCCAACCAAACAAGGGTATCATTTGTTTTTTACGAGGAACCCGTAGTCGCTATCATGCGAGTGCGCACTGGGTAAATTCTTGAACTGACACAATAATTTGTAAATCACGTCAACTAGGTTTACCACACTAGGCAAACACAGTACGACAGACTCGACTGAGAAAGTGTTGGTAGAAGAAATCGAACTTGTGATTAAAGGTCTTTTCGCGTTCACCTACTCCACCAACTCGACCACTTCATAAGGGACAAACAAGGGTATAATCTTTTTAACACAAAGTCTTGTTATGTACTATATTATATAATCTTACAGTTTCTTGTACGAGTTCGACGTTTCTTGGCTATATGATCCATTACTAGAAATTCTCCACAAATACCAAATTTTGTGTACGGAACTTTGAATTATATTAGACTCCCTTTCAAAAAAATTATGAATTACGTAAAATTAACGTAACTTTTTATGCTTATTAAGTATATAATTAAGAATGAGGCTTGATTCATTAGTGTAATAATTGATTTCTAGAGAAAGAATCAATTCTTTTAGTGAATTTTACATGAAAAGAATATTTAGATTCGTTTTTACAAAATTAAATTATCAAAATTTTAAATAAAATCAATAGAGATAAGTTAAATATAACAAAACTTATTTTCGGAGTTCAAAATGCAAGAGAATATTTGGATTGTTATAAACTAGAGCGAAGAGTCAATAAATTTGTGTATATCTTATTGAGAATCAAAATCTAATGCTTATCTATATCTACAATTTATCTATCTTCTACATCTACAATATATTAAGAGGGTGTTTGAGAGCGATTTTTAGGGAAAGAATTGATTTTTGAATAGTGATATGATGTGAAATGTATGGTTGAAAAAGAAGGAAAAATTATTGATGTGATGAAAAATATTATTTTATTGAAAATGTGTGATTGAAAATGAGAATTAATTTTGGGAATCTGTAACAAACAAGCCTTAAAAGTATGAATTGAGGAGAAACTTTTGATTACCAAATTTACCCTTACATATTTAGATATATGTCCAATATGCACTCATTTATCCTTATATCTTTAATTTTTCATTTTACCCTTACATTTTTATGTTTATGGTCAATAATACCCTTAAAATTAAATTTATTTCAACTAAATTCAATTATTATTAAAATTATTATTTTTTTAAAAATTAAGTCAATTAATTTCTACTAAACATTATTATTATTATTAATTATCAATATATAATTAATAAAAACTTATATAAAATTAAAAAAAAATTATAATAATACTACATATATAATTAACAAAAAATGACATAGACTATTAAGTCAATTAATATTAATATATAAAATTTATAAATATAACAAAATTATATGTACAATTAATAATATAAATAGTGTTTAACTTAGAAATTTTTTATAAAAGAAACAGTAATAATTTAGAAAATAAATAATTTTCAAAATGATCGACATATCTACAGTATAGATAGTGTACTGATCGATAAAATTTTTCAGTTACCTGGGAATTGATGGAGGTCTCGTAGAGTACGAGGATAGGGATTGACTGCTAAAACGGAGTCATCGAGAAGATGAGATTTTGTAGTAGTTATGGGCTCTAAATGTACAGGTCTTTGGGGCATGTCGTACGAACGAAAAATTGAATCATTTACTAAACTCAATGTCTTTTCTTTTAATAATATCAATTACATCAATTACTTAAAAAAAAATATTATTAATATTTAAAAAATATTACGCATATCATTTTTTCGATACATAAAATGTGCAATGCACGTGCTTACTGCTAGTAAGTAAAAATTAGGATTGTAGGAGTACAAACGGTACAATGATGCTGTGTTTTTTTTTCTGTAAAATAACATAGTTTTATTAATAAAAAACAAAAAACATAATTACAATAAAAAATAAACATGAGTTAATAACAAAACTAAAAATAACACACTAAAAATAAATATAATAAGTTTGTTTCTAGATATTATATTTTTTTAGCAAGTAAAGGTGGCATATTTCACTAATGATATTTCCAACAGTGTTCTGTATTGAATATCATCTTCAAGAATGGAGTGGCGGAAGAGCTTGTGGCGCTTTGTGGGGAGAAAGAAAGTCGTTAAATTACAAGGGCTTGTCTCATCTTGTTAGATTCATTGTCTTGGCTGTCTTATACAAGATCGTACTAAAGAAGTACAATCATGTTATTTGTACAATAAATTTGACAACAATTTTGACAATAGGTGAGTTGGCAGACATTATATCCATTGATTTGAAAAACTATTTTTGAATTCAATAGTCAGAATCTTTACACTTTAGACATTATCAAATTTCATTTTGCAAATTTATTGTACAATCATATTTAATAGCTTGTTTGGTAGCCATTTTGTTAGAGAAAATGAATTTTTTGGGTTGATGTGATGGTGAATGTGGTTGAAAAAAGAAGGAAAAGTTATTGATGTGATGGAAAATATTATTTTATTGAAAAATGTGTGGTTGAAAATAAAAATGAGAATGAGAATGAGAATAAGAATGGGTACCAAACAGGGCATTAAGTGTACATTCCATTCTATTTAAAAAATGTTGGATCAGAAAGTGTGTTTTTTTAAAAAAAAAAATTGTTCAATAATGATCGTCACGTGACATGATATCAAAAATGACGTAAAGCCCCCTGGGGCATAGGTCAATTGGTGGAACAATTAGCATAAGACTTGCTCCCAACGATAGGATGAGAGTTCGAATCCTGGTAGGACCCTGCGAACGAATTTTATTTGATATGGAGCAATCACTTTAGGGACGATTCTTTGTGCGCAGAAGTGTATAATCAAATGAGGAGAATTTGGAAGCCAATTGATGCATAATCTGTGATTTACCTTCTTCAAAATTTTAGGGATAAGGGTCTCAGGAGTTCAAAATTTAATCGGACAAAATTGGGATATTTGGATACCCAAAAAAAAAAATGATGTAAACAATAATGTACGTGTGTACAATTGCAAATGGTTGCGCTTCTGCCGACATATTTTGGTGACTGTACTTGATATTTTTTCATCAGAAAATTCAGCACTGTTGATTGAATAATGAAGCTTTGTGTAACGTGGCATGTGCGAGGCAATGTGGTGGGCTGCTGCAAAGCCACGCAAGTGTGAAGAGACGCATGTACAAAGAGGGAAAAATTGTAGTTAGTGCAGGTTCTTGAGATCTGTACTTTCTTTTCCAATTTTATCTTCAAATTGATAATTATACATAAAATTAAATTAATCAAACATATTAAATTAATATTATAATTTTTAAATAATTTAATTATCTAAAATTTATTTTATTTTCATGTAAATTCCATATTCGCGCACTTTCAGTCTTGTTAAAGCTTTGTTTATTGGTCTTTGAGAAGAGTGCCTGCACACGGTTCGAGCACTTTGATTTTACAAATATTGGAGATTTGAATAACGGTCAAATAAATTTGGATCAGTTTGAGAATATAAATTAATTAAGGGGAATTTTCAAAAATGTCACTTTTTTGAAAATGCACAAAAAAATTTTATTGGCACTTGATTTTATCAAAAATGTCATTTTTTGGATGTGAATGGTCTATATTATCCTTACACACAATTCTAGGAGCATTTAATGCACATTAATGCTACCTTTCATTATCATTAATGTATTGATGTGATGATTTAATTTTTATATTATAAACATTAGATATATGTATATTATATTGTCTAATATGAATTTTGTTAATAAAAATAAAATAAAATAAATTGACATGTTAACTCCACTAATTACTTATTTTAATTGTTTATTTATTATTTAATTCACCATTTATTTAAATATTTCATTAATTATTTTAATTTTTTTACGTATATTATTTATTTAATGTTTAATTAATAATTTATTTAAATTGCTTATGTAATATTTAATTTCATTAATTATTTTAATTATTTACGTATATTATTTACTTAATATTTAATTAGTTATTTATATTAATTACTTATTTTAATTGTGTATTCAATATTTAATTGAATTTTTTTAAATATTTCATTAATTTTTTTAATTGTTTACGTATATTATTTTCTTAATATTTCATTATTTTATTTAATTATTTGCTTAAATTACTTATTTTAATTATTTATCTAATATTTAATTTCGTTTTTATTTAAATATGCCATCAATTATTTTAATTGTTTATGTATACTTAATATTTAATTTATTTATTTTAATGAATTATTTTCATTACTTATTTCATATTTAATTTAATTGTCTCTTTACTTTTTAAATAAACAATTAAACAAATAATATACATAAACAATTAAAATTATTATTTAATTGTAGTGTTGATTGATTTTATGCACCCATCTGATTGACAAGTCAAATTTTATCTAATTTTATATACTCATCTGTCGAGAATTATTGAGGTAAACTGTCGGGGAACGACATTTTATCTGTCGAAAATGACATTTCATCTGTCGAGAACGACATTCATCTGTCGAGATTTACCCATCTGTCGAGAATTACTGTAGCAACGAACATTTTCTGACAGTCGTACAACAGTTTGTCTGATCCGTACAGTACTTTTGTACAATTTTCAAGCCCATGTCAGTCTCATTTAATGGTGTACCTGTTGGGGAATTAATTTCTTTACAAGGGTAAAAATGTCAAAAAGAGACATTCTTGATATGGCCCAAAAAAAATGACATTTTTGTAATTTCATACAAGGAAATTGACACCCAATGTAATTTCCTCATTAATTATTTAAGGAAATTTTTTTTTAAATAATGAGAAATGATTTATAACAAACCAAGCTAATAGTAATAGATGTTTTAATTAATTGATGGATGAATTTATATTGATTTTAAGGATTTGTTTTAGATTTATCATAATTTATCTATCTATATTCATAGCACGATGAACATGGAAACTAAAGATTTACAAAAGGTGATATTGAAATCTTATTGCAAAAAAAAAAAAATACAATTTTTCAACGAGAAATATTAGGGGGCCAAGCTCAATGCCAGGCCCCCTAGCTAGGAGCGGCGCCCCCTTATTGGAGGAGGGTTGTCAAATAGTCCCCCTCCAATAGGAGACGCTAAATGTACTCCTCGCACTTGATCTGACATTGAGGTGGGCCAAATGTCTTCTTTTTCAATAGATACTCAGGTTGGAGATCAAAGTCAAATTTAATGTTGTGATAGTGACTATTTTAATTGAATTATGCTGTGTACATAATTCTTTACACAATACATTACACCCCCCCTCACATGAAGGGGGGTTCACACACAATAAAATATTAATGTCCCCTTCATGTGAGGGGGTGTAATACATTGTGTACACATAGCATAATCCATTTTAATTTTGGCATAAACATGATTATGCCCGTGTTTGATGGTGACTATTTAATTTTTTTTTTAATATATATTCTTTTAATTAAATAATTTTGCACGTGAATTTTTAATTTATTTTCAGTTTTAATAACTTCAAAAAAAAATATCATTTTTCACAAAAAATTATTTTCAGAAATTTACATAAATAGACATTAAATATAAATAAAATATAATTCTAACATAATCACTTAGGCCCTGATTGATGGCCTAAAATTTTCCCCAGAACTAAGGAAATGTTTTCGAACTTTTAAATTTGTGCTATTTGATACCACATTTTTTCATGAAAATCATTTTATTGGTTTCGCTCACACGCCCATCATTTCCTTGAATTGAGGAAATTGTTTTTCCCACCATGGGAAAAGCAATTCCAGGTTCTATTTTTTTGTTTTTTTTTGGGAATTGAAATTTATTGTAGATACAATGGTAGAAAAATTTATCACTTTAATTTACAATTTGCATAAAAAATAAAGCCACGTGAATGATTTTTTGTATGGTAAAAAAAAATTCTTTTTTTTATTTTTACAATTGGAACAAATTTTAGATCCAATGGTAAAAAAAATTATCTCTTTACTTGACAATTTACATGAAAAATAAAGTCAAACAAATGATATTCGATATGTTAAAAAAAAAATTTGGCAATTGAAACAAATTCTAGACCCGATGGTGAAAAAAATTATCACTTTAATGGACAATTTTAATAAAAAAAATAAAGTCAAACAAATATCAAAAGACTCAAAGTTTCAAAAAAATTTCAGGTGGAAAATTATACATATCAAACATAATTAATCGACAAATTTCGGTAAAACAAATTCTAGACAATTCAATTCCCTATAATTTATTTTCTTTCCACTTAAATTCCACATTTGAAATTAGGGCTGGAATGGTCCGGTTCGGTTCGGTTCGGTTCCGAACGAAAAAATTTCGAGTACTTTGTAAATGGAACCGTCAGATCCAAATATAATTATGGACCCGTTCGGGTTTGATTCTATATCATAATTAAATTTTTTAACATTTATAATAAAAATAACTAATGACACGTTCAATCTTAATTTTACAAATTAACGTAGTTCAATTTAATAACATATAAATTACAAATTGTACAATAAAATTAATTAATAAATGTATAAAAATACCAAAAAGTAGATACTAATACTAAAATATCGACGATCCATATCAATAATTCATTTGTTTCAAATATTCAACTCTACATAAAATAAAGAAACATAAATTAGAAGTCATATAGATAAAAATACTTTAAAGTATTGTTAATTTGTTAATTTATTGTTAATTAGCTAATTTATTGTTAATTAAAGTAGATACTAATACTAAAGTATTGCTAATTATAACAAAAATAATTTGGTAATTTATTTAGAAAAAGTTAAATAATTTGATTTATATAATATAAAAAAATTTAAAAATTTAAAAATATTCGATTCTTATTCGGTTATTTGATTATTGGTTTAGAACCGAGAACCGAACCGAACCGAACCTGTCGGTTCTAAATTCGGGTACCCGTTTGGGTATTTAATTTCAGAATAACCGTTCAATTCGGTTCGATTCCGTTCGGATCGATTCGATTCGGGACTTTTGTCCAACTTTATTTGAAATCATACGGACCCTTAGTTAATAAAGATCCATGTTTGGTATGAATTAAAATTTAGATTTTAATTTAAGTTAAGATCAACAGTTTTATTTTAATCACATATTCTATGAATCTACAACTTTTTAACCACATATATTATCAACCTTTATCAAAATATAGTAAAAAATTAATTTTAATCATCACTAAGATTTAATATCACATAATCAATTAAGTTATGTGAATTTAACTGGTTTTATGATTGTAAGTTTAAAAAGGTTTTTTTAAATGTTCGGATTTTTTAATCCCCACACAGAGGTTTAATATCAGCTCTCAGCTCGACTGAGATTAATTAATTTATGGGTTAACTTCACATATAATTTATTTTCATTCAAAAAACTTAAAATATCTCCTTATATATTTTTTCAAAAATGCCTCTTTTTATTAAAGACAATATTTTCTTTTATGATTTTTTAAAATATATCTCCTTTCCGTTTAAACAAATATTTCAAACTTTCTTTAAAAAATCAACGTTTTCACGAATTACGTCTTAATAAGATAACATCGGTGTTGTTGACCACCGATCTCCGATCTCAATTAAAATATATTTAGCTCATATCTCGTCCACATACTAGATCTGGTTTGTAAGATCAGCTCAGTCTAGTTATGACTGTCGTAACTTCAACAAATATAATGATTGCATATTCTTTACACATTGTCAAATCACCGAATCAGTGAGACACACTTGGAAGAAGTGACGTCAGCACTACCCAGAACCATCAATTAACCACCATAACTACTTATCCTAAAGTAGGTCATGATTTTCTGATAAAAATAGGAATAATTACGATTTGATGGGAGCTGACCTCGTTGGTCAATCAAAAAAAGAGATCGACGACACACAAACTAAGCTCGACATTATGATTGATCTGACTAATAAGACATAATTTCAAAAGAATTAGACATGATTCTCTCTATAAATTGAAAGGGATAGTACCCTCCAAGGGGGAGGTATAATCGAAAACGATCTACTCCCATAAAAACACTTTTGTACATTTCATTTTCAATAAAAATGAAAAGTTGGCTCAAAATTGTGATTCAACGTGTGTTAAATGTTTATTTTTAGTGTAGTAAAGATACAATATTTTAACTTTTTAGAAAAATAAAAAAAATAAAAAAACAACACTCGAGAGGTGAGTTACATATTCTTTATGTTACTTTTTATTAAGAATAATGCCTTTTTAAGAATTATATCTCAAAAAAATTTCCGTAAAATGCTAATATAAATTAATATATTTTAAATAAAGTAACTTTTTAACGACTTATTTATTTATAAGTAAATTACGTGGGTGACCAAACATGCGCCACGTAATCAACTTGTAGAATCTGCTCGATATTTCAATAGAAAAAAGAAAACTAAATGACTGTTCGTTTCATTATTAGAGTAAGAAAACGTGGGTTCAGATGACAAATCAGTCAATCAGCTCCTCCCCGGACCAGCTGGACTAAACCATTTATTTGTTTAAACTTTTTGATCAAATTATTTGTTTAAACTTTTTGAAACCAGCTGGAGTCTTCTTCTTGCTTCGAACAGATTCTCCTGTCCGTTATAATTTATAAATACTGCAGGCTGCAGCACTCATATTCTTACACTCGTATCCAGATAGTACTCAGAGAGAAATCATGGAAGGCAGAAGAAACACAATTAATGTACTAATGTTGCCATGGCTTGCCCATGGACACATTTCTCCATTTCTAGAATTAGCCAAAAGACTTGTTCACAGAGATTTCCATGTCCATTTGTGTTCAACTGCTGTAAATCTCACTTCAATCAAGAAAAAAATCCCAGAAAAATTCACTGACTCAATCCACCTCGTTGAGCTAACTCTTACTTCTTCCCCTGAACTACCTCCACCTTACCATACTACGAATGGCTTACCACCCCACCTCATGACAACCCTCAAAAAAGCCTTTGAGGAATCAAGCCTTAATTTATCTAACATCCTGGATACTGTACAACCCCACATCGTTATTTACGACTATAATCAGCCGTGGGTGGCGGAACTGGCTTCTTCCTGTGGAATCCCAGCGGTGGAGTTTCTCACATTTGGTGCAACAATCGCTTGTTTTAATCTTTTCATGTATCAAAAACCAGATGAAGCATTTCCGTTTCCAGAGATTTATCTGAGTCAGTTCGAGAGAATTAAGATTCAAGAATTATGCGAATCACAAGTGGGCAATGTAAAAGAGTGTGATCGGGCTCTTGCTGCTCTGAGAAAATCAAAAAACATAGTCCTTATCAAAACTTCTCGAGAGATCGAGGGAAAATACATAGATTTTCTGTCAAATTTATGTAACAAGAAGATCGTCCCTGTAGGCACACTCGTTCAAGATTCTGTGATTGAAGACGAAAATAAGGAGATAATGGAATGGCTTGACAAGAAGGAGAAGAATTCAGTAGTGTTTGTTTCTTTTGGCAGTGAATATTTTCTGTCCAAGGAAGAGAGACTTGAAGTGGCAAAGGCACTAGAGCTTAGCCAGGTTAACTTCGTGTGGGTTATCAGGTACGTTAAACCTTCTAAGCCTTTGATTGAGCCCCATTTTGAAGGAAATAATGCATTTTGAAATAGTGAAAGATGGAAAATGTTCGGTTAAAAATTAAGAAAAATATATAAATTTATGTGTAATAATATTTTATTGAATAATGTATAATTGAAAATGAAATTTTTGAAAAATTGGACTCAAGCTAAAAGGCCCAAAATACTTTTAGTCAAATCTACTTTAAATGAACAGAATTTTTAGTCAAATCTACTTTAAATGGAAAAGTTTCAACTGTAGTCCTTCAACTTATTATCCGACAGCATGCTGATCTTCCAACTTTTATTATAGTTGCAAGGTTGAGACGAAAATTATGAATCACAGCGTGAGCCTCGTGTCAAAAACCAGTTTATAGTCGGTACCAAAACTTTAATACAGAGGGTTTTTGGTTGGGATTAAAATCAGATTTTTATAGATTGTGATAAAAAAATTTGAAATGTGTGATTAAAAAATTGTGAAATCCAAAAAAATTAATTGATATTGATTATTTAACTGTGACTTAAATTAAAATCTAGAACAAATAGGTAAATAGTTTGATATGCAAAGATCACGTGGCAATTTAACAAAGATATGAATAACTTATCCTACTGAAATTGATTATGCAATTATTTTATAATACTAACTTGTTCATTTGAAGAGTTAGATATTGACGTATTAATTAGGCAATAAGTTAGGGACCAATGATGTAATTTTCTCATTGAAACGATACGTGTATGCCAAATTTATTATGGTCATGTCTAATATAAATATACAATTTTTACAAGTGAATAGTGACAAAGTATAAACTCTGAATTTCTGTTTATTCTGACAAATTATTGAATCGTGCTAACGAATATCAATCATGACAATCATTTACATGGGAAGGGGATCCATGATGAATAAAAAAATTGTGAGCCCTTCTTTATGTGAAATGATTGTCAACCATTGTTGTCAATCAATATTATACAAGTAGTAAAATTCAACGAAATTATATGTGTATATATATATATACACATATATATTGAAATTATTTATTTAAACTACTAATACAATGTAGGTTTCCTCTGACGGAAAAAATAAAGATCGAAGAGGCACTGCCACAAAGATTTGTTGAAAGGGTAGGAGATCGAGGTCTTGTCGTGGAAGGTTGGGCGCCGCAAGCAAAAATTTTAGGCCACCCGAGCATTGGTGGCTTCGTCAGTCACTGCGGATGGAGTTCTACACTGGAAAGCATAAAATTTGGTGTCCCAATAATCGCCATGCCTATGCAAATTGACCAACCACTTAATGCAAGAGTTGTGGAAGCCATTGGAGTGGGAGTGGAAGCTTTTAGGGATGAGAATGGGAAACTTCAAGATGAACAGATTGCAAAAGCAATAAGGAAAATTATTCTGGATAAAAGTGGGAAGGAAATAAAAAAGAGATCAGAACAAGTGAGTGAGGACTTGGATGGGAAAGGAGAGGAAGAGATTAATGGAGTGGTGGAAGAGCTTGTGGCACTTTGTGGGTAGAAAATTGGTCACTAGATAACAAGCGTTGGGCTTCTTCGATATCGTCTTGATCGGCCCACACTAGATTTTATTAAAGAAGTAAAATTAAATTAAATTTCAAAATATGTCGTCTGGATTCTAGTCCATTTTAATTCATACCCTGTTTGATTCTCATTTTCGGGGAAAATGCATTTTTGAATAGTTGATTGATGGAGAATGTGTGGTTAAAAATTAAAAAAAAGTTTTGAATTTGCGTGTAATATTATTTTATTAAAAAATGTGTGGTTGAAAAGAAGAGAGAGAAAAATGAATTTTGGGAAAAATGGAAATCAAACAGGGGTTCAGTACTGTGTACTAAAATTCAGACTAGCCTTTGGTTTTTGCTCGAATACTTGTGATTCGTTTGTATGTGCTTTGGAGAAATTTTGAGAAGTGTGATGTGTTACTCCAGTTCAATATAATTTGAGTTGGACCTATTTGGGGGGCTTAGAACCATGTACAGTTATACCAATGCTAGTTGGTTGGGAAGGCAGGAATACATGTTAGAGAATGAGAGTTCGATTATCTCATGACGCTAGTTGAAACAAAGATTATCACTGGTCAATTATGGGCATATTTTTCGATTTATCATTACATCAAGGTTTAAGAGCGTGCAGGTGTGGGTTTCAATAATGAGACGTAATTTTAAAAAAAAAAAAAATTATTTTTTTATTATAATGATGGGGATTTCGCAGCCGTATTATTTGGAACGTTTCGAGATGAAGAATTTTGCCGTCATTGTTAACTTTATTTGGGTTTCATTTTCTTTTACTAAAAGTTACTTTTGAATGTATTGGCTTTTTTCACCGCTGGTCTTAAAAAAAGTAAAATTTTAGCAAAAATTAATAAAATTCAAATAGAGCTTATTGTATAGCATTTTCAATGCATTCCGTTGACTGCAATTTATATGATTTTAAATTATAATTTTTATATAGACGTCTAATTAAAAAATATTCAGGTCTAAAATCAATCTCCTATTATTTTCATCTATATTTCAATATTTTTGCCCATTAGTAAAAATAAAAAATAGCGTGTAAGAAAAACAAAATTTAGTCTTTGTTTTATGGGATTAAAATCATAAATTTTAATAAATATTGATGAATTATGTAACTAAAAAGTTGTGATTTCATAAAACATGTGTTTGAAATTAATTTTTTATTTTGATTTAAATTAAAATTAAAATTTTAATTCATTCCAAACATGTTTTTAATGAATTAAACTACTTGTAAAGAATTATTTATTATCACTTGGATGATATTCACGGGATTCGCTTGAATAAATAATGCCAAAAAAAAAAATAATAATTCACGATTGCAGTATGTTACACATGAGGTAAATATTTTGAATATTTCTGTATAGCTTTCTCTTTCATTGCGCGTTCCATACAAAAATGAGTACAAAAAAAAAATTAAAAAAAATCAAGCCAATGGATCTACATAAAGTCAATTTCACGAATAATGAGTTAAGCTTTTTGCGACATCATTTATCATACTTATATTAATTTGACTTTCCACTCATCTATAATAAGGCGTGATTCAATAAAGAGAGAGTAATGATATTAATAACAATTATGGTGTAGCAGGATACGGAACACGAATCTATTTTGCAAGTTCATTATTGCGGGTTAACGGATTGGTCCACTACAAAAATGAGACTTCATAAGTTTAGGAACTTAAGAATGGAACAAAAAATAGAAAGACTCAACCGTCTTCCGAAAAGGGATGCAGCTATGTTGAAAAGGCAATTATCTCGCTTACAAACATATCTGGACGGGATTAAATATACGATAAGATTACTCGATATTGTAATTATCGTTGATTAGGATGAAGAATACACGGTCATGCGAGAGTCAGGGGCGGATCAAGTACATGGCGAGCCCCCGCGGCCGCTCGTGCTGGATCCGCCAGAGAGAAATTTTTTTTTTTGCTAGAAATAGATAACATATATACATTATATATCTGATAATTCTTCTTAGTGACAAACATTTGAGGTAATTGAGATGGTCATTCCTTACACTTTTGAATTAAAGGTCCTGAGTTCGAAACTTTGAATTGCAACATGTTTTATGATTTTTGTATTTCAACAATTTTTACCAAAACAAATATGTAAGGAAGGTGATTCGAATCTAGTATCATTCTTAAACATATTTACTACTTTACCATCAGGGCACTTATTGAACTTTAACAATTAATGTAACAAATTAATATATTTTCAATTTTATCGATTTTAATGCAAGTAAAAACATTTTTACCAGTGCTTTGTCCCTCTTTTTTGATTTTTTTTTCTTTCCGTCTCTCTAATCAATTGATTTGAGAGTTTGATTCAATTAATGGTGGATGAATTTTTAGAAAAATTGGCCTTAGTATTAATAAGGAGTCTTTCAATAAAACTTATTTAATTTTTAAAAGATTCCACTTTCCGTTCATAAAAAATCAATTGTGAAAAAGTGGAATCGTACAAGCAAATAAAATTGATATAAGCACATAAATAATTTCAACTTTGTTAATATAATAATGTTTGTTTAATTAACTTTAATTGTAAACTGAATATTGGTATTTTGTTAATATATATTGTCTGTTTAATTGAAAAATAATTTAGGGCATTTTGTAGATTATAGAATGATTTTTTCATCTAAAATGAAAGTTCGTATCTAATTCTAGTGGTGTATCTAGTTTTTCTAGTTCTAATCTGTACGATTTTTTGAATGTTATCTAAGTAAATATTAATAAACAATTCCCCAATCACGGATGCTGACCATTGACAGTAAGTTTTCAACGCTTATGATCGGCTCTAGCTGAACTCGACTCCTGGATTCGCCCCTGACGAGAGTGTATCACTTTGGGAATATCTATATCGGGGTTGAGCCCAAGTCTAAGTAATAATATTTTATAAGTTCAATTAAATAAATTATGTGACTTTGCGTTTAAATGAATTATGATTTTAATTCATGCCAAAATTTTATAGGTTCAATTACTTTAAAAGTAATGCTATGTCCATTGGGGTTGCAATTCTAATCTAGATAGCGCTATGATAGACTAAATGAAATGTGTAATTAAATTAGTCATTTAATGTCACATTAATATCATGTAACCTGAGGTTGCAACTCCAATGGAGTTAAATAGTGACTCAATATTTAATATTATTTAATTTTACTTATCATTTAATATCACATTAGTGTCACGTAGTGGTGGCAAAAAGCTCGTGGGTTTGGGTCGCGAACTCGAAAATATTTTTAAAAAATGAAAAAACCTGTAATGTAGAGAGAAAAAAGGACCGGTCTGGCCTGACTCGGAAAAAGCTTGAGCCGAATCTTGGGTCAAGCTCGATTTTTCCTGGTGAGCAAAAGAACGGTTCGGGCCCACAAAAAGTCTGATTCGTCGAGTTCGAGCCTTAATTTTGGGCTCGCGAGCCGATCCGACCCGAATCGTTGACACCTCTAATGCCACGTAAATTGAGATTGCAATCTCAATGGGGTTATATAGTTACTTAATATTTAATGTCATATAATTACTATCTAAACTGAGATTCAATCCAAGTGGAGATGAATAACATTACTTATATAATAATAAAACACAAATTGTAAAATGTTATCTGTCCAAATTGGCGATTTAAATATGATGGTCAGCGCTAATCTCAAAATTAACTCTAATAAGTGATGCCCAGCACTCAACTTTACTCGCTAAGTTAATTTAATTAAAGGGAATAATCTCACGTTTAATTCAATATACCATAACCATTTGGCTTGAGCCCTCACATTTAAGCCATTGATGTTGGGTTTTGGTCAAACAATCTTCGACCGATTTTCGATCACATAAAAATTAATTTAAAAAAGATGCGTGGAGACTAAAGTCTTATTTGGTTTTGTTTAAAAACAAATTTTTAGTTGTGCAGTTGAAAAATTGAAAAATGATATAAATCTCATGCAATGTGTAATTTAAATTAATTGTTGACTTTAATTTATATTTTTATCAACTATTTTAACTAAACCAAGCAGAAACTAAGTATATTTTTGGGGTTGAGGGATAAAGTCTCCAAGAGATTATAATGTGGGTATTTTGTAAAATAGAGAGAGGAAAATGAAGAGTTTAATTGTAGCAATTTGAGATTATGTATCAAAGTCATTACATCAACGTATTGTCCTCTTTGAGAGATCTGACTATTTTACCCTTCTCGAATTTCTATCATGTCCTCCAAGATTCGAACTCAAAATTTATTCCTTGTGAAATATTTAAATTGAATCCTGGTAAGACAGAAGTCGTTAGTTTAAATTCTAAAAGACACGGTAGATATAAACTAGATATGATATAATGGTTTGCAAGAACTCTTGCCCATCTTATTCCTCACCAATTTTTATCGCGTTCTTTAAGATTCAAACGTAAAACATCGTCTTATGAAAAACTTTAAGTTAAATCCTAGCACCAATTGAAACTATTGTAAACCGTGGGTTGTATATTTGCTTAAATTTTTTATTCTTCGTAATTATTCTCTCGATTGTAGATATATAATAGTTTAATCTTCAGGTATTAACAATAGCAATCAAGATTCCCGCATACTATATAATTGCATTAGACTTGAAATAATATATTTCGATTTGTTTATCGATTCAAAATTCTTTTGTTTGTCCCAATTCATCATTAACGATGTTGAATTTGTAATCGGTTCCAAATGGAAGGACTGGTAAACAATATTTTATCCCAAACGGAAGCCAAATTCAAATAACATCATTAAAAAAAGGATGTTTCTGTACCATAAAAGGGCAACATCATAATAATATTCATAACATCGATCATTGCTTATTTTAGGAAATTATTGTTGGACACTTCTAGAGATATTTATATCTTTTGCATTTTTCTACTCTTTTAAAAAATATATTAAAAAATTCAACATATTTTACTTTGTGTTAGCTTATGGTCAAAATGGAAGAAGTTTTTCAGTGTGCATTTGGATCAAATTAAAATTTGATTTTAATTTAAATCAAAGTCAAACAATCAATATTAACCACATTTTTCATAGACCCCACAACTTTTCAACCACATATTTCAAAAACATTGATCATAATCTATTAAAAAATTTAATTTTAATCCTCACCAAACACCTAAATAAGGTTATAAGTTGAACTGTCTTCTTCCCAATCATTTTTATTGTGAACTTTATAAAAGCTCGACAACGATTGAGCACCTAATTTACCAATAATTTCATTAATTAAGAGTCAAGCGCGTGCAATTAGATTCACTTGCATTTCTTAGAAAAATAAAATTATAAGTAGAGCAATTTGAACTACTACTGCTGTTTCTCATACTCCTATTGTTACCGTTACGGAGAGAATTTTAGGGTCATGAGAATGTAACAAGAGATTTAATAATCAATATAATTCGAAATATATGCTATATATTTTGTAATTATTTTATTGTTTATTTGTATCATCGTACAACAACATTCATAATATTTAAAATTGGGATTGTCAAACGTTCTCTTCTTATGAATTAAAAAAAAAAATCCAAAAAAATAAAAATTAATTCATTTGTAATTAAGTAATTTTTCAAGCTATTATGTGCAATAATTGTAATATACATCTGATAATGCCATATTAAAGAAGATTAGACTCCATGATATAAAAAGGGGAATCTTTTATCATGAATGGAAAATATTAATATTTTTTTTAATCTTTATTTAATGTGAGATTAATTCTTTTATATGCATTACAAGATGGTGGTTCATGTGAGAATATTAATCTTGAAATTTGTATGCTCGTACATTTTAAGTCAGATTGAATAGTTCGTTAGAGGTTAATGATCTCCGTACATCGTAGGATGATGACTTGTGTGAGAATATCAATCTTGAAATACCCCTTTTTTTTTAAATACTGATATTCTCTTCTATTACTATTAAAATTTTATTTTCATCTCAAATCTCTCTATCACTTCCCTGCTAGAATCTTCTTAATTACCCTAATCCTTTATTAATGACATTTTCATAACTCTAGGGTACCGCTATTCACATTCACAGTTTTTATATATACATCCACTTTTAAAAAGATAATTACGTTATATTTGATATTATTTAAATTTACCTAAATGATATATATAAAATTAAATAAAAATATATTGTTCTAATTTCTTTTAAACCTTTTTATATTCTTTTAGAGTTTGTATTTAACTAAAATTCTAATAATCATAAAATATTATCTTTAACTAAAATCATAAAACCCTAATCATAAAATATCCTCTTCAATGGAAATTTTAAAAATAAAAAATAAAAAATTCAACACATTATTATAGTTATAATTCTTTCATGATATGAATGAAATCTTATTTTTATGCTTTTTTAAAATATTGATTTGACAGATAAAAATATACGAAAAATTTCAAAATAAGTTTCAATACCTGTCCAAATATTTTTACATTATAAAAGAAAAAAATATAAAATTATCAACCGAAACACAAACAACCAAAATTATAACCTTATAAGCAAAAAATAAAAATAAAGATTAATTAGTATATGATTCGAGGATTAATTTGTTTGGTTTTTCTTGAGAGAATTCTATAAATTAAAAAAAAAAAAAGATTTGCTAACATTTATAATTAAATATTAAGCACCGACATGATAATATAGAAACTAAAAAGCAAGCATCGGATTAAATGTTGATAGTAATTGGATGAATATAGTAATTTTTGAAATTGTATTAGGAATGTATTTATAATGAGATGAATATATAAAATTTGTATGAATCTATAATATTTAAATGAATGAATTTAATAAAGATAAGGGATAATTACAGTTGTGGTCCCTAACCTTTGCGTTTTTTTGCAGATTTTACGTCAACCTTCAATTTGTACCACCCGAAATTCCAAACCTTTCATATATTATCAGCTGAAGTCTAAAATGACGGAAATCGTCAGTTCCAGTGTCAGTTGACCTTAAAAATGGAGAAAAATCATATTTTGACCAATATAAGTGGGGGCATTTTCGTCCAACTCTATTTCCCCTTTTTTATTAAATATCTTTGGGTAAGTTATAATCTCACTCCCTCTCCGTTCTCTGTTACGCGAAGAATCCGAACCGTCTTCTACAATGTCCACTGAAAATACCCAAGAATCTGGGGAAATTCAAATGATTTTGCATGTCAGATTCGAGACCATATTCCCGAACCTGTATACGGTAAGTGTATAAAATTTCTCAAAATTTTTGGATGTAGACGTTGAAGATTTCGAAGTGTGATCAAGTAGTACATTTTTTCTTTATTTGAAGCATGTCATTGAAAAATAACGACATTTAATTTACTTTTTCTTTCGCGTTGCTCTCGCATTCCTTTCAGTCGACTAGGGTTAGTGGTTGCTGACGTTATTTTGTTTTGATAGTTTTTTTCAAGATGACAATACAAGTTATTTCACCATAAAGATGTATTATGGTAGTGTATTGCTCCAGAAGATGCGAAATTTTGTATACGAACATGGGAAGATAGCATACATAGACTACGTGCACCCTGATTGGTTTAATAGATTTCTGCTCGACAATACTATGAAGATGGTAGGCAATTTGGGGCAAATGAGTTACTTGTACAAGATTGAAAAAAAGAGATTGAGTGAGGCATCGTTTTGGATTGTTAAAGATACAGACTTTATGAATGTAGTTCGGTTGCTTGTTTAGAGTAGGATTGCTGAGATATGGTGCGCGCCCGTAGTTGATGTGTTGGAATTTCCATGGGACGAGAAAGTCGAGCATGATATTTCAGTGGTCGATGTTGACACAGGTGAGGTGTTGGAGGCGGTGGCAGATAGAAGCAAAGCAGAGGTTGCAGAAGAAGAGTATGACCAAAATGTATGCCATGCAGTGGAAGTTTTTGACGATTTTCCAGAGGGGGGTAACTTGTATATTGTGGATAACTCGTATGTTGTGGAAGAGGCTAACAGTAATGGTGCATCTAATCAGGATCATGTGGATGCAGGGTCTGAAGAAATTGACTGTGCACCCCATGCTGATGCACCTCCATTGGATGAAAATGTGGGTGATGAATGTGCAGTTGATGCTGATGCACCTGCATAGGATGAAAATTGGGTGATGAATGTGCAGTTGATGTTGATACACCTGCATGGGATGAAAATCTTGGTGATGAACCTATACTGCTGCAGATGACAATGAAGCGACTCCTGCACCCCTTGGCAATGAGAAGGCCCTACTGATGGTTTTGGAACTGACTACGGTGAATCAGATGATCTTAGAAGTAGTCCAAGTGATGGTGAAGACGTTGGTAGGTCTTCAACTGGCAGGAAGGAGTCGTGGTTTAATCCAGCTACAGACATGCAGGATCCAAAATTCAAACTTGGTACGCTAAGCAATTTTTTCCCTTTTCTGTAAAGTATGTAAACAATATGACTGAGACTTTCATCTCTCCTGCAGGCATGAAGTTTGACAACATAAAGACTTTGAGGGATGCAGTTGTGCAGTATTCGGTGAAGAATGCAAGAAGTGTCCAGTACGTGAAGAATGAAGCAACTCGATTGCGAGTGAAATGTGAAAAGAACTGTCCATGGGAGTTGTATGCCTACCAGCAACCAGACAAAAGTTTCATGATTAACACGTTTAGAGATGAACATAAATGCACAATGGGTTGGCAGAATAAAAGAGTGCATTCTGGTTGGCGAAGAAGTACATAAGGAAGTTCAGATCTGACCCAAAGATGTCCATGAATAGTTTTGTAAAAACAGTGAAGGAGGATTGCATGTATGAAATCTCGAAACATCAGTTTTATAGGGTGGGAGCTAAATGTCCAGACGTTGTTAATGGGATTGTGGTTGAACAGTACAAGATCCTGTGGGACTATGGTGAGGAGTTGAAATGAACTAATCCTGGTACCACAGTGATTATTGAAGGGTAGGGTGATACATTTAAGAGAGTTTACATATGTTTGGGGGCATGCAAAGAGGGTTTTAAAGTTGGGTGTCGTAATGTGATTGGTTTGGATGGATGTTTTTTGAAGAGTGCACAGGGTGGGCAGTTGTTGGCTGTTATTGGTATTGATGTGGATAACTGCATGTTTCATGTGGCTTGGGCTGTGGTTGATGCTGAGAACAGAACAAACTGGGAATGATTTTTGGAATTTTTGACAGTTGACATTGGGATGTATAATGCACGAGCTTGGACCTTCATTTCTGATAAATAGAAGGGCTTGGTGGACTCCATTAATTTGCTATGTGAGGGTGCCGTGCTAGACATTTATACAGCAACTTCACCTTAGTGCATAAATGTTTGACATTGAAGAGCATGTTCTGGGCTGCAACACGGGCAACTACTATGCCAGAGTGGAGAAGTGCAATGTCTGAGATGAAGGACCTGAATGAAGCAGCATTTAAATGGTTCTTTGAAAAACCAGCAGCACAGTGGAGCAGGTCATATTTTCAAGTATATTCAAAGTGTGACACCTTGCTTAATAACCTGTGTGAGGCGTTCAACTCTTCCATAGTAAATGCAAGAGAGAAGTCTATTATCTCGATGCTCGAGAAGATAAGAGATCAACAAATTTTGAGGATGAATGCCAAAAGGGAAGCTGTAGGACGATGGGATCATGCTTTTGGTCCCAGGATTATGAGCATTATTGAGAAAGCGAAAGCGGAAACGAGGTTCCTCAAGGCTGATTACGCTGGCAGTGACAAGTTTGAGGTGAGCAACAGGGATGGAATGAGATAGAGTGTGGACTTGCTGAATCGTGAATGTGCTTGTCGAAAATGGCAACTGACTGGGATACATTGTGTGTATGCAAATTCTGGTATGTTTTCGAGAAATTGGCATATATGAATACGTGGATGAATGCTACAGTAATGAAGCTTATTTGAGGTCCTACAACCCAGTCATCCAACTAATGTCCGGTCCTGAGTTGTGGTCAGAGCTGGGAAAACATTCTCTACAGCCACCTGTGAAGAAAAAATAGACAGGTAGACCAAAGAAGTTGAGAAAACGGTCACAAATAGAGCCTCCTGCCAGTACCAAAATGGCAAGGACTGGAATGAAGATGACATGTAAAAGATGTGGTGGGACGTGCTATAACAAGAAAACCTATTCTGAGGGAGATACACAGCCAAGTCAATCATAGGGCAAGGAAAACAGAAATGGCCCCAGGTCCCAGGATACAGCGCCAACTCCGTCACAAGGCAAGGCCAAAAGAAAGACTTTTACGCAATTCGAGCGTCAAGCAACTAAGGGACGTGGACAAAAAAATACATAGATTGGTTTGGATGGTTATTTTGAACACAGTTGCTGTATGACAATTTTTTTTTTGTTATTACCTTTTGATAGAAGCTTGTAAACGAGGTCGTGCTTTTGTATGATATTGGAACAATGTATGAAAAACGTTAGAATTCCAATACAAAAATTTGTTGTTCGTGTCTTCAAATCTCTGTCCGTGTTTGAGAATTGTGTTATGAATGTTGTGTAAGTTCAAAATTTGTTATTCGTGTCTTCAGGAGTGGATTTTGACTCTGTTAAATATTTGTTCCAAAGCTTAAACTTACTGAAAAGGTATGGAACTTTATTTGATTCCAATGAAAAAGGTTTGGGATCTGCGCTGCGACATATTCAAAGGTTTAGGTCCTTACTTACGAGGGGTTGAAAACGTTTGAGACCTGCAATGCACCATCTACACATGTTTTCTATTCGAGGTTTCCTTTTGTTCTGAAACATTTGCACACAGGGATAGGAGATCTGCGAGAACTGAAAATTAGGGTAACACTGTTGAATACGTTCAAATTCTTATTTATGGGAAAATACGTTACAAGCCCATACACAACACAAGATTTCTAACCCCTAAACCCCGTTCCAGAATACAAATACAACTTCTAATATAAAGCCATACACACTTCTACGAACAGACCCATTTCACAAAAAAGTTACATACAAATCCTAATATCCAAATCTTCCATGAGCCACGGCTTCTTGCATGTAGAGTGTTTAGTTCAGCTTTCATCTCTCTTCTAACGCGTAGAAATCCAGGGATTATGTCCCTCGATCTGTCGCACATTGGAGGGTCGTACCAGTGAAAAAGGTTGCATCCACCAACATCCTGACAACGTGGACAAGTAAGAAATCTTCTTCCTGGGTTCATGTTCGTCCATGAGGTCTTCATCTGCACAGGATCACCGCATCTACAGACATTGCACTCCATATTCAGGCGTATATGTTAACAATGGAAGAGAGAGAAGAATATAGGGGAATATATAACACCTGCAAAAGGGAGAGAAATGAGTTGTAATTAGTACAGTGAAAAGGAGGGAATAGAGTTGAACGAAAATGCTCCCACTTAAATTGGTCAAAATATGGTTTTTCTCCATTTTGAAGGTCAACTGACGGTGAAACTGACGATTTCCGTCATTTTGGACTTCAGTTGATAATATATGAAAGATTTGGGACTCCGAGTGGTACAAATTGAAGATTGAGGTAAAGTTTGCAAAAAACATAAAGGATAGAGACCGCAGCTGCAATTATCCCTAAAGATAATATTAAAATTTGATGTGGATAAAAATAATAATTTTTTTTTTAAATTTTAAAACTTTATTAGAGATATATATGGAGTAAGATGCACACACACACACACACATATATATATATATATATATATATATATATATATATATATATATATATATATATATAAAGGAGTGCGTGGAAAATCGTTATGTATAAAAAATTATGTACAAGTAGATAATTTTCCACATTTTGATTGGATAACTTTTCCATGAAATTCATTTTCACCATTTTTCTAGGTACAACCATTTAAAACACGTTTTTCAACTTTTATTTTTCCATGGATTTGGTGGGAAAGTGTTTTCCATTTTTTTTTTTTTTTTTTTTAATGGAAACATATTCTAAATCCAATGCTAAAAAAATTTATCAATTTAATTAACAATTTGTATGAAAAATAAATCCAAACGAACAAAAAAAAAATTCAAAAATTATTATTTTTAATTATTTTTTTTTTTACTTTTTTACAATCCAAACAAATTTTAATATAGATTGTAAAAATATTTATCCCAAAAAATAATAATTTACATAAAAAATAAAATGAAACGAATTAAATGAAAAATTATACCATTTAAATATCATTAATTATAATTATCTTTAAAATAAATTTTAAACAATTCAATTTTCTGTCATTCATTTTCTTTCCATTCATTTTCCGTACTTGCAATCAAACCGGCCGGTAAGTCTAACTCTTTCTTCCGCACTCGAATCTTCTCAATGACACTCTCTTTTCTCTCTCACACACACTCTCCTTTATGTTCTCTTCTTTTCATTGAAATGGGCTCCCCCCAATTCCGATTCCAATTCCAATTCCAATTCCACTTTCACCACCTTAATTATCCTTTTTTGTTTAGATATATCATATCTAAAGATAGGGAGAGTTCTGTAATGGACAACTGAGGAACACAAAATTTAAAAAAAATAAATAAAAAAAAATCAAGGGATTTTCAAGAAAGAAAGAGGGAGAGTTTCAGCAGTAATGATTAGTTGCGTCCTGTAGACTTTTTACGCGTTGATCAACTACTTGTATGAGAGGGTTTAGCTTGGAATTTTTAGTTCTTTTTAGCTTTATAACTGGTGTAAGATTTCAAATTTTCTGAGAATTTCAGTTACTTGTGGCCTGTGGGAGACTGAAAAAGAGAAAGTACCCGAATTGGGAATTTGATAAAGTGGGCAAAATAAGGTAAGGAAAGATGATATCTTCGGGGATAAATTTGGTGATGACAGTGATTGGATTCACAGTGAGTACTATGTTCATAGTGTTTGTATGTACGAGGCTTATTTGTGCTCGAATTCATTTGAATTCCTCCCGGCGGTCTTCTGCCATGGCTTCTAGCTCTAATCTTAGCATTGTAAGCACTTAATTTCACTATTCACTATTCACTATTCAATCTTCATATATGTTTTATGTTTCGATGGGTCTAATTTACTGTACAATTTCACCTTACCAAAAAGGGAAAAAAAAAATCACAAATTCCCGTGTTGTCTTATAGTCTCTCATGGGGTACTGTTTGCGGGACCCAATTTCTTATATGAACATGAACATTGAGATAAACGATGAAAAGGTAAGCTTGATTAAATAGTTATAACATATAATCATCATTTGAATGAGTTGATTAATGAGTTGCTCTATTTCGGGTTGCATTTACCCAATTTGTATTGAATTAAGTGTTAAGTGTGAATTGCTATTCGACAGTTTTAGACACTCAGCATGACAAATGCTCAGTTATATTGCATCATCTGATCTTCCCCTGCTTATTTGATCAATTATATTTGCAAGATTTTCATTTTTGTGTATGTCAAATATTATCACATAACGACAACCAAGTAAAAACATATCCTACATATAGAAGCTGCACCAAAAAGTTCCTTTCGTAGTCGAAGTCCTTCCCGGAAATGGGTTGTTGTTCTTGTATTTGTATTGTTGTCATTTTATAATTGTAACTTGAGAATATTGGTTTATCATTTCTAGATTAGGTGTGAATCATTTTGCTATTTTTGGATTGAAAGAGTGTCTCCGTCACTTTTTCTGCAGTTGGAGCGGGGTCTTCATGGTATTGAGCCTCTAGCGGTAGCCAACTTTCCGACTAAGAATTATAGAGATCTGTGCTTGCCATCCAAAGAAAATATTCAGTAAGTTAATCTATCACAAGTTGTTGAATATTTTATGAATACTATTACACCAAGTTGGCAGTTTTTTTATTTCTTTGATGGGAAATGGATTTTTGCTTAATAGGTTATTATTGTTGACTAATGTACGTACCATGCTTCTAAATATCTTAAATGTAGCAAAGATGCAAACTTAACATTCCTGCTGGGATTTAATTGTTGGACTATTTGAATTACTGTGTTGGTACTTGAAATAAAAATTGTGGACATGCTGCCTATTTTGCATTATTTGTTAGAGGAAAAATGTCGGAGATTTTGTGATCTAAAATAGTAATTTTTGAATTTTAGTTGTCCCTTTTTCCCTGTACTATTTCTGACGATCTTCTGACATTGTTCTAATCCATCAACCTAAATTAACCTTACCTTAATCTAGAAAAAGTATGAAGGTGGAACACAAAGTGGTCTCGTTCGATACGCGCAAACATTAAGTCATACCAAGTTTTAAATGTTCTTTGCAATTACCCAATTACTCTCTCTGTACCTATTTAATTTAAGAGAATATTTTAACTATCATGTGATCGCGACAGAGACAATAAAAGTTTCATAGTTTTCTATGATTCATGGATATTTGGAAATGTTCAAGAAATTCAATAACTGAAACTGTAGAATGTAGTCTATGTGGCTTCTCTATTTTTCCCAAATTTTGCTGGGATCCCTTTAGATGGACAGATTATGTACCACTGGAGTTCAAATCCTCTATATCCCCAACTTCTTTATGAATTTCAAGCAATTTTAGGTCTTCCCTATGAGGTTATAACTGTCTTCCTCTTTTGTGTTATCTTCCTGTATCCTTTATTACTCGTGCCTTCAAGTTCTGGAGAGCTGCAGAAATTGCTAAAACATTTACTTATGAACAAAAAACTAAACTTTATGCCAAGAATCCTCCTTTCTAAGCCTTATGAATTATCAACATGTTTAGCTAAGCAAAGTTACTGGTTTTGACTAAGATCATTTTTCCCCCTAAACTATGTGGATAAGTTACTTTTTCTTATTTATAAGTAGAAAAAGTTGCTTATTTTGAGATTAAGGTGGAAAATACTTACAAATAAGTAACTTACATGTTTCCAATTTTGACCAACAAAACTTATTTAGTTATATGTTACTAGAAAGTAATTTTTTTTTTTTTTTAAAGTTTAGCCAACATGCGCTATATGTCTTTTTAAGTTGTTTTACGTGTAAAACTGATTTCAGCTGCACTTAATGCCTGTCTTCAACTAATGCTATATCCAGCCTCATCTCGCTTCTGCTGTCATCATATCATAGCTCTATGCTTGTTTCTGTCAATAATATTAGTGCGTTCTTGATGTTGCTTTCTAGATTGGTGTAAAATTAATTTGAGATATATAATGCAATGGGTAAAAGATTTTTAGTAGGATGATCATTGTCATTGTTGTATCTTTTGCTCGAAAGCTTTAAACGAGAAACTTATTTTCAACATTAAACCACTGCTAATTTTTCATTTTTAGTCACCAACCATTCTAACTGCAAAATTTTGCTGTCATAGGTGCACTGTATGCCTTGCTGAATATCGTGACGAAGATACATTGCGTATTCTGCCAGTTTGCGCCCATTCCTTTCATGCTACGTGTATCGACATATGGCTGCAGCAGAACTCGACATGTCCAGTATGTCGAATTTCTCTGCGTGAAATTCCCGAGAGAAAGTGGTATATGCAACCCATGTTCAGCTCAGCTATCCGTTCTCAATATAGCGTGCTGTCCATAAATAGCCATTGCTGTCACTGCTTATCAACCAACGATACTCATTCATCAAGATCCCAAGACGAACCGATAACAAACCCCGTCCAGGAGGCTAGTCTTCAACTGGAGGGTGGCAAAGAAACAAGTGGAGAGCCAATTGAGTCGGTAAGTTCCAGCCGTAAGATTTAATCCTCTAATGTTAGCACTCATCTTCTTTACTTGTGGATTTCTGTACATATGGCATTAGTGATTCTCTCTCTTTATATTCTTGTTTTCTTCTATCTTGGTGATTTTTTGGCATTTCGTTAGTTCAGTTAGATATCTGTGTTACATAGTTGATATCAGCTTGACGGGTCCTTGAACTCTCTCTATATCAATTTTATTTTTTTCCAACTGTCTCCCCAAACTTTCATTTTTGGTGCAGTTGGTCTGTATCAGATGGAAATCATTAATTTCATTTATTCGTAAAGAGTACTTATGAAACACAAATTACTCTTGTTTAAGCACTCTCAATAAACTTCGCAAAGTAACCTGAAACCAAACAAACGGCCCGGGAAAGTGATCGAAAAAGGATTTTATAGAATAGAGAATATATAAACCAAATAACTTGGCAAACCCATGAATTTTCTATGCACTTGGCTCTTAGGCCATTTTTCATCCCCACAGTAAATTACAGCTTGTCACTGAAATCCACCTTGCCATTATCCGGGTAAATGGACCATTCGAATTCCTGCACCATTCTGGCCAGCATTAAGTCTACGCGCACTGTTGCCATGCTTAGCTTAGGGTAAATTCTTCGGCCAAATCCCGTATGGAGTTAGTAATTGCATCTAGTTTTCAGGGGGGGGGGGGGGGGGGGGGGGGGGGAAAATGAAAAAAGAAACAGCATAAAAATTCTTGTAGAATGGAGAATGAAGTTACATTCCGAGCTGCCTGGTGACTGCATACAATTTCCAAAAGAATCCAAATTCATAATTTTCTCATAGAACGGAGAACAAAATTTTCACTTATATGTAGTTGCATCCAATCTGCAAAACTTTCTTAAAACCGAGTTTCAATGCTCCAGTGTTGCTTTACCAAATTATCTTGGAAATGGAGAATGAAGAGCATGGATTGGCAAAATTTTGATCATCCTATAATCTTGAACGTACTTGGGCTTCCGACTTACCCTCACCCTCGCATTCAATAATAAATAGATGTCGTATGCTCCTGTTTAATATACGATGGTGCAGATTAAAATAGTGATCAAAATCCAAATTATTTTCAAACAACTGAAGTTCAGCTGTCCAAATCTCGCACAAGGAGTTTTATGACAGCATAATGTTATCTAACTATTTTGCACAATCAATGAAAATATCAGAAAGAGAGTGGGCACAAATTTTACAGTAAAAGTAGCTATTCTATAAAAATGCTTGCATAAATATTTCATGTTGCATGGTAAAAGCTATAACAAAGTACAAGATTAACGAATTAGAGAAGTGCATTAACAAATTTGAGTTCCATAGAACTTAGACAGCAGCTACCTCAGTGTAGAAGACTGAATTCGATGAGGCGTCCTTTTGTTCAATTTTCTCTAGACCTTTTTATGATGTTGGTAGCTGGGATAAAAGTAATATAACTTCGGATGACCATACTATCTGTACTCTAAATCATTTGGCAACTGTGTGATTTTTTCTTTTTTTTTTTTGCCCATGACACCATGACTTCCCAGAATTTAGAACATTTGAGTAAATTCAAAGAGCTTCACAAGAGAGAAGTGCCTTTAACTCTAGGGAACAAATTATTGCCAGTTTGCCACCAACCGATTAGCCTTAGCCTTAGCCTTAGCCTTCGACTTATACAAACCAACACCGACAATTGCCCATTGCAAATTTAATTCTTCAGAACACTTATAATATCACCAACAGAACCCAAATTCATTCCAGTGGTTTTTCACAAAGCATCGAAAAGTTAGTCTCTTTCTCAGCTTTACGACTCTTTTAGCACTGCAAATCCTGATTTTATAACCTAAACTTCCTCGTTTCGTTGTAGATCACTATAAAGGAACAATGTATGCCATTCTAGTAGCCACATAGCTTCCAAAAGGCTATTTGCAAATTTCTTGTTCAGCACTCCTTGAGATTTTCTGTATGGAACCTATATGTGATCCTGAAACAGATTTCAACTTATTCAAAAGTGTGTCTTCACACTCGTTCAAATCACTTTCAATTTTTGACATTGTGGCTATAAGAACGAAATTCTCCCCATTCCCAACATCAATCTCATATAACTCCTCAAAAACTTCGTCAAACTCAATAATTAACCTCTTGAAAAACAACTCATTTGAAGGAATCACATTTATGATAAGAACTCCAAGCTTGCAAAGAACCTCTCTTGCAGCTAGAAGAACTGACTTTGTAACAAACTCCAAAGGTGGGGCGGAAACGCCCAGTGTTGCATCACTCGAATCCAAATCAACCATAATCATATCAAACTTGCAATCAGAAGTTATATTCTTCGCAAGTTTTTCAACAAGTTCTATCCCATCTCCAACGATTAAGTGAATCAATTCATTGCTTTCTAATCCAAAATACTTTTTCGCAACTTGCAGTACAACTTCATCATTCTCCACGCCGGTGACATCAAAATTCAATTGGAAACTCAAAAATCCAAGCAATGCGCCACCACCGATACCCAGACATAAAGCTTTCGGCCTAATCCCACTCTTGATTCGACTTTCCAGATGAGATGCAATTACCGAAAGCCCCCCCACCATGGGACTCAAGTATGGATGGACCAGAACACTATTATCTATTACAAACTCCGAGTTATCTAATTCTCCAGAATTTAATTCATTTTTCGGGAGGATTCTCATCTGGGTTTGCACTAAATTTGGCATTCTCTTAAACCTCAATCTCCTTCTAAACTCTTTTGTGGTATTAGTTTCCACCACAACATTTTCTATTAGCATTTCACCAGCACAAGGCCCTTCACATATTTCCAAAATTGCGCATCCACTCACCTCGTCTTCATAAATCAAGAAAGGAATTTCAGGGAATTCACTATTACAAATACCCTTCTGATAGAAAGCTGATTTGGGAGTTAGAGCTAGTAATAAAGGGCGTAATTTTTCTTCGGTTTCCTTTGACTGATTGGGCGAGGGGTAGGGCCTGGAAAAATACGAGATGGGGTGGGAGTACACCGGGGGATTTCCAATGAGGATTAAGCGGGAGAGGTGTTGGGCTGTGGTGGAGGAGAGGAGAAGCTGGAGATGGCCGGAGAAAGTGGAGAAAATCCAGTCGGATTCGCGACCGGGTGGTACCCACATGGCGGCGATTCTGGCGGCGGATGAAGATGGAGAGTCGACAACGGAGACGCGGAGGTGGTGGTGGGAAAGAGGTTTAGGGAATGTGAAGGTTATGTAGCGGGAAGGGACTATGGTTTCGAAGGTGGTCGGATCGAGTGCCATTGTTGAATTTCGGTGGGTTTCGATTTGTGAGGATGATGAGAGGAACACTATTTATGGGTTAATTTCAGAAATGATGACTCAAGTTACATGAAAATTACAAAATAATCACTGAAGTTCAAATTTTTCATGAACGGTCACTCAAGTTTTAGGTGCTTTCAGAAATGATCACTAAAATTTAAGACTTTCTCCAACGGTCACTGAAGTTTCGGGGATGTTTTACAAACGGTCACTGAAATTACAAAACGTTTCAAGAACGGTCACTGAAAGGTCATGCATTTTTTCAGTTTTTTGGGCGACTTTTTCGGCCACTTCCGACCATCAAAATCGTCGAATTTTGATACCCTAGAAAAACTCACAATCTCATCTTTAATTACCACCCAAAATCTCCCCCAAACTCCAAACAATTCGACCGAAAAATCGCCGCAAAAGTCCGCCCAAAAAATTGAAAAAATCTACCTAGATTTTTCAAATGTTTTGGGCGACTTTGCGGAAACTTCCAACCACCAAAATCACCGGATTTTGATACCATTGGAAATCCCACAATGTCCTCTTCAATTACCACCCAAAATCTCCCCCAAAATCCAAAAGATTCAACCAAAAAATCGCCGCAAAGTCAGCTACTTAAAAAGACCGAAAATCTGTCCATATTTTTTATGCTGACTTTACGGCAATTTTTCGGTCGAATCTTTTGGAGTTTGGGCGAGATTTTGGGTGGTAATTGAAGAAGACATTGTGGGATTTCCAACGGTATCAAAATTCGGCGATTTTGGTGGTCGAAAGTTGCCGGAAAGTCGCCGCAAAGTCGTCCAAAACATTTGAAAAATTTGGGCAAAATTTTTCAATTTTTTGGGCGACTTTTGCGGAGATTTTTCGGTCGAATCGTTTAGAGTTTTGGAGAGATTTTTTGTGGTAATTGAAGAGAAGATTGTGGGCTTTTTTACGGTATCAAAATTCGACGATTTTGGTATCCGTAAGTGGCCGAAAAAATCGCCCAAAAAACTGAAAAAATGCATGATCCTTCAGTGACCGTTCCTGAAACTTTTTGTAACTTCAGTGACCGTTCGTGAAATATCCCCTAAACTTCAGTGATCGTTGGTGAAAGTCTTAAACTTCAGTTATCATTTCTGAAAGTGCCTGAAACTTGAATGACTGTTCATGAAAGTTTTGAATTTCAGTGACCATTTTGTAATTTTCATGTAATTTCAGTGACCATTTCTGAAATTAACCCTGAAACATCCCCTAAATTTCAGTGACTGTTGGTGAAAGTCTTAAATTTCAGTGACCATTTCTGAAATTACCTGAAACTTGAGTGGTCGTTCATGAAAATTTTGAACTTCAGTGACCATTTTGTAATTTTCATGTAACTTCAGTGACCATTTTTAAAATTAACCCCAATATTTATTATTTATTAGTGGTAAAAATATATAAAAAAGCATTTTAATCAACTACTTCATTCGTTGTCGATTGTGCATGGGATGAAATTTTACGGTCAATTTTCAATTCATGTAAACAAATTTACATTTCTCTTCAATAATCTTTGCATTCCAAATTAATTGAATAATGCTCTGACTATATTGTATATGTTTAATTAAATGAGTCATGTAACTTTAAATTTATCATTTAATGTCATATAATTGTAGCTTAAAGTGGTACTTAATAACAGTGATGATGAATAGTATTACTCAAATTAATTAGTGATTTGAAATTGAAATTTATATAAAACCATTTAAAAGTTATTTTCCATTAATTAGTGCCTCATCCAACTATTGTACGTAGATACAAAAAAAAGTTATTTTCCATTAAAAAGAATTGTTTTGGAAAATTGCGTTTTAAAATTGTGATTTTTTGAAAAAATGTATGGTTACAAAATAAGAAAAAAAAAATTGATTTTACGTACACAATATTTTACTGTGAGAACATATAGCTAAAAATGAATTTTGAAAAAAAAAAAAAAAAAAACTTAATGGTTGTCAAAAAGGGATTTGGCATTTTCTAGTTAAAGATTGCAAGAGCGTGGACTGATTTGCCGTTGTTAATATTCACTTGGCTTAACTTCTGAAAATTTAACATCATTCATCTAAATCCTTCTCGTTGACTATCAAATTCAAGAACGAAAACGATAAAGAGATCATTTTATTGTTCTAAATTAAAATTAAAAAAATTCAAATTCAAATTTTAAAAAAAAAATGCCATGCTGAGATCGGGTCAATCACGGCTAAGAGCCTCAATCAACCTCTTTATTTTTAGGGAAAACATGGGTTTAAAATTCTGTTTTCATAAATAAATGGGGTTAAGTTTAATTTCATAATTCAGGTGGTAATTAAAATTATTAAATAAATATATTCCTAATAATTCAACCTACTCACCCCCTAACTCCCACTTATCACACCCCCAATTTCTCTCTCTCTCTCTCTCGTTCCCCTAATTCTGCCCCCTTCTCTCTCTCTCTCTCTCTCTCTCTCTCTCTCTCTCTCTCTCTATATATATATATATATATATATATATTCTTCAATTCTCCGACTGCCACCTAAAATTCTTCAAAGTCGCGGCGTCGTTGCTATGCACGAAGTAGCGGCGATGTCTGCCCGCCGCCAGCACTGAAGTGGTGTGAAAACGATCTGAGCTCTCTCGTCGTCGGAGTAGCGGCGGTTTGTAGTGGTCTTTAAGGTAATTTTTTAGATGATTTTTGAGTTGATTTTGCGGTGATTTTATGGTGGTGCTGGAGGTGTTTGTGGTGGCGCTCAGAGCCTTGCTCTGTGGCGACCTTAGCATTCGGCGATTTGAGTGTTGTAATGGCGATCTGAGTAGTAGTTTTTGTGGTGTTGGTGGTGAGGTGGTGGTGGTGGTTTGACTGTGGAGGTGGAGGCAGCGATGGACGTTGCAGTGCCATCTCATTCTCTCTTCCCATTCTACTCCGGCGAACACCGCACGTAGGCTACAACACCAGAAGCAGTTAAGCATGAGATCTTTTCAAGTTGTGGTAATGGTGCGGTGGGGTGGTTTTGAGGCATTGGTTTTGTTGGATCTGGTGGTGCCTAATTTTGTTGGTGGCAGTCATGGTGGATCTGGCAGTTGGGGCGATTTTTGTTGAATCTGTTGGTGGTGGTCTTGGTTATGGTGCTGGCGTTGGTCGTAGTTCTGGTAGTTGGTAGTTCTAGTAGCTGGTGGCAGTTGTGGTGGTCGTCGTTTTTTGTTGCTGTTAGTCGTGATTTTGGTGGTGTTGTGGTGGGGGTGGGGTGGGGTAGGGTTTGTCACTAACTATTTGTTTGATTTGTGACCAAGTATTGGTGGTGGATTGGGATTGGGATTGAGATTTGAGTTGTCGTGGATTGTGGTGTTAGTCTTTGGTGTATACAGATTTGTTTATAGTGATCTTATGTGACCAAGTATGTATTTATTGTGACTAGGTGTGACTAACTTTATATTTATTGTGACTGTCTGTGACCAGATTAACACTGAGTCACAAATTAGACTGACTTGGTCACAGACGGTCACACTGAAGACAAATTTGATCACAATTAGTCACTTATAATACAGATCAGTGATGGTAGTATTTATGGTCATGGATTTGAGTTGAAGGTGGTAGTGGTGGTGCATTAAAGGTTATGCTGGTAAATGCAAGACGAGTCCAGCCCGCGTCGGGGGCATTTTGGTAATTTATCGTGACGATGTCGGAATGGGCTGAAATTTGGTAGTCTGATTGGAAACGGCTCGAAAAATTGGACTGGAGGCAAGTCCCGAGATCTCGGGATTTTAGCCAAATTCCTTTTATTTAAGCCTTTAAATTGTTATTTTTTGTATAATTCGTTTTGATTTTCCGTTATTTTTGGCGCGTTTTAATATTTTCTATTTTTAGAGTTTCTTGTAACGCCTATATAAAGGTCTTTTAGCGATTTTCGTCTTGCTCAAATATATGTTAGTTGTGACTGGTTGTGATCAATTCCGTGCTAATTGTAACCGACTGTGACTTGATCACATACGGTCACTAGTTAAAATTGAATTGGTCACAGACAGTCACACTAAACGCAAATTTGGTCACAGTTAGTTACAATAAATACAAATATGTGATTATGAATGAATTTGTAACTGTGATATACATTTTTTGTCTCATGACTAATAAATAAGTTGTAATAAATTAACTTGATGATTTATTACCATACAATGATTTGTAAACAGTTAATTTAATAAGTTGTCTCATATAATTAATTTTTCTTGGCACAAATCAATTAATCGATCACGATCACTGGTAAAAAATAATATGTCACAATGTGCACAAATTATAAATTCAATAGAACTAATCACGAGTCATTGGTAAAAAAAAGTTCGTCGGAGCAGCTGCTGGAGCAATCGCCGAAGCCGATGGAGAGATGGAGAGAATGTGGTGTAGTGGGGTGATAGAATGAGGTGGGTGGGTGAGGTGGTATGGGGTGGAAATAATTAATATATATTATATTATAATTTAATATTTAATAAATTTATTTAGCACCTGATTTTTGAAATAATTTAACAAGATTGTAAGTTTTGAAAAGTAATTCTTATATGTAGGTGTTATGTGGCGTTCCCTTATTTTTAATACTTAACTTTAGGGTCCGTTTGATTCAAAAATGGAATTTGTGTGAAAAGAAAACAAATTGTAGGGAATTGAATTGCCTAGAATTTGTACTGAGAATTGTCAATTAATTGTGTATGATTGGTATAATTTTTCAACTGAAAAATGTTAGAATTTTATATCTTTTAGTGTTCGTTTGATTTATTTTTCATGAAAATTATCAATTAAAGGGATAGAATTTCTTACAAATACGAATAAAATTTGTTTGGATTGTCAATTAAAGAGATAATTTTTTTTTTTTCAATTGGGGATAGAATTTATTTCTATAAAAAAAAATGGAAAACAAAAAACTAACTAAAAAGTGGGAAAATCAATTCCACTAAATTAAAGCAAATGTGCACGTGTAGAGGAAAAATGGAAAACCAATTCCATGGGAAAACAAATATTATCAAACAGGCCAAAAGTGGGAAATAGAATTGATTTTTCAACTTTCATGAAAAATTTATGTTTATCAAACAGGGCATTAATATTTTACTACTCCTAATATTTATTTATCTTTTATTTTCACTAGTTTCCTCAAAATTATTATACTATTTCCCTCTCATATCTTTGTGTATATACTAGGAATGTAAGCAATTCGATTTTACCGATTTTTGACAGATTTTCAAACCAAACCGTTTACACCGGTTTGAGAAAAACTCAAACCTAAACCAAACCATTTTGAACGGTTTGAAAAAAACTCAAACCTAAACATCACGGTTTGGTCCGATTTTAAACCGTCGATTTTATCGTATATTTTTTTTGCCTGTTGTTCGATTTTAAATCGTCGATTTCGTTGACGGATTCACGTGGCACCAAACCAACTGTCACCAAAATGCGGTTTCGATTTGATTTTCCGGTTTAACGATTTTTACTTACAGCCCTAATATATACTATTTAATTTGGGTCAATGTATGAAATATTGAAAATTAGAATATTTTGAATGTATTTAATTATAGATAATGAATTTGGCTATCCAATTTTTCATTTCAAAATGGTAATTTGAAGAGTATCTCGGAGTATAATGTTAATGATTAACTTTTTAAGATAAAAAGTATTTTACTTTTAAGAAGTCTCTTAAAAATGCTATAAATCGAAAGCTTGGACCGACCGTCAATTAAGACATGATAGCTTGGGACCAAGTAACCATATGGGATTGATCCATTTTCAAGAGGGGCTAGCGATTCAGAGCCAACCTACCTGTCTTAACACCTCTAATATTTTCCATTGCACAATACGTCACACTTCAGAAAGGGAAAGAATAATAGGTCAACTAATTTTGAAGAAACAAGCAAAGCAAGGACTCGGCATGAATATTTCACTAACAAAAATGTAATATTGGACATAAAACAATATAACGACATGGGCTTATACATTTTATTTTTGACATCTTATCTCAAGAGTTACATTCTAAAAGAATTCATTTAAACATAAATCTTGTTTGTGGTACATAATATTTGGTATATAATAGTGTCCACACATAATAGTGTCCACGCATGTGGATATCATTATTTACCAAATATTATGTACAAGTAGCTTTATCCTTTAAACATTGAGGGTTTCTTTGGTTATTATGTAAAGGTTTGAAATTATCTACTGAACACACAGGGAGGGATGTACTAGTCTTGATTTGGGAGGATAATTGTAAAGTCAATTAGAGTTATATCTTCTGAATCGAATTGAGCGGTTTTTCGTTAGTTAAATACCCGAACAGGTATCTGAATCGAGAATCGAGGAGTTCAATTCGGGTCTCGGTTCCCAATTTTTTCTTGTAGAGTTTTTTAGTACTAGTTAGTATGACAAATCAAACAATTGATGGTTAAATCAAATAGTTGGTAAGTATTATCAATACTTTAATATATTTTATCTCTATAATTTCTAATTTATATTTCATTTTTTTTAATGTAGACTTAGGGTTGGGCATATCTCCCAAATCGAAGTGAACTGAACTGAACCCGAACCGAATCGAGCGGTTCTCCGTAACTGAAATACCCGAACAGGTCTCTGAATCAAGAACCGACAGGTTCGGTTTGGTTCTGGGTTCTAGACCCAAAATCGAAGAACCGATTTTTTTTTTAAATTTTTTAATTTTTATATATGAGAAAGATTAAATTATTTTAACTTTTTAAAAATAAATTAGTAAAGATAGAGTTTATATTGAAAATACTGAGTTTTATAAGGGTATTGAGACAGATAATAAAATATATATTATATTTTTTCTTATTAAATCTTATTAGTTGAACAATTTTTAGTTTATTTATGTTAGTTAATTGTGATTTTTTAATTTTTTTTTTTTTAGAGTTTCTTAGTATCTAGTATAACAAGTCAAACAATTGATGATTAAATCAAATAGTTGGTAAATATTACTGTATTAGCAATATTTTAAAATATTTTATTTTTACGAGTCTATGACTTCTAATTTATATGGATCACCGATATTTTAGTATTACTAATTTACTAACTATTTTTTTTTTTATTTGTATACATTGATAAATTAATTTTATTGGACAACTTGTTATTTATATGTTATTAAATTGAAATACGTTAATTTGTAAAAGTTAATATTAAATATGTCGACTGTAGTGTTGTTATAAATGATAAAAAAATTAATTACAGAATGGAACCGAACAAACTGAATCGAATAGAACCGAACCCGAACGGTTCCAAAATTATATTTGGACCCGACGATTCCGTTTACTCACCACCCGAAAATTTTCGGTTCGGTTCAATTCTAAAGAGAACCGAACCAAATCGGACCGTGCCCAGACCTATGTAGACTTGAAGGTTTGAAGCAAATGAATTATTGATATCGATCACCGATGTTTTAATTTGTAAAAGTTGAGATTGAACGTGTCAGACTGTCAATAGTTGTACTTATGTAGTGCTGCTATAAATGTTAAAAAAATTAATTATAGTATAGAATCGAACCGAACCGAATCGAACCCGAACGTTCCAAAATTATATTTGGACCCGACAGTTTCGTTTATTAACTACCCGAAAATTTTCGATTTGGTTCGGTTCTTTTCAGAATCGAATCGAACCGTGCCCAGAACTATAATCGTTGGAAGAGATATATAGCCGTTAGACAGTTTTTTCAGTTTCGTTCTTGATGGCTTTTGGAGGGAATTTTGCATCTCTTCATGATTTTTTGGCACCAATTCGTGGGGTATTGATCAAAGCCTATAAATAGATGATGAGATGATTAATATAATTAACAACAAATAAATGAGAAATATTAATTTATTCCACAAAGAAGAAATAAAAGTCTTCTTCATCCATCTTCCAATTCTCCTTGTATTCTTGAAGTTTTGAAGAATTTCACAAGTGTTTAACTGGTGAATTCTCTACAAGGCTTGATTAATCCTTCGAACCGTTTACCGAAAAAACCTTTAAGCACCATTATTCAACCGAGGGGGGCAAATATCATTTGAGGACAACGATATAATGTAGTGTTTGAGCCTTCATGTTCGTGATGATCTTCTTCTCAATTTCATCTTTTTGTGATTATGTTTCTATGATTTCTTCTCCAACCTTTGGTGTTGATATTTTTCCAACACTTTACATCATAGAATATTATGATTAAGAACATAGATTATTTCCACAAAGAAGGTGGATCATTATTATTGAGTGCAGACATCAAGTACCTTAATAATATAATACGTGATCTTATAAGATGAGATTAGCTTCTTTTTGTTAAACTATAGAATCATGAACAATGTATCGAATCTCACTAGACTATTTAATTACTAAATGGATATTTTATGCTATTTTCTCAACATCTGCTTTCTTTCTATTTTATTCTAAAAAATCTCGACATTGGATACTGACTTTGTTATCATCTTCATTAAATGGTTAAACTGCCAGAATTAGTCACATGTAATCATTTGAATCAAATCTTCAACAATAATGCAATTCATAGTCAACGACTTCAACAGTCATCATTTATGGCAACTTATTATTTGATACATTGGTTTTCTATAATTCTGTTGTCTCAAATAAAAAGTTGTCCCATAGAATGATTTATGCAGTCGTTGACTATGAATAATATTAGTCTATCTTCGATGCCTATCAAATACAAGCCACATTCAACTATTTTTCAAATAAAAGCTTGATAAGTAAACAATTTTCAAAAATGGAAAGTAGTGAGACTTAATATAGGTTAAATGTTAAATGTTTCATTCAAAAGCTTAAACTTAAGATTTACTTATATTCATTCAAGTATTATCTTTGACTGATATAAACTCTCTCTCTCTCTCTCTCTCTCTCTCTCTCTCTCTCTCTCTCTCTTCTTCTTCTTTTCCATAAACAACAAGAAAAGAAATAGAGGGGGTTGTTAATTAAGTCCAAAGGATAATGGATTTGTCACTTCCAAACTAATGCGTTTCCATCTATCATTTCTCCACATTAAATTAGTGGTCGTTTGGTGGGATTTTGTTTTGCTTCTTGTACTTTAAGGGTGTGTTTGATGTTTATTTTTGAGAAAAAAAAATGTATTTTATTAATGTGATGGATGATGAATATGTGGTTGAAAAGGAAAGAAAAGTTATTGATGTGATTGAAAATATTATTTTATTGAAAAATGTGTAGTTAAAAACGAGTAGAAGAATGAAAATGAAAAATGATCATGTGTACCAAACACACTCTAAATAGTATTTGAAAACTAATTTTTACAAAAAACTTTCTTTTCTGCAGAGGTTTTAGTAGAAGTCAAATTTGGTCAACTTTCTCTAAAAACTCTTCCAAGAAAGAAACAATTTTATAAAATTCACCAAACGATTCCAAAAGCAATTTTTAAATCTCAAAATCTCATTTTAACTTCTCAAAAGTCATGTCAAATATGTCCTTGGAATAATAAAAGGTCGAGACAAGTAGATTTTTCTATCATATTTTTTCAGTTCTAAATCTCACTTCCATCTAGTTTGGAAATACTGCGCCGATAAGGAACATGGAAGAAGAAACAAAGGAAACTAAGGTGTCAGTTCCCCTCTTGACTCCATGCAAAATGGGAAATTTTTAATCTTTCACACAGGTTAGTTCTCGGTTGTCGGTCAAAAAAACCGTCTACGAAGGCGTGTTTGTGTGTGATCTTCCATATATCAGTTCATCTGAACTCATAAGTAGTAGTTCTCATGATCATAAACGAGCTCTTAAACTCTCTAAATTCTTTGCCTTTTTGGTAATTTGTATATATAAGAGGACATGTAAAGAACTTACTGTCCTGTTGAAGTTTGAAGTAGGTTAATTTTTGTGGATATTCTTGACCATTTTGAAGTTTTGCAGGATAGTTTTGGCACCTATGACAAGAACGAGGTCATACAATTTTATTGCACAACCGCATGGAATTCTTTACTATTCACAGAGAACAACAAATGGTGGATTCTTGATCGGTGAAGCCTCTGGAATTTCTGAAACAGCTCAAGGGTAACTTGCTGTACTGCAACTTCTAATTAGTTCTATAATCTGTATTTAATGAACAGAACAAAGCTTAAAAGCTTGATTTTCAGCTGCATGTTGAACAAAAAAAACATTTAACGGCTTTTAAGCTCAACCAGAAAGATTGAGGCCATACATTTGCATGATTTTAATTCACAAAACGATAGATTTAAAGTGGTGTAAGGATTGTTGAACCTTGTTAGAATACGGTGACACAAATTTTGTTTGGCCCTGCCCGAAAAGTTACGGTGTGACATATATGGTGAAACCAAAATTATGAGAATTTAAAGTAAGTTAAAGATCTAACGTCCAATTTTACGGTCTAATTAGCTGTCCAACCAATTATTTATTAACATGTCATCAATTTAGTGGGTTAGTGGTGAAGTTAATGAAGATAAATTTGAGACGACATATATATATCATCTATATATAGCCCCTGTTTAACCCCCCCCCCCCCCCCCCCCCCCCCCCCCCCCAATTCCCTTTTCAAAACTCTTTTTTCTCAAACTCATTTTCAACCACACATTTACACAATAAAATATTTTGTTCATAAATTCAAAATTTTATCATACATTCTCCAAAAATTCACTAGTCCAAAAATCATTTTCCCTTGAAAACTCTTTAAAAAGGGAGAGAAACAGATGCCTAATTTGAAGTATTTGTCAAAACACCAATCTCTTATACTCATGTTGGATATGGTGAATTTTCTTCTCTTCCCGTAGTTTTTCTCATCTTATATTTTCCCGTAAATCTGTATGTTCTTATTAGTTGAAGGCTGACTTTTGAGTTTACAAGTACTTGAGATAAGTTCTTCTTTTTTCCTGGTTGAAGATATCCACATACTCCAGGCATTTGGACAAAAGAACAGATAGAAGCATGGAAGCCAATTGTAAAATCAGTTCATGAGAAAGGGGGTATATTCTTCTGCCAACTTTGGCATGCCGGCAGAGTTTCAAATCATAGTAAACCCTCTTTCCCTTATCAAAGGTTTTAACCTTAATTAAACCAAAATTTGTAAAATTTCTGCTACAAAATTAACTATCTTTTGTTCATTCTCGAATTGAAGGTTTTCAGCCTAATGGTGATCCTCCAATTTCTTGTACTGACAAAGCCATCCAAGTCAAGCACAACAGAGGAAAGTTTTCACCCCCACGTCGATTGACAGTTGAGGAAATCTCCCAGGTAGTTAGCGATTTTAGAATGGCAGCCAAAAATGCGGTTGAAGCAGGTATTATATTAAATATATCACTCTAATGATCCACAGATATTCAGTATCACTAAATAGAAAATATGTCAATTCATGACTGCTTTCACAGGTTTCGACGGGGTAGAGATTCATGGAGCAAACGGTTACCTGGTCGACCAATTCATGAAAAGAACAAGTGAACGACAGAACAGACGAATATGGAGGGAGCATAGAAAATCGTTGTCGATTTCCATTAGGGATAGTAAGAGCAGTAGCAGAAGAAATTGGAGCTCACAGAGTCGGAATTAGACTCTCACCTTATGCCAATTACAACGACAGTGGAGATTCAAACCCTGATGCCCTCGGCCTCTATATGGCCGAGGCATTGGACAAATACGGCATACTGTACTGTCACGTCATTGAGCCAAGAATGATCACAATATATGACAAGCAGGAAACTAAAAGCTCCCTACTGCCTATGAGAAAAGCTTTCACAGGGACTTTTATTGTTGCAGGAGGATACAACAGGGACGATGGAAATGAAGTTATCGACAGGGATGGTGCTGATCTTGTTGCATTCGGGCGCCTGTTCTTGGCTAACCCGGATTTGCCAAGAAGATTTGAGCTTAATTCAGTACTCAATAAGTATGATAGAAGTACGTTTTACACGCATGATCCTGTCATTGGCTACACAGACTACCCATTCCTTGAAGACAAATCCTAGGAAACAAATTCATGTTAATAGTTGGAGTTAAGCACGTAATTTTTCACGTGCAAGCAATGCAACTATGTATAAATGGCGTTTATGTATGCTAAAGATATTCTGTTTTAAACTACCATCCTCCTTCTGAACTTGGTATCGACTACAATTAAACCTATGTTTGGTATTGATTTAAATCAAATTTTAATCTAAGTCAAAGTCAAATAATCAATATTAACCACATATTTCATGAGTTCCACAATTTTTCAATCATATATTTCAAAAACTTTTATCAAAATCTACTAAAAATCTAATTTTAATCGGAAAAAGTCATTTGTACACCATGATGTACATCCCCCTCACATGTTGAGGGGGCCCACATGAATTAAAGAACTGTGAGCCCCTTCATTTGTGAAAGGAAAAAAGCTTCTTGTATATCAATGGTGCACATCATTGTACACACCCTTTTCACATGAGAGGGGGCCCATGATGATTAAAATATTCGTGGCCCCCTCTCATGTGAGAGGGATGTGTACAAAGTTGTGTATCATTAATGTACACGAAGTCCCTCTCGTGTACAGCAAGGGTTGTACACAAGAGTGTACAGCAAGGATGATCCATTTTAAACTTCACCATATAGGAGCTAAATATGTTAGATGAAAGGTAGACATAGTCAAATTATTCCATAGACAAATTTAAAAAAAAATCAAAATAAGTAAATTCAATCGCACAATTTTGCTAATAATATTGCAGAAAGGACATTGCCACATTCCAGTCCTTTGATATGGTAAGTGACATTCATGGCAAAGTCATAAGTACCATTTTAATGCGTTTTACATTTATGTGATGTTGCAAAGTCAAATATTTTTTTTGTGGGGTATAAGTTCATCATTTGAGCAATTTGAAAATAATATACTGATAGAATTATTGTGTTGTAATTTAAACAACATAACGAGGTGATCAATTAGGTTCAAAATGTTAATTCTAGCTCATCGATTTCACGATATTTGCTTAAAATGAATTTGATGTCTTCAAAGTCGTTAAATGCATGCAGCGATTGTTTTTCAGGATAGAACAAATTTCGTCACCTAGCAATTTGCATGAGTTTCAATTAACTCAATGAAGTGTTTTCACTTCGAGCACAATATCAGAACGAGAAAGAGAGAATGGAATTCAAAGCAGAGAAAGTTTGCAATGAAAATTGTGTAATTTTTTTGGCAGAAGGACAGACTATTTATAGATTCGTTCGTGGCCATTTGAACATCCTTAAAGTCTTTTCGAAATAGTCATCACTGTTCAAATAGCCTCTAAACCCGAATGGATAGTACTGTTCAAAATAAAATAATGTGTTCATTAAATCGATTAACGGACGTCTGTTAAGTCGATTAATAGTCGACCCAGGAAAAAAGAGATAGTAAGAAATAAAAAATAATTATCTTTTAAAAATAATTTTATTAAGCATCCAAGAATTTGATTAGATATAATTTGACCCAAAATTTAAATAAATTTTGTCAAAAAAAAATAATATAGTACAAGAATCCATCGGCACCCGAACACGACTCTGGTTAGGGCACGTGCTCATGCTGTGTTGGCCAGATGACGATGGCACGCACATGTAGGTTTCTGACCTAACCCAGTGGGATATAGGTATACCTTATTCTAAAGACTATTGGTACCCCTTGGGGGACCAAACTCAATTGCCAAACTTTCACTATATAAATCAAACCAAAGTTTCCTAACTTTTCTATGTGAGATAAGTGTTTCACAATTTCCAATAAATCAAATTCTTTACTAGTTCATAGTTTCAATTGGGTTAATTTGACATCATACATTTCATTCAATTCTAAATAATTTTTAATAAATAAATATATTACATTAATCACCCCGCAGAGTAGATGGCCTCATTAAAATTGAAGTACGGATCCCACTAAAATTGGAGCTCAAAGTTGACCTAATTCACTAATTAAAACATTTCCAACAAAATATCCCATCAAAACAAGGGAGTACTTGTCTTTGCAAAGTTGCTTTTAACCTTATAGGTTAAATAAGTCAAAAAGATTAACTCTCAAGCCTCAAATCTCATTCTTCTTTAAAAATCTAGATTTTCTATTTTACCTTATCGAAAGAATTACAAACAAAAGATCTAGATATTGTCAATGTCAGGATAGTGAAAGTATGTAAATAACCAATTCAAGAAATGAGGGACAATTGATAAGATTCTTTTCTTAAAACATTCCAATTTTTTTGGAAAAGGCGCGAAATTAAATATGTGCTCAACATGGACGAAATGTTTATACCTCTAAGTTGTTCACAACATAGGACTCAAAGAAGACAAATTTGAATCACTTCTATTTGATATTCTTTTTTAATGTCATTGATATACAACTTCCAGAGTTATATGATCGAGTTTCAGAGGTAAATAACAACTTATTCAATTGTGTTGCATGTTCATGCCTGAATTATTCAATTTCTTTTTTAAGTAAGAACGAATTTATCAACGATTGTGTGAGTATTATTCTCAAGATTTTATATTGGTAGAGATGATGTGATCCATAGCATGAAGGCAAGTCCGAGCAAGGATCCATTTATCGTTGAAGAATGGCTCATGACTAGGTCACGAGTGAAGATGATTAAAGAAGCGATAAGATTACTTGTTCAAGTCACGGTCGACGAAATATTGATTGTGACAAGCAAAGAGACAAATTTCATGTTGGGCATCGAAGACGCACGATAGATCAACTTGATTCAAGCCATAGACGGTGAAGCTGTGGAATTACACTATGCAACCGCATAGTGCAACGAGACATGCAGTCGCAAGCCTTCACGCAAAAAAGTTAGTTGGGCAATTGGAGTGGCCTATGCAATCGCATTGACTAGTACTATACGGTCGCATAATTCAAATTGGTCATGCAATTTTTAAATTTCGCGAAATCTCCTATTTATGTTGAAACACAATTTTTTGGTATCTTTTAGTATATTTAGACTTATATTCCGTTTATCTAGGGTTTGTATGAGTTTCTTATGAATATAACTCATTATTTTCATTGTAGAACAACTTTTATCCTACATAAAATTGAGAGATTAAGTTGTGAGCATAATTTTGCTTACAAACTTTGTTCTTCGTTGAACTAATTCATAACTTATCAAGATTTACTTCTTGTGGTATTCAAACAATTCAGGTGACATTCTTGAGTCTTGTGATTACGGAGTCAACATATTGTCGGTCATTGTGTTGGTTCTTTTGTTCAATATTTTCAGATCAAACTCTAAACATTGATTCTTCGCTTTATTGGGTTTGAATCAATCATGTGTGAATTTTGTAGCTATCATTGCTACGTGGATTCGTATCAAGAGATCTTTATATTTGATGAAAAACTTGAGACATATATTATTGATATATGCATTAACATGATTTTGAAGGATTCCATGCATTTGGTGATCTTGCACAAAAAAATATTGTAATGGAAAAAATGAAGTCTACTCATTACTTTAACATTAGCATGAATTATTCGAGTTGTTACTACTACATAATAAAGAGGATTTTCTGCAATGAAAATTGTCAAGAATCAAATATGCAATTGAATTGGAGATCGGTAACTGAATGATAGTCCAATTATGTATATTGAGAATGATATATATTTGAAAATATTGATAATAATGTATTTATATGACGTTTTTAAAGTATGAAAACAAGTAGGCAACTCCTATAGTAATGTATTAAAAAAATTAATTTTAAATTGACTAAATAAATTAAATTAATTTTTTTTACCTCACAGTGAAGAATGTGTGACTCACAGGGAAAGACTATCAAAGAAGCCTTTGACTTACAAACCATTACAAAGTCACTGCAAAGTGAAATTCTTCCCTTATTTTGGTCCTTGAATTGACTAGACAAGCAACTTTATTATTGCTTTGTATAGGGTTTACCTAGGGATGGCAACGGTTCAGTTTGGAGTAGGTTCGACCAAAATTATTACCGTCATCAATTTTTTGGCTATATCATAACCGCATCATAACCATGTAAGTTGGTTCGGTTCGGTTCGGATGGTTAATAACCATGAAAATAAAATATTTTTTATAGGTCCGATCGTCAACTTGAAAAAAAAAAATTATGAAAAAAAAAATCAATGAAAACAAAAATGTAATACTAAGTCAATTTAACAAACAATATCCAAATTCTCTAATGCAAAATTCGAATTTAATAAACAATATTATCAACATAACAATACTAAATAATATCCTTGGTGAGTTAGGTTAGTAATATTAGTTGGACTTAGACGGGTTAGGGTGAGAAATGAATATTGGGCTGGACATAATAATAGAAAAAATAATGAAAAGTCAATTGTCCAATTAATTTTTTTTTTTAACGGTTCATCGGTTCGGTTCGGTTCGATTCGAGACGGGACGGGACGGGGTGGGGTGGGGTGGGACACAAATACCATATCCGCCCCGTCCCAAACCCATTCATTAAAATCAAATACCATATTCACTACATTGCGTCATCGGTTCGATTTACCACGATTTTCAGTTTGACAATTTGAGTTGTCATCCCTAGGTTTATCTACATTTTCTCTAGTCCTTCAACTATACCATCTACAAATATATTTTCGTAATAAATATGGTTTATTAAATTAAATCGTATTAAAAACTAATTTTCGAGTTACGTTATTTAATATTACGTACTAAACATGTTTTATTGTCAGTAGCTTGTTATATTGAGACAAAAGATGCAAATATACTTTAACGCTCCATTAGTTCATAATTTAATTGGTAGCTTAATTTTTTTGATTGTACGGATGTTTAAAAAATTATATTGAGTTTTCTTAACGAGTCTAAGCTATTATTGGTAGCACTACATATCATAGAATATTAAGTGTAGATATCAACTCCCTTAATAATATAATATGTGATTTTATAAGATGTGATTAGCTTCTTTTTGTTAAATTATGGAATAAGAATCGAGCTGAGTGTACATTCAGTCACACAGTTCGGTTGACAGTCCTCTCACATTTGGGGTGAGGCTAGATCTTAAAATAAGATTAAAATCAGCTCAATCCACCCCATGTGAGAGGATTGTGTACCTAAATATACACAAATTATAAGGCTGTACAAACAGCCTTATTTATGGAATAATGAGCAATGCATCGAATCTCAGTAGACTATTTAATTACTAAATGAATATTTTATGCTACTTTCTCAACATTTGCTTTCTTTCTATTTTATTCTCTAAAATGGACTTATTAATTATCTAATTTAAAAAATGGCTAAACTGTAAGGGCCAGCACGTCTTCAACGCCTATGAAATATCACATTAAATTATTTTTCAAATAAAAGTTTGACAAGTGCGCAATTTTTCTAAATGGAATGTAGCAAGACTTAAATTAAGTTTTGCCATACTATAGCATGTCAACCGTTTCATTTAGAAGCTTAGCCCCTGTTTGGTACCGCTTAAAAATTTGATGAACAATCATTTTTAATCGCATGTTTCATAGAATCCACAACTTTTTAACCATATATTCTATCAACTTTTTATCAAAATTTGTTAAAAATCTAATTTTAATTTCTACCAAACTGGGCTTGAAGGTTTTTTTCCAAAGAACTGCGTGTATTTGTTGAAAATCTCTTCTGTAAGCATATTCTTTTCCATAAACAACAATAAAACAAAAGGATGTGTTGCTTAATAGGTCCAAAGGATTACGTATTTGTCACATTCAAATAAACGCGTTTCCGTCCTTAATTTCTCCACGTTAAGTTAGAATAATAAAAGGTCAAGAACCAAGTAGATTTCTCCATCATATCTGTTCAGTTCTATATTTCAAGTATCCATTTAATTTGGAAATACTGCACAGCTAAGGAACATGGAAGAAGAAATAAAGGAAAATGAGAAGGTTTCAATTCCCCTCTTGACTCCATACAAAATGGGCAATTTTAATCTTTCACACAGGTTAGTTCTCCGTTTTGGTCAAAAAAAACGCCTATGAAGGCGTGTGTATGTGTATGATCTTCCATATAATCAGAACTCATCAATTGTTCCCTCGATCATGAACGAATTCTTAAACTCTATAAATTCATTCCCTTTTTGGTTAAGTGTATATATAAGAGGACATGTAAAGATCTTTAGAAATGCGCATTATAAAGTACGAAAAAAAATTATAATTTCATTCATTATACTGTCTGTATGACTACTGTAGGCTTAAAGTTTGAAGTTTAATTTTTTTGGATATTCATGACCCAATTTTGAAGTTTTGTAGGATAGTTTTGGCACCTATGACAAGAGCGAGGTCATACAATTTTATTGCACAGCCGCAGGGAATTCTTTACTATTCACAGAGAACGACAGAGGGTGGATTCTTGATCGGTGAAGCCTCTGGAATTTCTGAGACTGCTCAAGGGTAACTTGCTGGACTGCAACTTCTAATTAGTTCTGTAATCTGTATTTAATTAACAGAGCCAAGCTTAAAAGCTTGTTTTTTCAGCAGCATGTCGAACAAAAAGAACTTTTTAGCTGCCTTTTAGCTCGACCAAGAAGGCTAAAGTCATACATTTATGTTATTTCAATGCATAATATGATAGATTCAGAGTGGTGTAACGATTCTTGAACTCGATAAGTTGAAAGTTGACTTTTGAGTTTAAAAATACTTTATCCTCACTTACAAGGTTTAATTTTCCTGGTTGAAGATATCCACATACTCCAGGCATTTGGACAAAAGAACAAACAGAAGCATGGAAGCCAATTGTAAAAGCAGTTCATGAGAAAGGGGGTATATTCTTCTGCCAACTTTGGCATGCCGGCAGAGTTTCAAATTATAGTAAACCCTCTTTTTCTTATCCAAGGTTTTAACCTAATTAAACGGAAAATTATACAATTTCTGCTACAGAATTAACTCTTTTTTTTCGTTCTTGAATTGAAGGTTTTCAGCCTAATGGCGATCCTCCAATTTCTTGTACTGACAAAGCCATTCAAGTCGAGCACTACATCGATGGCTCAGGAGGAGCAAATTTTTCACCCCCACATCGATTAACAGTAGAGGAAATCTCTCAAGTCGTCAGTGATTTTAGAATGGCAGCCAAAAATGCGGTTGAAGCTGGTATCACTCAAATGGTCCATATATATTAATCAGTTTCACTAAATAGTAAATATGTCAACTCATGACTGCTTCCACAGGTTTCGACGGGGTAGAGATTCATGGAGCAAATGGTTACCTGGTCGATCAATTCATTAAAGACCAAGTGAATGACAGAACAGACGAATATGGAGGGAGCATAGAAAATCGTTGTCGATTTCCATTAGAGATAGTAAGAGCAGTAGCAGAAGAAATTGGAGCTCACAGAGTTGGAATTAGGCTCTCACCTTATGCCAATTACAACGACAGTGGAGATTCGAACCCTGATGCCCTCGCCCTATACATGGCTGAGGCATTGAACAAATACAACATACTGTATTGTCATGTTATTGAGCCACGAATGATCACACAATTTGACAAGCAAGAAACTAAAAGCTACCTACTGCCTATGAGAAAAAGCTTTCACAGGGACTTTTATTGTTGCAGGAGGATACAACAGGGACGATGGAAATGAAGTTATCGGCAGGGGTGGTGCTGATCTTGTGGCATTCGGGCGCCTGTTCTTGGCTAACCCAGACTTGCCAAGAAGATTCGAGTTTAATTCAGTACTCAACAAGTATGAAAGAAATACGTTTTACACGCATGATCCTGTCATTGGCTACACAGACTACCCATTCCTTGAAAGCAAATCCTAGGACTCAAACTCATGTCAACAATTGGAGTTTAAGCACGTAATTTTTCATATACAAGCAATGCAATTACGTATAAATGGCATTTCTGTATGCTAAAGCTATTCCACGTACAATGCAACATGTATAAATGGCGTTTCTGTATGCTAAAGATACTTTGATGCCAGGACAAGAAGGCAAAATTGTAAGAAAGACAAATTAATGAGTTGCTTTTTTCCCCCTTTCTGTTCCTATAAGTTTAACCCTTTATTAGATGTCTGGAAACGAGGTCTGGACAGCACAATACAGTCTTAAAGAAGAAAAAAGTTCAAATGTTGTCCATTTTACTGCCATGTCCTAACCAGTACTATGTCCAAACATAGCCATGTCTTAACCAGTACTATGTCCCAAACATTTCCGTTAGAATAAAGAAAAATTCTTCTTAATGATTTTTCCTCCTTTCCTTCATAAATACAGTCGAATAAATACTTCCTCCAATTTGCACAGGCATTTCAAGTTCAGAATATTATTGAAAAGACACAAACTATGTCATGCAAACAGTGTTTGAGCAGAAGCCAAACCTCTAGCTAGTTCAGGCAGCTGGCTTAAAAGAGCTAAATTTTGATACTTTTGGAATCAGTTTTAAGTTGCATCAACAAGCATATTTATAAGTTCTTCCTTGTAGAATTTTTCTGTCATTGTTAGCATAAAGATGTAATCCCAACGACGGTTTTCCTGGAGGAAATAGGATCACATTGTAGCGATATTCTACAATCATAGACTCCTTTCAACGTCAACAATAGAAGCTCTTTATTCTTGACTAATTGAAACATTGAGAGTAACATGCTACCACCAAGTATTGCAAACTAAGAACTAAACACAAAGGTAATTCTCAAAATTAAAGGGATATGAAACAATATATCAACTATAAGTCATGTGATTCACTGACTGAATTTAAGATTTTCATGGTGCACAGTCAAAGAACTACAAGCTATTTGTAGTACACCACAGATAACTAGTTACCATGACTTCCCTATCCAACAAGTCATTGGAAAAGATTAATCATGAGCTGGAGGAGGTTCATCGTTGGACTTCTTAGCTCCCTTACGCTCACTCCATCTTTTCCATGCCCACCGCAATATGAAGAATCCTCCAATAGCATAAACCTGAACAACCCAAAGACAATGCACGCGAATTAAAAGGAGAATGTTCTGAATCAAAACAAGAGGGAACGTGAAGTATTCGCTATGGTGCACAGACACTCCTACTGGAACCGCGTGTCCCTGTCCGACACATGTCGTGTCATGTCCATCACTGACACTCAGACACTCCATGACCTTTACTATATGTATTTTTCCTTCATTATCAAGTTTAAATGATTGATTTTATCAAAAGATATAAAGAATAAACATAAAGATAGAATATGTAAATCTACAATTTTAAAGAATTTAAATTAACATATCCGCTATGTGTCAGTGTACATGTCGTGTCAGACATACGTGTCCATGTTCGTGAAACATAGAGTATTGGTCTTTCGTCAGCTCTTAATTGAGGAGTTTACGTTCAGAGTTGGTAGTCATACTGGAGCAACTTGAACTTTCAAATTTTCTCTTAATTTCTATGAAAATGGTGCTTGTCTTGTTTTAATCATCTTTCTGGTTCATCCACTTTGGGCAGCTATATGGACACACTAAGACTGTTTCTGAAAAGGTGCAGTCAAGATCAATCAAGTTCATATTTAAATTAAATTCATCATCCAAACACTAGTAACAATTTAGCTAAGAATATTTATTGTTCAATTATCCATATTTGTGAACTTTTACAACTATCGTTCCTCCAGAAGAAACTTTAATCAAGTAAAAATGATGTAGACTGGTAGCTTTAACTCCTAATATCACTGGAAAAATCATTGTTTGTGAATTCTATTTCTTATATGTATCTATATAATGTGAATGACCAAGCACTCTCGTGGAAAATGTACGAGTGTCCAAACTTATGATCCATAAGCATTGCCATAATCTGGGTTATCTGACTTTAGGCATTAACAAAATGAATAAAAGAAGGGGGTGGAAAAAGAACTATTAAACTGTCATCGCAAAATAGATAGCTTCAGAGAAATTTTTGCCTCAATAGAAACATCATCTCAAAAAACTTCCATCTAAATGGTTGCTATGACAAAGGGAGCAGAAAGATATTAATAGAAAATTGAGTGCCTTCAAAAATTTCCACTGACTCTGCTCTATGAGGAGATATATTGTTTCGGTTTATTTTAAACTAACATAATATGGGCTCACGTACAATCTTAAAGTGAAATATTATAATTTATTTCTTCACATCAATTAACTCCTATACATAGAGTCAGCATCTCATTCTACTGGGAAAATATCAACAAAAAAGCAGGCTTACCTATTCCTTAACAAGTGACATATCAATCTAATTCAATAATGGAGTCAGATATGATTTCTATGACACAAAGGCTTAGAGAAATAACCACAAAGTTCAGAGCTTGCCAATTAACAATAAAATCTGATATCAACATAATCATCATACAGAATAAAATTTACCAGTCCTCTTGTGCTTATTGCAATTCATACCATATAAAATACAGATTATAAGATTTTCATGCCATAGTTGCCAAGTCCCAATATTCAACCCATGAAGAATTCAATAAGCTTACAGTTTTATATTTTACCTACTACATGAAGAGCCTTAATTCTTCAAACTTTACATTGTGGAGTTGAATTTTCACCACTCATATGCCATTATTAACTTTGACGTATCAGCATAATCAAACTATTTAAATTGTATATCATATGCATCATCAAACATTTCTAAATCTATTTTTCATACTTTCAGATTATAAATTATCATGTTTTACTGCCTAAAGATAATAAACATGATAGGAACCAATTACCACCCTTAGGAAAAACTGTAAATTGAGAAGAAAAAAAAAACTTATTAGTACTAAGCGAAGTACAATGAATGGCCACTGAAATTTATCCTTGGTTACCAGTTGCTCACCTAAAATAAAAAGGCTACTGAATGCTCAGTGAACTATTCACCCATTTACCCATCCATCACTATAGTCAGTTTCATTTGTACAATTGACAAAAAAAAGTACACGTCACAGATGAAAAGATGACGTGGTAGACCAAATAACTTAATCTCTCCAAGTCAGCAGCTTCTTCAATTTGAAACCGCTACTTCTCCAATCAGACAACCAAGAACTATCTCATGAAATCAAACAGATTGAAATTCACCCTCATCCTCAAATCATCCCCAAATCCTAGGGTTCCTCCACGAACTAATTACTTTAATTGGCAGCCCCAGCTTCTTAATCCACATCGAAGACGTTCTACACCCCCAATTAATTGAAAGTTTCGCAGTTCAAATTTCGTCCCAAATCAATCGCGAACCCCTCGATTTATTCCCCAAATAAATTTCTACAACTGTCAGATGGAAAATTTTCATCCTCATCGCAGTATTTCGAAGAAGGGGTCAGTCATTTTGACCATAGAATGAAATTGACGTTTGAAGAACAAGTATGGTTGTGTTGTAGCTGGTAGGTGGTGGTTGGTGTCTGGGAGTGCCGGTTTTTAAATGTAGAGTGTTTGTTGTTGGTGTATTGTTAGAGTAAGGATGTAGGTGTAGGGATGTTGGGATGGTGGTGTATTGTTAGTGTAGGGATATAGGTGTTGTTCTAGTTGACATGAAGAGGACTTCAGATTACCTGAGCAACTCTGATTCTTTAGATGCATCTTTCACGTTTTGAATTCTGAGTTCTTATTCTAATTCACTTCGAATTATTGATGTTTTCTGTTTTGATGTCATTTGATTCTTGTTCTGTTTTTTCAAACAGAAAGGGGTTGTGATCCATGAAAATTATACCATCAAACTAGCGAATAAGAATTGATTAGGCGTTGAGATTTTGGCACTGCCTTTAATCTCAGAAATGGTTATCTGAATTAGGCATCATGATCCTGGAGAATATTGATTGTGCATAAGCTAAATTGGCGAAGTTGTTATTTACAAACAATTTACACTGACGTGGAGAGATTTAACGGATTCCGTCTGGCACTTCATCTTTTCATCCAACATGTAGAACTGTATTGCCAATTGTACAGATGGAAGTGACAATAGTGATGGATGGTAAATCCAAGATAAGCTCTAAAATATCCACAAATTCCAACAGAGCAGATACTGGAACTGGAATATGTATTATCTCGGCCAAGAAAGGCACAATTAATCAGTGCACAACGTACAATAACACTCGACGCCTCGATTAAGATTTCATAATAAAACTAAAATCCCTCGAAAACCCAGAAATATTTCAGTTTCCAAGAATACCAGTACCTGCCACAAGATAACTGGGTTAGTATTCTGTTCACCCCCTTCAGCTTCTGCTTCAAGCTTCAATGGAGCCAAGGTCTGCCTCGGGAACTTCACAACAGCGGGTTTACTTTCATCTTCCACCACAGTTTCATTCACGGATGCCCCGATTTTACTCGGGTCGGATTCTGAAACATTATTAATAACAATACCGTTCTTCCTGGGTGCAGGCTGCTTGAATAATTGAATGATGTTTGAGACAAAAGATAAAACGGGATTATCTTGGGTATGGTTGTCTTCTCCTTGTTTTGATGAGTTTTTAGCGAAAATTTTGTCTTCGTGGGTGACGGATTGGGGTTCCGCCATTGCTGCTGCTGTGTGTGTAGTATCTTGGGTTTTGGTAAGAGGCGGAAAATACAAGACTGCAAAACTAGAGAAGTAATTGTAGTACAGCCTACAGAGCAGGTGGAGTGTACACGAAGCGTGTCGAACGAATTTCTGGCGGGCTGTGCACTGGAGAGAAAATTCGGGCCAGGCCGGGCCGCATTCTTTATTTTTCTTATTTTGCTAAATTCTTTTAGATATTTGAACACACCAACATGTTTTGAGATGGTCAAAGTAGTTGAATAAAAATTTATTTTATTTTTCTTAGTAAAGAAAAATACTAAGAAAAAGGACAAGTCGAGGGAAAGCAGACTAAAAAAAGTTCATTATTACTATGGATAGTCGTGTTCTTATTATCTATTCCATCAAATAGAAATTAATGAAAATACTTGAATAGATGGCACCATCACCATGTATATTGTTCACTATTAGATAGGAAACATATGGTTTGATCAAGAATAAACCGCATACAGCAAAATTTTGTTATAAATTGCTGAATGCAAGAAAAATCGAACAATTTATAAACTTACGGATTACGAGAGAAAAATTTCAATACAAAAAATGGGGAAACTTCCACCAACATATAGAGGGTTTAAGTACGACATAAATATCATATTTTTTTCTCGTGTCACTTTTGATTCATTGTGTAAATCTATGTTTTCTAAATCTCAAATACATAAGCTAAATCAAGAAATCATTGCTATAAACAAATGGCAATCAATTGAAAGGCTTGGAACAGGCATTTTGCAGCAAAACTGGTGGATACCCGTAGCTTAAGAAACCGTCGAGTTAGATTTTCCCCGAAAAGGTGATGCCAAAACATGGAGGAGATGCGGAAACGAATTCTGTAACTTGAACTAAGACCTTCAAGAAAAAGTTCAGATGGAGCACCCAACTGTTTTCCAATCCCCATGTTTCTCTTACCATATTGTCAGATTCAAAGAATGTGTTATCATCGTCTATTCACCGATTTTGAAGGGTTTCGATTGCCTTTTTCCACTGTGAGGCTCTCTTTTTTTAATCCTCGAACGACATGACTTTTTTTGGTTGCCAGTGAAGCATTCACTTATAATCGAATATGAATAAGAAAAAAAAAATAATTCCAGATAAGTATATAAGCAGAAGCATGTTAACAAAATAACAATGTGCATAAGCCCTGGTGAGGTGTGGTTCAAGAATTAGTGAAGATGTCGCAGCGGGTGAGATGAACCCCAAGATCATGACTTGGAATATGAACCAGGTAACATAACATTTTCAAGTTATAAAATAATGTTACGATGTTCCAAATATAACTACAAACTATGGTATTCCCAATAATTATCGACTCAGCTACATAATGAGTGCTCCACACTCATGATATTTGTCACTTAATTTATTATTTTGTTACCCTTGAGAGTATTTTAGAATGTTTTAATGTGTGTTTTGATGTGGTATAAGTTGATGAAATTGAAGGAAATAGGCAAAATTGGAAAAGGGGATAATTGTAAAAGATCCAAAGTTTGGGAACTAAAGTGCAAATACTCAAATATTGTGTCGAATCTTACGATGAAGATTCGAGAGTGCTAAGAGTCAATTGGATAAAGAAAGATGTCAAATGGATGAAATATAGTCAAAATATGATCACAAATCAATTTCCAACCAAAAAAGTTACGCTCTGAAGTTTTAGTCTCATATTGAGATCCGCTTTTGACATAACAAACGATTGAATGGGAGAATAATGTCTGAAGCAAAGTTGTATCCCTTTTTGTAAGCTTTCTAACAAACTTTGAATCACCTCAATCGAATATCGGACAACAAAGTTATGATAAAAATACTGAAAGAAGTGCAGTGCTAAATTTTCGCCTGAAACCAGGCGCCGAGGCGCCAAACTCGCTGAAAATAACAGAATAGGTGGCACCACAGCGCCTCTACAGTGGGGCTGAGGCGCCGCTCATGCGGGAAAAGAGTTTTTAATGTTTTTGAATTTTTCTTGGCCCAGTTCAACCCTATTTTCAAGGAATACAAGGTCAAAGACCTATTTTCTTCTACAATTCAAAGGAGCAAAATATCAAAAAAAATTCAAGGAAGGCAAAGAAGAACAAGAATAGAAGATTGAAGATCTACAATCCTAGTTTTTCTATTCTCTTCTCTATGTTTTCTTATATGAATTTTTGTATTCCATGGATTATATTATTAACTAAATTCATTGTCTAGGGTTAGATGTAACCGAACTTGAGATTATGACTTGATTTTGTTATACTTATTTCTATTGATTTTTTACTTATGTTTAATTATGTCACGAAAGTAATGCTTTCAATTAATTAGTCACTAATTGAATGAAAAGATGTTAGTCAATTCCGGTACTCGAGAGGGGAATTTAGGCATGATCACAGGATTGACACAACGTAAATTTTATGGATTTCGAGAGAAAGTATAGATTCTATGAAGCTTATTCCATAAAAGAATCATGAACTTGATAAATTCTTGATTTTAATTCGGAATAGAGATATTGGAATTAAAATCTATGATTAATTTCCAGCCAGCACTTGAGAGAGGAGAGAGAAATACATTAGAATTTTTACTTTTAAACTTGAAAAAACTGACTAGAATAACTGAACATAATTGAATTATAATTGATAGTTATGTGAAATCATTCCCTAGGCCTTTCCTACATTGATTTATTCGTATAAATTGCATTCTTTGAAGTCATCAACAAAATATCTTTTAGATTAGATAATACTATTGAATTGTGTAAACATTCATTCATCTAGATAAAGTGAAAGTTACATAATTATAATACTTAGTATAAAATTAAATTGCAATCTCTATGGATTCGACATCCTAACTCCATTCATATATTACAAAACTTGACATCATACACTTGCGACATAATCACGTCGTAGAAAACGCGTGACATTACATGAATACTTTTGTCATTCCATTTCAACGATGCAAGAGAAGGCATATTCTGTCACTTAAGAAATTCTAATTCTGGATTATTTTTCGGGACTTGCATTAATGTAAGATCAGAATTTGCATACTCTTTGCTATCTTCTTTCTATAGGAGCAATCTTTTTTATATAGCAATAGATACTAACTTTCCTGAAAATCTATTTGTTATATTCTTCTTCATTGGTTCAGAATTTGGACCTGACTTTATGGTGTGTAAAAACAAATTGAGATACAATGTGCTGCCCCCGATAATATTGAATTTATGATACACAAAGTTTCGTCTATTTGTCAATCTTAGGAAGAAGTTAGAAGTATTGGAATAATTGCAGGAGATAATACATACAGATAAGAGGAAGCATAACTTACAGTGCAAATTTTGAAATGTGAAGGGCTTGTGACCAGGGGCGGACCCACCCTAGGACCTAGTGGGTCCTATGACCCACCAAAAAAAAAAAAAATTTTGGGATATAACATGTTAGATGTTAGATATAAGTACAGATTTTGGGATATAACATCTATAAAGTATACTGTAATTTTTCATTATAACATGTTAGATATAAATACAGATTTAGATGAAAAATCAGAAATCTGGCTTTGAAAATGAATTTTAGTTAATTAAGATTTGAATTTAGAGAGATGTTGAATGTTGTGATTTATTTTGATATTAAGGTGTTGTTCTTTTGTCCGTTTTGCTGGTTTAGTTGTATGTTTGTTCTTTCTAAGGTTGTTAATTGTCAGTAGCAACGAAATGTTTTTACCTCTTGTAGTAGATCCGTCTAATTGTTGAAGAAACTGTTTGGTAGCATGGGTTGAGACCTCGAAATTGGATAGAAATTCTTGTCTACATATTTGAATTTGATTACGAACAGTCTAACACAATTAAAAAGTAGTTCTGATTTCAGTTTGTCAGCTTACTGCTGTAATTGGTCGGATGAGCGTTTCCGAGTTAATAATTTTTTCATTTTTACAGCAATTTAAGAATGGAAAATAATATGTATTTCAAACTTCTATCATTTTAATTGTACATCATTATGAATGTTTGTGTTACCCGCCTCCAGAAAAAAAATTTCGGGGGCAGCCCCCGTGCTCTCCCCTTCCTTCATCTCAATATCTTTCATTTTAGGACCCACCAGTTCTAAAATCCTGGATCCGCCACTGCTTGTGACTTGAATGCTCAATTCATTTGGATTGTTGGACCATATTATGTTCCCTTTAACCACCAGTTTTGCAGGGTCTAAGTAAATCAAATTCGGTTTATTGGTCAGGATAAGTTGTACTTTCTTGTTTGTGAGTTTCTGTAGTTTCTTGACCATGGAGATCATAAGGAGGGATTCACCGGGCTCCAGGAATTTTGCCTGTTTTATAGTTCAGAAGGAAATTTTAAGATATAGGAAATCATTTGACGCCAACGGAGACTCCATTTGAGATTTAGACAGCAACAGTTTCTTATATTCTCCAATGTGAAGCACTAACGAAATGATGTATTGTAAGTTCTGGCAAAATGCCAATGCTAGGACAAGTCATGCATCAGATTCTTAACCAAGCAAGCAATAATAAATCAAGATTCAGAATGAATTCTTCATACATGTTATTTAATCAAGCTTCTCTACTGGTAAACTAGTAATTTATATGTATATAAAGAAATGTAGAAGTGGTGATTTTTTAGTTCGTGTCGTGCATAAATGTGTGGTCCATCACACAGATAAATGGATTAAAGTTCCTAGACATGAACGTGACCATAAACAGGTCAACACCATATGGCCTACCAACACCTTACTCTTTATATGTTTTGTGTTGACATAAGCTACTTAACCTGTTAATTAGTATAAAGATGAAATTACAGTAGGTGTCAATTTTCTTGTATCTAATTACAAAAATGTCACTCTTTTTTTGGCATATCAAAAATGTCAATTTTGTACATTTTTACCCCTCGCTGAAATTTTAATACCATCCATATCCTCCAACAATTATACAGAAACTCTAAAAATGTCAGATTTTTTTAGCATGTGATTTTCACACGTGGCAAGTAACTCACTTATTTTTTGGAGGGAAGCTTGATATTATTGATCAATTCTTTACTCTAGTTTCAAAATGTCGGGTTTTGACAGTTCAAATGTCGTTCCCAACAGTTTCGAAATGTCTAGTTCGACATTTCAACTGTCGAGGGTCGCTGGAGAAGATGATACATTGTCCGTCTTTGAAAAACCTGAAAATATGAAGACGATCAGTTCCTTCGCCGACGTCCCTCCTGAGGACGATCATTCCTTCGTGTGCTTCCATTTTTTTCTATTATGAAAATTACAAATTTTTGAATGTAATATACATATATATTAGTATAAAATATGAAAATTAAATCATCACAATCATGACATTCAACTCATGTAATAAATACTCCAAAAGATTTTTGCAAGGGTAATTTGGACCTTTCACAACACAAAAGTGATATTTTTGAACAATTTTAGTGCAAATGAAAAATTTTGAGGGACTTTCAAAATTTGTGACATTTTGAAAATGATGAAGAAACAGGAAGAAAAACCCGCAAATTCCGGTAAGTGTTCCAGAAATCCGGTAATTCACCAAAAATAAGAACAGATTGAATTCAACAAGATTAAAATGATAAGAACAGAATTATAACAGGAAGCAATCCCTTCCGCGTGCCTTTATTAAAGCTACCGCCATATATTCAAAGAGACCCCCAAAAAGTGAATGATTCCTTGCACATGTTTATATATGAATGTGTACGTGTATGTATTTGTATATACGTTTTCCTTTTTCTTGGTTATCTGTATGTATATCTACAAAAGGTGTGAGCTTTATGGTTTTCTCAAGGGCCCTAAAAAGAAAGTTATGCAAGGAAGATGAACGGAAGGGAAGGAGATGTCATATGTAAATAGGAATCGAAGAGCACATGGCAATGAAAGATGGGTATAGTGCCATTTGTGTGTTCGTATTTTCATTCATTCATCCCTGCTTAAATTCTTTTTCTTTTATCTTATTTTGTTTTTCTCTTTGAATTTTGGGTCCATTTATATGGGATCATGCTCGAGTACGAAAGGTATACTCATTATCGGAGGAGAAGACATATGTTTTATTAGTATATCTTCATGCTGCTTTTACTCATTAATTTTAAAAATATTTTTGAGTGACTATTGAACTTTAACATGTTGCACTTCATCACTCACTCACCATATTTCATTAATCGTTGAATTTTTAAAATATTCTCGAATGATCACTAAAATTTAACATTTTGTACTACATCACTCATTCATCATATTTCATTAATTATTAAACTTATAACTTTGTCACGTTCTACTCACCAAACATTAAAGTACTTCTGAGTGATCATTGAACTTTACTTATTTCATTAATCGTTGATATACATTTTTTGTAAAATGAGAATGAAAAATATAGTCGTTATGGGCCCCACACAAGAGATGTAAAGTCAAATATGGTGGTTGGATGTGATGGATAACGGTCATATTTTTCATTTTTATGGTGAAAAATGGAAACCAAACGGGGGCAAAATATCATACACGAAGACGGTGTCATTATTTCCTCTTGAATTACCTTGTGACACACCCTAAAAATTATATTTTGTTAGTATTGATTAATATTATTGACTCTAAATTGAAAAAAATTTACTTCAAGTCTGAGATATATTTTTTTTATTTTCTTGATTTGAATCCACAATTTCAATCGAAATAAATCCTATATTTTATCTTCTCGATATAAATGAAGATTATAAACTAAATTAAGATTTACATTTAATTTGAAGTTAGCATTATTCTATTCCCTTAAACATAGCTTTTGACGACTAAACAAATTACATCTTATTAACCAATATCAATATTCTCTTGTTAAATTGAGAGTCTCATTTATTTTTTATTTTTTTATTTTTTTTTAATTCAAACCGAAACTCATAAAAAATCATCTTTACTCGAAAAAAAAATTAATAAGTTCGAAGACTATTTGAAAACATTTTAAAGTTCAGTAAGCAAAACATGACATAAATATAAGTGAAGATATTAATGGAACATGGTGGGGTGGGTTGAAATTTAGTGATCACTCAAAAGCATATTAAAGTTTAGTGACTTATGAAACATGATATGTGAGTGATGAAGTGCAAAGTGTTAAAATTGAATGATCACTCAAAAATATTTTAAAGTTTAATGAGTAAAACGTGGTGGAGATATAAGTCCAATGACTAATGAAATATTTAACTTGGGAGAAGACTCGGTAGTGCTACCTAGGGTTAGGTGGATAAGGGGTCTTTAACAATGGTCTCCCTTACCTTATACGCTATCAGTTGCCCTAATTTAAATTTTAATTTAAAGGTCAAATACGACCCCAACTTATTCGTTTTGGTAACAAGTTGGTCTTAAACCTTTAAAAAGAAACAAGTGAGGGCATCATTTAGTTATAGTTGTACGATGAGTTGACGATTCATAATTTCATATTGTTTAAATCATCTCTTTGTCCTTGCACGTGAAATTTTCTTTTTAATTTGAATTGTCCAAAAATTGAAGAGCCATGCTTTTATTAGGACTAAGTGACATTACACAAAGATTAGACAATGCATTATATGATATTGATTATACAACATTAATAGAAGGTTGAAGACCAATTTGGAGTCAATGATGAATTTATACTATGATGATAGGTTAAGATTATTGTAAAAGTTTTCTTTTCGGATTTTCGAACCTCTATTAAATTGTCTTGTGCTTCTCACATACATGTACAATTTTATAAAGTCGATAATGCTTTTCAACTTGGGTGAATTGTATTATTCTTTTATGAATGTTTGCAGCAATATTTTACCATTTAGGAACCAACTTGTTACTGAGATAACAGGTTGGGAGAATGGTGCATTTTCCTTTTGGGGAAGGTATAATTTACATCTTGCATCATCATTTTTATTCCGTCCCTTAATTGTCATTCCTTGCAGTTAAGCCCTCAAACTATAAAGTGTAAGCAGTAGAAAAAAGAGTTTACCGTGGCTCTAAGTAAATATCTGATGTCATAAAATGCTATAAATAGAAAATAGTCTGTGTCCAATTATGGGATTTGACTTCAATTATTTTCATTAACCCTATCCAATATCCATGAAGAGATAGGGGGGCCAAGCTGTCAAGAAATGGTCCAGCGTACATAATAGTCCCACACCCATGGCTGAGTCTAGCTGCTGTTTTTAATGTCAGAAACAGATCATGCGGGACTGTAGAATCCCATAGTTCCACCTCAACTGCCACAATAATAAGAGTCTACATAGGAAGTGAAACAAGTATATTGCCTTGAACCTCACTACACGTCCAGAACTATTCATCTACAGAACACGTACAGACACACACATACACGAGGAGGGTGATTTTATTTTTTGAATATAAAATACACATGGGGCCCACCCCATGTGTCTTTTCTAATTTTCTTTTGTCCATGAACAGTTCTAGACAAATAGTTTTTTCCATATTGCCCTTCCATATAGGGCACCCTCTACAGAATTGAACAACATTGAAATGAAAAAGAAGCTAAAATCTCATCTAATGTGTTGCTGGATTCAATCTTTTACAGCATACCAAACATCCCGTCCAGTGTTCAAGGTAACATATGAATCAGGAGAGACCATGGATATACAATGTTTTTTTCCAGGGGAAAAAAAAATACAAAAACAAAGGAAGAAACATAATTTTCATTCAAACCAATGTACATCTCACTTACATAAACTACTGATTAAAAGAAGTCCCAAAGCAAAATTCACAGTTACGGAGTATAAACAAAACTTGCACTGAGAAAAGGGGAAAAAGGGTACTACATTTTACCTGATGCTAGAATTCTTTCTTCACTATACATCCCAACCATCCTTTCGCCTACTAAAGTATGACTTTCGATGCGTTAAACTCCCATACAGATCTGAAAACTTTGTTAGGCAATTGCTTCTGACCCCGTAATGAGCCTGTGTGTTCCGGCTAATCGCAACACCAGATATTTTCGATGTATCAATAGCCCATGTGGGTTTCACATACTCGACAACCTCAGATAAGCTTACATTTGCATACAAGTAGTTCATAAGTACATCCTCGCAATTGAAATACTTATCCACCAAAGCCCTGCCAGCTGCAGCTTTCTCGCTCCAGTACCTCCCAAAAGCCATAGGACCATCCATGAAAGCTGCTCCCGTTAAGATAATGTTATATCCATTGTGGTTTCGAGCATGTTTTTCACCTTGATACTTCAAATGGTTCCCATTGACGAGTCGAGGATAAAATCCGACAATCCGATCGGGATGTTCACGCCACACCCCTGAAACCTCGTTCAACGTCATCACAAGTCATCATAATATCGTCATCAAGCTCAAGAACAGCACGGGTCTTTATTGATGGATCCATCTTGAATCGATTGTTCAGTGAGTTCTGTTCCTCTACTCTTATCCTCACGGGCACTGCTGAATCAAAATCACTGGATTGTGGAGGTATGCCTTTGTTCCACACCACTACAATCTCACGCACGGAAGAACATCTTGAATAATGCTTTACATATATTTTCAAATTCCAAAGCCGGGCATCATAGGTCATTGTTAATAAAGTGAACTGGGAGTAGTGACCATTCAATGGGTAAGGTTCGTGAGCACCACTGCCACCGTATATATTTTTAACTCCACTGCACATCAGAAAAATGACCACCACAATTGTTAAGACAAGAATGAGGGTCCCCATGCAAGTGTTTGGTCGAATTCTGGCACGAAGCATTGAGCTTGCTCTGTTCAGTCGACTGCAAAAAAGACGCAGCTTGGAAGATAATAAATTTGACCTCTCCCAAGCCAAGAAAGAATCGCTTCTCTTTCCCATGTTGTGTGGGCACCAACTTAAGGGTACTATGCATTTCACGGCCCCAACTAGCATTCCCACAAGTATGACAAGTACAGAAACAGCAATAAGTGCAGCTGAACCAAGAATAAAGCGACGATTTGCATCCCCAGAAGGTACTCGGTCTCCATCCAAAACCGCAATCCACTCGCCAGAACTGAGCTGCTGTACATCAAGGTGATGGCCGCGGGCCCCATTCCAGGCATTTCGTCCCTTACTCGACTCCTCGACACCCAGGGGAACTTCAACTTCTTTGAACTCTTTAGTGGACAGAACTTCAACTTTGAAGACACGTGTTCGTCGCCCATATGTCTTTCCACAGTCTTGACCAACGCGATAAAGATTTCCACTATACACAAATGGCCTGCCTCCATTCCGAGCTCCCATGCTCTTGTCTGTGTTATATATCGGGTTCTTTTTATGCGGTTTCCAAGGACCATGTGGATAGCTACTATACCAGATTTCCAGTTGTCCATTTTTTTCGGTGCCAATACCACTTTGATCAGAACCAAAAAGCCAGAACTTCCCCTCATGAGGAATTATAAAAGAATCAACCAGGGGCTTTTTCATAATTATCTTATCGAGTGTCCATTGCATAGGAAAATTAACCGCTCGATATAGACGAAGTTCCCCTTTCTGACTGCCTTCAGGCATCATGTATATCTGTTGGAACAAAAAAAAAAAATGGTGGAAACAATGAAGGCAATCCCCTAGGTATAAATGTTTCTCAACCAAGTAAAAAATCTCATAAAGAGCACAACATATCCCTTGTTCTAAATTCAAGTTTTACATTTGAAAAAAATAAATAAATAATAAATAATAAATTATTAGATGAAACCTTAATTAATTGAGATCATTACATTGCCATAGTAGTCAAAGATGTACGGGTAAGAGAGGTGCCAGTCTTCATCCAGAGCAATCCCCAAGTGCTGCCATGTTGCTCCCTTATCAATACTATAGGAAACTCCAATATCTCCTTGCATGGTGATTGAATTCTTTGTTTCATAGAACAGGTAAATGGTATCTCCCTGAATCATGTGGTCAAACATCTTTAAGTTATGAGCCATGTAACTGGGAATATTCAACAACAAAAAATGCAACTATTCCATTTGACATGAAACCATTAATATGTAAACAGAAGAGAAGGTAGGACCATTAATATGTAAACATAAAGAGAAGGTAGGCATCCTATATTAGAACCAAACAGACTTCGAGAAAATATAGACAAAAGATTCATAAAGGCCATACACAAATGTTCCCCGACTCTCTACTGAAATTTAAGTAGGAAGTGCTCAAGTCCAACTCGATGCTACACAAGGTTGAAAATCGTACACACATAGATATGCAAACACATCCCAACAGAATGCAACTCTGTAAACCGGCAGCTTAAATGAGAAACTTGAACATTGAGAGATGTGACTTACAATAATTGCAGCCACAGGCATCTTTATAAAAGACAAAAAATACTCTTAGAACTCAAGGTTATTCCAGCACATAGCATTACACACCTTTATTCCTCTCACCCTCCCATCCCAATGATGTATCAAGTGCCTTGAATTATACCATTAACAAGAGGAACACATCATGGTTATCGACAATGGCAACTAAAGACAAAAAATATCTGATAAAAAATGCCTGTTAAATTTCTTCACAGAAAGCATGTAAAGGGAATAAAACAATGAACGAGAATAGGAAGGTTGGAAAATGATGTAGAGGCAAAAATGGCGCTCCAATGATTTATTAGAAACAACTAAAGCATTACAATCGATTGATCATGATTAACGAAGGTCCAGGTGGGGAAGGCTGACACTTCGCATTTGAAAACACGAGATTCTGCCAATTGAAGAGATCATATTATCCCCCACAGCATGGAGAACTGAAATTTCGATTTGAAGAGTAGTTTGTCATAACTGACGCTCTTCTAATAATTGTACATGGTTTTAAATGCCAAAAAGAATGCATAATGAACAGGATAAAGTAGAACGGCCTTAATTGGCCCATAATCAAGAGCCCGCAAAGTTCTCCTACATCTTCCAATTTGTAACTGCCTAACTGGTATCCATTTTTATAAGAATTTTCCCTGATTTCAAATCTGGGCAGAACATGAACTATGAGTTATCTGTAATTATTAACCAACTCAAGTGTAAGATGGACATAATCATTTTTCATATTATCTGGATCGAGAGGGTTCGTCCAGCTCCTATTTTGTCTTTTGCTGATTTTCAAATGATGTTAGCTTCAGCTAGTAGCTCTCATTTGTTGGTTTTACACCGGTTTTACTCTCCTAATTAGGCAAAGTTTACTTGCTTATCAAAGAAAAACAAAAGAAAGCTAGTATGCATAATAAACAGATCTATTCTCTATGGAGGATGCTAATCATTCAGAATTTCAACTGTATGGGAAAACACATGAATCTGAGCCACATCTATATATGCAGGCATGTATTTTTGTTAATATGGTGATGGATATATAAGTACTTATTTACTTGTACAAGTTCTCATTCAAAGAACTGGAGATCACAGAAAGTACAAAACACATATATTTACTAATAGGACTAACTATAAGTAGGAAGTGACAATCCACTTTTTTGACTTGACTAAGCAAAACTTTCTCTTCCTACCCCCCCACTGATGCGTGTATGAACTCATGAGCCATGGGCCCATGCCATATGGTTCCATTTCTAAAACCCCACCAATAAATTAAACATGACTCTAAAATTGGCTTAACTTTGCCTTCTGGGCAGTCTTCTTGTCCTTGAGGTAGGCTACCCAAAATCCCTCATAATAATTTCTAAGCCCCACCAATCAATTAAGCATTACCCTAAAATTGGCTAAACTTGGCGTTCTTGTCCTTGAGGTGGTCTACCCAAATTTCCTCATCACACAAATTCATTTCCAAGTAAATTTTTGATCAAATACTCTCGACAACATGCCTTTTCCTCTATTTTGAAAGAACGATTGACTAATTCTTTTATGAGAATCTGATTCAAAGAGAAATAAACTCAAAAAAAGGAGAAGAATTTTATCCGCATAGTATCTACTGGACCATCAAATTATATTGATCTCTTGTTTCTCCTCCAAAGCTAGCCAATCAGAGCCCGTATCTTTTTTTAAGCACCGCTTAATATGCTCTTAACGAGAATTTTCGTCAATAAAGTATATTGCCAACCTAAAGCAAGAAAAGAATAAAGAACCAAAGGTCCTACTTTGAGAAATTGGACTCTTCACCTTTTTTCCTCCAAAGCAAATTTAGACCCCAACCCACTTGCCCTAATCTGAAAAAGTTCCCATAGTTTGTTCATCTGTATGGACTTTCCTCTCCATTATATTATTCCCTTGACCTCATCTGCCAATTAAATATGATAACAACAAAGAAAAACAATATATGATTGAATTGATGACCACTGTTTGACCAGCTCCATTAAAGCTGACCAATCCATTAAGTCACATCAAGATTTAAACAATGGAAGCATGGAAATAATACAAGATTGGAAAACAGAAATGATACTTACCAATAACTTATCACTAGAAAAAATAGTTTCATCACTCTCACATGCCTAAGTGAATAGCAAATTTGCACACAAATGTTGGTCCATATTTGCAAATAAGAGATCACAAAACCAATTTCTTAAGGTACACATCAAATCAGTGTATTGTCAGTTTCGGGGAGCATCAAAGAAACCAAAGATTTAGGAATGCAGTCATATTGCAGCTTCTAGACTAGTCATTGAATGGTACGAACTCAAAACCGAAAGCTGCAAAAATTGCAATTCCAGCAATGGAATAAGCAATTAAATTACTGACTTCCACGTAACTAGACAGACAAACAAGAAATGAAAGAAAACAATATATAGTAAAAAAAAAGGACATTACCTGTACATAAAGGAATGGGTCTGCTACAAAATTGCTGGGGAATCCTATGCTGGAAGGTGAAGCACAAGTGACGACTGGATTAGCTACGGGCCATGCTGCACTCGCATCCTTCCACATATTCATCTGGCCACCAATTTTCACAGGAAAAAATTTATGATTTTTTTTTTTTGGGTCAAAAGCCCAGCATCTAAAAATCCCTAAATAAATCAGAATTTAAGCAAGACAACCTAAAATGTATTTATATGCGGAGTATTTGTCAAATCCTCTGCGAATAACAATTTCAACAGAAAACCCAGAACCTGAATAAAGTAGAAAACTCAAACTCAGTTAAAAATGTGTAGAGATTACGAAATAACAAACCCCACCCACTCAGCATCTAAAAACATATTTTAAAAAAATAGAACTTAAATTCTTCTAGCTCCTTTATAACAATGAAAAAGCAAAGAGCAATCACTTTTCAGGATATAACAATTAACAACTCCCAAAACCAAAGTCTAAAACAAGTAAATTAAATAAATTAAATTTCAGCCCAAAAAAATTGTAGAATCTCCATTATTCAGAAAATAAAAATATTAAAGTAAGAACCAAAGAAAAGAATTAATCAACAGTTATTAATTCCGTGTGATTACCAGAAAAAGAAAGGGAAAAAAAAATACTTGGCAAAAACCCAGAGCCCAGAAAACCTCAAAAAAAAGAAAAATGAAATTGAAAGAAGATATAAAGATCTATTTTTTTTCTTCAAAATGTACACACGCGTGCATATAAATGAAAATCAAAGAACTTACTTCTTCAATGGGTTTGAGATTAAAGGGAGAGTCCCCATAGAAAACGCCAATAGCCCATGAACCCTCATTGTCCGATAGGCAACCCATGGTCGTGATCCCCGTCAGCCAATTAGCCGTGAGCATGAACTTCGCATACAGGCACCCAATAGACCCCAAAAACGCAAAAGCTAACAGGAAATACGCAAAAGTTGACGACAAGACACATGGCCCATTGTTATTGTTTCCATTTTTTACGGTACTATTTTTAGTACCATTGTTACTGTTAAGCCACCGCCACCTGCACCACCCGCCACCGCCTCCGGAGGTAACTATTCCACCGGAACCCATTTTCGACCACAAAATTAAAGACGGACTTTCCGGTGAAGGGCTATAGGTGGACTCTCCGATATGGATAAAAGAGGGTAGAAAGAATAATCTCTCTATTACCACACACCAAAGCCGACGCCGGCGTGAAGATCTCACCGTCACTGTCTAAGCGGCTGCTTTGCAAATAACGGCAAAGATAGAAACGGTGGCATTGATTCTATCTACATCTATATATTAATAAAATAATATTAAAGAGATGTTTGGAGGATAAAGGTTTTAATTTTTGCTATTGCTTGTTTGATTTGACCCTTTTTGCTCTTATAAAAGTTAAAATTCGATTTTGAGTTGAAATGTAATGAAACCGCGGACATGTTTTTGGAAGAGATGGTGGATGATGACGTCAGCAACATCTTGAAAATTTCTAATTTTTCTTTTTAATATTTCGTGCCTGTCTGTATTATGTCATAAAAGTAATATTCCTAGTAATCATGAGAGTTGTATCTCTTATAATTCTAATTATTTTTTGGGAAAATTGCGGTCGCGATCTCTAATTTTTACATTTTTTATAAATTTTATTTCAACTTTCAATTTGTATCATCACGGGTCTCAAACATTTCAAAAATATGCATATGAGGTCCAAATGAACCGTTAATTGACCAAAGAATTGATCTGGACCACAACTTTGACTAATTTTAAAAAGACAAAAAAATAACTTTACATTTTTGTACATAAAATAATTAAATCAAAAATTTTTAAAAATAAAATAAAAGGAATTTACCCCAGCCCCTACACCTAACCACCTACGCCCATCCTACTCTACCCCCATCCTCATGAAAACACAAAGACTAATGGTCGAGGGGTAGAATATGGGTAAACATTGTCTTCTTCCTTAACTCTCACCCACATTGGTAGGGCCCAAAGGCCGATCGTCATCGACAACCACAACACTGGTAACACTTCCCAAAGGCTCTCGCCACCACTCAAAGGCCGATAGGTAGAATATGACAATAGAAATGTCGATGTGTAGAAAATGAAGTCAAAATTGGAGCAATTTATGACACAATTGGATCAATTGTGGGTACACCCACATCGTTCGGTGTTGCCGACGGATAGTAGTTTGAATTTGGTGGAAAAAGAGCTCCAATTTCATTAGTTTGAAGAGGCAGAATTTCCCAGTTAGCGAGCGATTTCGGGCAGAATTGCAGTCCAAAATCGGATCAATTAGAGGCATCAATTGAAGTAATTGAGAACACACTAGCGGTCGTATGATGTTGCTAATGATTCGTATGTTGCCAATTTTGTGAAAAATCATTCCCAAACCTATCAATTGAAGGAGATGGAATTCCTTCGTTTTGTTGTCGAAGTAGACATCTATCAAACGAAGCTATTTTCGGATGATGTCTCACCATGAATTAAAACACCTGGGTCAGACGAATTGATTAGCAACGATGCACAATCGTATTTGTCACCGGAGTTGTCGAATTTTGTTGCCTCTGTGTGTGTATGTGTGTTCCTTTTTTTTTTTTTTTTTTATTGTACTATGGGCTGGAAAGTGACAATGGTGAGTAGGTGGTGGTGAGTGGGAGTGCTATGATGGCGGTGGTGGCGATTTCTGATAAGGTATCGTCGGAGAAGACGACCTGCAATGCTATTTTGATTTGGGGATTGGGTTGGGATGAAGTGGGATGGGATGGGGTAGGGTGGGTGGGTGGGTGGGGGGTGGGTTTATATTTTTATTTTTTGGGTTTTTTAATTTAATTTTTTAACATATTTAATATGAGAAAAATACAAAGTACTATCTTGCCCTTTTCAATTTGGTCAAAATTAATTAAATTTTGACTTTTTTTGGTCAACTAACGGTCAAATGAATGGACCTTAGATGCATATTTTTGAAAGGTTGGGACCCGTGGTTGTATAAATTGAAAGTTGAGGTAAAGTCTGCAAAAAACGCAAAGATTAGGGATCGTGACTGCAATTTTTCCTCTTTTTTTTTTTATTTTATAAATAAGAGATTTAGATTCTTAATAAAATACACAGGTTTATTGACTTCTCTCTATTGTTATCTATTTCTCTCTAGTTTGTAACATGTTATCAACACGATTATCTCAAAATCTAAGTAAAATAGTCAAATTGTAATAGTTTTCATAAGCATAATCACGTGTTATATGTACCAAAATTAATTTGGTGACTTGTGAATTCTTTCGATGTACATATGTATTATAACGAGGTGATTTCTTCATAATGATTTGCCTTAATACAATTGTAAGAACGTTCATTTTCAACATTCTATCACATGTGTATTCTTTTTCTACATATATCTAATTCTTAATGAGTACAAATTTATCGAATACAAAAACAAACTTAAAGCTATTTTTGCTAAATAGATATCCGGATACAAGATTCTTGTGAATGCCTGGCACGTGTAGAATATTGTTGAGGATGGGTTCTTTACCAAATGTCATCTTCAAAGTAAATTTTTCTTGTCCTTCAACTTTGGAACTTATAGAGTTCCCCATAAAGAGTTGTTCTCCATTCAATTCTTAATAGTTGGAGAATATTGTCTTACTTGTATAAACGTGATGGATAGCACCAGTGTCAACTCACCACTCCATTGAATTTCGAACGATGTTATACTTGAAAACAATTGCAGACAAACTCATTTCTTGTATCTCTTCAGACATGTTGTCTCTTTCAATCGTGTTTGTTTGTGCGTTCTTCTTCGGCTTTCAGCATTTGCTTGAACGATATCCGGTCTTTTTCCGCAATTGTAACAGTTGCCTCTAAACTTCTTGGCTTTCTTGGAGTTGTCTCTTCTCGGTACATCATCGAAGATCTTAATCTTTTTGTTGACAACTTTCGAACCAATTTCAACAAAGTTTACTCCAAGTTGGACAATAGTCCTTCTCGATTTTCTTATTGTCTTATTCAATCCTTAAGCAGACTATAAGTTCCTCCAAATTCATTTCCTTGTGTTTGTACTTGAGATATTTTTTTAAATCTCTCCACATAGGAGGAAGTTTCGGACATTGGAGCTCAGACCGAGGATTGCCTGAATCCAATTACCTCATTATTCTTTTCTAATGCATAAAATATTATCGGTTGCATAACATGTCAGTTCTCTGCAATCAATCTCACTATTTGTTTATTGTTCCACCAGAAAAGAGCTATTTCCGCCACTTGTCACATAGCATGATTGATACTCTTGAAGTAGCACAACATTATTAATATTTTAAAAGAATATTAATTGTTCTAGAAGTGCATGATATTACAATATTAATACTCCAGAAGAATATTGATCAATTTCTATGTAAAAATAAAATCACTAATTAAATTACTTTATTTATTCACGTGTCCATTCTTCTACATACTTATTTATATATTGATGTTCTAGTTAGAATCTACTTGCTCCCGAAAATCATAATTAAGTAAAATCCAATACAAATTATATTTTTGCTTATGAAGAGTAAATCTTTACATAAATTTATTTTCTAAATAATAATATATTATAGCTCCTAAAGAGCAGGATATCAAAATTCTAATATTGTAAAACAATATTGATGCATTGCTCTTGAAGAAACAGTAGTAAAATACAGAGTGGTCTCGAAGTAACACATCTCAAAAAATATATCATGTGTAATTTATGAATTTTTGTTCATCATTGAAGGAAAACATACAATTCATGCCATGTGAACATTGACTTTTATATGATTATATCATAGTTAATCGTATTTTCGAGAATTGACCATGTTTTCTTTGCTTGATTGAATAGTTATTCAAATGGTAAATATTGTATTAAATCGGAAGTTCAATTACTAAATGTATTATATTTGGGACGATCGGTTAGATCGTCATTGAATCGATAATGATGCGAAGTTGAGAATTAAAACATTCAATAAAGAACAAAAAGATTCCTCAATCAAATAAATTCATATATAATCTTTGTTCTCTTTATTGAGAATTGATAATTAACTATCACTAACTAAAGTTGAGACTAAATCCCTATATTTCTGATAATTAATTAGGGTGATATACGGGGCCTTATCACCCTCCACGTTGACAATTTAGATATTATTTGGATATAATAAATTTGATACATTATTAGATAATTGCATAGTGTCGCAACCTAAAATTTGCAAAATTATTGCTCAAGTTTTAAGTTATTAGTATAATTTTCAGATTACGCAATCAAGGCGGAGTGTCTTGTTAATGCTAGTGATCCTAAATAGCAACCTTTTAATAAGTGTTATTTGTGATGTCTAATAAATAATTTAACACTATTACTTGTTGAATGTCCTCAATTAATTTAATAGAGAACAAAGTACTTCTTATTTCTATTTATGTAATGTTATTATGCATTATGTCAACATCAAATTCTCCCCATTATGATTGGCCTATGATCAAAGCCTAATTTTTTCATCGAATTACTTGATAATGTAATGTACGTATAATTAATCCACCACGTTGCACCGAGATAAAAAAAAAATGAAGAATGCTTATTCCAAACAAGTGGTATTTTATAAAGTAGTTTGCTGATTTTCAATTTGACTGAACAATTCTCTCAGCATTACGAGGAGAAATTAAGAAGTTACAAAAATGCCCAAATTTATCATTATATAAATCCTTGCAAAAAAATAATTTGAACCAAAAGTTCGATAGATAATTCATTTAGATGCATTTATTGAAAAAAAAAAATCAACAATATCTTACACACTAGTTTTAAATGCTCGAACTCAAATCAACGGTCTGGAAGACAAGTTAATATTATATTTGATAAATCTATAGTACACCTAAAGCATAATGATATTTGATTATAATATAAAAATATTCAAATGAAAATGAAGCAATTAGCAAAGATGGTTCTGTTAAAGATGCATATGCTCTTGATGAGTATTTAGACATAAAATATGTAAAATCTCATAAGAGGATCAGATATCTGAAATGTTAAAAATTGTGATATCTCAATAAGTCATGTCATTATAAAAAAATATAATCAAAAACGAAAAATTGTCGACAATACTTTTACATATGATGTATTGCATTATTTAACGAGCAATCAAAATAAATGCTTTGAAATATAACGATCGAATTCATTATTGACCAAATAAATGAACATAATCCTAAATTGAATTTATTAGAGAAACTTGAAATTTCTGGAATTGCAGTTCGAAAATCTAAAGGTATATACATATGTGAAAAGGAAATAAGAAAAATGAAGTCATAATATGTAATGCACGATTCTCGAGATAATGAATTTTGCAAAAATTATGGTGGCTGAAATACCAAGTCCATGTCATATTTGCGATGCATGAAATTTGAAATACGTGATAGTCAACTCATTTAGCATGACTATTAATGTTAGACGGAGGAGTAAATACGCGTTGTACTATTTTTCCCTTGACCAATGTTTTGTCCAATTGAATTTTCCTGGTAAGGTTTTTAACGAGATAACTTTTGTAACGTACTTAAAATAATAATATACTATTTTTCCTTCATCATTATTTTTTTCACGGTGTTTTTTCTTAATAAAATTTAACGAGACATATTCTTTGTATAATAAATGTTCATAATATACAAAATATTTACTCTCGCAATAACTATTATATGTATGAAACTTTCGAAGAGATCAACAAGAGCTATTTTTTAATCATTATGTTACTGTAATTATCAAGTTTTGTCTCACTGAATTTTCTTGAAGATATTGACTACACGGTATCAATATTGAAAACATTTACAAACAAAACATGAATGGCTTTATACAAGAATTAAAATTAGGGGGAGTAGCTGTACTATTTTTTCTTCGATCAAGTTTTGCCTCGCTGAATTTTCTTGACGAGATTTTAACGGGACAATATGTTATTGTCAAAATTATTTTTACTCTCATTTTCATTTGTTGACATTTTTATCCCATTGATCTCTTTTTGCTAAACAATGTTTCAATGAAATAATTATTATACAAATAGTCATTCACGTGGATTATTATAAATATAGTAGTATTTTTAAATGACATTTATACCCTTACAGTCCTAATTATTATGACCGTTATATCACATGTAACCCTAATTCTTTTTTTCTTTTTTCTTTTTTTAACTTTGGTTCTTAATAAAACATACAAGTTTATTAACTTTTCTTTTTTGTTCTCTCCTTTTTCTTTCTAGTTTATAACAGTGACGTATTTATATGCAATTTAAAAGTCGTTAATTTTAGCCCTCGTTTGGGCCCCATTATTTGGTAAAAATAGAATTCAGATAGTGTATTTTTGGAAAATTTGTGGTTGAAAGTGAGGGAAAATTTTAGATTTGCGTATAATATTATTTTATTAAGAAAATGTGTTTGAAAAAAAAAATGGGGCTCAAGAGTGATTATATGAAATTAATTTATAAATTGATTTGTGAAATATTAGCTAACAATATGCTAACGTCATTTTTGTAAATTTAGTGACCAAAATTTAATCATCTTCAAGTTCAATGAGCATTTGAAAATATTTTTCAAAATATAGTCAGCGATCGAGTATATTTTTCAAAGTTTAGTGAACAATAAATGACATTTTTTTACATGACAATTGAATAACAGCTTGAAGTGACAGTACGTGTGCATTCCGTTAGTCACGTCACACATTTTGCTAGAGGGTTGAAACGAATGTTATGTTAATGAGTAACGTCCAACGTTTGAATAAATTTAATAATCAAAATTTGACATTTTAAATGTCAGTGAGCAATCGAATATATGAATATAAGTTCAACTATTATCGGGACAATTAAGTCTACTATCTGACTTGTACATACGAAATCTAAATGTTATTATTTTAATAGAGAGTGAATATATGACATTAATTCATTAAAATTGATTTGTCAAATATTAGCCTGTGTTTTGGCCCCGTTAAAATTAGAACTTATTTTTCTCTTTCTCTTTATTGATCACACATTCTCCAATAAAATATTATTACACATAATTTTAAAAATTTATCTTTTTTTTTAATCACACATTTTTCAAAAAATACTATTTCAACCATTAAAAATAAATAAAAACGTCAAAAAACGTGTCAAAGCTGCCCATGCCAATTTCTTAATCACAATTAATGTTTTATGAAATAATCAACTGTTGAATCTTTATACAAGTGCTACGCCGGCCCACTTCATAGCAAATTAATTAACACTAATCCCATGATTAATGCAAATTGTTGTATGGCAGTCATTTGCCAAATTGAATTTGAATAAAATGATAAATTCCACAATATACATGTACATAATAGTTTACATAAACATTATGTAATGAAATATGATTGTGTCAAAAAATTCTCCTTTTTCACACATCACATTTATGTAAACTATTATATAATACTTTATATACAAATATCATTACTCATGGTCAAATAAATAAATTTATGCGGTTGACTTTGGTTGAATCGTTGGCATTGAACTAGGAGGCCCCATGAAGTCTCGGATTATAGTGGCCCAACTTTTGTCATTATTTAATGCGGAAATTACATCATATCCTACATTAAAATTTCAACATTCTAAAATCAGGTTAGAAGTTTCACAATTCAAAAATCAGATATTTCATATTTAAAAATTAAATATTATAATACAAAATTCATCCAACCCTAATTATTTTCATTTCCCCGTTCTCTCTACATATTTCCCTTCTCTATCTTCAGTGTTGACGATCCATTCAAACTCCAACAACCGGAGATGAAGGAGATGCTTTGACCGACACCACACCACACCACAAGCTCCCGTTGTTGGCGTCCTCTTTCCATCCTCCCTCTTTTAATTTCCCTGCATCTTCCTCTCTCTCCTTCTCTCTTCTCGGTCTCTATTATTCTCTCACTCTCCCCCTCATCTAGTACCCAAACCATCATTACCGGCGACGACAAGGTGCAGTGGTGCATTGCTAAAGGAACGTCGAGTTACTGAAGCTGCGCCCAGCTGTCCTCGCTGTAGATGGTGCAGATGGCGCAGCTACGTGCAGTGAACTGGCACTGCGACTGCTGCTCAGAGTATTGGGGTGGGTTGGTGGTGGTGGTGAAAGTTTGTGGTTTGTGGTGATTGACGACGTGAAAGGTTGCTGATGTGGTTTTGAAATGATTTTTTAGGGTGATTTTTTTGGTGTTTTCTTTCGATCAACTTTGTCGTTGTTTGGGTGGTTGGTGGTGTTGTCTTTGGGAGGTGGTGGTGGTTTAGGCAGCAGCGGTGATTATGGTGTGATTTAGGCGGTGCTGAGATGATGGTCATAAGCGTTGCTGGTGGTTACAAGCATTGTTGGTGGTCGTAAATTATTTGGTTGACTGTGATCATTAAATTGGTTAATCTGTGATCAATAAACAATATGTGACCAATGGAAAAGATGAATTGTGACCAAGAAATAACGCGTGATCTAAAAAATTGTTATTTTGTGATCGATATTTTGATATTTTGTGAATGTTTAATAAGTTGTGACTTAAAATATTTGTGATCTGTGACCGATAAGAAATTGCGACATATAATTTTTTTTATTCGTGACTGATGAAGAAATTGTAACATTTACAAATTTTAAATTATGATCGTAAAATAATTTGTGATATTTAAAAATTCTAATTTATGATCGAAAAATAATATGTGAGTAATTAAATTGTGCATCTGTGATCGATGAACAAATTGTGACCTATAAAAATTTTGAATTGTGATTGTAAAATAATTTGTGAAATTTAAAAATTCTGATTTGTGACCGAAAATTAATGTGTGACTAACTAAGTTGTGAATTTATGACCAAATTATATAGATTTGTGACATTAATATAATTAATTAATTAATTAAATTATAAATAAATATCTTATTTTTGAAATTTGAAACTTTTATTCTTAGTTTTGAAATGGGTGGTAGTTAACCTTTTAGTTGTGAATTTTTTCCTTATTTAATTAAGCCACAGTCTGAGCACCATTATAATTAGTTTTTGGGGAAAAAAATGTATTTTATTTAGGTTAGGTCGGATCGGATCGGATCGGATCGGGTTGGGTTGGGCTTCGGTTTATGAGTTAAAATCAATCTAATTTAACCTAATCCGATGAATTAAAAAATTTAATACTTAAAATGAAAAAAAAATCTAAATAGACACAATAATGAAGGCAAAAGAATAATTTAGAATGCATAAACGTCTTTTTTTTTATAGGCTAATTGTATGAATACTATGTACAAATGTAAAATAATTTGATGATAAAATAAAAAAATGAATAAATTTATTTATAAAATTAATTTTTTTTAAAAAAAATTCTTATATAGATTAAAAATAACAGAAATTTTCATATGATTTCAAACTTTAAAAATTATTCAAATTCAACAAAAACAATCAGATCCAGCTTGAAATGGCCCAAACTCAAACCGATTAACCCAATCCAAGTTGGGTCGTGTTTAAACTAATATTTGGGTTGTGTTAGCTTTATTTTATATGAAACCGATCATGTAGGGTTGAGTTTGTGTTAGATAAAAAATAATCGAACCCAACCTACACCCATTCATATTTGTAATATTATTTTTTTGAAAAATGTATGATTAAAAAAGAAGGAAATTTTTTAAATTTACGTGTAATATTATATAGAAAAATGTGTGATTGAAAATAATATAGCAAAAAATGGACTTTGGAATTAATGAAGCCCAAACATGGGCTAATTGTATCTTTATGTAAAATTAGTAGGATGTCAGTCTCATTATTCTCAGATTTATTCTTGGGTAATGATAAAGATAAATAAAGGGCTTTTATTTTAAGATTTTTTTTAATATTTTGAAATTATTTTATGATTTTCTAACTTGTCTAGATTATATTTAGTTTGTAGTTTTTAATTTCAGGTCACATAATTAGATATTGGGAAAATTTCATCATGCGTCGCTTATTTTACTGATTCATTTCATGTTGGTCATATCCATCTTCTATTTGTTTCACTTTGATTACTCATCTTACATTTCAGTCTTAATTTGATGGTGCAATTAATAAATGTGTTGTTTGTGACTGAATTCATAATTTGTTGGCAACACAAAATCATAAAATGGGTGGTTAAATTTAAATAAATAAATAAATACACACACACACACACACACACACACACAAATACATACATATTTAAAATAGTCAATTTTTTCACGACATTTTCAAATCACATTTGAATATTCAAATAAATTATCCTTTTGACATTAGGATAAATCTTCTTGGCCAAGGGCCTGGCCAAACAGGGGGTGATACGGCACCTCCCTATTGGTCGAGTGTCTGCTTTGACCAGGCTCATAGCCATATAGCAAGGTTGTTGACATCATTGTAAGGTGTTAATAGATTATTCGTCATATTGATTTGTGTTAATAACATAGTCGAGCGAATTTTACAATGTGATATACAAAATGTGATTATAGAAGAAAATCATGTATTAAAGTATATGCCCGTTTGATACTCATTTTTTCTCCATAAAAATGAAAAATATGACCGTTATCAATTACATCCGGTCATCAATTTTAACTTTTCATATCTTATGTGGGATTCATAATGATTATATTTTTCATTCTCATTCTAAAAATAATGTAGATCAAACAGGGCCTATATAAAATTTAAGATACCAAACATATCGTCCCTTTATTTAATTTTTAAGTTGCAACATTTAATGTCCTATTAGTAATAGATAGATAGAGATAAGAGAAGGTGGTGCATCATATGATTGTGAAAGAATTTTCTTAAGAGAACCTAATAATTTGGACAACTTTCCCACAAATAATGTCATTCCTTACAAATATATTTCTTTTGGGACCCATAATAAGAAATCTTGCACTTTCCTTTAAACCAAGAGCAATACCATGTGACTTGTTGCAATGGAAAGTTTATCGAAGGTCACTCGACTTCTAGGTTTCATGCAAGCTAGTCACCTAGTTTCAATTGTTGTGATTTAATTATGAACTTGTACTTTTATTTCAATTTAACTATTCAATATTCAAACGTTATCAAAACTAATAGAGTTCGCAACCTGATTGTATGAATAGAATACGTGACCTTACCAATTGGTCTGCTTCCGCATTTTGTCAGTTTTGGTAACAATCATATATTAAATTGGATAAAAAAATATCAGTCGGTGACCAAATTAAAACAAATTTAAGTTAGGATTTGCAAACATACAACACCCTTGTAAATGGAGTGACTTGAGTGAAAATTGTGACCTTTTGACATTATCTTCAACTTCGGGTACTTTAGTCAACAGAGACATTAAAGGATAGGAGAAAAATGAAGAGAGACAAGACTTTTTAAAGTCATTTTCAGTAGAGCCATCCGACCCCATCAGGAAGGGTTTGATAACCTGCCTGACAACGCACACAACAGTGGGGCCTTTTTTTCTTTAAATTTTTTATTCATGCGAATCTCATATAAATTCTACAAGCACGTGCGTATCGATCAAATTGAGTGTCAAAGTCTTTCTGACAAATCAACTTAATTGTTCTTAGTATCAAAATTCGAGACAGAGTCGTTTTTTTAGTTGACAATAAAAATATTATCTTGTAACTACTCAACCTCATGTATTTCTACTAGCTATTTTCTTCTTCCAAATTATCCATACAGATGTCTTACGTCTATCTCTTTATTTATTTTTAATTGGCGTCGCCACTTTAATTTAAAAGGAAAAAGTAGAAAATTCAAACCAAATTTGCACGAGAACCTTCTAGCTTTTACATAGAATTTTTAAGACAAAATATGAATATGAGTCCTCCATCTCCCGTTTGACCCCATTAAATTTATAATATATTTTTCAAAAAATTACTATTCCAAAAATTATAACATCAAATAATATCAAATAATTGGACTCAAAGCTTAATTGATACTTCATAGGATTTCAAAGTGCACTTAAACAGCTCAATACCCCATTCATTAGAAGCATCACAGAGAAGTACGGCTCGATAAAAATCTCGAATCAAATTGGACTGAATTGAGTAGTTTTTCTTAAGTTAAATACCTGAACGTGTTTTTGAATCGAGAACTGATAGGATCAATTCGATTCAGTTCTCGATTATTTACTCTAGATCAAGAACTAAATAAAAATTGAATCTCCTAAATTTTTTTAAAATTTATTTATTCAAATAAGTCAAGTTATTTTATTATTTTCTAAATAAATTTGCTAACCCAAAAATATGATTTTCTTATTTCTAATTTTCAGTCCAAATCCAATTTAACCAAATTGATATAAGTTTTATCCAAATATATTATTCTACTGTAGTGTCGTTTTTTCTTGAGAAATCGAATTGAAGTTGGACAACGAACATCTTAATTATTGTAAACTAGCTATCGTCCTCTTTATGTAATTTTTACAATCAAATCTATGAAAAACTAAGCAAACAGAGACGTAAAAGACACATAAGATTTAACTACGTTATTTTCTATGAGATATGATTGTACATGTCATTAGTTGAATTAATGTAATTTTGAAAATATTAAAAAAATTAATTATAGTACAAAAGTTGTGAACCGAATGGAACAAAGCCCGAACGATTTCATAATTAAATTTGAACCCAACGATTCCACTTGCTAAATACTCAAAAATTTCAGGCTGAACTGAGTCGTGCCCGACCCTACAAAGAAGTTACGAGTTCAAATTCCAAAGGTTGAAATTTTAATTTGCAATTAACTTTTAAAAAAAATAATGAATTTCACTATCTACATTTTCTATTTGTAATTTATAAGATTGCATTTAACCCTTATTTGACTCCCTTTAATTTTTCCACATTTTCTCTTTATTCTTTCTAATAACATATTTTTCAATAAAATAATATTACACGTAAATCGAAAAAAAAAATTCTTTCTTTTTTAACTACACATTCTCCCAAAAATTCTATAATACATTTTATCCAAAATTATTATTATAATGTGTGTCAAACAAGGGCTAATAAAATTACAAGTTTCAATGTTTCTTTACTTACATTACTCATGTTAACATTGAATATTTTAACTATTGAATCTAAAAATATATCGATCGAAAGATTAGGAAAAAATAATAATTAAACGTTGAGGAAAGTAAAATAAAGAGTTTGTAATGTATCTATGTATAAAAAAAGTTTACTCTTTAAATTTAAAGGCGTTCTCCATTATGACCAAGATTCTATATAAAAATAAAAAGTATCTTGAAGATACTCTAACATGTTAAGAAATTTAGCCCTTGTTTGATTATGATATTTTTGAAACTAGTTAAAGTTGAACGTGTATTGCACGTTATTCTGAAATATTTTATAAGTACTGTGAAAGTAATATTTGATACCAATTTGTTGGAGGATTTGATGAATCTCAAACAAACTAAAAAAAGGTAAAATTTATGATAGAAATTTAAGAGAAAACAAAAAATTATACTCTCAAAACTGATTTTTATGATTCAATTTTTTTTTATTATTTTTTTTTGTGATGATGAACTACTACAAATTAATGATCAATCTTTTTATATTACATTTGATACATAAAAATTAATAGTTAATACATGAATTCAAACACCCATTAAAATTTATAAATAGAAATAAATTCATCTATAATAACTTTAGATTCATATATTTCAAGATTCATTGAGTCTAAATTAATATGAATGTCAATTAATTGAGAATTAATAACACGAATTTCATAAACTACACATCGAAAAACGAAAAGTAAGATTTATTGAAATAATTGAATTGTAAGAGGGTTAAAATCGTCAAAAAAATAATTCTTACTTGATGTGATATTTTAATATATTATAGATTATTTATTCTCAATTTCATTTTTAATTAAACATTTTATTAATAAAATAATTTTATACCTGAATTCATAAGTTTTTCATATTTACTAAGAATATCATTTTCATAAAATCACTTTTTAAAATATCAAAATCAAACAAATGGCTACAAATTAGATTGATAAATTTGATTTACAAATTATGTGTTGACAACATATAAAAAAATCATTTCAAAAATAGTTTTTGAAATTAGTGAAAATCAATGGCTTAAATCTCGACAGCACTTAATTTATAAACAAATTTTATCCAAGTAAATTAATTTGACGAACAATGGGATGTTGGTCTAATTCCGTGTATCTTGCTTTGCAAGAGAACCAGCACATTCTCCCACATGGATAAGAATATCCAATGATCTTCTAGAAGATGGAGACTTCTTCGACTAGAACATAGTCGACAATGGATAACAAAAGGAGCTTCTAAGTGTCTCATGAGTAGGAAAATAAAGCTCTGTTTCATTTTTTTTTTTTTGGTAAAATGATAATAAAAAAGTATAGTCGTGTACTATACATAAAAGATAAAAAAAAATAAAAAATAGTGACTAAATAAAAAATATAGCCGTTTGAGCGTATGTAAGTTCACTCATATGAAAATGTCTTTTCAATAAGGCCCAAATCTTAGCTTTGTTTAAAATGGCTCAAAGATGGAAATTGTAGATTTAGTTAAGAATCCGTTTGATTGTAAATGTAGAATTTGAGTGAAAAAAAAGAATTATAGAGAATTAAATTATCTAAAATTTATAATTAATTGTATTTGATTGGCATAATTTTTCACATTTTTCGTTTGATTTTTTTCATGTAAATTGTTAATATTTGAGATAAATTTTTTTACAATTGGGGATAAAATTTGTTTGAATTGTCAAAAAGTAAAAAAAAAAAAAATCAATTTTTTTTTTTTTTATGTTCCTTTGACTTTATTTTTCATGCAAATTATTAATTTTTGGATAATTTTTTTTACAACTAATTGTACAATTTGTTTTTATTGCAAAAAAAAAAAAAAAAAAGGTTGGAAAAATAAAAACCAACTAATAGGTGGGAATTGATTTTCATCAAAAAATGGCCAACGGTACACGTGTGACCAAAAACAAGAAAATCAATTTCAAGGCAAATTCTAGATATCAAACAACAAAAAACAAGAAGTTGAAAAATGTTTGGCTAGTTCTAAAGAAAATTTTCTTAATCAAACAAGGTCTAATTGGAAAAATGAAAGGAAGGCTATCTATGTCTTTTCACTTTGTTTGAAGGGCTCCCATTGAATCAAATCAGTGTTTTAAAAAGCGCGCCTAGACGCGATGCGGGACCAAAGCGCAAAGTCAAGTGGTTTGGCACCTTATTTGGCGGTCAACGGCGTTCGTTGACCGCTAATGCGCGCCAATGTGCAATTATACGCGCCTTTTTATTTTTTCATTTTTTTTTTTAAATACATTTCTTTGAAAGCTGATTTCTTGAATTTGTCCCATTTGAACGGAAGATATGGAGAACGAATTAAATGAAGAAGAAGATATTGAGTTGTAGTCCGATAAAGAATTGAATAAAATTTAAGTTCCTATGCTGTTTATTTACTATTTTATATTTAAATATGAAACTTATCCTTTTAATGGAAACTTTGAAAAAATGTATAAAGTTCTTATAAATCTGTTTTAAATGTTTAGTAAGCATTATTTTTAATTATTAAATGATTTTTTAATTGATTAAAAATTAAAAAAATATTAAAATAAGAAAAATATTTTTTTACGCTTAAACCTCGCCTAAGCTCGTCTCGTCCATAACTTGACCTTCACACATTACGTTTTTTAGAACATTTAGCCAAACTAATTCAATAATCTGATAAGAAAAAAGGAATGTGTGTCGTGAATAATAAAGAAAAATTACTTAAAAGTGATTTGTCGAATAAGCTATTTGAACCACACGGTACAATTAGCAATCCTTTTACAAGCAGTGGACTTTTCCTATGCCAAACCATATAAGGTGGAATCCTTATGTGTGAAATGAAATAAATACCATAAATTAATTACATCGAGTAAATACAACAAATTCACATGCTATAACTTTCTTTTAATTTAAAATTAATATTTATTTTTTCATTTAATATAACTATTTTTACACGAATTACACAAACACATATATTTTTATCATATGTTACTTTTATTGAAACCGGAATTTAGCCCAATTAACATTTTAGGCCCCGTTTCTCATTCTTTGTAGAATGATAATGAAAAATATAGCCGTTATGAGCCATACAAGAGATAGAAAGTAAAAAATGATGACTGTATGTGATTGATAACGATTATATTTTTTATTTTTATGAAGAAAAATGACTATCAAAAGAGATCTTAGTGTCACCATTAATTTTTATTGAAAAAACAACATTCTATAATGGTGACATTTTGTGTTACATTTAAAAATTTCACTTTTCACATTGGTCAAACTTTGTGCGGACTACTCTATTATTTGTTTTATTCTTAATTTTTGTTTAACCAACATCATTTGCGAAGCACCACAACTCACAACCTACCACCAACCACAGTCACCATTGCTCTTGCACTACCTATCACCATCCCCATCATGAAACACGGATAATACATTATCTTACCTATCTGAAACAACTCTATCACTCCCAAAAATATACAAGCAACACATGTTATGTCTTAAATCGCAAATAACCCATTACATCATTTGTCTGAAAATCATGCATGACCATTGCCGCCGTGTCGCCGCCGCCGCCACCACCACCACCACTAGAATTCGGACCCACCACTATCATCTAAAAATAACTTAGATAATATTCCGTGGCCATTCTTGCTGTCTTGAGTCGCCATCTTTCTTTATAAGCTATTAAATGATTTCATTAATGTAGATGCTATGTAATTGGTTCTCAATTTTTAGTAACTACGAGTTTAATAGGAGCGTCCATATTAGTTCCAACATATTGTCGTTTCCATCTACACCCCGAGCTAGTTAAAAAATGAATCATTTTTCGCAATTTGGTCAACGCTGTACCCTTTGTTTATTTAATACAATAATAATAATAATAATAATTGTTGACCTGAGAAAATGGGCCAACGGGCAGGGGCGGACCCAATGCAGGACTAGTGCAGGCGGACATCTGCACTGGATCCATCCCTGCTGCTGCTGGCTTCGATGAGAAATGACGAAGACGAGACGTGGTGGGATTTTCAGTGGCTTTAGTATCACTTCATCTTCATCTTCTTATTGGGCTTCATCTTCAACTGAAGGTTCTGCAACAACAACCACTGTAGGGAATTTTTCTCATGGGAGAAGTAAAAGTTGGGGATGGACATTTGCAAGCCCAATGAGAGCTTTCAGCAAGCCATCAAAGAGGGATTCTTCTTCTTCAAATAAGAACGCTACTCCTAATTTGGCATCAATTTCTTCATTGTTAGCTGCTGGGGGATGAGAAATTAAACAGAAAATAGTCTTAATTTCTAAGTGATTAGCTGATACAGTTTATACATTTTTACTTATCACTATGTTTATTAATGTTTGTCATGGGTACGCTTATTTATCCAAACTTGAGCGTACATTTTCTAATTTCGTCCGCACTGAACAAATTTTATGGGTCCGCCCCTGCCAACGGGTATCGGACCCACTCATGCAGACATGAACAAATTTCGGCATGTTTTGGCAAGAGATTTGGTCGGAGAGTTGTGACAACTATGAACGCGGGTGATACTATTTGACACGAGACATGAATGTTCGGACATCGATAAAGATGAAAGATGATAATAAACAAACAAATTATCACCAATGTAGAAATACAAACTCAAGTGGTCTTCGTATCAAAGAAGGAAATTGAGTCTTATGTTGAGTGTCTGCTGTTTGTATATTAGTTTGTCCATCCTTTACAATGTTACAAGAGTTGCTATTTATAGCATTCAGACCAACGTGGTTGCTGTTTGATCATATCCACGTGACTTTATCTGATTAATCGAAGTCTCACATCACTCTATCATATATTAATTACATTGACAACTTATATTGACAAGGGGTCAACTGCCTCACATTCCTATTTTGACAAGTTTGACACTTATTAATACAAATGTTACATCGATCATTCCTAAAATGCTCATTAGATATGCTTAAAAGACAATGAGCACTTCGACTATCAGAGAGAGAATTTCGGATGCGAAGAGGTTCGGCTTTGAGAGAAAGCGTCTCGGTAAAAGAACCATGATGGAGATAGCGCCTTGGCCGCAAGACAACTTTTGTCTTTTCTTTATTTTGATTTGGTTGACTGACAGATATCTGCACGTAATGCCTCCATGTGGCCTCTATGGAGAGTTTATATATGAGGAGTAACAATAGTCCCTCAATTCTATGTATGGTCATTTATGTAATACATGGACTTTTGTGTTATATTGAAAAAAAATTGTAAGGATATTTATTTTTGAAACATTTATTTTTAACTCACCATAACAATAATTCTTCAAGTCTAATTTGCGAATATTTATATAAAAATTAGAGTTTGTAAATCAAATTTAATGAATTACTGACGCGAACCCGGTTAGCACGAACGCTATCGAACCCACATGAGAATGAAACGGATCCCAAGAACGCCCAAGTACGACCAATGTTTAAGATTTAACCTCTAAACGTTGAACCAAGCAACCGAAGGTATATTAAACCAGCGACCTCTTGATCACAAAGTCTCGAAATCTCACCCGGATAGTTTTGAATTTTGAACCCAACAAGATGAAACAAGTAACCCAATGATAACGATGATGCAATGAACTCCTTGCTCACAAATTGAAGAACCCACGACCCAATATTTTGAACGCCATAAAGATTATTCATCTTTGATAAGTTCGATAAGGATTGTCCATGAAAGAACAAAGGAGAAAATCAAAAGCTTTATTTTAATTCATATCAAAAGGTTATTTTTTACAATGAAAAATATAAATCCTATTTATACTAAAACAATAAATCCTAAAAAATATGGAAAATACCATATCAAAGAGTCCTAAAATAATAAACTTGCTAAAAATAAGAATTCTACCAAAAATAAAATACTTTATGAAAAAGGAAAGTTTCTTCTAATTATGGCATGTGTCAGATCATATTATCCCCTCTCTCTTCGAAATGATTCGTCCTCGAATCCAATCCTTGAATGCTCAAATTGTAGCCCTTGCCTCCAATCAACTCAAGCACATGGAATGGTCCATCTCCTCTTGGATGCAATTTGGACCTCATTTGGCCTCGAATACGCCGTCTCCGATTGTAAACCCAATCTCCATCACACTGATCAAAGTGCTCTCGCCTCTCCTGCTTAATTCGCCAAGTTTGAAATGCTTCAAGAACAACTTTATTTGATGAATATCCATGTATCTTCCTTGCATTACTTAGCTCATGCACTTGTTTTAGTATCACGTCCAATGTGTCATTATTACCGTTCTGATCATCTCCTTTACTCAGCTATTTGCATATAAGATTTCTCCAGTGCCTTTGAAACTCCATCGTCTCCTCAGGAATCACAAAGTCAATCTTTAGCAGATAAGAGAAATTCAACCCATTGCACAAGAAATCTTTCCAATGCCCCTGAAATTTCGTTGTCTCATCGAGAATCACAAAGTCAATTTTTGGTATTGAAGAGATTTCCAATTGTTGTGACACCAACTGATGAACATTGCCTAGAACGGATGGTAATTCAACATGATTGTTTGCTGGGGCCAAGTGGTAGGATTGTTGGTGAGTTTCTTTCACATGTTGCAACTGATGCTCCATCCCTGGGTTGGTTGGTGTTTCAATGGAAGTGTTTTCTGGAACTAAATCATTGGTGACGTGCACAACAGAATTATTCAAAATAGGGAGGGAATTGTTAGTATTCACCACGGCCTCCTCAACTTCAGGCTCTTTTCCATTTAAGCTCACTTCCAATTCCTTCTTTCCCTCTGAAGATTCTTCTTCAGTTTCATTTTGCAACTCCACATTTCCTTCCTGATTTTCACTTTCTTGTGGCATCTCTCCTTTTTTCTCACAACCAACCATCTTACTATATTCTCTCGAGCTCTTTTGTTTATCTCTTTGACTAATTGAGTCACGAAACTTTGAGAGGGCACGCTCATAATCCCACCTAGTCCTTCTACTTGATGTACTACCAACATGCTCCACAAACGATACTTTCTCTTCCCTCGAATACCTAACTCCACTATATCTTCTAGGCTCATCCCGACATTCCCGATCACGCCGATCCCTCCTACAAAAATGATTAGGTGCATAACGCTTTCTCATAATACTCCTCAACTCATCCCAAGTTTCAATACTCCTCTCACCACACCTTTGTATAGATGTTGTTAATTGACCCCACCAAATCACAGCATAGTCTACGAATGAGCTCACAACCAACTCCAACTTTTCTTCTCGGAGTAATTATAGCGCTCAAACATTACTTTAATCTTTTCTTCCCACGCCACGTACGCATCTGGATCACTTCTACCCTTAAATTTTGGGGTTGTCGTTTCCCTACCCCTATCAACACTATATCCATAACAATTTGTATCCCTTCTTCCAAACTTATCACCTTTATTTTTCATTCCCCGTATTGCAGCCTCAATCCACGCATCCTCATCACTATCACCACAATAGACATATGCATCACACATTTTAATCCTAGACTCCAACCTATTCAAGGTACTCCTCATATCCACCGACATCCTATCCATTCGATCCATCCTATTATTCATTTTGACTCAAAGACTCAAAGAACTTGAATTGGACAACTTTGATTGGATTTTATAAATTCAAGAAAGTGGTTCTTGAGTTGGAGTTTGGATTTTTATAGATTCAAGAAAGTGGTTTTTGAATTGAATTTGGATTTGATTGAACACAAAGTGATTTTGGATTTTAGAAAATATGGTAGAATATTTTTTTTGGACGTGAACAGTACCCGTGAACAGTAATTTTTACTCAAGAATTTGACTACGAGAACGACAAAGAAAATAGAAGTTAATTTGGACTCAAATTGAGCACAAAAACAACTTTTGAAGATTTTTTTGGATCAAAAACTCTAAAATTTTACTGGATACAAGAACACGAAGAAGAATGAAAAAAAAACACAAGACTCAAAAGTAATAAAAGATATAACCTTGATCTTGAGGCCTAAACTCTGATACTACCTAACGCGAACCCGGTTAGCACGAACGCTATCGAACTCACATGAGAATGAAACGGATCCCAAGAACGCCCAAATACGACCAAGGTTTAAGATTTAACCTCTAAACGTTGAACCAAGCAACCGAAGGTATATTAAACCAGCGACCTCTTAATCACAAAGCCTCGAAATCTGACCCGGATAGTTTTGAATTTTGAACCCAACAAGATGAAACAAGTAACACAAGGATAACGATGATGCAATGAACCCTTTGCTCACAAATTGAAGAACCCACGACCCGATATTTTGAATGTCACAAAGATTACTCATCTTTAATAAGTTCGATAAGGATTGTCCATGGAAGAACAAAGGAGAAAAGTAAAAACTTTATTTTAATTCATATCAAAAGGTTCTTTTTTATAATGAAGAATATAAATCCTATTTATACTAAAACGGGTTAATTTCAAAAATGGTCACTGAAGTTACATGAAAATTACAAAATGGTCACTGAAGTTCAAAACTTTCATGAACAGTCACTCAAGTTTCAGGCGCTTTCAGAAATAATCACTGAAATTTAAGACTTTCACCAACGGTCACTGAAGTTTAGGGGATGTTTCACAAACGGTCACTGAAGTTACAAAAAGTTTTAGGAACGATCACTGAAGGGTCATGCATTTTTTCAGTTTTTTGGGCGACTTTTTCGACCATTTATGACCACCAAAATCGTCGAATTTTGATACCGTAGAAAAGTACACAATCTCCTCTTCAATTATCACCCAAAATCTCTCCTAAACTCTAAACGATTCGACCGAAAAATCACAGCAAAAGTCGCCCAAAAAATTGGAAAAATATGCCCAGATTTTTCAAATGTTTTGGGCGACTTTCCGGCAACTTCCGACCACCAAAATCGCCGGATTTTGATACCGTTGGAAATTCCACAATGTCCTCTTCAATTACCACCAAAAATCTCCCCCAAACTCCAAAAGATTCGACTGAAAAATTGCCGCAAAGTCAGCATGAAAAATATGGGCAGATTTTCGGCATTTTTGTGTAGCTGACTTTGCGGCGATTTTCTGGTCGAATCTTTTGGATTTTAGGGGAGATTTTGGGTAGTAATTGAAGAGGACATTGTGAGATTTCTAATCAAAATTCGGTGATTTTGGTGGTCGAAAGTTGCCGGAAAGTCGCCCAAAACATTTGAAAAATCAGGGTAGATTTTTCCAATTTTAGGGCGAATTTTGCGGCGATTTTTCGGTCGAATCGTTTGGAGTTTGGGGGAGATTTTGGGTGGTAATTGAAGAGGAGATTGTGGATTTTTCTACGGTATCAAAATTCGACGATTTTGGTGGTCGGAAGTGGCCGAAAAAGTCGCTCAAAAAATTGAAAAAATGCATGACCCTTCAGTGGCCATTCCTGAATCTTTTTGTAATTTCAGTGACCGTTTGTGAAACATACCCTAAATTTGAGTGACCGTTGGTGATAGTCTTAAATTTCAATGACCATTTCTGAATGCACCTGAAACTTGAGTGATCGTTCATGAAAGTTTTGAGTTTCAGTGACCATTTTGTAATTTTCATGTAACTTCAATGACCATTTCTGAAATTAACCCATACTAAAACAATAAACCCTAAGAAATATGAAAAATACCATATCAAAGAGTCATAAAATAATAAACTTGCCAAAAATAAGAATTCTAGTCAAAATAAAATACTTTATGAAAAAAGGAAAGTTTCTTCTAATTATGGCATGTGCCAGATTATATCAATTACTTGAAGCTCTAATCAAGATTATTAGCCAAAGTACCTAGGGTCTTGTTTATTTTGAAGCTGACATGGGGCTGATGTCCGCTTGATCAACGTTGTTATTAAATAAACTTGGTTATGCCGAAATTGTATATGTTAAAGTAGAGGTAGTGTACTTCATCAATTTGGGTGAAGTTGCATGTAAGTAGGTTGACGAGGTCTACCAATTTAGCATTGGTGAGTACGAGGCATCATTAATTATTGTGCAGAAATGATTAGCTATCTTTTGCACTTCCCAGAGAAAGCGGTTCGAATTCCAACACATGCATCTGTCACTGCATTTAATGCGCAATGATGGCTTTCGTGGGCATTTTTTTGTGGTTCAAGCTCATTGGAGCGCGTGAGGCAGACGTTCTAATCTGGGCCTTTGAAGTCGAAACGACAAATGTGGTGTGTGGCTCAGATTTAATTTCCAATGAATGGCTAGGTGATCTGGATCAACATCTAACGGCTCGGATTAAGAGCCTCTACTTATAGAAGGCAACAACCTTGGGTAAAAATCATTTTCGCCTTTTTCAATCAAAGAATTCAAACGTTCTCTCCCATTTGAAATTTGTAATTTTATCTCCATCTTCTTCTGCCACTTTCATTTGATGACTTGCACTCGATCTTGTAAATATTTTCCAAATTTGTTGATTGTCAAGGTAATGGCCTCGTCACCTTCTAGAGGAAATGTAGACCTTAGGGAGATTGCTTCTGAAATGGGGGTCGAACTTACCAATACTGCCAACTTTATTCAAGCCATTACGGCTGGGCAGAGTTGTTTGCCGTTGACGAGGTGGGTCAAGCGAGGAGGCTTAGGGGGTTGCCAAAATTCAATCCATAGTATCTGCCTCCACCTTAGTGAATTTTAGGGAAAAAATATTGAATCCCTTATGACATTAAACTCCTAGCACCCGCCATTGATGAGAGTGCTTATTTCCCAAGGCCAGGGTGCGCCACCATTAGTGAGTACCTTCTTAAGGCAGGGCTTCGACTGTCTTTACGTCCATTCTTTAAAGTTGTCCTTAGGTTATACAGACTGACCCCACCTAGTTCATCCCCAATTCTTGGGCCCCAACCAGTGGGATCTTATTTTTTGTTCAAAGAGACATCTTTGGGTAAGGACATGCCCTTTCACGTTCTTCAAACCATTTTTCAACCTTGGTTCTTAAGAAAATGATTCTAGGGATTGGTACTCATTCTGTCCATGGGGGTCACACTCCCCCTTTGTCATAGAACTTCCCTTCTCCATCAAAGGGTGGAATGAGACGTGGTTCTGGGTGAGAGAGAGATGACAGGTGTGTTATGGCGACACCGTCTCCCGTGTGACAGTTCCTACCTCCTACTTTGAAGCTAGTGAGTGTTGTATCTTTTTAATAATTTGTAAAGAAGTTAACTCAATATTGAGCCCGACCTTGTTTGCTTATCTTTTACAGGATCTATTGATCGCTTTGAACTCGACAAAGCAAAACTCGAGCTTAGTGAGGACATCTATCGACGTCCTGCTTATTCGAGGGAGTTTGAAAGACTAATTGTTTCTCGTCGATTCTTTGAGGAATTCAACTTGATTGATCTCATGGGTACCTCTACTTTTCTAGGATGTGATTGTTTTGTCGTTGCTCATTTTTTGCTGACCTGAGTACCTTGTATTTTTTGCATAAAATTTTGAGAAGATGAGACATCCCACTCCCGACATGACTACCATTCTCTTAGCCATCTCCACAACTGGGAGAAAGAGATTGAAGCTCTCATCTGTTGCTGCCAAGCAGGTGAGAGACCAAGTGGAAAGGGTCAGGAAGGAGGCTGTTGGCCAAAAGGCTGATGGGAGACCTTCTCCCAAGGACAAAGGGAAGGGACAAAGTCGAAGAGGTCCCTAAAAAGAAACATAAATACTCTGCTACTGAAGAGGGTCATTATCCAACATCTCCAATCTCATTCACATTAAAATTCATTTCAAAACAAGCATCACTAGATCAAAATAATCAAAATAATTGGAATAGAAACAATTCACATAAGCTTTCAATAAACCCAACTATAAAATACCACTCGCTAATATAAGTTTCGATCGAAGGGTGACAAAATAGTTGGGCAAATATGCACTATATTAAGATATGGATTGTTCAAATCTACATCGAAATCTGAAAATGGAAGTAGATCTAGACAATGGTGACGATGCAATGTGATTTCAGATCACCAATCGATCATTGCGATGGTTGTTGGCCATGGCTGCGGTCCATGATATTACGGTTTGAAATGCCGAAGAGTGAGATTTTACTATTAGGGTATGCTTAATTGCAAATATGAAATTTACATGAAAAATAAACAAATTATAGGCAATTTAAATTGTCTAAAAATTATTTGCATGAAAATTGTCAATTAAATATGTTTAATTAATTTTATTTTTAATTTAAAAAATATTATACTTGTCCATTTTTTATTAGTAAGTAGATGAGAGAGAGAGGGGGAGTATATAAGAGAGAAAGAGATAGTAAATTACTTGAAAAATAAAAATCTACTCTACAAAAGAAAATATTTTCCTCGTTTTCCAGAAAAATATGATCACGTGACTCAAAATAGGAAAATATTTTCTATAAAAAAATATCAACCAAACAACACAAAAGTAGAAATTTGGGGTGAAAAATGACATTTTTCATGGAGAATATTGGCAATCAAATGCACTCTTAATTTTTTGTATTTTGGAATGATAAATTATTATGCAATAGGAAAGAGGTATTTTTTTTTTTTTTCAAAAAAATGTTATTTCGATCACGGTAAAAATTATAGAATTAAAAAAAGTGTATATTTTATTTTCAAAGAAAAACGAGGTACATACTATTGTCTAATTATACAGCTCCTTGTATCATGTGAAACTTATTAAGCATTATTGATTCTCAATATATTTGACTCTAAACTAGTGAACAATATTTTATAAAAAGAAATATACTATTCATTGATGCCATTAATGATTATGACAAATCTATTTGAACATAATTTTTTGTACATAACTGGTGGTCGGGTCTCCGCTCAAAGAGTGGTCGGGGCTCTGCCAGTAACGACTGCGGGTTCCTGGATCATAAGAAAAAAAAAAAAAAAAAATGGTGTTACACACTTACATGGGGATGATGTATCCCAAGCACAACCCGAATGATTAACCTCTCCACCTTACCATTAATTGCTTCATAATGGGCTTGGGCCTTTCCTTGAATGGGTTAGGCTATCTATTTTACTAACTTTTCTGATTGTGAGTATAATTAATTTTTTCAATCAGTTGTAAATTTTTTTTTTACACCTTGGTAGATAAATTCAGGGCATAAAGTCATTGGCTCGTTTAAAAAAGAAAATAATTTTTGACAATTTTTCCATTAATCAAAACCTGTCAATTGAGATCTGTCAAATGGGGTGGTAGTATTTTTTCCCGTACAAATGACATTATTCTAATTTTTTAATATGTCTGTATTTAACGTACTTTATGATCAACAAAGATGATCTATTTCTTTTTAAATTACCACATTTAGTTTTAAGGTTCTCAACATTTGTACATTGTAAAACTTTTGTTCATATTTATTTTCGTCATTTTTATCTTTAACATTTGATTAATTAGAAAATCTCTAGTTCCTTCAGTAGGGGAGCGAGTTACATACCGTCCTTATCCTTTCTTTCTCTTGTATCTGTAGCGAGTAGTAGTCACAGTTCAGTTTTGTAAGTGAAGGTTTGTTTCGGTTTAGTAGGATCCGTAATGGTCATAGATGATGAGAGAGAGAGAGAGAGAGAGAGAGATTGTATTTTGATGGTGTGCTGCCAATCGAAAAAAGTATAGCTTTGGGTTTTCTTTATCCGGATGGGATAAAGTATAAACACATCGATCACCAAGTTTGTCTTTGATGATGGTTTCAGTTAAAATATTTTTTTAGTGGTTTAAAATTTTTTATGTTTTTACAACCTTCTATTTAAAAAAAAAAAAAAAAAAACACTATTCTCCCATTATAATCAAAATTAATGGGCCAAACGAGGGCTGAGAATTATACATCAGCCCGCCGCTATCATCTCTCCACCAATTACCTTAAATGTTCCATAAAGTCACTTGTCCTTATTCCTTAATTACTCTGTAGGGTTTAATTCTAGCCCAGAACCATTTTCTCTCACTGCTCTGAGTGCTCTCAGGTAATTTTAATTCTCTGCATTTTTTCAGCTCCGGTACTTTATATTTCCACAATTTAAGAATGAATTCTACGCATTTCTTTTGAAGGTTAAATTTATTGGGTCTTAGCTTCTTGGTTGAGAAACTGTTGAGAATTGCAAAAGGAGTAATAGTAAATTCAAACTCTGTATACTACCTTAATTTTAGGGTTTGAAATTGTATATTTCTCTGTTTATGTGGGATTCTTGAAATGTGTTTTTAACATTCTATTTATTCATACTTGAGAAGTGTGTTCATTTTCTACATTCATGCAGGAAAAAATGAGCTTACTATTTTTTCCCCTTTAACCAACTAACCAAGCAGGCTCATGTAGGAACTGTAGTCTCAAAAAGTTGTTACACTGATTGTTGACCGGCCGAAAAAAGTTAACAAGACTGATTAGCTGAGTCTTTTAGTTTTCACAATTACTGAAAAATTCTGGATTGTTGTTATAATACCATAGTTTGTATATGAGGCAAGATTTAAAAAGGCGAAATTAAGTATTAAGTCGATTTTTCTTTATTAAGCGAGGCGTAAGCCTTGAGGTAGACGCCTCACAAAAACAAAATATCTAAGTAAAAAAATTATAAAACAATACAAAAATACAAAAAAATCAAAGTTGGAGCATATAGTAAATATGATATATATTCATTAGTTTTTTTAAGGCTAACTTTTGAATTTTCGATTTTGGTATTCTAATTTTTGGCTGCCGTTTAGTTTTTTAGGTATTTTATTGTTTTGTTTAAGCGCAAAATGCATTTTTAAATGAGTCATTAAGGGTCCCTTCAAATTGTAAATGAGGCGCACGTCTCATGGATCATGAGACGTGCGTCTCAGATTTAGAGGCGTGAGCCTCATATTTTTAGCCTAAAAAATACCGCCTCGAGGCATACTACATGCGCCTCACGGTGAGGCAGGCCTCAAGGCGCGCTTCACTATTGCCTTTTTAAACCATGATATGAGGTGAAGTGATTTTATGGAAAGTATCCTCATGGCTCATGCAACGAGATTTCTTTTTATTGGTGTGTTGTTAAGTGGGTGCATTGTTATAATAACATATGTAGATGAGTTGTCTTCAAAACTTGTACCCATGACACCATCAGGTTGAATTTTTATGCTTTATGCTGATTCATTAAGAGTGTTGGTACTGAGAGAATCTGAATTTATTTGGTGCTACTCACTTGGTTATACTAGTGTGTTGTCTTTCAAGACTTATATGCAAGACATTATCAAGTGAATTTTTCTGCTTTATGTTGATTCATTTGTTGGAATGGATATCTGCAACAAATAATCTGAATTTATTTAGCTTCGCTCACATGTTTGTACACTTGCACATGTACAGTGTATGGATACACCGATGCCCACAAGTACAGCTGTGTTGGATTTTCTAACCTTTTCATCTCTTATCTGTAGATTTGCACCATTGGCATTGCTAAACATTATCTATATCATGCTTACCATTAAAGGAGGGTGGGTTGGACAAACGTTTGCCCTTGCCATGTCCAGTGACTCTGGAGGCAGGAAGTCAAGGGTTAGGCGTTCAAAAGAAGAGAGGAAGACAATGGTTGAATCTTTCATAAAGAAGTAATTTTGCTATGCTTTCTTGTACCTTTTCTTCCTTCAAGGCTCGTTTCCACATAGTAAGCACAAGATTTAGGGAACTTTAACTGTCATATATACACGTTAAGATATGAATCACTGTCTGCTCTAGTTGCAACAACATGACTTTAGACTACTGCGCAGAGCTTGACACAACGTGATTGTAACTAATGTAATTACTGTGCCAAATTCCAAGTTCTGATAATGTGTATATGGTTGCTGTATGTCTTTAAAATTCCATGTCACATTAAAGCACATTTTCTTAAATGCTAATCATGTGCGATTTTCACAACCATGGCTGTCAGACTTGATCACGTCTCTACCATATTCTTTTTGCCTTTCTCCTTTTTTTTTTTTTTGTGGGGTGAGGTTTTTTTTGGGGGGGGGGGGGGCGCTAAAAATTGCTACATTGAGACTTATTCTGCAATTATTTGTTCTCTCCCTTTTCTATTGTACTCCTATGTTTCTCATTCTGGTGTGCAAGTTCATATTTAATTTGGCATTGTATTGCTTTCAGGTATCAGAAATCAAATAATGGGAATTTTCCATCTCTCAATCTTACACACAAAGAAGTTGGTGGCTCTTTCTACACAGTACGAGAAATTGTTCGAGAGATTATTCAAGAAAATAGAGTGTTGGGTCCAGCAAAATTGTTTTCAGAAGAGGATAACTCTGGGTTTCCGGAACAACATCCAGTAGGAACTGTTTCTTTTGATCCTCAAAATGGTTTGCCATTATCAGATAAAATCCATGCTGTGGCACATACTCCATCCTATCGAGATCAAATAACCAGTGGAGATCACATTTTTAATTTTAACCTGCAGTCTCATGGACCTGAGCCAGTGGTATTGAACAATAAACGGAGAGCTAATGAACTAAGTGATACAGATGAAAAGGATGGAGGATCTGACGAACCCTGTATGAGGCATTTCACACCTATTCGTAATCAAGATAGCAGCGCGGATGGTTTATCATATTTTAGTGAGCCTTTCCCTCAATCTAACAATCAAAAGTGCGTGGATGACCAAATTGTCAACAGCAGCGAGACGTTTGAAAAAGATCAAGAATGTCATAAACCAACCATAACAAATACTATTCCCATTCCTCAAGACACCACCTGTGAAAGTGAAACCTCTGTCATATCTAGTGGGATGTTTCTTCTATCAGAGAGTCAGAGGCTTAGTGATGAACAAGTTTTCGATAAGAGCAGTCAGATAAATGAACAAACAAAAGCTTTGACATACACGGAGGCAGTAGCAAAGGAGATTCTGGATAGAGAGAAAGATATAGTGAAAGATCTAGAAACATTAGAAGCTGTAATATCTCATAAGAAACCTGAGGATTTGGTGGAGACATTTCCACTAAGGGCCGTTTCTAAGACAATTCACGACATCGACGAAGAAGATACCAAGTTAAGTGATGTAACTGGGACCTTGGAAGATAAGGCAACTCATCATGAGGGAATAATGTTTACTAAGAGCTTGTCTGCTTTAACTAATGGGAAGGTTGAGGAAAAACTTCCATCTTTGGAAAGTTCAGACATTGTTACAACCACCGAAGCCACTACGGTTGATGGTAGTATTGTCAAAGATGTTAGAGCAAAGGATTCGTTGCCTCACGGAACTAAGGCAAGGCTCTGTTAAAAAAATCAACTTTTAAAGTCTCTTGTCTGTTCTGATAGACTCAAATTTTCTCGTCTAGTTTATTTGAATAGAAAACTTGAATTCATTGAAAGGGAATCATGTGCGGTTAATTGGTCTAAAGAATTAGATTTGGGTTCATATATTTTGTGTTTTGGGCAAGTATATGAATAAATGGCAAATAGTAATGAACTTATTCTCCAAATTAGCGTAGAAGTGTATCACTTTAAAGAAAGCCTTCCTTTTATTATTGAAAAGGGCCATTACCCCATGGGGGTGCGGAAATTGGTAAGCTATCGACCTATTAATTATGCTGTTCCCTGCAGGCCTGTGATTCTCCCCAGCAGTCGGTTCTGAAGGAGTCCACTGCAGTCGGAAGAATACCTCCTGTTCAAGATAATGGTAGTTTTCAGAAAGAAAGCAATCCCATGCTGGACAGGATTAATCTGTAAGTCTTGATACTCCACATGAAATTTTAATAATTTTGTATAGTTTTTGACCTTGTTTGCTCATTTTTTTTGTCCTTAATGTTTAGCAAATCTCTAATAATATCCTGCCATGCATGCTTTTTTGACAGTGAAACGTGGGAAGGGACGTCGAAGAAATCACCAGACCCTAATCCACTTTTGGCTTTACTCAAGGGATTTATCTCTGCTTTTGTGAAGTTTTGGACTGAATGAGGTTTTTTAGTTTTTCCTTCCTGTATTTAGAATCTGATAGTAGTTGAGTCATTTGCTGCTATGATCCCCTATGAAAGAAGAATTATTTGTTGATGTGGGGATTCAAATGCCATATTTACTAGATGGCAGAGTGCAACATCTTAGTTGATTTTAGGTTTTTTACTGCTTTTTTTTATTGTCAAGTTTAGGGACTACAGTGTAAAAATTTCAAGTTTGGGGGTGGGGGGAACAAAGAGCTGTTTACTCTCTTAATATAACGCTTAATGTTTGCATGACAACAGCGAACCTTTTAAGCTAATAAGATTACAAGACGAGATTGATGATTAAATAGAGATATTATATGGGATATACTTGATTTTAAATTATATTGACTGTTGCACGGGACCAGATTAGTATACTGTCTTCCCTTCATGAGTATGGTAGTCCATTGTGCCTGGAATCTCAATTTCTACTTATGCAATGTTCGACCTAACCTCATCTAGCTTGTTATACACATCTCCCTCTGCTCTTAGGTTGGTCCTGACTGCATAATTCATTAGGACATATGATTTGTTTAAAATCACTGCGAGAATTTGCCTAAACTTTGTTGCAGTAACAATCATAATACACTCGTATCCTACTCATTCTCTGTAGCTCTTTCTTAATGCGATTAGTTCATCACGGGGTTGCTTAGAGTTGAAAATTTGAAATGCCTTTGGGGTGATGTGATACCATGCGGCAAGCAAATGGAAATGGGAAAGACTCGTTTGACGAGGTGGGTCATGGGTGGATATTTGGTTAATACAACCGCACTACACTGTTTCTATATGCGAGATATGGCAGATTAGTGTATTTATGGCTCCATTATGGTAGATATCCTATGCAGGGTAAGCGGGTGGCCTGGGGCTGAACCTGATGCCAATGGCTGAAACTACTTTTGACGCTGAAAAAGATTGTCAAAATGGCATTGAACTTAAAAGACATGAGACATCCTAGTACATAATCAATGAAGGGTTTGGCCCTTGTGCAGGTTGTGTCATCTCTTTGGAGAAAAAGTTTGATTATTTAATCTAAACTGAAGTTCTGCTAATGTTTGTCTTTCTCCATTCCTAATGTCAGTGCTAATTTTTAGCCAATTCTGAGAGACACTTAGGGTGCATCCCATGTCAAATTAAAATACTAATTAGGTGGTCATTGGTCGTGGGAATATTACAACAGTGTATTAAGTTCGCTAAGGGCCTGTTTGATTACTAATTTTTTCCCTAGAACTTGGAATTTATTTATTTTATGTTTTTTTATACAACATTTTCCCCCTAAAATTACATTTCTTGGTTTTGTTCACACGGTGATAATTTCTCACTTTTTGGGGAAAAGCTTTTTCCACCACTTTGGTGGAAAAGTAATTCAAGAATTTTTTTTTTTTTTTTTTTTTTTTTTTTTTTTTTGGCAATACGAACAAATTCTAAATCCAATTGTAAAAAAAAAAAAAAAGGTATTCCTTTAATGGATAAATTTCATCTAAAATAAAGTCAAACGAGTGAAATTCGGTATATAATTTTTTATTTTTTTCTGGCAATTAGAACCAATTCTAAAGTCAATTGTAAAAAAAATATTCATTTAATGAACAATTTTTATGAAAAATAAAGTCAAGCGACACCGAATTTTAAATATTTTTCAGGTGAAAAATTATATCAATCAAACATAATTAATTATAATTTTTAGTAAAATAAATTTTAAATAATTCAATTTTCTGTAATTCATTTTTTTTTTCACTCAAATTTCACCTTTGCAATCAAACGGACCGGATGTTTGTGTGAATTGGAAAAAGTCTTCAAAGTGAAAAAGAATGAATTCTATAGTGAAAAAGAAACAGAAAGTAGACTAGTTTATAAAGGAATGCACTCGTGTTGTAATTGTGCCCACGACCTGAGACCCGTTGCAACGGGATCTTTCGAGGAGCTGGGGACGATTAAAAGTTTTCAGAAATAGAAATTGTACAATGTCAATCGATCTGTGTAAAAATTTGTAACAATAGAGAAAAAAACATGTGAAATAATTGGATTTTATATCCTTGTATCTCCTAAATTTTGTCCAAATATTTTTCATTTTTTTTTAAAAAAAATTATTGTTTGAATTTTCAAGTATGTAAAAGTTCGTTGTTCCTAGCAAAGAATTGTAGAAGCGGAATTCTAGTTCAATCGACAAGACTAGTATAGTGCCATAATAATTCTTGGTTATATGTTGAGGGAAGATGTCCAACTATCATTGATTTTAAAAATAGTTTTAAAAATAGATTAATGTGATGTTGTTAAGTGTGTGTTGTTAACTAAGATGTAAAAAAAATATCGTGCAAGTAATATGATTGATTTTTGTGTTTGGGTTTTGCTGAAGTAACGAGGAGGTTGATAGCCTCCTTGATCGAAATCCCACAAATAGGGAGGGTACCGTAAAAAAGCATGGGACCTCCCTTATTTGTGGGGTTTAGTCGGGGAGGCTTTTGGTAGCAAAACCGTTTGTGTCTTTCGTGTTTTCAGTTTTTACTTTCAATTATGATATTCATACAATCTTGCTTGATAATAATTGTTGACAATGTTAGCTTTGTCAAAATTAGGTTATTGATTTTAAAAATAATTTTTGAAATTGATGAATGTGATATTGTTAAGTGAGAATTGTCAATCAAGATTGTCAAAATAGATTGTACATGTAGTATGATTCTTTCTGATGTTTGGAAAGTGATTATTTTTAATAAGTTTTTATCCACATATTTTGTACTAAACGTCAAGTAAAAATCATGTTAATTACTTAATGCTCAAAACATACGAAGAAATCGTTTCAACGGTAATAATTTGGCTTGATAATCACAAACCTGAATTAGGCGAGTTTTGACATATGCTTTACATAGATATTGCGTTTTAGGAAAGTTCAAGAATTTAGTAAGAAAACTCCAACACTTGCTTTTCTCTCAGTTACCTTTTTATCCCCTCCCTCTCTCTATTTATATCCTGGTAAAACTCAACTGTCTCACGATCGACCTCCTCCAAAACCTTCTTCTACCATCCCGCAAAAATCCCACAAATTAAATCATGTCTACAGATGAAGAATTCAGGCTCGAAATCCGGTTCCCAATGCTAAAGATCAAGAATGAACATGATCAAAGTGGCATAATTATCAACGGAGAAGAGTACTTTGGCACCCCAAAGTCTCCTGAATATACGATCCCTGAGGCACTGAACTGCCCACCGGCGCCGAGGAAGCCGAAGTTGGCACTCTCATGCAAGAGAAAATTGTATTATGAGTTGGAGATGGTGTCGAGTGAAGAAACTGAATCACTTTTCAGAATTTTTGAGGCCAATATTAATGGTGCAGGCGCCACCAAGAAGAGGAGATGTCCAGTCTTGAAGTAATGATGCCATGGCGTTTCAAAGAGATCATACATAAACACGGCTATTTCGTAATTAGTGAAATTAAGTGATATCTAGATTCAGGAAAATTATACTGCTGTCAAAATTTGGATCCAAATTTACGTAGTTTTTGAATAAATTCAGATTATTGGTCCAACTTATATTTCTTAAATATTTCTTCTTTGATTAATTGCCAGTTAAAAATGTGTGAATTGCGAGTTCTTATCTTTCTTATTTGCTAATTTTTCAAAGTCACCTTCACTATATTACGGAATCCTAATTTGGTAAGGAAGAAGAAGGAGCATCATGATTTCCTACTTTATTGATCGCCATGATTCTCTCTCTGTCTCTTGGCAGGATGATAGGAATCTAATCTGATTAAAGTTGTATTTTATTTATTGTTTATTTTATAATTATTTTTATGTAACTCGTATCTCTATTTAAAGAGTGGAAAAATAAATAAATTTGAAACGGTGTGAAGAATTTATTTATCACTTCTATGATTTTGAAGGTTTAAATTCCTCACAAGGGGTTGGAATTGGTTAATTGCTTTTCTATGAAGAAAGGAATTTACAACTTTTTCTATTTATTTATTAATTTGGAAGTGTAATTCGTTTGACATTACGATTCAATTGATACAATTTTGTGGTTGATAGACTCGATTATAATGAAAGTCTAGCGCGTACGAGAGAGCAACTTTAAACTAAATTATTATGTGTGGATAATAGTTATGAATGTAAGAGTGAAATAATTATTTGACATTGAGTAGATAGAAAAAATAAACTTATAAGTAACTTTAAAGAAAATCCAAACAGAGGCATTATATATAGATAATGGCATAATTTAATCAGAGAGTGAAATGTCAAGTCCGCACGGGTTCACGTGTCCCCACAAACTGATTACAAGTAAAAAGTAGATTACCAACCTTTTTGACAAAATTAGAAGACCAAGGAATCATTACCAGTCTTCCTATTATTGGCTCAAGTTATTAGCCATTCAGAATATTCTACTTTTGACAAGCAATCTCAGGGAGAGAAGTGTGTGATGATTGCGATCAACACACCTAGTAAATTATAATTAATTTCCTATACAAAAACTTGAATAATAACCTCTAGAGAATTGTTCTCTTTCCAAATTATCAATAATACATTTCGATGCTGTATAACACAATTTCTGTTAGCACCTGTGAGTGAGAACCCTGTTGGTATTCTCACATGAATACCAACAGATGCCGCTTGTCTTCTACCGTCGCACTATGCACAACTGCTCGTGGATTTCTAAAATTTAAGCTTCAATCTTTAGTTCTTCTTTCTCAAATGTTTTTTTTCCTTCAATCAGTAATGTAATCAGAACCAGACCAGAACCAAATGGTTCGATTCTGATTTGGTTCCATAACTTAAAATAAAAATTATTGGATTCCATTCTAAAAAAATCATTGATTCATGGTTCGATTTTCTTGGAATCAGAATCAAATGGAACCGTGCGCACCCCTAATTCAAAATGTTTCATTCGTCCAATTTATATATGCTACTTTTCTTGTTTTATTGTCCCAATTATATAGTCACGTTTATTTATTAAACTTGTTTTGTTTTGTCCGTTTATTAATATACCATTATTTAATTTGTTTAGTTATAACTAATTTTTTCACTTGATCTTGAAATTGTACAAATATACGTGTAAACTAGAAAAGTTATTGACAAAAATTGCATTTTCAACAACATTAAATAAAATTTCTTAATCCGTGGGAAAAAAAAACCTATATAAATGGTACGGAGTAAGTATAATTTTTTCTCAATTTAAAAGTATTAATTAAAATAAACTATATTACTCATTTCTTTTTTTTACATGGCTGAAATAAATCAATATTTTTTGATGATCTGATCGGGCCGAATACGAATGTCACAAGCGTACGGATCAAGTAGTATAATGGACTATTTGAAGTCCAAGACGATCACACGAGAAGTGTTTATCCAATTACAAGTTAAGTGTTTCAAATTAACGACGTTGACACACACATTTAAAATTTGATTTTAAAGACGAGAAAATAAAACGAAAAACTTGATTTAATTTAAACAAAAATAAAGTAAATTACGAAAATGGTTTTTGATTTGAAAAATGTTGGAATTTATGCTTTCACTTAACCATTGTTTCATTAGTATTAAACCCGATGAAATAAAGATGCTAGTGTTATCAAAGTATCAGATTAAACCCGATTTTTCAATTTTAGTTAACAACCTCTCCCGAGTGAAATTAACCCTAATTGATTAACCTATCCACTATATCTCTATGTGGATACTACTTAACCAATCGCATTAAATTGTTGTGAGAATACTCTAAGGACACCTAGGATAGATGTATATCCCTATAACACCTAAACGAGTATAGTCGAAACTATACAAACCTAGGGTTTTAATTATCTTGATCTAGCTAGTACAACAATTTCTCAATAATTGCACCAACCATTTAACCATATCATATATTGATCAAGTACATGATAGTCAATAAAACACAATAATTAAAACATCTAAAACTTGGTAACACATTCATCTTGCCATACAAAACAACATACTAATGAAACCTTTGGTTAAGTTAATACATAAATTCCAACATAAAACTATTTAGCTCATTATAAAAGTAGTGTAACAAAGATATTTTTGTTCTATTATAATACACACAAGGAAACTAAAGGAAGAAATTCAAAAGGATAGATAAAACCCTCGTAGAATAATTTTGAACTCTTCCATTTGTTCTCCAAGTTCCTCTTTGATGATTTCTCTTTGTTCACCACCTTCACCCCTTCAATTAACCTAAGAAAAACAACTAAAACTAGGCAAAGCTATGAAAAAGAAAATAACCAGAGAGTGTACGAGAGAGAGCAAGAGAAAAGTTGAAAAAGATGAAGAGATAATCCTCAAATGAATGAAGTCTATCTTTTTTAACTCTATCCCATGTTTTTTCACTAAGTTTGTCTCCACTAATGCTATTATAATAGTTTTATAATATATAGAATATATAATATTAGGTTTTAGATAAGTTTAGGTAATAAACAAATAAAAAGTAATAAAATTTTTTGATCAAAACTCGAGAAAAATGTAAAATCAACCGCCTCTGAAAATTCCTTCTATGCGACCGCATAGGCTATTTCTATGCGGTCGCATAGAAGAACTTAATACGGTACTGGGATTTCTGTGGCCACTTCGCGGCCGCATAGGCAAAACCCATGCGGTCGCATGGTTCAAGCCCATTTTTGCTGCTCAGGTCCTTGACATTCTGACCAATGTGCAATCTGATCCCTCATCTTTGGGTTAGTCCATTTCAGTCCTCAGATTTTGAACTTCATTTCATTTAGGCCCTTACTAATTTGCAGTCAAAGCCCTCCACCTTTTGGTCAAGTGCATTTCAGTCCTCAACTTCACAAAATTGTACATTTTTAGTCCTTTTGGTCCTCTTTAGCTCGTTTCTTCGTTTGATCGGGATTTTTGCCTATAAAATCAAATAATACACAATTATGCATAGAATATCTTCAATTTCATCAATAATTATAAGTCAAAAAGTGTCCAATAAGTGTGTAAACGCACACTTATCATGATCTGCATAGTTAAATTTGATCTACCCACGAGATTTTTGGTCTATTTTCATCTAATCCTTTTTCATTTTAACATGGCCTTGAGTTTGTTTTCCGAGTATGAGAAACATAGGGAAGATTTGACAAGTATTTAAATGATTATTTTTGTGTTAATTGGGAAATAGTTAAATTTATTGTTGCTCAAATAAATAAAAGCTGAGCCGTCTAAAATTTATGTAGTGATAATAGATCGACAGGGCCAAGTTGGCCCTGTTCATCCAGGGGGACACATATTCCCCCCATTGGTTGGGGTATGTCTGTCTAGAATAATTCAAATTTATGTATGTGCTTCTCAACAACCAACCACTAGAATAAACGTTTTACTTTGAGGCTTAAAATAGTTGAGCACATGAACGCCCTCATATGGTTCCAAAAATTAATTAATTAATTACATATTCCAGGTAAAATTATAACTATTTTTATGAGTATAAAATAATTGAGTACTTCTCATTTAAAAAAGTGTGTTTGCTAAATAAATTTGAATAATGCTCCTCGAATAGGGGATTTTAACGAGGGTGGGGTACGAGGTCAAGAGGCAGAGTGTGTGTATGTGTTTTTTTTTTTCCAAACTATATAATCATGTGTTGACACGTGTAACCTATATTTTTAAGTGTGTAGCAAGATTGAATAAATTTTGACACCATTCAAGCATTCACTTTAAATTTACAAAATAATATATCACAGTTTATCAAACATAGCGATCCACTTAATTTAAATCACTTCTTTCACATTACAAAAACACCAATAATCACTCGTGCATTTCCCTATTCAGATGTGGCATTACGATTAATCTCTCTCTCTCTCTCTCTCGTTATTATTGGTGAACAAAATTCTCTAAAAAGAAAGTGGCTTTTATTTCAAGTCAACTAAGTTTAAGAAATGCAATAATTTGATAGCAATTGAACATTTGAATCCTTAAACACTTATAATTAATTGTATCCTTTTCAAACAACTGTAAAAAAAATTAAGGATTAAAAGCATCTCCAAAAGACTATTTTTACAAAGCATATTTCATAATTTAGAGAATAAATATTTTGAAGTACTTCAATATGTTTTTTATATTTATTATTGTGTTACAAGTATGTCACCACTTACGAATTTGTTTACCAACTAATGACGTCGCAATATTTGATTGGATCAAAATTTCATCATCAAAAAAAAATTAAAAAAAATGGTAAATCTCATCAACCAAGATCTCATATCAATAAGGAAATGAGAACCGACAAAATAATACGCGCAAGGTTACTAAGCATAATGACGTCACAATATTTGATTGGATCAAAATTTCATCACCAAAAAAAAAAAGAAAAAAAAAAAAGGGTAAATCTCATCAACCAAGATCTCATATCAATAAGGAAACGAGAACCGACAAAATAATACGCTCATCGCTCAAGGTTAGTAAGCATAGATTTGGACTCAAAATGTATTGAAAGTTTGACTTTACTTTCCGGTTTTACCTCTTGGGCTCACCTAAGAAATGCACACATGAAGAGAATTAAAAGGAGAAGATAGTTCAGTACTTCACAAGCACTAATTATCATTTAGAGAGGGTAGTATTTGAAATATGGGCATGAGAGAATAAAAACTAGTTAAAATCGTATACATTATACTGCACATGATATCACTTATATGGGCCTATGGCACATTGACAAGGCATATTGATCCACACGCATGGTGGGACGTCACTAAAGAGAGGAGTTAAAATCGTCTCCATTACATAGCCTAACTTAGAGGTGACAAACGTGCAAGCATCTCAGCTGGTCGGGCTGCGGCCTCTAGTTTTTGTTTTTAGTCCCCTAGATGTATGTTTTCACCTGTTGGTTTCCCTCCTTAAACAGTATAATTTGTCCTAAATCATACAACAGAAATGAAATACAAAATAGCTTGCTTAAAGTAGACTACAGCTATCTTAAATATGACCAGTTCCCAGAGGTTGCCTTGAAGTGTCCCCCGAAGCCCAAGCTTGATAATCCTTCATTAACTGCAAATATTATATATTTTTTTTAAAAAAAAAAAGTGTTACTGGAATACATGAAATAAAGACAAACATAACAAGAAACAAAAATCAGATTCAATATCAAAAGAACAAACAACAAACAGAGAACTAGGAAGAAGATAGGTCTTACCTACTCCTAAATCCTAATATCCCCCGAGTTTTTCATAATTTAGGGAGGATTGAAAGCTTTTTCTTATAATGCATATAGATTCTAAACTATCTACAAACAATAGTAAGAGAACTTACTTTAGTCATTTTTATTTTATTTAAGCAATCTACATAGCTTGAGTACTATAATTTGTTAGAATAAAAATTCATAATCGAAGACTCACCAGCAGATGATCATTGAGGGATCTCCAGCAATGCCATTGACATCAGATATCACATACATTCAAATAAACTTTACATGGTCAAGAAGCAGATGCATGCCTTGAAATTTAACTTAAAATATCAATAACTTACACAAAAATCTAGGAATAACAAGGGGGGAGAGGGGGATCGTCCTGTAAGTGTTATGCCCTAGGTCCAATTAACTCTGGACATAAACGCTTTTAATATATAATTGATGCAATTTTATGGTAAATCTATTATTTAATTTAATTAATATTCTAATAAATTAAATACTAAATCCATAGATTCAAGTCTTGGTAATTTGTTAATCACAAGGAGATGTGATCGTGAGATGCAAATTACATATAACTGAATCTTAAATCATCTGTGGTCGTATGTAATAACGAGATACGAATATCGTTATTACGGATACACCATCACGTGTGGTATTTCTTATTTGTGAAGTAAGTAGTCAATCTTACAAGAAGTATGGTAATTCTTAAATGAATAAGTGTACGTTTTGTTATAGAATAAAATATTGGAAACTAGTTGGGGAGATTCCACATAGATAATTATCTGAATGTCAGTAGTTAATCTCTAAAGTTCGATAATGGAATTGGTCATTCAACTTGAGGTCATCATAGTGCCTTATATGAAGATAGTCATACTTTAGTGATATTGAATGTTGCTTTGTCAAATGTCGCTAATACGGCACATTCAGGTGTGTTAAGAATCATATGAAAGTTGTGAATGATTAATAGGTGATTTGTCACTCTTGGATAGTAAGAGATTATGATCTATATTCATTCAGTTAAGTTGATAATGAAATCTTTGGTTAATGTTACTCATAAGTCAAAAATGAGTTTTTGACTTACAGTGACTTAATAGTGGAATGAAAGATATGATCAATAATTAAGATTAACTCATATCCATACGAAAGGATTATAATTTCAAAGTAAATGAACAAGTTTGATTTTGTCATACCACATGACATTTTTCGTCACGTGTATTGCACTGACACATTGCTAGATGTCAATCTGGGATGACGAACGTGAATTGGTGATAAATTAAAAGGGGTATTCCAATTTATTGATTTGACCAGATCAAAATAATAATTTACGTCGTTAGACATTGTGATTGAGAACCTAATAGACTAGTGTTAGATAATTAATTAATTAGGTCGCTTGTTAATACCCCTGATAAGTGCGAGTTTCGCACTCATTTAGACCGTTAAACTTAGATAGTTGTTAGTTTTCATTTATTAGTTTTTGATTATTTTTGTTACTTTTGTTATTTAGGTTAATACCCGAAGTGATTGAAGGTTTGAGAGGATTTCAAGCGTGAATTGAGCCAAAAGAATTGAAGATGAAATATTCCAAGATTCGGCGATCTAAATCATGAAGAAATGGTGGTTTGAAAGGAGGTGAAATGGGTGAAAAATCAGGAAAAAAATGAAGTTGGCACCAAAAAAGTGCAAAAGTACAGAATTGGCCTATGTGTACGCATAGGCCTGCAGGGTGTGCGTACGCACACTTGGCAAAACCATCAACTGAAACTTATTTGATTGCACTATGCGTACGCACAGATAAGCCATGCGCACGCATAGTACAAATCTGGAGCAGAACCCGGGAAAACACGCGAAACCCGATTTTAAATTCTAATCTCACCCACTTCAATTCCAAACCCCTTTTTCCTCTTCTACACATTAAATAAAAATACCACTTGGGGCTCATTTCTAGGGCAAGCAATGGTAGAGGAGCAGACCACAAAAATGAGAGAAAACTTGAGAACTCCATCTCTACAACCATGGTAATTTTGGGGAAGAAGAAGAAGAGAACTCCATTGATATAGAAGACCTCATCTTTCCATCTCTTCATCAATAAGATCTTCTTTTCTTTATTTTCATTTTTATCCATTGGTTGTATTATTTTGTTGGGTTTATGTAAATGCACTATGGATAGATAAACCTATGTGATTGGGGGTTATTTTCTAACTCTAGAATGAGATTTAAATCAATTTGTGCTTTATTGTGTTCTTGAGATTGATGTGATTAATTCATTGTGTTTGTGTTCATTGTTCTTCTCGATTATTTAGATGGCCAACTAGATGATTAGGTTGTTTCAATATTTGCTAATTTGGGAAATTTAGTACGTAATCGCTATTTTTACCAAACCCTAGTAGCAACTACATTTTGATGGATTATGAGGAATTTTCTATTAAATGTAGGTGGATTATCACTTAAGTTAGTAAATCGAGTTTGCGAGTTTGCGCTTAATTCAATTCAACTCTCTCGTCGTAATGTTTTTGTTAAATTAAATCTAGCGAGCTTATCCTAGGTTGTTTAATGAATAGGGTTGGGTAAAGAGCTTGTTTTATTCAACTAAAATGTAAGGAGAGTTTGAGGTAATCGAGCTTCGGAACTTGTGATTATTCTCGAATTGTTGTTGATCTTGAGAACGAAAATCTTTTGCGAACATTGAAAAGAAAATCATTCTAGCCGTGAAGAAGTACCCCTCGACCACATTTCCATCACTTTGTGTTTTTCATCATTTTAGTTCTCTGTCTTTTATATTTTTCGATTCCTTAGTTTAATTAACCAACCAAACCCCCTCCCCCATTTACTTATTTGCACATTTTTACTTTCTTATTGCAATTAGCGTAATTGAAAACAATCCTCTGCACGAATGATCCTTACTTACAACATTACTATTGAACGACAAATTTTAAAAAAGTAAGGAATATTATTTTGACCCCTTTTTCGGGCGTGTCAACCCCCGAATTAATTAATTGGATTAATTCAATATTGGACCGGGTTAAATTTAAGAGACGGAACAAATCCACTTGAACTTATATTAATAGGTTGCTAGAGTTTGAAATTCATAAGAGAATACAATTTCACATTCTTGCTAGCACAAAAAAACTCTAGTTCTCTCAATCTTGTTCATTGCATAAATTTCCATTAAAAGTTGGACGATTGGCAAATCAGAAGTGTTCTTCAAGGAATTCATCAAAGGTATAATTGTTTATCAAAGTTTCCCTCTAATTGTATAAATTTCGATTAAAAGTTGGACGATTGGCAAATCAGAAGTGTTCTTCAAGGAATTCATCAAAGGTATAATTGTTTATCAAAGTTTCTCTCTAAACACAAAGAAAATCCTTAGTGGGAATTGAAAATTTTGTTTAAATTCCACTGTGCATGTTAAGGAAATTCCCAACCGGTCTAGTCTTAAACCTAATAGTGTATGCTTGGGAACCGTATGGTACAAGATTGACATACTTCTGAAGGAGCCTTATGGTTTTACAGGCTACAAAAAAAAGGAGGATTTGACTTGAGTCTTGTTACATGTAACAAATAGAATGTCACTAGATGTCATGAAATGTATTTACATACACTGGTTTTGATTAAAAATTGGAAATCACACAATGACTCAAGAAATTTTCCTTCCACAGTGCAAAGATAGTACATATAGGAATACTCTGCTGCATATTTCATCTTGCACTTGTATGCAGAATACATTAGACACCAGACCTTATTGTTCAAAATGATGGTTCGTATGTTGTTATCCTTAATTTGTTTAATATGAGGGCATATTATTCTAAATATATATGACGTATGAGACCATTACACTGCAATTAAATTACGAAAACTTCCATATTTCTTTTTCCTTGTACTATTCTATGATCTGTAGTCACTTGTGAAGTTTAGTAATTGGAGCACATTATATTAACAATGTAGCGACCGAGAATTTTAGATTTATTTTTCTTGAAAAACGTGTCGCTAAACCTTAAACCCCGAGTTTTAAATAAAAGCGCGTTCGTCTAGCAGTTATAAAATCAATTTAAATTTATTAGATTGAGTCCAATTTTAAATACTTTAATTTAGCCCCTGTTTGATTATCATTTTCTCAAAATTCATTTTTCTCTCTCTTCTTTTCAACCATACATTCTTCAATAAAATAATATTACACGTAAATCCAAAACTTTTCTTTAATTTTCAACCACACATTCTCCATCAATCAACTATTCAAAATGCATTTTCTTTCCAAAAATGGGAATCAAACGGGCATTTATTAAATTCATTACCGTTTTAAATCCGAAACTTAATGCGATATATTATTATTTCGGGTCCAAAATTTCATTAGTCCAAATAAGTTATTTTAGCCCAATTCCTTAAGTCCAAATGTATTCTTTTCAGCCAAATTCTGTAAGTCCATTTAGAAAAATTCCTTCGGCCCAAATTTCTGGCCCATTTAATGTCCTAGGGAATTGTGCCCTAGCATTCTACTGTTCATATATACCGCCACATTTAGGGCTGAGCATATTTCCCGAATCGAACTGAACCGAACCGGACCCGAACCGAACCGAGCGGTTCTTCGTAACTGAAATACCCGAACGGGTATCTGAATCGAGAACCGACGGGTTCGGGTCGGTTCTCGACCTAGAACCGAAGAACCGAATAAGAACCGAATTTTTTAAAATTTTTAAATTTTTATATATGAGAAAGATTAAATTATTTTAACTTTTTCAAAATAAATTAGCTAAGATAGAGTTTGCATTGAAAATATTGAGTTCTATGAGAGCATTGAGACAGGTAATAAAATATATATTATATTTTTTCTTATTAAATCTTATTAGTTGAACAATTTTTAGTTTATTTATGTTAGTTAATTGTGATTTTTCAAATTTTCTTTTAGAGTTTTTTAGTATCTATTATGACAAGTCAATCAATTGATGGTTAAATCAATTAGTTGGTACGTATTACTGTATTAATAATATTTTAAAATATTTTATCTATACGAGTCTATGACTTCTAATTTATATGGATCACCGATATTTTAATACTAATTTACTATTTACTTTTTGTTATTTGTATACATTGGTAAATTAATTTTATTGGACAATTTGTTATTTATATGTTATTAAATTGGAATACATTAATTTGTAAAAGTTAAGATTAAACATGTTAGATTGTAGTGTTGTTATAAATGTTAAAAAAATTAATTATAGTATGGAACCGAACAGACCCGAACCGAACCGAACTGAACCGAACCCGAACGGTTCCGAAATTATATTTGGACCCGACGGTTCCGTTTACTCACTACCCGAAAATTTTCGGTTCGGTTCGGTTCTCTTCAGAACCGAACCGAACCGAACCGTGCCCAAGCCTAGCCACATTCCTCCTTCCCTCACACTCACGCCTCCAACAAAAGAAAGGGTAGGAAAATGCCACATTTTTCCAGATTTTCTTCACTCAATGCAAATTTCAGTCACCTTCCTAGATTGGAAACTTAATATTGATGCTAGAAAATCAATTTCTAGCATCAACTGGAAGATCACAATGGTGCTAGAATCAGTTTCTAGCACCAGTGACATGAAGTGTACACACAGTAGAAAACCAGATTCACCAATGCCTCTCAACCTCTGAAATGTCACGTTGGAAAAACTGCAACTCACAACTAATGCTAGAAAACCCATTTCTAGCATCAACAATGTTGGAAGTTCATGTGTGATGCTAGAAAATAAATTTCTAGCATCAGCCCCATCACCTCCAACTCACGGACATGGCACACGCCCACTGTCCAACCCGTGGAGCCACCACACGCCACAACCAGAACCACCACCACCCAGCCTATTGAATCACCACCAAACTGCAAGGCTAAAACCGGCCACCAAACCACTGCCCAACGCCCACAGTCAAAGCCCAATCGAACCACCACCACAGCCACCTCCTGCGAGCCACCGCATCAACGCCACCACCACCTCACTACAACCAACACCACCTGCAAGCCACCACGAGAACACCCAAACTCACCTACCATCCCCGACTTCGAACTGCCACCCACACCCAAAACGGACAGCCCCAGAAATCAACCCAAAACCAAAATCAAACCCAGAAATAAGGAACCCATGAACTTACTTCTTTCCCCGACCCATCGTCCAGCGGTTTCCACCGGAAAACCCAAGAAAAACCCGAACCCTAGGCCTCGGTTAACTCCCTTAGCCTCCAACCCAAACTCTAAAAACCGCCCAATCATCACTCCCACCACCGGCGCCGCCTCGCGAAGGCGACGCCGTCACCGTCGCCGGCTGGAATCGGAGGAAGGGGCTTCGCCCCTTCCCGTCGCCTTTCCTCTCTCTCTCTCTGCTCGAACACGACGAAGAGAGAGAGAGAGTAAAGTTTTATAATTTTTTATTTTTGAAAATTTATTTTTAAGCCCCTAATTTAGGCGTTAGTTCATTTTAGTCCCCCAAGTTTTAAAATGATTTATTTCAGTCCCAAAGTTCGGTTTTTAAAGGAATCAGTCTCAAACTTATGTTTTAAAAATGAATCAGCCCACAGGTTCTGAAAAAGTCCATTTCAGTCCCTAAACTTTTATTTTCAGTTTTAATAAATTTTCAATCTAGTCCCTATTTCAGAAAAGTTCAATTTCAGCCCTTAAACTTTTATTTTCAGTTTTAATAAATTCCAATTAAGTCCCTAAACTTTATTTTTTTTTATCGTTTTTAATCTTTAAAAATTTCGAAACACTAATTCAATGTTTATTTTCTATTTTTGGCTAGACGAAACGTACGAACGATTGAGGAATTGAAATTTTTCTTCCCGCTCCACTTTCACGCAAATCGAGATAGATTGAGGTAGACTCGCCCCCATTAATTAGTTTAAATTGTAATTGCATGTATTATGTGATTTTATGTGATTTATATGCTTTAATGCATAAGATGAGAATCTCTTATGAGATAGATTATGTTGTTATGCTTGCCATAACTTATATGCTTAATTGCATGAGAAGAAAGAGAATCTCTTATGAGATAAGATGATGTTATGCATAACTTATGTGCTTAAATGCATGAGACAGACTACCCACATCCTATGATTTTAAAGAGCCTATGATTTTTCAAAGAAAATTAGCCCATGAAAATATCACTGTATAGATTGCATAATTATGTGTTAAATTACTCTGTAGATTAATTACTGGCGATGAGTCTACTGAGTATTTCTTCGAAATGCTCATTCTATTATTTTTAACAATATTGCAGATTTTGGAGACGGCCGAGTTTGATGGGCAGTGGTGGAATAAATGTAGTTAATTGTTTTAAATTACTTTTGAAATTTCACTCATTTGAACATTATGAAATTTATCTTGTCGTTTCCGCTATTTTAAACTTGAGAGTTTAAAGTTCAATCAAAATTTTCCTTAAGTTCATTCGAATGAGATTTGTTACCGTTAAAGTTCACAAATTTTAAATGTGATGTTCTTTTTAAAAGTTAGTTATTCCGCCAATTTTTTTCAGTTAAATTAGGACAAAGAGAAGATGACGTAGCGTTCCGGGTCCGCGAAACTCGGGGCGTTACAAACAAAATTAAATGTATGTGACTATCACATTGAAATTTTGAAAACCTGCCTATTTATTTTTCCTCGTACTCTCACAATGATCCAGTCAGTTGTGAAGTTCAATGAATCAGATATTTTTCTCAACAGGCAAAATTTATATATGTGCATGTCTCAAATACACAAGTTCACACGGCATGTTATAGACTACATAATGACCTTAGCATTTTCCCTTTTTCCAAATTTTCAACAGAGAATTGAAAATCACCCCTAGTGCCAACTGACGAATCTCTAGAAACTCGAATTAAAAAATTTACTTTACTAATTGTATTGGTAGATTAATTTATTACGGACAGTAATATAATGTCTATACTAATAAGATTTCATTAGCAGAAAACAAACAACAGGGTCCAGCCCAAAATAATACATTACCTGTCCCCAAAAAAATAAAAAATCAAGCATCCATTTGGCAACCAATTTATAAATCAATTTATGAATTCAGTCAAAGTCAAACATTAATTTCAATCACACATCATAGCTATTATCCATTTATTATTTATACATTTCATGGGACCCATTACTATTCTTATTCATAAACCGATTTATAAATTTTCAAACGGGTGTAAGAATTTCTTAGTTTCCTGTAGTGAATTTTTTAATGGCGAATTGGATTGTCAAGTTAAAAAGAAGCAAAATTAGTAGCAGGACGTGAAGATAGAGGTAAGTTATAAATAAGGATGTTACTATATGTACATCAAACTTTACATAAGGGATTACATAATGCCAACATGACACTCTACCATTTGCTAGTTTAAAAGTTAAAACAAAACCAATTTTTTCATCTAATCTTTTCTCTTTACATCATTTTTGGTAACTACTTATTTACCACTTTTATGTACAGGTAGCAAAATTCTATAAATAAATAACAAATATAGAATTCACAAGTTGGTGGATGAGATGTTGGAAATCACATAAAACTAAATCATTATTTGTTTTGCCTTTATCAAGGCCAATCACTGTTTCCTAAGAAATTGTTACGACTACATGGGAAGTATGCACAGTCTTTGTTTGGTAAAGAGTAAAATTTAGATTTTATCTAAGTCAAAGTCAATAATTAATTTTGATCGCACATTTCATGGACCCACAACTTTTCAATCATATGTTTCATCAATTTTAATCAAAATCTGTTAAAAATCTAATTTTAATTCCAATCAAACAAGGGCTTCATTTTCATTTCAATTCCTAACTTCCACCATAAATCCTTTATCACTTATCTAATCATTGAGGTCTTCATCCTACAAAATCTTTATTAAGAGCATATATGAAGAGTAGAACTTTTTATACGAGTCCAAAAATATTTTTTATACTCCCTCCATTCCATAATGATAGACTTGTTTTCAATTTCATACAGATTAAGAAAATGTAATTAATGTAGTTGAAAAAATATTTTTTTTAATATATCCCTACATTAAATAATGATTTAAATAGGAGTAGTTCGTATTTGTTGATAATAAGGCACATTAAGCCCTTATTTGGCCTCCATTATAATTATAATTCATTTTCCTATATTTTCTTATCAATTACACATTTTTCAATAAAATAATATTACACGTAATTTCGAATTTTTTTCCTTTTTAATCATACATTATTTCACAAAAAAAAAAAAAAACTATTCCAACCATTAAAATTTCAAATAATGGGAGCCAAAAGGGGGCTAAATAGGGACATATTAAAAATAAAAAAATTAGTTATACTTTCAGTAAGGAAAGTAACCTATAATTTGACACAAACAAAAAGAAAAACAAGTCTATCTTTATGGGATAGATGGAGTATTATCTTTACATTTTCGCACAAGTATTGATCAACATATTCCCTCTTTTTTCCCTCTAAAGAAATGCATGGAAAGTTGTGAAATAATTAATTCAAATATTAAAAGTAGGGAGAATTGTAGCCACAGTCCCACACCTTTCATTTTGTCGCAGCCTTTACCTAAACTTTTAGTTTATGCCACCAACAGTTTCAAACCTTTGTAATAGTCGCACCAGAAGGACAAATGGATTGTTTTAACTATTAGTTGACCAAAATATTGGACTTTGACATATTTTGATAAATTTTTAAAAGGATAAAATGGTAAATTTACATTAAAAAAATACAATTATAATAATTAAATCATAAATCAAAAAACAAAACCAGAAGTTCTTTTCTTCACCCCACCCCAAAACCAAACCGAAAACAAACAATGGCCCTCGCCACCTACTCGAGGTCGGCACCACCGTCACCTTTGCCACATAGCCTTTTCCAAACACAAGCCTCAGGATCTTATCAACCAAACCCAATTCATGACACATTTTGGATCCCTTGTAATAGCCTGCACTGGTTGAGCTGTGGAAATTTTGTTCACTGGCACGAAAACTATGGAAATTTTGTTCGCCAACTATGTACAAATTTAGTTTGCTCAAATCCTTGAAACTTCCAATGTGGGCCGAGGAAGCACGGACGTGTTATCGGCATCAACGTATCGATGTCCGACATATCGGACACAGTACGTCTCCGACGTGTGTTGGAATTCCTACGGCGTGTCGGAGATGAAGAATTGCAAATTTTGTACAAAAGATGGTGACTGGTGCTGTAAAAAAGAAGAAAGAAGAAGAAATGTAGATTGAATGAGACGATGACTGGTGTGAATAAGAAGACATGAAAGGAAGAGACGTGAGAACTGGGAGATAAGAAATGAAAAGTCGGTGGATGTAAATGAATTACTTGTTGGGCCTGGTAACATTAAATACAATATAAATTTCTATATATTTAATTTACGTTTTTTTCAGCTTAATTGTTTAACAAGACAATAGGTAATGAATTATTATTTTTTTACTATTTTACCCTCCATTAAAAAAAACATGCAAAAGAAGTCAAATCCCTTTCTTCCTCACTGTGTAGCCCAAGGAAATTGCCAGAGAAATTAAAATAAATATTAAAAAATATTACTTTGAACTATTAAATTAAAATAAGTTTAAAAAATAATATTTTATTCACTGTGTCGGAACTTTTTCAAAAAATCACGTGTCGACATGTCCGACACTAGTATCTGTGTCGATGTTCCTTAGAGTGTGGCTAATGCCACAATGTTTGGCCCACAAATCATTCATTTGAAGAATTTTTTTTCCGAATCTTTCAGCCCAGAAAAGATTCAAATTACCATAAAAAACACTGAACTTTTTCCCAAATCTTTTCCACCACAACCACTGATTCAACAAAAGAAGTCCCAAAAAGATTACAGTTTCCAATCTTTTAGAACAACCATTCGCTCGGATTTCCCCAAAAAAGGCAATTTAATCAGTGATATATTTCGAGTCCTTTTTTGTAAACTTATAAATTAAACAATCTGAATTTCTCGAAACTTGTCTGCGTGTGTTTTGGGATAGAAATCCGAGTTGAGTGAAAATGGTTTAAGTTAATAAATTCCTATGGGTATATTTTGGGATGAAATTTTGGAAGATACAGCCGCCATGAAGGCGAAGGTAGTGCCAATGTCAGGTGGGTAGCGATCAATATTTTGAAAACCAATCAGGTCATCGACCCGAAAAAACTAAAGAATCAAGGGTCAAAAGGTTCAATCGGGGTCAAACCAAAATTGAACCGGATGCAATAAATACTAGTGTTTTAAATAGCGCGCCCCTAGCGCCAAGTAAAGTCGTTTGGCGCGTAATATGGCGGTCAACGAGAAGCGTTGACCGATAAGGCGCGCATTATTTATTTTTTTTAAATTGTTTAAATTTTTTTATTACAAATTTTTTTATTACAATTATTTATTTATTTATTTTTTATTATTAAATGATTTTTTTATTGATTAAAAATTAAAATAATATTAAAATAAGAAAAAGCCTTTTTACGCATTATCCTCGCCTAGCCCTTAGCTTGGTCTCCACGCATCGCCATGCATTACGCTATTTAGAACCTTGATAAATACATACAAAAATAATAAAATACTATGAAAACAATAATTTTTTTTTTATATTAATAATTTAAAGAAAATCTATCTTTGTTAATTAGATTCATTATCCTACAATTAGTCTTGATACGTCAAAAATTAAAAATGAATATGTTAAAATAGTTTGCTTTGTTAAATTAAAATAATTTAAACTTATAGAAAATGATATTTAACATTAATATATTAATAATCAAGTGCAATTTAAGTTAAATTTGAAAATTAAATAAATGAAAAAATGATGGTGGATATTACAATTTAATTAATTGGGATTCAAAATCAAATTAGTCAATTAAAATACAATTGAAAAATGATTTTGATGGGAATTTTAACATTATTATTTTTTTTGTTATGCCACTATCCCACATTAAAAGTTTATGAAACCATAGGAGAGAAGTGCATCTATAAAATACACTATTTCACATTAGAAGTTTATGAAACCTTTTGAGAGAAGTGCATCTATAAAAGAAGCATGTCATCCAATATTTCTCTATGAGCCTTTCAATTGTAATTTATGAGGTTGGTTCAATGGGTTTGAAGCCGATTTTGTCATAATCAGTTAATCGAGTGTGATTGGTCCAGTTTAGGGCCCGGTTCCCGATTTTACCAGTCGAACCACTCGGGCCAGGGCTGTTTTGACAACATTGGTGGAGGTGGCAATGGCCAACAGGCGGCAGAGCCGTTTGTTATGGGTTTAGTTTTGGGGTCGGCGGGGGACTATTACTCCAAGATTTTGTTTTTTTATTTTTAATTTAATCATTATTATTGTAATTTTTTTGTAGACTATAAATTTACCATTTTACATTTTAAAAATTGGTCAAAATGTGTCAAAGTCCAATATTATGGTCAACTAACAGTTAAATTGATGAAAACCATCCATTTGTCCTTCTGGTGCGATTATTTCAAAGATTTTGGACTGTGGAAGACACAAACTAAATGTTTGTATAGAGTCTGCTACAAAATGAAAAATTTGGGAGCATGACTGCAATTTTCCCTTAAAAGTATTATAGAAAGAATGGTAAATGGTTTGCCTCTCTATATTTGGAAAGTTAAATCCACAATAGTTTGGCTCTCTACATTTGGAAAGTTAAATCAACTCCTTAATTTAATTTTTAACTGTAAAGAGTTTGTTGAACTCTTGAAAAAAGAGAATTGACTCTCTGAAATAGAAATTATATGGTCAATAGACGCTCTCAACCATGGTTTAAAAAGGCAGTAGTGAAGCGCGCCTTGAGGCCCGTCTCACTATGAGGCGCATGTAATATACCTCGAGGCGGTATTTTTTAGGCTAAAAATATGAGGCTCACGCCTCTAAATCTGAGGCGCATGCCTCATGGATCATGAGACGTGCACCTCATTTACAATTTGAAGGGACCCTTCTTAAAAAAGAAAATGACCCATTTAAAAAGGCATTTTGAGCTCAAACAAAACAATAAAATACCTAGAAAACTAAACGGCGGCCAGAAATTAGAATACCAAAATCGAAAATTCAAAAGTTAGCCTTAAAAAAACTAATGAATATATATCATATTTGATATATGCTCCAACTTTGATTTTTTTGTATTTTTGTATTGTTTTATAATTCTTTTACTTAGATATTTTGTTTTTTGTGAGGTTTACGCCTCAATCCGCTGCGAGGCTTACGCCTCGCTTAATAAAGAAAAATCGCCTCAGTACTTAGTTTCGCCTTTTTAAATCTTGCTCTCAACCAAAAAGCACTGTAAAGTTAGCCACAAAATGCCAATTCCCATAATCTATTCAATTTTCATCCTGAAGCTTGTAGGCAACAGATTCTAGCACTTGCATGTAATAAATGTCATATGCAACCAGGGCCAAAACTACCATAATATAAAAGGGTATCTGGTTAAAGAAAACATTATAACACAGCTATAACTTGCAGACCTGTGTCATAAATCGAGGAAGCATGGCCTTTAATATCTGTTCCAAGACTTGGGAACCAGTTGATTCAATGACCTGTGGGGGAATAGCTCGAAATGCAAAAGGAATTTCAATATTGACCTGCATTTAACATAGCAACAGCAGCTGTATTAAGCAGAACCGTGTAATACATATCATTTACACCTTTTTGGATCATTACCTCAATGACTGCATCTGAAGTAAGTCGCTGCACTTGTGAATCACTTTTTTTGCTATCACATGATATCTTATTCTCCATTGAAGCTGCATGCCCATACCAAATTAGTGTCAAAGAACTCCTGAAAAGCATTATGTTGTAGAATTCAGTATTAAATGACCCTATTCACGATCAAATGACCATATTCCAGAAAACAAGCAACGCCATGAATGTTACAAACTGTGAAAGAATTCAAGGAAAAATTCTTAATCGTGTCATTCACATTCTTCAAAACTGTGAGTCATAATAACCATAAAGAAGATGTTGTAGTTCAACCAAGATCAGTGCAAGCTCTTCTTTGCAAAAACTATGCACAATTCCAGCATAGTTCATATAATGATATGTATAGTCTGACCTCTGACCTCATGTTGACAAGTGAATTTATTACAAAAGCTGGTTTAAGAAGTTAAAACTTGATTGCATTCATATTTTATGATAATGGTTTAATATATTGATACGTAGCTTGTGTTGACAAGTAAATATATTGTAATATAATCAGCTGTAATTGTTAGCTCAATTTCTTTAATTCTTTTTTCCAACAATAAAAACAGATAAGAACACACCAAAGAGGCTGTAAGGAATTAATTAGAGGACACAATGAGGACAACTTGTGCCATTTTAAAACTATAGTGACATTCTACCACTTAAAGTGTGTGATTTCATTTCCACATCAACAAAAAATTCAACTTAAACAACCTCAAATTGAGCCGTCATATTCTGGTCAACATTTCTCAATCAAAGTTATTTTTAATTGCAGCTATTAGGATGTAAATATTCCTGTGAAAACAAGACACATCAATTCATCAAGCCTCCATTTGGAAACTTTATAAATCAATTTATAAATGGGCAAACTTCATTTTCCACCACACAATCCATTGGACTCACAAGTAATATCTACTGATATCTATTTATAAATTCTTTCCAAACGGAGGACGACTGATGCCAAAACAAAAGCCAGTTTATCAAAATCCATTTTAGGAAGTAGAAAGGTACTAAAATGAATTCATTATGAGAATGCACTGGAGGAAGATGCTAACCATCAAATTTATCATTTTGTGCAACAACAATCGGCGAGCCTTCCAGCTGTTAGTGGCAATTAAGACCAAAGTTAATTAATCACATACTAAAAGAATCATCAATAAAACAATAAATAGAGTGAACTATTCAACTGTGTGTGCGCGCGCGCTTTTAAGCAGGCATGCGAAATATGGTAGATACCTTACAAGACAAGAGCTTAATGCAGCAACCATTAGGCTGCTCTTCGACTCTCACCATCAAAACCGGGCACACTTCAAATGCAAAAAACTTAAATCTGTATACATAACACCTGAAGGTATTATCATCCACCCGCTCTATTCTCTCCGCGTCCAGCACCGAGTACTGGCTCGCCGGCAGGCTCATATACTCAACTAAAACAATCAATGGGGAAAAAACACACTCTTCATCGCTTCATACAATTCCAGTATATACAATTCCAGTAAAGGATATAGAAATATTACTCAGTGGGCGTTGGAGTTGTCGGACGGAAACAAACTCTGTCCGTCGGGCCACAAATCGGGCTCTCGGAGCTGAATCTGCCGAAATGCGGAACGCCGGTCGGGTTGAATCATCCGAGGAGGAGTTTAGATGTGAATTTCTAATAATAATTCTAGGTTTTCTTCTGAATTGGAACGAAACGGGATTCAAATGCGTTAAAGAAGAAGAGCTCATTGCCATTTTTAAAATTTTCAATTATTTTCGAAAAAAATTCGATTGAAGTGGGAAGATGAAACCGCGGGCGCTTTGCTTTCAATCAGCGGTAGCCCACAAAACTAGATAGTATGATGTGGTTGTGGATAAGCCCACGAGGGTGCTTCAACTGCAGGATGTGACATCCCTGCGCATGTTAGTGAAACGTATGGACCTGTTGGTAAAATAAGCCGAGGGGATGACTCCACAGCCTTTTTTTAATCTTCGTCTGGGAATAAGAGTTTTTGATCTAAATTTTTTTTTAAAAATGTATTTTGAGATAGTAAATTAATAAAGAATGCATGATTAAAAATGAAGAATTTTTTTTTAATTTATGTATTATATTATTTTAATAAATAATATATATTAATGAGAAGAGAAAAAAAAAATTTGGAAAAAAATGAAAATCTAACCGAGCTTAAGTTGAGACAAATACATGGCCCCTACATGATGTAAGATGCTATACCATATTCAAGTGAGATTCCGTGCACAAGATAGAGCATTCAACAGTAATTACCACAAAACGTTTTTATTTTTTAATATTATTGTGCAAAATATTTATATTTTTTTATTTTTTGACATTTTTATCCCTACATTCACCTTTTATTACGTAAATCATTATTTTCATCCAATTTTTTTTATATGTAAAATGACAAATATACCCTCTTATTTAAATAAAATAAAAAAATTTAAAGAATAAGTTGCAATCATACTCCTAAACTTTTATAAAAATACGAATAAGTCCAAATAAATTATTAAAAGGATAATTATCACAAAACGTCCATACTATATAGGACCCACAATTTTTCAACAATACATTCCACCGACGTTTATCAAAATTTTCTAAAAATCGAATTTTTATCTTCTAAGTCTTTGGGCTCTAATAAAATTTATTTTTTTTGAAATAGTGATTTTTTTAAAGAATATATGGTTAAAAAATTTTAAATTTATGTGTAATATTATTTTATTGAAAAATGTGATTAAAAAGAGCAAGGAAAAAATGCATTTTTGATTCAAACTTTATGTTTAACTAAACACGAACCTATAATCTCTTGATGAGTTACTGGGAATGTTGCCATAGTGTGCCAAAGCCATGGTCTTTAAACGTTTGAATTGGTGACAATTAGGTACAGAATTGGCCACATAACTGAATATCCGAAAATTCATAGATTAACTATTGGGAAACCCCCTTGGACAAGCTCAAAAACAGAGCCAAATCTAGGGGGGAGATGTGGCGCCACCCTATTGACTGCCAAGCGCCCCTCCAATAGGGGACGCCACATCGCCCCCCCGTTTTTGGGTCCGTCCCAAAAGCAGGGTCCATTAATTATTAGACATCTGTGTTGCGAATAATTCTTCTCAAACAGGGCCACACGACCTTGTTTTTCTAAAGGGACACGTGCTCCCCTATTGACAGGGTGCATGTCGGCCCTGTTTATGTAAGAGCTCCCCTGTGTTGCAAATTCAAATTATAAGAAACCTTTTATGCAAATATCCTAAACTGAGATTGTGAATCTCATCAGAAAATGGGCTCAGGAACTTGTGAATTTGGTAACGGCCTTGGTACCCTCGAACAGGGAGAGTGGACTTGAAGAAAATGTTATAGATCAAAGTTAGAATGGAATAAAGGTTATCGGGTCAGAAACATTTAGAAGATGAACCATTTTTTTGATAAAACAATAACTGTAAAACTTTTGCTTAGAACATCTTCAAGAGACTCTTTAAAAGTGGAATGCTCTTTATTTTAAAGAGTTAATCTTTAAAATTTCACTCCAAGAGACTGTTTAATTTAACATTTTAAAATAGAGAGTGGGTTTTGGAGAGCCAAACCCACCTCTCTATAATTTAATGTTTCAAAGATTCAAATTTTCAATGCACAATTTATGAACTTAATTAAATAAAGTGATATAATTATTAGAGGGAAGATGGTAAAAATAAAAGAATGAAAAAAATAATAATAAATACATATTGAGAATGATAAAATTAAATGTTAGAAATAAAAAGGCTATTGGAGCATTTCAAAATTTTTGTTCTTTAAATTTATAGATGCTCTTTAAATTGTAGAATGTGTTTTTTAAAAATAGAGAGTCTCTTGAAGATACTCTTATAATGAATGTTACAAACTTTAAGCTCAGTCATATAAGTGTGCTTTCATGGGCTATAACATTTCTCATAAGGGACTTGTTTATTACGGTATCATTGACGATCGTATGCACATTTCTTTCATTATGATTTTCTTTGAAAATCAATCATATTTTTCACAGCACGTCACTTCTAAGCAATCTTACTTTCTAGCTTTGATTACATCTCTCCAAACGTTGAGCATTTTAATCCAGATATTGTCTATCAGTAACGACGACCCCCACATATCTAATTGTAAAAAATTATTAATTGTAGATTTTACTTTAAAGTTTAAAAGAACATACTCTCTGATCATCTAGCAAACACAGAAATCAATTAGAGGACGAGTCTTGAAATATGCTGTATAAGATATTTAACCCCTGTTTGGTTCAATAAGAATAGTAGATTAAAATTTAAATTAAAGTGAATAGTTAATTTTAATCGCGTATCTATTTCAAACGAGAGTTTATTATAAAGTGCTAAATAACACTTCTTTATTAACTATTGAAGCCGTTGAAATAGCTAGATTGAAATATATTATACAAATAATCATCATAATCTTATAGTAGATATAAAATATCATGACATTCTGGGTAATGAAGCGTACGAATGCATGTCCCAAAGGGTCAACCTTTGTGAAGCCATGCAATTTACTACTTTTGATTGTCAAATATGAATTATGTGCATAGAAAAAGCTTCATGCATTTATTTCTTGGAAAAAGATGGATGCCCCGAATTGTGTAGCACCGTTCTTACTTCTTTATGGTTCATCATATCCTCCATTACCGCCACCACTGCCGTGTCCAGATCCATAACCGGAGCCACTACCGTAGCCGGAGCCATTGCTGTTGCCACCTCCACCACCACCACCACCACCTCCGCCTCCTCCCCCATCACCTCCACCACCCTTTCCACCACCACTCCCGTATCCAGAGCCACTGCCACTTCCATAGCCAGAACCACTACCTGACCCAGTGCCACCACCTCCTCCACCTCTGCCACCGCCACCGCCACCGCCACCGCCACCGCCACCACCTCCTCCCTTTCCTCCTCCTCCACCTGAACCATAGCCAGACCCATATCCAGACCCCGAACCACTACCAGAACCCGATGCTCCTCCTCCTCCTCCACTACCACCACCTCCTCCACCACCACCACCTCTACCATATCCAGACCCACTCCCAGAGCCATGCCCTGAACCATAACCTGAGCCCGAGTCAACAGCCGAACCACTTCCCCCACGTTCTCCTCCTCCTCCCTTGCCACCGGTCTTTCCCAACCTAGTAGCAAAGGCAAGGTCCACAAAGATCATAACCAAGATCAATGCAGCTCCTATCCCCTTAGACCGCCCCATTTTCCAAACTCAATCAACAAGTACAATGTATTCAATATTCTTAGTATGTAAACTCAAGTTACTCATAAAACTCATGTAGAAGAACTTTAACGTAGGATCCCTATTTATATAGGTGTAGAAACCTAAAGTTTTCCAAAGTTGCATAATTTCTAGTAGCTTCTTTAACGAGATGGCAAGTTAGAAACGAGTTACCTATTGGGATAATTCGATAGTGGGTTTGTTGGATAGGAGTGTCGGAAGTGGTGGACTGTCACTTTGGCTTCATTCATTCATGCAAATCATCTTATTTATCCCACTTTTGACTTAAGGATATATGGACCAATAATTACACGTACATATGCTGCAGCTCCATTTTACTCCTTCTTTCACATTTGAAATCCACCAAAGGGTACAAAAATTACCAATGGGACCTTACAAATTTCGAACATGGATGGATTTTTGGAGTCAGTTCACACATGTAATCGTCCAATTTATTTCGGTCACTATAGCGCATCTGATTTTTAGTAAAAGAGGTATGCATGATATCACGACTTCATGCTTATTTAGCTACATTCCCTTGACTACACGTATGCACTATAGTCTAATCTTCTTTTTTTAATCGTATTAATGTTGAATTTATTTTAGCGTAATTCTTGAGTGGTGTGATGCTTTTCCAGCTTATTAGGAGTCTGTTTGTTTCCGATTAAAATATGATTTTAATTCAAATTAAAGTCAAATAATCAATATCAATCGCATTTTTCATGGGTCTCATAACTTTTCAACTACATATTTCAAAAACTTCTATCATAATCTACTAAAAATCTAATTTTAATTCCTATCACACATGCTATAGCTTTGATTTTGATGAGGGACAACGAATACTAGATAAAATTCCAAGAGGAAAACCACTAGCAAGTGCCCTTCCACTAACTCACTAACCCATAATTCTCCCCTACAAAATCTGCATAGGTTAGACTTAGTGGGTTTTGCTTTCTTCGAAGGTACACATGCTTGGAATGACAAATTGTTAAGGAATATAATTTCATATCGAATAAAGATGAAAATATAGACAAACTTATAAGATTTTGAGCTACTCCTCTTAACAAGGTTAACCTTTTAAGATGGAACCCCAAGTCTTTACACAAATGTCATCAAAACTGCCGTGCAGGTTACCCGGTTAAATCGGTGGCCATATGCATAACACGCTTGCCTGCACTTTCTAATTTCTATTCAATCATTTCAAATTTCTGGTTCTTGTACTATCATAATATGGATGGCCAAAGAAATTAGTACAAATTATTAAGGTTTTTACTTGTTTTCGATCTCCTATTTCTTAAAAAAAAAAAAAAAAAAAAACTTCAAATACACTCGTGGTACCAATAACGATAATAGCATGAAATAAAAAATTGAAGTTGAATATTAATGTGAGAGTTTTGTCCATTTTCATAATTGGATTTTTACTATAACAAAGAAGAGGATAACATGTATTTATCATTTCACGTTTGTTCCACTACAAAAGAAAACTCGTCTTTATCGCGAAAGTTGATTCATGGTCAAAAATAAAAGTAAACAGTATCATTAGGTCCTACATATTTAGAGGGTATTTGGTAGGGATTAAAATTAGATTTTTTTAGTAGATTGTGATAGAAATTTTAAAATGTGTGATTGAAAAGTTGTGGGATACGATTAATATTGATTGTTTGATTTTGATTTTGATTAAAATCAGATTTTGATCCAAATTAAGCATGTTGTTAATGTATATTTCATTGGAAAACTTTGACTAAATCAGAATCATCATTCCTAGAGATTTGATTTGATTTGATTTATTTATTTATTCAAAGTGTGCCAACACTCATCTTAGGATGTTTATGTGCCTTGAAGGTAGACTCCTAGTGTTGTGCACCACGTAATTGACTTATCAGGAAACTTTGTGATGAATTAATGAACACTTTTTATCAGAGATTTTTTAATGCGAAGTGTGACATATTTAATTGCTTCCTGGGTGTCATACGTTTGCTAGTACAATCATCTTAGGATGTTTATGTACCCCGAAGGTGGACTCCCTGATTATTACGCATAAGTTTCTGAAAAAGGTAATTTGCAATTTATTGTATATATTTGACCTCAAAATTTATCCAATCAAGTGGTCAACAGAGCTCGACCACTCCACGTCCACTTATGTGTCACTTGCACACTAAATTACACAGGTGCAAGTGCCACCGTCCCAAAAAAAAGATTGACAACCATTTGCACTCGACGGTCAAGTAACTGTTAGCACGAAAATAGATTGAGCACCAGGTATACAAGTGAAAGAGGGTTTGGCTATGGTTTATGTATATATGTGGGTCATTGAATTTAGCCCGAGCACAAGAAGAAGGGGTTTGATTTAGTCGTGCCCCTGGCCAATTCAATTGACATCACTAATGTCGATTCAAATAACATGGAATCATGTACTATCACGTGTACACTACATAACTTATTGGTATAATAATAGTTCTCCAAATTTGAGTCGTACACTTGTATGCGAATACGACTTTGAAATGTGCTATTTTAAAGAACGAAAACAAAGTAATTGGACAGAAGCCTGTTCAAAATGTGCTATTTAATGGAAGGACAAGGATAAGAATTTGACGATTTTTATTTATTTTTTAATATAAGTGCAATAAGGAAGAAAGTCAACAATAAAAAATTGTGGTTTGAATGACCTCATGTCATGGCCCTATTGGGCGAGGGTTGAAATCTCGAGTTTTTGGTCCTAAAACTGTGAAAATCAGGGATCAAAAGGCCAAAAAAGGACTGAATTGCAAATTTTGGAAACTCCAGGAAGTGAAGTGAATAATGCAGAATCGCTGACGAAAATAGAAGAAGCAGATTGTGACTAGTTGCCTTTGTGATAGCACCAGTGACGAAATTTTTTTGGTTTACGTATAATATTATTTTATGAAAGATTGTGTGATTGAAAGTACGAGAGTGAAAAAAATATATGATATGATAGGGGGCCAAACAAGAGTTAAGTCGAAACTTGTATAATGGTCACAAATTATCAAATTAGTTAGACACAAGTTTTTTCTTGGTCACAACTTAAAAAGTTGTAAGTCACGATTACATTTTTTAGGTCACATATTATTTATTAGTCACAATTAATCAAATACTTGATCATAAACACCCCCACTCCACCTCCATCCCATCATATAACCACCACCACAACCACAACCAACATCACATTAGACCGCCAGCATTGTCACCACAGCAACCACATACCATCTGAATCCACCATCGCAATCCCATCACCATTGCCATCTTTATCGACACGACCACCACTGCTATACCAATATGCCAACATCACCACAACATCAACCACAATACCGCCAAACACAACCCACCACAACAACCACATCACCATTACAGCAACCATGATACCACCACCAGTCACCACTACACCCACCTCACCTAACCACCGCATACAGCACAACACCCACTGTACATAGCAATACAACCACCACAATCACAAAACCAACACACCGTCACCATCACTACACCACAATACTACCACTGAACTATCAATCACGATACTGCTCAAAAATTGAAAAAAAAAAAAAAAAAAAAAAAGAAGAAAAAAAGACGAAGAATAGATCTACACGGTGGTCCCTTGTGGTGGTCTTCGGTAGTAGTCTTCCGTGTGATATAGAACAGAGAAGTGGTGCTGTAGCAGTGACAGTGACGACGACGGTGTTCCGATGGTTCTACATACGATGAACCAACAGTGGTTCTATCACTATGAGGCGATGTTGCACCGGGTCGTGAGCATCTAGGCATGGGCACGATCTGGTTCAGAAATGTATTGAACTGAATCGAAAATTTTCAGGTAGTTAATAAATGGAACTGTCGGATCCAAATATAATTTTGGAACCGTTCGGGTTCAATTCGGTTTCATACTATAATTAATTTTTTTAACATTTATAACAACACTACAATCGAATATGTTTAATATTAGCTTTTACAAATTAACGTATTCCAATTTAATAACATGCAAATAACAAGTTGTCCAATAAGATTAATTTACCGCTATATACAAATAACAAAAAGTAGATAATAAATTAGTAATACTAAAATATCGGTGATCCATATAAATTAGAAGTCATAGACTCATAGAGATAAAATATTTTAAAGTATTGTTAATACAATAGTATTTACCAATTATTTGATTTAACCATCAATTGTTTAACTTGTCATACTAGATACTAAAAGAAACTCTACAAGAAAAATTGAAAAATCATAATTAATAAACATAAATAAACTAAAAATTGTTCAACTAATAAAATTTAATAAAAAAATATAATATATATTTTATTACATGTCTCAATACCTTCATAGAACTCAGTCTCTCCAATAAAAACTCTATCTTTCCTAATTTATTTTTAAAAAATTAAAAAAATTTGATTTATCCCATATATAAAAAATTTAAAAAAAATCGGTTATTATTCGATTATTCGGTTATGGGTTTAGAACCGAGAATCTAATCGAACCCGTCAGTTCTCGATTCAGATACTCGTTCGAGTATTTCACTTACAAAGAATCGCTCGGTTCGATTCGGGTTCGGCTCAGTTCGAAATTTTTGTCCAGCCCAATCAGTGCATTAGTGTGTCAAGTGTTGTTGTCTAAACCGTCGAAAGATATAGAAGGAAGAAGTGGGTTGTGATTTGTGGTTTTGGGATTTTTAAGGCTTGAATGGTTATAATTTAGAGAGAGAAGATATATGATATTGAGCCCCCCCTTTGGTTCCCATTTTTTTTTCCAAATTTTAATGTCTGAAACAGTGTTTTTTTAAGAATGTGTGGTTGAAAAAGAATGAAATGTTTTTTATTTACGTGTAATATTATTTTATGGAAGACTGTGTGATTGAAAATAAGAAAGAAAAAAATGAAAAAGAATGGGAGCCAAACAGAGGCTAAATATTATGAATATTAAAGATCTGAATTAATATCTATTCCTTGTATACACAAACTTTAGATCTAATTTTGAAATTTGATCTTAAAAAATATAGTTCGTGTAATTTTCACTTTCTTCAAACTCAATTTCAAGTGCACATTGTCCCACTAAAATAATTTTATATGTGAACTAATTACTTTTTGCAATTTTTTAATCACATATTTTCAGGAAAAAAAAATTCAATTTTCACTTCAATTAGCTTCTCTTATAGTGTATTTGATTGACTATATTTATCGTGAAAATGTCATTCTTCACCCAATTTCTTACTTTTGGGGTGTTTGATTGATAATTTTTTTATGAAAAATATTTTTCAACTTTTGGTCATGTGATCATATTTTCTTCAAAAATAAGGAAAACATTTTATTTAGGAAGATGTGATTTTTATTTTTCAGGTAATCCACTATATTTTTTTTCTCTCATCCACCTACCAATAAAAAATGAACAAGTATGATATTTTATAAATTGAAAACTAAATCAATCAAACACATCTAATTAATAATTTCATACAGGTAAGTTATAGGCAATTAAATTTGCCTAGAATTTATTTTTTTAATACAAATTTCATGTTTGCAATCAAATGCATCATTAGAGTGTATTTGATTGGCTATATTTTTTATGAAAAATATTTCTACTTTTGGGATGTTTGATTGACAAATTTTTTTCATAAAAAAGGGGTTTATTTTTATTTTTCAAGTAATTTACTCTCTTTTTGTCTCTCTCATCTATCACATTTACCCATCAATAAAAAATGGACAAATACAATATTTTTTAGATTGAATACTAAATCAATCAAACACATTTAATTAATAATTTTCATACAAATAAACTCTAGATAATTGAATTGCTTAAATTTATTTTCTAAATTTCATGCTCGCAATCAAACGCATCATTAGAAAAAAAAAATCACTTTTCACTTCAATTAATTTCTCTTAGACACTGAATTTAATCTTGCTGCTATTAGTGACTTACTTTTCTCAATAAGTAATTACATATTTAGCCATTATTTGGTGGAGATTAAAACAATTTATTAGTAAATTTTAATAAAAGTTGATGAAGTGTATGATTAAAAAGTTGTGGATCTCATTAAAAATGTGATTAAAATTAATTGTTAACTTTAATTTAGATTAAAATTTAGATTTTGATCCCTACCAAACACGAATTTTGTTACAAACAAATATTTTTGTAAGTAATACTCGTTTGGCTAAGTTTAAAAAGTATACTTTTAAGTAAAAATAAACTATTGTTTAATTGATGAAAGCTAGAAACAAGTTATTATTTTGATCCTGTCAATCATGTTTGTCCAAATTTAAAAAGTTTAGCAAAGTATAAATAATATTTTTAATCATGATATATATATATATATAAATTTGACACTCTTTCATATGGCAGAAATCTACAACATTAATTTTAGGATGATACATGTATATCATAGTGTCCACCTTCCCATATGAAGGGAGACACTCTTCGAATAAAATATAATCTATTAGAAGTAGACTCTCTTCCAAGTGAGGGGGTGAAAATTGTTATGAATACCGTATTATGTACATGTAACATATTCTTGTCTAATTCACTAAATTGATATGATGTTTATTTTTTAAAAATGAAATAGTACCTCGTCTGAAAATTATAAATAAAATTTAATTTTTATAGATATTTTAGACAATATAGTAAAAAATTATGACAAATTATATTGCAGTCTTTTCTTGTTTTAATTCTAGTAGATTTATTGGTTTTATACATTTATGTATTAGCAAGTAACAAGTTCTTTATTTTTGTTTTAGATAATTTCAATTGGTGGCTCTAAATATTTCTCCATCACTCATATTATTTTATACGAGTAATATTATTTATCACCACTGATATTTAACACGTCTAGGTATCAACACTTATATCTTTAAATTATAGATTTAATTAAATACAATTTTTTTGACACATTTACTAGGATTTATGACATGTTGACACCTATATTGGTGTTTAATATCACTGATACTAAATAATATTATTCATTTATATCGATTGTACTGCATGTACATCACAATTTATTTACCAACCGATGATGTGACAAAATTTGATGGAGTGAGAATCTCATCAACCAAATTAAATATAAAAAAAAATGACAAGATTGGATTGAGTCAAAACTCACCAACCAAATTAAAAAAAAAAAAAAAAAAATTCTCCCAATTTTTTTTCGCCATTTAACTCAAGTCACATAAGCACGGCCATTTAAGTGATGAAAAGATTTGATAGTTTCAATTCAATTTATCATCTCATTAATCCATAAATGAATTTGCAAATGATGATGACATTATTCATTTTATATGTAATATAACTAGAGAGTAGTGCATGGTAAAGGTAAATGTAGATGTCTTGATAAATATTTTGTAAAAAATTGCGACAATACACGTTTTAACTGCTTTTTTTAAAAAAAAATTTAAAATTTTTAAATATGCAATCCACCTTATTAGAAGTCACGAACAAATCCCCCACGGATATAATGAAACTCATATAGAAGGCTAGAACAGAAATAAATAAAACACAGACCATATGTGTTAATGCTTCCAAGTTAGAAACCGTACCTCAATTTCCAGTATAAATCTACAACACTATCTAGCTCATAAGATTAAACGCAGTTGATGGACTAATCCAAGACCCAAAAACTATTTATTCTAGTTTGCTTCAAAATAATTCAGAACAAACAATGCTGCAGCATGACAATTTGTAGTTCAAGGAGACATTGTCTACGAGTTCACCAAGAAACTTTTCACCGGGCTACTGTATTAGACTGGTTGAGATTCGTCCATATCTGTGGAACTTCACCTTGCACAGATATAGGTCCCAATTTTGAAGCTCATGTAGAGAATAAGAACCCATAAGAATATGAAATCGAACCAACCCCTAAAAGTTGCAGGAACAGTCTTCCCTGGAAGTATGCTAACCCGTGATTCCAAGTTAGCAGAACCATTGTCACCTCGTGATAGGCCAAATGAAAGTACAATATTGAAGTTCGGACTCTTGCTAAAAGATTGGTATGTTCCATTGCCATCGACTGTCAAATTTCTTATTTGAATCATGCCAGCCGTAACATGTGCTGAACTGGAAGCAGAATTTAGAAGAAGAGTTGCATTTTTTGAAGGAAACTCTGATGCAGATGCTGGAGGAGCTGGGAAGCTGCCCAACATGCGACTTGCCTGCTCGATGAAAGGATACTGAAAATCTGCACCCATGAAAAAGTATACCCAAATTAGATCCTGGGAAAAAAAAATGCGTTATAATTGTTAACAGTACACACGGGGGCGAAATGCTTGAGAGATGCATGTTTGGGACATGATAGTGGACAAAATGAACAAGATTTTAACTTATTTTTCTTCTTAGTATTATCCAGACAACCCTACCAAATGAGCCCAAACGTGCCAGAAAACAAAAAGTTGCATAGTGTAATTTTTCTTTCAGTACCTGACTGAAATTTTGCCAGCTCTTTCTTAGACGACGATGCTGCATCATTACTCGCATTATCAATGAGTTGTTCACTTGACACAGTAGCTTGCTGAGTTCCTTCATCAACGTTCTGGCAAAGAACAATAACATAAGCTTAAGTACTAAATTGCAACTTGAATCTGTAAAAGACAGTGAAGCTCAAAGAATAATGTTACCTTTTGAGCGAGGAATGCTTGATCAGATATAAGATCCTCACTTTCCATCATCTTTGAAAGATCATAAGAGAGATACTGTGAGTTGTCATCATTGGCATCGAAGGATGTAAGGTACCCAAGCACATCAAAATTAGATGTATCAACTGCATCAGGATTTGAGAGATAATTAGTTTCATCAAATCCTCCATCACCATATTGAACGTTATCAGAAGCGTCCAGGAATGGTTCATCATGTAAGTAATCCACTTCCTCGAAATTCCTAGGCTCGCTCGATTCAACCATGTATTCATGCCTGACTGGTTTTACAACCGTATCATATGAAGAAGCTTGCAAATCATACAGATTCTGGTCATCACACTTTTCAAGCTCACTTTCATGTTCACCGCTATCCAATATGCGCTGTTGGGCTGCACTAATGGATGCACTGGTTTCTTCGTCATTGCTGGCATTGTCTGCAGAGTAGGTGTTCAATGGAAGGGGAGTATTGTCTGACAGAATGTCGTTTCCAAGAATCTAGCAGAGAGAACATTTTACCATATGAAGGTCACTAAATAAGTAATGTTGTGGACCAAAACAATAAGTACTCTTCACAATTTCCACACTGAGCCCTTATTAGACCCAAACATTGTTAAATTAGCGTGCAACACAATATAATGGTAAGAGCACAAACCTGCTCAAGGTCTCGGCCGTCCAAATAGAAATCATCACCAAAATCTACTTCCTCGGCAGCCTCCTGTTTGGGAACCAATTCCAGCTCATCATCCTCCCACTCCTCCTCAATAAATGGAGCCCCGTACTTTTCGCCATTCTTTGGTCCCGAACCACTCTTCTGAAAGACTCGGCAAAGCACAATAGCATCCTTCTCCACCAAAAAATACACCAATAATAAACAAAATTAGATTGAGATGTGAAACAAATAATCCTTCAAAATAAGTTTTTGGTTAACAATAATGATTACAATAATATTTATAGCCATAATAAAAAAAATCCATAACACTAATTACTAATAATCACCATAAAACGACTAGACGATCACAAATATAAAAATAAAAAAATTATCTGATTTTTGACTGACTGCCAATTTATTTATGCTATCGGTTACTCAAAAAACTTACTACTATTTACTAAATCCCCATACACTGTATCACCCCTTGGACATTCATCATCCACATTAATTCTGTCAGCTCAAAATGTGAGTTGATAAGGCAAAGGCAAAGAATACTTCAAAAGATCAAGATACACAATCATGTGCACCCACCTGATTAATTCCAGCATTCTGCAACTCCATATCAGTAAGCCGGTACTCGTGCATAACCCAGTTACTCCTCAGGCCTTTTGGAGCTCGGCCTTTGTGATAAACAAGAGTTTTCTTCATCCCCACAATCTGTGACTTATGGTAGACAGTCCTGTCCTTTCCGGTAGTCTTCCAGTACCCTTTTTCAGTTGCTCTGTTGGTTCTTGCTCCATTACCAAATTTTTTGTCCAGCATGCTGAAGAAATACCATTCCAAATCTCTAGTCTTCATATTCGACATACCTAAGAAAACCATCATATTCAAATGAAAAATAATTTGGAAAAAAGGAAATATTAGGAAAACAAAAAGAAATAATGTTAAAAATCTGAGGTGTAAACATATAGGTGGTTAAATCATTGTGTGAATAAGCATGTGCATACACAGATATGGAGTTGTACATATTATAATGAGCAATCTTGACAGATAATAATAATGATGCTGATAATTAATTTCGTTTTATGCAACTAAACTGGACGGGAGAGGAGTGAGAGTGAGATGACATGACATGAAATTGGAAAACAACCGAGGCTCCATTTTGTCCTGGATTCAACTGACAGAGCAAATGGAGCACTGAACTTTTTTCCCATGTTCAATTCCAAATAAAATCACAATTCGTTGGGTCATGGACACATGAATAAAGGAGAGAAATATCATCATTTTTCTTTCAATTTCAATGATATTAAGGAAACGCTAAATCTGCTTTTCATTTTGGTAGCAGAGAATCAAAGGTAATCATTTTTCATTAGATATTTCTTCTCCTCTTTCATTTTCCTCTATGGTTCCTTGTTATACAACCTTAGACACAGGATTAATGAAATTTCCAAGTTATCATAGGTTACAATGAAGCAGGTAAATACATTATTCAGTCCAAAATTAAGTGATTGAAATCTCAATTCCTAAAATTTAACTATGATTTGGAAAATGAAGAGATTAAATAATGGCCGTGCCACATATTCTGGCAACAAAACCTACTTACGAAATTTGATCTACATTGAATTCCAAGAAGGAGATAACGGAAAGCCATTCTACAGCAAAAGATTTTCTGTCAAACCTCCAATATGTATATTCTCTCATAAATACACAGGCATACATAAAAATGAAGTCCCAGAATTTGATACAAAATATAATCCCGAAACAAATAAATAACAGTAACTCCCCCCCCCCCCCCCCCCCCCCCCAAACACCATCTTAAACAGTTTAAAGTGTGAAATAAATGAAAACTGTTTATGATTACTGAACTCAACGGTAAATTTACTGCGAAGGCACACCACCATATCAATCTCTACATTAAAGGACCTTGCTTATACATAAACCTTACTAGTTAATATATACAGAAGAGTAATTATTGAACAACATAAACCGTACTAACTATTGAGCAACAATCTCCCTATTGACAGTAAAATTTAAGTAACAAAAATATTGAAACAATAATATGTAAACTTGTGCTACTCCTCCTACGGTTGACCTTACAATGCTCAATCGAGCAATTCGATCCGCCTAAAAGTAGGCGGTAGGCCCGAGTAGTCAGGTCACAAAATTGGTGTCCCTTCCATATCAAAACAGCAATTCGACTTATAAATACCGAGGCTACTCTTAATCTGCATATCTCAATACTCTCGCCCCCACAACCCCCCCCCCCCCCCCCCCCCCCAACCACAAAAAAACAAAGAATAATAAATAAATAATATATATATAAACATAAAGAAATGGTTTGAGAAGTGCATACTAGGGAGAGCCCATGGCTCGACTTTGTAAATATCGATCTCAGAAATAGCATCGAATCGGAAAGATTTTCCGCAGACTTTACGCCTCAAGTAGTATCGCACCAATTCCTCGTCAGTGGGATGGAACCTGAAGCCCGGACCCAGAAAAGATACAGATGCCGATTTCTTGTCCTTAGAATCCATTCAAATCAGGAAAAATTTTAATCAGAGATTGTGAATTTTTAGGGAGAATTTTGAATTTCAAGAATTCAGAGGGTCTAGGTTTGTTGGGGGAGGTTAATGGTCATCATGGAAGAATTGTGGAAATTAATTCCATCACTTGTGCTGTTGTAGTTGTACAATTCAGACTGGATCGGTGACGGGCTGTGATATAGTCCGTAGTTGCTAGAAATTAAAATTAAAGTTAATAGTTAATTTTAATACCGCTCATTTTATTAAATTTTTATTAAAAATTACTAAAATTTTAATATTAATCGCCACTAAACTATGTAAATTCGGGCTGTAAAATATGAGTGAATCTGGGCTATAACCCATTAAAAATTAATTTCGGAGATTATTTTTTTCTTCATTGATTCCTTCAAAAAGTTCATTTTTTATTTTTATTTTATTTTAGATGAAATGTTTATAAATTATATAAATTTAAAATAAATAAAAATGAACGACTAATAAATGGATAACGCTTGTGAATCCTTCAAAATATGTGAATAAAAAGTTAATTGTCTCAATAATCACTGAACTTATGTTTATGTCTTTCAATTGCTCACTAAAATTTAAGATATTGAGTTTTGGCTAATAAATTCTGAAAAACGTTGGACGCTACTTATTAGTATAACATATGTTGTTTAACATTTAACGTAATTGGTGGCATGGTTAATTGAATGCACATGTGGTGCCTCGTCACGTCATTAAATTTTGATATGGTTGAATTTTGGTTACTAAACTTTGAAAAATATTTTCGATTGCACACTACACTTTGAAAAACGTCTTTTATTACTTACTAAACTTTAAGGTGGTCAAATTTTGGCTACTGAACTTTGAGATGGACGAATTTTGACCACTAAAATTTGAAAAATATCTTTGGTTGCTCACTAAAGTTTTAAAAAGGTCTTTTATTGCTCACTGAACTTTTAGGTGATTGAATTTTGATAACTAAACTTTGAGATGGTCGATTTTTGACCACTAAACTTTGAAAAATATCTTTTAATTACTCACAATAAATTTAATTAAAAAATCCAAAATTATTGTGAGGAATAAAAAACGTTTTTTCAAAATTTAGTGGCCAAAATTTGACTATCTCAAAGTTTAATGAGCAATCAAAAATATTTTCCAAAGTTTAGTTACCAAAATTCGACCATTTAAAAGTCTAACAACGTGACAAGGCGTCATGTGTGTATTCCGTCAATCACATCGTCAATTTCATTAGAAATTTTAAATGGATGTTATATCGGTGAGTAATGTCTAACGTTTTTTAAAGTTTGGTAGTCAGAATTCGACATTTTAAATTTCAATGAGCAATTGAAGATATAAATTCAGTGACCATTGGTACTATTAACTCGAATAAAAAGTAATTGGAGTATTTATAAATTTATATATATATATATTCAAACATTTGAAAGAAATGTGCACCGACCTATTGGGCTAAAAAATTGAATTCGGGCTGAGTACGGGCCTACGTGTCGTGCTCGTGGACCGCTATTATCACCAATTTTATGTGGTGGCGCAAACGCCTCCGTCAATGCTCAATAGGGAAGGATTTGGAGTCAGCATTGGCGTGGCCTGACCAACGCCACGTCATTCGAACTACTTTTAGAAGGTTCCATTTATTTCTTTGAAAATAATTGCATGTTGCTCTCTTCTAGTTTTTAAACATGCTAATAAACACATTTCTCTCTCTCTTTCCTCTTAAATTCTCTGAATCAAAATGCTCAAACAATGAATCAAAATGCTCAAACAAAAGTAAAAGAAGAAATGATTATTTAGAAGCAAGCTATCAAATTTTACATACATTTCTTCATTTTAACCATGCCTATTTATGGAGATCTTGGGAGTAAATAATTCATTTTAGTTTGTGAGATATGACATTTATTGATTGGTTGACATATAACTAAAATTTATGTTCACATTTTATGTCCTGTTTGATAGTCATTTTTCTCAAAATGCATTTTTCTCTTTCTTTTTTTCAATCACATTTTTTAATAAAATAATATTATATGCAAACTCAAAAAATTTTCTTAATTTTTAACCACACATTCTTCATCAATCAACTATTCAAAAATACATTTTCTCCCCAAAAATGACTACCAAACAGGGGCTTAATCATTAACAGATGTGTCCCTCGTTGATTGGCTAAGAGGCACTCTTTTTACTCTCATTCACTTATGTTTTGACAACGATTTTTGCTAATGAAGTAACTAATGAAACCCAACTTAAAGAATATTTGTTTCGCCATTATAAATGCTCGCTTATTTCATCGTTCTTGAAAACATTCTATGGGAGGAATAAGGTTCGTGATTGATCCTCTCAATACATCCAAATTACGCCCCTATTGTCTCATAAACACGACATGTCCGACCTATTCATGATAATATACGAAGATAACATCTCGACTGAATCTCGCATTGGTGCATCACCCTATTTTTAGTGAAGCTCACGACCTCGATAAGATGACTGCAAAGTTTTAAAAGTGCTATATTCTTAACCAGTGAAACGTCACCCCCTCCCCTACAACACCCCCATTATTTTAAAATTACGATACTACCAATACACGCCCCTCCAAAAATTCAGGTAATATGATATTCTATAAAACTGTTTCGACCATCAATGGAACAAACTGTTCTGGGCTTCCACAGAGTGACACAAGCAGCATCAAGAAAGCAACAACATAAGAATAACTTAGAAATTAACTTTTATTGAAGAAGTCAATTTAAAATTTGAAAGATTTGTCGACTGATAGATTTGTTCAGAACACATTAAACTACACGAAGATTGCACAGGTGCAGTGAACATTTAAGTGTCTCAAGGCCCCTTGCTCGTCTCATCTTCTAGTGTTGAAGACAAGTACATTTGGATAATGTTACATGGGAATATATAGGTACCATGAATATTACCCTTCACGGACATTATGTCTCAACTGCTCGTTCTCTTTGGTCAATGTTTCAATGCGTGATTGGAGAACGTCGATCATGGCTTGAGCTCTCATCACTTCGATCTTCAATGTTTCCCTCCCCATGGAGACATTCAGGATTTCATTCTCCAAGTTGCTGATAAATTTCAGATACCCAGGGGGCAGGGATTTCTCCAGGTTTGAAGCGTCAAATGTAGGTTGGTTGTTCTGATTTTCTTTGGGTTCGACTGACAATAAAGGAAATTCCAAAAGCGCAGGGGAAGAATTTATCGTCATCATCATTGTCTGGGGATCCTCGCTTGTAGTAGTTGAATCTTCTGATCCTATTGCAGGGCTGGAGTTGGGAACATCATCATGCTTTAATCTTTTATTTTGAGCTAAACAGAGGTGTTTGGGATCTTCTGATCTCTCACTCTTGCAAAGAAAGAGAAGATTTTGCACCAAGTCCATGCTGTGAGGACGGGTATCCTGCCACAAATTTAGAGCAAAGATACAATCAAATAATGATGTTTATAAATTGAAGTTATTTTCCCAAGCTTTTACGAGGGTGCGAAAAACATCCCCCAACTTTAACTCGAACTTTGTTAGTCCCTTAACTTCAATTCATGAACCACATCAGACCCAAAAAGAATTTCGTCCACGGACATCCTACGTAGAAAACGCGCTGAAACAATGTATCCCATCTAATGTTGCTTTGACAACTGATACACCACCAAGGATAAAATTGCACCATTTCTCTAAAGTGCATTCATGCTTGAGTATCAAAGAAGCCTATTTTCCTCCAGAAAAATGGTGCAACTTTATCATTAGGTGTCAAAGTAACGTAATTTGGAATGTTACGTCGTTATTCACGTATGTCGTCCATTAGGAATTTTTGACAGAATTATTTGTAGGACTAACGGGGTTCACGACTTAAAGTTAAGGGACTAACAAAGTCCAGTTTAAAGTTCAGGGACATTTTCTGCACAGTGTAAAGTATGGGGATCATTCAGGTTTTTACCCGAAAAGAAATAGAATATGGAAACATCTAATTCATTATACCGTACAGAAACCACTGGAAGGAAGAAATATGGGCTATGATTTTGTTCATTATGCTATGAAGTCTTGTCGTGCATACCAAACATGCACTTGAGGATTAACATTAAAAAAAAAAAAAAATTATTCGAAGCAGCTATCTCACGTGAAAAATACTAAAAACTTCTGAACAGTGCTCAAATTTTAACTGCGTGGTCATTTAAAGGTCCAAACTGCTCCATACCTTCTTCTTTGATCAATAAGAAAGAAAAAACATGTACAATGAACTTGCAAACCAAATCAAGTACGGTTTTCATCTACTAGTGCAAACGATGGTTAAACTTGTTTTCACTCATTTCTCCTTGGTCCACGCACAGTGTTTAACAGCCAGAAATTTAAAGATTGGTATATCAGTTCTAGTCAACTACAGTTAGATCTAATCATGTCCACTAAGATCTCAACTCTGTGTCATAAATCCGAGAATCTAATGAGATAGTCATAGAAAAGAGATCAAATGTAATTTTAATGAAAGCAACTTTCATTGAAAATATGAAAAATGAGAGTTTATATCTTTGGTTTTCTAACTTCTCTTCACTTATTAGTTGGGCTTGATCTCAGAGCAAACACAATATCAAATTGAAAGGTATACTATTCTATTTCATGAGAACTTTTCTGTTTTCTATACCTAATACCCGCAAGATCAAGCTAGTAGTATAAAATTTTCCACCAACATGTACAAACCTATAAGGTATCTGATTCTAAAAAATGCTTCACTTCACAGAACAAACTTTTTGTGCTACGAGATCAATAAATTTTTTATTGTAGCTTGCTCATGTAATAATAATCAAGCAACCAAAAGAATATTGAGAACACTTGTTGTCCCACGAGCTAAGAAGTATGATTTAGCCTATACTATACTGATGTGTAATGTTGCAACAAGAGTACAATGTCATATGTCGTTTCATAACAAGACTTCTTCTTCTTCTTTCATTTTTCCTCAACGCAGGGCAATGAAACATTTCCCAAAATAGGAAACACGTTGCACAAACTTCCGGTTCAATGTACGCACCTTTGACCGCAACTTGAATATAAAATAATGCAACCGGGCAAAACATTTATAGACTTCATCAATAATGAATTTTTGCAATAATAAAGAGTAGATACTCATGAAGGAAGTGAAATGAACAGATAAAAGATTTTACCTGTAAAGAAATGAAACTTAGAACACCTGGTTCTCTAAAAAGGAAAAGAAAAAAGAGAAGGACAGAGAATAACCTGGTCGAGGTCATTGCCCTCAAATCTTGCTTCATCGCCATTGGGCACATCATCTTCAGCCTCACCTCCAGGAACCACAAGGGCCATGTCATCATCCCATTCCTCCTCGACAAAAGGTGCATATCGGTCCCCATTGGGTGGTCCTAAACCACTCTTCTGAAAGATTCTACAAAGCACAAATGCATCCTTTTCCATTGCAAAACAACAAAGAGGAATTTCTTTATAGATTCATAACTTACAAAACAGATGAAAATAAAAACTACTTCTAAAAGTCACCACCCACACCTGTGCAACTCCAGCCGTTCCCAATTCTATATCGCAAAGCCTATACTCATGCATTACCCAGTTTGTCCTCTTTCCATCAGGAGCTCGCCCACTATGGAAAACAAGAGTTTTCTTCATTCCAATAGTTTGGTTTCTGTGAAGCACAGATCGATCCTTCCCAGTTGCTTTCCAATACCCTTCGCCCGTTGCACGATTTAGCCGAGACCCATTACCATACTTCCTATCCACGGGGCTGAAAAAGTACCATTCTTGATCTCTCGTATTCAACGATGAATAATCTTTTAAGACAAAGATCATGAGACCCAAGTATTCATCAGTTTAGCTTTTTAAAGACTGTAAAATATAAACATTTGTGCAAACTAATAAACACAAAAAAAAAAATGACCATTTGAACAACACAATCTACTGCAAGCAAAGAACTCATTTCAGAAGACTATAATGAAAATCAGCACATCTACATCCAAAGAAAACTCCCTATTCCCAATTCACAAATAGGTTAGCAGACACTCAAATAACTACTGGCTTTTATGTTCACATGTTTATTAATAACATTCTTTTATTCCATTCCCACTAACTTCTCATCTATCTCATAATCAGTCCAAAATCCCATCTTTAGCCACTTCAACAATATAAAAAGATCAAAATTTTCATTCTTTCATTCTATTCGCACTCTTACGGACTAAGGTCTTAACTCCATTGTATTTTGAAGCCCTGCTGGTACCACTTTTTACTAATTAAACTCACACATATTCACAAACTCTGAAATATAATTTACATATCCACAAATAAGTTATCTCATCAATCATCAAAATTCCAAAAGCTCAAAAAACCAAGAAAATAAGACAATCCAGAACAGTGATAGTTCCAAGATCTACATAATTACACGGTTACACCCGAGTCCCGAAAGACGCATCAATACTATATCACCGAAAATTTGAATAAAAAATTGTATATTTACATCAATTATATGTATACAAGCATATTTATGCATTTATGTATGTGAATAGTTATACCAGCTAGCTCCCAGGGCTCAGATTTGTAGACATCAATTTCAGTAACAGCTTGAAACCGAAAGGGCTTTCCACAGGCCTTCCTCCTCAGATAGTACCTCACCAACTCCTCATCAGTAGGATGAAACCGGAACCCTGGCGCCAAAGAAGTCGGTGGCGGCGCCCCCATACCCGTCACCATCGCTGCCGTGCCCGCCATCGGCACCACCTCCTGACCCATCTTCACTCCCAGATTAGCTCTAATCCAAAAGAAACAAGAAATCAAAACTCCTAATTAATATCCATCATGAAAATGAATAATTATAGTGGGTGAAAAGGAAGAAGATTAGAAGGCAAGTAAGTCAAGGTTTGAAAGGAAACGAAAAAGGAGAGAAAAATGAGAAATAGGGGAGTGCACCGTGGCATGGAGGAAATACCTGTGAATGGCCTGTTGAAATGATTTAATTTTCACAATGATCTTTGATCCAATAATAGATAAATAAAAATAAAGAAAAATATTAAAACTTAAAAAAATCATCAAAAAGCCAAAAATATCCTCACACTTCACAGCCAACTGACTTCTCTCTCTAAACCGACCCTCTCTATCTCTCTCTCTAAATCGACGCTCTCTAGACTAGCGACGAGCAGAAGACGATGCTCTCCGACGACGCCACCAGTGGATTGAACGCGTATAGGTTAATTTTAAAAAATCAATGAAAATAGATCTTTTTTTATTGGTATAAATTTAAATTTTTGTACATTTTACTTGGATTAATAGTTCATTATTAGGTTAGAAAGATGGAGTAGATAGATTGTAGACCATTTTTGGGATGAAAAAAATGAAATTTTGGCATGTTTTAAGGATCTCAGTCGTCTGAAATGACGATTTTCGACGACTAGAGGAGGAAGACGAAACCGATTGTTTACAGCCGGTTTGACCGGCTATGTGCAGCCGGTTTGATCGACTGTGCAAACTGGCTGCAAACAGTCGATTTGACCGGCTGATTGCAGCCGGTCAAACAGGCTTTTGACTTGTAATTTTTTTTATTTTAAAATAACACTAAACAATTTAATTTTTCGAATGTAATTGTTATTCTGTATATTATACATAAAAGAAATTTAATAAAATTTAATTTTTTGATATAATAAAAGAAATAACTTTAAATTTATAAATAGGAAAATGAAATAATATTATTTTTTTAATATAGTATATTCCAAATATAATTAAATAATACTTGTATTTTTTCTTCAATAATTTTCTTTTATTTTAAATTGCATATATAAAATAAAATAAATAATTTTTTTAATTTAATACCAAAAATCAAACGTAACGTAATTAAATAATATTTGTATTCTTTTATTACTTTAATAAATTTATTTATTTTTATTTGTATATATAAAATTAAATAAACAATTAATTAATTTTAAATATTATTTTGTAAAAAAATTAGCACATTCTTATTTTATTTTGATTTGAATTTTTTAACAAATAATATAAAATTCTTGAATTTAATATTATTTGTTAATAAATATTTATGTTATTCAAAGTTAAATAAATAATAATAAATTTTTTTCATTTAATTATATATATTGATAATTACCAAAAATCAAACATAATTAAATAATATTTGAATTCTTTTTTACTTTCATAAATTTGTTTTGTTTTAATTAAATGAAAAAAATGAAATTGATAATTACAAAAAACGAAATTCAAAACGAAATTCAAAACGAAATTCAAAGGGAAAATTTAAGTTGATAATTATTTTGTCCCTTTTTTTACTTGTAATCTTTTATGTAAATCTGTTTTGCGTATAATTGTTAGAATTCGGTTCACTTAATTTTTAGAGAATATGTTGTATTCCAGTATCTATTGTTTCATGTGTTAATAATTAAAATTTTTGCAGCATGGAGTATCATTTAGATACGACATTGAGACAGATGCCAGGTAAGGTAACCTGGAACGATAGCCTGAACACTTACAGAGTAGTCCTGGATCAGTTGGATGCAGAGCATCAATATATGCTTCAGCAGTCCTTTTTGTGGTCCTTGTACGAGTTGAGATATTTGCAGTTTTCGGGGAAGATAATCGATGCCCTACTATGTCGATTGCTGAGTCCAGTGGACGGCGATGCCCTCCATTTCGATCTCGGGGACAATGTAGCCAGTTTTTCTGTGTTCGACTTTGCGATGATCACTGGATTAAAGATTACGGGCATTGATGCGGGTCATGTCGGTACGCAGAGGGCTAGTAGGCTGCACGACACATACTTTCAGGAGCAGTGGTCAGTTTATTTGACGCAGTTGGCTGACGCGATTACCAGGTGTGACGACATGTTAGATAGACTGAAACTCAGCCTGGTCTACATCTTGGAGAGCACATTACAATGTCACCACAGGAGGACTGCGATTGACCCCTTCCATCTGGAGAGGTCGATGATCTTGATACTTTTAACACATATATGTGGGGGAAGAGATGTTTTAAGGACACGGTGCACGTTTTCACAAGATTGCATTCGAGGCCAAGGGGGACCATGCGGAAGTATGATACATACGGATTGCCCCTGGCTGTGCAGGTATATGTTTCACATAATTTAGTCTTAAAATATTGTTTATAATAGATATGAATGTAATAATTGTATTTGTTGCAGATTTGGGCGTACGAGACTGTCCCAGTCATTGGTGACCGGTATGCGACTCGACTGGAGACACGCGTCCCTCGGATGCATCATTGGCAAGCATCTTGAGCAGTCGGATATCCAACTAGCAAACAATTATCAGCCATCCTCGACGACGCTCAGGTGAGATAATACGTTTTTCGATTTATGTTGTTTGTAACTCAGATATCTGAACACATGATTATTAACTAGTCGAAATGTGGTTATGTCAGGTTGAAGTCATAACTGAGTTGATGCCATCGATGGAGGAGAAAGCTCACGGATATGAGCGTGAATTGACCGATCCGCACAATGAAGACAAGTCGACTCCCGATTTCATCCCAGACCCCGAGGAGGTACGTGAATGGAATATATAATGTTCCTCGCTATGTGTTATTTGAGTTTCATTAAATAAAAATTAATTGTCAATGTTATCACTCATGTAGGACTGCGATTTGGTTGATCGACGATTGTCTCCGGGGAGGGAATCACCGTCTTCGAGGGCATCATCGTTGCCGATGCCGTCACCGTCTTTCCCCCCCCCCGAGGAGATCACCCCCACCTATGAGATCTCTTTCTCCTCCATCCAGGCACCTCCCCCATGGATCTTCTGTACCCGATGACATGCATGTCCTTCTGACTGGATTCATGGCGGAGATGAGAGGGGAGATAGGGACGATGCTAGGGGAGATAGTGGCGCTTCAAGGGGAGATGAGAGAGGAGGTGGGGGCACTACGGGATGATGTAGGGGAGATGCGGACCGAGATCTCAAGTGAGATATCGAGCTTACGTCAGGATGTATCAGTGCTACGCAGCCATATATCAGACCTTGACGTGGCAGTCATAGCTCTTCGATGCGATATAACAGGACTACGAGGAGATGGTGATGGACGGGGTGGTAGACGGGGTGATGGAGAGGGAGATCGAGGTCACTCACCATTATGGTCAGATGATGGATTACAGTCACTATGGACGGCGGTACGTGGGATGCCGGAGGCGAGGGTGCAGGAGGCGGGGTCAGGGAGGGTGCCCCAGATGACAGTTGAGGTAGGGAGCATCGAGCAGACGATGGCGGGGGTACAGGAGGGGGTGCAGGAGACGGGGTCAGGGAGGGTGGCCCAGATGGCAGTTGAGGTGGGGAGCCTCGAGGAGACGATGGCGGGGGTACAGGTTGCGGGGTCAGGGAGGGTGCCCCAGATGGCAGTTGAGGTGGGGAGCCTCGAGGAGACGATGGCGGGGGTACAGGAGGCGGGGTCAGGGAGGGTGCCCCAGATGACAGTTGAGGTGGGGAGCCTTGAGGAGACGATAGAGACGGTGGCGGAGGCCGTGACCCCGACGGCGGTGGAGAGCACAACCCCCGAGGTGGTGGAGGCCGATAGTACACCCGGGGTGGGCACTGGGGAGAAGCTTGTCGCTGCCGACGTGGAGCAGGTGGTCGGCAAGAGGGCCAGGTTACCGTCGCAGTATGTCGTTTCTCCATACGCAGCCGAGACAAAGAGGAGGACGTTCATTGATGGGACGTACCCCAATCTCTTCAGGGAAGTGGACCCCGCGAAATGGAGACTGTTCGAGCCGGTATGGAGATCGATGAGGCTCGGGTATGTATTGTATTAATTTATTAACGTGCATTACGTTTACTCTACTACATGTCATTTAACATTCGTTTTGTATTGTTTTCAGAGCTAGCCATACGATATCTTCCAGGACGATCCCTGACGCATACAAATGGTTCCACGACATCAGCTGGCCTGGAGCATGGCTCGTCGACGATGTAAGTGAATTAGGCTTATTGTTATTGATATTATATATTCACCGTTGTATATGAATTGAAATAATTTTTTCAAACGTGACGTATTGATTTTTCTCGGTGCAGCACATTGACATGCCCATGGATTTGTTGCGTGATCGTGTTAGACGATTTTCAATATCGTTTGCCCTTCCTGGACGACTCATACTGAACACCGAGTTCTCACGCGCTATTGTCATAGAGTACTATTCGCTCCAGCGTTTGGAGTGGGTACTCGGAGTGTGGCCGAGTGTCGGAGGGAAGCCTAGGAAGGAATGTACACATCTGTACATTCTAGTGATCGCAAACCTACACTATTTTGCCGTAGAGATCATATTCGCGGACTCCACTATCTATGTGTATGACTCCGATCATTCGTGTATGACACAAGGTCAGCTCGAACAGGTATTGGAGCCTCTAGCTGTGATCGTTCATATGATGGCTAGACGAGCGGACGTGATTGTGCGAGATAGACTATCCATCGTGCGGAACATGACGACGACGAGACAATCTGTATCGTAAGTGTTTATGCTTCTGTTATTACCTAGAATATTTTTTTTTTGTAACTGCGCGATTTCTGATGTAAATTGTCTAACACATTATGATATTAATTGCATGGGTGACTGCGGCATGTTTGCAATAAAATACATAGAATTTTTGAGTGTAGGACAGAAGGTTGATGGAATCAACCAATCATGGATTAACAGTTGGCGTCGAAAATTAGCATGTGACTTGTATTTTTTTCAATTGTGATCCGTAAATATTACGACAATTATTTGTATAATTATAAGTAATTGTAAATATATGCATATATATAAATGTATATCAAAGTTTCTTTAGAGATCAATGATTGTAAATATAATATATATGAAATTTATAAATACTGACATGAATATAAATATTATTCATTTAAAATCAATGACATTACACAGTCAACTAATTGTCACTCAGAGGAACCTGACTATTACAATTTAGACGAGTATGACGACTTCTCTACATCTGTCACACCTACGCGGTCGAGAAAATTCTCCAGTGGAGGGTATTCTAGAAGTACGTGGACGTCCAGGGCCACGCAGTTCAATTATCGGTGGTGACAAACTATTAAATGAGAGAATACGGTCAGGAACTTCCCAATCAGCTTCGTTTGGTAGGGAAAATATAGTGTCTGCATACGCTGCTCTCCAATAATCAGCCGTGTAATAATCAGAGCATAATGTACTCGGTGCAAAACCTTTGTGCATAGCTACTGCGACTGCATACTCGCATGAAAAACTCTCCAGCTGAAATCGATTACAAGTGCATGTGTTGATTGTTAAGTCCACCATGTATGCCAGATGACATGAACAATGTACGGAGAAGCGCGACTCATCCAACGGTTCCACAACCAACCTTCTCCCGACCTCCGCAGCCTTGAATAATTTATCCTCTTGAGCCGGGGCTAGCATACTCGTGCAATTATGTGATTCCGGACGTCGATCGTAAAACCACTGCTACAGCTTGGTACGGATGTTCTCAATCATTGCAATGATTGACAACTCTCGATCTTTCATGAACAATGAATTCAGAGACTCCACGTTGTTCGACGTCATCAAGTTGTACCGACGTCCTAGAAAATGTGATCGCGCCTAATGTTCCATCCCCATTTTGGTAAGATACTCCCATGCCAGGTACGACTTATTTCTTAGCTCGACCATAAACATATTACAGTCCTCGACACTGTAAGCTTCCGTCGCACTCCTAAACAATCCAACTATGCCTTGACCCCTATACCTAGTCTTTAGATTACCCTGTATATGGTACATGCAGTACCCGTGATGTGCTTCGGGAAAAACTTCAGCAATAGCATTTATCAGAGATTGACCCCGATCAGTTATAAAGGCAAGATCCTCGACATCCCGGATCACTTCCCTAAGCTTCGTAAAGAACCAACACATTGCCATATCATTCTCACTGTCGACTACGCCGAATGCAAGTGGGTAAATCTGGATGTTGGGATCTTGACATGTAGCAATAATCAGCTTACCCCCGTACTTCGATTTCAGAGTTATACCGTTGACTAAAATTACGGGTCGCATCGCATTTTTAAATCCTCTGATGCATTGACCAAGAGTTATGAATAAATACTTAAAACAATTCTCACCCTCTGTCGCAATGAAATAAGGGGAACCTTGATTAGTTGTCCCCTAATTATGGCAGTACCTAGCCAATTTCGCATAGCTTTCCTCGGCCGAGCCCATTAATTGCTCCAACGCGCAGTCTTTGGCCTTCTAGGCCTTCTGGTAACTTAGTTTCACTCCGTAGTTTCGTCGGACGTCGTTGACGATGTCTGAAGGTCTATAGATCGTCCGTGGGTCCTCATACTTGTCCATTATTTGTCGACCAATAAACCATGACCAAGCTTGTCTGTGATCGTTTACACGAGTCCCCAATCTGCAAGTATGTTCTCGGGTATACTTGCGAACTATAAATGACTCATTCGTTTCCATCTTAGTCGCTCGCAACCGTCACTGACAATTATCATTGACGCAAACAAATGTCAACAAAGACTTGTTTGATTTCTTTACCTTGAACTCAAAGTTGAATTTCAATGCCAGCTCGTGCACAGCTACCTGTAGATCTGTCTTCGTGACAAACTGGTACTCGACGTGCAGATCATCATCATCGGGAGCCACACGTGAATAATTAGATGACGGTCCACTTGTTTCAGCCTCTGTGTTCCCACTCCACTCACATCTACGCCGGGATAAAGCAGCCAAATCCTCATTCGTAAATTCATTTGCATTCATATTCTCGCTATCTTAAACTACCGACTGAACTCTGTGCGGCACAATGATATCACGATCAGGTAAAACTGTCTCGGGAATATTAGCCTCATCCTCGCAAGCTATCTGCACTGTATCCCAAAAACCTATTGCTCCATCTGAGCCGGCATTTATACCTTCCGTGTCATCCTTCCTCACTAATGTCACGCAAATATGGGTCATTTGCGTTTTGTTCAACTCAAACAGATAATTCACATGAACATCAGATGTAATCTTTGTAGGTGGAATAGAAAAATGCAAATGCTCTCTGAATTGAAATCTTAATACCATATCGTATCGAGATGAATCGACGTTCAGACTTTTCTGAATATCATCAAACAATTCCTCGTACGATGTACTATCTGTTATATGTGTTGGAACACTATCTTGTATATCATTCGACCATTTTCATACCCATCGATTACTTTCATCCAATTCGAAATCATCAAAGTAACAAATTGGGAGTACAATCCTCATATCTGCATGGCAAAATTTATTCATTCAAAAATTGGGCTCACAGCGTCAATTAAAACAAGAAATAAATTTAACAGCCGACTGTTTACAGTCAAAACAGCCAAATATTTGGCTGTAAACAGCCGACTGTTCGGCTGTTCGGCTGTAAACGACGTTCGGCTGTTTTGGTCGTGTGGTTTGACAATCGAAAAATTTAACTGAAGATAAATTTTTTTCTCCTATTCATGCTAAAAAAAATTATATACAGATGTTAAAAAAATTATCTGTTACAATCCATAAATCTTAATGTTTTGATTTTTAATATACATTTAACGAAAACAAAATTAAACATACGTAAATATACTTACCGGTTCGAAGTTATTGGCATAAAACAATTTTTTCCTTCAGCTATCGATATTTTTCAGATTTTCAGTTTGAAGAAGATGAGAGAGTTTTTATCTGTGTCGGATCTAATTCTAAAATTTTCAGTAAGGATTGTTTGATTTTTATTTGTTAAGTAAAAGGGTAATATTGTATTTTACAAAAAATCATATTTGTAATTGTTTTATATACTTAAGGGAATTTTTGTCTTTTGATATTTTTTAGGCCAATGTGGAAATATGGTAGAATAAAAAGTCAACTTAGAAATATGGGCCTTTGACCAGGCCAAACTTAAAAGAACCCCCCTGTGGCATGAATGCTTACTTGACACGGAAATCGATAATCAAGAACAGAGGGTTTGGGTTAGCTGTTTCTCATCGTTTTATAGTTTTGCTAAACAATCGCACTACATGACCTGCACGGATGATTGTAGAGACGATATCATACATGGGGTTGGAATTATTTTATTCTGAGCTATTTTGCCACCACAGTTGGCAATCCGGATGAACACATGGAGGTTGAAATTATTTTATTTTGAGCTACTTTGTTATCACGATTGACAATTTGGATGATACCGTCCTCACATGGGATGCATAAATTTTATGCGAATAAAATAATCTCAATCCTCATGTGTGTGATATCATTCCTGTGATCATCCATGGGGGTCGATCATCGCATGTTATTGAGTCCCCTGATACATAATCATTACAAGTTCATTGAATAATGAATGGGAACCTTAATGCTACCTACAAATGATGATGATTATGATTAATAATGAAAAACGTTCATTGGCCTTAGTTAACTAGCAAAATTCATGCCATTAATATAAACTAGTAAGTGAATTAATTGATCTTAAATTATTTCAAGCAAAATTTTTGAAGTGATGCTTGTTGTATAGAGCATGTTCGCATATTTTTAATAGGTAATGTACTTGACAATTTTACATTGAAATATGATTAAAAAAGGATCAAATAGGAGCTGTCAGCGCAACACATGTAAAACTTCTGGCAACCATTCCCCTGTACAATGGGAATTGTTCAAATTTAAGGGCCCGTTTTGCTTTTGCTCAGCTTTTAGCTTTGAATTAATTTTCATATTTTGTTTTGAAAATCTATTTTGTCATACAATTCACCAGCACATACTCTGATTACTTAGTTTAGGTGATTGAACATATTAATTAATTGATGCAGCTTATAAGTTGTTACAATTAACTTTATGATAGAAGGAAGCCACGCGACATAATGGAAACATTTAACCAAAAAAAAAAAAAAAACTTTATTCAAACTCATAATTTTAATGCAATTTTTTGTTGTTATTTTCTTTTAAAAAAAATTATTCTTACTAATTGTAACTCTGGCCTGCAAAATAGCTACTAATTCTCACTATTTAATAAATCTCGAAATAATTTTGATAAATTGATTAAATTAGTGGAGTGTGAAAAATATTTCTTCATTGCAAATGTACAAGACATGATTTTGGCAACAAGTATTTTTTATTTTTTGCAAAAAGCCGGAGTATAAAGTAAGGAAAAACAACCCACTACATGTACACCAAACCTTACATCTCAGTGTACAGCCCCCCACACATAGAGGTGGGGCTCGCATATTTATTGGCGTGACCCCTCCCCCATGTGTGAGGAATGTACACCGAGTTGTAAGATTCGATATACAAGGGACTTAATTCAAGGAAAAATCAACATGGTGTCCTATTATCTAGAAATTTTATACAAATATATCTCTGATAAATTTTTTTTTTATGCTACATCTTTTTTAAATTTAAATTTAAATTCTCAATTGTGTAATCAAAAGATCAATGATTTCGATATTTCATTATTACTAAATTTTGATTGGTGACGTTTACTTCTAGAAATAAATTTTCTAATGTCGATCTTACAAATGTGATTAAGATTAGATAATATAAATCCACTCACTCATTCATAATTATCATTGTTAAATAAGGTCGACGTCGTTTGAGAGTATTTAAAAACACTTTATAAAATCTCTCAATTCTTTAACACACAATTGTATCCATATAGATTATTTATATGAAAGCAAATTGATAGAGATTTTCATCGGTGTAGGGTTCATAGAAATTATTTTTTTAAGATTTGCAATATTTTTTGTGCTGTTCAGAGAAAAAAAATAAAAAATCCTTATAATTCAGAGCGTGTTCAATAATTTTTCAAAATTAGCAGAAGTACATGCACTCTATTTGATTTAAATTAGAATTCGTCTTAACCTGAAATTAGTCAACGATTTTGTTTGTATTAAATATCTATAGTTACCAATAAACATATTACAGTTATACTACGTAAAACAAATTCATTGTTCCTAAGATTACAAGAAACAAAAGACAACTAATTATTTTAGTTTTTATCTTAAACTAAAATTCTCTTTATTTACAAAATCTTAAGCACTTCAATTTCTTCTCAATTCTTCCTGTACCTATACCCATACCCTGAAAGTTTTGCCACTTCAATTAGGATTCCGAGAGCTATCAAATTCCTATAAGGTTATAAAAACGGGAGAAATTGGCTAATAATCCAAAACACGAAACCCTTCTACTCCTACGTGAGAAATGGAGGACTTACGCCGTAGCATGCGGTGGCTAATTCTTTGCACGAGTTTAAGTGCTTTACTTATTACAGTGGTGAACGGAGCACAGATTTTTCAAGAGTGGCATGTCGCGATTAACACGAACATCAATCCTGTATTGCAAGATCAACCGGTACACATAATTTTGGTGTTTTTGTTATTGTTATTATATTTCTTTTCAAATTTGTTAATTAATAATGAGAAATGTGTTTGTTTTACTAGGTTATTACCATCAATAATATGTTTCCTGGACCTCTTATTAATGCGACTACCAACGATAATATTCATATCAATGTTCACAACGACATGGATGAGCCATTGCTCATGACTTGGTAAAGTTATTCATTTTTCTATTTATATTTCTATTAATTGGGCTTGAACTGTCGTTAGCTAAGGTCCAGGACTGTCCCTTGTCTACCAAATATGTCTTTTACGAATATTGGTGCAGGAATGGAGTGCAACAAAGACTAAACTCGTGGCAGGATGGAGTTTCGGGTACAAATTGCCCGATCCAGCCCGGTAAGAATTGGACTTATGTTTTCCAAGTGAAGGACCAAATTGGTACCTTCTTCTACTCCCCTTCAATAAATTTCCAACGGGCCGGTGGTGGGTTCGGCCCACTACGAATCAACAATCGGATTGTCATTAAAGTGCCATTTCCCAAGCCCGAAGCAGAGTTTGATCTTCTTATTGGTGATTGGTATCAACAAAGTTATAAGGTAAACTTCTCACTAATATAGATTATCAAAATTACTTAACAAAAATGCACACATTAGCTAATGCTACAACTTTCAACAAAATCGGATTGCAATTTCTGAACTCGGGTTAGTATAAAAATACGGAAAAGATGGATCAATTTAAAAATCGTTTCAGTTCACTTGTTGAAAAGTTGGGTCCGACTTGTTTGACACCACTACAAAGTAGAAGCACGTTCACATATTAATTATCCAATTTTTTTTCCGTTTCGTTCGCGTATCGACCCTTTTGGGTCAAAATAACAGGATGTTAGGAAAGCTGCACATCACATCCAACCTCGTTTGATGCTGATGAATGGGAAAGGCTCATTCTTGCACCCACTTGCAAAAGTCCACGAAAACTTCACCGCATCGCAAGGTAAGAAGTTGGTATACATATCCAAAAAATGATTGTTATACATTTATACTTATCGTAGATTTGATTCTGTGCATTTGTAGGAAAAACTTACCTTTTTAGGGTTTCAAACATTGGCAATGTCTGGAGTATGAATTTCAGGATTCAAAATCATAAAATGGTGGTTGTTGAAACGGAGGGATCATACACCAATCAGATCACAGTAGATTCTCTTGATATTCATGTGGGCCAGTCCTATTCTGTGCTCGTCACAGCAGATCAGAACCCAGCTGATTATTACATAGTGGCCAGTCCTAAATATGTTAATATGATTAATCGTACATCTATTTCTGCTGTTGGGATCTTACATTATGAAAACTCAAATGAGCCTGCTAGTGGGCAGCTACCAATTGGGCCTGATCCATTTGATAATTCTTTCTCCATCAATCAAGCTAAATCTATCAGGTAAATGAATCATGATTATAATCAGGTTAAATACACGGGTGATCGATTAATTTTCATATTAAACTTTATTTTATTTCAAATTAGTCATTACATTTAAATTTTGGTTCAAAAATTGATCATTTCACTTCTGACTATGTTCATTATTTAACTTTTCTACAAGTCAAACTAACTAATATGGATGAAATACTAGCTCCAGTGACACGATCGTAACAAAGCTTAATTTAGTGACCAGCTTGTAACAAAATGCATTTTATAATTTAATATGGAATTACGTTAAAAGTTCAGTATACATTCGTGTTTTTTACTCGATTTGGATCTCCCATTTGTTTAGCTAATTATATTTGTATCATGTTGTATATTTTTAACTTGATAGATTGAATAATTGACAATATTTGGTATGCTCGACTAGGTGGAACTTGACGACAGGGGCAGCAAGGCCGAACCCACAAGGGATGTTTAATGTATGGAACGTGACGCCATCAGAGACATTTGTTCTTCATGGATCATTTGCTAAAATAGATGGATATCCTCGTTTCACAGTCAACAATGTGTCATATAATATTCCATCCACTCCATTAAAATTGGCTGATTACTACAACAATGGCTCCAATGTTTACCAACTCAATACTTTTCCTATTCACTCTAGCCTTACAGAGCCCGTTCGTGGAACCTTTGTCGTAACGGGGACCCACAAGAACTGGTTGGAGATTGTGTTCAAGAATGATTTGGATTCAATGGACTCTTGGCATTTGGATGGATTTGGATTCTTTGTTGTTGGGTAGAGTATTAGCAACACTACATAATTTAAGGCTACTTTTAACCCTTTATATGAAAATCAATTTGATCCGACCAGAACTGGATCAGCTTGTCTTATCACTTCTTTAATTTAGTTCAATCCTTGATAAACACACGTCATAAATTTATTATTTTTGGGATCATTTGTAGGTATGGAATAGGACAGTGGACACCGGCATTGCGTTCTACATACAACGTTTATGATCCAGTTGTGCGCTCAACAGTTCAGGTGAATTATTCTAAAATATTTCCTTCTATAAATATCTATAACTTCGTAGCTGCATTCGTTTTTTAGTATTATGTCTCGATTACATTCAGTTTATAATTCTTAGCACATCCGATGATATCAATTATCAGGTGTATCCAGGAGGATGGAGTGCAGTTTATGTCTACCTAGACAACCCTGGAATGTGGAATTTAAGGTCACAAAATCTGAAACATTGGTATTTAGGACAAGAACTCTATGTTAGAGTTTACGATCCTGATCCCAACCCTGCCAAAGAGAGACCACCCCCAAAAAATCTCTTGTTTTGTGGTCTGTTTCTTTCGCATCTATCCATATTTTATCTAATTTAGTTCTTTTGGACCAATCAGATTATATTTTTTATTCTTATATTAATGTGTTCCTGTAATGTTATACAGGGAAGGTCACGGCACTACCTCCTCCTCCACCCACCCCAAAGCCATTTCCAGGTCGAACTCCACCAGCTACACCATCGGCAAGCGTTAAGAAGTCTCAGATAGGCAGCTGGTAATAAATTTTATGCAACAATGATATTTTTGGTACACAATATTAAATAAGTTTGGACAATCGAGAAACCTTTAAAAGCTATCTAATCTATCATACCGAATATGCACTTATGCATTATTAGAGGACCGAACAATGTAATCAAGAAAGTTTAATATCTTCTTTTACGGTATTGTTCAGTTTTGTCTAGCAGTAGTGCTATAGGTACAGAAATTCAAAATTTTTGTACCTACAGAATAGACACAACATTGGGCGAGAAGGGAATTTTTTTTTCTCAATATTTTATATATGGGTCCCACTCTATGTGAGTGGGAATTCAAATTTCTGTGCAAAAATCTATCCCAATTTCCTATACGTGCTGTTAATTCTCTGTCTAGTCTTCTCATTGAATAGCTTTTCTCCAAATATTTCTTTTTTCATTGTAGTCATTGACAATATTCTTCTCTTTTTGCTATGTGCAGGTTCCATATTGGCATGATCATCTGGATTCTTACACTTTTCTAAGCCTGAGTGTACACGTGTTTTTTAGTACAAGTATTCAATAGAACTCTTTTTATTTAAGTAGAATTCTTTGGAGGATTATAGCAATTGTTGGTTTAAATGTAAGGATTTATTCTTAGATTTTACCTTGCTAGTGATTTTGGTTTAAGCTAAATGGTTATTGTTGAAACAACCATCAAAACATTTTGTTATTTGCATAATTGCATTGAAGGACAAAACCTATTATATTTGTACATATGAGTGATCAACCTCTAGTTTTCGACACCTAACTGCTCTACTTTTTAAGTTCGTACTTCTTACAACCTCTAGTTTTGAGTCTTTTGACATCTAACTGCTCTAACAAGTTTTAACACCCTCTGGTTGCAAGAAGATTCATAGCTTATCAAGCTATAACATATTCTTCTTCTTTTTTCATCGACTTAAATTACGTTCTCGAGATTAAGAGGGTGTATGGGAGTGATTTTTGGGGAAAGAATTAATTTTTGAATAGTGATATGATGAAAAATGTGTGGTTGAAAAAGAATGAGAAGTTATTGATGTGATGACAAATATTATTTTATTGAAAAATGTGTGGTTGAAAATGAGAATTGATTTTGAGAATCTGTAGCGAACAAGTCCTAAGATATTGTCGACCAAGTGATTAACGTGACTCGATCGGTAGTTGCAACCAACAATTTACACCCAACAGTATCTCAGTGTCTTTTTGTACTTGTTCCACCGCTGATAAACACGTGCACACAAAGACAATGGCAGCACAAACACAGCTCATAACTAATGACAAAATACTATAATGTAAGGATCAGTGTTGGGTGTAAAAATCTTGATTTCCCTTAGAATATAATGGATGTCATCGCCTAACAGCTGCAGGCACAAAGGTCATTTCAAAAACTTCGATAATTTCACAAATTACACAATGTTAACAAGTCATCAGACTTTAAAAAATAATGTTAAAGAATTTTTTCTATTTTCGTTTCTATGAACCCTAGCATTGTAAAACAAATCTTACGTAAACCCGAGTTAGAAATCCTCGTCACAAATGAAATTCATATAATCATACAATTGATGAGAATAACGTTTACATATGCTAGAGGAGACTTGCAAGAGGGGAGAAAACCAGATCAAAAAGTGGAATAAAATAAAGTTAAAAAGAGGGAGTGGACTATGTCAAGGAAAGAACAAAATTCTGCCAAATACTATAAATTTATAAATATTGAATTCAGCAAAAAATTATTGTGATGAATGAGGGGATGTGAGTTCATATGCCAACTGCAGTTTCTTTCTGGCATTCTATTTTAAATTCTTTTGTGTGTGTGTGTGTGAGAGAGAGAGAGAGAGAGAGTTTCTTGTAACTCAGATAATGAAACCACAAGACTTTTGGTGGTTAATGTTGGTGACAACTCTATTCCAACCTCTCCCCAACCCCACGCCACCCCACCCCCCAAAACAAATAACAATAATAATAAAATATGAATATATATATATATATATATAAGACAAATTGCAGAACAAAATTCAAAGAATTGCAAGTTTCCATTGAATTGTAAAAAAAAATACTGGATCAAAAGAATCAATGAATTTCTCAAAATGAAAGCTAAAACAATGGTGATATTTCAGCTCGAGCTGTATGGTGTTTGGTTAAGCCACGCAACGAGCAAAATGCTAACTTTCATGTGTATATATCAATGAATTGTATTAAAAAAAAAAAAAAAATCAAACCTTTTTCAATAATGACAGTCAACCAATGTTGGAGGAGTGTACAAAGCAAGGCCTCCTTTTTGTTGTTGCTGTTTCTTTGAGTTCAATGCAAATGTGTGATTAGGATCATCTTCTGGGGCCGGAAGGTTGAGATCCAAAGACAAACCATTTCTTGGCTTCTTTGATAGTTCATCAGATTCTTGATTGTCGAATGAAGCTGGAATAGGCGAACTCAATGACAACGTTGTATTTGTTGCAACTGGCCCTCCTCGGTGTCGTCTCATGTGGCCTCCCAAGGCCTGTCCAGACATGAACTCCGCCCCGCAATAGGAGCACGGGTGAACCTTCCTTGAAGAGGAAGACTTGTTTGTGGGGTTGGTCAATTGAAGAGATAGAGAAGAAGAAAAACTGTTTTTTTGTCTGAAAGAGACATGATCGTGATATTGATCTTCATCGGACAAAACGAATGTTGTTGTGTTTTTGGGCTTCTTGTGGCATGCCCTATGGCCTCCAAGTGCTTGAAATGAAGGAAAAGTTCGGTTACACGTCTTGCATTCATAGACACATGTGCCTGGTTCTATGTACTTTTTGCTATTGAATTCGAAATTTTGATCATCATCATGATCAACTTTCTTTGATGAAAAGTGATGACCTTGAGCCAATAGGATTAGGCACTTGGCGGTGTCCTCCTCTTCCGTGGTGGTGCTCTCGGCCGAAGAGCTCGAATTATGGTGGTTCCAACGATCTTTGCTTGGTGGATCATGTGCAGTAATGGGGATTGAAATTGGAGATTGAGGCCTGTATCTTTTTGTTCTCTTGCCCTTTACAAGGTGGGAGAGATCTCTAGGCGCCACATCGAATTCGTTCTGACCCTCCATGTCGCGCCACCACCACCACTGCGATACACGAAATTTGTTGAGAGAGAGAGGTGGAGATTGAAGAAAGCTTATGAGGAGTGTGGGGTGATTATTATAAATATAGCTAGTGAATGAGAGAGGTTTGGAAGTCAATAGGCTTCTTCCAGTGTATAAATAATTATTCTTATAATTCTTTGTAAAAATGAGCCAAATTTTTTAGCCTCATAAAACACACACATAATGTAGCAACATAGTATTGTAACTTATAAGTTGTAACTGAAATGTGTGTGCAAAATTGAAGGAGGGGAGGGTGGGTTGGGTTAAAGAATTGTAATGACAGGTCAGGTTGTTTATTTTCTGTTTGTTTCATATTAAAATCTTATTTTAATTTAAGTTAAAGTCAAACAATCAATATCAACCACATCCTTCTTGGACCCCACAACTTTAACCACGCATTTCAAAATTTTTTATCACAATCTACTAAATTTTTTATTTTAATCCCCACCAAACACCCCGTTTCTCACTCTATTCCTCCAACTTTGCCAACTCACTTTAATAACATTTGTTTAATTCAAGCAAAAGGTTAAACATATTTACAACATTAATAAACCACCAAAATAACTCCAGCAAATCTAATAATCAATCCAAGCTCAAATACACAATGTTAAGGATAAATCTTACAGCAATAAGGGTTTAGATTACTTCTTTTAACAACGTTGACTTTAATAGAACCCATGAAGTTTAAATAAGCAATTCGATCCGATTAAGACTCAAATGAATACATGAATTTCAAAATTGACTTGTTCAAATGAGTCACAATTTTGCAAGACATGCTAAGCAGCAAATCTGCCATTGAATAAATATAAAAGCATTTATTAACCAACATATGAAAAATTGGGCTACTCTCTTAACAATGGTAACATTTTAAGATGAAACTCCAAATCTTAATACGCAAATGTCATGATTATTTGCAAGCTTCCTCCCACACTTCTCATGCCCTTTTTCATCGAATGGTGCTCATTCGATAAGACTTTTGGTTCCTATGAGAAGTCATTCAACTCCCCATTTATGAAAATAGAGAAAGGATTGGTATCTTGATGGCCACACTGATACTGACCAAGAAAGTGACTCAGTTGAGCACAAATAGCCATCTGATTATACTTTCTTGCTTCGCGATGGCACCTATCTTTGAGTAGTAAAAACCAAGCTTGTATAGCATTATCAATTACGGAATCTGCAATTGGAGCATAAATCACACGGGAGAGACAATTTATAAGCCTTGGAGCTTATAGGTTAAGACTGGTATCTCTTGTAAAATAGGTAGGTAGCTCTCCTATGTCGAAATGTACCCAAAAATAAAAATTAAAATCCAATCAGACCACTTATATGTAGTAAATTATAAATAAAGACTCAAACTAACTATTAAATTACGGAACCGTTCCTCCTACTTACGAATTTGACACACTTATTTGACAAATAATTGTGATCTTTAATTTAAATCAATCTAACGCTTAATATGTATTTCACTAAAATCATAAAAGAGTTTGTTATAACCACTTGAGATCCATAAGATATTAAGCGTTGTATTAACTTAAATTAAATATCATGATTATTTGTCAAATAAGTGTGTCTAATTAACGAGTAGAAGAAACGATCCCAATTATATATAATTTGTTAGATATCCAAAATACGTATTAAACTATTAATCATCATCTGTAATTAATATTTTCTCGTTAATCATACATCAAATATATATCGACAGTTCATATATGCCGTTGACCTACTTATTTATCAATGATTAGTGTATAAGATACTTTTCTATCCATTAACCCTGATTCAATAGTACTCTACATAATTTACTTATGTTCTTAATCAATTTATGGTTTAATAATCATCTAGATTATTGACACTATTTTACTTCAACTGCTATTAATTTTAACTTATGATTCCATTTGTGATCATTTATGAGAGTAAAGTTTATAATTTCCTTTATAGGAATTTTATTTATATCTTTTGAAATAGTTTGTGTGACTGAGTAGAAGATTTGACAGTGATCCCTACCTGAATAATAATAATATAGAGTAATTGAGTAATGTACAAAATAAAAGGAATTGAACATATAATCATTAATAATTATATAAGTAATAATATAAATAATATAACAAATGAAAGGCTAATTGAAAATAAAATTTTCATAAACTCAAGACTTTGCTTGTTAAGGCTTTCTTGAGGTGAAATTTTCTATCTTGATTTGACTCAAAACAACTCAAACGAGATTTATTTTATCCATATATGTTATGTCCACCATCACTAGAAATTAGTACAATAAATTTGGAGTCAACTACACGAATCTTTATTCACCAATAAAAACCATAACATAAAATAAAAAGAATGAAAAAAAAAAATTAAAAAAAAAAAAAAAAAAAAAAAAATCTGTAATCAGCAATCAAGAACATCTCGTGATTCATGCACTTCGAAGGGTGTTTAAGTTGTAGGGCATGATGTAGACTTATTGAAGGGTGATTGTGTGGTGCACGTAAGGGGGGAAATGCCTATTTTAGGGCAAGCAAGCAAGGAATCACTTCAATTAATCAATCATCAAACATGGCCTTGTTCTTTCCCACTTCTCCTGCCTGTCTTCTCCACAAAGACAATCTTTTATTTAGATATATTCAATAGCTTAACAGCCGCCCCTTGTAATATAATAAAGGAAAGGAAAGGATAGGATAGGATACAGTAACTTCTCAGCAACTCAAGCTGGCATGTTTGCTGCAACTAAGCAAGCTATAATATAATATAGGATACAGAATGTGCAACAGAATCCATATGATCAACTATCACTTTACAAGTCAACTATTGCACTGCTTAAACTACGCTCATGTTTTGGATAAATGAATGAATGAAGTAGGAAAATATTATTATGAGAAATAAAAGTGACAACAATTTCCATCTCACAATTCACCCAACTAAAAGATCAGCACCACCAGATCCTACTATAAAGAATATGCTCGCAATCTCCCTTTAAAGACAAATAGCAAGGAAAAGTGAAAATGATTTCATAACAATTCCAAAAGTTACCACTGATAATATTGAGCATGGTGATTTTTTCCCATAAACTTTTCATGAGATAGTCACATCTGAAGGGTTATACTTAAACTGAAGAGAGATGAAAACAAAAACGTGGTTGGATCATTAAACCAGCTTCATAATTCTGATATGTCAAACTGAAAGTAATATACATGTAACATTATCTACAAAAGTGCACATCACCACGGAATGTTAGTCTTGAACCACTAATAAACTCATAAGCAGCAACTAGGGTGTCAAAATGTGGAAGGCAGCACGGACAGAGCGCTTTAGGTCCATGCCCAAGTAGCCGGGCTACCCATGAAACCAAACAGTGCCAGCCCAACAAGACCCGATTTACAGTCATAATGACATCAATGCACAAATACGAACTCTGTGATCTATGTGCATTAGATCAATGCATGGCACATAACGAATCACTCCCAAATTTAACAATTGACTAGCATAGTATTTACCTTGGGGGTATAGGCCGAGGCCAAGGTCATACTCAGATGTAAATATAAAATCAGCCTAATTTGGAGTCAAATAAATATAAATCAAGGTTTAAACTGAGCATTGAAAAGGTCATATAATTTAAATACAAGGTCCAGGTCATAATAGAAAATGTAAAAACGATAATATAAGATGTATAAAAATGTAATAGAATGTTGATATGGAGCAATTGTGGATTAAAATTCAAGAGACAAACAGCTGTAGAAGCATTAGGATAGAATAGCAATATTACAACAAAAGTGAAGTTAAAGATGGTAGTCATGCAGGTCCAGCTGGCTTACATAGAATGGGCATGGTTTGAAGCTACACAACGTTGTGAATTGTTGAGACAACATTCTGAACTCAGAAGGTATCATTGCACAAAGAAATTAAATTAAGAAGGTTAGAGAGGAAGCTTGAAGCATATAATGTAAAATGAAGTAGTTAAGCTAAGATTGAACATTTCATTCAGAATATTTTTACATGACATACAAAATTGATCAAGAGCACCTTCTGATTGCACTGGTCAGTACAGTTGATATTAAAAAAGCCATGTCTGGTTAAAAGGATGATAATGCGCACCTGGATTAGCCCCCACTACCATTATGTCTCAGTTGTAATTACAAAAGTATTACTACTAAGTTCTGCGCATTTTGACATTTAGTGGGATTTCCTTGTAAGATTGGACCATTTTGGCTGCTTGGCGTGATGGCCTGCCGAGAGAAGATCTTCCAAACTGTTGAGTTTCATATATTGGTGCAGAAATGCATTCCTCAACTTCATTATTTACTGCTTCACTTACTGAAATTGAATTATTCTCCAGGACTGGATCATCCGGCAACGAACATACTGGAAATCTGGCATCACGTATCTTGAACAAATCCTCAGCCGGCTCTTTTTCATCAGCTTTAAACCTGGCAGATTGCCTCCTCACAGAGGACCTGTCAAGACAACCCCTAGAAGGGAGAAAATCATGGAGGCTTTTTCTGCAATATAATGAGAACCTATGTTTTAGGATTATATCTGGACTATGCAAGAGTGACCAGAGAAAAACCTTTTCTTTTCAGCCTTATCCTTAGATTGAACTTGTTCGGACGAACCTAGAATAACCTAAGGGGTTAGCATGCCAATCTTCCTTCTTAAACTTAAATGAAGCAGTTTAGAAAATGTACTTACAGTATGATTGTGACCTCTTCCTTGTATTTCGAGGTTCTTTATCTCCTCTATCTTCTTTCAAAGACTCACCTGGTTTTTCATATTTGATCAAATTCACCTTCAGAAATTTCAAGCAGACATAACACGGATTAAACATTTAAAGCCAAAAGTTGATAACAACATACAATGTGTATACAAGGATATACAGGTAACAATATATCAAACAACTGCAGATTAGATATGCGGGTAAAGATACATGTTGAACAGAAAATACTGAACCGTTCACAAATCAACTCTTATACCTCAGCATCAATGTCTTGGCAAGATTTCGTTCTTGCTTTTTCCTGCTTAAGAAAAAAAAAAGCCAATTAATCAAAAATAAAATATACTGATTATTTTGCTGCTATGAACACCATAAAATTGCAATACCTACCTCAAGCTGCAACTGCCTTGCTTTTAGCAAACCATTTTTGCATCCAAGCTCATGCTGTAATGCTCTCAGCTGAAATGTTTACAGCGTCAAACAAACATACTGGTTCCAAATAAATGACATGTGGACTCGGAAAATAGATATTCAAAAGAAAAAGAACAGTCTTGTGTAGTTGAGCACATACCCGATCTTTACCTGAATTTAGTTCCTGCAAATTCAATGAAGCAGTGAATATCAACCTTAAAATACACAACCTATAGAGAAAACTATGGTATGCAACAACAGATCCAATCTATCAATTGTGGAAAACACAGGAAAAAGAAAACAGACCGCAAGCATTTGGGTGTTGGACAGGGCAAGTTGTTGATTCTGTTCCTGCATTTTAAGCAGGTTTACTCGCAGTCTTTCTAACTCAATCCCACTCCGTTCAATGATTTTGCTGTCAATAAAATATTTAAGGAATACAATGACAACCAGTGTACAGGGCTAATCAAAACCAAAAGACGTTCCAGCAATGAAAAATAGTAACAAGTAAAAGCAAAGATTAAAAGAAAAAGTTAATCCTAAGAGGATACTTTCTCTGTGCCAGCATCGTTACTAGAGCCAAGTGTTCCTGAAGCAAAGTTGCAATTTAGAAAAATCGTAAACACATAAACAAATACAATGACCATACTGAATACAAGATTTACGAATAGATTACCTTTTGGAGCTGGTCAATAAACTCTTTAGTAGTTCTTGAAATAGATTGTGGTTTATCATCTTGAAATGACGGTCTAGATTTTTGTGGCACATTGCTAATGTCTGCAAGCTTTTGCCTTGCCACACTTCCAGGACATGGCATCGTTGTTTTCTCACCTTTAAGTTCTAGAGCTTCCATCCATAAATTTAAAACTAATCAACAACTACTACCCCACAAAACCATATAATTTCTGCGGGAGACAAGAAAATGGAACTCGGAGACAATTATTAATTAGAAAATGACCTAATTCTTTTATTCAAAGCGATAAAGCCCTAATCACCACCAAAAGATCACAAATTCACAATTATATCTATAGCACAGATTATTAAGGTTCTTTGGTCAATTGAATATTTCCCGAAATATTTAAAAATTCATTACAAGTTCAATTATCCAAACTCTTACTGAAATTTCGCAAAGAACTAAAAGCAAAGCCACAAACCCTTATAGGCACTTCAGACTGAAAAAATTATTTAAGCCAAAATGACGCTGTAAACCATACAGTTACAAATATATTCAAGAATCAAAACAACAAATCACGTGAATTTCGCACAAAAGCATATAAATACAACAAAAATAGGGTTCACATACATATTCAAAAAGCTCAGGGTTTTGCTATTAGTAAAAAAAAAAAAAAAAAATCAAATTGACCAGAAAAAAATAATCATAAATTACTAGAATCAAGAACTACCTCCTGCTGTTACAGCATTCTCCGAACCACGAAACACAAAACCTTCCATTTTTCACTTCGAACCTTAGTACACTTATCTCTCGAAATTGTCGACCGACCCGAATCTATATTATTGCCAATATGCCTAGCTTTCTCTCTCTATCTGAGAGTGAGAGTGAGAGTGAGAGTGTGAGCGTAAGCGTGAGAAAAATTCCTAACCTACTTTGAATCTTACAATACGCGGGACCAGAAAAATAAGGGGAAGAATTCAAAAATGCACACTTAAATTTTGATGTTTGAAGTTGTTGAAATGTAAAAATAAGGTTTTTATTTATAAATTAAAAATATTTTATTAATTAATTATAATAAGATCAAAAATATATAATTAATGATCATAGATATATAATTATAGGACACAACTTATTTGCTGGTCACATATTATCAAATTAATTGTTACAAATTATTTTGAGATTATAAATCAAAAAATTTATAGGTTACAGATTATTTCAACATCGTAAATCAAAATTTTTATAGGTCATTGATTATATCGAGGTCACAAATCAAAATTTTTATAGATTACAATTTATCTCATTGGTTACAAATGAAAAAAAATATAGGTTACATTTTATTTTTGGTCACAATTTTCATATTTATTAATCACGGATTATTATTTTTAGTCACGAATTAATTTTTTAATCACAAATTATCGTCCTTTATGGTCACAGATTGTCGAATTTTAGAATCATAGTTCGAGAGTTAGTCACATTCAACCAAATAGTTAGTCACATTCACCAAATCCGACCATGATCCAATACTTGGTCACATTACCACACTCGCAATAACACCGCCGCCAACAACGTCACCCCGACCCTAATCCTGATCTAATACTTGATCAGAAGCACTGCCCCACCCGTCACAACACCACCACCACAACCGCCACCAATACCACCACTTCAAAAACCAACAAATCCTACAAAATAACCCACCACCACCATCAAACACACCCACCGGCAGAGCCACCACCATCGCCCACCTCAACCACCACCAACAAAGACGAACAACAATGCACAACTCACTCACCACTGTCTGAATACCACTGCACACCACCACGTCGTCAACACCATCGCATCCCACAGCACACACACCCACCACCATGGCCCTCAGATCGGAACCAGAAGGAGAAAAACTCCCTTCACATCTCCAATCAACCACACACACAGAGAAGTGGGTGGTTGTAGAGGCATCAAGAGACTGGTCCAGCGGTGTCAAGCGACTGTAAAGAGTCACTGGAGTGAATGGGTAAAATCTGCATCGCAGTGTGCGATGGTCATCGACTTCCACACACATCGCAAATCTTCATCTCCATCGCATCCATCCATCTTGCACTGCCGTCGCCGCACCTCGACGCACAACACCTCCATCATCGTCTTGCAACATAGAAGCGGCCAGGCAATCTATGTACCAGCAATGCCGATGTCGTGGCTAGAATATAGAGAGTAGGGAGAGGCTAGAGAGAGAGGATAATGAAAAACGATTAGGGTTATTGCTTATTTCTCGGGATACACGTGTCATTTAATTAAAAGATTTAATGTTTAATTAAAATGTTTGAAACCTGAAAATTGCATAAATAAACACTGGGACTGGATTATGAAATGTGGTATTTAAAGACCAGCTTGCATGTAATTTCCTCAAAAATAAACCGATATGGCCCGAATCCATTTTGGAAAAAGGTTTGGGCTGGGAATTGGTGCAGAAAGCAAAATTGACATAACTAGCACTGATTTAGTTTCTCATTTAAATATAATATTTATTACTGATGGTTCCACCAAAATTGACATAACTAGCACTGATTTAGTTTCTCATTTAAATATAATATTTATTACTGATGGTTCCAGCAAAATTGACATAAATAGCACTAATATTTTGTTTGTGTTCATTTCACGAGTCATTTTAAGGGCGAGTATACTACTTACAATGTATAACAATTGGTGTTGGTTCAAAGAATTTTTTGGGATGACTCTTGTGACAAATAGGATCGTCCTTTCAATAGATCTATGAAGTCAACTATGTAAGAGACGAAGAGACTAAGGTGGAAGGGAGAGTTGCGACTATGTTTTTATTTTTCTTGTCTTTCAAATTCCCATTTTATTAAATATCGGTATTTACTCAGTGCTCTACATACTTTGCAGATGCAATTTCGATGGTAAAATGGACGGCTTTGATTATTAAGGACCACAGTGCAACTAAATTAAAAGATTGACACTGAAATGTTTCATGCGAAAGGTTAGTGACCAACATACTACAAAATTAAGAAAATTACAGGATTTTGTCTTTAACGCTAGTCAGTCCATCGCGTGGAATGTATTCAACTTTTTTTTTTATTTTTTTTTTCAATCAAATGCTTCAAAAGAAAATTTTGTGTTAATCTAATTCAACTTGAATATGAAATATAATATTTTTACTAGTGGATTAATACTATAACAATTCCATCTTGAGATACTTTCTTCTTGGGACAAAGTAATTGTCAACTTTTGGACTTGGTAATATACTTTAGCTGCGCCCATCGCCTTTCTGATTCAGCTTTTTCTGTCTCGAGGCAATGCATAAAAGCATTACTTCATTCTAACACAAGTACACGTAGATTATCGCTATCAACACTGCGTGTTCGTGTGAATGAGGTTTAGGTCTTGAGTAGGAAATTTTAGGCCTCGAAATTTTTATCATTTTATTTTTTGTCAGGGAAGTCAATATTAGTAAACATGCATGGTTGTGTGTCAAATAAAAGTTAGGCTCAACAATTATTTGAAAATGTGATTTGAGCAATAAGGAATTGAATATCTATCCAAGGGAGTATGTTGGTACGTTAAATTGTGAGTTAAAAGACATATATGATATATGGACTTCGGACTTCCAAAACTTAGTGGTAGCAATGATCCAAGTCGGGCTTTTGTTCGGCTCGTTTCTCGTGGTCGAGCTCGGCTCGGCTTGACCCACGAGCTCGTGAGTTTACGGGCCGAGCCCACAAGCTTTTTTTTGGGGCAACTTTTCAGCCTTTTTGTTAAAAAAAATTTAATTTTTGACGAGCCCACAAGCTCGCTAACCACGAGCTCGACGACTTGTTGGGCATAACCCGTGTTCGGCTCGGGCTCGTCCTTTTAACGAGCTCGAGACGCTCGTGACTCATTTTTTGCGAGTCGAGTGGTCGAGCTGACGAGCCGTTCGGCTCATTTGCCATTGCTAGGCAAAACTTTAGGTCCAATAAAAATTTACACAATCTATTTCAAGATAGTGAATATGAAAGTGAGCATCAGTCGAAAAAATGTTATACTCGATGTACGATGATGAAGAGTATGATTAGGATACATGGAGTGTAATCCATTAACTTTTACACTGTACTCTCCTTTTTGCATCATTTAAATGGATGTCATACCCAACATCCTTCTTAGAAAAGAAGGGTGATTGTATAATTGTATTCATGATGTTTTTTTTTTTAATCAAAAATAATCTCGCTAGATTTAATGGAACTCAAACAATTTGTGTAGATTTTAGATTTTCCGATCGAAAATTTGAAAGTTTTATAAGTGTTTCTGTGTAGATTTTTTTTTTGGGTATAAATTGGATAGCTTTTGCATACATGATCTTGATCCCATGTAGAAAGAAGTTAGATTCTGCAGTCTTTAGTAGACAAAAGCAGTTTGATTCTTAAAGTGCAACTTGCTAAAGTTGGCACAGAAAAGAGTGGAATTTTGCACCCCCAAAGTCTTTCTTTAATTATTTTAATTATCGTCTGACGTTGTACCGCTCGTTAGCTTATGCTGACCAAGATTTGATAGACAAGTTTGATTGTTCACTTTAAGCTTTTAAAATTATGGGCAAATCACATTTCTGTTACAAAAGTTGGTTAAATAGTAAGATATAAAGTTATTTCAATAAATATCGTACAGCTGATCGATCAAAAAATATTTATTTACTAGTTAAAAATTGGCTTATGAGTGAATATAATTCATATAGAGAAATCCATTTTATAATGAAAATTTTAAGCTTAACCAAACAAGCACTAGAAATTTGACAAAATCCTACTCTATTAATAACTGAATTTCAAACTTCCATAAATGCTAATTGGTTATGCTAATCATGACACTAAGGATGGTATCTGGGCAGGACGGGGTTGGGGACAGGGCGATGACTCGATCCCCACTTAAGGTGGATTTATATTTGAAAAAATTGTAACAGCGGTCTCTAACTTTTCATATATTTGTAGACTTTACTCTAACTTTCAATTTGTGCCACTGAATATTCCTAACCGTTCAAAAATATGCAACAGAAAGATGGTCGACGGTTACTTAGCCCCTGTTGTCTGGTTTGGTTTTGAGAGAGGGAGGGAGGATGGGTGGGGTGGGAAAGATGAAATTTTGAATATGGTTTTCATTTTTAAAATTTTTGATTTAATTTTTTTATTTTATTTAAATTTTTTTATTATATAAAATATAGATTTACTATTTTAACCTTTTAAAATTGATCAAAATTCGGTCAATTCTATGAATTTTGGTCAACTAACAGTCCAGTCAAATGAATGGAAATCATCCATTTGGACATCTGTTGCATAAACTTGAAAGGTTAGGACTTTCATTGGTACAAATTGAAGGTTAGAGTAAAGTCTAAAAAAAATGTGAAAGGTTAGGAACCGCAACTGCAATTTTCCCTTTATATTTTAATGTTAAGTTTTGGTGTTATTTTTTTTTTTAAAGTTATTTTTTTGATCAACCATTTATGCACGGGTGAGATAAATCAAGAAATGGATGCAGATATTTCTTGATAAAACAAACACATTTTGCTTTATTCATGTGATAACATGCACAAGAGTCTAGTGTATATCCCATACTTTGTGACATGGATCCTATAACTTTAGTTAAAGTTTTATATTTTTTTTTTGTCATGCTTTTTCCTTTAATTCTCTACACAACCAAAACTAAGGGGATAGGCCATGCACGAGAAACATCATTGTCACAACGTCATTTGTCATACCACCATGGAAGGAGAATGAGCTAATAAAAAAAAAGCATGATATTGACTATATGTTCGTACTAACATGATTAAAATAAAAATCCATGACAATCATAGATTTATTTTGTATTGACTTGTAATAATATGGTACTCAAATAGTAAAATCTTGACTCATGATTATTGTAAAAGATTGCCTTTACCCTTCCTTTCAAGTTTCAATGAGTCTTTACAAATCATCCATCCTCTTAATTGACACGATTGCTTGTATTTCAACGTAAGATATAATTGAATCGGACTTGATTTCCAAGTCGTTTGCTACGCAATAAGAGCCATCTCAAGAGGGAGCCATAAATGTTACCATCAACTTCATTTTGTAGATCTCACCCATAAATTTGATTTGTAAAACAAGCGTGTTCAGATTAAATCGAGAAGCCAACTATCAGGACAAATAAAATTATTTTTAGCAAATTTACCACATATGAATTTTAATCTCATTCTTGTTGTTTTATGTCAAATTTATATGGTTTTGCAGAGTCTTTGTTATTCAACCTTCTTGTCTTGTATCCGACTAAATGTCAAACTTTTAATTTTGTTGCATCATGGTCCTTATGGATCAAAACCATCCATTTTTCACCATAAAAATATTTATGCAATGCACATGGAGCGTTATTTTGGATAATGTGTAAATAACAACTAATTTAACAATAAAACAGGAACTAGAAAGGAAAGAAAAAAAAATGAAAAAGAAAATATAAACATATCCATACCCCCCCCCCCCCCCCCCCACTGCACTCCTTTGCCCGTTACATAGAACCAAGATCTTCAACCGAGAGTAGACCTCTCCAAATCTTCATGCTCTTCATAAGAATCGCTGTACCGATATCAATTGTTACAAGCACATTGTAAGTTGTATCCATTCATAAAACAACGACGTAGGATAAGTATGCGAAAATTTACTAAAAAAAAGTAATTATTTTGTCCGAATAATTGACATTTTGACTTGTTCCTCTTTTCTTGCAGCAAAATAATTGCATAGCCAAAACTTCATCATTAGCAGGTAGATTATTGTTGACATGATCGAAGCATCATAGGTTCTACCAAACTTGTCCAAGATTTAGCATAATGCATCAATATAATTCAATCTTGTTCTTGTTTATTTAATGTAGATTGGATTATGATATAATTAAGTCGTAGATTACAGTTAATATACTAGATTATGTTTTGTTTATAGTTTTTATATTCGACCTAGACAGGGACGAAGGAGAGGTTATTTGCTCAATAAGGGTTGGAATGCATCCATGCGCAAGTTTCGTTCATAAATTCTTCAACTCCATCGTATTGCACAAATAATGTAATTTTTTTTTATTTGTGTTGTGTGTATCGTCTAGTTTCATCTTCATTGCCATTGATCTTTATGTCACCAAAATATAATTCATTTACAACAAGTTTCAAATTGTTAAATATAGAATAAGACCAAAAAATTAATGGAAGTGGTACAATAATTTACCACCATTTTGATTGCCTTGTGAGGTGCATGCAGCTAATCACAACGAAAAGGGTTGGGAGTGCTGAATAAGATGAGAAAATGAAGATCGAATTTGGTGGTTTTTTTGGGTTTTTTTTTGTTGTTGTTGTTGTTGTTGTTAGTTTTCTTTTCTTTTTGTTTATTTAAAGTGCACGACAAATTTGACCTTAACAGTCTTTTTGCATGGAAACTGTCTTAAGAGACAAGTGCCATTCTATGGAAGATTGAAGTGAATGAATGATCTTGGTCATATTAGTAACGGTTTTGCTAAAATCTATCTTCCGTGATTTTGCTGACAAAATTTATCTTTTGACATTCATTTGTTAACCATGTCGTCAACGTAGCTGAAAGAGAGTTAGTTGAGAACATCATGCAAGTATTAAGGTCAAAATTGTATATTACTTACACATAGAATTAATAACTTCTCTTAATAATGTTGATATTTTATGATGGAAGAATCCATCAAACTTAAACGAGCATTCGAATTTTAAGATTGGCGCTCAAATAAACCACCTTGTTACAGAAAATGTTAAGTATAAAATTACAACATTGTCTAAATATCAAATAAAAGACAATTACGAGAATCCTTGTTATTCCTCTTTTATCAAAAGGATCTTCCAAAATACCAATGTTTTAGGAGTACACATAGATGACCAAGCCCGAATAGTCAAGTGATGATTTCTCCTTGCATCAAAGCCCCACCAGAAAGGGTTCTGGGTTACAACATATCTTCGCATGACTTGAGAAGGAGTTGTGTGTTCAAATCTATACAGGTGAAAATACCTGGTGATTGGAAGTCGGTAAGAAAGCTCTGTTTCATACCTTCGAATAGGCAGATCCATGTGGGTGAGCTTATACATGGTAGTCCAAGAAGTTTGGACCACACAATACTACACCTCAAATAAAATAATCTTCAATTAGAGCATTTCCAATTTGGGTGTAAATTAGTATTTTCAAAATCATTTTTGCATTCTCATTACATCCTGGTGGATTTAAATCCAAATTCTGCTTCAACGAAAGACTAAATTCATTTTGCCTCTTGTAAGTGTGAAATAAAATATTTTTATCGAAAAATGCAATTTACATATCCTTTGTATCTCTCTATTGAAGAGGTTTTCGATCATTTTGAAGATGTAAATCTCTATTTTACACCACCATTGGAGATACTCTTAATAATGACATAAGAAATCTGGTTGTTGCTTCTTCAAGTGACTGAAAATATTTTCTGTGACAAAGATCAAGGGAAAAACTCTTCCTTTTAGATCATCTTCAACCTTATACAAAAATTTGCACCATTTTGCACCAAACTAAAAATAATCTACAGCCCATTATACCAAAACTTGCACCAAATGAACAGTATTTAATAATTTTCTTATTTTTTACATTCTTAACAATTTATATAGTTGAAATATTATTTATTTATTTAATTTACTACTACATAAATTACTAAATACATAATTACGTTTCGTTCACGAAAATATTAAATACATTAATAAATTTTAAAAGTGTAGTACAACTACTAAAAATACCACAACTAGAAATTATGTTATTAAAAACAACGTAGTACATTTCAAATCCCAAAATTATGATATGATCTAGTGTCGTAATTTAATTATCGAAATTCATATATTCATCTCACATTCCTCGATTATTATTGATTACAGGATTAAAGTTTATTGCAAATAATAATAATAATAATAATAATAATAATTACTTAATTAAAAATTAAAAACTATGTATAATGTAAAATGACACAAATATGCTTGATATCATTTGGTGATAAATGGAAAGAAAAGGGCAAAACGGACTTTTATCAATTTGGAGCAAAATGGTGCAAAATTTTATGTTGGATTGGAATGACATATTTGGTGCACAATGGTGAAAAAAGTGTTATGATGTGGTGGTTGGAGTTGTCCTTAACGTCTTAAATCTCAAGTCATTTTCACAAATTAAGTAAAAAAAAAATAAAAAAAAAAGTTGTGCGCACTCTGATTAAGAGGGGCGTCATCAATTAAGATTGCGATGGATTTAAAAAATCTTTTTAAATTTAGATGTCCTCAATTGATATTTTAATAAAATCCATTAGTGAATTTATAAAAATTTCATTAATGGAGGAATTTGAATGGATTTCAAGTTTAAAAATATATATAATCCAAATCTTTTGAAATTTTATCAAATTTGATGAGATTCTTATGAAATTTGGAAATATCTATTCAAATTCACGAAATTCATTAAAATTTATCAGAATTTTAGTTGAGTACACCCAGTAAAAGTAGATTATCGGAAATTTAGGATGCGTTCTCTTTGCTGTTTTCGGGCTGTTTTCTGTTTTCGATTTTTAAAAACATTGAAAACGTATTCTCTTTCCCATTTTCTAAAACAAGTTTTTAAAAAGGGCTGAAAATTTTGTGAAGAAAACAGAAAATAATTTTTTTACATTTTGACTGTTTTTTTCACAAATCTGTCAAAACTCAAAAAACACAGATTGTGAAATATTTTTTCAAAACGACAAAAAGAATGAGTTTTCAACAATCTCAAAATAGACGTCCAAAACACAAAACACAAAATGGATTCAAAACTCAAAATACAAAATTGAAACACGAGAGAAATCTTCCTTTCCTCCCTGCAAAGAATCTTTTATAATTCCCAGCCACCAGCCCAAAATGAAAGAAGCTTATTTGTCAAAAAATTTCTTAAAATTTCAAGTAAAAGAAGAAAAAAAAAATGTTCCATATTCCTCATTTGGATTAGGATAAGAAAGCTTTTCACCCCGCCCAAGCCCCCACGCCCTTTCTCTAAAATCTACATTTTTCGGTTTTTCCTCTCTTCTTCACCATCTCCTAATGTCTCTTTCGCTCTCCAGAATCCCGTCTTTTTCGTTCTCTTTTTTTTTTTATCCATTTCTTGGAACACAGTGTTTAAATGTTGCCTTTTTAAAATTATGTTTTACAAAATAAGTAACTTGGAATAACTAACCAGCAAGGTAGGAATGCGAGAGAGAACCCTCTCTTTCGCGCACACAATTCCCATGTCCCCATGAGAGCCACCGCTCCAAGTTTCTTCCTTTCTTCATGTTGCAATAAACTAAAAAATAATTATCTCCGAAAACCCTACAAACAAAGCAAATTCGTTTTGTTTATTCCATAAATTATTCACCAATAACAAACTTCTGAGCATTCAAGAAGAAAGAAATCTCCTTTCTTTTAGAGTCTCTTTTACAGAAACAAACAATAAGAGCTGTTAAAAGTAATTATTATTTGTTCTTCCAAGAATGCTTCCTCGTACCTGCATTTTCCTGTACTGTATTTTCATCGGCCTCTGTTCTTTTAGCGCAGCTGCCAGTTTATTAAATATCACCCTCCCTCATCAACATCTCAACCCTGAAGCCATTGTTCAAGAAGTACAAAGGTATATGTAATTGCATGTCTGTATGAACGAATTACATTGTTGTACTGTGTAAAATATCATTGTCAAACACATCTGATTTTGTTCATTATAGCAATTTCTGGAGTGGTTATAAGTTGAAACATTCAATACGGATTTTGCCTTTTGAGAAGTTGGGTTATGTGAGTTTGCAATAAAACAAAAATTCTGCATTTTGGTTTTGCTTATTTTGGTTATCTCCAGCTTGCTTTCTCTTACAATGCCATTTTCTTTTCCACATGATTTCAACTTAGAAAGAAAATTGATATGTATTTTGTTATTTTTCATCATTAATGATCCGGGTTTCACTTATTTTGTCTAAGAAATCATTTTGATTTTATACATTCCCCTGTTTTCCACTATATCTCTGTTTCCAATTTTCTTCCTTAATTGCCAATTTACATTCTTTCAATTTTATGATGTGCAAACAGGAGGGTCAATTTGTCATTATCAAGAAGGCAAATGTTATCAGAACAATCCCAATGTCTAACCGGCAATCCAATAGATGACTGCTGGCGGTGCGACCCCAGCTGGGCTGCAAACCGCCAGCACTTGGCGGATTGCGCCATTGGCTTTGGCCAAGGAGCATTGGGCGGCAAAGGCGGCCAAATCTACGTAGTCACCGACTCCTCTGACCACGACGCTGCCAACCCAACCCCTGGCACCCTCCGCCACGCCGTCATCCAAGATGTCCCCCTATGGATAATTTTTCAATCCAACATGGTTATCAAACTCAAACACGAGCTTATAATTAACAGTTTCAAAACCATTGATGGGCGTGGTGCAAATGTGCACATAACCGGCAATGGCTGCTTAACTTTGCAGTATATCAGCAATGTGATCATTCATAGTGTGCATATCTACAATTGTTTACCGTCGGGGAATACAATCGTAAGGTCAAGCCCGAGTCATGCCGGATGGAGAGGCAAATCGGACGGTGATGGGATATCCATTTCTGGTTCCAGAAATATTTGGATAGATCACTGTGCTTTGTCACATTGTACTGATGGCTTGATCGATGCCATTCTAGGATCTACTGCCATTACCATTTCTAACAGCTATTTTTCTCACCACAACGAGGTCATGCTATTGGGACATAATGACAAGTACTTGGCTGATTCAGGAATGCAGGTTAGAAACGCACGCATTTCATTTTACTTAATATAGTTCTCGTAATAGACGTCAAGGCTTAATCACGGACATTTTTGGATTTTCCGATATGAATTTTTGTTGTCGAGTAGGTTACGATAGCCTTCAATCACTTTGGGGAAGGGCTGGTGCAGAGGATGCCAAGGTGCAGGAGAGGGTATATACATGTGGTGAATAATGATTTTACTGGATGGGAGATGTATGCAATTGGTGGAAGTGCCAATCCTACAATTAACAGTCAAGGCAATCGCTACACTGCGCCAACCGACCCGAATGCTAAGGAGGTAATTTTCCATTTTAGCATGTGTGGACATGTGTAAGATTTACTTTCTAAAAATGCAAACCATGTTTTGTGAAAGAAGTAACTTAAGAATAAATTTGACCTACTTTTAAGCACCAGAAAGCAAGCTCTTCATTTAGTTTTTCCTTGGAGATATCTGGGAAAGAAAATCATTGGTTTAGTGCGGTGCCTACAATGCTTTCCTCATGAATTTTTTTTGACTTGTGCCTAACTCTCATGCAGCGGATGTGTTGGTGGTGGTGGTGGGATGGGGGTGGGGGTCCACTTGTATGGCTGCACTGCCGTTCGTAGATGGTTACCAAAAGTATGCCCTCCCAAGACGAGATTATAATATTTTTTTGAATTAAAAGTTCCAAAACTATAAAAACACATCTTCTTATTAGATGTTCTTTTCTTGGGACCCCAACATTCCTATCTCGGCCCCCACAATGGGAAGAAAAGAGAATAAATAGGACAATACAATTGACAAGATTTTTGTTCATTTTTCTTCGTTAACATTATTCATGTTATCAAGTGCTGAATATGTTATTTTTTCGACATTGACCTCATTTGGGGATGTATCTTGTAAAATAATCTTGCTGAGATAAATGATGTGAAATTGAGAGTTCCATGATTGGAATTTGAGTTCACAAGATGTCGATATCCTTTCATTTCCTGTCCTTTTCAAAATAACGAATCTTAGGGTTCGTTTGATAGCACATTGTTTTGCCTGAAAGTTAGAATTTGAATTTCAACTTTCACTTTTGACTTGTTTGATTAGCCAAATTTTTTATGAAAAATTGTTTCCAACTTTTGATTTTCCTCAATTTCAAGGAATTCCTTTTCCCATCACTTTGATGGGAATTGAAATTTCATCTTTTTTTAGCAATAGAAACAAATTCTAAGATGAAGTGTAAAAAAAATTATCCCTTTAATTAACAAATTCCATATAAAACAAAGTCAAATGAACACCAAAAAAAAAAATTAATTTTTTTTGGCAATCTAAATAAATTTTGTTCCCAATGATAAAAAAATTTATTCTTTTAATTGACAATTTTTATGAAAAACAAAGTCAAACGGACACCAAAAGTATTATACTTTTTAGGTGAAAAATTATACTAATCAAATATATTTAATTACAATTTACAGTCAAACAAATTCCAGACAATTCAATTTCCATCGAACGGATCCTAAATGTAATTTGTAATGTTGTTTGAGAAAAGTGCATCTACATTTGCATTTGAACCTTTTCATGTGCATATGAATAAATTTGAACATTGATTGGACTTTTAGTTATTCGCATGTCTTTGAACAGGTGACCAAGCGCGTGAACACAGACGAGGGGGAATGGGATGGCTGGAATTGGAGGACGGACGGGGACCTGTTGGTAAATGGGGCATTCTTTGTGCCCTCTGGCGAAGTCCTCAGCACTCAATATGCCAGGGCCTCCAGCGTCGAGCCCAGGTCTGCAGAACTAATTGACCTTCTCACCATGAATGCTGGCGTGCTTGGTGGTCCAAGGTACACATGTTATTCGTAGATATTTTCCGTTGTTAAAAACGACTGCCCACCTCTTATATTACTGGATAGTAAAATTAAGTATTGGAATACAAGTATCGAATCATAAACATGTGCCACAATAGGGTTACAGAAAACTCGTGACAATTTTTTTTTAAAACACAGTAGGTATAACATAATTATTTATAATTTGAAACAAAAGAAAAGTTGAAGAGTCCCATGAACAGTTTCTGTAATAAGACAGTTGAGGAGCCAAACTGGTTTCCCTGTGGATTGATATTGAAAAAGGTTGTCTTTTTTAAGTGGGTTGGGGGGGATGTTCTTCTCCTTTAGCCTTTAGCCTTCAAAGAAACTGTTGAAGGGAATAAAACGTCCCGAATTTCGAAGTCGATTTATTTATTTTTGTCATTTTTCGGTTGAGAAAGACTATGAAACAATTTTAAGAGTCTTAGGGGGCGTTCTCTTTGCTGTTTTCGAGCCGTTTTTTGTTTTCAATTTTTTAAAATATTGAAAACACGTTATCTTTCCCATTTTTGAAAACGAGTTTTTGAAAACGGTTGAAAATTTTGTGAAGAAAATAGAAAATAATTTTTTTACGTTTTGACTGTTTTCTTCACAAATCTGTCAAAACTCAAAAAATACGAATTGAGAAATATTTTTTCAAAACGACAAAAGAACGAGTTTTCAACAATCTCAAAATGGACACCCAAAACACAAAATACAAAATAAATTCAAAATTCAAAACACAAAACTGAAACACGAACAGAAAACCCCCGCCCCCCCCCCAAAGTTTGTTTTTTTTGTTCTGATGCAAATGTTGCCATGTTAGTTGTTTCAAGTGTGTCAATGTGAAAATTACATTCTCCACATGCATTCCAGCCAATGAATGTGGGTCCAACTCTTTGAAATTTGATAATGTGGGTCACATTTGTGATGCTATATATTCTTGCTTAACAACTAGCTGGTGTCAGTTGGGGCCTACTGGAAGAGGCCTTTCCTCGTCACCCATTTGCTGCTGCTTATTCTCCACCGTTGAATTCCCATTTGAGCTCTGAATGTGTACCATTTACAGAACAAGCTCTAAGCCCATATTTGGTACAAAGTATTAGACAATAAATTGAACAGGATCCTACTACCAAGTTTATCATAACAAGGCCAGAAAAAGAGGTTTCTTATGCACCCATCTTATTGATATTTTATTTGCAGGGACAACAGTATCAGCATATCATATGGTGGTGGGGCCGCCACTGGCGCAACCGAAGGGGGCGGTAGGGGGTCCAGTGGTAGAGACGATGACTTTTTTGGAATGATATTTGGGAGCGGCGCAGCCCCAACAAAATGGTCTCCACCCACCACTATGCTCTTGTCTCTTCTAATTATTCTCAGTTTTTATATTATGACCAACCATATTGGTTCATTATCATTATTATAGTATTACATCAAAGGAAAATTGGAAAAAAAAAATGAGAAGTAATAATAATAAAACAAAAATATTTTTGATTCAAATATTGATAATTTGATCAATTGTTCAAATACCAATAATTAATTAATTATCCTAAGTTTGTAATGTCATTGTAGGGACTTTTATTTGATTTTGTTGGTATTTAGATTTATAGTTTGATATATATATTTATTTTTATTTCATAATCAATGAATTGACGATAAAATGAAAAGGAAGAAAAAATATTTGGACAAATTGCAGTTTAAAATCAAACTTAATCGTTAAATTTAAATTCGAGAAAATCTCAAATTATTTTAAATGGTTTGATTTATGTTTGGGTCTCAAATCATTTAAACTGATTTGATATGAAAATCTATAAAATAAAATAAAATCGTGCATCACATAAATATTTTAAGGAAATTGTTTTTTAAGCAGGAACTAAATTGAGGGAATTGGTTAAAGATATAAGGGTAATTGGCGTAAAACGTCCCTACCTTTGAGGTCTATTGTCGAAAACATTCATACCTTTCATTTCTTGGCACAAAACGTCCCTGCCTTTCACTTTTGTAGCGATCAACGTCCTTTTCGTTTCTTTTTTACCATTTTACCCTTCTATTAAAATAAAACAAAAACAAAAGAAAAGAAAATTAAAGAATAAATTGCAATTAAGGATCCAAACTTTTAAAAATGTGCAAATCAGTCACAAATATGAAAAAAAATCATCACCTCTTAAGCCGCCACTTTTGAAGGCAAAATCCCAAACCTTCGATCACCTTGGCCGTCGGACCAACATACCACATTGAAGCCCTCATTGCCCTCTTCACAACCCACCCAACCACTAGCCCCAACTCCAACAGATTTGACCAAAAATTTGAACCAAAATCAGATGAACACGCACCAAAAGTTGGTCTGACAAAAAAGCTTTCATGCACGATTTTCTTCCAATTTCGACCCAATCCATGGATGCCCATGTTAATTACACTCCACAGGTCTCTCAAGCTCACCTAGACGCATCCATTTATGTTCAAATTACAGCAAATAACACAAAAAATAAAAATCTGCAGCTGTTTTTCGAAACAGCGTGTTCGCGGCCGGAAAACCCAAATTCCAGCTACGGCGATGGTCCCCATGATCGCGGACCATCTGGGCTAGCATCCGCTCTTCATGGCACAGCTATTCCACCCATGGGTCATTACCAATTTGGGCGAAATGTGCACAAATTTCACATGGCAGATCGCGACCACGCTTAGTCCGTCGAATTCGATTTTGGTTCAAATTCGTCTTTGTTCATTCACAATTGGCCAAGACTCATATGTTCGGCGGGTGCGCTATGGTGGGAAGGCGCTAGGCGTGGTAGTCCGCAGTTCTGCATATTTGGTTTTGGTTCAAATTTTTTGGTCAAACCTATCGGAGTTAGGGCTAGTGGTTGATTGGGTGGGTTGTGAAGAGGGCAATGAGGGCTTCAGGTGGTATGTTGGTCCGACGGCCAAGATGATCGGAGGTTGGGGATTTTGCCTTAAAAAATGGTGGCTTAAGGGGTGCTGATTTTTCATGTGTGTGACTGATTTACACCTTTTTTAAAGTTTGGACCCATAATTACTATTTATTCTTTATTTTTCTTTTCTTTTCTTTTCGTTTTATTTTAATAGAAGGGTAAAATGGTAAAAAAGAAAAGAAACGTTGAGCACTACAAAAATAAAAGGCATGGACGTTTTGTGCCAAAAAATGAAAGGTAGAAACGTTTTCCACAATAGACCTCAAAGGTAGGGACGTTTTGCGCTAATTACCCGAGATATAACTTGAAACTAATTAGGGTAATATGGTTATGGGTCATAAAATTATTTTAAGGAATTGACAAGCTAGAAATTGAGATTTTCATATTTCTTCACTTACTTTAATGATTAAAAATGCAAATAAATTCAAATTTTTATGGGCCGAAATTCTTCAAAATCTAAATATATTTTTAAATGTATCATTGAAAAATTGATGAATTGTGGATTCTATAAAATATTTGATTGAAAATGAATTAAGGAGAAAAATAAGTTTTGAAAAATGGGAATCAAATAAATGCTATTTTTTTTTTATGTATCCTGTAATCATTGTAGATGTCCAAAAAAATAGTTAAAAATTATTATTTTTTTAAAACGGGATAAGTTTAGATGATAACACATAATTATGTACAATTCAATGAGTTCCATGTTCTTACATCTAATTCTACTTATCATTTAATTTCACGTGCATTGTCACGTAGAATGATATTGACCATTATTGCGCTAAATAACATTATTTAATTACTTCGATTGTGATGATAGCCTAACGAAGGGTTGTGATTACATAAGATAAGCTATGTGTGGCTCATGGTTTACATTTCGGCTGAAAAATCAATTATAATTTTTCATATGATATTTAGCTTGGGGTGCCTTCTCTATTTTTCAATAGCTATTAACAACATGAGGATAACCCCATGTGTCGTACAAAATTGCCAAACATCTAAAGGTGTCGAATGCTAAAGAATTTCTCATGTCATGAATTTAGTTGTGCCTTTTACACTTCTCCGATTCGGTTAAGTTGTTTACAATGGCCCACAGTTCTCTGTATCTCCTTCGAGTGTACTTGCTCTTTTTCGAAAATAATTTTGGGCAATGAGTAATCGGTTCACGTGGACATGTGAGAAATAATAAGACACAAAAGGCAGGATCGGAGTAATGAATAAAATTAATAAAATTGAACTATTCTACTAGGTGGATGTGCATATCTCTAGATCGCATTCAAAAACTTGTGCAAAAAGGTCATAGGTTAGAGAAAATCTTTGTCAACCGGTAACTCTGCAACTTTATTCTACCCCGACAGGGAATATATAGCCTTTTTCCCAACAGTATACATGACTTACAGACCAAATAAAGAAGGGTCTTTCGAGGTGGCTCAAGTAGCCAAACATGCCATAGAGAATATTTGTTCTAGAACAAAATGCAAAGGGACCCACGTGTTAATGATTAGTATTTTGCTACGCACATGGACAATCCTAATCACGAAAATAATAATAATAAGCAAAATGTGAAGGCTACATTTATTTATCCCTGGCAGCTTTCCGATATGATGAAGAATATAAGATTCTCCCACCTCTTACACCAAAAAACATCACTTGAAGAGAACTCTTTTTATATTGTAGAAATATAAGTCAATTCAGGTACACAAAAGCGCATCATGTACAAACCAAATCGGTCCATGTTAACATAATAGCATAGAACAAGCTACAAGCAAATCATGTGTCATAACCAAGCTTTCACAAATACCAATAAAAAGAAATAACCAATTGTCACACTAGTACTACCAGAAAGAGAACATATCAACATTCAGTTCTTTCTTTACATAAGAAAGAAATGGATATTCACACATAGCCCTTGAAGTAACTTGGATCACAAAACTCATCTTGATTACAACTACCAATATTATTATTAAGAAGACCAAAAATGAAAAGATGTAAGATACACCCACATCTTGAGACGAAAACACAATGAACGGCAAAGTGTAACTGGATCAATACCCCCTCTTTTCCCAGGCTTTTTAGCTTTCTTTCCAGCTTTCCTTTGGATAAGTCGTACCTCTTCCCTTCTGGGATGATAATAAAGCAGCCAATAGATGAAAAAAGGGAAAATCCTCGAGCATTAGACCAACAGAGCTCCACCAACCCCAAAAGTTATATCACTCCTATTTCTTTGATAGGAGTTTAATATCTTCGCAAAGAGAGAGAGCATCTAATGAGGGAGGGAGAACTTGGCTTTGTAAATCAACAAAGATCACTAGATCTGAGTAGCAACTTCTTCTAGTCTCTTCCATGCCAACTCACGATGCTGTTCTCGTGCTCCTACCCCTGCTTCCATTTCCTCATACTGTCTCTGACACTTTTCGAACAGTTCAGTATCCATCTCCAGGAACATTTTTCGGACATTGGAGCTCAGACCGAGGATTGCCTGATTCCAATGACCTTGTGTATTCTTTTCTAATGCATCAAATATTATCGGTAGGATAATGTGTCGGTTCTCTGCAATCAGCCTCACTATGTGTTCGTTGTTCCACCAGAAAAGAGCCCTTTCTGCCACCTGTCACATTGCATGAGAATAAATTTAGAAAGCCTGAGAATAATTACGATGAAAGGAATAAAACTTGAAAGCACGATCCACATGGCCAAAAAAAGTGCATATTTTCTCAAAGGCACTTTAGATATTCACTAACCAATTTGAGACAACGAGCTGACACATACACCACATAATGCCAATATAAATCATGTTTCACATTGAGCATCTTGAAAGGAAAAACTGCATGGTGGTGCATTCAATTTTTAATAAACAACGTTTAGGCAGAAGAGTTTGATGAAAACATAAGCTTTGGAGCATAATGCTTGCACCAATATAAGATGCAGCGATCAGATCACTTCATTTAAGATCTGTCATATCACTAAGTTTCTCAAACAAACCATGAAAGTAATGGACAGTTATCAAATCAAATTTACTTATATGCATGTCAGTATTGGCAGGCCACATAAATTACTTAATAAGCAACCATGACCATCACATGACACTGGATTGCACGAAACAATGAATGGCACTGTATGCAATACTTCAGTTGACATCACCAAGAGTCTAACTGGCAATTGTTAGCAATGGATTTGGCAAAATATTCACATCTCAAATGTGAAAACAATGAAGAAACCACAATCATGCATTCCTAGGATGTAATAAATTGTAACTTTGCCATACGTGTTCATATTTCTACATGAAAATGTTAAAACTGGTGCTTATGAGAAAGAAAGATCAGTATCAAAATACTCAATCATTTGAGAAACGCCCACCACTATCTTCAGTACAATATAATATGTGAGTACAAGGCTTGCTACTTTGTACTGGCAATACAAAGCAGAATATAAGCAAAATTTTCATTAGAATTACTTTATAGATTGTCAAAATCAGATTGAGTGTGCCAATACTGAGATGCTGACACAATTAAGAAATAATCGTGTACACAAGCAGGGGTATGGCTGTTTGTGTTTCAGCTTCACTGAAAGAATAATTCAAACTCCAAACCAATCTCATGTTTAATGTGCATAATTGAAAACACAAATATCATCTATAATCTGCATTGGGATCAAGTTCAAAGCAACTCCACATAAGATATTAATTATTCAACTTTAATAAATTAAGTGAAAATGTTACCCATAAAATTTTCAGCTTTATAGATTATGTAATAGCCTAAATAACTTACATGAGTATGCAGACAACTTACTTATATTACAATATATTAAAATATTAGGATAGAAAACACAAAGCATTGCAATGTTCAAGAGTTTAGAGAAATGGAGTCAAAGCTTCTACACAAGGTTTATCTGAAAAGTAACTGAAAATCAACCTCAAGCCTCTTTTGCATGACCAGATACACGAACTTAGCTAAACTTTTCTTGTAAAAGGAATACTTTCTTTTTAGTGGTAAATGATGGGGGCAAATCCTTACAAGGGGTTGCTCATAAACAGCATCCATAGTTCAAATTATTCCCACTTTTGACCTTCAGTTCGTTTCATGAAAAGAGGGAGATAAATGGAGTGAGCTTGTTTTCTTTCCCAGTAAATCATGCTTACTAAGTATATAGTTTTCTCAACCGATCCTAATCCACAAACTATTATACCTTTTCACACATCATTAAGTGTCGTTTAATATTTCATTTTCCATATAATCTAACAATAGCCTTTGTTTGTCTGACTCAGAATTTACATCTGGTAAATATTTGGAAATATGTTAGCATGACATAAGAAGTTGTTAGGAGAATATCGGTACGTAAGTCAGTTTGTTACTGCTGACATCAGCTGATATTGGGGTTATTTGGGCTTCGACTTAGTTTAGTGCTTCAATCATAGTATTATACAAGCAATAATCAGAAATAGAACTCATTCATTTCTCTCTATTTGTTCTTTCATCGTCATTTTCACTACGGTCACTGCCACGTATCCTTTCTTGATCACCTCCAAAACTTGATTTCTATTTCAATCAAGCCTTTTGGTTTTCAAAGTCAAAAGATGATAAGTAGGAGACGAGGATAAGTTCATAACTGTAAAGTTCCATTAATATCTGGAAATACTTCTAATCAGCAATATTTGGAAGTACATAACTATTCTATGTTAAAGGGCAGAATGACAATAACTGATCTGTTTATATATTGTCTCAATGATTGTTCACTACATTTCTAATGTTACTCAAATGTACGTGTTAAGATCGAATTTCAACCATCTCATCAAAAACTAATTAGTGTCCAGCGAATGACGTCAGCCTAAACTTTTTATGCCATTAAACCACCATAATTTGAGTGACCCAATCCATGGACCTAAGAGAGGTCTTATTGTACCCCAAACAATCCCTTCGTCAAAATGATGCTCTTGTGACTCAAACCCATAACCCTGACTCTGATACCACTTGCTAGGATCGAGTTTCAATCATCTCATATAAAAACTAATTGATGTCCAATGAGGGCACGATTAACATTTTTATGGCATTCAACCACCATCAATTAAGTGATCCAACCCACGGACTTAAGAGTGAACTTGTTGCACTGCCATCTGTATATAATAAGCTCTTGCAATTTGATCCCAACTACACAAGTTTAACCCAAAATCAATAGAAATAATGTAAAAACTATGTTTATGTTACAATGATTGTATGAAAAAACATCTTGATTAAGGAGATGAGATCAATAATTAGACCTAATTTAGGCAAAAATAAAAGGGAAAGATCAAATCAAACCATGAGTACTCATTTTGAAAGATCAAATTAAAACACGACTACTAATTTTCTTTATCAACCTAGTAAATACAAGACAAATTTTAACAAGAAAAAATGTATTCTTTTCTTAAGCTTCCAACTACATTTTGGTGTCGAGACCTCATTTTTAAGTATATCAAAACTTAGAAAAAGATGTATTGTAAAGATGATGAGAATCGTGTGGACAAAGGGACATCAAATACAAAACATAACAGTAAAAGAGAAAAATGTTGAGGAGAGTTATATGCAGTATATGGAATACCTTCAGCGAACGCTAAACCACAAAGAAAGCTAAACCATCTCTGATATTCTAAAAAGCATCATCATATTCGATATAATATTTTCCACCAGGCAACGACTACAATGGTGTTCTCTGAAGCTTCATCATTCCATTTCATGACCCACTTCCAGGATTAATCTAAGATCAGCTTAGACATCTTATTCCAGATTTTTAATAGATATAGGGAACATTGCATATGCACCAGAATAGAGATTCAAATTTGATGCAGATAGAAACCATTGTAATCCAGGTCATCTCGTGAATTGATTGATATCGTGTTTTTCCTTCTATATGTTAGCAATTGTACATAAAATTACACATTAAAGGGCTTCACATGTCAGCTTAGTAGGTTTACCAATAATTTATCATACATTATATACCCAATACTTGCTTATCAGTAGATCACAATTCTGCAAAGGCAAATTCTTAACACTCAAATAGATGCCAGTACACTATATCCCGAAAAGCGAAAATACCAATAAAATCTTCTCTTGATAAAAAAAAAAAGAAGGAAAATCACAGTTTCTAGAAATAGGATGAGGAAGAGAAAGCAGAAATGATGGTTTTTTTCGTATCAAGCTAGACAGGGTAAAAGGATGATGCTCAGAATGAGTTTCCATTCTATGATTGTGGATAGACAACAGGAAAGGTCTCAATTTAGGCATGTCACAAATTTCTAACAAAATCAGAATAAATAACTTCCACGTCCTTCAAATTTTAGATTTACGTAATGTCTCAAAGTACAACCTTTTCTGTCATCAATCAAAGACCAAGCTGAGAAAATTGTGTGCAATCTAACAAACTAATCATTAGCCAATATGAAAACTGATTTCTAAAGTTAATACATTATTAATCCAGAAGAGCTGTAATTCTAAGAAAATTATATTGCACGGATTGATGACTTAAAGCAACAAATATAATAATATGGGTGCTGCGCAAAAATAATTCTCAAACCTGGAAATGCAAGCTGTTGAGGCATCGTCCAATTTGTCTAAACAGAAGAACCATGCAGTGTTGGAATTCTACAGACTGCGTAACCTCCAATATTTCTTCTAATTCTCCTAGGAAGAGAACCTCCTTACCACAATTTGTAATTGGCCAGTACTTTAGCATACCCCGAATGACAGTATCAGCCAACCTGTAATCTTTTGCAACAAATTGGGTTATACAATAGGACAACTGCTGATGATATGATGCAACACATTTAGCCTTGTGAAGTGGGATAAGTGCTCGTAAAAGGAACAACTTGTGCTCTTCTTTCATTGGCAGTGCAAATCCATTTATAATACTTCCAAGAATCTCTAATAGCTCACCAATTCCACAGTACCTCTCTGTCTCAAATAAAAATCGATAAAAAATGTTGTTTATTGCATTCCTTATGAAGGGTCTATGAACCATAAATCTCCCATATATTCGATGAAGAATAGTCTTCAAGTACTCACGCTCTCTCATATCTTCTGAATCAAACAAATCGAGCAATTTCAACACAAATGAGTGATCAAGATATTTCTTCGCAGCCTTACTGTCTGTATCAGATGAAACCACGTATCTCAAAAGTAACTCATATACAAGTTGTAAGTGAGGCCACACAGGATCCATGAACATCTCATCCTCCTCTGGATCTATGCCCTCCAAACCCATATCATGCTGTGAAGGTGGCAAACATCGGAAAATATTGACAGATATCATCTTAACCATCTCTTCCTGCATTATCTCATTCATCTTACACGACCCTGACTGCACCAAATCAACAAGCTCTGCAAGGGTTTGTCTCTTGATCTCCTTCTCACGAGCAGACTTCATCGTATCTGAAAAATCAAACATAATGCAACAGTTCTGAAGTTTCCGGATGAACACTGCATGTCGGTCTGACAATGGAACATCCTTCAACATGGGCAAGACCTCGACTACTCCAGGGTTTTGTGAGACAGGCACATGGGCGGGGGCCTGTGGTGGAGCAGCCGACAATCTGGACGCATGATTCACAGTCACATCCGGAGCTGCTGTACTTGGTATTGGAGGCTCAATTGCTTCCGACTTCGAGGGCTTTCGTTGCCCTCTTTTCATTATTTTGTTAAACATCACTTTTCCCCAATTAAAACACCCCCCAAAATTTTTAAAATATAAACAAGCACTCAGTATAACTCCAACACTAGTCATACTAATTCCTAGTCATCTCATATGCTTATTCTTGTTTCCATCAAACCACTTGATTAATAAAATTGCATCCTGGAGATGGGAGAAAATAAATAAAATGTACAAACTATAAACAGTTATACATGTGAAAACATATATCATACATATAAATTGTGTAAGTATAAAATGTAAATACCTTAAATTGGATGTTGAATTGATCAAACCAATTCGAAATCTGGAAGATTTAAGCCATGATTGAGAAAAAAGTGAAATCCACCTATACACCATGAAAACAATGTTCTAGAGAGATAAAATTGTGGTTTCCCGATTTAAGGAAACAGGGAGATCCGAAATGGGAGGGAAGGAATTCAAGGAAGAGAATACCGGAGCGGCTTTTTTGTCTCTCTACTTTATTTTTCCTTTATTTATTTATTTTTAATTTTTTGACCTTTTTTGTGGCCCTTTAGCTTTCGAACGGAAGAAGCCCGTGACCCAACCCGAGTGATATTTGGGCATTTTAATGACAATTTCAGAACTTGATCCTGAGACTATTATCTAAGTAGTAATTTGATCCTCATTCTTTAAAAGGAACAAGTAATTTTTAAATTTAAATTATAGAAGTACAATTATTCGTGTAAAATTAGTAACTTTTTAGGAGAAATAGTAGTGGTTCTCATGAAAGTAAATGAATAGTAGTCAAGGGTGAAGCCAACACCCGACGAGGAGGTGCGGCCGCGCAAGCTGACTTGGTCGGAATTTTCAGCACTGTCGGTAGCAAAGCAATCAGCACAACATGCAACAGACCAACAGCAGACGGTCATTGGTTGCAGAGGCGATGGAAGCTGGAAGACGACCTTCTGTCGTCTGCATTTTTTTTTTTGGGCTTAAGTTTGTTAAAGAAGTTGGGCATCTTTTTGTTTTGCCCAAATGAAGGAATTAATAAATTGTCCAAAATCCAAATGACCAGAACCAGCATACTAGAAATCACCATATCGATACTTCCCATTTCCCATTCGAAATCAAAATCATCGGCCAAACCATTTTCCAATTTTCCTCCATTCTCCACTCTCCAGTTGCTGGTTGCAGCTAGCCTGCTACCGACGGTTGGGCGCGCCACGAGGAGGAGTCTCCGCTCGTCGGAGGTGCCACCAACAATTGGACGACATGTTCTACACTTCTGCTATCGACTGTCGACTACCGTTGCCATTTCTGCCTTTCAAATTCTGGTCTCAGGTTTCAGAATCTTCGAGCTCAACTGCTCGGATTCGCCCCTGCCCTAGTGACTGGTGAGTGTATTGGCCACTGTGTGTTATGTTTCTACTTCCATTTTGTTCAATTTTGTTGTCTGTTGACTAATTGAGTTATGGTTATTGATTTGAGAATTTATGTTTACAAATTCGAATTGTGATTTATGATAAGTAATTTGTATTTTATGAGTTTTAATTATTGATTTGGGAATTTATGTTTACGAATTCGAATTGTGATTTATGATAAGTAATTTGTGTTTTATGAGTTATGATTAATGATTTGGGAATTTATGTTTACGAATTCGAATTGTGATTTATGATAAGTAATTTGTATTTTATGAGTTATGATTAATGATTTGAGAATTTATGTTTACGAATTCGAATTGTGATTTATGATAAGTAATTTGTGTTTTATGAGTTATGATTATTGATTTGAGAATTTATGTTTACGAAATTTTTAGTATTTTGGATTGTATTGAATTATATTTTCATATCTATATAATTTTTACATTTTAGTTCATTTACATATATATTGAATAACTTTTAATATTATTTAACCAAAATTTAATAAACGGTCGGACTATTACGATCGTTGATTGTCGACGGTCAACAATCAACCTCCACCATAACTGAACTACGATACTAGATTCGCCCCTGATAGTAGTTATGAGTGTATTTTTGAAATTAATGTTTAACAATATAAAAAATAAATTTATTGGTTTCTTTTAATATTTTACGAATAGAGGTTAGTCCATAATATCAATAAGTGTACAAATTTATTTTCAAACGCCACATAATTTTAATGAAAAAAAATTTCATTTTCAAAATTTTGAAATGACTCCAGTTTGAAAGCAAAATACAGATTCGTGAAGTTAGACATATGAGAGGTGATGGGTTTATATATTTGAATTTTTTTCAATTTAGGACTAATAATGCAACTGTTAATAAATTTGAGGACCAATGGAGAAATTTTATCATTTGAATGTTAACTTTTTTTGGTTAATTTTATTCCTGACTTTATAATGAATGAATTGCAATAATGATCCAGTTTAATGGGAATTTGAATCTCAATAAAATCAAATTTATATAAAAATCCGAATTTATGATAAATGCATATGGTCGGATTAAATTTAATATAAGAAAATTGAGAGCTTAATTGGCAATTATGAAAGAATAGAATTTCATAACATAAGTTCTACTATGTGTACACATGGAGAGCCCGCGTTATAATTGTTCGCCCCCCATATGGTAGTGTTATTCAAGGGGGTACTTTTAAAAATGATTAGGTGAAAGATGATATTCACCACATTAGTCAAAAATATTTTACCATTTATCACAATGGTCTTCTGATGTTAAAATAACGTTATTGTCCTTATATATCTTATGTAATTACAAAAATAGGTTAATATTTAAAAGACAAAAATACCCATTTTAAGTTACAAATAAATTCAAACATTTCTCACTTAAAATTTCAAAATCAAAACACTTTCTATATCTGTTTACTCCTAATACAGATAAAAATCTTTCCATTTTTCATCTGTTTCGAACTTGAAAAGGCAGAAAATTATCAAAGGTTGAACAAGAAAATATTTTTTATAGTCATCACTCAGAATTGGTAAGTATATTTACGTATTTTTAATTTCGTTTTAGTTAAATTAGAAAATTGAATCGTTATTTTATGGCAGATAAATTTTTATAATTTGTATCTATAATTTTTTGAAGTATATTAGATCGTTAAAAAAAATCCCATGAGGACGACTAGATCTATAATTTTTAGAAGCACAGATAGATCTAGACGTTAAAAAATAACCCATAAGGTCTAGATCCGGATCCGCCAATCTGAATCCGCTTGTTTGGAATACGAATTTTTTTTCTCCTGTTTTCACGTATATTAATATGAAAATTCACAATGCAGATATGACATCATCAGCATGTGTCCAATTTGTTATTTCGGTGAATTTCAAAAGAATACAAGTGGCCAATAGGAATGAAAATGGACGAATGAAGGAAATGTGGTCAATGCAATATTTATAACAAATGATACATCGTTTACGGAAGTGTATAAAGAATTACAAAACATGCTTAACATCGATCCCTCTCAGTACGATATGGAATAGACATTTTTATTTTAGAAGCATTCAACCATGAGTATTCCACCTATGAAAGTTACTTCTGAAGTGCAAATGAAGCATCTAATTAAATTGAACCAATGCCGAAAGTCGACTCCTATTGGCATAACTTTATCGAGAAAGAATGTTCCCGAGGGTGATCACGAAATCTCTTATGGAGAGGATCGTAATGTAGATGATTTTTGGGATACAGTTAAGATTGCTTGTGAGGACGATATGATTATTCCCGAAATAGTTGCTACTCACCACGGTCTCACTATTACACACAGAATTCACGATGAAGTTCAACACAACGAGCTTGGAAGGTAATTTACGAATGAGGATTTGCTTACTTTATCCAGACAGAGACATGAGTCTGGTGGGAGTTTACATGCTGGGTCGAGTACACGCTCTTCTAATTGTTCACGTGTGGTTCTTGAAGATGAAGATTTGTATTGATCAACTGTTCCAATCGAAAAGAGATTTACAGGAAGCTGTGCATCAGATTACAATGAAACATAATTTTGAGTTCAAAGTTAAAAAAGCAAACAAATCTACAAACACAATTATTTGTGTGGACGATAATTGTAGTTGGTGTTTGAGAGCGACTAAGATGGAAACAAATGAGTGCTTTGTAGTTCGCAAGTATGAGTGAGAACACACTTGCGAAGTGGGTATTCGTCAAAATGATCACAGACAAGCTCAATCATGGTTTATTGGGTGAGAGATAATGCACAAATTTTAGGACCCACGGACTATTTACAGACCCGCAGATATCATCAACGACATGCGTCGGGAGTATGGGGTGGAGATGAGCTATCAAAAGGCCTGGAAGGCTAAACAATATGCATTAGATGATTTAATGGGATCGATCGAGGAGAGTTATGCTAAATTAGCCAGGTATTGTCATAATATGGGGAAAACTAATCTTGACTCGGCTTTTTTCATTGAGAGCGATGACCAGAATCGCTTCAAGTACTTGTTTATGGCTCTCGGACAATGTATTAGAGGATTTCGAAGTGCGATGCGACCCCTAATTCTAATTGATGGTACAACCCTATAAGGTAGACATGAAGGGAAGTTGATTATTGCTACATCTCAAGATGTCAACATCCAAATTTACCCTCTTGCGTTCGGCATAGTCGATGGAGAAAATGATATAGCGATGCGTTGGTTCTTCACGAAACTGAGAGAAGTTATTGGGGACGTGGAGAACCTTGCATTTGTGACTGACCGGGGGTAGTCAATAATAAATGGTATAGCTGAAGTTTTTTCGGACGCACATCATGGTTATTGCATGTACTATATACAGGGTAATTTGAAGACAAAGTATCGGGGCAGTGACGTCGTTGCATTGTTCAGGAAAGCTGCAGAAGCTTACAGTTTTGAAGAGTTCGATAAGTTCATGATCGAAATAGAACATAAATCACACGGTGCATGAGAATATCAAACAGAGATGGGGGTTGAACATTGAGCACGGTCACATTTTCTAGGACGTCGATACAACATGATGACGTCGAACAATGCGGAGTCGCTCAATTCATTATTCAAGAAGGATCGAAAGTTACCAATTATCGCAATGTTTGAGAATATTCGGATGAAACTGTAGTTGTGATTTCATGACAGACGTGAAGAATCACAGAATTGCACAACAACGTTGACCCCGGCTTATGAGGATAAACTCTTCAAAACTCTGGAAGTAACGAGAAAGCTAAGTGTGGAACCACTGGATCAATTTCGCTTCTCCGTGAGATGCGAACGTAATATTGGATACGTCGTGAGTTTGAATGATAACACATACACGTGTAGGCAATTTCAGTTGGAAAGTTTTTCATGTGCTCATGTAGTCGCAGTGGCTAGGCATAGAGGAATTTCACTATACAGCTTATGCACTCCTTATTATATGACTGATTTTTGGAGAACAGCATATGTCAAAACTATATTTCCCCTACCAAATGAAATCGAGTGGGAAGTTCATGACCACATTCTTTCACTGAATAATTTGTTTCCACCCGAGGTTTGATCACGTACTCCTGGACGTAGACGTACTTCTAGGATACCATCCACCGGAGAGTTTATCCGACCGCGTAAGTTCGGAAGGTGCAGCGCAACATGACATACGCGCCAATTTTGTACAAGTCAAATCTCATTACATAATAACACGACGGATGTGTAATATCCTTTTAATTCATAAGTATTATGTATTTATTGCATGTCATCGATTTTCATATATGTTCATGTATTTTCTCAATTTAACGATAAATGTGCGAGCAGTATTCAAATAAGTAACACAATAATCTGTCTATTTTGTTTTATATACATATGACGCAATACGAACAGAATTAAAATAAACAAATTTTCATAATCATATAAACAAATTTTATTTATAAAATATACAATATTTACAATTCAATAAATAAAATAAATAATCATGGATAACAACTAAACTTAAATAAATCGGCTGCTAATTTATTCATCCAATTCTGTATCCAAAATTGGTTGATTTAATCAACCTTTTGTCCTATGCTAAAAAATTCAATATACTTTATAACAAAAATGACGCAATCGCCCCTGCAGTTGAACAATAAATGTGTTAGTTGGATATCGCATATTATTAAAAAAAAGTTATGAACTTAAAAATTACAAAGATTTACGAAATAGTTTACCTCGTCGTCGTCGTGTCCCGGACGATAGCCAGTCTATCATGCATAGTAATTCCGACCTGTCTAGCGAGAAGTGGAACGAAAACAACTAATGGCTACAGATTTTGCTTAAGTTGACCCTGTGTCATACACGAATGATCGGGGTTGTACACATACATAATGGATTATGCGGAAATGACCTCTACAATAATGCAGTGATGATTCGCGATCACCGTAATGTACATATGCGTAAACCCCTCCCATGACTTACCTCCGACACTAGGCGATATCCTAAGTACCTACTCGAGCATGTAATTTGGCACGGTGTACGTGTCACCCATTTGTTGTCGCAATTGAAACTTGATGTTGACTGTCCGTACGAACTCCGTGTTCAATATTACTCGATCGGGAACATGAAATGATCTCGGATATCGTTCAGCTCGACTGCGAAATAATTCCATGGCCGCGTCGATCTGCTACATCAGAAACACCAAAAAATAATTAAAACTGTAATGCACTGGCTAAAAAAAACATAAGCACATAATAAATTAAATATGTCAATTACATCGTCGGCGATTTAAGCCCCGCCGTCGACGATGTTATTGAACCACTTGTACGGCTCCGAGATGATCCGTTCACCTATCGTACGGCTAACTCTGAAAAAGAGACCCGAAATTTTATGTTAACAACAAATATTGAATATATTAAAAATAAACACGAAATATTGTGAACAATAGATAACTTACTCCGGTTTCATTCTTCTCCACTCAGACTCGAATGCTTTCCACTTGGCATTGACCACCTCCCGAAAGAGATTGAGGTACATCACGTCTACGAACGTCCGCCTCTTCACCTTGGCCATAAATGGGGATATAACGTATTGCAACGGCATCCTCGGTCTCTTCCCGATCGCCTGCTCCGGCACGTCAACATCGCACCTCTTTCCCTTCGCCAGACTGGCGACTTGACCACCGGCTTCCGCACGCCCTGGAACGCCCTCGATGCATCCACATCCCTCACCGCGAAGTCCTCCACCACCTCCGCCTCCACATCCCCACTGCCTTCCCCTCGGCCGTCCTATCCACATCCACTGTCTCTCCCACTGGTCGTGCCTCGGGTACCCCTACATTATCCGCCAATAGTGACTCGATGCATCATCTACCCATGACGATGAGTGAAACCTCCCTCGATCTCGATCACCATCTCCGTGACTAAGTCTGTCACCCCATCGTATCCCCACTATATTACCTCGGAGCGCTACAACCTCACCCTCAAGGTCTGATACATGACCGCGTAGCGTTGTAACATCATTACGTAAACTAGCCACCTCGCCACTCACGCCTTGTCCCATCACCCCTATCTCCTCGCGTAGAGCGGCCAGCTCATCCCTCGTCTCTCGTCGTAGTGCCCCTACATCCTCTTGCAAGACGCTTACCTCCCCTTGCAAGACACCTACCTCCCCTCGCAAGGCACCCACCTCTCCTCATATCTCCCCTTGCAAGACACCTACCTCTCCTCGTATCTCCGCCATAAAAGCAGATAGAACGACATACAGATCGTCGTGCACAGGAGATGCATGAGATGGGTACCTGGATGGAGGAGAATGAGATCTCAACGGTGGAGGTGATGGCATCGGCGATGAAGGTGATGGCATCGGCATCGACGACGGAGGTAATTCTCGGAGTGGCGGTGGTGATCTGATCGACAGAGGAGATGATCTTCAATCAACTGGACCGTGCTCTACACAGATATTTTCAAACTATTAACTTATTTAAAATTGACTAATTTTACAATAAAACAATAATTAATAAATTAACATACCATGTTTGCATCTACGTCAGGCTCGGGACTCTAACCCTCCTGAGACCCTCTTCCTTGATCGACGGTGTCAACTCAGCGAGGACTTCTAGCTGATATATTGACATTTCCCGCGTTAGTTACCATGTTTCGAGAATTTAAGAAAACATACAACATAAATAACTAAAGTATAATACATATATCGGGATCGTCGAGCAGATCTGATATTTGTTTGGCAAACGGCTTGTATTGTGATCGCCAGTGATGCATTCGAGGACAGTGTGTCTCCAATCTAATCGCAAATCGGTCGACCAAGATAGGGACAGTCTCGTACACTCATAGCTGAAACAATTACAATTATTATATATAGAATTTTATAAAAAAAAAGTCATTACGTTAAAACTTTTACTTGTAAAGTCAACGGAGGGCCATACGCATCGTACTTCCGCTCGGGCCTGTCCCTCTTGAGCATCGAAAACACCATCCTAAAGATGCGTAGGGTATCGACGAAACATCTCTGTCCCCATGGATAGTTGTTGAATGTATCAATCTTATAAAAAACCTTCAAATGAAAAACGTCGATTGACGTTTTTCTGTGATGACACCTAAGCACGCTTTTGAGGATAAACACCAAGTCCAGCTTCAACTTGTTAGACATCTGGTCGCATTCCCTGAATGCTTTTTCCAACTGCGCTAAACTCATTGGCGTTCGCCCCTCAAAGTATGCATGAAGCAGTCTACTGTTCCTCGTAATACGAGCATGTGCTACTTCTACGTCAGTACACTTCAATCTTGTGATGAGGGAAAACTGCGATATGGAGAATGTAATTACCTTGCCCCCAAGATCAAAACAGAGAGAATCTCTGTCGTTTGGATTAAGCAGCCGACAAAGCGATGCATCCACTATCTGCCCTGAAAACTGTATCCTACTCAACTCATGCAGTGACCATAAGCAAAAACGACACAATATACACGCGTGCTCCTCATCCAATAAATCAAGTACTGCTGTAAAGCTAACAAAGTTACAGTTCAGCGCAACTTTATCGGGAATCTGTCTTATAGCGTCGTCCACATAATAGTTCATTCTACAAAATTTCAAATGTAAGAAATAAATAACATAAATAATTAAATAAATAATTACATATTAAATAAGCAATTAAATTACATAAACAACTTGACATTTCTTAATTTATTAACCAATTTAAAGAAGTAATTAATTAAATAAATATTAACTACCTAATTATAATTACATACTAAATAAATAACTAATTATTACTTAAGGATCTCATAAATAAATAATTAAAATATTACATTAAATAAACAATTTAATTTTAACCTTATAATTAAATATTAACTAATTATTACTTAACCAATTACAATAAATAATTAAATATTAAATAAACATTTAAATTAAATACTTAACTATAATTATAATTATAATTAAATATTACATAACCAACTAAATAATTAAATAAGCAATTAAATTACATAATTAAATATTAAATAAATAATTATAATTACATACTACACACATAACTAATTATTAGAACTAATGAATAAATAATTAAATATTAACTAAATATTACTTAACCAATTACAATAAATAATTAAATATTAAATAAAAATTTAAATTAAATACTTAACTATTAAATAAATAATTATAATTAAATATTACATAACCAATGAAATAATTAAATATTAGATAAACAATTACATTACATAATTAAATATTAAATAAACAATTAATTTACGTAATTAAATATTAACTACCTAATTATATTTATTAACCACTTAAATAACTAATTATTACTTAACAAACTCATAAATAAATGAATAAATATTACATTAAATAAACAATTAAATGAAATGATTATAATTAAATACTACATAACCAAATTAATAATTAAATATTAAATAAACAATTAAATTACATAATTAAATATTAAATAATTAATTAATTTACATAATTAAATATTAAATAACTAATTATAATGACATACTACATAAATAACTAATTATTAGAACTCATCAATAAATAATTAAATATTACATTAAATAAATAATTAAATGAAATAATTAAATATTAACGCTAATATTACTTAAACAATTACATTAGATAATTAAATATTAAATAAACAATTAATTTTCGCAATTAAATATTAACTACCTAATTATATTTCTTAACCACTTAATAATTAAATAATTAAATATTAAATATTTCATAAACAATTAAATATTACTTCACCAATTCAAATAAATAACTAAATTAATTACATATTAATTAACTAATTATAATTAAATATTACATAAACATAATAATTATTTTCTTAACTAATTATAATTAAATAATACATAACTAACTAAATATTACATATCCAATTCATAAATAAATAATTAACTATTAAATAAACAATTACATTAAATAATTAAATACTAAATAAATTATTTTAATTAAATACTAAGTAAATTATTATAATTAAATATTACTTAACCAATTCATATATATAATTACATATTAATTAAAAAAATAAATATTAAAAAAATAAAAATTATTTTCTGGGCCGCTTCTGGATTTAGATCCAGAGTCTGGGCCGCTAGAAACTCATCAACGATCGCCGCCTGCAAAAGCAGGCGACGATCTCCCTTATCCCCAATATTCACTCAAAATTTTCGGCCTAATTAATAAAATAAAGTGTCAATATTTCGAGAAATGAACAAAAAAAAAAAAAAAACAAAAACTTGAAAAACAATGAATCTAGAAGGTGGTTCAAAAGCTCACATTCTTCAACAAAAATGGAGAATCCGATCGTCTGGTTCTACTTTTCACTCTTCTCTCAAGATATCAATGAGGGTAAATTTAGATTTTGCTTGTTTTTAAAGTTTTTAACAATTTATTTTATTTTATCTTTTTTTTTTAAATATGGTCAATGGCCATTGTAGAAAGACCCGGCCATCTTTCCACCACTTCCTCGTTATTCAAGATGTCAACCCATGATGTACACACAACATTATTCTTGTAACATAGGGTAGTAGTAGTCAAAATCTCTATTTAGCAGTGTCCTAAAAATGGTGTTTTGTCTTGACAGTAGGTTCAAATTAAATTGTCAACTATTAGGTTGACCTCTTTATGCCTAGACGCGCTTTATTAATTTTTATTTTTATTTTTTTGTACTTTCTTTAAAAATATTTTATTTGAGTTTAATTTATTATCATTTTTTCTTTCCTAAAATCAGTTTCAAATATTTAAGTGACTTAATCTATACAAAAGTCAAAAATGACTTCATCCGATAAAGATTTATACAAGATTTAAGTTACAGTGCTACTTATATGTAATTATGATTTTGAAACTTATCTTGAAAGTTTCGAAAATATGTATGAAGTTTATTTAAAACTGTTAAATATGATTTGTCCAGTTGAAAGTTGAAACTATGAAAAATAGTATTTTTTTTGCATTATAAAAACTTGAAATTGTTTAATTGTTGGAATTATTAAGTAAATATAATATTTTATAATTTTAGATGTTTGGTATGTATTATGTTAATTTTTAAATATTTTTTAGATTGATTAAGTATTTGAAATAATAATAAAATGAGTAACATTTTTTTTTTATGGCTAGGCTCGTAAAGTTTGGAAGTATCTCCACCTAATCACGTTTTACGTTTTTTTAGAGCATTACTGTTAAGTTGTCACATTATTTTGTACCATCTAAATTGGTATTTTAACACCAATAATATTAGATAAACAATATTAATAAACTTATTGATGACATACATGTTGCATGAGGACGAATAACAATCAGTGACGGAGCCAAAGGTTTCCTTGGTCCTAGAGTCAAGATCTCCAATTTTTTTATTTTTTTATTTTTTTTCCGAATTTTATATATATGAAAGCTAGAGAGAATTAAAATATATATATATATATATATATATATATATATATATATATTAAGTCAATCATATTGAATAACATTGTATTATTATTATTTTTTATTGTAAGGGTTCAAATCTTCTCGATTACAATCTTATTTTTCCTTTTGGAGAATTTGTGCTATCAGTCCTAACTTTTAGCGATTTTGGAAAAATCCCAATATTTAAAATTGGAATTTTCAATCCCAAACCAAAGAAGTTCCTTTAACATTTCATCCTTTTTACATAATTCAATTAACATTGGCATTATATTTTCATTACATGAGATGTACAATTTAACTTTATGATGTGTAAAATTAGCAAAACGCCTATACTCAACACCTAACAAATTTTTTAGACCTAAACATTTCATTCATTTTCAATTCCACAATCTGAAAGAAAAACCACTTTCCTTTTCTTACGTACATAGCTCGTCAAAAATTGGTTGGACGCTTGATCATTTACTAAGAAAATTTTGCAAAATGTACGTAGAAGATGATCTTAATAATGGTGGGGATTTTTTTTTAATGACGGAGAAACCTGTAGCCGTTACCATTCGGATGTGTACTGAGTAAATCCTCGGATTGACGCAATAGTCTGCAAACCACGTCAGTCAGGTTAATCACACTAGAAAAGTCCCGTGCAACAAGCTCGACCGAAAAAGTGTTGGTAGGGAGAATTGAACTCGTAACCAAAGGCCTCCGCGCTTACCTACTCTATCAACTCGGTCACCCCATGAGGGGTAATGATGGTGAGTTTTTAATTTATTATTAGTTAACTCAAGCAAAATTGTGTTTTTCTTCACTTAAATATCGTGAATGATTTTTTTATTTTTATTTTTTGTATTTTTTATTTTATTTTCGTTGTTTATGTACATCAGTACATGGAAACTCTGATTTTCATTTATTTCTCAATCTTTTCAATTATTCGGTGAACCAATGCTTAGTCAGTGATGGATTGTCTTATCTACATATTAAAACATTGATGTCCATATTATTATTAGCAGATTTTAGAAACTGCATTAATTGATGTCCAATGTCTATCAGAAATATGAATTACTATAAGAAAAATGACTTATTTTGTCACTAACTTATCAATGTATTTGCAACAGACAGATTGCCATATCATGTCATTTTCCAATTTTCTTTGCAGCGTAATCTCTATATCAGAAAACGGAGAGTTACTAATTCACAAATTTAAACCAACTGAATCTAAAAGATGAAAGAAAGGATTTGACAATATTTCCAGAAATGTTACACACATTGATTTTCAAAAATAAAAAATAAAAAATAGTATACTTGGAATCCTTTTCTTTAGGAGTTCATATTTATCAACTCCAGGATTTCTGCTTCAGCTTCATGTTGTCTAATTCATAAAGTGAATCCGAAGATCACAAAAATTTAGCTAATTAATCCTTTATACTCTGAACAATTCAAATTCACAGTACTCTTATCCATAATTAAGAATATGGATTTGATAGTAATATAACTGAAAATCTTTCTTAAATTAATCGAGGAAATTGGACTGCTTAAATTTACGACCCTAGACACATATTTGATAAGTAGTACTAAATCGATTTTACTCCAGAGTTATAGTATAATCCATCTTATCCAATCTGTTAAATATTTACATTTGTTCTATTCTCATTCAAGATAAATAAATAAATAAAATTCCAAAAGGGATATTAGCTAGACAGAATATGCAACTGGAAATTAGATTTTTTAACAGAAATTTCAAATTAGAGAGCTATCTTATCTCTAACAACTATATCTTATCTTATCTCTAGCAATTATAAATTGTGCTGGTTGGATTATTCAAAATCCTAAAAAATTAATCAACAAATTTTAATTCATATTTCAATCTTCTGAATTTTCACATTTTCACAAAAACCCTATTCAGTCGTTCAAAAACCAAGATTAGTGATGGCTGAAACAGGGATTACCACCAACTCTCCACGGGAAAAAGGATGTGGATTGTGTCGTTTTACAGTGCAAGTCCTCACCGGCCGGTGGTTCATGATGTTTGCTTCCTTCCTGATAATGGCTGGTGCTGGTGCAACCTATCTCTTTGGTGTTTATTCAAAAGTGATAAAGACCACCCTTGGCTATGATCAATCAACCCTTAATACTTTAAGCACATGCAAAGATTTGGGAGCCAATGTCGGAGTTCTATCCGGCCTAATAGCCGAGGTTACACCAACATGGGTCGTGCTCTTGATCGGATCACTCATGAATTTTGCAGGCTATTTTATGATATGGCTTTCAGTGACTAGAAGAATATCAACACCCAAAGTTTGGCAAATGTGTCTCTACATATGCATTGGGGCGAATTCGCAGAATTTTGCAAACACGGGTTCAGTTGTTACTTGTGTGAAAAACTTTCCAGAAGGTCGAGGTATGTTGCTGGGTTTAATGAAGGGTTACGTAGGACTAAGTGGTGCAGTTTTTACCCAGATTTATCTTGCAATATATGGAAATGATGGTAAATCTTTAATTCTTCTCATTGGTTGGCTCCCAGCAGTGATTTCAATATTCTTTATCTTTAACATTAGGACACTGAAAATTTCAAGGCATCCAAATGAGATTAATGTTTTATACAAGAATCTGATAATATCAGTTACTTTGGCATTGGTCTTAATGGGATTAACAATAGCACAAAAATATATTAATTTTTCTCTCACAAGGCCTTAATCGGAATCGGAAGTGCCACTGTTGTTTGTGCTTTGCTTTTCCTTCCATGCCTTATTGCGATCAGAGAAGAATTTTATACTTGGAGATTGAAAAAAGAGGAAGCTAAAAAAGCCCCTTCTGGGGTTCTTGTTGAGGAACCACCTTTGACAGAATCAAAACCTGCAGAAGAGATTGGGCCAGAAATCGTGGAATTGGTAGAATATCCGAAACCCATAGTCGAAGAAAATAAAGAAACTTCATGGTATGAGAACATATGCAAAAAACCGAAGAGGGGTGAAGATTACACAATATTACAAGCCCTACTAAGTATAGACATGATAATACTTTTTGTGGCTACATTTTGTGGATTAGGTTGCAGTTTAACTGCAGTTGATAATTTAGGCCAAATTGGTGAATCTTTAGGCTATCCAACTCATACCGTCAGTACATTTGTTTCCCTAGTAAGCATATGGAACTTTTTTGGTAGGGTTTTTTCAGGGTTTGTCTCAGAAAAACTAGTTTTGAAATGGAAAATACCTCGTACTCTTATGATGACATTTTCCCTCGCGTTACCATGCATCGGAGACCTGTTGATCGCGTTCCCCTTCCCGGGTTCAGTCTACATTGCTTCGTTGTTGATCGGATTCTCTTATGGTATACAATTGACCTTACTTTTCATCATCATTTCGGAGCTTTTTGGATTGAAATATTACTCAACTCTCTTTAATTGTGGTCAATTGGTCAGCCCTCTTGGATCATACATATTTAATGTGAGAACCGTCGGAAAATTGTACGATAGAGAGGCATTGAAACAACTTGCGAGTAAAGGGATGACACGATCAATGGTACGCGAGTTAACATGCATGGGGAAGCAGTGTTACAGACTATCTTTCTTGATTTTAGCCTGTGTGAACTTATTTGGAGCTCTTGTTTCATTGATATTGGTGTTCAGAACAAGGAAATATTACCAGACTGATATCTACAAGAGGTTTAGGGATGAAATGGAAGAGAATGAGAAAGAAATGGCGGCGCTTTCTACTGGGTATAATCAGGCTCGCAGCATATAGATCAAGAAATAGTTGGATTAATTAAGCAAGAAAAAAACAGGTTTAAGTGTCTTTTTTTATTTGATGAAAATTTATTTTCTCGATTATTGTGTATATGTGAATCGAACTTCTTAAATTTCTTCATTCTAGTTAGATTCCAACAATTTGTAGCCAGATTTTCTTTAATTAATTAGATATTTCTTGCATTTTTTTTTTCTCTCAAAGCCGTATCAAAATAGAGTGACTTGAAAACCTATCTTAGAGAGAGAGTAACATTGAGCGGTAAAGCCAAATTTTCCCAGTTCTTTACCATACTGCTACATGTTCTAGGATCTTTCCAATTGATGAGAGACGTGATTCAATCGGCATCGTTTCGAGTATGTTGGCTTTGGTGGTTTAAAGTTACTTTTCTATAAAGTAATTTTTTTTTCAATAAAAGAACTAATTTTGAGAATCATGTTTGAAAAACAATTCAAATAGATGACAGTAAATTTACCTTCCTTCCAAGCATGATCAAACGCAAATTATCAGGTGCACATGAATTACTTAAATGCTTTACACAATTAAACCTAGATGCTGCAGGGGTACAAGGAAAGAGAGAAAAAGAAGAAAACAAATATCTATACTGTACAGTAAATGGGTTGAAGAACTAGTAAATGAAATAGACTACATCATTCCCAACCCATCAGTTTCTTCTTAACACATTCTTTAATCTCATTTCTTGTAGCAGAAAAACCATCCCATTCATCTAGCAAGATCCTGTACACTTCCCACTCTCGATCGTGAATCTGGCATCTTCCAATTTCCACCTGCAAAATTTATCGAACCAGAAGTTGCAAAACCGTTAATTCCGTGTAAAAACACAAGAAAATTGCACAATTGGTGATTTGGTACCCAACCGTTTTATGTTGGCTCCTAACCTTTAAAAAAGGCAAGTTAACTGTCAACTTTTTAGTATAGTTGTACAATAGTTTTCAATGACGGAAGCATCCAAATCTCAGTCAAATTGTCATCTTGCTTTCAGACGTCCAACTTTGTAAGCTAGATTTTACTTCCCAACCTAGATCGATGCCCACAAATTTGAAGCGAATCGTTTTTCACAAGGGCGATGAGGCAGTTTAATGAAAATTTACACAGTTTCCGTCATTGAAGACTGGTTGTACAACTACAATAGTAAGTTCCGGCCCAACCTGCTATTAGAGCAATAGGTTGGGGAACAAGTTTGCAGCTACCCCTAAAATTATTGAAAGATCAAAGGAATCAAACAAATAAAAAGAGCTAGATCTGATTACCGAAAAGATGTGAATGTTTAAAAGATTAAGAGCAAGGGTAATATCATAGAAGACGAGGGGGCGGCCCCTGCCGGACAGCTCAACTGGATTAACAACGAGCAACTCGGGATCAGGCCCCCGGCTCACAACATCTACTCTTATAGGTTGTTGAAGTTCCATTCTCAGTCGAGAGCATAGGGCGTTCTTTTTGTGCATATCAATAATCTTTTTCCCATCAGCTTGCATTATAAACAAGTCCATCTCACAGTTCCCTTTTGGGTTTGCAAAAAACCGGCCATAAGAGATCTGGCGGAATTAATGAAAGTCAGGTAAGCATATCCTTGTAAACATGTTGAAAATTGTGCAATGTAAGAGCATATAAAATCAACTTTTGGCAGTTAACAAGAGGCATTTTTGCAAACTTCATTTTCCTATTAACTTAAATCGAGCCTCAGAAACCTGACGCTTTCTATGTTAGTACCCAAAATGAACCAGAACTTTTTTTTTTTGGCCTTGAAATTGTTTCAGGCAACATAATCTTAAGAAGAGGAATAAATCATTAAACAAATATTTTTCATTGCTCAACCTCACTGACCTCACAGGAAATATTTCAGTCAACGTCTGTCCTAAAAATTTCAGAATAATTTATCATTCTTAGCCATCAATTCAGTTCAGTAAGAACGATTCAAAGAACTAATAGTAGAACCAAAGAAAAAGCAAGCTGTGCAACACGAACTCCTATTACTCAATCATATTCCACAATCAAGACAACTGGTTGAACCTGTAAGACCATAACATAGAAGTTCATTCATATCTTATTTTTAAGAACTAGCACTAACAGAGGACTAAAGAGAATTTTCTATTTAATTCACCTCTTTCGCAGGCAATGAGTTTTCCAATATGGTTCGTCCAGGAAAGGATCATACATTAGGGTTAAATATTCTTTTGTAGTATTGTCATTACACAATATAGTTCTCGTTTCAAGTATAGAAGATGAGTAATTGAGACAGGATAAATTCTTACTTGAAAATATCTTTCTAAAGATTCATATATTTGATAGATGAGTTATATGAAGACTTTATTTCAAGACCTGAAGTTAAAAGACAGACCTGGATGTTGTAGTCTTTCAGTGTTCTCATGATATCATAAATAAGGCCTTTGTGGTCTTGACAGAAGATTTGAATGAGCGTATGGGAAGGGCTGAGGGAATTGTCCATAACAACAGATACAGACTCATTGGCAAGAACTCCATTCGAGGGTTGCCCGGGCAGTTCTACTCTGAAAGTGTCTTCTGAAATTGAAGATGGAAGAAATGACTGTAGGCGTGCAGCAACTTCAGGATCTGCCAATTCAATCTCACAACTAATCATGGCATTCCCTAATACAAGCTTTAGATGTTTAATAGTTTCCTCCCGCCTTTTTGTTGTGTGAAGAAGCTCCCTGCATTAGGAGATAGAAATTAATTTGAAAGTAAAAAATTCACACAAGTACCCACAAGGAAGAGAAATGGCGAGTTTGATGCCGAATTCCATTTATCTTGACCGTTCATAATGAAAGATAACTCTCCCATTAATTAAAATATAAAATCAAATCCAAAGATGTCTTAGGTTGAAAGAATGATCAGATTATAAAAGGCAACCACAGGGTCTCCAACATATTTCTTTCATCCCAGTCATAGAATCTTGAATCAGGACTTCTCTCATCCATTCTCAACCTGAATTTAAACTCTCAACACACTGCTAACAAGAATAAGAAGCTCTTAACAATTTTTTATGGTTTAATTCGGCTTCTCAGGCTACCATTTCTGTGTTTTGGTTACTGCTCCAGCCGGTGCCTTGATGCAGCCCACAAATGAAAATTAGGAATTCTCTTCAATAGTTTTAGTGATTTTAGTATTCTTATGGTAATTTTTAGATTTTCCTCTTACATTGGGATTTTTCTTATGTTAGTTTTTAGATTTTCCTCTAGCACTTATATATTTGTTAGGGTAGTTTTTGAATTTTCCTCTTGCACTATAATTTTGGTTCATTTATCCAAATTATTGGTACTCTACGTAATCAACGAGTTTTTGATGTTGTATTCATATGTGAATCAACAAGGACTGGAAGGTTTTTCATGAATTTTTTTGTTTTTACGCCTTAATCACATCATTATATTATTCTCAGTATCTTGAATGCAAGGTAAGAGTAGGTGGAGAAAGTGGCCTGCAGGCTCCCCACTTAATGACAAACTGAAGTGATAATGATATCAGCCAGTGGCAGCAACTTTGATGATGCCATAGAACCATTAAGGTGGTCCTACACTAGTATTGATATTTGTAAAATATCTGAAGCACAAGACAGAATGTCACAATAGCGAACTAAATGGAGAGATTCAACCAAGAGATAAAGCAGCAATGGAAATAAATAAAAGTTAAAAAGCTAGTAACCACAGCCACGTAGGATATACCATGGAAAACGTCTCTTTTTCCTTTCTATTTGGTTCTAACTTTTTTACAGTAAAAAAAAAAAAAATTCCCAGAAGATGTAGTTTAATCAACTAATAGAATACATCCTTTGAAAGAAAACCGAGTCTAATTAGCAGGTCAATTGTACCAAAAGATAGTTCCCGACCCAGAAGTGAGAATGTATGTACATTGAATATCAGTTTTGCTCCTTCATAAATAGACTACAAAATTTAGAAATGCCTATGTGAAAAATAAGTTCTTAAAAAACCTTGATGATTCTCAGATGATCTTATTTTATTATTCTATCTATATGGAAATTATAAGAATAAAGAGTCGACTTCAGAGACAAAATGTAAAGCAATGAACCTAATGTCCGTGACAAAGAAGAGGTCCATCACTCTTCCATCTGGTGCTGTGTAAACTTTCACTCGTTTTATTGTAAGCTCCAGTTCACAAAGAACCTCGGTGATATCTGTGCAAGGATTAAAAATTGAAGTCACGAAAAACTAAATCAAACAGGAAAAATTAATCAAGGAAAGAAAGTCATAATATGACAACAATTAGCCATAACCGATCTTAATGTACAATAATATCTGTTCTCCATAATCCTTTCATCTTTCGACCAATACAACAATCTCTATGCCAAAATTTCGGATCAAACCATTTGGTGGCATTGAAAAATTCTCAATAAGCGTAAAATAACTATTTTCAAAATTCCGAAGAGCATACCTAAGCCTTCATAAATGCTTAAGCTTTATGTTCCATCAAAAAGAAAGTTTACCATGTAAAAGGCCTTTCCGATCATGGGAACACCAAAATTTAAGTAGGAAAATATCTGGTGGCCTTCGCTGCTGAAATTCTGGCATATAGTAGTAAATTCCAGATGCTGCGGGGGGACATGTTGGACACACCTCAAGAAGTCTCTTCTTTAACAAGTTCCACCTTGTTGTTGGCTTAGCAACTACCCAAAAAACCAAGTAACACCATTTACCATCTGTAGAAACATCTGTTCCATCAAAAAATCGAAGTGTGTACAGTTAATTTTCTTAAAATCCTTAATCCATAAAAACAGAAACTGCAAAAATTATTGATAGAATGACAGATCTCATGATGTGGACTAAGCTTCAAATCCCAAAGATTTCTATCTGAAAAATTAGAAGAAATTCAAGAAACAGTATCATCTTCAAAATTATTCATTGAAAATACCGGATTCGCCAACTGAGAGCACAGTTTTAACTTTGAACATGTTTGACACACAATATCGGACAGGACATGACAAAATTAAATATGAATAAATAATTAGTTTAAGTTCAAAATATTGTCTAATCCCTTCAATACCGTCCAATCCCGTCCAGTGTTACATAGCAAAGGCTGTAATAGTATAAATTTTATTTATTTATTTGTCTGCAGGAAGAACTTTACTAAAACACCAAGACAACAATAATTAAATTGCACTTAAAGATTTTTTATTTTTTTTTATATAAATAGTAAAACTTGACAATAATACATTAACTTAATCTAAATCTTAAAAACTAATCAAATTCAAGACAATAGCATTAAAATTAAGCCAAAATAAAAAACATACACACAACAACTCCATCATATATCATCCAAAATAAGTCCCGCATACATAAATCTGAGAACAAAATTAGTAGAAAACATAGAAAACATCAACATTAAAAACACCAAAAGGACAAATTAGATTAAAGAAAATGGTAAAAGGGTAGTCAAATTATTGATTACCTCCTCTGGTAATGCTAAGCCCGAAGAGTAAAATTATCCTACAGAGATCACAGCCAAGACCAGTCTTATCTGGACAATTCACTGTAATTACTGTGTTCTCGCCTTCTCTCCCTGCTTCTTTAATCAAAACTGCATCTTCACAAGTGATTCCCATTTTCCAATTCTCGCTTTATCTCTTTCTCTCTCTACATATGTGCGTGTAAACAGAACTGAATATATTCATGGGTTGTTTTGTGATTATTGGAATTGAAGTACTGGGAGCGTGAGAGTGAGAAGAGTGTGAACATAAACGCACCATTCAACAGATAAAGAAACCTTTGTGACATTTTTTCTTCACTCTCTCTCATGTGCTTTGTAGAGAGAGAAAGAGATATCTTTATTGGTGAGATTCCGTAGAAAAGGGACAAAGAAACAGGCACTTTTTTCTTTTTCTTTTTAGACACACAGGTTTCTTGTTCTAATATTACTTTGAATTGAAGTTACGTGTTGAATTAGCAAGAAACGCGAGATTAGGGAGTCAGCATGTTTGACTAATCTTGAAAATTTACAAGTAAATAAGTAAATTTTAAAATTGATTTTGTTAAAATTAATAAAATAATAAAAGCAGCTTTATTACTTCAGTACCTTAAAATAAGTTAATATTTGTTGGGTAAAGCCCTTGGCCCGACTCAATGCCATGGCCACGTCTAGGGGCGCCGTGGAGGGGTTGCTGTGGGCTGGGCTAAGTAGCAAGGTCCATTTCTGTTTGAGTACTAGGACCTAAGATCCTTTTTGATGGAAAGAATATATTTTTTTGATGCAACTCAAAATACTATAGATGTGCAACATTACTAGGATTATAATAATTTGTGTTGGCTTGGGGCATGACAATTGCAGGCAAGGGTTGACAAATCATAAAACTAATGAGTGTTTGTACTAAAGTTTGAAAAACATAAAATGAAAGAAAAACTAATTTTAAGTAATAATTATGACATAGAAACCTAAGGTGGCTCAGTTGAAAAATGCTTACTCAAATGTCTGTTTGTCGAGTATTTTGAGGAAAATAGTTAGGTCAATCGCAGCTTCAACTCAATCGCAATGACTTCAAGTTCTTACTGATAGCATTGGACATTTGTCAACGTACTCAAAGACTTGTGCTTGCACCGATGGTTTTTAGGAAAAATTGTAGTGAAGGTCCCAAACTTTTTAATTTATTGCAGGCTACATTTTAATCTTTTATTTTTACAGCTACAATCCTAAACTTTTCACTTTGATGGTAGTTGTAGTCTAATAACAGACTCCATCCAAAATTCTCACTTAAATTGAAATTTTCACTATAAATGACAAATTAAATGAAGGGCAAAATGATATATGTATAATTTCTATAATAAAACAATTCAAAAAAATTACGCCAAAAAAAAGTATTGTTCATCTTCCCCAAAACACCCTACCCTCATCCCCACACCCACTCCGTCCTACTTTCCCCCTTCCCTAAAACGGAAAATTAAGAAACTAGTCACGATCGACAACGCCGTCACTGCCCACCCCTATCCCCGCCCTTCCCTAATGCGCAGCCACCCCCATTCTTGGACATCTTTATCTAATTATTCCCCAATTCAGTCTCAATTCTTGCAAGCTCTTTCACAACCCCTCCACCTCGCCGGTACTCTTGAAAACAATTGCATCCAGTCCACCATTGCAATTGGGGTTGCAATTGGACGTACTAGAACACTGATTGTACCTGGGTTTCACATAATTTGTTAATGAAAAATTTATCTCAGGTCTTTTTCCTAGAGTTGATAATATGAATGATTCTCCATGTTAGTGTTAGATTATTATAATTGACTATTCTATGAACAAAAGGATCAACTTGAACATTTTAGAAGTTTAAGGACTTAATTGTAAAGTTTCATAGTTAATTGTATAGTGTAGGGTTCGGGATCCAAGTTTGAAACGCGAAGGAAACTCACCCATTTTCGCTAGCTGCTCATGGGAGTCATGCTCGAGCGGGTGAAGCAGAACATCTAGCGCTCAACCTTCGCCCACTTGTCGCTAGAGCGACAGGGCCCTCGCTCGAGCGAACATGCTCCTCGCTTGAGCGACCGTTTTACGGTCAGACCTAATTCGCGATTTCGCGAGATTTTTATTGGCCAAATTTTCTATATTCGTCCAACATATAAAAAAGGGCGCTACGCATTCAGAAAATGGAGATTGAATATTATACATTCAAGAGAAAACAATTATTCTCTCAAGAACTAAACTTTCATCCAGTTAAATCATTTCATTATCTGCGCCCTTCAAATTGAAAATATCAAATCATTCAATCAATATACTGGTGCTATTATTCACTTGGATCTATCAGGAAGATTGTGTCGTCAACTTGGCTTGCTGTAAAGATCAAGGAAAAAATTGAAGAACGAGGAGTTCTTGGTGGATCTATAGGAGATAAACTGTGTGAAGAGTCAAGAGTGGAGTTCGTGTGCTCACTTCAGAAGGACTGCTTTACTACGAAGAGCTAGGATTAGTATTCGTGTGCACATTCCAGGAGAGTTGCTTCAAACTTCAAACAGGAGAAGAAAACTTGCATCGTCAACTTTGCTGGTGGTCTGTAAGTTTATTATACAGTTTATAGTGAATTTTTAACTAACAAAACGCCTGGAGTTTTTCCCACATTAGATTTCTCCGTGAACAATTCTTGTGTTGTTTACTGATTTAGTTATTACTTTCATATTACTACGGTAATTCAAGATATGATAAATTGAATTGGTTGATTAATCATCTAAATATAATTAACTTGTGACTTGTTGCATGTTAATTAATTGTTAATTTCGCATTTACACATAATCACCCCTTTTCAGATGTAGTTGGGTCGAATCTCCGATTTTTCACAGGCTAGTGGGGGTATCTTGATTTTGGCCAGTGCTTCAGAGAAGGCAGTGATTCCAGTTCTTGAAGTGAATGTTATGGTGGAGAATTCTTCAAGAGGCAATATTTGTCCATTCTTTAATGAGAGGCCGTGTTGGATAGAGGAAATGGTTTCCGGGTTAGATTCAACTCAGTTTCAACCATTTGAATGAGCATTTTCTCTGTCTCAATTTTGGCAATCTGGAAGGATTAAACAATAACATATAACCCACCTACATGCCACAATATAGAATTATGAATTTAAACATTGACACGGTGAAAACATTTACCTGGACCTTTTCATGTGGATCTCTCTCAAGCATCAATTGATCCTGGATTGCAGGAGGCAAATTTTCAAAAAATTGAAGAGATTGCCATTTGCGCTAGAGGATTGGTGGCGACGACGGCGACAGGCGTGATTGGGTTTCCTGATTTTTGGTATTAGGGGTGGATGGGCGTGGCGTGGGGTGGTTTGGAGAAGATGAGCACAACTTCTCTTTTTCTTTTTTTGGTTTTCTATTTAATTATTTAATCATTTTATTATAAAAATTGTAAAAATACCATTTTTCTTTTCATTTTTAATTTGTCAATTTGAGTCGAAATTTCAATTTGAGTGTTGACTAACGGAATTTGTTATATGGACTTTAAGTGTAGTCCAAGTGAAAGATTTGGGATTACGATCGCAAAAATAAAATATTAAGGTGTTGCCTGCAACAAATTGAAAGATTCGAGAGCCCCACTGCTATTTTCCCTTTTTTTTTTTGTTTTTTTATAGTTCCTCATTAGCAGACAAGTTAATTTTGCTTGAACATTTAGAGCCCGTTTGATGCACATTATTTTGAAGAAAATACATTTTTTTTGATGTAATGATAGTGAATATGTGGTTGAAAAGTTATTGATGTGATGGAAAATATTATTTTATTGAAAAATGTGTGATTGAAAATAAGTAGAAGAATTAGAATGAGAATGAGAATCAAACAGGGTTTTAAAGGCTTGTTCGATATAAATTTTCAAAAGGTAAAATTAGGTACAGTACCCTAAAAAAATTAAGTAATTGATTAATACGTTAAAACTAACAAAAACTACGATTACCGTATTAATTACGTTCAAAAGCACAACAAAATCCCAAATCAGAAAGGGAAAGCCCTGAATCAGAAAACTTCTGAGAAACCTCCGTTCCCGACTCCGACTTCGACTTCGACTTCAATTTTCCTGTAGAGAGAGAATATCACCCACCAATTTAATGATGCTGCTTCTTTGTAGTTTTAACGAGAGTTTCCTATTGGACGATTGGGTGATTTGAAGCAGGTTTGTGCATAGATTGTGATGTTTTTGTGTATAAATGCATAATCAAATTTGTCATTAAATTTTGGATTAGCTCCAAAATTAAATTGCACACTCTTTCCCATTGATTTTCTAAGATACCATCAAAGTGTTTGACAAAATGTCTCAATTGCAATTTACGTTTACATTTAAAAGACATGATGTATTTAAATAAGCATCATATGGCTTTTTATATAAATTGTGGAAGCATCCTTATAAAGTTTATTGACTCGGCAAATTTGAACAACGCCCAGTTTATTGACAAAATGCCCTGATAGAATACATACTTGGATAGCTTAAGAAGATTGCAAAAGAAAAAAAAAGTTTTCGTGTATCCTCTGTTACCTATGTTTTCTATTTTAGCTTATCGTCACTAATCATAGACACTCCTTCATTGACTTTTTTTTTTTTTTTTTTTTTTTTTGTGTGTGCATACGTTTGAATATGGTTGCTGAAAGCACAAAGAAATAATTGTCGACTGTTAAAGATTCAAATACTTACACATTCCTAATTGCTTGTTCTTGGCAGTTGAAGGTTTAGAAGTCATTAAAGTTGTGCACCTGATCCCGTACCATTTGATATGGAACAAGACCTTATCACCCTAACAGTTAAGAGGAAGAGGCTCCAATTGCTCAACATTTAAGAAGAACATGACCTTTCATAAAGGTTCTTCTTAAGATGCTTCCCAATTATTATGAGCACTTCTATCGTTATAAAAATTCTCTTAACACGAAGTTCAGTGGTGTCCATTGCGTCACACCTTGGGTGGCGTCGAGGTATGTGGTTGATGTTGAAACTATAATTCTTCTGCTATGAGAAATATGTTTGTTGTATGACTAATCAGTGTCATGTTATTGTAATGCAGTAGGTTGGTGAAGTTGGTAGATGGTTTGGCATGTAGTTGATGAAGGAGTTTGATTATGACGATCCGACGATGGTAGGCAGCGAGATCGCTTCTACTGTTTGAAAAATGGGAAGGAATTTGGATTGCGGTTTGGGTGTGTCAGGTTGAACAATGGGTGGTGGTGGTGGTGGTGGTGGTGGAGTGGTTGAATTTGCATAAAGTGATTTATTTTAAGATTTTGATCGATGTTTTGTCACTTTTTTTTTAACTTAGGTCACTTTTTTTTTTCCAGTCATCTTTTTTGAAATTTCTCACATTTTTGGTGGCGGTGAAGGATTGGTTGAATTTGGTGTACGTCATCACCTCTTCCTGAAGGATTGGTTGAATTTGGTGTACGTCATCACCTCTTCCAGCAAAGGAGATTGAAAAAAACCTCAGTTTATTCTCCTGTTGGGATCTTCGTGAAGTGAAGGTCAATGAGTTGGCTAATTTGCTAGATGACGATGTTTGTGAATTGATTTAAAAATACTTGACATTTTAATTGGTGTTTTGTCGGTGAACTGACTTAAAAATGTTTGACGGTGAACGAAGAAAGAGGAGAGACGGTGACTGCGTCACTTTTTTGAATTTTATCACTTTTTTTTAGTGCTTGTCACTTTTTTGTATTTCTGCAACTTTTTTAAGTTTTTGTAACTCTTTTAATTTCAATTTTTTCTGTCACTTTTTAATAAAAGTGACATTGTATGTCACATATAACTTTAAAAAGTGACATTGTGTCACTTAAAAAAGTGACTGTTTGTCATTTTTTGAACTTGTCACTTTTTGGAATTTCTGTAACTATTTGTGTAACTTTTTTTGAGATTTGTGTCACTTTTTTTTTAGTTTGTCACTTTTTCTTTTTCTTTTTCTTTTTTAAAGTTTTTGTCACTTTTTTCCTTAATATTTGTCACTTTTTTATCTTCTTAAAAATGTGAGTGATATTTTCCTAACATAATTAACATATAGCTTGGTCAGTTTGCTCCAGACTTGAGAGAATGTTTTTTAGGCTGCTATGAAGGGTATTACATCGTCTGTTTGCTCCAGACTTGAGAGAATGTTTTTTAGGTTGCTATGAAGGGTATTACATCGTCTGTCACCGAAGTGAGAATAGCATTTAGGATTAGTTTATCCTGTCTAAACCACTGATTATATGCAACAGTGATTGCTACATTAGAGGTCGTGGTGGGCATGGAATTATTCCATCAACATAGACATATAGATTATAGCCAAGAAGAGGGGACTCAAATTGCGCATGCCAAGAGGAATAATTTGTTGGGGTGAGTCTAGTTGTAATTTGCTGATTGGAGTTGATGACCACAGGAGAGGAAGTAGAGTTTGCCATGTGCGGAAGGTGGAGGAAAGGGGATCAGATTTTTACTCGTTGGAGAGAGAGAGAGGCTTCTAATACCATATAGAGAAAGAGAGGATGTGTATTTGAATAGAATGACTTTTTTTTTAATTGTGTTAAAAAAAAAAAAAAAAAAGTGACCATGCTTATAAAAAAAGTGATATTGTATCACTTTTTCTTTTAATTTCTTTCGTTTTTTAAAATTATCACTTTTTTTGAAAAAAAGTAACAAATTTTATTAAAAAGTGACATCGTGTCAATTTTTTGTTAAAAAAAATATACAACAAATTTTATAAAAAAGTGACATTATGTCACTTTTTAATTTTAATTGTATGTCATTGTTTAATAAAAAAAGTGACACTACAATTTTGAAGGTGACATTGTGTCGAAAAAGTGACAATTTTTATAATTTCAAAAAAGTGATAAATTTTATTAAAAAAGTGACATCGTGTCACTTTTTTTAAAAAAAGTGACAAATTTTATAAAAAAGTGACGTTATATAACTTTTTAATTTTACACTTTCAAAAAAAATTTTATATAATTTTTCAACACTAATAAATTTAAGGGTATTTTTGTCAGTGTCCCTTCTCAAAATCAATTATCAATCAATTCTCATTTTTAATCACACATTTTTCAATAAAATAATATTTTTCATCACATCAATAAATTTTCCTTCTTTTTCAACCATACATTTTCCATTATATCACTATTCAAAAATCAATTATTTCTCCAAAAATCACTCATAAACACCCTCTAAGACTTACGAGACACGTGCTTTATCAAGACAAGATAGGTGATTTTTTTACGCGATCATATGTCATTCACCATAAAGGCACAAACACAGACAATAAAATATTTTAGGACCAAGCTATATTGCCACCCTCTTACAGACACTCGCAATGAGGGGAAGGATATACTTTTTTGGCATTTTTTATTCAAACGGGTCCCACAAGAATCCCACCACATGTGTACATATGTCAACCAACATGTCAAATATTATCGAGCAAAGGAGCTTTATTCAAATTTTTTTTATAGATTTGATAAAGGAAAATTCCGGGTTAAGAAATCCACTACTTGGAAGTTGGAAGCCATGGCAAAGTAAAATTGTTCCACCGAAAGCCAAACCGAAATCTTTTTATTTCAAAGGAAAAAATCTCAAAATTCAAGTGGAATCAAACCGGAATTTCCGTGAGATGTAAACAAAATGCTTACCCAAAGTAAACATTGAATCCACAGCACAAGTTTATTTCGAGATTTGCACTATTTATCTCTTCAATCATGACTAGGGCAATATGTCATATACAAGCACAAAACAAAACAAAAACTGATTAACAATAAATCCAAAGTTCTGATGAACAGAAAGTGAGTAAAATAAAGATGCAAGCAGCAAATTTCAAGGAAAAATATCAGTGGAACACTAGCAGAAAAAACAAAACCAACAAAACCAATGACACATAATTCAAAATAAACGTTCAGATCATGAATATCACTCAATTCATAAGACAATTTCTTCTTTTCCTTTCCCTTCTAGAGAGGAGCATGAACCAAATACCAGATGTGCATAAATTAAAATTTACCAAGAACATATAATAAGACAGAATTCAACAAAAAACTTGAGATATTAACATCTGCAAAATTAGTTCATTCAATCAGAAAGATTGCAGTAGGATTTCCTGGAGATGGTGGATTAGACTTCAGAAGAGTGGCATGATTCCCAGCTTTCTCGATAGCATCGGCATCTGTAGCAGATAAAACTTCCAATCGATCAAGGCCCAACTGTCGCTTGATCAGTTCCAAGTTCTCCTTCAGAACCTCAATTTCACCAAAGGGCAGCTTCAGATCCAATGCTTGAACCCCGACAGCCATAACCTCGTCTTTCTTGAACCTCAAGAAAGGCATACATAGCTTCTGTGTTTGTTTGAAATTGCCTTCCTGTCCAAGTGCACTTTTCTGCAATTCAGAAAGGATCTCTTGATCGGGTGCAAAGGATCGTGTTGAAGTGTTAAATTTCTTCTGGAGTATGTCCAAGCATTCCTTTTTCCATCCATCGTACTGCTCATTCACAAATATCAGACCAACAGTTGGCTTATTTTGGCTATTAGGTATACTTACATTACCTTTTTTTGAACCTGTAATCTGTTTCTGCAAAAGCTTCCTCATGGATACAATTGAATCTTGCAAGTAATTGTTGGCCTTTTTGAGAGTGAGATCTGGCAAATCAGCTTGAGGCCACCCAGCTTTTATGACATATCCATCCTTCTTCAACAGCTCCTTCCAGACATATTCAGCATAATGCGGACAGATTGGAGCAATTAGACGTGTCTGAATATCCATAAACCGCCACAATAAATCATGGTTCATGCCCCCCGATCCACAAGAAAGTCTATATTCATCCCTTGCAGCCTGAAGATCATAGAAACCAGTTTTCAGAGCTTCCCGAAACAAGTAATCACTATAGTTCTTCTCGGTCATCTTGACTGCTATATTCATTTCATTTGCAAAAACGTGATCTGCATAAGTGGATGGGGGACCAGCTCTCAAAGATGTCTCGGCTTCAAAAAGCTCTTCCATCCACACAATCTCTTTCGTCAGACGTAAGATTGCAGCATTTGCTGTCTCGAAAACAAAGTTGGCATCATCCATACCATCACCCGCATCTGCAAGAGAGAATCTTGTAGCATCAGCTGAAAATTCCTCAATAGCTTGGCGAACCGTCCTGAAGTTCCCTGTGGACTTTGACATTTTCTCAGAGTTCAGCATTATGTGTCCATTGCATCTGAATCCCAGAGGCCAGTGGTGCTTGGGCATGATTGCGGCGTGATTATATATGCAAAAGGTAAGATGATTCTGAATGAGATCCTTGCCAGAAACTCTGAGATCAAATGGATACCAATACTCAAATTCTTTCTTCATCTCACTGAGCTGAGAAGAAGATATATCTGACGATTCAGGATATGGTCCACCAACAAATAAGAAATCCCAAACCTCATCTGTTAGCTGCTCCGGTTTTACCAAAGATTTATCAGTACCATACATATCACCTCTCTGCAACAGATGGGCTACGGTGTAATATGCCATATAAAGAGTTGAATCAGACAAAGACTCAACTAAAAAATCCTCATCCCAAGGAATACGAGTTCCAAGCCCAAAACTACGTGAGCATGCCCACTGATTCAGCCAGCTTAAGGTGTGCTCAAAGCCATGCCGTGCCTCATCTGAGTAGAGATTCATGTCAGCTAAACATTCTTCTGCTGATTTCTTCCATTCTGATTCTCCATAAGTGATGTACCATTGATCGGTCAAAGCCACGACACACTCATCCCCAGATCTTGACATGACCTTCTTTTCAGGTTCACTGTAGACAACAGCTTGACCGAGCTCTAAAAGCTTGCTCCTAATTAGACTTTTGGCTTCTTGGACTTTCATTCCTGCAAATTCCCCAACAAGCATAGTTCCCTCGTAGAATCCTCCCTTGTAGATTATTTTCTTGGCTTCATCAAGTTTTTCCCTCTCATTCTGGCTTTTGATTTTTTTCTCAATGCATATTCTCTCAGCAGACTTATCTCCAAAATCTGGGTGGTGAATGATAGGTATAATCTCAAACGGCACAACCCACTCGTCCTTCACGCCAAACTTGGCTCTGAGTGCTGGCTTTGATTTCAAATCATGGAGGGCCATGTAATCATCGGGAGAATCACTAGGAACACTAGTAACAATCCCAGTACCCTTGTCGGTGAGAACTGACAACATGGGCAGAGTATATATGATATCATTAAATGCTAAAGGAGATCTCAGAGGCAAACCAATAAGATCTTGACCAGTTAACTCGACCAAACAAGTTGGTTTCTCTGGAACGCGGGACAGTCTTTGATAAGCCAAATTCAGAGCTGCCCTCTTTGTTAAGATAAAAACGTCCATATCGTTAATTTCAAAAGCTCCATATTTCCCATCTGGCAATACCCAACAATTTGTTTGCCCATACATGGTCTCTGGTCTCAATGTAGCAGCAGCAAGATATACCTTCTTGCCCTCCAAAACACTCATCTTTGGTGGATAAGGTGAGACAACCTCCATTTTTATGAGAGTATACTCCTGTGGAATAACACCTTCCCCTGAAGCCCGGTCATGATCTGCACAAGGCTGCCCATCCAGAGGTGAATATACAGTATATCTTAAGTCCTTAACAATCTTACCCATTGATTTCAATTTCCTCATCTGCCACCGGACAAATGAATCGAAATAAGGGTTCATATCAGTTGTGATAAAAGTTCGCCTCCAATCACATCCCAACCCAAAAGCCTTTAAATCCTCCACAGCCAGAGGCGGGAAAAATGTCAGCCAGTGGTATGGATCTTTGAACTTCTCAATCTCCTCATCAGACAAGCCATAACTCTGCATAATCTCCCATTGGTACTTGACGCCACCAGATTTGGCAACAACCTTCGATTTCTTACCCTTAAACTTACCACCAGGTTGAGTCTGATTTCCAGCATTCTCGCCCTCCGGTTTCCCCTCTTGCTCAGAACCTTCCTCTTTTACAACAGGAAACACAGGTGGGTATCCAAACATCTCAATCTCCCTCTTAAGCTTATCAGCTGAGGCCTTAATGGGCATCCCAGTACAATGAAAAGCAAAAGGCAAGAGCACATTTGCACCCCTCAATCTATGATATGCTGCAGCAAATTCAAGTTTCGAGAGAGAAAAAGCATGGCCCAAGTGCAGATAACCATTCATATAGGGAAACGGAAAGTTTCCAAAGAACTTATCACCTGGTTTGGGCGCCAAGTCCTTGGCCTCAGCCTTGAAAACATCACCCTCTTCCCACCACTTCTGAACTTGTGACTCAATTTCCAAAAGACGATCCCTGCGTGCAAAGCTTTTCCCGCTATCTTCCGCCATTTCGTTAAAAGCAAGGCCACAGAAACTATACACACACACAAAAAAAATATGGGAGTACTAATCACACTATTAGATACCAATACAGATGCTTATTAGGTATTTTACATCAAAAAACAAAATCACATCATTATAAGATTATATGCATTCTTCTGTAGCCCCTAAACAGTAAAGAAAATACAGAGTTAGAAAGTCGGAGAACAGTTGACGCCAGTTACATTAAAAAATAAATAAAAATTCCATTGATGTCATTCACATATTATCCTTCCATGTCAAACCGAAAATTTACTAATTTGCATCAAAATAACTAACTCAAATAAAATACTTGTCTACATTTTCTACTCTAGTCACTAAACAGAAAATAACACGAAATTGGTTAATTTCTTAGTCTTCATGACCTATAATTATAAGCAAAATTAATCGAAAATGCAGTAAAAAACATAAATATAATTAATCGGAAAAGCAGAAAGCACTACAAAATCATGTAAAGTGAAAGAAATACCTTAATTTATTCGATTTAAAGATTAATAAGGAGGAAAGAACGAGTCGTGGAGGCCTGGGTTGCTGAAGGATAATGCGTCTCAGTAGATAATGAGACGCCACCGCTAACTAGGGTTTTTGGATGTAGTACATTTCCGTTTCTCTCATTTTCTGCTTTTACTGATAATAACGGGTCAAGTCGGATCAAGTTGGGGTCTGAAGATAGCCCAATGGGCTAGCATGCCGGTGGTTTTAGGATAACTTAACGTTTAATAAAATAAAACAATACTTTTACTCGTACGGAAAATGTTCACAGAATATTCACAATAGAAAGTTTCACTTTTTTTGGACTTTTTTATTCACGCGAAACCCACGTGCATGTGAGTAAATATCAACCTCTTCTGATTAAGTAGCTAAAAATAAGAATTTCCGAAAAAAGTAACCAAAAAACCAAAAAAACAAGAAGGAAAAAAAAAGTTATGTTATATGTACATTCAGGAATAGAGGGGACTGTAATCTGGGGGTCTCAACCCAGAATGTACAAACAGCCCAAAAAAAAAAAAAAAAGGATAACAAGTTGAATAATGTAAAAGTAAAACAGTAAGGCCCTGTTTGATTGGGCAAGTTTTCCGTGAAAGGTGGAAAACGTTTTCCTACTTTTTACTATTCACCTGTTTGATTGCACTAATTTTCCAGGGAAAACGTTTTCCAAGGTACAAGCGATTGATGCACAAAAGTTAGAAAACGTTTTTTCACCATAGTGGTGGGAAAACGTTTTCCAACTTTTTGACAAATTTTTTTTTTTTTTTAAATTTTTTTTTAGCAATTGGAACACATTCCAAAGTCAATGGTAAAAAAATTTATCCATTTAATTGACAATTTGTGTAAAAAAACAAAGCAAAACGAAAAATTTGTCAGGTGGAAAATTATATCAATCAAACACCATTAATTACAATTCCCTGTAAAACGTTTTCTAGGCAATTCAATTCCCCGTCATTCATTTTCTTTCCACCCGTTTTCCACCCTTGCAATCAAACACACCCTAAGTGTAAAGATGCTTCAAAATATTGAAAAAAAAATAAAAAATTTAATCCATTTTTCCAATAAAAAAAAAATTTAAACTAGCACAAATTGGTATCTTTAATTGATTCAAATATTGAAAATCTTTTTTTCCCCTTTAAAAAAGGAGAGTAAAAATCTGCTATAATAAATAACACACATGTGATATATTTAAGAGTAACCTTATTGAATCTAGTTTAACATAATGAATATATTGCAATGCAATTTAATGTCAAGTTATTAGTAAAGATATAATAAAGTAATTATTTTTCCTCTCTAGTAGTATACTAAGAGTCCGTATGATAATCATTATTGTAGAAAAAAGAGTTTTATATAATGATTTTTAGAAGAATGTGTAGTTAAAAAGTAAAGAAATTTTTTTATTATATGCATAAAATATTTTATTGTATGAATCTGTGATTGAAAATGATCATATAACAAATCATAAATTAAATTAATGAGTGTCAAACAGACACTGAAAGTACTTGTTTAAAGGCATTATTCACGTGATTCAGCTTTAGGATTGACAAAACTTCCTATTTCGATCCAATCCCCGAATTTCTTGAAACATTTTATTTTATTATATTTTTATAGTTTAGTACTTGTTTGGATTTTACTTTGAAAATATTATGATTTAAAAAATCAAAGTTAAATTTTATTTTTAAACACATATTTTGTACACATAATTTTAAAAATGTTCTTCAAATTAACAGAAATTATAAATATATACAAAAAATTATAATTGTGTTGTCCCTATAATATTGGGACCCTTTGCAGTAGCACTACTCGCACAACAAATGGTGGTTTTAATGTAGTATATTAATGGGATAATTGTAGTTGAGATCTCAAACTTTTCAAAAAGCTACAATTTTTTTTCCCAACCTTCACTTATTGCAGTCATCACCCCCAAAACCTTTCAAAATGTTGCGAATGAAACCTCAATAGATGGATTCCATCCATATTTCTGTTAGTTGACCAAAAAATTGGACTTTGACCACTTTTTAATCAATTATAAAAAGACAAAATGGTAACTTTATATTTTTTACATTGCAAAATTTAAATATTAATAAATAAAAAAGAAGAAGAAGAAGAAAATAAAAGGAAAAGGAAAAGAATATCTTCTTCTCCCTCACCATCAACCCTCTCCCCAACCCCAATCCCTCAACCCAAAACCTGAAATCTCCGACACAAAAATAGAAGGATAGCAGTGAAGAAAATGATTGGAAGAAGTTGTTTATGGCAATAGGATGTAGATCTAAAATAAATAAATTTGCTGCAAACACAAATCTATATTTGAGGAGAAAAAGTAAGAGGTGATTGGATCTACTTCTACTCTGATTTCATTCGCTACTATCGACTGGATTTTCGTCAAATCATCACCACAAATTCTCAGATATTGTTTGGCCATTATGATACAACTTCTCATGTCACTCCTCTCATCGGTGAGAATTATTACATTTGAACTAGACTTGAACAAATACAAAGTCCATCAATTTGTTCAGTAATGGCGAGAATGAAAAAAATCGGTAGGGGATTCTCTAACATCCCCTGGTCAATTTTGGTAACGACGAAAGGAAGTATGCTATTTTGGATCTCAATCTTGAATCCGTGTCTAGGTTCACCTTGTGTTATTTGGAATATAGTTGAAATTTACTTCGCTATACATATGATAATTGCAGCGTGATGGAGGTTCGACGAGGTATTTGAAAGATAGGTTTAGTCTCTCACTGCTCTTCGAAGTTACTGTTGCCTCCAGAAAAGGTCATCAAGGCAACTATCGATGTTGTCGACCCTTTGTACGTGCTGTCGAAGTTTAGGCAAATTACTCGTATGATTGAGAACTTTTTCTTTTGGGTCAGGTAGTGAATGACGGTAGATTTCTGGTTTTGGGTTGGGGTTGGGCTGAGGGAAAAGAAGACATTTTTTTTCTTTTCATTTTTTTCCTTCTTCTTTTTAGTTGTTTTTTATTTAAGTTTTGTAATGTGAAAAATATAAAGTTATCATTTTATCCTTTTATAATTGATTAAAATGTGGTCAAGATCCAAGTTTTTGGTCAATTAACAGAAGCATGGATGGAATCCATCCATTGGGCTTCATTCGCAATGTTTTGAAAGGTTTATGATAACGGCTGCTGAAAGATTAGGAAAAAGTTTGCAATTTTTTGAAAGGTTCTTCTATTGGCACCGAAAAGGAGGGTATCGAATGACGTACCTCCTCACATGGGAGGTTGGGGCCACAGCTCAGCATTATTTGATGCAGACGGGCCCCACGTCTCATTTGAGGGGAGTACACCCTTCGGTACCCCTTTTTGGTACCGTTGGAATAATCCTTTTTTGAAAGGTTAGGAGTTTCAAATGCAATTACCCCTATATTAATTGGCTACTGCAACGAGTAAGGACGCCCCAATTTTGGAGTTGGAGAGAGAGGACTTCAATGGTGATTACGAACCTTTTGCCCCTTTCAATGACAAGAACAAATAGGTGATTGTTTGAATGAGGATACGAAGTTCTACCAATTTTTTATATTGAAGTCGTCGAAGATTAACTCGGAAAATGGGTAAAAGAATGAACAAATTACAAGCATAAGTGGAAGTTCTTGCTACAGTGACTGGTTTTTCATACAACTCATGGTTGACGTCCAATTATATCCTTTCCATGTGCAACGATGGATGGGAAGGAATGTCCTATAATTTAGGATTATACTACTTGTACTGTTGTACATAAAAGATGGTACGCAAGAAATTACATAAAATGATGTAGAGAAAAAAATTGGATGAAAAAATTGATTGTATTTTAAACTAGCATTAATAAAGTGACATGTGACATTATGTAATTCATTATGTAAAACTTGATGTACATGTAGTCCTATAATTTATTCTCGTAATAGAAAAGGTATTACGAGAATATGAGAAGGGTAAAAAAAAACCAAGTCAACACCACGTAAAATTAAAAGAAAAGGTAATAATTATTTTAGCGAAATATGACAACTTCTAATCATTAGAAATAGAGGTTTGCTATTTGTACACTGATTTTTTACACTTTGGTTGACACTTGCATTGTTGTCAAGTGTCAATTGGATGAAAAAATAAATAAACTGTCTAATAAGGTAATTTCACATGACAAAGTGTACATCATAGTGTACATATAATAAGATTCTTATAAATAATTATTAAAAGAAATTATAAAAAAAAAAGTTACTTATGTCTTTGATTTTATTTATTTATTTATTTTAAACTAGCTTCAACAAAGACAACAAGAAAAATATATTATATGCCTTTTTAGAGTGATATTGGAATTTTTTTTTATACTTGAATCAGAGGATGTTTGGTTGTATATAGAAGTAAATGAATTTTAATTTTCGAACCCAAAATTTATAAAATATGGTGTTCAGTGTTACCTTTTTTGTCACTATAATTTAAAAGAGGCTAATTAGCATAAAACGTCCCTATTTTTGGAGGGTATTGTGGATATCATCCCTACCTTTCATTTCTTGGCATATATGCTCCTACCTTCAATATTTCGTGCGCCGAACGTCCTTTTCATTATTTTTTGACGATTTTACCCTCCATTCAATTGAAACAAAAAGAAAAGAAAGAAAAACAATCCAACAAATTGCAACTACGATCCCCGTCAGGGGCGTTGCCCTTGACCCCGTGATCTCTATTTGTTTTTCTCAATTCCATCTGTTGCGTTTAATATATGTGATTTATTTATTTTGTAGATATACCCACCCTGTCACGCAAATTACAACTCTAGATCATGAACATAGATGAAATTCAATTGTTGCCACGATTTGTGTGAGAAGAAAGTCAAGTATGTTGTCCTATGATTTTCGTTGCCCGACGATGAGAGGAAGAAGATGACGACGAAGAATCCGGTGGAATTTCAAACACTCTCGTTGTACATATTTGTTATATATATATTTTTTTTTAACTTTACGTGCTCGTTTTCCTTTCGATTTTCATTTTGTTCATTTTCCTTCCAGGATTTCTGCAGTGATTCTTTTTTTTTTCTTTTCCTTTTGCAATGATTTTTTTTTCTCTTTTGTCTTGCAGTAATTTGTAATACAATCAATTTATCACATTATTAAATTTTTTAAAATAATAATCTCTTCTTTTTTTAAACCTCTTAAAATAATAATTAAATATGTTTCAAAGATGCAAAGAATGTTACACACGGATCCTAGTTCACATTTTTTTTATTCTCTCAAATTTTCAATAAATTTTTTTTTTTTGGATTTGTGTAAAATACAAATTAAATTTACTGTTTGTTGTTCAAATTTTTTCAAATCATTATAAAAAATCTCTCATTTCAAATATTTCCTAAATCTTCAATTATAACAACACCAGAAACTAAATTAAAATTATTCTTAAAAAAAAAAATCTTTACACTAATAAAAATATAATAAATATACAATTAGTGCTCCGCACGTGGTATCGACTAGTAAGATAATAATATTTCATTTTTTTTTTTGTATTTAAATTCAAATAGCATACGTGTTTATATAGCTATAATAGTGATAACTGCATTTACCATGATTGCAATTTTTATGGGGTCATGGTAGTTCTGTCGGTCATATTACTGGCTAGTTTGACTTGTAAAAAATCCGAAAATGGTTAAAATAAAAAAATAATTTTAAGTTCGATCTTACACACAAATTTTACACTTTTTTACCAATTGAACACTTTATCTAACTTAATTATGCCACTGTTTGGTAATTATTTTTTTTCAAAATGTATTTTTTTTCTCTTCTTTTCAATCACATATTTTTTAATAAAATAATATTACACGCAAATCCAAAATTTTTCCTTAATTTTTAACCACACATTCTCCATCAATCAACTATTCAAAAATGCATTTTCTCCCACAAAAATGACTACCAAACAGGAGTATTTTTTTTAAAAAATATTTATTCTATAAATATCTAACAATATCCGACCCATAATTGGGATACAAATGCTCCTCAATCTTCGCCACAAGCTCTCTGAATAGTTGCATTTTCTCTCCATTATTAATAGAATAATGCTCATTGTACATTCTATGGATGATATGAAATTTGACATCCTTTGCAATTCTTTTCAAATTCAAAGTGTTGTGTGGCAGAAAAGTGTGTTGAATTCAAAAATTTACCAATTATATGTCGACACGTGGTACAATATCAAATTTAATGTCAAATATAATGTACAAGTAGCTTGTTATTAATATTGTCGTAACCCATCCTTATGGCATCCAACTGCATCGAAGCGTTGCCCCAAAACTCCACTGACTATATGTAAACAAAGAAAAATTGAGCATTAGTCGAGTTATGGAAAGCGTGTTCTGGATTCTTGTTTTAATTTCTGGATTAATCATTTTTGCTGGATTTTTGTTTATCGGCACCGCCATAGTAAGATTTCTTGGGCAATGTTGCTTTGCAGAAAATTGTGGGGATGTGTTTCTGGTTTTGTTTTGCAGAAATTTGTTGGGATGTGTTCCTATTATCAATGTTGATGGATTTTTGGTGTTGATTTCTTCATCGGGGAAGAAGATGAAGGGGTGGGTGGCGGTGGCTCTCTGGATTTGGTTTTGGGTGGGGGTGTTGAGAAGGAAGAAAATTTTGGTTTTGGTTTTGGATTTTGGATTTTTAATGTTTTATTTTAAAAGGAAAAATGTGATCCGACCAAAATGTCCTTGTTTTAATCGATCAAAATTATCAATTCTCACTTTTTAGGTCAACTGACTGGATGAAAACCGTCAATATGGACTCCATGAGCAAATTTTTAAAAATTTAAAACTGTGGCCGACATAAACGAAATGTTCGGATAAAAGCACGACCAAAATGCTCATTGATTAAAATTGATATAGATGCAGTAGTAAATAAAACAAATTTTGGTGTATTACTGCAAGGGAAATAAAAGAAAATACAGAAAGCCATTTGCCAAGACGAAATGCGTCAGAATAATAAAATTGAAAAACAAATATCCGACCTGCCGGATTCGAACCAGCGACCTAAGGATTACCGTGACAACACTACAGTCCTCCGCTCTACCAACTGAGCTAAGGTCGGTTTGTTGTTCTTTTATTCAATTCTATATGTAATAATATGACCATACATAGGTTTTGTTCAATTTATCACATATCGATTACTAAACCCCTGTTTGGCATAAATTAAATCTGTTTCTAATTCTAAGTTAAAGTCATCCTTAACTATCAGTAAAGATTGAAACATTTGCACATCCCCATGTCCTTGGTCTTACATCATGATCTACGTAATTTGTCTATTTTTCTTTAAATAATTAATTTTAATTACATATTTTACGAAACTCACAATTTTTTGATTATAATTTTATTAATTTTTATTTTAATCTACACCGTATAGGATGAAAACATAAGGGAATAAATAGGTGAAAGACTTGAATCTCGAAGTTTTCAAAATTTAAGCATTTTATTTAGTAAAAGTAGACAGTGAAATATTGAATAATAGTGAAAAAGAAACATAGATAAAAGATCATTTAATTTATTAAAGATTAAAATTTAGTACTATATATTATATAGGAAGTATTAGTCCGGGTTAAATAGTATATTAAGCTCTTGTTTCGTGTTAATAAAATAAAAATAAAATTTCAAATTAAAATCAATAATTAATTTTAATCACAAATTTCATGAGATGAACAAATTTTTGATAACATATTTTATCAAATTTTATCAAAATTTTAATTTTTATATACATGAAACACAGGCTAAACAAAATTGTAATTTATTTTTTAATTAATAAATGAGATCTTGAATTGAGATCTGCAATCTAAATTTTTTTTTATCTAAATAATTGATACATAACTTTCCTCAAACATACAATCAATCAGTGTTCTAAAAAACGTGTCTAGGCATCGCCTAGGCGCGAAACGTGACTAAAACGTTTCGTCTTGAGCCTAAGTGGGAATTAAACGGTCAACGAGAATGTTGACCGCTTAATACTCACCTTAGGCAACCTAGGCATGCCTAAGCGCACATTAAACGGTCAACATTCTCGTTGATCGCTTAATTTTTTTTTAAATACTTTTCATAATCATTAAATGAACATTTTTTTTAGATGAAGAATACGATATTTAATTGGAGTTCAATAAAGAGTTATATAAAATTTAAGTTACAAACTATCTATGTTAATTATGATTTTAAAACTTATCTTTTTTGAAGAAATTATTAAATTTATATAATATTTTATAATTTTAGATGTTTTGTATATATTATATAAATTATTGAATATTTTTTTACAATGATTAAAAATTAAAAATCAAAAAATATTTTTTTATACTTAAACTTCGTCTAGACTCGTAAAACTTGAAGTTTGATCTTCACGTCTAATCACGTTTTACGTTTTTTACAACATTGCGTATATCTGCAGTTTACGGGGTCAGTAAAGGGCATTAGAGGACATTCACACGAGAAGGAAAAAAAGAGTAGTTTATCTTTAAAATTTTAAAAATATCTACATCCACGCCAGCATGAAAAGAGACAAAAAAAAAATGACAGATATATAATAGAGGGATGGAAAATCAGTGGACAGTGAAAACAAGTTGCTACCTACCAAATTCAAGAAAATGACATTCAATATTCTGTGCTCTATATATACCCCTTTCACTTGCAAATTTTTCTTTCTTCTCCTCATTCACTTGGATTTCTTTGGTAGAAAAGCCCATAAAAGGTACCACTGTTCTTTCCTTCTTTTTTTTTTTTCTTTTTTTTTTTATTGTTCATTTTTTCGTTTTCTTTTGATTTTGTTGGTTTACTTAGGGGGACAGGGTGTTGCTAATTATGGGGGAAAAATGGTGGGTTTTCTTAGGTTTTGGTTTTAGATGAGATTTTGTCATTTTGATGTTTCAATTCGGTGCTCTGTAGAAGGATAGTTCATTTATGATAGTGGTTAAAATTTGAAAACTTTTTCAATGCCTTAGTTATATGTACAAGATTTTCAGTTTTCATAGAAAACGACTTTCGGCCTGGCGATTACTTGGATCACAAAGGGTAAAGATTGGATTTTTGGGTCATGAATTGTTGCCAAAGTTCAATGACTTTTATTTTTTATTTTCTAATTCTTGAATGAGGAACTAGTGAAAACAATTGAGCAATTTGAAGAATATAGTCTAAGCCATGTAACTCAGTACATGAGTAGCAAACTAAGCATTATCTCTATTACTATTGGGTTATCAATCCAATCTTTACAGCCAATTTGGCTATGTTACTTTGGGATGCACTTTCGTCTATTGTATTGGAAAACTGATTGGTGATAGGAATATAACTATTCCAGTGTAATCTGAGGCTTACAATTTGTTTGGGCAGATTCAAATGAGAGAATTAAAAATCTAGAGGAACTATTTAGCTAAGGATTCCAGATTCTTCAATCAATGAAGCCGATGGAACTGCGCAGGAACTAAAAGAATCATATACTTGTATATTCTCACCAATTGCTTCCTGGAATTCACTTTGTTGAACTGGAGGCACAAAACTATAAGAACTTAAATCTGTCAAGTACTTAACTGATTGACGGCCATTTCTCTTAATAATTGTTGCGTTATAAATCGCTGAATCCTGCAATACAAACAGCCATTTTACTTAATTGTACCTTAGTTCATTGTACAGTGTCCCGCACTTTAATTTGTCAGTGCCCTCAAGCGCGACACAGGTTGGGTCTGCATAGAGAGAGCATCTCACAAACTTTGAAAGACTTGTTTCTGATATGCTACTCATTTTAATTATTGTTTTATATTCTTATAAGAAAATAATTGATGTATTATATGGTATCCGAGCCCAATTGTTGAGAAATGTCGTAGTTCATTGTATATTTTTGTTAAAGCTTTCCCGTTTCTTTATGCTGTTGTTAACTTACATATCTGTTCTCTTTGGGTCTGTTACTTCAATTTGCAAAATTGCCTTTGTATTTTGGAATCAATTTTTATGCATTCAGAATTACTAGCAGAGATTAACACTTGCAGTGAGTTTTGAAGCTTATCCTGTCTGGCTGAAATACCACTTTCTAGATGTGCATGCAATCCCTATTGTCTCTCCACTCGTAGCGTATTTGGTTCAAGTTGGACCTTTGAAATATTGTAGACAATGTTATTCTTTATATACTTTCTTTTACATGTATGCATTATACGATGTAATATAAATTGAATCAGCCATACACATTATGAAGGGCAAACTCTTTTTCAACGTTTTTATAATTCTTATTCCCTAGTAAGTTTTCCAAGAAGTATTTATGTTCTCCATTCGAAATCAATTCAAACTTTCTGCTCTTTGCAGCTGGTTTATTAAAATAGAATCTCTTTATGCAGCACTGTAGTTGTGTTCAGATCCAGTTTCATTTCAGTCCATTATATATTCCTTTTGACACAACCCCTCACCTTGAAAATGACAGTTTGCGGCATTTACATTTTTACCGCCAAGGGGGATGATTTTCCAGTCTAGACAAGATGGAATGCAATTGTGGAACTTCCGGCTGCAATGAGAAGAGAACTTCGGAGAATTCTACTCCTGCTAATGAATCGAAAAAGCCTACTGAAAATCACACCAAAAATTCTGTATTTGTCAATCATGGTAAGTTTTGCTTATAAGTTTTAGCTTTCTAAAGAGTAGGAACTAACCGTGTCCGATTATTAGATATATGACGTGGGTTCGGAAAGCTATTTTTGGTTCTCATTCAGTCTAATTCAAATCTTTGGCAACCATACTACGTCATGTTAATTTAAGCAGATCATTCTTACTGACCTTATGCTTGGTTCATTGCTCATAGGCAACAGATTGCACTTGTGCCCTTAATTTAACACTGTTGTTGTATCTTTCACTCCAGAAATATAACATGGAAAAGTTTCTGTTTTTATAGTTCACTTATTTTTGTAACACTAATAATCGAGAAAAGGTGCACAAGAGTTCTATAATATGTCTAACTATGTCATGCAGCTGCAATTGCATGGCAAGAGAGCAGAAGAAAATGGATCGGAGATATATCTCAGAGGTCAGAAAGGATGCCGAAGGATCCAATTATAAGGTACTGTATGTACTCACCTATTGTCTTCCTTGAACGCCAATTGCAATAACAGAACACGCAAATTATGTTAAAAAATGAATCTGACTCTGTTATTTGCTATTGCAGCTGGTCGATGACCTATGAAGATGTACTCTCAACTAATGACCCTTTCTCCGAGCCAATCCCTTTACCTGTAAGTTATCTGGATACAAATACCACGTACAGAACCAACTCTACACTTTTTGGGTATACCAAAACATATTTTATGACCCCTAATCCCTTCACTTATGACCACCTACTTTCTGTGTTCTTTTAAGATAGTTTTATGCCAGCATAATAGATGAATTCTTGTGTTTGGTCTATGAAATTATCGATTTCTTTACTCGTGCATTGATTGAACGTGTATATGCATTTCGCAGGAGATGGTAGACTTTTTGGTCGACATCTGGCAAGATGAGGGTCTTTTCGACTAGATAATTGTATTGTAGTTGTATTCTGGATCTTTCTTTTTCGCAGCAATAGGGATATGTTTCAAGCCATAACATTTGACTATTAAAACATCCTGCCAACATTCAATTTTCCGGTTTCGCCATTTATGAGTTTTAGCAAAAGCAGCTCTTTGGAATCAGATCGATTGATTAAGCATTTATAATTGTAATCTTATAGTTGTTGATGCAGCTTCTTAGAATATCTAAGGGTCTGTTTGATTGCGAGGGTGGAAAACGGGTGGAAAGAAAATGAATGACAGGGAATTGAATTGCCTAGAAAACGTTTTACAGGGAATTGTAATTAATGGTATTTGATTGGTATAATTTTCCACCTGACAAATTTTTCGTTTGACTTTGTTTTTTATACAAATTGTCAATTAAATGGATAAATTTTTGTACCATTGACTTTGGAATGTGTTACAATTGCTAAAAAAAAAAAAAAAAAATTGTCAAAAAGTTGGAAAACGTTTTCCCACCACTATGGTGAAAAAACGTTTTCTAGCTTTTGTGCATCAACCGCTTGTACCTTGGAAAACGTTTTTCCTGAAAAATTAGTGCAATCAAACAGGTGAATAGTAAAAAGTAGGAAAACGTTTTTCACCTTCCACGAAAAACTACGGCTATCAAACAGAGCCTAAGAGTTACTACTAGATTTCTGTCCAAATCTTGATGTATTATCGTATTTTCACATTCATAAACCAAATTGTTGCCAGCCTATCATTTGGACACATTTTTAAATTTCTTTACGAGGTTTATGTCCTAGGTTAGAAATGAATGCATGAGTCAGATGATCAATTCATAGAATGCACTCATTTCAAATAGAAATTCAATGATATGTAAAGATAATTTGGTAACATTAATTATATTGTTATAATAAATTGGGTAACATTTCTTCCTATAATCTCGAAATTTTTGAATAATTACTTACAATTTCACAATTTCGAAATTGTAGTTGCTTGTTCCAAGACCTTTCCATCAATCCACTTTCTTGAAATAATTCGATATGTTGAAATTTAACGGTTGAAACAGCTCCTGACGTTCCCATCTGGCACGATCACTTCTATACAAATGCGGATATCTGTTAATGCTCCAGAAACATTTAGTACATCTCGATCTTACCGTGTACGCCCAGAAGAATCCATGACTTCTCGGGTTTATATATAGATAACACCACCGCATTGGAAAGGCAACCTGCGGGAAATTGAATCTGTAGGTGGTGTTTTCAGGCAGTTCGTAAAGAGAATTATCCTTGTTCGTGTATTTGCACATGAAGTAAATTGGATGGTTTCCATCATTGGCTAATGTGACCTCCACATCTGGGAATAATTCAAATGTGCATTTTGCAGGAATGAAAGAAAGGGTGAGGATTAGCAAGAGAAATGTGAAATTTGTGTAGGCTTTCTCTACCATGGAACCGACCATGGCAAAGATTCGGTTGCAGGTTGCTAATGAAGATTGAGGTTGGGTTTATGTTTTATTTTGGGATTAATTGTAGGGATTGGTACATGCATATTTTGCGGTCGAGGGATAGTTTTAAGCCAAGAGAGTGAGAAAATTGTGAGAGAGCAAATTAATAGCACAAAACAACCATTTTTTTTTTAACCATTTATAGTAGTGAAAATAAGTTACTTAAATTTTAAGGTTGGTGATATTATAATTTGCTTAGTTGGCGCTGTTTTACACTATTTGAGAATTCAAGTTTTTAACTTAATTATGAAAACTAACATGTAATATGTTAGAGGGCATTGCGAGAAACGATAATCGATCTCGGTTATGGTTCGAAAAAGGCTTCTTGTGTTATGTAATCGACTTATCTTTGTGTAAATAGCTTAACTTAATTATTTTTGTTTTATTCACGTGCATGAAAATACATAGCTTCCATGAAAAATATAGTTTGTTTGCTATTAACAGATTTATTTGTATGGCCAAAGTGATATCATATGTCAAAATTCTTTCACATCACAAATTTTTTAATCTCTTTTTCCTTGACACGTTAATGCTCCCCACGGATGCTAACAGACTCGGCACTCATCCTTCAAGATACATATATTGTGGATCTGACTCGATACTTAGTGGAGACGGATCTTCTTTACCCATAGTTGGAATTGGGGATACATGTATAAAACAAAATAGGGCAAATTTACTTCTTCAAAATGTATTGTTAGTTCCAGATCTAATAAAAAACTTGTTTCTGTGGGTCAATTAATTAGTCACTTTTCGATAAATTGTAAATTTTTTGATGTTGATTTTTGTATCAAAGAATGGGAAACATGACGATTGGTGATAAAAGGGAGGCGCAAAGGTGATCTCTATGCTCTCTCTAACTCTCCAGAAGTGAATTTCTCCCATCGATTTAAATCTGCCTCAACAGAAGTTTGGCATCAGCGTTTGTGACATCCACAATTTTCAGCTTTACAATTATTGAAAAATAAAGGGTTAATTGAAGTTGGTTGACCTTCTAAATTTGAACATCTTTGAAATAGTTGTCAGTTAGGATAGCTAAATAAATTGCATTTTTTTTTTTTTTTTTAAATTCTGAACATTCTAGTGCTTCGATTTTTGACAAAATCAGATATTATGCTTGTCTAGTCGATGATTTTTCAGAGTATACATGGATTATTCCTTTGCAACATAAATATTATTTTGTTGATGCATATTTGACATTTGAAAAATATGTGGCAATACAGTTCAACAAACAAATAATTTTTTTTCATTCAGATAGTGGAGGTGAGTTTCTTACCTCTAAATTGGCAACTTATTTTTTGACAACTAGCATAGTTCATCAAATTTCATGTCCATACTCTTGAACAGACAAGTATGGTTGAATGACGTCATAGAATTATTAAGGAATTCGGAATGACCATGTTCTTTCACTGTGGTGCTCCTTTATTTCTTTGGGTAGAAGCTTTCACTATCGTTGTCTATCTTATTAATCATTTACCATCATCGACAGTTAATTTTGAAACTCCACACTTCATGTTGCATAAAACTCATCCTTTATATTCATCACTTAGGGTTTTTGGCTCAAAATGTTTTCCTTAACACATGGGACACACGACACCATAAGTTTGATCCTAAAACAATTGCATGTGTTTTTTGTCGGCTACAGTGACAAATATAAATGATATAATTGTTTTCATCCTTCTAGTAGAAAGTATTTTGTTTCACAGCATGTGGTAATTGATGAATTGATTCTTCCATACAAGGAATCTAGTACCACAACATTAACTCCCAATTCATCTCATGTAATTAGTATTTTTAATTCTTGGTTACCAAAAATTAACCTTGATTTTTCTACAGGGCCTACGTCATCTACGCCACCTTGCATAAGCCCCTTGCCTTTGACTTTACCGTTCACCTTGGATATTCAAAAGGAAAATGACACTTGAGCCAGGCCCCTTAGCCCCTCCAATAGGGCGGCGCATTGAGCTGGCCCCCTAGCGTAATTGGAAGATATCAACTCGTTACTGCCACATTCTAATGATTCTACAGTTTTGCCTTTATTCAATGATTTATCTTCACAAGTTATGGGTTCACCTCAAAATAATGAAGCGGGTCCCTCGTTATCTGTAGCTCGTGAATTATTTTTGGACACTAACACTTGACAATTTTCTACGCATGTTTTCTTGTCCCCATCTACTAATGATCCATCGCAACCATCTCATTCGATGGTTACTCGTTCATGACATGGTATAGTTAAGTCAAATCCAAATTATGCAATGGCGGTAGAAACCTTTACAATTTCTCTAGAGCCTCGTAATGTTTGATCTGCATTGGCTCATCTTGGCTGGAAAGCTGCAATAGAAGAACTTGCGGCGTTGGATAAAAATAAAACTTGACAATTAGTTCCACGTTCAACATCTATGCAAGTTATCGGTTCACACTAATTGTTCAAGTCAAAATTCAAACCTGATGGGACACTAGATTGTCTCAAGGCTCGGTTCGTCGCATAAGGAAATCATCAAATTAATGGAAATTGATTACGCTGAAACATTTTCTCCAGTCAAACTGGGTAGTATACTAATGGTTTTAACTGTAGCTCTTGTTAAAAAATGATCCATTCGACAACTCGATGTAAAAAATGCATTTTTACATGGCTTGATTTCTGAAGATATATATATATATATATATATAGCAACCATCGGGAATGGTAGATCCACAACATCCAACTCATGTTCGTAAAGTTCAACAAGCACTCTATTGTTTAAAACAAACGTCTCATGCTTGGTTTGATCATTTTAGTGCTTTTCTTCTTAAATATGGAATTTTTTTTTTTTTTTTTTGCAGTTTAGCTGATCCATCTCTGTTTGTTTTTCATTCTGATCATCGTTCGCTAATCTTGCTTCTTTATGTGGATGATATACTTACATGGTCAACTAATGAGCTTGTCATCTCCTTCATTCAGCTACTCAGTGATGAATTTGCAATAAAAGACCTAGGGCTTGTCCATCATTTTCTTGGTATTAGAATTTCTTCAACACTTGATGATGGTCTTCACCGCTCACGGTCCCACTATGCTTTTACCATACTTGAAAAAACAGACATGGTTGGTTGTAAGCCCATGAGTACACCTTTAGAATAAAAAACTAAATATTCTCTTAAGGATACACCTTTGGAAGACCAAAGTTACTTTAGAGGAATTGTTGGAGCCTTATAGTATCTTACACTACTCGTCCAGACCTTACCTTTAGGGTAAATTATATATCTCAATTTATGCATGCATCCATTGTAGTTCACATGAAAATGATAAGATGTATTCTTCGATATGTTAAAGGAACTATTCATTTGGAATTACATTTTACTTCCAATACTACACTTGATCTATGTGCTTTTTCAGATGCAGATTGGGCGAGTTTTCCTACTACTAGACGGTCCACCACTGGCTATTGTACTTACCTTGGAAAAAATATCATCTAGTGGCGTGCAAAGAAACAACATACTATATCTCGTTCAAATACCAAAGCTAAGTATCGAGCCATGGCGAATACTGTCGTCGAATTGACATGGTTGAGCTTCACTTTGAAATATCTTCGAATTTCAATGTCCTCTCCTCCAGTTTTATACCATGACAATCTCAGTGCTCTACATATGACTCTCAACCCTGTTTTTCATGCACGTAGTAAACACATCGAATTGGACGATCATTTTGTGCGAGAACACGTTACCCTTGGTCAACTTGTCACTCAACATATTTCTACTGGTGACAGGTTGCTGACCTCTTTACTAAACCAATGTCCAAAGCACCTCTCACTTATTTTCGGACCAAATTGTGTCTTCAACCCCAATACAGCTTGCGGGAGGGTATTAGCAATATTTCACAGCTCGACAAAAGAAATGATGAGATTATAAGGAGACCCATAAATTTTGGAGTGTTAAGGTTGGGTATTCTCATAATAATACCAAAATTATTAGAAAGGGTTTGAGTGATCAAGGAGACTTGAGGTCAACAGATTCAAACCAAAAGTTAGGCCGACAAGATAAGAAGATGAAGCATGAATTAACAGATTGAAATACTGCATCACGTCCAATTCTGAGTCCAAATGCATTAGCTGAGATAAAGCTTCCATGGAAATATAGTTAGTCTGTTATTAGCAGATTTATTTGTATGACCAAAGTGATATCATATGTCAATTAGTTTGTTAGGCTTTATTTTGTTTAAATAGAAATCAATGTACAACAGAGAGCTCACCTTAAAAACATCATCAATACCAACAAATTATCCTGTCTTTCATTTTCATACCAGAATTCTTTCACATCACAAATTTTTCTCTCTTTCCTTGAAATCTTAATGCTCCCCAAGGATCTAACAGACTCGACACTCATCCTTCAAGATACAACTATCAGTTTTACGTGATAGTGGCACTACAAATTTCGAGAGCAACAATCCTACTAATGTTTTGTAACTCTCTTTATTAAGAAAACTGGACTCGGAAAATATGCAGAGAATATTATGGAATGAAAATTAGAAGTTTTATAATGCATGGAATAATTGAGTAGTAGTTGAAAAGTCGTGTCTTGAAAAGATACAATGACTAGAATAGGACACGTCCTAAAGTAATGAAAAAAAAATCACCATCTTTCAGTCAAACATTCTAGAATATTCCGTCAAGTGCCATACCTAGATGTCATGATACTAAACCCAATTTTCTAAAATAATCGTGCTAATGCTATTTTTTTTTTTTTTTTTTAAATTTCACGTGTGAAGTATCTTACTTTCAAGGTTAGTTTTTCATCACCCGAAATCAATTTCAAGAAACTAAATATATTACAATAATCTACTCACGTAAGTTAAAATTTAATCTTTGAGCTCTTGTAACCGACTAACATATCTTCTTAAATAATTAGTTAAAGATGATCAAGCCCAACATACTAAACGAAATTCCTCATTATTAAGGATTATACTAGTTCATTGAATAGATGCACTTACAATAAAATATCCAGGCTAATCTTTTGATTACAATTTATTTTGAATCTTGATTTACCAGTGTCAAACTCCATTTATGAAGTGAGTGGAACCTACCAGGTTAATTAGTAGAAATCTAAGAGTTTACAATATTTCTTCCGAACAAACTCTAAATACTTGGTATTCAACTGATTCATAGCAATTGTAGAGTTTCCATAAATTATGCAAAAACACGCAGAAGAAAATACATCGAGCAATCAGCAATGTCACTTCACATTATAAATTAACGATCAACCACAAAAACACATAAACACATCAAAAATAAAAGAAAAACACGTTTCTACAGATTTTTACACGTACCCCTCTACCTGGATGAATGCCGTCAGCAGATACGAAATCTGCATCTCATTCCACGCACGAAATCAACTGAAAGTTCTCCAACAGAATGTCATCCAATAACGTCTTCAGCTCGTTGGAGAAGCTCCAAAACATTTCCGGCTTTTCTTTTGGCCCTGTCGGTGCCATTCTCCGACAATTCCTTCAATGCCTCTTCTGCTCCAAGCTCACTGGCAACTTTCAAGTATTGAGAATCACCCGTGCAAAGTGACCATAATATCGCTGCTGCATTTTCCCGGTTGCGTGGCGAACCAGTCTTAATCACCTCAATCAAAATAGTGATTGGCTCAGCTTGCCCAATTGCTACTTTCCCTTCTTGATGGCTAGCAAGAATAGCCAATATTGCTAGAGCTTCATCCACCATTCCTCCTCCAGGATCCTTGAGCAATCTCATAAGTGGTGGTACAATTCTTGCCCTTACTGCCCTCACCTTGTTTCCTTGATAGATTAAAAGGTTAAATATAGCAGTGGCTGCATCCTTCTTTCCTCTTGGAGTCCCCTGGCAGAGCAAATCAATTAGAGGTGGGATGGCTCCAGCTGCTCCTATCGCCACCTTGTTCTCGTCAATAACCGACAAGCTAAAAAGGGTTGCTGCCGCATTTTCTCTAGCCTCCATGCTGCCATTCTTTAGCACGTCCACTATATCAGGTATTGCACCGGCATTTACAATGATTCCCTTGTTGGCCTCATTTATCGAGAGGTTAAGAAGTGCTGTAACGGCATGCTCTTGAGTCCTCGGATCAGGAGAGGATAATAGTTCGACTAGCAGTGGAATAGCTCCCGATCCAGCTATACATACTCTATTATCAGCATTTCTTTTTGCTAGCAAACGAAGCTCGCCTGCAGCAGCTCTTTGCTGTTCAATATTACCATTTGCAAGTTTCTGCAACAAGGCATCAATAGCAGCTCGATCACAGTCTGAACCACCCATTCCCGATCTTTTATTGCGACAATTCCCTTGTTTTTTAGGAAGCTCAACACCATTACTCTCACACCACAAAGCAATAAGACTCTTCAAAACATAATTCGGTGTTAAGGCTGTGTGTGATAGCGTCTGCTGAGTCTTAGGGCAAGTCTTGTGACCTGCATCCAGCCATTTCTGAATGCAGGACCGCTCGTATGTCTGCCAAAGAAAATAGTAACTGAATAAAAAGTTCTTGAATTAAAGAAATCACTACATCATAGAAGTAACCCGGAATTCAACCTGTCCAGTAGACACAATTACAGGATCTTTCATCAACTCAAGCGATATTGGACAGCGGAAATCATCTGGGATGACTGGAGATCTATGCTTAAATGAACTCTTGTCAGCTTCATGGGCATCCGGGACGGGATTTTCTGCCATCACACAGTCCTTTATCTTCCGAAGGAGAAAGGACATCGTCTCAAAGTACTCCTCTGGTACTCCAGCTGGAAATCCACTGCATGAGATAACCATGTCGTGGATAGAAAGTGATTCTTTCTTTAGATCATTTATAGTCCTGAGATGCAGTTTCTCAGAAAGCCTTTTGAAAACTATTGGGTCGGGGTCATCTTCCATTTGTGCTGCAGCTAAATCCATTGCCAGTTGCAAATCAAGAGACTCCATTTTACCTACTGCTCTTTTGAATTGTGTATGCACAAGTTCAATCTGGAAATGGAAGAAGATATCATTTTCAATAAAATAAAAAGCTTGACCATAACCACTATCACATCCCGTCTTCTGTTAAAATGAGGAGTACCTGTTCTCGAACTTCCTCTGGTATATCAAGTTTATCATAGGGAATCTGACATAATGCATCTTCTATCTGTTCAGTGACAAGATCAAACTTGCGTGCTATTTTGTCCACTTGCAGTGCCTGTAAAACACAAGGCACGCCACAATAACTTGAGCACAACAGTTACCATTAAAAGGTTTTGTAGTTAGCAGATTATATGAGTTGTATCGCAAAAATAAATAGACGGAAAACTGTTAAAAGAATGTTCAAAGTAGATAACATAAAAAAAAAATACATTTTGGTAAAAACGTCTTGCATTCACTACCATTAATAATTAGAAATTCATGGAGTTTAATATTGTAAAAAATGGACAGGGAACTAAGTACTTCACGTGATACATTGATATTTCTAGTGAGACATAAATCACTGAGGAAGCAACTACAACAATGTTCTTATCTTTCTAGTCACAATTAAGTACTAGAATGTGTGTCCTAAAACTTCAAAAATGATAACTGAAAATTAAACAGAATTCTGTAAAAAAATTATTCAGTGTGTACATAAACACAGGAAATACCAATAATTGAAGACACAAAAATGTTATTCCTACATCCCACGAAGCGGACATGTTGGGATAACAACTATGGCAGGAATCTTAATTTACATTACAAAAATGCTCATTATTAGAGCGCTTTTATTCTCATAAAATCAGTCTTTTAATCATAATACCATGAAGAAGACATGCCTGCAATAATGATCAATATAAGAGTTACAGCTCAATCTGTTTAACCAGTCATCTGTTATGATCAATACATGCATATTCTAGTAATAATTGGCAAATTAATTATGTCTACAATTCTTCAATTAAGTAACAATGATAGAAATTTTCCAAATACCAACACAGATGCTCAAAAAATAGAGAAGAAGAACATGATAAGATTATTTTCCCCAAATTATATATACTCTTACGTCTATACCTGAAAAATCTTACTGCCTTCATGGACCGACTTCAGCACCTCAAGAGCTGAGTCAAGAGCGATTCTCAGCGAATCAAGCCCCATAACGACTTCGCTTCCAAGTTCTTCTTCTTCACCGTCCCTCAATTCATCAAACAGAGGGCTTAAAAGCTTCACCCTTCTCACCAGATTACAATACATCTTCTTTGCAACCGTTCTGCAGTCAGGCAATCCAGATATGGCCTTGACCGACTCACTTATTCGACTCAGTACCGCCTCTCTCGGATTATCCGTCATCTGGAATTCCAAGAAAGCGAAGTTCTAGAGGGATTTAACAGAAGCCCAGAGGACTAAAACAAAAAAATTTGATGATTTTTTTACGATGGCCGGTGATTGTAAATTGAGTTGACTCAGCGATTTGGATTTCTTTTTTCAAAATTGGCTAAGAACAACGAAATTTCGAGTTTTGTGGGAAGCTAGAGGAACCCAGATAAGGAAATCGATTGCATTTAAAGAATTTGAAATATATTACTGGACGATCCGAATAAACAGAGGTTGAAGAACGTTCGGCTAGAACAAAGGTTTATCGACAGAGATGACTTTAGGCTTTAGAAATGGAATTTCCTTTTATTTTTTCGTTGCTGGATTTGAAAAAAGAAATGCGGTTTATTGCGTGTGGTGTGGAGTAATGATGACGTCGATTAATAAATAAAAATGAGATTTCATTTTAGGAGGAGAGGAGAAAAGGGATAATTGAAAAAGATGAGATCACTTATGACAGACAAATTAATAATTAAGAGTTGACAGTTATACCCCTAATCATTCAATTATGGAAAATGGCATTTGTACTTGGGTGTTTACTCGTTCGGTTACATGGCCCCACCCCCATGTCTCACATGGGAGTCGGACCCTACCTCCGGCAAATGTGTGGGGCTCGACTCCTATGTGAGAAGAGTAGTGAGGCCGTGTAATTGAGCGTATAAACGTCCGAGTACACATAACAGGGCTCTTCAATTATCCTCAATTTTTCTTCTTGATTTTGCTCAAGAATAAAGTGATATCTAACAATGTCTTAACTATTTTCAGATCAAATCTTAAGCCCATGTCTAAATTAAAATTTAATTAAATTTTCAAGTCAAAATTAATAATTTATATAAACTACAAAACATATCGTAGTATCTTGCTATTAGGATAATGGAAAATAGACGAGAATGAGGGTTCGGAGAGAAAAAATCTGGATTCAACATTACACATTCCTTTCAGAATATTATATGACACTTTACGTGACAATAAAAATAAACTCTTCTTCTGACAATATTTATTAATTTTTAATATAAAATATATTGTTACATCTTTTAAAAAAAATAAAAATTGTTTCATCCTTTATTTAGCGTACATGTCTTTTAGGAAAAAATTATAGTATGTATTAATCCTATTATTCTAGAAATTCAAGGATCTCACTTGAATTATTAACAATGCAATTGGCCTCTTGGATTTGACAATTGGCGTATACGGAATGCTTTATTTGTTTGTACATCTTGAATCTTGATTTTGATTTACGTGTCAGCCATCGACTTCTTTAGCCGTGGCCTGGCCGTAACCATTTTCAGATTTTTCCTTTCTACTTGTGGGGAAAATGTGCATTGCCAAATATTAAATATAAGCGTACGGTACTTGTTGAACGGATATATACGACAAATATTTTGGTGTAACAACAATGTATATGCTTAACGAAAGTGTGAATGGTTATTGTTTAATTCTAAGGTCCTGCCTGAAATAGATTTTCAAGCAAAAAATAATGGATTTTCTAGCTGTTGCTATCCAGTTAGGCCGCCATTTTGACCAGTCATTTCACGTGTGGGACCCGCCTTCTGACCATAACGGCAATATATTTTCTTTTAATCCACTCCAAAATCTATCCCAAACAGGGGCTAAATAATTAAAAGTTACCTGAAATCTCGATAATATACTTGAATATAAGTAAATAAGAAAGTAAATGGAATTAGATTTAGAAATAACACGAATTTATTAATAATGAAAATCCAGAAATAAATTTTCAGTACATAGGGATACAATTAAAATTTATAAGTCATATGTTAGATTCCCATCGGTGTGATATATTTTTTTTAATTTTTTTTTAAGACCATAAACATTGGGGGTTCATTATTCAGTAATTCAAACACACGTGTATCACCCTTTTGTAGTTCTTTTTTCTCTAAGAAAATCTGCACAACCTATAGTGAGACATCGTATTACACCAGTTGGTATTAACTTTGTATTAATATCCCAATTCTGATGTGAAAAGTCATGCATCTGTACATTGCGTACAAATTTTGGCAAATGGTGTGTAGCAAACCTTCCTGGTATATACTGCAAAACGATAAATGAATGAATTATTAATTTTGAATTCAAAATTATGTGGAAAATGTGAATATAAAATGAGATACAAATGATAATTTATGGAAGTTAAAAGAGAACGTTACAATTTTTCGATGGTTGTCGTAGTGAGGTGTTAGTGTTACTTCAAATACAAGATTATCTGTATGTGAAGTGTCTTCTTCTTTAGAAACATCGGAGTCATACGTTACCTCTAAACCCAAATGGTTAAATAGGGTAACATTGAATGTAGAATTTTCATTATTTTCAAACACTAGAACATAATCATTTTGTAAGTTATAATGGTAAAAAAACTGCTCATATCCATTAGCTAAATATATCCTAATTCCTGTAAAGAATCAACATAATGTGCATCAATCAACAATTCTATACAAGAAATATCATCATATTTATGTAGTTTAATAACTCTTTGAATGCCCTGATATGCCAACCATGCTCACCATTGGGAATAACAAATGGTACTAGAGAGGGTTATAACATCCAAAATAAAAGTGTACTTTATGTTTGCTACCAGAATGAGCATAAATAGATATATCACGGCTTCCAACATTTTCTGATATTCCATCATCTACCCAAATAGCAACAACTTGTGATGTTGTTGGAGCATTGTAAACTCTTTGATCCATACCTAAAGTGAATATAATTTTTATATGACGACTTTGTAAATCCGGAGTATTAGTTGAATTTCGAAAGAATTTTGCGTAGTGATTAATCTCTAAGATCCGAACTAATTTTTCAATAATTGATTCGATATTTTTAATCGATTTTGTATCTCATTTTCAATGTCGTAAAAATAAAGTTATAAATAAGAAGACTTAAAATCTATTGGAAGAAGTTCATTTAGGTACTCATATATCTACCCCTGAATTCTAAAAGTATATACTCATTTGTTCCTCCGGCATAAATCTTTATCATATTTGACTTCAAACGAAGTAAATGAAAAATTACAATTGTAACTTCATATATCAATTGATTCATCAGATGGGGATGTAAATAAATCATACAATTCTAGAGGTACATCATTGATCTTTAGTTGAATGGATCCATTAGAACAACATAAACCTTTAGTTTATTTTCTAGATTTTTCTACTCCACAAAAATCACAAACTGTTGGCAGAGGTAACAAATAACACTGCATTGAAATTTGTTGTAAAATGTCTACATTTGAACTATTTTCTTCAGGCGAGACAACAACACCTAGCAAATATGCAATTTATAAATTTTAGTGAGAGACAACAATACGCAAAAATAAAGTGATGGTTACCTTTTTCTGTTTCTTCATGAATACTCTTAGATCCCTTAGATTCACAAACATACACGGGATCACCTAAAGAAGACAAATATAAGAAGGATTAAAATCGAAGTGTGTAGATTCAAGAAACAAAATTCAGTACTGTGACCTACATGTTCTTTGTGCATCCCTATAACGTTAAAATCTTACTACTCTCGTCTGTAGTTTCAATCGACATTGTTTTAAAAAGAATATGACTCAAACAAGGACTTTGTGCCTTATACTTTTCAGACTAGCCGTTCAAAATTGTACTTTTCAATCTCGATGTCTAGTGTCGGTGGCATGATTAGTCTTTTTTAATATTTTTAGCTCCTATTTGGTAAAAATTAAAATCAGATTTTTAGATAAAAGTTAATGAAATTATTCATAAAATATGTGATTAAAATTAATTATTAATTTTAACTTAAATTAATATCTGAATTTTAATCTATATCAGAGTGGCATGGTCAATCTTGAAATAAATGTGTAACATGGAAACTATTATACGTATGCTTCATTTACCATTTTGTTTTGCAAACTATTATCCGTTAATTTTGAGAAAATTGCAGTCATATTGCCGTGTTCGCCGAACGGGCCCACGCGCCATGATTCGTGCATGAAACATGCCAGCATGGTGTGGACCGCGGGAATTTTATTCTACATTAAAATATTAACAAGTTGGAGAAATGGTTCATAGGAATTATTCGGTGCATTGTTTATGTAATAGTAAATTTGGTGGGTATAAATGTATTTTATTTTCCAATTCCCTTGACGTATAATACTAGTTTTACATGCTTGCTAAGTTTAGTATAACAATTTTATATAGAGCTTTGAAAAGGGACCATTGCAAGAATTATCCGGAATTTAAAATGCAAATAAGAATTTATTTTAATCTTATACGATCGTGTGTGATGGTCTTATATATTTGCCCTATTTTCTATATGGATATCATACACGATTTTACGTTTGGTTTATCATGTGTGGAAGTTCAATGTACATTACACAATAGAGGAGTTAGGGGGCCTAGAGTATGTGTTTACGATTATGTTTTCCATTATTGTAGGATGTAATATTGAACGACACTGGAAACACTCATTGATTAAAACACTCATAGAATTTGATTGAGATGCACTGAATCGTGTATGTACTATTTTGAGGCTATTAAATATTATGTTATAATTATTTTTTGTGAACCTATATAAATATTATTTACCTTTACGGTGCTTAGGTTTTACAATTTGGATGGAAGGAGTTGAAAATATGTTTATCTTGTTTGATTGAACATATTTGTGAACGAAACTAAACTTATGAGGGGAAAAAAAAGAATTTGTTAAATTTGAATTTTGCATAATTTTATCTTGTGAGATTGACATCCGCATGTGATACATTCAAGATAGAAGTCATTGATTGAGTTATGATATCTTGTTTAATTCTCTAGAAATTTGGTATCTTAAAAGGAATGGAAGACTACAAGGAGCCTAAAATTAATTGGAATTACGTTATTGACTTATGAAATATCTCCTAGATATTGTTGCAAAAAAGAAAAAAAGAAAAAGGGTGGATATAAGAGTTATTGTGTTGGCTTTCTTAGTTTTGGAGTCTATTTTGGAGTCAAGTTGATGAGGGATAATATGGATATAGGGCAAAAATATATTAAGGGTCCATTTGATTACAAATGTGAAATTTGGGTGGAAATAAAATGAATTAAAGGAATTGAATTGCCTAGAATTTGTTTTACCGGGAATTATCGATTAATTATGTTTGATTGGTATAATTTTTCACTTGAATTTTTTTTGAAATTTTGAATCTTTTGGTATTCGTTTGACTTTATTATTATTATTATTATTATTTTTTTTATAGAAATTGTCTATTAAAGTGATAATTTTTTTTTATCATTGGGTCTAAAATTTATTCCAATTGCAAAAAAAAATAAAAAAATACCATACTGAATATCACTCGTTTGACTTTGTTTTTCCATACAAATTGTGAATTAAAGAGATAAATTTTTTTACCATTGAATATAGAACTTTTTTTTCCATTGCCTAAAAAAAAAAAAACCTGGAATTGCTTTTCCCACCAACAAGAAATTTAGGCGCGTGAGGAGGGGGAGGGGGCTTGGTGGAATTTGTTTTCCCGAGAAAATGTTGGCCATCAAACACCCTTTTTAAGCCAAAAATGGAAAATGATTTCTTACTTCTCAAGAATTAAATGGCAATCAAACATGCCATAAGTTTGTTAGTTTCGAATGTTTACAAATCACTTGATTTCTCACAAGTGTACAGTATCTCAAACAAGAGTAATAGACTGATGTCTGTAATATCATTTTCACGAAGACTACATACTTAATCAAGGATCAGTCAATTTCAACTTTAATCGAATAACCAATTTTGTTCGAACTATTTATACTAATATATCTAATTAAACTAACAATTATAGTTAGCAAATTATGGGTTTTTGTAAATTTAGATAAGAAGGTTACTAAGACATTGAATTCTCCCCATTAATCCGTTTTAATACAATTCAATAATATAATAATATTTGCACATTCTTATTAATCAATGTTCATAAGTTACTCAAATACATCTCTTGATGTTAATTAAATATATCATCTCATGTAACATTTCTATATCTTTATAGAAAGATGCAAACATGAAAGCATGCATTAAATTCTCCTATCGGATTTTACAATAGTTGTTATAAAGTGCCATTTATCCTATTGTATCCCTCAAGATTCAATAAAATCCACAATCAATTCAATTAATGATCAAATAATTGAAATGCATTAAATCTTATAACAATCATCCAAGAATAAATATATATTGGACGTCAAATTATCAAATTTATATTTAAACATCATAACAAAGGTTCATCAATACCTCAATAATAGAAACCCTAGCCTAATGTTACAAAATCACAAGAAAACATATTTAATTGGAAGAACATAACCCGAATTTTAAATTGATGAAGAAAAAGAATATGGATCTTAAAATCTTGAATCTCTTAAATGATTTCTTGATGAATCTTCAATATATCTTCTTTTGTCGTCTTTTCAAAAATTAAGGTTGAAAATCCATTTTTTTGAAAACTTATAAGTGCCCTTTAATTCTCAATGTATTGATCTCTCTTTGATGATGTTAATTGATGAATTTAGGTGTATGAGATGTATCCTTCAATAAGTGCCAATGTTTTTGTATACATAGAGGATGAAATTAAGTAAAGAATTATGTTCGCGTCACGAGTGAATGTGTCTTTGCACAGCTGTCAGCATTTTTGTCATAATTGTTTCATTCGATATTTGATTGAATTTATTCAAAGTGGGTTGGAAATCCAACTCGAAGTGTAAGAGAGTGTTCTCTTCGTGTTTCAGTTTTGTGTTTTGAGTTTTGAATTCGTTTTGTGTTTTGTATTTTTGGTGTCCATTTTGAGATTGTTAAAAACTCGTATTTTTTGTCGTTTTGAAAAAATATTTCTCAACTCGTATTTTTTTAGTTTTGACAAATTTGTGAAGAAAACATCCAAAACGTAAAAAAATTGTTTTCTGTTTTCTTCACAAAATTTTCAGCCGTTTTCAATGTTTTGGAAAATCGAAAACAGAAAACAGTTCGAAAACAACAAAGAAAACACCCCCTAAGTGTTGGAATTATTCTAGAAATAACATTTTTTTCAATTTTAACATTTTATTATGTCAAAAATGGATCTCAATCTCCTGATAGAAAAATGATTTATGAAAATATTTTGATCATATTTCACACATTTTACTTCTAATTGCATCCAATTGGCTCCTAACAATCTCCAATTGTCGTTTTGTGATCCGAGTCAACCATTGGAAATTTGTAATTTGGTTCCCGAACTTTGGATTTTGCCATTTTTCATCAATTTTTGTTTATTTCTTTCAATTTAGCTTCCAATTTATGAGACTTGTGTTCTTGATTCTCTTTTATATCAAAAAGTCTGACTTGCTTAATATGAAAAATGATGAAGAATAAACAATTCGGAGAATGACCAAGGTTGTATTCTGTGTATTTGCTAACAGGAAAGATGTCGTTTTATACAGGCAAATCTGATTAACAAAAAAAAAAAAAAAAAAAAAGAAAAAAAAAAGGGGGTCCGTGATGACACGTGGCGGTATCAAACTGTAGAGGATCCAAGCCTCATTTATGTAGGTGGAAAATTCACAAAAGTACTTCTTGGGCTGAAATGAATAAGGAGGAAATTACATCTAGGAAGGTTTTTAAAGATCCAAAATCAAAATTAGGATATATAGTTTATTTATACAAAAATCAGGTTTTATTTATAATATTATAAAATATTTTAATATTAAATAATAATATTAAAAAATCAAATAAATTATATAAATCTACTAACCCTAGGATCTTACTTTCCCACTCGTCTCTCTCTCTCTCTCTCTCTCGCTTGGTCTCAGTCTCCGTTTCTCTATGCTCGTCGTCGTCGCCACCACCCCGCTGCCACCCTCCATTAGTAAACTACCAACAACCCCCACCCAAAACTCCGACTAATCAACGGCGAGGTAGATCGAAGATGGTGATGGTCGTCCCTGCCTTTGGCCTTCTTGCCGAGTATTGAAAAATTTCGGTGAGTTCTATGGTGGTTCTGTGATTTCTGCGTGTGTGGAACCGATTGTGTTGGTGCGATTTGTGTGTGGTGATGGTGGTTGGTGCGATGTGGGCTGTGGTGATGGAGGTGGTGGCGGTGACTTGGCGGTTCTGTGATTTGGTGGTTTGTGACTTGGTGGTTCTGTGATTTGGCGGTGACTTGGTGGTTCTGTGATGGTGGTGCCGCTGTGGTGGTGGTGACTTGGTGGTGGCGGTGACTTGGTGGTTTGTGACTTGGTGGTTCTGTGATTTGGCGGTGACTTGGTGGTTCTGTGATGGTGGTGCCGCTGTGGTGGTGGTGACTTGGTGGTTTGTGAATTGATGGTTCTGTGATTTGGCGGTGACTTGGTGGTTTGTGACTTGGTGGCTCTGTGATTTGGCGGTGACTTGGTGGTTTTGGTGGTGGAATGCAGGTTTTGGTGGTGGTGGTGGATACTGTGGTGATGTTGTGCTGTCCAGTGAAGTGTAGTTGGTGGTGGTGATGGCGTCGGTAGAGTTGTGTTAGCGCCGGTGGTTGTGCCGGCAGCCTTACTGTTGGTATGAAGGGAGTGGGAATTAGGGTTTCGTGGATTTTTTTTGTTTGTGGCGATGTTGGCCGGCAATTTTCAGATTGTGAAGTTTTTGGTTTGTTTCTTGGCTGGTGGTGGTGTGCTATGACAGAGACGGTGGTCACAAGGGGTGGTGAAGTTTTTGGTTTGTTTCTTGGCTGGTGGTGGTGTGCTATGGTAGAGACGGTGGTCACAATGAGTGATGACGATCACAAGGGGTGTGACTCATATGTTCGTGAATTGTGACCGAAATTAATTGTGACCTAACAAATTAATCTGTGATCTATTAAAATTTTTGATTTGTGACCTGAAAATAATTTGTGACCTATAAAAATTTTGATTTGTAACCTCAGAAATAAATTGTGACCTATTAAAATTTCAATCCGTGACTTCGAAAATAATTTGTGACCAATAAAAATTTTGATTTGTGACTTCGTAATAATTTGTAATTAATTAATTTAATAATATGTGACCAATAAATGTATTTGTGATCAATTTCTACAAATTTGTGACTTTTATATATTTAATTAATTAATTAATTAAATCATAAATAAAATTTAATAGAAACCTGATTTTTTAATTTTAAAACATATTACCTTATTTTTGAATTGGTGTAAACTAAAAACCTTAATTATGTATTTTTCCCTTGAATAAACTACACTTGCCTGTTGTGTTTAATTGGGCTCCAGGCCCTCAATGTAAACACTGAGCACGTTTGGATCTGCTTAATTAAGGAGAAATAAAAAGTAAAATAAAATAAGAGAGACGTGTTCCAGCTTGAATATACACGGGGTAATTTGAGACACGATAACTCGTAAATTTTCGTTAATCTCGTTCATTCCATTTTAGCATCGTGACACATCCTTTACACTAAACATTTTTGTTGACCCTTGAAGCAAACATGCTCGAAAATATTTATAAACAATTTAAATTATAAATAGATATTCTTATCCTTATCCTTATACAATAAAAGAGTGAGTTTGCTTTTTGCCACGTGTCGGCGTTTTGTATCGTGCGTCCTTTTTTTATTTTTTTTTTCTTTTCTTGTTATTATATATTTTGTATCGTGCGTTCTTTTAAAATAATTTTAAAATTTAAAATCTTCACACTAATAAAAATATTTAATATATAATAAAAAAATATCAGATATTTCCTAAATATTCAATTATAAAAATACCGAAAACTAAATTAAATTTTTTTTTAAAAATTAAAATCTTCACGCTAATATATATATATATATTTTTTGCGTCTCAAAATTTTGATAACAATCTATCTAACTTTAAAAATTCAAACGAAGTCGAAATATTATATTCTTAATATCAAACGAAGTCCAAATGATATAGAAAATTTATCGATTTGATCAGCGTACAATCATTTAGGAATTTTTAAAGTTAGTTTGTTATCGAAATTTTTGAAATATTAGTTCTACATTGACGCGCCGTAACTTTTGGTGCGATTGGCCGTTTCGCACACCATTAACGTTGTGAAATACTAGGCCGTGAGTACTTCAAAATGATATTAAGAATGTAATATTTTGATTTCGTTTGATATTCCGAATTAAGTCCGAAAATTGAGACAAAAAACAAGTAATTTCAATAAAAAGACGAGTTATACGTCTTTTTTAACATACGCGTTTGATGTCCGTTTGACTATTTTCGATATTCATTTAGATCATTCGAGATATCTACGATATAGTTCTCGAAATGAGCTTCGAGATGATATAGAAAATTTATGGATTAGGGTAGCGTACAATCGTCGAAATTTTTTTAAAGTTAGCTTGTTATCGAAATTTTCGAAATATTAGTTTGAAACCGCGTACTTTGAAGTAACATAACTTTCGCTACGATTGGCCATTTCACACACCATCAATGTCGTGAAATATTAGGCCTTGAGTTCTTCAAAATGATATTAAGAATGTAATATTTCGACTTCGTTTGATATCCCGAATTAAGCCCGTAAATCAAGGCGAAAATATAAATTTTTTTAGAAGGAAAAAAAAAAAATAGAGTAGCCATCTCCGTGACAGTTTCACGGAGATGGCTACTCTATTTTTTTTTTTTTTTTCTTGTTATTTTATATATATATATATATTATCCTAATTCTAAAAATATATAATAAATATATAATTTGACAAAAAAAAAAAAAAATCAAATATTTTTTAAATATTCAATTATAAAAACACCAAAAATTAAATTAAAATAATTTTAAAATTTAAAATCTTCACACTAACAAAAAATATTTAATATATAATAAATTTATCATTCGTAAAAAAAATAATACGTATCGACAATTTGTATAAAAAAAAAACTATACGTGTCAAAAAATATAAAAAATTTTAATGTAAAAAAAAATTTTGACGTCAAATTTTTTTTAATAAAAAGATTAGTTATATGTCTTTTTAACACACGTTTGACGTTAACTATTTTCGATATTTATTTAGATCGTTCGATATATCTATAATATAGTTCTCGAAATGAGTTTCGAGAGGATATAGAAGATTTATGGATTCGACTAGCGTACAATCGTCGAAAAAATTTTAAAGTTAGTTTATTATCGAAATTTTCGAAATATTAGTTTGGAATGACCTACTTTGATGTGCCGTAACTTTTGCTACGATTGATCGTTTCGCACACCATTAATGTCGTGAAATACTAGGGTATGAATACTTCAAAATAATATTAAGAATGTAATATTTCGATTTCGTTTGATATCCCGAATTGAGCCCGAAAATTGAGACAAAAAAAAAGTAATTTCAATAAAAAGACGAGTTATATGTCTTTTTTAACACACGCGTTTGACGTCCGTTTGACTATTTTCGATATTTATTTAGATCATTCGATATATCTACGATATAGTTCTCGAAATGAGCTTCGAGATGATATAGAAGATTTATGGATTCGGGTAGCGTACAATCGTCGAAATTTTTTTAAAATTAGCTTATTATCGAAATTTTCGAAATATTAGTTTGAAACCGCGTACTTTGACGTAACGTAACTTTTCCTACGATTGACCGTTTCACACACCATCAATGTCGTGAAATATTAGGTCTTGAGTTCTTCAAAATGATATTAAGAATATAATATTTCGATTTCATTTGATATCCAGAATTGAGCCCGTAAATCAAGGCGAAAACATAAATTTAAAAAAAAAAAAAAACAAGAAAATGAGTATTACCGTGACCGTTTCACGGATATGGACTCTTTTTTTTTTTTTTTTTTTTGTTTTTTGTTATTGTATATATATATATATATATATATATATATATATATATTATCCTAATTTTAAAAATATATAATAAATATATAATTTGACAAAAAAAATATCAAATATTTTTTAAATATTCAATTATAACAATACCAAAAATTAAATTAAAATAATTTTAAAATTTAAAATCTTCACACTAATAAAAATATTTAATATATAATAAATATACCATTCGTAAAAAAAATATCAGATATTTCCTAAATATTCAATTATAAAAATACCGAAAACTAAATTAAAAATTTTTAAAAAAATTAAAATTTTCGCGCTAATATAAATATTTTTTGCGTCTCACAATTACTGTTAAACCTATTATATATATCTTATCCTAATCCTAAAAATATCTAATATATAATAAATATACAATTCGCTAAACCAAATATCAAATATTTCCTAAATATTTAATTATAAAAACACCGAAAACTAAATTATTTCTAAAAATTATTTCTCTCTATTCAGCTTTTATGACTAATACACAAAATTTTTTCTACAGTAAAAAATTAATTTGTGTAAAATAACGTAAAATTACCCACGCTAATATATAGCCAACTACATTACAGCACGTGCCTTGCACGTGCCTTCCACTAGTATTTGATACAATTGTGTATATTGAATAATTTTATAACACGCGACACTCAAAAAGATAAAAGAAAAGAGAACACAAACAAAAACATTTAAAAGTAAAAGCTTACAATATTATTTCCAAATCTACATGAACACACACATATATTCATGGTATGTCGACTGTGTCACACATTGTTGAACCAAAAGTATGGTAGTTTATGTAATGGCTTGGTGCAGAGGAATGCCTTTTGCCTTTAGGCATACAGTTATCCACAGCTTTACTATGGAACACAGGTTTTTCTTCCCTCCGGTTTAAACGTCGTCATTTGATCATCAAGTTTTGACCCGGCCAGCAGCCTCGACTCGGCAACGACCATGGCTGTGATCTTTGGACCTTTCGTGGTAGTCACCGGAGGAGACACAATATCAGGAAGAAAATGAATATGGCAATGAAGAATGAAGGCGTAGGCATTTATTATTACTTTTTAAGTTTATATTTGATTTGCCTAATTTGCATGAAACTTTAGTTTATTTATATGAAGGAAAAGCCATTGAACGAAGAGGTACAATGCCTTAAATAAACTCGTGATCCCCCAGCTCATGACCTAGTTTTCCAGCACTAGTTAGTTGCGATGACAAGTTGACCTTCAAACTTTTGACCTAAATCACGTAATGAAGTCAAGCTGCAAGAAATTTTAATAGAAGAAGATGGATTTTTATTTTTTCGATGCAATGCTAGACAAGACTTATTGATCGGTTTAGTATTGCCTAGAGTTATCATAGAGATGATAAATGGAACGATCCCCTCACACAGGCTTGGGCTCGTTTTGAGACATGCCATAGACTGAGTCGAAAGCCAATTTTTTCACGAGCCAGCTCATTTTGGTCTCATGGATTGACTCATTTTTTTTTAGCTTGTTTTATTAATTTTCTAAAGAAAAACGAGTATGCCTTTGGACAACTCGGTTCTGTCCCTGAAGCCCCAAGCTAAAGAATCAAATCAAGCCAATTTTGTGAACACGAGCAGAGTTCAGACGTCTAAGGCCCGTTCTTGATCCGTTGTGATCCCTAAGTTATCAGCAAGCATGGCCATTTGACAAGTGGGTAAATCCAATACATCTAAGTGGACGTAGTTAGCTTACTCACATTTAGTCAAGTTAATCAATCAATGTATGACACGTTCGAAAGAATATTCACCCGTAACTTTTTGGCCTACACCTTCAAAAATCTTGTCACCTATATAATCTTGAAAAGATATGTGAGAATTAATCTCCTTTAAACCGTGGAATCCGGGCTCAGTTTTCACCTCAATCGACACCAAGAGAATCACAACCCACAACTCCAATCAATAGCACCCCCAAGTATGGTTGCTTATGTTTCACCCACTTAGAGACAACACAAGGAACCAAGAATCACAAAGAACTCAACCACAAAGGAAGAAGAAAGGGAGGCTGCTCAAGAGTTTTCTCACAGAGAAAATGGCGTGAATGGCGTGAAGAAGAGAAGGAGGCACACCCGGGTTTCCCTCAAATAGACAACGGGCCAAGCATATATGGTAAGTTAGGTTACGCTTAAAGGAGGCCCAAAAACTAGACAATGGCCCAGACCTTCACACAAATGGGTTGCTCAAGTGGGTAACCCATTATAGCCATCCAAATACACGGGTCGGGTCATGAGCAACTCTAATAAATTAGGCTGCTTCAAATGGCCCGAGCAAGATTGAAGTTGGGTCGTTCCTCTCTTAGTGTCGATGTACCGATCAGTCATTTTGGCTAAAGCCGACTGAATATTAAACCGAATTTACATCATCGCCCGGGATTATTGGGTATCAAAACCCAACAATCTCCACCTTGATTCCCAATAAACCTGCAAGCAAATAAAACACACAGTTTATATTTGCACAATCAAGGTAACCAATAAAATTGGTTTCACAGACCTTACCTCGTGTTTCCGTCCTGAAACACATACCATACCTGCTCCGTATACTCTCCAGGGCTAAGGTCAAGAACACCCAAGTAGAAACAGATAATTACAGTAAACAGTCAAGAGCAAATAAACATGCGATGAAGATATAACATAGGATAATACACATACAGATCTTTTTCAAACACGTTCACACAGAACAATAGATTCACACCAAGTTAATCAACACACGGTCAACACATATGCAACAAATGCATAAATGACCCCACGAAAAAGATCTCTCCACACTTATCCTATCCCATTCCGTGTTACTCTCACCTCGAGAACACATATCTCCTCTCATCGCTCCACCATGCTCACTAGACTAATCACTCAACTTATGTCTAACTGGTAAGTCACAATAGATCCTAAGTTCTTGGGATAATCCTTTATCACCACATCACTTCTCCCAAACTACGTGGATAATGGGGCTCCACCTAACAGAAGTGATAGAAGTGTCCTCTCTCACACTCCACCTGATCAGGGTCTCTTTCTGATAAAGGATTCTAGACATTTGATCACATCTCCACTCGTGATCCAAATGTCACACTCCACATCCCCGGTACAAAACCACAATGTACCCCTAGGCATCTATACTCCACCTCACCAATAGACATCAAACACACACACACACTGCTAATGCATCTTAACCCTACTATGCATGCAAACACATACACCAAGTATACGAGTCACATTGATTCATGCAATCACACACATCAAACACATTGAAAGTGTAACATATAACATGCAACAAAATCAAGTACTCACACACATGCAAAAAAGGATTACACACAGATGCAATGCAGTAACTAGGTTTACACTCAATAAACCCCACTAGGGTCATCACTCGACCCCATAGCCACATTCGCCTCATCTCTTATCCTACCCTTATGCTTATCCTTATTTTTGGGACAGTCCTTAATGAAGTGTCCAGTTCTACCACAACTATAACACCTTCTACCACTAGACTTGACCCATCCCTTACTCTTCTTCTTACCACCATCATCACTCGAGTCACTACTCGAATCACTATTATCTTGAGCTCTACCCAAATTCATTTGCTTAAATTTCATTCTACTCCTCATCAAGTGTAACTCACCATTCATCTTATCTTCTTTTTTTCAGCCTTAATTTCCATTTCTTTACTCTTAATGGAATCTATGACAATCTCAGGTGTTAAGGTGTCCCTACCATACTTAATGGCATTCTTAACCTCTCTATATGAATCAGGCATAGAGTTAAGCAGAATTATAGCTTTATAAGTTTCAGACACCTTTTCATTACAGTTAACAATATCTTGAACAAGTTTGTTAAAAAATATCCAAATTGTCATCAAGGTCCTTTGAAGGATTCATTTTAAAACTGAAAAAGCGTTCAAGCAGATATAACTTATTAGGAGTAGACTTAAGCAAATATAGACTTTCCAACTTTTCCCAAAGTTCTTTGGTGGTTTTTAATTTACCAACCTTTCTTAAAACTGCATCAGACAAGTGTAAAATAATAGAAGTATATGCCAGTTCGTCCAAATTCTCTTTTTCTACAGCAGTCAAGGTTTCAGAAAAAGAGTCATCAATAGCTTTAGAAACCTTTTGTTGAACAAGAATACCTTTCATTTTTTGTTGCCAAATAGAAAAATCTCCTTTTCCATTAAAGATACCCAATTCAAAGTAATGTGTCGACATCTTACCAAAAAATGCACAGAACACAAACTCAAAACTTGTAAAAGTCACAGGTCACACAGATTACACCAAGTAACAAGATTCCTATGGTTTCACAATAATACGCTATTCTAGAACCCCAGGATTCCGTGAGAATCACGTTCTCAGGTCAAGGGAAGAAACTAGAATAGGAGGCTCGGGTACAATTCTAAAATGATATGAGATAACGCAACAACGTTCAACAATTTAAGCTTACGACGATAAACAAATAATTTCACTTAGAAATTAAACAGGTAATCCTAGTTCTAGCAACACACAATGGTTACCAAGCAATGGCAACCCCCAAACCTATGTGATCACCCCACACGATGATCTGCTAGTGCGGTAATGTAAGGGTTTCAGCCAATTTACCAGAGCGGACCACTTCTGAGGTCCGTAAATCGGAGATGCGAATTTACTGCTTTAGGGCCGCAATCTTGGCCTAAAGTAATTCAGTAAATATTCAGAAGTTCCGAACGACGCTCCACCAAGGGCAAAATCGTCCAACTTTTTCTACAGTACCTGAAATCGAAAACTAAAAACACCAAAATGTTAGAAATATCAAAATGAAGATTCTGTCTCAAGGAACCTTCGCCTGAATCGGCCGGCGTGGGCCTCACGCGCCACCGCCGAATTTCCCACGCGCCGCCGCCGGTCGCCGGAGCTCAGACGCGCCGCACACCCAGGAGCGCCTCCGCCTGCACGACCCAACCCCGGTGTCCGTTTCCCCAAATTCGTTCTGGATTGGCCGAAAATCGAGTTTTTAGGTCCGGTTTTCGCACAGAAATCTGGACAGGTTCGATTTTCTGGTTTCTGCTTCGTTTTCTGCCGGTTTCTGGTCGGTTTTTGGCCGGAAATCCACCACCAACCTCGCTCTGATACCAATTGTGAGAATTAATCTCCTTTAAACCGTGGAATCCGGGCTCAGTTTTCACCTCAATCGACACCAAGAGAATCACAACCCACAACTCCAATCAATAGCACCCCCAAGTATGGTTGCTTATGTTTCACCCACTTAGAGACAACACAAGGAACCAAGAATCACAAAGAACTCAACCACAAAGGAAGAAGAAAGGGAGGCTGCTCAAGAGTTTTCTCACAGAGAGAATGGCGTGAATGGCGTGAAGAAGAGAAGGAGGCACACCCGGGTTTCCCTCAAATAGACAACGGGCCAAGCATATATGGTAAGTTAGGTTACGCTTAAAGGAGGCCCAAAAACTAGACAATGGCCCAGACCTTCACACAAATGGGTTGCTCAAGTGGGTAACCCATTATAGCCATCCAAATACACGGGTCGGGCCATGAGCAACTCTAATAAATTAGGCCGCTTCAAATGGCCCGAGCAAGATTGAAGTTGGGTCGTTCCTCTCTTAGTGTCGATGTACCGATCAGTCATTTTGGCTAAAGCCGACTGAATATTAAACCGAATTTACATCATCGCCCGGGATTATTGGGTATCAAAACCCAACAAGATATATCTTCCTACAAACTTTAATGTAAGTCTTTTTCTGCATTAAAAATTGATGTCATTATACGCGTACGTCTATCATTGTTGATATTTTCGTATTTTCATCTCTAATACTGATTTGAAATTGTTACACCTCAAATTTATGTGGAAGCCACGTAGGCATTGCCCAAGAATCGAGGGACGCTGGCTCACAACCTGCCCTTAAGTCTAATCGATTTTAAATGTAAACACTTTGATCAACTTGAAATTTGAAGGAAAAAAGGAACTTTATGAAAGTAGAGCTTACCAACCAACAAAAGAATCAAGATTGATTATTTCACATTTTTAAATTCAAAGTGCTTGGATTCGTACTACATAGTATCCCTACTTTCGGGGTCTTTTAATTTCTGGGATGGTAATCTCGTAACGACGATTTGTATGAGATTCAAGAATTTCATTGTTGTATATTTCATCCATGATGATCAAGGGTTTTGACATTATCTAACTCACTATCAAGTGGTAAGGTCCAAGACGTCAACGTGGAGGGAGTAGGTTTGCTTACATGAGTTTGCTCCTTTTAAGAGGAATTGCCTCTCTTCCGGAAAATCTAGTCACCTTAAAATCTCTCAAAGAATACCTACCAATTAGAGCAATTCTCACCTACAATATAAACATTTAAGTCCAGCGGTGATCTATCTTCGTATGGTAATACGTGTACGTCCATGATCTTATAAATAATTTTCGATTTTGGCTATAAAAAGTGTCAAAAACGATCATAAATAATGGAATGGATGAGAATAATCTGAGTGTACCGGTCTCTGAAAGCTTACCACAAGCACAACCCATATTGGGCCGTGGGCCACCCTGTTCCTTGATCTGGACAGTACTGGGCCCAGTTCTAGAGATATGATTTGGAACTAGACCTTAATCCAAATTTTAATTAATTTTTCATTAAAGAAAAAAAAAAACCAAGAATTTAAGTAAATGGTCTTGTGGGTCCAACATAGAGCAACCCGCAAATCGTCCTTAGCCGATGGTGTGTTGAGTTGTATGTATTTTTGTACGCATGCGAGCACATGTAGAGGATCAAAGTTCAAAATAAGAACAATGCTATACTTATTTATACTTTTTTACTAATTTCCTTACTTACTACTCACAATAAAGGGTAGGGACCACATTATAGGAATATTTTATTCACGCGGGACCCACATGTCATGTGAGTTGTGAGTAACTCATTTTGTACATGAGTTAGTATATATAGTTTAATCCTTAAAAATAAATTCATTCATATCGAGATTTGAACTCTAAAAAACATAATATTTGATAATTTCAACACTAGCGGATTTAGGGTAGCCCATGCTAGCCCCGGTCCACTTCTTGTAATTTAAAAAAAAAAAAAAAAAAATTGTTGATGCTGGATGCATCCCTGAATCTCAACCTTCTTTGTTTTCAGGTTATACATAGGTAAGGTAAGTTTGATATGTTGCTTAAAAAATGAATAATTTTTTTAAAAATAAAAATAAAGACATGATAAAATATTCATTAATTTTATGTTCATGCTCAGGTGTGCTGTTTTTACCCGCTTTTGGGTTATTTTACAAGGACTAAACCTTGGAGTCGTTATTAATTATTATCTAAATTTGAAATTTAAATTGTGGTATACACGTGTATTTCATTATGTGCATAATTAATTGGATTAATGTGAAACATGACGTACTAACATGATAGATAAAATGTAGAGGATAGGAGCATGACGGATAAGTACAGGAATAACAAATGGGTCGAGCTTGTGAGCCAAAGACGAGTGAAGTGAACCAAGCTCAATTTTTTTTCACGAGCTAGCTCGTCTTGAGCACGAATTGGCTTGTGTCCATACAAGTCAAAGGGCCAAATGGAGTCTTGATCGTGAACACGAGCCGAGCTTGAATGTTGAAGGGCATGTCCGAGCTGTCGACCAAATCCACCCAAGTATCTAAAATGCATAATCTTAAAAATTCTATTTGAGATTCCTAGTGCTGAGTTAAAATTAATAATATGCCACTAATCTAGTGAGCTTAGTCATTTGACAGTGGTTAAGTGCTTTTTGGATAAGTTTAATACGTAATTAACATTATTAAATATACCTAAAATCATATTATATGCCATCACTCATAATTTGACTTCTCCAAGCACTGAGGTGCCTGAACTTTACCTCTAAAGTTTGTTTTGTAATGGTCCATTGTAACCCCATCATAATATATTGCAATGGAGAAAGTGATGTAACCTTTCGATTTCTTATTGACTTATCGTTCTTGGTCTCGTTAATGAATCACAATCACGATATTAAGAATCGCACTTAAGATGCTCTATAACTATCTCCACTATTTCCAATACTTCACATATAACTTTGATGTTGAAAGTTAGAAACCCTAATTATATTTCATCGAAAGCAATCAATTCACATACAGGAATAAGAGACACGCATGATTTATAAAGATTACGCCTCTTTCCACTTCTGCAGTAATTCACTTTAATAAAAAGAAGTTTACGAGACAAAATTGCAAATCTTCTCTAACCTCTTTTTTATATAATTTTAATGATGATTCCTTATTTATAAAACAAATAGGGATAAAATCGAAATTTATAAGGACACATATTTCTAAACCAAAATTTACAAGGACACAGATTTCCAACTCCAAAGAGAGACAATAATTAAGCTCCACAATTTCATCTCACGCATGGGACCCACTAACGGATATATTTTCAATTAAAATTGGATTTTAATCTCTACCGAACAAGCTCATAATTTAATTATTAGCTGATAGACTTCCTAATTGAAAAATACATATACCTGGAGGAACCATTTGTTAATTAATCACTAAATTTGTGACAAGAACCAAAAGCGGGGACACATTATAAATTTATCAAGTCCTTGTCATCTACAACAATAATTGTACGAAAAGGAACTCATGTGAAATGTTACTATAACTTATAAATAAAAATTGTTGATAAAAATGATAATAAAATAATATATAACAAAAAGAAAAATAATCTCAGATGAAATTATATATTAAATTAATTATATAATTTGTTAATGAGAAATAATCTCATGCGAGATGAGACAATAAGTTAATATATGAATTGTTAATAAAAAAAATTCTCCTCCCAAACGAGATAATAAATTAAATTTATATATGTTAATTAAAACCAAGTTTTTTATTAGAGTGTACGTTCACATCATGATATGTGACGTTGGGGGGAGAGGACATTAACATTTTTTTATCACGTATAAAATACTTGTTGATAATGTGACAGCTCGAATAATTGTTACGATATTCTATGGACTCTATGATGATGTTCAATGGACAACTTCAACATGATCAATAATTCATTTGAAAAAACTTTGGGTTCATAAAATCAGGGTTCATCAACCTAAGTTTTTAGCACTTATATCTCAAGGAGCAATTATCGCGAGTCTTGACTTTTCAATTGCTTTTGGGCGGTAATAGTTTACAGGGACTTGATTGATATAAATTTAAGATTGGAGATTCATATATAACCCAAAATTATAGTTGATATCTCAAATGCTAAATTACTTGTAGGTTTGCAATTGTTCCAAAACACGACTCTTCACTCTTTTCTTTATTACTAGTGAAAGCACGTGCGATGTACGTGCATGCGTTATTTTCCTTGTGTATATTAGCGTTGAGACTGTATATGTATACTACAATAAATAGATGGAAATAAAGTTATGAATGACATGTAAATGAAGAAGAAATATTACATTCTTAATATCATTTTTAAGTAGTCACGCCTATTATTTCACGACGTTGATGGTGTGCGAAACGATCAATTGTAACAAATGTTGCGACGCTTCAAAGTAGGTCGTTTCAAACTAATATTTCAAACTAATATTTCGAGAATTTTGATAACAATCTAACTTTAAACATTCAAATGAAGTCGAAATATTATATTATTAATATCAAACGAAGACTAAATGATATAGAAGATTTATCGATTCGACCAATGTACAATCATTTAGAATTTTTTAAAGTTAGCTTGTTATCGAAATTCTCAAAATATTAGATTGAAACGACCTACTTTGATAGCCGTAACATTTGCCATGATTGACCATTTCGCACACATTTGTGAAATGATAGCCATGAATACTTCAAAATAATATTAAAAATGTAACATTTCGACTTCGTTTGATATTTCCTAATGAGCCCGAAAATGAAGAAAAAACATAAATTTTATTAAAAAGATAAGTTACACGTCTTTTTGAACACGCACGTTTGACGTTCGTTTAACTATTTTTTATATTCATTTAGATCATTCGATATATCTATAATATAGTTCTCGAAATGAATTTCGAGATAATATAGAAGATTTATCGATTCGACCAGCGTACAATTGTCTAGGAATTTTTAAAGTTAGCTTGTTATCGAAATTCTCGAAATATTAGTTCTACATTGACGCGCCGTAACATTTGCCACGATTGACCGTTTCGCACACCATCAACATCGTGAAATAATAGACCGTGAGTACTTCAAAATAATATTAAGAATGTAATATTTCGACTTCGTTTCATGTTCCGTAATGAGCTTGACAATGAAAACAAAAATATAAGTAATATATTCAAAAAGACGAGTTATACGTCTTTTTTAATACACGCGTTTGACGTCCGTTTAACTATTTTTGATATTCATTTAGATTATTCGATATATCTGTGATATAGTTCTCGAAATGAGTTTCGAGAGAATATAGAAGATTTATGGATTCGGTTAGCGTAGAATCGTCGAAAAATTTGTAAACTTAGTTTGTTATCGAAATTTTTCGAAATATTAGTTTGGAACGAGGTACTTCGAAGTAACGTAACTTTCGCTACGACTGGCCGTTTCACACACGATTAACGTCGTGAAATATTAGGCATTGAGTTCTTCAAAATGATATTAAAAATGTAATATTTCGACTTCGTTTGATATCCCAAATTAAGCACATAAATGAAGGCGAAAACATAAGTTTAAAAAAAAAAAAAAAAAAAAAAAAATATTAATGGTTTTGCATGTCTCGCACATCTCGCACTGTGCGAGACATGCACCAACATGTCTCGCACTGTGCGAGGCAGTGTCTCGCACAGTGCGAGACAAATTTTTTTTTTTTTTTTTTGTTTTTTTTTTTTAATGACACTCAAATTTTTTTTTTTTTTTTTTTTTTGTTTATTACAAAAATCGTATAGAGAAAATAAAAATTAAATAATTTTTTTTTTTTTTTTTTAAAGTAGGATATAGACTTTTTTTTTTTTTTTAAATAGGATACAGCAAAAAATAAAAAAAAAACTCAAAACCATGCGACATCGTTTTGGACGATAGTTTCTACAGTAAATTCACCTTTCACTCTTTTAATATATGTTAGATATATATATATACATTTTTTTTTTTCGAATTGAACTTGGATTCTTGAGAATTTCCAAAGCCAATTATGGATTCCAGTTTACATGGTAGACAAATGGAACGATTTTCACTTATTGAAATTCATATCCAATTGACATCTACTATTCAAACTTATATAATGTGAGAATGAAAAAAATAAGGAAAAAAATTTAGTCAATTTCTAACTTATATAATGTGCACAAATGCTACTAAATTAAGAAAAAAGATAAATAAATTTATTTTACACGTACATAATCTCAAATTTAATCTACGAAAACAAATGCATTTGATATTTATAAGGAATCTATTCGCTACAATACTTTCTCTTTTGAACCATGTACATGGTACTTGAATAAACTTGAACACTATAATGATATGAGATTATACTATATACAAAGTGCACGATATATGAAATTTGTTTTACTGTGAATTGTAATTAATTGTGTTTGATTGATATAATTTTTCACCTGATGCGTTTGTCTTTATTTTTCATGAAAATTATCAATTAAAGGGATAAAAAATTTTACAATTGGGGATAGAATTTGTTTAAATTGCCAAAAAATTAATAATTAAAAATGATTTTTTTTTTTGACTTTGTTTTCCATCGAAATTGTCACTCAAATTGATAATTTTTTTTTTTTTTTTTTTTACATTTGAGGATAAAATTTATTTGCATTGTAAAAAAAATGTGGAAAATGAATTCCCACCAAAAATGTGGGAATCTATTTTCAACAAAAACAGAGAAAAGACATTCACATGCTCTAAACAAAGAAAGGAAAGTGCCAAGAAAAATTGACATATCAAACAGTCATAAAGTGAAAGTCCATGAAAAAGAAAGGCTATCAAACATGTCCTAATAGGTTATAGAGTTTCCATATCTGGATAAACTTTTTTCATAATATTTATTTTTCATGTCACGTCAGCAAGAAAGTGTCCGGCCAATGTTGCATTGGAGATAAATTTTTGTAGACATTGTCTATTTTTTCTTTCCCCATTTTTTCATGTAATCCATGCTAATATTGGAGATGGGATGAATCAGTGACCATCATCCCCAGCCCTCTGGGATTTTTGACGGACGGAGCGGGGATTAAAAATTTCAATTTGCTGCCCAGTTTAATTATTATTTATTTTTTTGATATTCTTTTTGTTTAAATATGATTTAAATTGAAAAAAATATAAAAATATAAAGATTCTAAGCAAGTTCGGGAAGGAATCATGATCCCCACCCCCTACTTCATTTACTATACAGGGTGGGTTGGGGACAATAGTTTCAAATTAAAATCTGATTTTAATCTAAGTCAAAGTTAAACAATCAATATCAACCGCATCTTTTTTAAGTCCCACAACTTTTTAACCACACATTTCAAAAACTTCTATCACAATCTACTAAAAATCTGAATTTAATTTTTACCAAACACCCTCTAAATTTTCAAATTCTTTCAAATTAGAACATGTACTTTCAGAAACATTATTCAAAAAATTTCAGAAGCAATGTTTTCTTTTTTAGAAGTCCTGTAAAAAAAAGAGCCCTAATTTTCTCTTAGTCATATCGAACTGTTTTAACTCTCTTTTGAACCATGCACATGGTACTTGAATAAATTTGAACACTATAGGTATGAGATTATTCTATATACAAAGTGCACGATACCTAAACCCTAAAAAAATTAAATTTGTCCAATCATACTCCCATTACTTTAGTGTTGTCTCCAATTAGAATGTTGGATCTAGTCATTCAATATCTTGGCCACAATTTTCATGTTGGACATTAGGATGTGAAAAGGATCAAATTATATAATATACACACACACACACACTATGGCTATGTCTTTGTCCAGCATATTGGCAAAGCATGAACAAGTTGCTTAGCAAGTGACAGATAATTATAATATAATTCTCGCATGTTACTAAAAAGATTATTAATTACTTTGCACAAGGTTTTTGGACATATAATAATAAAATTGTCTCTTGGAAGCAATGATTTACTAAGCCACAATGGATTAGAGAGGTCAATAATCTTTCCACTAATTGAAGTGATGAAATTCTACAACTTGATATCGCTTTTGAAATTATGACATCTTTGCTTTGGATTAATAATATTAAAGAAAATTAAGTCTCTGTTTGATTTCCATTTTTCTCAAAATTCATTTTTCACTTTTCTTTTTCCAACCACACATTCTTCAATAAAATAATATTACACGCAAACTCAAAACTTTTCCATATTTTTTAACCACATATTATTTATCAATCAACTATTCAAAATGCATTATTTCCCCCAAAATGAGAATCAAATAGAGTCTAAAGAAAATTCTGTTATTTGTTCGGTATTATGTATGAAATATGTAATTGTTTTTTTAAATCACAAATTAATTTTCGAAACCAAATAGGGATGTTAAAAGAAATATATTTTTAATAGAAACAGAAAATAAATACATAAAGGATTTTTTTTTTTGGGGAAATTTCTCAAGTGTGTATAGATGATAAACCAAAATAAAAGTTATCTAAAAGAATTGCACAAGAAGTCCCTAACTACGGCCTTTGTAGTAGATAGATCCTAATCATTAAGGTTTAGCATTTAAGTCCCTATCTTTTGCATTCTACAGCAGTTTGGTCCCCCAATAGAGGATTCCTATCTACTTAAAACAGTTTAATATTGGTCTTACAATTCTTACTTCATAGCCAATTGAAAACTTATATACAATTTGTGCGTCATTTTTCAGAGAAGAATGTCTGCAACAGAAAATGAAAAGGTACATAAAATCATACCACATTAATTCATGCAACTGATTGACTGTCCTCATCCTAAACATTCTATATAACCATAGTAATCCCTCTCTAGCCATCGAATCACCTAAAATTTTAAGTATTTCTTCAACATACTACTCATTTGTAAACCTTGTTCATTTTTTCGTTAAAGAACTGACACGTGTAACATATTTTTTATATCCTATAATGATATGACGTTAATCAACTCATCTGTATAATTTATTTAAATGCTGTCATCACCAAGTTATGTTTCTTTGTTTGTGTATTTGTATCAGTTGAGAAGGCGAAGTTTTTTGCGAATCTTTCAAGATTCAAGATTTACATGTGTAAAGGTACAGGCTTTTGGGCAGATTCCAATATGGAAAACCCGATTCTTGTCTTAAATTTTGGAAACTCCAAACCAAGTAGAATTATTCTCGTGGTTGTCCACGTGCTATATACAGCCACCATTAGCCCATCTTTTCAGACAATATTTGATTGAATTTCCTTTCTCAATTTATATTTGCATGTAGAGATAGCTATATGCATATGATTTTTCAGTTTCTTTTTGGACTTCCTTTCTTGGTAATTTTCTTGATGTTCCTTTAATATCAGTAATTTCGAAGATAGAAAGCAAATGAAGAACTCAGTATCTGAAAAGAGTTTGTACATAGAGAGTGACGAAGAGGATGAGGAGAAGGCATATGATGAAGGTGGAGTTGCAGAAGATGGGAATGATTCCGATTTCTCCAATTACTCCAATGATAATAAGAATAGCCACCAAAGCAAGCCCAGTTCATACAATACCTCTTGGCCTCAAAGTTACAGGTATGCTTAATGCTTATTTATATACACACACGTGCGCGAGTCGGTGTTGACAGCAATTCTTATGACATGAATCTTGATAATACAAGCATATGTGCGTGTATGTATTGGTGGAGATGATGGGATCTTCTTTTATCTTGTTTCACTTTAACGATTAAAGAAACACAGTCAGTCTTTATTTTTGTTGTGATTTGATTTGTGCAACATCAGTGATGAATAATACGTAATCAATGAAGGAAGAAAATAAACATAGATCTACGTGGTTCGATAATTTGCCTACATCCATGGGAGCGAAGCGGCTACGATTTGTATTATGTATGAATAATAATGTTATGTATATACACACACACGAACCCTGACTCATACAAGACTTTAGGGCCCATAATCCCAAAAATAATTATTCCAGTAAACAAGTATTCCATTCTATATGAGTCACGTATAACAACAATTTTACTGTATTTTCTTGTCTGTTTTATGCTAGATTTCATGATTTCTATGGTGTCAATGATGATTATTGACTGTCAAATTTAAGCTCTACATGAACTTTTTTTTTTTTTGCAGTACTAAACATTCATATAAGCAATCACCGGTCCTAGACAATGAAAATTTGTTTATTGCTTTTAATTTTTACTTTTAGTATAATTAATTTGCTCTTTGTGATTTGAAGACTGGATGAATTTGATTTGTTAATTACTTGTTGAAGGATATATGATAACTTAAGTTGAACCATTTTCTTTACATACTCCTGGTCGTCTCAAAGAGACGGAAATATTGGTATCAACGATGAAAAGTAAAGAAGATCGGCTAGAGACTTAACTCGAATGCATAAATGTTGTCCAGATATCAGAACAACTCCTATATAATTGATTATAAATCATGTTGAAATGTTCATTTCTTATCTTTAATTTCTTTCATATCTACCTCCAAATACTAAATATGTTGAAAATAATTGTTGCAGGCAATCAATTGATCTGTACAGTAGTGTTCCATCTCCGAGTCTTAACTTTCTCGGGACACCATCTTTGCCTAAAAGCTCGTACCTTTCCTCATCCCTTACAAGGAGACATACGCCAGAGATATTACCTTCTCTGGATAAACCGCTCTTATCTGAACCAGAGGATGCGAGATTACCTCAACGACGTAGTTCCCATTCTCTATTGCCTCCTATACCGTCAAAGAAGCCGGGAATAAAGAAAGTGAGTCCCGAGGAAAAAGAGTCCAAGGTCACAGATGAATTTTCAAATTCTCGCCAGAGCTCATACGGCCAAGCAGTTTTAAATGGTATGTTTTTTTAATCTGGTCTTGATTTAATGTGCAGATAGTTTGTTTACAATGCTTGGTACGCAATATTGGTCAAAGACTAAAAGCTAAAATGGATGAAATTTTAACATAATTTTCTCCCATAGTACTGTTTAGTGCCTATACAGTCCACATTACCGAACAAACTTCAATAGCGTGACATATGATGGTCTTACATAGGCATGAATGTTCTATGTGGAGTTGGAGTCCTTTCTACTCCATATGCTGTCAAAGAGGGAGGTTGGCTCGGCCTTTCTATATTATTGATTTTCGCTGTGCTTTCTTACTACACCGGTATTCTCTTACGATATTGCTTGGACAGTCAACCTGGGATAGAAACATACCCGGATATTGGCCAGGCTGCCTTCGGTAGAGTGGGACGTATTGTAATATCAGTAAGTCTTGTCACTTCCTCAATATTTTTTCTTCATTACAATTTCAGAATTTAATTCTTCGCTTGGTTATTATCCGTAAGATTTATTAATGATAAGGCATTTTTACTTATCGAATTAAGAGAAAATCAACGAGCATTAACTATTTGCTAATGCTTCTTTTATATTGTATGTTGTTTGTGCAGATAATTTTATACGTTGAGTTATACGTAAGTCTTCTTCTCGACTCTTGAATTGAACCTCCAGCAATCAGTTTTCATCACCATTACTCCTTTGAACTCATTAGTCAATTTCTCAAATTATGTGTTTTGGCCTCTGCTTCTAAATCTGCTTCAGGCTTGTTGCATCGAATTCATTATTTTGGAGAGCGATAACTTGTCGTCTTTATTTCCAAATGCACATTTAAGCATTGGAGGATTCAAATTAAACTCAGCCCATTTCTTTGCATTGATGACCGCGCCCTGGTCATACTTCCAACTGTTTGGTTGCGCGACCTGAGTATTCTTAGCTATATATCCGGTGAGTCCATTCACATTTAGATGATCATAAAAAGAATTTAAAATATTGTTCATTATACTGTCCAATTTCGTCCAATATTGCATACAAATATGAACTTCGTGTATAATATCAAGATGGTGTTCAATATTTTCAGCTGGAGGAGTAATTGCATCAGTGTTGGTGGTTGCTTGCTTGTTCTGGGTTGGCTTAGTGGATCAAGTTGGCTTTCAGACTAATGGAACGATGCTGAACCTTTCCACTCTTCCGGTTTCTATTGGTCTTTATGGTTATTGCTACTCGGGTCATGCTGTTTTTCCCAATATCTATACATCAATGGAAAAACCAAACCAGTATCCCGCAGTCCTCCTAACAAGGTAAAGCCAAATAGTGCAGTCCTCCTATCCCATTTCTATTGGCCTCTACTGTCAGGTACTTGTCTACTCGCCTTTTTTTAAACCCGAGGCAGTAACCATTGCAGTTTTGGCATCTGCACTTTGCTGTATACTGGAGTTGCTGTACTGGGATACACTATGTTCGGAGAATCAACGAAATCACAGTTCACCCTCAACATGCCCCAAGATTTAGTTGCATCTAAAATTGCTGTTTGGACGACAGTAAGTCAAGAATCTCTTGCAGGAGAGGTTTCTTTTCATTGTTACTTTAAGCAAATGTTTCTTAAGTACTAGTAGACAGGTTTGGACAGTAGTAAGAACAAAATTTTAGTTTTTTTTCTTGTTTAATACTATCCAGTCATATTCAGTATTACGTACCAAACATGCACTGTAAACCAAGTAAACCGTATCATAGTTTACATTATGTTAAAAACTTTATGCTTTTAATTAACTTGTGTTTCTGCTTATTCTTTTGCAGGTAGTCAATCCATTTACAAAATATCCTTTTACTGATTCAACGTGTTCGAATATTATGAGGGTCGAGCATTCTCGTTTCTCATCACACTTTCGACAAGAAAATGATAAAAGTAAACAACTTTAGATCCAATAATTGGAAACCGAAGAAAGAGAATAGTTTCATCCTTAATTAGATATACATATGCATTAACAATGTCTCCAGTGGCAATGAGTCTGGAAGAACTGATACCTCCAAATCACAAAAAGTCTCATATATATTCTATAATCATAAGAACTGCATTGGTAATGTCTACATTGCTTGTTGCTCTCAGTATCCCCTTCTTCGGTAAGCTCTCGTTGTCCGACCTTTGCACGCCTTCTCGACTATGAATATTTCTAGACACTTTTAGCTGGTTCATGTTCGTGGACAAAGTTTCTCCTTGTCCACATTCTTTAATACACGTTCATTTTTGTTATACAGGCCTAGTGATGGCATTCATTGGATCTTTACTCACAATGCTAGTAGTAAGTTTTCTAATTTTTTTTTGTTCAATTATTTTTCCTAGTTTTATATTGTTTCTTGTTACAAAATAACGTCGTTATTCCTCGTATGGATACAAATGTTGTATTAAGTCAAGTCTCTTTTTCAGACATTGATTCTTCCATGTGCATGTTATCTCAGCATCTCAAGGGGTAAAATAAACCTCTTTAAGGTAAAATCAAGTTCTGTCATTTTCTATGATCAAACTGTCCGTTTAGTATTTCCTAATATTTTTGTTTCATTTTTCGCAGGGCTCCATCTGCATCTTGATCATCGTAGTTGGCGTCATAGCATCGGGTTTTGGAACCTATTCAGCCCTCTCTAAAATTATCAAGAACTTAAGTTGATCTTTTCGCGTAAAAGTGTCTTTGTTTCTTGATATTTAAAGAGTTTTACACAGTACATGTTTTAGTGAAGACAATATGTATCCTAGTGAATGACGCATGTATTTTAGCCTTCTTCGACATCAAGTTAGCTTATCAGTTCTTATGCCATAGAAGACTGATATTCACGGTTTCTCTTTTTAACAGTTTTAATTTTCGATGATGTTTTTATCAAATCAAACGCTCAGACATGGGAATGGACTAATTCCAATTTTGTGACTATTATTTGATGTGATGAGTAGTCTCACTAGGTGTGAAGGAAATCTTCGCGCCTGTGTCATTTATTACAGGTTTGAACCCTCCAAAAAAAAAAAAAGTCAAAAAACTATGAAAAATATGCTGCCTACTTGAATCTTAAAAGTAGCCAAGTTCACAAATGTACACCTGCTAAAAAATATGCACATCATTTAATAAAAGAATAAATGTATGAATTACATCAGAACTGTATGTACAAGACAAGCTAATAATCAGCCAATCAGGCTTTCCACCACTTCTTCTTTCTCTTGCTTCCCAATACAGAAAATTCTGCAAAACAAAAGCAACATTTAGGAATACAAACTGAATCCAACCAATTAAACGCCCATTACCTTCCGAATATTCCATATAAGATATGCCTTTACTTTCACTCTCTACTGAACTGACTCTTTCTCTCCTTTTGCCTTCATCGGCATTTCCTCCTATAAGATACTCTATTTATTAAAAGAAAAGAAAAGAAAAGAAAAGATGTAATAGCATGAACCGGAAGAAAAATAAAGACAGAATAATCATTTACCTTCTTGCGGATAAATAGAGTTATAGTGCACTTCCGCCCAGAAGCTCAAAAATATCACTGCATCGATCGGAGGTAGTGATTAGTACTTAACAAATGCCTGGAAATTTTCATTAAGACTGGAACATTAAAGGGTGAAATAAACTCGCAAAAAAAAAAAAAAAAAAAACTTACTTCTATTTGACTTTGGAGTATGTGGAAAACAGGTATCCCTAAACGAAGTAATGACAAATATTTTGACGCCATACTGTCACAAAATAAGAACCATTCACTAATTATTAGCCGATTGTAAATCGGAAATTTAGTGTCCACAATAGCCCCAGTTGGAAAAAATAGATCACAGACATCCTGTAACAAAAATTCGAAGTGAAGTGTAGAAAGAGCATATATAGGGCATAAGAAAACAGTCATTTCTAAGTAAGCTTTAAGGTGGGATAATATCACTTGCTCGAGTTAATTCCATCTGAGGTGTCTCACTTATAAACAAAATTCCACTTCAGTAAAGCAATAGAGAGAAAGGGAAGGAAATAATCATACAGTGTCTGCAGCAGCCTGCAATGTGACATGATCCCCCCATTCGCCTGTCCTATAATCACGTGAAATTGATTAGCCCCTGTTTGATTCCAATTAAATTACATTACATTTTTCTCTCTCTTATTTTCAACCAAACAGTCTTCAATAAAATAATATTACATGTCAACCGTAAATTTTTCCATCTTTTTCAACCACTCATTTTTCAAAAAAACACTATTCTTTCCATTTTCATTTCCAAAAATGGGGGCCAAACTATAAGTAAATACAGTCTACTGAAGAGGAAGCATAAATGCCAAGAAAGATGCAAAATGGAACTGTACTTGCTCATTTTCTTCTAGTCGTCGTCGTAAGCCATTGGAACATAATTTTCATACAGCTCTCGATAGGACATCAGCTGATGATTGGCACGTAGAAACAATGAAAAATTATAATGTGAATAGATGTATTGCATTGAAAAGAATGAAACGAATTAGATGCCAAGAAGATATCAAAACGCTCATAAACCTGGTAGAAAACTTGTTCTCTCACTATTGGGAGTACGATATATTTGATCTGATAATGAACGAAACTGCAGAAAAGACAGCTAGAATCGTAAGCCGTAGGTTCAACAAGAAGTATCCAAAAATCACCCAAAGTCACTTGAACTAAAAAATATTTATTAATATGTAACCTATCAACTACAATTGCCTTCAAATTGGAAATGATGACTAAATATTTTGTTATAAAATTTGGATCCAGTGAGAATGTGCAGGAATCAACCTGGCAATTACCATCCCCTGAAATTTTTCGTTCAACCAGGTCATATAACTCCAATCTGTTGAAAACAAAACAAATAAAATAATCGAGTAAATACACTACAGTTCATGAGAAAGTACCAATCAGTTAAAAATTTCATGATACACTCTTCAGAACACAGTCAAACAAAAAAAAAATATATGAAAAGCTTTTCGTCGACAAAACTGGAAATGGCCACTTAAAAGTAAAATTAATAAAAATACAAAACTAAAACCACTTTGAGAGCACAAGCTCATTGCCATATCCATTAAATTATAAGATCTTCGAACATTTTTCATAGATAAAAATCGATAGTTTTTTAACCTTTTTTCACTATGAAGATAAAATCCTGTTCACCTAATAAGATGGGCCCACATAATGGGAATTCTATTGTATATGAACGCAAAGTAATCTATGAAACAGCTAAGTAACAAAATGGAAAAGAGATGATTTCAAATAAACCTGGTGAGTAGCCTTTCATGATCTGACATGGCATCATCAGCTGACGGAATTTCTCCATTAATTTTAGGAAAATGCTGCATTCAAGACAAGCAAAATAATAAAAGCCAATTTCAATATAAATTATAGAATTATAACAACTGATCATCCTTAGTCGACGTGCAGTAGGACATAATCCGCCACTACAGCAACAGGGCAAGCTTAATTATCTTAGAGGAGCTTTGCTCATTAATCGGAAGAGGAATAAGGTGAACTTACAGGTACTGGAATCATCTCATTCAGTCTTCTTCCTAATTCACTGTCAAGGGTGGATTCTTGGTTACTATTGTAATCTGCAGACAAGGGAAATAAACTGAAAAACAAGTAAAATCATACGTGTCCAACAAAATGAAATCTGGAGCTTTTCCCTAACCATAATAAAATTGCCTCCTTGAAGTATCAGACCAATCCTGAGAAAAGAACAGACGCTTGCTGATCTTGATCTTCAGCACATGTAAATCCCGATGCCTCAGCAGTTCTAAGTCTTGATAACTCTTCCTGAGGAGCATGAGCAATTACTTCATCATTCTCCAAAACGGAGTCTGTTTTGTCACAACAATCTTCCTCCACACAATCAATTCGAGACATGTCCATGTCATAACAAGTAATAATTTTAGTAGAACCACCACTCATTGGAGAGCAATCTATAAGGTGATGGCCCCACCGAACAATATCAGGATCAAACTGGTGCGTGGTCATCTTCTTATAATAGATTTAAAGAACACTTCGGAATAAATTTAACCAAACACTTTTCTTGTACTAAAATATCTCTTGTAGGCTGGCTGTTATCGAAATACCTTACTGCAAGAAAACACAGTTTAAATTCAGAAAATACGTTCATATTTGTAATATCGAAGCAAACGAAATGATAAATAAAGCCCTTTTGGATTGAATGGTCAAAAATTCAAGTTTACGTTCAGTATGCATAAATAAAATCACTGCTGAATTGATCGCTCTCTGCTTTACCTAAATGTACTAAAAGAAATCGATCCTCTGGACTCATCCTAACACTGAGAAATAAAACTTAAGAATCGAATAAATTTTATCCTAAACCTCAAAAATTATAAAAACTTCCCCAAAAAAATCGTTTATATTCTTGTATACACATATGTATTTACTGACCTTTGAACTAGAAGCCCAGACGTCTTTCCCTTACAAAAAGCTACGGTGTTTTACTTTGGAATCAAGAAAAAATTGAACCAGTGAGGTGATAAGACGCCGACGTTTGGTAGCATAAATGTGAAGATTGAGAAGGACAAACCGTAGGCGTTAGGCCGCGAAAATCATGAGGAGGCGCCACCATCGTTTTTTTCTTGAAAATTCGTTATGTGGGACCCGTATTAGGAACAAGATTCTGCCAGGAGTTTGGATTCAAAGATTTTTGCAGAGGCGCCACCATCGGCTGTGACCGCGTTCCGTTCTATGCAATTTTGTGGTTTTGATTTAATTATTTAAGAAAATATTCTTCCTTGTTCTTTGAGAAATGGTTAGAATATTGGAGCATAAATCTAAAGAATTCTAAAACTATTATCAGATTTACTAGAATACGAAAACCAATTCTATCGCAACACTATCAAAGATTGTGAAAAATAAGTTTGAAACATTATGCTGGGATACATTTTTGTTGGAAAAATATGATTTTAATTATATTGTGGACCAACAACAATGTAATAATTTTGTAAAATTAATAAAAGACTTATTCCACTTGTACTGAAATGGAATCACATAATTTTACCAGAAATCTCACATGTGTGAGCCCCGTGTGATGATAAAAATGCCAAAATCCCTCACTCACCTCTTATTGTGAGTTACCTGTAGCAATTGCTTGAAATACCTTCTGTACACTCAACATGACTTTTAATAAAATGCATAGATGTTTCAAGAATTACCTTCGTAGGGTTCTTTACAAAAATTTCTTTGCGTCGATCTTCTTTTACTCCACCTTCAAGCTATTTGGCCTTCTTCGATCTTCAAGAACTCAAACTTGTAAAGAAATTATGTGTGTAACAAAAATTAAACCACAGTATATGTGAATATTTATAATATGAATATTACTTGGATAAGGAAAAATTACTATCCTGAAAGGACCATTTCTTTTGTTTGCCCAAGGCAAGTTTTATAATATTTGGACAAGGAAACTTTCATAAAAAGATCAATCCCGCATCAGAAACATGGATTAAATCCAAGTTTTAAATCTCGACTGACGTGGCACAATTTAAAACACAAACATTAAAGAATAAAAAATTGAACACTTGGGTTTGTCAACCCACAGCCACAGAATTCAAATCCCTGTTTTTTTTTCTTCTAGATTTTAACCCTGTTTGAGAAGCTTAACTGTAAAAAAATTGTTCCTCTTAATTCTAATCAAAATCAAACTCAAACTCTTTCATGTATATGGCACATAAGTGACACATCCTGATTTATTAATAAAATTTACTATCGGTTAATAATTTATTATAATCCTTATATCTTATTGTAGTTCTTATTTTGAACTACAATAAGACCAAATTAAACTAAACTCCAATAAATTAATATTGTCATGATCGACTCTTAAACGTTCGAGATCATTTATTAATTTCATTGTTTTTCTCTAAAAATAAAAAGATTGCACTCACAGGCTAATTGAAATTACTGAATTTATATAAATACAATAATTATATCATTTAACTTATTGTTTTTACATATTATTCAGTAGATCACGTCGAATATTTGAAACAAGGTAAAATGACAAAATGCCGCTTTCCAAATATACATTAACCCCAAATCTTATTTTCTATCCAAGAGGCCCATGCGATCACATCACAACATTAATTTGAAGTCAATATCGAATGACTGGGTTCAAATTTAACTATTTGTTAAAATTTCACGTCAACTGATTACAGTGCCTAGGACCAATTTATATATTGTGGGCAAATCTCACCTTACAAGCCGGTTTTGTTGAGTGGAGTTAGGCCCAATATCTCTAAGATGGTATCAGAGTCAGGCTCAGTTTCGATGTTGGGTCCCCAATATCAATTTCCACAGTTATATGGCAAAGTCCACGCTATGCGTGAGGGGGTGTGTTAAAATTCCACATCGACTAATTACAGTGTCTAGGACCAATTTATATAGTGTGGGCAAACCTCACTTTGCAAGCCGATTTTGTACCATCTTAGAGATATTGTGTCTAACTTCACTCAATAAAATCGACTTGTAAGGTGAGATTTGCCCACACTATATAAATTGATCCTAGGTACTGTAATCAGTCGATGTGAGATTTTAACACTATCCACTAAAAAATTCCTTGAGATCGTGATCAAACCAATTATATATATTTACTAGTCACTTCATTCTATGTTAAATTGTTAATATTTTCCCTCCCGACTCATTCCATAGTAATGCTACTCTTACAACTTTTTTTTACAACTTTCTCTTACAATCACTCACATGGAGAGGGGGCCCACAGTGAATAAAAAAATTTACTGTGAGTGATTGTAAGAGAAAGTTGTAAAAAAAAGTTGTAAGAGTAGCATTACCCAACATATTTTCTCCATGTTTGGCCCCATTAAATTAAAATTTATTTTTTCTATCTTTCTATCAATTACACATTCTTCAATAAAATAATATTACACATAAATCTAAAAACTTTTCCTTCTTTTTCAACCACACATTTTCCAAAAAATTACTATTCCTCTTATTAAAATGTTGAATAATGGAATCCAAACAGGGGCTTTGACATGTTTGGTGAGTAGAATTGACAATATTGTACAATATTTTGAAAAATAACCGAAACATTTTCAAATTTGAAAACAACCTTCAAGCACACAAATATGTACATTTTTTAAAAAAATATTTTATCTTAGCCAGACAAGTGACGACACGTATCATGCAATTTCTCATTCATGTTATAGGTGACTAGGTGTGAAAACATGTTGAGGGTAGCTCGTACCATGTCAGGAATAAATTAGTTCGACCTGTTTACAGCTCAGTTGAGAGTAAAATTTCACAACTAATGTTAATCTCCGTAATTTAAGGGTGACAAACAGGTCGAGCCCTTCCCAGCTCTTGTGCTCGATTCGTCCCATGAACAGCTTGGACTTGATGTGAGACGAGCTGTTGATCTAGCTTATATTAATTTTTAATGAGCCAAAAGGCCTCTCGAGCCAGCTCGTTTGAGCTAGTGGGCACGAGCTCACAAGCCAGATTGTTTGGGTTAATGGGCTAGTTCATTTTTTCCTTATTTTGTGGAATCGTTTTATTAATTTTTTTAGAAATTGGTAATTTTGAATGACTCGACTCGTTTGGACTCAAGGACGGCTCAGCTCGTGAGGCCCACAGGCCAAGGACCGAGCTCGGCTCGTATCCACTCTCATTATCACTCTAATGTCACCTATATTAAATAGCATTACTCCAATTTCACTACTATTATTACGAAGTACTAATATCTAGCCACCACCAATAAGATGCGAAAGTCATTAAATGTTCAGATATTAATACAGTATACAACGATCCATAATGCAAATTAATTAGAGAGGATTTTCTAGTGATGGGGACAAAATGTGATCAAATAGCTTCCACCAGTGCAAGTGGCAATGCTGGTTGGATCATCATAAGCATAAGAATAAGCCTTGGGACAAGCCGTCTTGAAAATTCTTGAATATGCAGTTGGCTTACAAGATTGTGGGTTCCCAAAATTTCCAGTGCAACAATATCTTGGTGAATTGAATGCAGAACAAGCACTCTTGCAAGCCACCACTCTCTTCTTGTCGTGAGATCGAACCTGAAGCCCCGCCGGACACATCGTGTTCAGGTCACTCACGCACCCAGCATAGCTACATTTCCCTGCCAGTACATATATATTCTCTCAAGTTCAGTTTCCAAAACAAATTAAACATTAGAAATATCAGTATCATACCTGAGCCTCGGAATGGTGTAATGGCTATAGCAAGATTGTACCCATCAACAAGGCTGACATCGTAGAAATCCTGATCATTACTAAGTGTGATCTCAGCAAGGGTGGCTGGAGGGGCCCCGCCAATACCATTACAGAAGAGAGCACCACCACAATCCCCGGTGGCGCAGCGGCCGCGCCCTGTGGCATCAAAAGAACAGCCGTGGCGGCCCCAGATGCGACCGGACCACCCAGTGGGGAGTTGGAGAGTATAAGCCTTGTTTGTTGGCAACTTGAAGCCACCACGGGCAAGAATGGGCTTACCAGCACTCGGTTGGATGCCTGGCCAAACAGGGTGGCTGCACTTGTTGTACAGTATCATTTTTGTGGCTGAGACCTCTACTGGATTGTATTTGTGCCATTTTCAGCACAAGAAGAAATTCACATTAAGTTATTCAAATGTATTTGAAAAATAAAAATCTGATTTGCACGTGACTTGGCGTGTCAAAGACGAGATTTAAGTAAATACATTTGACCTCAAGCTTTTGTTATTGGTTATCAGCATTGAAAAATTCACAAAAAGGGAAATGAACTACAATGTAGAAAGAAGAAGAGTACCTGAAATTTGGACAATGGTGAAGGAGAGTAGTAGCAACGAAATAAAAGGCCTGAGAAGGATTTCCATGGCTGAAGAGCACTCAATTTATTTCTCTCTGTGTAGTGAGTTTGATGTGCTTATATAGCAAAAAAATCCAATAGGGTTACTACTTACTGGAATTTCTCATCAATTGATAAAGTTAACTCTTTTGGACTACAGTGAATAAAAATACAGCTGGCAAGTGGGCCTTATCAAATGAACGGGCTAAAGCCTAAACGAGTTATGCTATACTTACAAATAAAGTGTATAAAGTTGGATTACAAAATTAAATCTACACCAATCATTTTAAAAACAAATTTTTAAATTATTTAAAATCAACAGTTTGAATTTTGCCACACACTGTCACTCTACTTTTGTAACTCATCTTTGTACAAAAAGCATTCTCCTAAACTTTGACATGTTCACGTATATTCTTATGAATCATTAGTTATATACAATGTTTGTTGACAATATTAGACAACATCTTACTTGACATTATCATATTTATCCATTTTAAAAAATTATTTTCTACCTTACAAGCCTGAATTTTGACTCTTAGCTTTATTCTATTCTTATTTCTTATCCCACAACATAAATAATCTTGAGAAAACTGAGCAAGGCGGAGCAAGTCATTATTTGTAATACGCTTAAACTATGTATACTTTGCTAAGTTCCAATTTGCAGAATTTTTTAAGATTATAAGCAGATAAATTTTACAAAATGTGTGATTGGAATAAAATTTGATGAAGTTGTAATTAAAAAAAAAAACTTTGCTAGGCTAAAAGTTTAACATAAATTTGGCGCAGTTGTGCTATATATACATAATAATTTAAACACACATGATGTGATCATATAAGATTGGATCGAAATTTCTTCAATCAAATAAAAAAATATGTTACTTGTACATTATGCGGTGTTCATAACGATTGACACTCCCCTCACATCGAGGAAGTCTACTTTGATGGGTCCCTCTCAATGTGAAAGGATCGATCCCATTATGAATAGTCTAATATACGTGTAATTTTATTCAAAATGGATCTCCTTTCATGTGAGGTGATCGGCATCGAACCCTCTAATATATATGTAACATCATCCCCAAAAAAAAAAAAAAAAAAACTTTCACAGTCTCCCATTAACCTATTTTGTCAACCTAGAATTTTTGGGTTGTTGTGGGATACAAAGTGCTCAGGTACCGAGGGTGTCAGGAGCGAGTGGGGACCTAAAAGGAAAAAGTTAGAAAATATCACATGTATTCTCAGGGAATCCAATCTGCTCACTGGCCACTGCTTCCTTCGAGACCTTTGTGTGTTAGTACGTCTGCACCCACTGCGCACTCAGAGATCCCAACTATTCATCCTTACACGGATTGGATTAGAATACAATAAAAAACATTTATTTTTCGTCTCTTTTTAAAAACAAATTCTTTAATTTACAAACTCATTTTTAACAATAAATTCACACAATAAAATATTTTACACATAAATTTAAATTTTTTTCGACTTTTAAACTTTATTAATCAGAGTTGAACGTGCATTACAAATTATTCTAAAATATTTTATAAATGTCATAAAAATAATATTTAATATCAATTTGTTTGGAAGATTAGATGAATCTCAAACGAATTAAAGAAAATATAAATTTAAAAAAAGAAAATTATACTTTCAAAATTCAACTTCTATGATTAAAATTTGTTGTGATAATGAAATACTAAAAATAAACAACATTTTTATATTATATTTGGTACATAAGAATTAATTGTTAATTCATGAATTTAAATATCCATTAATTTTTATGCGAATGTTAATTAATTGAGAATTAATAATACGAAATTCATACATGACAAAAAATTTGTAGTATTTATTAAATATTGAAAAAGTAAAAGTAAAGTATTATTGAAATAATTGAATTGTAGTAAATTCAAAATTTTTGAAAAAAAATGATTATCACTTAATGTGATATTTAATATATTATAGATATTTTCCAAAAACTCGCTATTGAAAACTGAAAATAGCACGATCTTTAGACCCAACAACACTTAGGAGTATATAATGCAGAATTAAAACAATCAATCAATAAAAATAACAAGTCACTTATTTATTGTTTACAAATTATTAAATTCAATGTTAAATTAAACACTAAGGCCCCATTTGATTCTCATTCTTTGTAGAATCAGAATGAAAAATATAATCGTTATACGCTCTACACAAGATATGTAAAGTAAAAAATTGTAGTTGGATGTGCTGGATAACGATCATATTTTTCATTTTTACGAATGAATAATGGGAAACAAAAGGAGCCTAAGTGTCAATCATGCTATATAAATCAAAAATATAAAAGCAAATAATACCAAATTTGTTAACGAACGAAAACTGTTGAAGAACTTTTCACAAGGATAAAAAAACCTCCGGACAAACCTTGTCAAAATAATTCACTAAAAAAAATAATTACAGTTGGTTCAGACACAATTATATCTTAATACACTCTGACCGCCCAACTTGTAAATAACTGAATAATCTCTTCAATTCTACAACCTGTACTTTTTAGCAACTTTGGACTTCTTTTCCTTTCGCATGGATCACCAAGAATGAACTTGTTCTGGAACATTCAATTGTCTCTTCCCAATTTCAAAACTTTGAAAGTTTATTGGTGAATGTAATAGATTTTGGTGTTTGATCTTTGATTTTGTGGTTGGTGTAAGAAAATTATAAAATCTATGTTTGATCTATGTAAGATGTTCTCTTGAATTAAATAAAAGGCTCAACCAATGACAAAATATATTCGGCATGAATTATGTCTTGAGTGTATATAATATGAAGTGTTTGAGATTGTTTAGGGTTGTAACACAAGATAACAACACTGCTTGAGCGCTGAGTGATTAGTACACCACTCAAGTGCCTGGCGCATGGTTAGAGAGTAGTGGAGTCACTGTTATTTTTACTTGAGCGTCACATACATGGTCAACGAGTGTTTTTCGAACTATTTTATGTCCTAGGTTTATCTTTGACTCCTACAAGACATATACTATCAATCCTTGACTCTTTGACTTTAATTACAACTGAGTAACTATAATTTTAGACATGAAAATAACCAATAAAATTTTGACCTAACAAATTCCCTCTTTGACATTCCATGACTAAATCATTTATTTCAAAATTAAAATCAACACAACCTAACACTATTAACCAAAAGACTCAATTCCCAAACTTCAACTCAACCGCTTGTCATACCTATTTCCTGAAACACGTGAAATCAATATAATACCATGTGTAAAAGCAAGAGGAAACTAACATTTGCAAATGACTAAGTTATGTAAACAATGCAAGTAAAATAAGTGTAGCCCCAAAGCATGTACTACTATGTGCATCAATAATTAGAAAATTGAACATGACAAGTTGATATATTTCATCACAATAAATGAACTAGCACACACAAAATATGATATCGATATTTTATAAATTGAGTGATTGAATTAAAGAGAATCAAATTTAAGTGACTAACATAGAATATTAGTTGTAAGTTGAGTGACTTCAACTGAAAACTCTATTCACATTTTACAGGGTTATTGTCATCCAGATAATATTCTTATTTCCTCGAGTAATGTTATCCAGTGTTTGATAATTCAAGTTTATATGGTAATAGACCACCTCATTCATTATTCAATTTATTTAAATGTATCACAATTCTATTAGATAATGAATTATATATTTCATTACCATCTAAGCTGAGGGTCGTCTACTGCCCCGTCCCTAGAGCATTGTGGAGGAGGTAAATTGACAGCCACCAAAGGGGGATCAAAATAATTTTCCTTACTTTTCTAAAATTTGTCGTTCAAGTAGTAAATGGTAAGTAAGGGTCATTCCCGCAGAGGATTGTTTTCAATTACGCCAATTGCAATAAGAAAGTAAAAATGCACAAATAAGTAAATGGGGGGGTTTGGTTGTTAATTAAACTAAGGAAGCGATAAATGCAAAATAAAGAAAGACAAGAACTACAAAGTAAATAAAATGATCAAATGGGGAGAGTGTGATCGAGGGATATTTTTTCGCCGCTAGAATGAATTTCTAATCGATATTCGCAAAGGATTTTCGTTCAAAAGATCAACAACAATTCGAGAATAATCACAAGCTCGATTATCTCAATCTCTTCTTACATATTAGTTGAATAAGATAAACATCGTTACCCAACCCTTTTCATCAAACAACCTAAGATAAGCTCGCTAGATTTAATTTAACAAAAGCATTCGACGAAAGAGATGAATTGAATTAAGCGCAAACTCACAAACTCAGTTTACTAACTTAAGTGATAATCCACCTATATTTAATAGAAAATTCCTCATAATCCATCAAAGTGTAGTTGCTACTAGGTTTTGGAATAAAAAAGCAATTACGGACTATAAATCTCAAAATAGCATAAATTGTAAACAACACAATCATCTAGTGCCCGCTAAATAATCGAGAATAACAATAAACATTATAAGCACAATGAATTAACCATATTAATCTCAAGAACACAATAAAACACAAATCGATAGAAATTCATTACTAGGGTTAGAAAATAACCCTCAATCATATAGAAGTTTAGCTATCCATAAGATATTCAATAATAGCTAACAAAAATATACAACTCAATGATAGAAAATGAGATTAAAGAGAAGAGAAAAGCTTATGGATAAAGATATGGAAGGTTGAGATCAATGGCATTGGAGCTTCTTCTTCATCTTCCCCATTTTCTTCAAGGTTTGACTATGGAAGCTCCCCAGATTTTGGCTCAGTTTTGGGGCTGCTCCCCCTCCCTTTGATGCCCTAGAAATGAGCCCCAAGTGATGTATTTATGTTGGGTGGAAGATAGGAGACGGGTCGGGTAGAAATGGTCGAGAAAGATATTAAAAATCGCGTTTTAGCGCGACCCGGGAAATCCTCCAGATTTTGCCTATGCGTACGCATAGGCCTGGGTGTGAGTATGCATAGTGTAAATATTTAAACTTCAGTAGTTGAATTTGGCAAGTGCGTACGCACGGCCTGCAAACCTATGCGTACGCATAGGCCATTTATGTGCTAGCTTCATTTTCTTCCTGATTTTTGCACTTGATTTCATCCTCCTTCCAACCACCATTTCTTCATGGTTTAGATCGTCGAATATTGGAATATTTCATCTTCAACTCTTTTGGCTCAATTGACGCTCAAAATACCACATAAACAACCATAAACTCGAGAATTCACCTAAGGAACAAAAGTAAAAAAATAATTTAAAACTAATAATTGAAAACTAACAACTATCTAAGTTTAACGGTCTAAATGAGTGCGAAAACTGCACTTATCATAAATCACGGAATGTGTCTCAATAGGACAGGGTACAAGAGCTGTCATATAATATTGACATATTGTTATTGTATCGTAAAATTAGATTGCCACGCACAAAAATCATAAAATTATTGTCTCTCGAACATTGAACCCCCGAAAACCTGTCTTGTTTGTAACTGGTCCAAAAATTGATTAAAAAAATACTAAAGAATCAATAAACAAAATAATTTTATCTTATTTTATGAATGGATCAAATTTTGAGTACTTTTTAACAAGTTACGAACGTTCAACTTTTACTGATCCAATCGAATCGATGTAACATTGGTCAAGACCCGTTACATGGGTAATAATGGCTGGCTTAGAAACTCGAATTTCATGAATGTTTTATAAAAAAGCATGTTACTTTGCATGAAAGTAAATTATTCCTTGATGTATGACCCACAAGGATTGAAAAGGTTTTTACTTTAATCAAGACATGTGGTCAACTTTATGGGAAGGGATCTAACTACTCTAAGAATCCTAAGTGATTTAGCTGGTGAAGTATGACTAGTAACGTTCAAATTGTTTTAACAAAGTCGTGACGGTACAACAAGAACAAAAATTGCTAGTTACATAGCTATTGGCTTGGTAATGTATTTGGATATAGATCTATTTTCATACTAATCCCAAATGCGCACTATCAAGAGATCTTCGTGCAAATCTACCTAACTATTAAGAAGGAGATTCCTAGAAAGCTAGATATACCTATCTTAATAACGATGGTAAGTATCTATGAAAATTATCACGATTTCCCTCGGGGTTCTATCTTCTTAAGTAACTTTCATATATCGTTGCCTAGCAATCCAATTTTTGGATGGAAATAAGCGACCCACTAAATGGATTTAAATAATAACATATGTATACATATTATTTTAAGTTCTTTTTCTTATTTAAAATTGTCTAATTTCACTAACTATCACATGCAAAGCGAAAATCTAAGAGAGCATTTGGTTTGTCGTTTTGAGGTTATTTTTAATTTTCAATTTTCCAAAATACTCAAAATGTGTTTGTTATGTTATTTTTAAAATAATTTTTTGAAAAGAAGAAAAAATTTACAACATAAAATTCAAAATGACTTTTTAACGTTGTGAGTGTTTTCAATAAAAACACTCAAAAAACTCAAAACAAGGAAAATGAATTTAAAATTTTATATTTACAATGATTCTATTTTTTTTTTTACCAACTTTAAAATTTATACTTTTTTTTATCACATATTAGCATAAAATTGATATGTTTTACTAAATAATCAAATTAATTAAAAAAAAGTTATAAAACTATTTCTAAAATTTTTAAACCAAATGGATTTTATAATTTTTTGTTTTGAGAAATATTTTTTTAGAATGACAAACTAAACACATTTTTTTCAATATAAAAATAATCCTTCAAAATGGAAAACAAAAAATGAATTCAAATCTGAGAACAAAAAACAAAAAAGCAAACCAAATGCACCCTAAATGTTCATTTAATTTAGATTTAGTGAGAAGGATTAGCTTCATATATGAAATAAACTTCGCAAACTCATTTTCTAAAGAAAATTAGACTGAATATTCAAGTGGACACATATATCAGATGGGGGACCATGAGTGCAAATCGCACATTGGTCCTGTCCAACTGAGTAAACGCGTGTGTAAATACTTAAAGATCATGTTTCTTATGTAGCTTTATCTATAAATGTGTCATTGTTAGGGCATCGCCAATGTTACCTTATATTTGGTGTAAGGGAAAAGCCACTTATCCCGAGTTTGTGTGGTCCTGAATTTCTAGCAAAACTCTTGGTGTAAAATATCAAATTTGGTGTAAACTCTCCGGACTCCTCCAATGATATCCTCAAATAGTATAAAAGATAGCGTAATGAATAATGTTACACTAGAGTTTTTCATTTAACCTCATTTTGCCCTTGTTCACGCATTATAAAAATTGCTTCTTCCAGGTATGTCCTTATTTAATATTTTAGTATTATTAAATTTTAATTTATTCATAAGTATTTTAAGATGATGTTTATTTTTATTTAACATTTATTTTTAAATTCTAATAAGTTAATAAGTAAAAATAATTTCAACAATAAAAAATTGTTCATTAAAAAGCCGAAAGTTACAAATTTGATAATTAATAAATTAGCACTAGAATAACATGCATATATTAAAAACATAAAATTAAAGTACAATACAAGAATTTAGTACTCTGAAAGGTCTTTTCCAATTTCACCAAGATCGTCAAAATATTCACCAAAAGAACCAAAGGTATTTAGAGATACTTCTCCACGTTGTTGACCTCTTTTTTGCAAAATTCATTTTTGTTCATTTAAAAAAAGAAATTACTTAGAGTTTGATTTAATAAGGAATTCAAATCTTTAAGTAAAAAATTATGTTCTTCTCGATATTCTATCAATGCCGATTTTTTGACTTATTTTGAGCTCTTAGCATTTGAATTTCAAAATTTCTTTATAATTTTGTGTTATTATGTTTAATGTTTTTTTTTTCAATTTATTAATGAATGCAATATTTTAGTTCATTAAATATAATTTCTAATTTACGATTTTTGTAATAATAAAATTTGATATAAAATAATTCAAAATAAAATTTGGTATAAAATTTAGCGTTACACCCGATTTGGTGTGTAGACCATTGGAGATCATCTTAATATTTCCTAAATTGAAATATTTTGTGTAAATATTTAGAAGTATATTTGACAAGTAATACGAGACGAGATTCGACGGTATAATGAACAAACTTCAGTCATTACTATTCTCTAATTCATTTCACTAAACATACTATTGAGATTGTTTGGAGTGGTGAAGATAGATGGTAACGGTTGAAAAATTCTTGTTCATGGAACATGGTTAAAATTGATTACAAGGAAAAGTTTGATGACTAATTTTACGTTAAATGTAAACCCGGGGACCCGTGGTTTAGTTAATTGACAAATTTTAAAAATCTGGGTCAAGTTTTAAGTTGTCCGGCCCGCTATAATTTGCTACTTGACCAAGTTGGACCATTACATCTTTCCAGTAACCTACAAGTCAACCAGTACTAGGCCTAGCCCATACTAAGTAAATACTTTAGTTTTTGTAAGACCCTAAGCCCATGTTAGGCTTAAATTTTATTTTTTTTAAAAAAATAATAAATAAATTGATAAGAAAAAGTAAATCAAAATCAACAATTAATTTTAACTACTATTTTATGAAATTCACAACTTTTGTTAACTTTTTAAATAAAAATTCCATCTTTTCTTCTCCTATTATCATGTTGAACGGACAATTTAAAGCCTTGTTTGACACTTATTTATTTTATAAACATAATCAATCAAACTTATTTTATATTCATCACCTCTAATGACTCACAAATATTACTCACTCATTCATCACTCATATATAGTGTACCATCACTCAATTTTGTAACAAATTATTATCAATTGTAGTCTGTCATGTCACCCCGGTGCTTAGGCTTATTGTAGTTTAAGCCTATTATAATCTATTTCGAAACAAGCTCTTAGTCTTTCTTAGAGCGTCTTTGAGGTAAAGCTTAAACCTCGAAAAATAATGTTGCTCCATGATTTATTTTTTAGACTATTTTCAATTCAAATATGGTATTTGAAATTGAATGGTATTGCATTATGCACATTTTGTTCCACTGGAAACCTTTGCCAGAAGGGGAATGTTAATTGATTTCTCAGCCCAGGTTTATGCACCACCTCTATCTGATGAATCAACATTTCACAATATGCTGTTTATTTTCATGTTTCCAATGGCTTAAGCGCCTTCTTCGGGATCAGCACGAGCAATGGAGAAGCGGCACACGGAAGGTATGTCTTTGTAGTAAACGGTAGTGTAATAGTGACAAGGTCTTCTGATGTCAATTTTCGCGATTGTGTTACTATCAAAATAAGTAACTTATTTTAGAATTTAATTAAACTTATAAGTGAATCTGTGTATTCTTAGTCAAATAACTTCATTCATATTATTCATCACATTCTAGATGATAATAATATGGTGCAAATCCACTATTCAATTTAGGCAACAATGAACTCCCTAATTCGTTGTCCAACAAAGTTGTAATTCATTAATGCTCATTGTTGTATTTTTTCTATCGCAAGTATACGATATCGTAGTAAGTAATATAGTGGACCTTTGAGTCCAAATTATCGTTCCCACGAGAACTATACTTTAGCACTTAATTTAATTTTTCTAACTCCTATTTAATGGAAACGAATAAAAATAGTGATTTGTTGTAATTTTTGAAAGTTACGGGATAGCATTAGACCGTTACTAGTTACCCAATTTTAATTTGACCTTACGTGCGAAATTAATCTAACCAAAGCAACAAGTCACTTTAATTAGTTTTTAGATGATTAAGCATACAATTCCAATTTCCTAAGTTTAAATACTGCAGTTTTTAGTAATATCGAAAGTAGTAAAGAATACCAATATGTTGACAGAGAAACCCAACAAGGGAAAAACTCTGAAACCAAGTCAGTTACTTCCACTATCAACAATACGAATTACAGTATAATTCCAGACTAACAACTTTCAGTAGTTCTAGCTGTTGTAATTCCTACAATCTCTAAGATCCACTGTCTAACTTTCAGACTCATGATCTACAACCGTAGATTACTCCCGATCTACCTCCTATAGCTTCCAAGATTTGCTATCGTGTTTCCAGTCTCCTGATCTTCTATCAATTGTCTTTACAAATGGAATTTCAAAGACCTCATGTTCTTGTGTTATTCCTACGCTTGATCTACCTCTTACAAATTCCAATGAAAGAGTCAGTTCTTTAAAAGATTAAGGACGTCAGGTGTTCTGGATTGTGGAACCTTTGATATTTTCCAAAATCCTCAAGAATGAATAGATGAATTCTCCAGTGTATTGCCTTTTGGATCTTCCAAAGAATAATAAGAATGTAATATGATGTATAAGCACAATGAACAACCTCCTCAATTTTCGTGCACATTGCCTCTATTTATATGTAAGGCAAAACAAGATTTATGGGCCGTAAAACTGTTGAAAAACGCATATGAAAATTGGCCGCATAAATACGTCTCTCAAGCGAAGGCGCTACCGCTCGAGCAACAGGCCAGTGAGAAGCGAGCGAAGGAGTTACTACTTGGGCCGCTCGAGCTATGTCCTAACGAGCAGCTAGCGGAATTCCGGCTAAACTTTAACCTAGTTCCAAACTTGAACTTGAACTCGACCTCTAACTCAACTATAGATAATTGCACCTAGGTCCTTGACTTTTACAAGAGTACATTTTAGTCCATTTTGTTCACAAACGTGCTAATTACAATATTGACCCTAACAATTTTTAATCTAACTACTTAACAAATGTGGATGCACATAAAGATTGATTTAGAATTTAAATAATGAACGGATATTAGGGCAGAACAATTTCACCTATATTTATCACATTTAAGTCTCAATTCAAGATTCAAAAATCTAATATAGTGTTCAATCGAAATCTTTTATTATATTCAATTTACCCTGTTCGAGTTTTCATTAAGCTTATTTAACTAATTCAATCTCATATCTCTATATGAATCAACTTTAGTTAAACGAAGTACTAGTTCTAAAAATTCAAATAATGACCACAATAATTAGTATATGTATCTCTACACGTTATACTAATTTACCGAATTTTACTATATGATCTAAATCTCAAACCCACCTCTAGATTCATAAAAGATTTACAAAACCATCAAATTAATGATCAAGTAATTCAACGCATTAAACCCATAGCAAAATCAATACATATATTATAGAATAACAATAATCTTGAATAAAAGAAATAAAATGTTCCAAGTAGATTACATTGTACGCCCTAATATGAAATTTAATACTGATAATAAAAAATGAGAAACAAGGGTTGTCAATGAATATATCACCGAATTTTGAATAAAGATATAGAAAAAAAGATTAATCTTGCACCAAGATCTTCTTTATCTTTCAATCAATGCTTTAAAAGTTGAATTTCTTGATGTTTTCCCCTCTTGAATTGCGCTCTTCAATCTCTAGTTGTATTTTCTATCTCTCAATGTGTGGAATTCCCTCAAAAGCGTCAAAAACTTGTATTTACACTTCTTCCCATGTTTGTGTTGAATGTAGGTTTTTCTGGACTTCAAAACAAGCAAAAAAATGCGCCCTAGATACACCCAAGCAGCGCCTTGGTGCCATATAGTGGCGTAAGGGTTACAATTTTATTAGAAAATATCTCTTTTCCCATTCAAATGTTTATTAGGCCAAAAATGGGTTTCAATATCCAGCTGAAAATATGGAACATTCTTGTACGGCTGAAAATTGATGTGTGAAAATATTTTGGTCATATTTCACTTATTTTGACTTATAATTGCATCCAATTGACCTCTAGCATTCTCAAATCTTCATCGTGAGATCCGACACATCTTTTTAGTATTTACACTTTAATCCCCAAACTTTGAAACCTGTCATTTTTTTGCCAATTTCGCTTCTTTATTTTAATTTCACTTTCATTCATTGAGTTTCACATAATAAACGAAATATACAATAAATTAGACTATAATCAAAATAACTATTAAATATCTATATTTTTAAGTCCAAATAAATATATAAAATACACCTATCACTCATGCTACATGCAAAAGCACAAGATTGATGATGCTGACATTAAACCGTAAGAGTGGAAAAAATCTGGAGTAGCTGCCTGCTAAATTTGCCTTGTAGTCTAGCTATTGTCATTTTCGTTAGCAGGGTGATGTGCCCTACCTCATTTAATTCACCCTGCAAATACATATTACCCGTCGTACTTATTGTCCAACCCTAATTATATTTTCTTTGTTTTTGTTTGGTTCCTTTTATATATGAAACAGCAAAGTCACCGATGTTGAACTGTCAACGACACCCATTTATCGAGTTAGAGAAGAGATATGTCATCGAATTTTGACACTATCCACTTACGAAAATAGTACAAGTGTCAAATCTTTTATAAGAAAAATGAATACATTTTTTCAATTAAATTGTAGCACAATTAGCACAAGAAATTTATACTTAACTTACCCATCAAAAGACCAAAAATATCGTGAAAATTTTAAAGAAACTACATTTCATGCATCCTAATCATACTCTTGTCGATCCCTTTTGGATTTGCTACATCTTGAAGGAGATTAAGACCCTGTTTGTTGGAAATTAAAATCCAGATTTTAATTTAAATTAAAATCAACAATTAATTTTAACCACATATTTTATGAGACCCACAACTTTTCAACCACACATCTCATCAACTTTTATCAAAATCTACTAAAATCTTATTTTAATCCGTACTAAATAGGGGCTGAGTAAATTTTCTACCATTACCCAAAATTTAAGAAGTCCATAGCTTCATTATCGTCTCCATGAATATATAGATAAGCATCCCAACATATTCTCTTATCCTCAAGCACAAAGGCAATTAATGCTAACACCTCTAACATCACTTGTAACCTCCACCTTTAATATAGACGATGGAGAGACCTCCTTTAAGGTATACAAACCTATATTGTTCGAGTCATTTTCTATTAATCGATGGACCAGATTTTTGTACAAACCTCCTTTGATTCGTCATCCTTATTCATGAATCGTTCATTAGAATATTAGAATCACCACACACTCTCTAATACCAAGTACAGGATTAACCTGCTTCATCAATCTACCAACTTGGTTGATTGAGCAGACCTCTTATTTATCTACGTGTTTGCCTTCTTACTTTTTACTTGATCCATTTTTTTACCTCCACAAACATTTTGAAGATTTGAGCTAAACTTGATTCTGTGACTCTTGAAAAAAATTAAATAACTCCATGCTTCACTTGGTATTCATCCCAAATAGCTTTTTTTAACTTATTTTTCCAAATTTCCCTTATCTAAAATAATCCTGCTTAATTATTTGTTCCATTGGCGGAGTTAGGCACATTGCATGTTGCTTCATTTTTAGTGGACTACATTGCCTTTTCTTCCTATTCAGAGTGTGTTTGAGCCACATTATTTTGAAAGAATTAATTTTGGAATAGTAGATTGATGGAGAATGTGTGGTTAAAAAATAAGAAAAAGTTTCAAATTTGTGTGTAATATTATTTTATTGAAAAATATGAGGTTGAAATGATGTCAAATAACTGTTTAAGAATGTATTTTTTTGAAAAGAATGTGGCTCAAACAGGGCCTGAATATTAGTCTCTCGAAATCAACGTGCTGTTGAGTGTTGATAAGTCCCCGAATTTTCAAAATTTTGTAATTCGACCCCTTAACTTACTAGTTTTTATATAGTTATCCCTAAAATGAATCCTATATGCACGTGAGGAGAAATGTTCAAAATAAGATTCAAAAGAATATATCTGATCGGTTTTGTGATAATTTAAACTTTTCTGAGATGAATAATATGGACATGATATTGTGTGTAGACTCATTGAAGGTTTCCATTAGTGGATATTGGAAGGAAAAGTGAAAGATGAAATAGCAAGAAATTAATCTTATTTGGTTGGAAGGAAAAACTTTATTAGGTAAGAAAATACTGCAAAAACCTAATTTAATTTCTGTTTATAAATAATATATGGAACTTAAAGCATTTCATGAACGCACTAATTAATTTATAATATGTATACAAATATTTGTTCGTTCGTCGAAAAATGTAAATTACGGTATTGAAACAATTCCCTTGTGCTTTCCTTTTTCACCTACTTTTCCCCTCCATGGAAAAGACCCTGATCATATCCCTTCGGTCTGTCCTCCTCGTTTAATTAGTTATCAAACTTCGTACTCTAATTGTAGAGACATAATTATTCACCTAATTCTTTTAAAACTCATTTATATGATAGTTTCTTAAAAGATCAATCATAAACTAATTACATCGATTTTCCAATTATAATAACAATAAAAATCGATGTCTACAGATTATATACACAATCTAATATGGATGAAAGGTTCAATTTGATGCCAAAAATTTCTGCTCATCAACATTCTTGCTGTTATCTTCATTCTAAAGGGATTTTTTTTTTCATCTCAATCTAAATTTTCTTGCATTTACCAGTTCAAAAACTTCATCTTGCATTCTGTACAATGTATTTTCTATTATTTGCATATGTTTAGTCTGCGATATAGTTCGACAATATAATAAACATTATTTAAAAAAATTATTATTCAATTTTCTAGAAGTAAGTATATAATAAGATCATGTACAAGACAGTATTATTATTCTGAGTGAGGTAGTCTCAGCTGAGCTAGCAGTTGCAGTGTGAGGGTTCGATTCCTGCCTCTTACAAGGTATAGAATTGGACTTTTTGTAGGCACCAGTATGACAGCTCTTGACTTTGGCCTGTTAAGGCACATCTCGCAATTTACCTCCTCCATAATACTTTAGGAACGGGGGAGTGAAGGATCCTCAAGGTTGGGATTCAACCTTTTATTATTCTGAGTTGTCTTCAAAAGCCAACCCTAGGTGTCGTTTTCCTTTTCAGTCAATTTTGTTTCCTTGGTATTTATGACTGGAATGTTTACAGAAATAAACATTAATATATTCTATATATGTAATTCTGAATCCTCCCTTATCAAAATTCCAAGGCACTTCACCATCTAATTTCAGCACTTCATTGTCAAACCCTAAATATTTTCCAATTCCTTCATTGGGAGACTCATCTATTTCTCTCTCTACGTATACATACATATATGTTTAGAGAGAAGAATATCTGTGTAAATAAACAAGTCCTACTCCTGTCGACATATATAGAGCCAGTATGAATGTTGCTATAATCTAGCATTTCATCGATTCACCCAAAATGGTCCAAAAGCATTTAAAGGCAATCTTTTTTCATATCCACAATCCACCATTGAAATGTTACATCAAGATCAGGAAAAAAAATCCAGTTTCCAGTTTCAAGCAAATACAAATCCATCGTTTTAATACATAGATAGTGCTTTTCAATTCCATGCATATTAATTAATTCTTCAATGGTAGGAACTCAAAAAACTGGAAAGAAGTGAAGTTAGAATTCATGGCTGCAGCAGACATCTCCTTCTCATTCTCCGCTAAACCTTCGTTGTTACTGCTACAGCCATGGTCGCTTTGAAGAGGAAACAATTGAAGGGTCTGGAATTCCTCGTCTTGGGTTCCGATAAAAATATCAGAATATTGAGATTTGATGAGCTTTGGGTCGATTACTGTTACTGTCAATGGACAAGAAGCAGATGTAACATCAGTAGTAGGGTTCATTAGGTTTGTAGGAGATGATGAACAGGACAAGTGCATCAGTTGACACGTGGCATTCCTTTCTACTGGGGTCCTCCTTTGTTGTAATTCAGCAGCCTCATCGAACTGTACCCATCCATCTGACTTGCATTCTGCTTCTGCTGCTTTTTCTGCCCTTTGTGTTAATGAAAGGGTTTTCTGATACTTAAATGCATGCCAATCATACAAATATAAAATTAGAAAACACAATGAAATTCTCAAAATAGAATGTTAGATACAAATATAAAATTAGAAAACACGATAAGATTTTAGTTTTTTTTTTTTTAAATACCAAACAAACCATGTAGATTGACCGCTGACGTAGCCCCCTTTCCCTTCACTCAATGGTTTTCTGATAATTTAATCAATGCAGAATGAGAAAACACTGCACAAACTTTAACCTTAGTTTCGTATGCAATATTATATCGAACTCAATAACACAATAGACAAGATATTAATTTCTTGTTTTCTGGAAATATAGGCGTTCCCAATGACATTGCTGCTTTCTTGACCTAAGTTTAGTTCATCAGAAGTACAATGTATAGGGGTTAAATGGTCTTATAACATTTAAGGTCAGACAGTATTATGGGTTCCCGCATCGATTTTCCAAATGAAATGAATAAGCACAGCACCCAAAAACCTAGCATTGTTTCATAGCAATAGCTGCCCCGACAAAAAGGAAGATATCCATCTTTTGGACCCTTTTCATTTCCCAACAAATAAAACAAAGGTTTTGATGCTTCTCTATAACAAAACCTAATTCTTAAATGATGATCATGTAATCATGACGTAATTATTAGTTAATTAAAGGAATCTAATAGCTCTTTCGGAGAGACTGATATTTTTAATTCTGAGTTTTTAAGTAAATGGGAGAGTTTTTTCCCCAATAAAGAAAAAGAGGAAAGAGGAAACAGACCTGTGCAGTTGTACTACAGTTCGTAGGAGATGCCCAATTTTCGGTCTGTTCACCTTCAAATCCTGTCGTGTTTGCATCTGTCGAAAGAAAGAAAAACAAAAAGAAGGTAACTTTATAACTTAAGAGAATCGGAAAGAAAAAAAAAAAGTAATAAAAATCAAACAACACATTATTGAAGGATAATCAAATGTATATCAAGCAACTCTTCATCTCTCTGTCTCTCTTCTCTCATGCATGAGTATTGATGAATATTCTTTAACTGTCATTAACTACTTAAACGCCTTTGAAGAGTTATCGTTAAACTACATGGTCTAAAGTTGTTTATAGGGAGACCGATTGTCTTTTATTACGATTTGAACTCGAGATCTTTGCCAAGAACGACATTACGTGTAACCACTTCATCTAAAAGTTTTAGATTTGCACGTGTCTAGAATTAAGTGAGTAAAATCTAGTAATACTTCCCATCAATTGATTTGTACCTGCAGATTCTTTTTTTTCACCATTCTCCATGTTATTCCGGGGTGGTTCATTATCAGAGACAGATTCCAGCTGACGGCGGCGTTTTTGCCTCTCTCTAGCTTTATGATTCTGAAACCAGTAAAACACATTCTTCCCTTCAATCTTTCCATATCGTCGAAGTTGTGCAGTAATGTGCTGAATTTGCTCGGCCGATGGAGTTCGAATGCCCCGTCTATACAGTTCTTCGAGGGTTTGTAGTTGCTCTGGCGTAGGATTCCAGCGTGAGCTCGCTACAACCTGCTGCGTATTGAACTCTCTCTTATTTTTTTCAGTCAGTCACGCCTGCTGAAATAAATTACCTAAAACCCATTAAAGCATTCATACACAAAAGAAGATAAAAAGAGAGAAAAAAAAAAAAGACTTACAAAAACGGTGATTTAGAGAAAGAAGACCATTGTCATTTATACGGCTGAAGCATTGAGGGTTTGTGATAGTGGTGGTGGAAGTAGCAGCAGGTCTCGGCGCGAGAGGCCGAAATTTCCAGCTGTTAAATGAATCTGGAATGCCATCATAATCTCCTCCATCATTGTACCCCATCATCCAATTCTTCAACAAGAAAGATTTAGGGTTTGAAATCTTGGTGAATCAAAAATATAGGTTCTTGATGAAAAATCGAAATGGGGTTTTTTTTATCTGAGATGAAAAGAAACAGTAGGTAGGTTATTTTGAGTTAGAGATAGATAGAGATTGAACGGTGCAGACAGAATGAAAAAGGGAACACAGAAGGAATGGTGTTGGTTTAAATTGAAACAAAGCTAGGACGGTTGACTAGACTACATCTCAAGGCTATATAGAGAGACAGAGAGTAAAGGGGAAAATCAGAAGGAAAAAAAAAAAAGCAGACAAAAGAAAGAGAGAGAGGAGAGCGTGGAATTCTGGGAGTCATCGGTATATGTGAAGTAAAAACGACGTGACGATGATGAGGGTTATCATAAGGCTCATCACCTCTTTACAGTATCATTCATTGTTCATCTTCTTCTTGTGTCCTTTTTACACTTATTCTCAATCCAAATTGCCCCTCTCCTTTCTCTGTCTTCTACCATTTTCTTTGTCTCACCCCTAACCCCCTTCTCTCCATGTACACCTCCGTGAGAGAGAAGAATTTGCGGTCTGTATTATAATTTCTTTGCCAGCCTTGATGGTAAACTTACCATGTTTCTTGGATGATTGTATGTGTAATGTAAATTATGTATTTTATTGATTATGATTTATGAGAATAATTAGGATCTAACAAAATATTACACAAGCATTAAAAATAAATCTCAGTTGAACAACGTGTAAGAGTTTGGAATTATTTTTCTTTATAATGTTGACATTTTAAGATAGAACCCTAAATTTTAATATCACATCTCGTATTGTTAGAAAAATATGACAAGGGCACGCGAGACATATGTCATGTTCTTTAACTCTTTTAAGTTAACAATAATTAAAAGTTTTGTATTGAATCTACATTGATTGGAGGGTTAAGGTCAAACAAACAGTTCGAAATATAAATAAATAAAAATAATTGATGAATAAATGGATAGTACTTTTGATTTCATGAAATATTTAGATAAAGAGCATCTTTAAATTTACAGTGTCAAAATTTTAATGCACTCCAACAATATTTTCTATTTTGGTTCTTCATTTTACTTTCTCAGGAAACATTTATTGATTTCTCCTCATATTTTATTTACTATATTTTTTTATATTTCAATAACCAATTAATTTAAATGTTGTTTAAATAGTTTAAAGTAGAGTATTGAAATTTGTGATTTATTACAATTATTGTATAATAAGAATAGATAGTGATTTTGACTTTCAAAATTTGGAGGGTTAAACACACTCTCTATTAATCTTGGAGTTTATTTTTAAATATCGTTTCAAAAATAAAGAACATTTTTTATTTAGAGAATTTTTTTTTGAGATACTCCAAAAGTAATTTGAAACACATATTTATTTTGTAATATCTGTTTATCAACCACTCATTTTTTAAAAAAAATAACTTTTTAGTGAAAAAAATGAAACACCAAAGGTGACATTATTTCCAAAATAAAAAATAACTTTTAAGTATAGTCAAACAATGGCGTTGTGTGGCGCTGATTCTTCCCGGATGAAAATCGATTATCCGAATGTTGGCGCCTACAACTTTTGATCAGAAAATCAGACTGGGCCCACTGATTCGAAAGAAATGTATAAATATTATATTTTTTTGTAGGAAATGTCTGAAATACCCTTCACAATGTGTTGTGTGCTAATTTTGTAGGGGTAAGGATGTCTTTTCGCTATCAAGTTAATTTCAGCGGCTGCTACAAAACATAAATTTTGCTACACCGTGGGGTCCGCTCTAAGAAGTAACGACAAGGCAATGAGAAGATTTTTGCTTTTGATTTTTGTTTCAAGTGCAACCAGACAGGGGCAATATGGTAAACACAACCTTTTTCCAGCTATATTATTAACTTGAAATACTTCATAAAGAAAAAAAAATCACACAGAGACTCTGATAATATGTGTGTTTGAGCCACATTATTTTGAAAGAATGTATTTTTGAGTAGTAGATTATGAAGAATGTGGTTAAAAATGAGAAAAAAAATTGGATTTGCGTGTAATATTATTTAATGATGATTGTGTGGTTGAAATGATGTCAAATCACTGCTTAATTTTTTTTTTTTTTAATGAATGCAGCTCGAACAGGGCTATATATGTATGTACCCAACCCAAGCAGACATGTACAGTGGAGTAAATATATTATCTTATGTGTGTATATATATTCGTTTTGTTTCACGCCATACAGTTATTGTCTTTTAATACGAATACATGCAAGAGAAGAGTGAAGAGTATCTAATAAAATTACTGTGTCCCCATTTCATTTGGAATCTTGTCTGCGTGCATGCATGCATTTTAATAAATTCATGTCTTCCTTTCCCAACTATCGTGTCCCCACTCACTCCAAAGATATCTCCCCCTCTGCATACCATTAAGTATGACCAAATGATACCAAATATATACATACAATTCTATGTACATAGTTTGTTTGTCTATCTGTGTTAGTGAGTGGATCATAGACTATTACTGAATAATATTAATACGGGATAATGAAATAAATATTATTTCATACATTTTGATATTATGTACCAAACATATACATAGTTAGATAGTGTCTATTTTGTCATTAGGGTCAAAAAAATTTGGCATGAAAATGAAATTATCTAGTGCATCATGCGGCCATGGGTGTATTTGTTATTAAAAAAAAAAAAGTGACGGTGAAATATGTTATTTTCTTCGTTGAACAATATACAATACATACATACATACATATATATATATATATATATATATATATATAGAGAGAGAGAGAGAGAGAGAGAGAGAGAAGACTTCTATGATTCAACACGGAAAATGGTAAACACTATAGGTGATAAAGAAATTAAGCTCTTGTTTGGTAGGAATTAAAATTAGACTTTTAATAGATTTTGATAAAAATTAATAAAATGTATAATTGAAAAGTTGTGGAACCCATAAAATGTGTGGTTGAAATTAATTGTTGAATTTAAACTTAAATTAAAACCTTAATTATAATCAATACCAAACAGGCGGTAAGTATATTAGTGAACGGAGAACAATCACATTTGGAAAGCTAAATGTGTGACAACTAATTTGTAATAATCTCATGATCTTTGGCATGAGTTTATTCTTGATTTCTTATTTTGTAAAGTAATCCCATGATCGTTGTCGTTTGAATAATATGCATTAACATTCTCCCTCAAGTTGGAGAGGGAATGATCATGGACTCCCAGCTTGCTTCGAATCGTGAAGGACTCCATTAGCTATGGCTTGATGAAGGCATAAGTTGGTTGAGTATCAATGGAACATAACCATGGCTACCTTTTTCACGAACAAGAGTTCCACATTAGGCCACTGATGCTTTTGATAAAGTACATTCCGAGCTACATTGCCTATTGTCCTGGATGATCACATATGATGGTTTCTCATCAATGGTTAGATGATAATATACGCCAAAGTTAGGGATTAATGGGGACTTTGAAACTCTACAAGAGGAAGTTGAGTTACTTCTCTTTTTTATTCGAAAATGAATTTCCGCAGGCCCTCCTTCACGGTTTCAGGTAACATCAAATGAGTATATCGTTGTTTTTCTCCAAGATTCACACAAGAGGTTGGAGGGATGATAAAGCCTTTTCATCATCAATAACGTGATGATAAAGTTCCAAACTTTTTATTAATGGAGGGATTTGTATTAGGGTGTAAATATTGTAAATAATAATTAGTTAATTAACCTACAGATTAGTTAGTTAGTTAGTTAGTTAGCTTTCTAATTACGCTTTCTATTATAACTTTCATTGTAATAGTGGCTATAAATAGCTGCCTCCTGGATTGGTAAAGGTTAATCAAATGAAGATCATTTCTTCTGCTGCTCTCACTTCTCTTTAGCTCTGCTCCTCCTCGAGCTTAATAATTTGTTACAATATTTTTTTTTCAAAATATGTTGGTCAAGTTGGAAATTTATTGATTTTTCTATAAACTTTGTTCAGTCATTGGCTATAAATGGCCCTACATCGTATTTCAAGTATCATATTTCTTTCCATTTAGGAAAGAAGTGAAAAGCAACATTTTTTATTTTATTTTTTATGTGCCCAGTAGCTTATTTATTCTTGTCATTTCCCAAGTAATATCAGTAGCATCAGAGATACTGATATATTTTTCTTTGCAATGACTAGTCGAAGAGGCGCCTGATGGGAGTTATTGAAGACGAGAGGCTAAAATTTTGGCAATTTGGTCATTCATTGAAACACAAACCTTATACACAAATTCAGTGATTTACAAGATATATTTAGCCCCTATTTGTACTCCATTTTCAAAAAATACAGTTTTCCCATTCTTATTTTCAACCACACATTCTTCAATAAAATAATATTACACGTAAACCCAAAATTTTTCCTTATTTTTTAACCACACATTTTTCAAAATACTACTATTTAAAATACATTTTTAATGGAGCCCAAACAAGGGCTTAGCAAACTTTGTCCTATTGAACAAACCTCCCCACAAAACTCAAAACAGACTGCAGATATTACTACAAAAAAAACAAAAAAAAAAAAAAGGGTACCAGAATAGACATTTCCGGCATTGGCATTCTATGTACATCTGGAGCCAGGGAGTGCAATCCACCGAAGCTGAATTTCCACTTCACCACACTCCACATTTCTCAATCTCAGGCACATATCTTGCATCACCTTCTCGTCATTCCAGATAACGCAACTCTCTTCAGCAAGGCTGTAGCGACCGAGAATTTTATTTATGTTTCTTGAAAAACGTGTCGCTAAACCTTAAACCCGAGTTTTAAAAGTAAAAACGCGTTCGTCTAGCCGTTATTAAATTAATTAAATCGAATTCAATTTCGAATATTTTAATTCCTTATCGTTTAAATCCGAAATTAATACGATAGATTATTATTTCGGGTCCAAAAATTCATTAGCCCAATTAGGGTTATTTTAGCCCAATTCTTAAGTCCAATCGGAAAAATTCTTCCGGTCCAAATTTCTGGTCCGTTTACTACCCTAGGGATTCGTGCCCTAGACTTCTACTGTATATATACCCCATCTCTCCCCCCCCTCAACCTCACGCAGCCACAACAGTAGCAGCCTAGGTAAGAAATTCAATTCCTCTCCTCCATGCAGTCAATACCTAGCATATTCACGTGTGATGCTAGAAAACTAATTTCTAGCATCAACACCACCACCTCCAACCTACAAACCGTGCACAAAGCCACTGTCCATCCCAGAACCACCACCACCCACACCGATTGCAAACCCACGAGCTGCAGCCACCACCTCCAACGCCACTGCAGCCACCCACGCGAGCCACCACACCAACATCTAAGCCGCAACCATCACCCCACAATGACCACCCCCTGCAGCCACCACCCATCGACAGCCACCTCCCAGGCAACCCAAAAATCAACCCCAAATCAAAACCAAACCAAGAAAATAAGAAGACCCAGGAACTTACCTCTTATCCCGACTCATTCTCCAGCCGGTTTGCCGCCGGAAAACCCAAGAAACCCGAACTTCAAGCTTCGGTTTCTCTTAGCCCATACGCCAAAATCGTGCCCCCAGCCACCTCCACACCGCCGGCGCCACCTCGCGACGCCGGTGCTGCTACTTCACGCCGGCAGGACCGGTTCGCCCCTCCCCGTCGCCTCTCCTCGCCTCTGCCCTCGCGTTCGAACGCGAGAATGAGAGAGAGAGAGACGTTTTGATTTAATTCAATTTTTGAAAATTATTTTTAAGCCCCAAAGTTTAGGTGTTAGTTTATTTTGGTCCCCCAAGTTTTAAATGTTTTATTTCAGTCCTAAAGCTTTAAAGTTATTTATATTCAGCCCCAAAGTTTCGAGTCTTAAAGGAAACAGTCCTAGAACTTATGTTTTAAGATAATCAGCCCACAGATTTTGGGAAAAGTACATTTCAGTCCTTAAATTCCTATTTTCAGTTTTAACAAATTTTCAATTTAGTCCATATTTTAGAAAAGTTCAATTTTAGCCCTTAAACTTTTATTTTCAGTTTTAATAAATTCCAATTAAGTCCCTAAACCTTATTTTTATTGTTTTTGATCTTTTAAAAATTTCGAGACACTAATTCAAAGTCATTTTCTATTTTTGGCTAGACGAAACGTGCGAACGATTGAGGAACTGAGATTTTTCTTCCCGCTCCAATTTTTACGACTCGAGATAGATTGAGGTAGACTCGCCCCATTAATTAGTTTAAATTATAATTGCATGTATTATGCGATTTTATGTGATTTATATGCTTTAATGCATAAGATGAGAATCTCTTATGAGATAGATTATGTTGTTATGCTTGTCATAACTTATATGCTTAATTGCATGAGAAGAAAGAGAATCTCTTATGAGATAAGATGATGTTATGCATAACTTACATGCTTAAATGCATGAGACAGACTACCCACACCCTATGATTTTAAAGAGCCTATGATTTTTCAAAGAAAATAAGCCCATGAGAATATCACTGTATAGATTGCATAATTATGTGTTCAATTATTCTGTAAATTAATTACTGACGATGAGTCTACTGAGTATTTCTTCGAAATGCTCATTCCGTTATTTTAACATTAATTGCAGATCTTGGAGACGGCCGAGTTTGATGGGCAGTGGTGGCATGAACGAATAATAGTAGTTAACTGTTTTTAAAATACTTTTGAATTTCACTCATTTGAACGTTATGAACTTACCTTGTCGTTTCCGCTATTTCAAACTTGAGTTTAAAGTTTAATCGATTTTCCTTAAGTTAATTCTAATGAGGTTTATTGCCGTTAACGTCCACAAATTTTTTTAAATGTGATGTTTTAAAAGTTAGTTAGTCCGCCAAACTTTTCAGTTAAGTTAGGGTAAAGAGATGACGACGTAGCGTTCCAGGTTCGCGGAACTCGGGGCGTTACAGCTTGGTATCAGAGCCAGTCTGCGTTTCTGTAGACTGGCAAATTTTCAAAAAAAAAAAGAGATAGACTGACAAATTTTCAAAAAGAGAAATTTTGAAAGAAACATTCTACATTATTTAATTCTTATTAATGAAGGTTGCCACTGCCATCATTCGATCAGCCGACTCCAAAGGTAAAGAAGTTTATGAAGTTTAATTTTATTTTAATTCGGATACCTATTTTGATGATTTACGAGACTTAGAAGAAAGAAAGAAAGAGAAAGAAAGTGTATCCGAATTAGAAAGAAAGAGAAAGAAAGTGTATCCGTAGTAGAAAGAAAGAAAGACGTGTCGGAGCAGGAAATGAAAGAGTTTTTTTTTTTTTTTAAATCTTTAAAATTTTTACGTACTCGTAATTTTAACTAAGAGAGATGAATAACCCGCCTACTTGAACTTCGCATAATTGGTTTAGGACATGGCATTCATTAGTAGAAATGTACTCAGTAACGTAGAACAAGCTATTAGAGATTATGATCGCTTCAGACTTAGACTTGATTGGGCAATTGTCCGACACGTGGAGCAGCTGAACATCGTACGTGATAGGGCCCACGACATGGCTACGTGACCAGTAATCGCTAGTCGATCCATCACTAATCTCGACTTTTCGAAGCGACTATGCGGAGGTAGCTCATAGCATATACATAGATGCTCTAGTGTCCCCTAATGTGGAAGTAGAGTATGACGCCTTCTGCGTGAGATTTGTAACGTATTGACCCATGTACTTTGAGTACCGTTTTAAGATTTGCACCTAGAGGAGAGCCAGAACACGAGCCAATATCCGAGCCCAAACTTGGACAAGAAGATGGGTTAGTACCCGAGGGCAATCCCGAGGGAGAACTCGAAGAAGACCCTGAAGTAGAAGATGAACCAGGGGAAGAAGTTGATCCAACGCTAGGAGAGTTCTCGGATGCCAAATTATGTGTGGCCGAAGGAGAGTAGAGAGAAATAGGATTCAGAGTAGGTTGGCAATTTTATTTCATTCCAAACTGTTCGGCATATGCCAGTGTAAAAGTTAGGAACCAAGGAAATCATGGATTAAGAGAAGTTGAGTTGCCTACTTACAGTGAGGTAGTGAAGAAGGCTCAAGTAATAGCCTATGTCAGTGTGAGAGTTAGGAACCGAGGAAATTATAAAGAGCAGAGACTTGAGGAAAATAATATAATGTGTATTTGTGATAATCAGGGATGAATTTTAATTATCTTGAGAAGCTAAATGGTCATTAGTGTTATTAAAATTTTGGTGGTGATTGTGATCACTTATATGAGATGATGATGTAAATCATGACGGTGTATACTTGGAGAAATTGTGGAAGATAAATGATGATTTGGTGATTGATGGTTAATAATGTGGTATTATTTATCGGCATGGAAAAATTATCATCTAAGTGATTCCAGATATTTCATTATTCATCTGATTATAAAGAATGTGAGCAATATATGGATAGACTTCACAAGGATTGCTTATTGTGAGGTAAATCGTTGCTTAAGAAAGAAAATATTGGATAAGTGTTTTTATGTTAATTAGGTAAAAGGTACAAAAGAAGTGAGTTGAATAAATGCACATTGCCATTCTTGAGCTATAGTAAAGGAATCATATATTGTGGTAAAGGAAAGAAAAGAAAGTGATTAGCATATTTCATATATATGCATGTATGGCTTGAAGAATGGAATGAAACTATGGCATTTTAACAAACAGACTCTTGATGTACAGTGATATGTGAAATGTCACTTGATAGTTATAAGGAGCACTATCTTTGTGATTCTAAGGAAATAGGCATAATCAAATGTTTGAAGTTATATAATGTGATCATAAATGACACGATTACATAATATGGTGAATAGCAAGTAAATGAATGTTGTGGTCGTCCTACGGCTAAATAATGTGATGAGATATTTGGATTATTAAGTTAATTAATTTTGTCAAGGCCATTTGTGGATTATTGTGTTATATTACATACAATTTAGAAGTTTTGAGTTAAATTTGGAAGTTAAGGTGAAATTTTTTTTAGTAATGTAAATTTTGGGTTATTTTTTCGATTGTATTTGTAGATCTTACGAATAAAGTATTCCATCTGTATTGAGGTTTATACACTATGGAATATACGGATGATATATTGGATAGTCTAAGTATAAGGTGACTATCAAATGTAAACTTTACCTAACGGCGAAATGATATCCTTGCGTACATTATCTAAATTAAAGGTCTTTATGTTATGTACAAGAAAGCTTATGTATCGGTAATAAGTTCATGGCCTCTTTATGGAATAAAAGCATAGAATTATCATGGATTAAATGTTATTATCGTATCTTTATAGAAAGAAAGAGCACCAAAATTGTGTAGGTTTAGAATGTGTTCCGAAGTGAAACGACCAATTATGGATTCTACTGTAAAGTGTTGAAAGGCATGATTGAAACATGATTTGGAGTTGGTTATTTTGGGATTGAAGTTAGGGAATGTGGTGTTATCACATTGTGAGAAATTGATATTTATTGATCACCGTAGTTTAAGGTATGTATGTATGTATATATATATTTCAAAATGTTGAAATTGAAGTTGTGTATATATTATCATTGAGTGGTATGGAATTAAAGGAAAAGAACACCATGTTGAGGAATCTCAATTGTTTGTTGAGGATAACTGGAATTTTTGAGAATCATGAATAATTGAAGTTTTGCAGATTTTGTCAATTTAGAATGGTAGTAAAAATCATTTGGGGTCTAGGTACACTACACAGAATGGAGACAACATAGTATTTTGATCATTGGACAGATCGATAAAGGTTACAAGATTCTTTTCAAACGATATAATTGGTTCAAGAGATAGATTTATGAATATATAGATAAGATTGTTATCATTGTGGCAGAGCTTGACTATCTTTGGCTTAAGTATAGGGGATTATATAACTGAATTACTGTGTGCAGTTTCATTTAGTGGAATGTCAGACGTTATGAGGACGAATTCGGAATAAATGTTATCAATTAGGGTTTGTTAAAAAGGAGACTCGGATAATTATTTATTTTCATGAAGTGGACATATAAGAACTAGCCACAAGCGTCGATAATTGAGATTATACAAGACATTGAAATATTTCAAGGACGTATTTATTGTGATGAAATTGGCAAAAGAAATTTATTCGATTTTACTATGTAATTATAGTTACAAACAAAAGGATTGATGAGTTTAGGATTCAGTTGAAGAAATATATAACAAACGGATTATATATCCTCTTTTATGTAGTGGGTAAATTTAGTAAGTAGATTACAATAAGATGAGTTATAGCAAGTGGACGAAGCAAGCAAGAAAGAAAACCGATTTGGTAGATGAAATGAAATTGGTGATGAGTTAGAATCAATAAAAGACTATGATTGCAAAAATTGATTACTACTGTGGAGAGATAATAAGTTATATATGCTCTGACTGTAATAATATGTGGTTTGCAGTAATATGGTTTGTCCTCATTTTTAGTCAATAAAATCTGGTATTAGCATGCACAATTATTAGTGATTACTTATGCCATTTTCGATTATTTTGGGGTAAAGTTATTTTATTCGACTATGTTAGATAAGCTTAATCAAAAGATAAAATGGAAGTCAACAATGATAAGAGAATTGATTATCCACTAGGACTGAAAAGTTGATTTTGGGAAGATGTCATTCTTATGTGCTCTAGATTATACAGATAAAGGATAGAGAAACGGTGGTCATTTTTGGGACATTATACTGATTGGAATGCTGATTATGGTAATTAGAATATTGTTGTGTTTTAAAGGAAAATTATATGTTGCAATGGGTACTAAATTAAATTTTAGTACTACATACTTAGAGCATGTGTACTAGACTTGAGCGGTAGTTGGGAAATTCATCTTCCATTAGTAGAGTTTGCCTACAATAACAATTTTCAGGCTATTATTGGTATGACACCATATGAAATACTATATGGGCGACGTTGTCGATCACCAGTTTATTGGGATGAAGTAGGCGAGAGAAGAATTTTAGGTCCAGAATTGATTGAGAGGACAATTGAGGCTATTGAAAAGATCAGGCTACGGATCAAAGCCACTCAAGATAGACAGAAAAGTTATGCCGATCAAAGGAGAAAAGACTTGAAGTTTGAGATTGGAAAGAAAATATTTTTGAAAGTAGCTCCTATGAAAGGTACTATTCGTTTTGGCAAGAGAGGGAAGCTAAGACCTCGTTTTATCGGACCATTTGAAATCTTAGAAAAAGTAGGTAACGTGGCTTATCGTTTAGCGTTACTACCCGAGCTCTCGGTCGTACACAATATTTTTCACGTTTCTTTATTGAGAAAATATATCCACGGCCCGAGCCATGTGGTAAATTTTCAGACTATTTCGGTTCAGAGGAATCTGTCTTATGAGGAGACGCCTATGTGCATTGTGGAGAGAAAAGTCCATGTCTTAAGAAACAAAGAAGTTCATTTAGTCAAAGTCCAATGGGGTAGACAGGATAGCGATGAAGCTACCTGGGAAAAAGAGGATGAGATTCTGGCTAAGTATCCAGATATTAGAGATCAAGTAAGTTTAAATTTCGAGGACGAAATTAATTTAAGGGGATAAGGTTGTAGCGACCGAGAATTTTATTTATGTTTCTTGAAAAACGTGTCGCTAAACCTTAAACCCGAGTTTTAAAAGTAAAAACGCGTTCGTCTAGCCGTTATTAAATTAATTTAAATCGAATTCAATTTCGAATATTTTAATTCCTTATCGTTTAAATCCGAAATTAATACGATAGATTATTATTTCGGGTCCAATAATTCATTAGCCCAATTAGGGTTATTTTTGCCCAATTCTTAAGTCCAATCGGAAAAATTCTTCCGGCCCAAATTTCTGGTCCGTTTACTATCGTAGGGATTCGTGCCCTAGACTTCTACTGTATATATACCCCATCTCTCCCCCCCTCAACCTCAGCAGCCACAACAGTAGCAGCCTAGGTAAGAAATTCAATTCCTCTCCTCCATGCAGTCAATACCTAGCATATTCACGTGTGATGCTAGAAAACTAATTTCTAGCATCAACACCACCACCTCCAACCTACAAACCGTGCACAGAGTCACTGTCCATCCCAGAACCACCACCACCCACACCGATTGCAAACCCACGAGCTGCAGCCACCACCTCCAACGCCACTGCAGCCACCCACGCGAGCCACCACACCAACATCTAAGCCGCAACCATCACCCCACAATGACCACCCCCTGCAGCCACCACCCATCGACAGCCACCTCCCAGGCAACCCAAAAATCAACCCCAAATCAAAACCAAACCAAGAAAATAAGAAGACCCAGGAACTTACCTCTTATCCCGACTCATTCTCCAGCCGGTTTGCCGCCGGAAAACCCAAGAAACCCGAACTTCAAGCTTCGGTTTCTCTTAGCCCATACGCCAAAATCGTGCCCCCAGCCACCTCCACACCGCCGGTGCCACCTCGCGACGCCGGTGCTGCTGCTTCACGCCGGCAGGACCGGTTCGCCCCTCCCCGTCGCCTCTCCTCGCCTCTGCCCTCGCGTTCGAACGCGAGAATGAGAGAGAGAGAGACGTTTTGATTTAATTCGATTTTTGAAAATTATTTTTAAGCCCCAAAGTTTAGGTGTTAGTTTATTTTGGTCCCCCAAGTTTTAAATGTTTTATTTCAGTCCTAAAGCTTTAAAGTTATTTATATTCAGCCCCAAAGTTTCGAGTCTTAAAGGAAACAGTCCTAGAACTTATGTTTTAAGATAATCAGCCCACAGATTTTGGGAAAAGTACATTTCAGTCCTTAAATTCCTATTTTCAGTTTTAACAAATTTTCAATTTAGTCCATATTTTAGAAAAGTTCAATTTTAGCCCTTAAACTTTTATTTTCAGTTTTAATAAATTCCAATTAAGTCCCTAAACCTTATTTTTATTGTTTTTGATCTTTTAAAAATTTCGAGACACTAATTCAAAGTCATTTTCTATTTTTGGCTAGACGAAACGTGCGAACGATTGAGGAACTGAGATTTTTCTTCCCGCTCCAATTTTTACGACTCGAGATAGATTGAGGTAGACTCGCCCCATTAATTAGTTTAAATTATAATTGCATGTATTATGTGACTTTATGTGATTTATATGCTTTAATGCATAAGATGAGAATCTCTTATGAGATAGATTATGTTGTTATGCTTGTCATAACTTATATGCTTAATTGCATGAGAAGAAAGAGAATCTCTTATGAGATAAGATGATGTTATGCATAACTTACATGCTTAAATGCATGAGACAGACTACCCACACCCTATGATTTTAAAGAGCCTATGATTTTTCAAAGAAAATAAGCCCATGAGAATATCACTGTATAGATTGCATAATTATGTGTTCAATTATTCTGTAAATTAATTACTGACGATGAGTCTACTGAGTATTTCTTCGAAATGCTCATTCCGTTATTTTAACATTAATTGCAGATCTTGGAGACGGCCGAGTTTGATGGGCAGTGGTGGCATGAACGAATAATAGTAGTTAACTGTTTTTAAAATACTTTTGAATTTCACTCATTTGAACGTTATGAACTTACCTTGTCGTTTCCGCTATTTCAAACTTGAGTTTAAAGTTTAATCGATTTTCCTTAAGTTAATTCTAATGAGGTTTATTGCCGTTAACGTCCACAAATTTTTTTAAATGTGATGTTTTAAAAGTTAGTTAGTCCGCCAAACTTTTCAGTTAAGTTAGGGTAAAGAGATGACGACGTAGCGTTCCAGGTTCGCGGAACTCGGGACGTTACAAAGGCAATTCGACCTGCACGGTTTTATTCTTGCAAGTATAGTACCACTGGGGAGGTTGTCTAATTTCATTCTCAAGACTTCTACAAATGGTTTAATGTCAATTTCTGCATCTCCCATTTTGTCGTCCTTGGTGAATGTGTCATGGTCGTACACAGTCTGAAATCATACACATCAGAGTGCTTAATATCCATGAAAAGAATATTGAAAATATAATGCCATGATGTTATAAAGATTTGAGTGTTTAGCTATTCAAACCTGTAAATTTTATTTCATAAAGAAGATAAATTACTTGGCTAAACAAATTACTAGAAGATATAAAGACAGAAATCTAAAGTAATCTAATAAATTCTTCTAACTCGTGTTATTTAGCATTTGCTCAAGGTAAATGCCGATGAACCCCACCAGCTGGATTGGAAGATTAGGATCTGCAACAGAAAGCGTCAAATCTTCATTCCATTCAGGATTGACATCCTTTCTTATAACACGAGTCTTCAATTTCTGCATGAAACAGCAAAATCAATATGTCAAAGCTTATAAGGTGCTTTCAAGAAGTAAAATATTATTATAACAGGACGAAAAATTTGAATCTCAAAGCTGGCAAGCCTTTCATTTCGACTATTTTACGTGTAAGCTGTTAGCAGCCCCTGTTTAAACACACATTTAATAAGATCCAAATTAGAGATTTTAATAGGTTTATTATTAGAAGTGTATTATTTATAGCTAGTTTCCTTGTATTGTAATATTATATAAAGAAGAGCAATATAAACGAGAGAGATATTCAGCAAATTATTGTTATGCTATCAGAGCCTTAGCCTCAGGCCCGGTTCTGGGCCCAAGGCCACCTAGGCAGTGACCTTGAGCCTCAAGGTGTAAGGGGGCCTCAAAAACCTTTTTAAAGCCCAAAATAATCATTCCTTATGAAATAGGGAAAAAATCATAATTAAGGTGTATAGTTTACACCAATTCAAAAATCAGGTATATAGTTTAAAAATTCAAAAATCAGGTTCATATATAATTAATTAAATATAATAAAGTCACAATTATACAATTATTGGTCACAAATTTATAATTAAGGCCACAAATTATTTATTGGTCACATATTATCAAATTAATAAGTCATAGATTATTTCGAGAAAAATTTTATAGGTCACAATTTATTTCGAGGTCACAAATTCTAGGTCACAGTTTATTTGTTGGTCACAATTTTTCAATTAGCTGGTCAAAAAAAAAAAATTCAGTCACACATTATCAAATTTATAGGTCACAGAGTACTTGGTCATAGTTGATTGTTTGGTCACAGATAAATAAATAATTGATCACACACACTCAATTCCAAATTCCAGTACACGAATACTTGGTCACAAATCAACCAAATAGTTGGTCACACATATCCGTCCCTGCTATCGCCACCTCCGCCGCCACACCACCACCATTGCCCATGCCGCCACCACACCAACACTTCCCTTCCCTGTCCCCATAGCAAGGAATGATCGGATCGTGAAAAATCGAACACAAACACACCACCGCCATTACCACCTCCACCGTCCCCTGCCACCACCAAATTCAACCAAACTCAACCCAACTGCTAGATCCACCACCACAGTCGCGACATCAACAACAACCAAACCCAGTCTACCCCTAAGATCACCACCAAATCTGCTTCAGATCAACGCTGCTAAATAATATTCATCGATCATCCATTACAATTGAGCAAACAATTAAATCTAAATTTCAATTCAAATTTGCACATTTAATTTCCTTCTACTAATAATTTTCTCAAATTTTGCCTAAATTCAGGTTAGATTATTCAATTTTTTTATTTTTAGTAATTTTTTCTTTGCTTTTATTGGTAGTTATGTTGTTTGTTCTAATAATTGTCAAGACTCCCTTAAAGTATTCACCAATATTTGGATGAAGTAAAAACATTAGATGATTTACAAAGTTACAGTAGCTAGGTATTATTGTATTTGAATTTTTTTTCCATTTTCTTTTATATGTTATTTTATATCATTTAATTATAATCAATGAATTCGTGTATTATATTTTTATACTTATGAAGAGAATGAATTGTATATTACAATTGCAAATGGACATCATTAATATCGACTAGGAGTTTTAAAATATGTATATCATGTTATTGCATTATAATGATTATAATTATATAACTTTGATTTGTAATTTTTTTAATGATAAAATTTATGTTTTATCGTGAAATGATAGACTAATATTTATGATTTAACTTATTTGATATATATTAATTTTTTCTTTGTTAAATTGTGATTTTAAACGGAACCAAATCGAAAAAAATGATTTGGATTGGTTTGGTTTAGAAATCGAAGTGGTTTGATTTGATTTGAAAAAATTTCAAACCGTTTTAAATGGGTTGATTTGAAAATTGTCTCAAACCGTCCAAATCGAATCGTGTTCACCCCTACTTGTAGACTTACCAACATCAATTTGAGGGAGTATTATAGGTTTTAATAGGTTTAGTATTAGAAGTTTATCATTCATAGCTAGTTTCCTTATATACCTTAATTAGCTTAATTAGTCTTGTAATATTATATAAAGAACAGCAATTTAGAAAGATATTCAGCAAATTATTGTCAACCCACAAACCTGTGAACTTTAAAAGGAAAATTCGGAAAAGGCTGAGTTCCCCAAACACGGGCGTCCTTCTAAACTCAGTATTCCAAGAAACCTCCATCTCAGTTACTAAAGAAAGCTGATTAAACAAAATTCCGAATAATTTAATAAACTCCTCCTTCAGGGAACCTAGAACCTCAGTCTTCTCCCATCGCCTACAACAACCTAGTAAGTGAATTAAGAAAAGTCCCCTAACAGGTTCAGTTTGGCTAGAAAGGCGAAAGCCCTCTTTATCAGTCATAAAAGTAAATCATATGAATGAATTAGAGGATGAACCGCTCCTAACATCATTTTGCATAAAAAAAGTAACAAAAAACATAAAATTCCATTTGCAGCCATTTTGATTTGGATGCATGTTAAGCAAGAAATTACAGGATGCAACTAAATAATTCCTTAAACAACATAGCCTTACCTGCACTCCGTCCCATGAAAAGTTAGGGATGAACATGAAACTTACTTCGTTAAAATACACAAATTAGGAAATACCTAAAAGATCTTATAACTACATTCCTTCTTCATTGGATGCTCCCACAAAAGAAAAATGTTGACATAAATCTAAGCAAGATTCCAATTACTTAGGGAGCGTTCTCTTCGTATTTCAATTTTGTGTTTTGAGTTTTGAATTCGTTTTGTGTTATGTGTTTTGGGTGTCATTTTGAAATTGTTGAAAAGTCGTTTTTTTTGTCGTTTTGAAAAAATATTTCTCAACCCACCCGTAATTTTTGAGTTTTGGCAGATTTATGAAGAAAACAGCCAAAACGTAAAAAATTGTTTTCTATTTTCTTCACAAAATTTTCAGTCGTTTTCAAAAACTCATTTTCGAAAATGGAAAAGAGAACGCGTTTTCAATATTTTGGAAAATCGAAAACAAAAAAGGCCCGAAAACAGTAAAGAGAACGTTCCCTTAGTTCCTAGTTTTCTGAAAAAGGAAAGAAAATCAAGATTGGACTGAGAGAAAAGTAACACTTAGGGCCTGCCTGCTTGGGAATTTTTTTTCACCGGTTTTGACTGGTTTTTGGTTGGCAGCCTTCATGACAGTTTGAGGAAATCGGTGTTTGCTATTTTTTTGGGCACTAAACCACCCGAAACCGGTGTTACGTAACTTTTACAATTTCTCTCAACCCACCAAATCAGAGGTATTGGCCGGTTCTCAAATTCTCTTTTAATTTTACCATCTATAAAAATACTTAGAGAGAACTAACAGAGGAAGTCTAAAAGGCCAAGCAGAAAATTTGCACATATCCTAGCAGTCTAACGAAGATAAAAAACAATATTAATCTAACTCTGCAACATAAGTTTCCAACATTCCGTGTTTCTGTATCTCGTCTCAATCCTTATGAAACCACAAGTAACCATGTCTCTCTTTGCTGCTTAATTTGATTAAGCCCCTGTTTCGACTATTCAGTGGTGCACTTTTTAATAATTATTACACACTCGTAAACAATCTCGATCGAGTTTCACTAGAAATTCCCATGAACAATCCAGCGATGCATCCAAAAGACTCAATCCAATAGTACAAAATTGCAATCCAAGTGATAAGACACTTCAAAAACAACATAAATATCCTAATCGCCACAAATAACTACAAAGAAATGTAAACCAACCTGTTTACCCATTTTGACAACAACGTAAGGATCGCTACTTCGTACATCCCGAACAGCAAGATTTACACCTCTCTTGACCCGAATACTGAGGAGTCCCAAAAGATTATCCATCTGAGATTTTGATGCACCTGCAGGAGATGAAGATGTTGGCGTTCTTGGTGACCCAATCTATATTTCTCTATTTATTAGCCCTTCCCTTCCTTGTGGGTCCTATTTACTTCTACCAAATCAATCCGACGTACACAGCTAAATCCTTTTAAATTATATTCGTGGTCAATAACAAATTTATCTTGACTGGATCAATGAACGATCATAAAGGGTTAAAGTGTCGAGTTAGATCCAGTGTATGCTGGTGCAGTTTCTATTGAAGATTCCGAAAAGTAGGTCCCAAATGAATTGTTTAATCAGAGAAGAAATGCGGCATTTTTTGCCCATTAATAGTCAACTTCTATTCCTTTATCATTGATTGGTCTAATATTTCTCCTATCTGATTATTACAGTTTGCATAGGATTAAAAAGAATTGAATTATTTGTACATCAGGATTGATCGATCCACTCATAAGAGCGGAGTCCCAACCAAGAGTTACAGTAAACAAGAACCCATTAATTAAATTTCCTCTGTTTTATCCCAGTAATTATTTATTTTGTATTTTTATTATAAAAAATTTTTCTCTCGTATACCTTCGATAAGAGCATTTTCAGAATATTTTTATTTATTTTAAAGAGCCAAATATTAAAATTAGACTCCAAATAAACTCTTTATTTTACTTTTTAAAATATATAGTAAATTTGGAGGAAAGTGGCATGGGTTTGAATCTCATTTGGAGTGAATATAATTTCTGTTACTTTAGATTAAAAGACACTTTATTATGATCGAGTTACTCTTAAAAAATAATGAGACTTTTGGACCATTATTAAAAAAATTGACAAAATATTTCATTTTTTTCCTTTTCAAAAAAGAAAGAGCTCATAAGAATCAAATGATCAAGTGCGTAAAAGAATTTAATATAATAGTGTTGTTTCGACGCAAGTCATTCTAACTATAAAGAACTCTTATATGGTCAGGATCACATGAGTCCTGAGTATCCAGAAGCATCATGTGACGCCCCCTATTGGTGAGGGGCTCGTTGTAGCCCTGGCCAAGCAAGTTTATTTATAACTATAATCTTGATCATGAACAATTTTTATGTTTCAAATATTCATAACACGATATGAAATCATAAAATTAATGAATCTCACAAGTGGCATATAATAATCCATTTATGTAAAACATGTTCAAGGTTTAGAACCTAGCTAAATTGGTAAGAAGATCAACATTTTCCTATACAAGAATGTGAATATAAACAGTTCCATCGAACAATTTTGTCCTAGAGTGCTAATGAAAGTAATTGACCTCGCAAACAATCACAAAATGTATTGTAATTCGAATGGCAGGCTTGAAATTCATTCACGGATAACATAAAAATTTCACATTCGATCTAATTTGGCACTTGTTTAGTGGGGATTAAAATCAAAATTTTAGTAGATTTTAATAGAAGTTGGTAAAATGTATGATTGAAAAGCTATGAGACCCATAAAAAAAAGGTTAAAATTAATTATTGACGTTGACTTGAATTAAAATTTAGATTTTAATTTATATCAAACAAGAGCTTAATATGGGCATCAACTAATCGAACAAAGTGCACAAAAAAAGACTATCAAACAAATGGACTCTTATATAATTTATAGAAAATTCGAGGGTAATTAAATGGTGAATCATTTTCTTTAAACGGATAGATTTCTCATCATTGGATCATCAACCCGATTTGGACTTGTGTACAGCTCTCTTCCATAGCATCTATTTGTACACCATTATGTACAAATAATGTTAGACGTTGAGGATGTGTTTGATAGGGTGGAAAAGTTCGTGGAAATGAAAAATTTGTGCAATCTTACTCAATTTGTAGTGTTTGATTGCCAAACAATTACATGAAATTCATTTTCACTCAAATTTCAGGTACAACCTAGTGAAACCTAGTGAAACACCAATTTTCACCTTTATTTTCTCATGATTTTGGTGGAAAAATGATATATATATTTTTTTAAAATTTTTTGACAATGAAAACATATTCTAAATCCAATGGTAAATTTTTTTATCGATTTAATTGACAATTTGCATGAAAAATAAAGTTAAACGAACATCAACAATTTATGAAAATATTTTAATTTTTTTTTTCTTTTTGACAATCCAAACAAATTTTAATACATATTGTAAAAATAAATTATCCCAACAAATAACAATTTGCATGAAAATATTTTATTATTATTATTATTTTTTTTTTTGATAATTCAAACAAATTTTAATACAAATTGTAAAAATAAATTATTTCAACAAATAACAATTTGCATGAAAAACAAAAACTGCACCGTACTAGAATAGTCCTCATTATGCCTTTTTTGTTTTACTATTTTACAATAATTCTAGTAATTGGCAGATAAATTCTTTACTGGGGGGCACTCATTATTTCACATTGTTTGATTGTTTGCTTCTGAATTGAACTTATACCTTCAAATTAAGTAAAAGAAATCCTAATTTACACATAAATGTACCCAAATGTTCCATTTACAAACAGAAAAATCTAGGATAAGCAAGTTCAATGCTATAAAGAATGATTACCTCCTCCACTTTCTCAGCTGATTTATTAAAACTTGAAACCAATTTATTGGCTTTTCGAAGCTCTTCTTATGGATGCGATAATCATCAATTTTTCTTTCCTCTTCTTCGTCCTTCTCTTGCCGCCTCCTTTGTAGTTCCTTGACTCTTTTCCTTCGCTTAGCTAGTCATTCCTACCTGACATAAAGGAAGAAGATAGGTTCGATTTGGCTGGAGAAATCCAAGACTAATGGGAAAGGAATAAGATATGTTTGATTTGAGAATGGAAATGTAACCAAATCCCCTTTTCGATTTGGGAATAAATGGTCTTGACGTGAATAAATCTTCAATTCATTCTTCAATTTGGCTTTAACAAGGAAGGGAAAAATTATCTTTTTACATTTTATAAGTCCACGTTTATTTCATTTTTTTCAAAATTCATTTTTTTCTCTTTCTTTTAAATCACATATTTTTTAATAAAATAATATTATACGTAAATTCAAATTTTTTTTTTAATTTTTAATCACATATTCTCCATCAATCAACTATTTAAAATGTATTATTTCCTCCAAAATGGGAATCAAACCGGGCTAAATTTCATTTTAGTTTTGAGAACTTGGTTTAAGGCCTCTTGGACTAAAAGAAAGTGAAGGAGGAAGGCCATTTCAACTCATTCCCACTTAGGAAATTCTCTCTGGTTCCACAATTTTCGTTCGTCATCTTCACCCTGCAATTTACCATTCCCGCCATGAAATTGTAAAATAAATTCATTAAATTTAAAAGAGGAAAAACAGTGGTAGTGATTCCGTGCAATTTTTCTGTAGTTAGGGTTCGATTTTTGTCAAGATGGCCAATATTACCAGCGACGATGATTACAACTATATGAAAATAGTGGATGCTATGGCTTCCATAAATCAGCGGGTTAATCTCATTGGTATTGTCACAGAGGCTAGCCTTCCAAAACATTCCAATGGCACCGGTAAATTTCTTCTTCTCTGAAAATAGGAACGAATCTATGTTGTGTTGGGATTTCATCTTCAAATGTCAACCTTGTGTTCAAGTACTAGGATTATAGTTGTCATGTTTTACATATTTAACGGATTTTACGCTTAACACATCCAGCAGGATGGTGGGTCCTTTGAAAACACCAATCTTGAAATTGAAATGCTAGTTTGTCTGTTTGAGGTTTTTGGAATCTGCTACTACATGGTGTCTTCGATTCGGTCTTAGATAACTCTTGTATGGTAGTTATTGTTTTCATATTTTAATTTAATAGACGTGCAATTTCACTCTTAACTGCGTATAAGAATTGCCCCTCTTAAACAGAAGGCTTTTTTGTTTTTCTTGGGTATTTTCCAGATTATTTTTGTTCCATAAAGTTGATTGATGAATCGCGAACGAGTCCTGGGATTGCAGTAACTTTTTTTGCCGAAACTATGGAGAAGCTTCCTCGTATTGAGTCCATTGGAGACATAATTATACTGACTCGTGTCACGGTAATGATTGTGTATTTGTAGCAAGTTTTTTTAATTTGTGGACTAAGGAGATATATAAATGTATATACATTTTTTTTTTTTTTTTGCTGTAGATGAAAGCACATTGTTCAGACGTCTATGCTACATACCTGAAAAAATATTCTTCCTTCGCTTTGTTTGAAGGGAAACACAGTAGTCGTAATGTTGTGCCTTACCAAGCTTCACCAAATTTTCGAGCTAGGGAGCAAGATAAACCATTCGTCGCTAAGTTAAAAGAATCTCAGAAAATTGAAGCAGGTATTCTCCTTTTCATTTCATTTGTAGTAACCGAAACATCTGTTGTACGAATATCCCCACTAAATTCAAGGTTTCCAACTTTTTGTAATCAATTTTTACTTTCGCTGTTCTGTTTTTACTAGTTTATTTGTGAACCATTCATGTCTAGCAACCAATGAAAAATTGCTTATTGATTTCTACAGTTTTGGTTTTACTGCCGTGTTTCTTTTCACCCACTTTTTGGGAGTAAAATCTTTTGACATATGGAAATGAATGTTTTGCAAGTTGATTTCCGTGTTTCTCATGGGTATCCATTTGCTTGATAGACTTGAACGATTTGTCGCCACTGAAAGAGATAAAAGAGGGTGAGCACATCAATTTACTTTGCAAGGTATTTTTAAATCACATACCATTGTATCTCATTGCATTTAAATTCTCAACATGTAGTCAGTTAGTGACATTTAAAGGTTATTTTGTTTTTTTTCAGTATTTAACCTAAATTCATTAGGTTATCTATACTGCACAAGAAGGAGTTAGTTGTCGTACTTTTCCACTGCAAGGTTTTGCATGTTTGTGAAATTACAAAGGATGACTGGATGCTCTTTGTTTGGGATGGAACAGACATGCTACCTGCATCTATTGAAGCCAAGTTAGTATTTGTGTATATCTTCTTCATGTTTGTGTTCTTTAGGTAATATTTACACTACATCTCTGCATATCATACTTGTACTCTATGGTCACTAATTTTACATAGAACAAAAATATTCTTGAACATCAAAAATTCCTCTGAATATTATTCCATTTAGTGGAGTCTGACTAACCAATCTAGCTTTGGGAATATCCTGATACAACCTTGATGCTACCTGCAAAAAATAACTACTACGAAGTTGGGGTTTGATGCACAAGTCCTTAGAGCTTTAGTGTGAGGTATATAGAACCCTCTTATTCTCGCGAAAAGTTTGTTCTAAACTATATATATTTTTTAATTATTATAACAACAACAACAACAAAAACGTTAGTTTGTTCTCTACATTGTATTTGCCTTTGCTCGTGTAGGCCTAAGTTTATTATAACTGAATAGGTCCAACCAGTTAATCTCTTCTATTAATAATTGTAATCTGAAAAAAAAAAAAAAAAAAAAAAAAAAAAAAAAAAAAAAAAAAAAAAAACTTACATATTAATCAAGCTTATTTTCCTTGTTCTGTTCATGAATCTAGTGCCTATGCTTCCAATTCTGCTATAGTTTTTCAGTTATAGCATATGTTGGGTGGAAAGGCTGTTAGTTTCCGAGACGTGAGATTAGGGTTCTTATTCGGTACAAATATATTTGCTAGGTTACTTGCTTTTCTAATTGAGAAGTATGTTTTGGTTCCGTTTCTAGTAGGCATCGACACTGAATTGAATTTTGTTCGTGTTTTGAAAGAATATATTGTTATTTAACCTTGAAACTATTACTGTTTATTAACATCCCCCCCCCCCCACCCCCCCACCCCACACACACACACACCCCAAATTTTTTGTCAATGTATTATGTATGTGTTTCAAGAGTAATCAGGCTACCCAATAATCTGCTTCTCACATAGGTCGGGAAAGATTTTTATATGGTCTGAAATCTTGTATTATTGTGTTCCACAATTGGCAGACTAGAAAATGAAATGGAAGATCCACTTCCTTTACAGTTGGAAGCCTCTCCTTTATCAAGAGATACTTTATGTACCTTCCCTCCTGTTGGAACTGTCTTGAGAATGGTCACTGATCGAGGCAACAAGAAGTTTGGCATTAAGTTCCTGAAACCAAATAAATGGGTGAAAGTTGTCCAAGTGAAATGTGATGTTCATGCTGGATTATGGCGTGCTGTGCTAATGCCCTCATCTATGGTTTACTATTTACCCGATAATGACCTCATATTAGAGCGTGAAAGGTAATTGTTGCTCAAAGTTAATCAATGTGTGTTAGTGACTTAGTGTACTGCACCTTTTCTGTTTAATTATTTTTACTGATACTCTTTTGTAGCTCAGGTTTTATAATGAGCGCATGACATCAAAATTCAAACGGATGCCATTGTCATGCTTTCCCGGGCCTTCTCCAATAACAGGTTTCGTTATGTTATAGATATAGGTATCCTTTAATCTAGGGTTCTTAATGATGATTGTTGTTAACAACTGCCTTTTTTTTGTGATAAATTATCAGATACTGATTATACCGATGTGCCTTTTGTGACTTTGATGAATGTTCTCACCCATCCAGAGGTCTCTCCCTCCCTATCTCTGTGCGTGTGGGGGTCATTTGTTTAACTACCTGTCTTTTATGGAGTTGCAGTAAACTAGACGTTACTAATGGATTCACGAGTTTACATATTGCAGGTGACATTCAAATTTAATTGCGTAGTCCGGGTTGTTGCAGCATTTCCGTGGCGGGTTGAAGACTTCTGCAACCCCCAGGGGATTTATAGGGTCAGGTTTACTCTAGAGGATCCCACTGCCAGAATCTATGCTTTTCTGTATGCAGAGGATGGGGTAAGGATTCGATTTTCTATTTCAAAAGTCAACAGTTGCATTAACAATAGTTCAGTACAACCGATCAACTTATATTCCTTTTAGGATTTTATGAAATTCAAGTAGGATGATTCTCGACTTTCCAGTCATCTAGAATCTATATATTCTGCTTTATCCTTTTCCATGAAGATCAAATAAAAAATCTGATTGCATTTTATGAAACTTTTGTGGAATATTAGTATAGGGTTTAAGGTTCATCATTACTAAGATGCAATTGTACATTAATAATCAATATTGTTGGTAATTCATGACTAGTACCATAGATTCTTGCAGTTAATAAACGATTTGGTCCGGTCAACTACTCTTATAGCCAAACAATAATGACACGTTTAATGTTTTGGATTGGATTGCCTTGGATAGGATAAAGAAGAAGAAAAACGATCTAAAATCTTAATCTTTTTGTAATGCTCAGTACTCAGTAGTATATCCCAATCATGCTCTAAAAATGTAGGTTCAATAACGAGGAGGTCTTCGGTACTAATAAATTGAAGTAGAATTATTTACAATCACATTATGTTGATTTATAGGTGCAGTTTTTAGGAAGTCGTAACACAGTTGATGAACTGATGAGGAAGATGAAAGCATTACTTGGAATTACCGAAGGTGATGGTTGCCGGAAGGCCATTTCTAGAAATCCACCGTGGGTACAGTGTTGCTTGAAATCTTATTATATCGACAAAGCTGATATTTGGGGAAGTAGGAATTATCGGATCTTTGCCACTACATTCGTCGGCTGAGCATCTTTAAAAATATCTTCACCCTAGTAACTTATTCTTTGATGCGCGCTAGAGTTTACTACGTGTTTATGTCGTGCAGAATCATTTGCAATGTGAATATTGCTGCGAGTCATGTTGTTTAATGAATGCTTCGTTTTGCTCTGTAATTGTTCAGGTGTAGTGTGCGTGTTGGGGAAATATTCTTATTTACTCCACTCTTCGATTGAACCACAAATCTCGTTTTCTGAGGAAATCTAACTTCTTTAAACAGTATAGTTTTTCAAACCAATGTGTTAGGCAAAATGTGTGAATAAAAGTAAAATTTAACTTGTTTACAACCTTTCCAAACTTGCACATAACATTTCCACTTGTTTTGCTTTAAAATCTTTCCTATTGTACCTTGTAACCAAACCCTTGGCCCTGGCATGTAGAGAAAATTTATGAAGTAATTACGAAATATGCACTGGCAGAATTTAGGGACCAGATTATTCCTTTCATTTCTTTGCCTTTTTGTCTATGTTGTACAAAGGACTACAAAATAACCCCAAAAAAATTACTTTACCAGCCCGAATTGATTTCCATGTGGAACTGAAATATGGAAAATCCAATATTGTAATACGCCTCCTTGTGTTACCCCATCTCTTCACAAACAGGCCTATAGAAAATGCCGTCCTAACAAAACCAAACACCTGTATATTCTCAAGGAAAAGAATCTCATCTTCTCAGACGAGGACATGACAAGGACAGCACTATGTTTCATGACAAGCCACGGGTTCAGATAAGTACTGGTGCACCTTGCTCAACAGGTTGGTGTGGTGGTGCCATGGCTGCAGCAGCACCATGCCTCCGTTGCCGCTCACGGAGGTAAAGGACAGTTAGTAGGCAGACGAAGAGTGTGAGAATCGTTGCATTTCCTTCCTCGATAATAACATTTTCCACCCATGCCTCTACTTTCGGGTAAACGTTAGGAAGTGAATCGATTACATGAACCTTAAAAACACGAAATAAACCCAGTTCAGTTCACATATCAATGATGCAAGTAAAAAGAGTGACGATGATCACCAATCTGGGGCAGTGGGACTGTCGCCAACATCACTGTAGACGAGGTAACATTATTCAAGTAAAAATGATTGAAATCAAATGTGCCACCATTTATTTATTTTTCTCCAAGGTGTTTGGAATGGGCAAAAAACACAGTAGAAAAAACGATTGGGAAGAAATGAAATTCCAAGTGTTTCTAGTTTCTACACAAGCACAAATAGAAGATCAAACAGGATGGTGAAGTTCCAGTTAGAAGATCGAAAGGAAAGAGAATCGGAAAACAAGCGTTTAAATAAAAAATTTAAAAATAAAAATAAAAAATTCTAAAGATTAAAATTTGAAATTTAAAAATAAAATAAAATTATAATAATTTCTTAAAAAATAAAATTTATAAAAATAAAAAATAAAAATAGTTCAAACTTTACGTTAAAATATCTAAAAAATATATATTTAAATATTCCAAGTCCACTTTATTAATTTTTAGTTTTTATATTTTGAACTCAATTTATTATTTATTTTACTTTTATAGCGAGAAGAATATTGTAAAATTCACCATCTTTAAAATATAAATGCTACTCGATAATCTATTAACATAAAATTATTCTATTTTTATTGAATAATCAAATTTCATGGAATAAATGTCATGAAACACAATTTTCAAAATTTCAAACCAAACGTTTTGTCTAGTTTTTTGTTTTAAAAAATAATTTTTCAAAATGACAAATCAAACGAGTTTTTAGCAATTTCAAAGTAGACTCTCAAAACAGAAAACTGAAACACAAATCAAACGGACCCTAAGTGTTTCTACACAAGCACAAATAGAAGATCAAACTGGATGATGAAGTTCCAGTTAGAAGATCAAAAGGAAAGGAGTAAACAGGAGGACAATAAAAAAAAAAAGGCTCACCAGGAAACTATCGGCATAGTTCTTCCGTACCCACAAGCTTGCAAGGGCTAGCGTTACAGGCAACTTCGCTGCAGGATCAACTTCTAAGGCTTGATCATAATAACGCTTGGCAAGGTGAAGATCAAATGGTAGCCCTTGTCCATGCTCGTGCATGTACCCCAGGTTGAACATGGCTTGAGCATTTTCCTGAGATTTGGCATGCATATAAGCCTCTGCTGCACGATCATAATCTCTTTCCGTACCCTGCACAACAAAGACAAGGGAAAACAAATCAGAAGAAAAGAAAAATGCTTGAAAGCAACAGTTTAGAACAGTTATTTAGCATCACAACCGAGAATAGGGCAACTAAGTGACTTACAAAACTAATATCTAAGATATTTCTAACTCGTTGAATATAATGATAAATGAACATACCCGACCATAGTAATATGCATCCCCTATCAGCAAAGCAGCATGTTCATTGCCCTGCTCAGAAGCTTGCCACCACAAGTCATGAGCACGTTTGTGCCTTTCTTCATCAGTGCAGATTCCAGATTCTCCCATGCACACAATGCGTTCCCGGTATTTATCGAGGATCCAAGCAGCATTACTTTGTGCAATCTCATACCCCATATCTGCCAGCCTCGAATACAAAAGGAATGACCTGCTGACATCACCTTTCAGATATGATTCTAGTGCCCATCTAGACAAGGAACTCCATGGTCCACGCTCTGCAACTAGTTTATATAATGCAGTTGCCTAAATCGAAGCAGACATGGTAATTACTGAATGAACAAATTGGCTTTAAAGCCCTTTATTTGTTCAAAGCAAAAGAGCAAGAAAGAACACCCCCAAGGAGTCAGGGAGAGGAAGATGAGGAAATTCACGTCTATGCTCTGCAATTAGTTTATAAAATGTGGCTTCCTACAATTAAGTAGGTGTGTACAGTAGGTATAGCAACGGGATGGGTCGGCCATCCCATACGCCCCGTCGAGTATTTTTGTTACTTTGCCCTCATCCACATACCCCGTTAAAGCAAGGTAGGATGGGACGGAGCGGGATTGGGACATGGTTATTTATTTATTTTATTTTTTTGCTTTTATTTTTTTTAAATATTTAATTAGTGAATATTATTACTTTTTAAAATTAGTTAAGAACAACTCGTGCTCTCTTTAAAAATGATGATAAATCTTTTCTTTTTGTTTGATAAAAAAATTAAATTTGAAATTAACTTTAAACGGGAAAAGTAGCGAGGTGGGGACCATGTTTCCTGTACCGGCTTTGGGACAACTATTCCCGCCCTCGCTTCGTTTACCTGATTAAGTGAATAATCCCCACGGGTGTTGGGTTGAACGAGTTTTTTTGGCATCCCGGTGTACAATGCACAAAGCAATTAATTTTAAAACACGTCAGTTTGTTGAACATTGAAAATAAAATGATGTAAATAGGGAAAAAATATCCCCATCTCCATAAAAGAGAGAGTTAAGATGAGAACGAAGAACATCCAATGAGAATTCAACCAAATAAAATTGTATAAGCGAGGGCACTATAATTTTCTTTTTTCGAAGTTGTGCATTAATAAAGAACATACTCAAAAATCCAAAAATTTAAGGTTTCAGGAAAAAGACATTATTCAAGTTAAAATGCAGTGTATATAAAATATATAAAGAAACACATGGTCTAAGATGGTTTACCATGGGAAGATTCTTCTTGAGCCCCACACCTGTGTGGAACATCTTTGCCAATTGGTAGAATGCTTTCGGTTGACCTACATTGGTAGCGAGTGCAAAATAATTGCATGCTACCTTCAAATCACGCTTCACCCCAAGTCCCTTGAGATACATTACCCCAAGGTTGTAAAACCCACCAGGTTCTTCATTTTCGGCAGCCTTCTCAAAGTATTCTTTTGCCTATAACAGAAAAGTAAAAAGTTACTTCTCAATATTCATATTCTTTCAGATTAAAATAGCCCTAGGACAATTGAAGTCCTCAAAAGTGAAGAAATAGAAAACCAGAGACCAAGATAACACTTCAAGGTGGAGGCAGAGGGGGATACCCGATTTAGAGAAAAGTTGCATATTGTATGAACGAATGTCAAGAATCCCGTTGGATGCAAGGAAATTTATTTCTTGCTCCTCCTAAAATGCTAGTCAAATCCTCCTATAAGCCCCAGAGCATATTTACTGTGTCTCGCTAGGGAGTAGCCAAATATGTTCTGGAGCTTTTGAACAATTGATCTCATAACTGGTCCCCACCAACAGGGGGTGATTTTAAATTTACCTATCAAAATCGCACACATGCATACATTCTCTCCCCACCTCCCCTCGTATGCACAATTCTTTCTTCCACCTCTCTCAGACTAATTCTTGAAATTTGATAGTGGTTGGGATCGTATATGGAATTTGTATATCTAAATAATTGCAAGTATAATTGATCATTTGCACTCACGCTATGATTTAGTTTCTTCTTTTTGCATAGTATTATTGTTTAAGATAGGCTCCACCCACCCCACCCTAAGAAGAAAAAGGAAAGAAATAGAAAAATCCTGGATCCACCACTTCTCAAATTCCAAAGGAGAATCAAGATTCTTAAGCCAGAAGAATAAAGAAGTTAAGAGAATAAACACTAAATAGTGCCTGTCGAGACTAAACGAAAAGAATGATACAAAATGCTAAAGAGAAAGCAAACATGCCTATAAAAGAAGCAGCACACTGTCACTATGTAATAAGAGCCCCTTCATTCCCCACCCCCAATCCTATGCACAACAACAAAAGAAGGGATGAATAGTAAAGAAAAAAAACAAATATATAGTGAAATATACACACTAAGAAGGGAAAAATTGAAACTTTTACCTTGGTATGGTTCTTTTCAACTCCATAGCCCTTTACATATAAATACCCCATTCCATTATAAGCAGAAATAAGCTGTTGGCTTGATGCAAGTGTAAGCCATTCTAGTGCCTTGGTGTAGTTCCTTTCAACCCCCACTCCCCTGGCATATATCTCTCCAAGAAGTTCCATAGACCTAGGTTCGCCTTTCTCCTCGGCCTTCGCAAACCACCATAGCGCCTTGGCATGATTGCGTCTAACTCCCCTCAAACCAAAGTAGTAGAATAGTCCAATTTTGTACATGGCTCCAGCATTTCCTTTCTGCGCCTGGTACTCCAAAATCTGGAAGTCTTCATCTTCCTCTCCTCTGGACTTCCTCAGAGCTTCCTTATTCTCCTCTACACCATTGTGGATTCTAATTGGTTCAATCATAGGAGAGTCCTTTGAGATAAGAAAACTATTCACAGCTACTTCTGCCAATTCAGCATACAGCTTAACTGCTTTATCATGCATCTGTACCAAATAAAAATAAATCCACCCTAAGATATTGTTTAACTACAACATTCTTTTCATCAATAAAATTTCTGTATAAAGAAATAAATTATGACTCCTCTCAACTAGAGCCTAGTCTCAAGAATATTTCAGTCAAAAGTTCTAGTAGACCTTTCAGTTCTGTAAAGAGTAAGAGCCTGTTTGTTTTAGATTAAAATCTGATTTTAATCTAAGTCAAAGTCAAATAATCAATATCAACCACATCTTTCTTGGTCCCACAACTTTTTAACCACACATTTCAAAAACTTTTATCACAATCTACTAAAAAATCTGATTTTAATCCCCACCAAACACCCTCCAAAGTGTGTTTGGAAGGGCTTGTCCAAAGCCTAAAAGCACTTTCTGCCATTTCAAATATTAATTGTTTGACTAAAGTCAAGAAGTACTTTCTGACCAAAATACAGTTCAAAAAAGTAGATTTAGAGCGTGTTCGGTAGATATTAAAATCGGATTAAAATTGAAAAATTAGTCGTTATTGTTGACTTTTATTAGACGAGTGGGACCCAATAACGGTCATATTTTCAATTTTAATTGGATTTTAATTTTTACCAAACGGGGGGTTAGAGAAACCCAAGTTTTGAAGCTTCTCGAAAAAGCTCTAATTGAGCTTTTACGGGAATTTGTATTCTACATTTAATGAAGCTTTCAATTCAACAAAATACACTATTATTCCCCAAAAAAAATACTTTCTAGCTTCAACCCAATTAAATAAATATAAAGTTTATACAAAAGCACTTTTCTGGGTTCACAACCAAAATGTCACAGCTTTTTAATAAAAACTCTAATATAAAAAGTTCTACTGCCAAACAAGCTCTACTCACAACACCTGTGCCAAACAGACCCCAAGTTTTTTTAATTATTAAAGCCACTACTGAGGTATCACCTCTTTATACTTTTTGACAGATTAATGCATCCTCTGCAATAGAATAAAAAAAAAAGTTATTCTGATAGAGGATTGTTTATTGGAGTTACAAAATATTGGAAAGTATTGCCAAAGCTCAGTCAGCAATAGAATCAAGGACAACCTTAAAGCATTTTTGGGAAAATTACAAATAATAAAAATGAATGGTAGATAAGTGGACAATACTTGAGGGTGCCATGAAATATGTTTAATAAAAGGTGGCTTGAGTGTATAAAAGGCTAATAAACATGAGCCAAACATAGGCTAATAAATAACTTGAAAGACTATACTTGAAATTTAGTGTTCACAATTCTTTTCAAGCAACTAAACAAAGACACCACATAGCTATATCCTGGACTCTCTGTCAATCAGTAATAAAAACCTCCGACATGAAATTTATTAAAATGATTCGTGTGCCAGCTCTAAATTTATTAGAATGATCCATATTACCCAATTTCGCTAAACTACTGAATTCCTACCTGACCAACTCTTTATCGATCCCTCCAACCCCAACCCCAACCCCTCAAACAAGAATAGCACATCAGAGAACTAGGTTTTCCACGCATTTTAGACCACCATTTCTTTGCCCTCAACATATCCAATTCTAAAACTCTCCATCAAATCAAAATAACACTAGAAAATATCCACGCATACATAAACAATACATACAAAATCACCGTAGTATTTATACATTAAGCAGCATTAACTTTGAAGCTTACTTCTTGGCGATAGTAAGTGTAAGCAAGCGCCATCTTTGACTGCATATTCCCACCCTGCGCCGCGAAATAGTGATGCAAAAACGCCTTGGCTTTGTTCTTCTCCCTAGTCATCCCCGTATTGTAAAAGAACCCCATAACCGACTGTGCGGACGGGTCGCCGCCAGTACTCGCCGCATCAATCTGAGAGACCGCCTCCTCCATCAGCCTGTATTCACCCCTACTCACCGCCTCGACCATCAGCCTCACCGCACTATAATAGATCGATTTACTATTAATCAACGCGTTATTAGATTCATCCGTTTCGGGTTCGAATATGGGGGACCAGGAGCCCGGGTCGATGACGGAGTCGGGTTGGGATTCGGAATCAGGGAAGTCATCGAAGTCCGACGAATCGGCGACGAAATCATCTGGTGAGGACGGATTGTGTGTGGCGGTGGGGTCGGAGAGGTCGTCTTGGGTGAGTAAGAGGACGAATGGGCGGGCGAGTGTAGAGAGTGGGAGAAGAGCAAGAAACAGTAGATAAAAAATCAGATGAATTTTCTGGTTTTTCATTTTCCGATTTACCGGCGAGTCTTTTTATTTTTCCGGTTGTTGGGGCGGGGGGAATTATCATAAAGTGAAAATGAGAATAAATAACGCCGTGTTTGGATCGGGACCTCACAAGGTATAGAATCTGCCAATAGAAAATTGCACTAGTCACGACGAGGGTAGGAAGTTGGCTTGTTATGAATTAGGAGATTGCAGCTTTCTAGACACTTCAGTCTTCTCTTTTTTTGGATTACGTCTCATTATTCACGCTCCTACTTATCCTATTCTAAATCTTGATGAATGATATAAATCGTATATTATACCTTCAAGAATACAGAATAGAAGACTACTTATACACTTTCACTTCTCCTTCTACATGTTTTGGCTCAACCCTTTTATTCAAAAACTTTTTTTTTTTCGACCATAATAGAAATATGCCCCTATTTGAGCCACATTATTCTAATTCTCATTTTTCTACTCATTTTCAACTACATATTTTTTAATAAAATAATATTTTTCATCACATTAATAATTTTTCTTTATTTTTTAACCACATATTCACCATCACACCAACAGTAAAAATGTATTTTTTTTCTTAAATAATATGGCTCAAACAGGGGCATAGACACAATAAAGCTCATTCTTTATTGATAAAACTATGAACTAAGTTCTAGTTTTATTTTCAATCATACATTCTTTCAATAAAATAATTTTTTTATAAATTTAATTTTTTTTACTTTTAATCACACATTCTCCAAAAATTCACTATTGTAAAATTCTTTTTTTTTTGTGAAAAAAGTGCTTAAACAAGGGCTCAGCTTAAAAACTTTACAAATACTTAGATATTTTAAATGTAATTTTTTTTTTTTTAACGTTGACCTTCAAAATAAAAGTAACACTTTCATTTACAATAAGAAAGCATTATGTGGTTGTGTGAAAATGATTAATTAAAAAGTGATTTTTTGAAAAGTAGGAAAAAGTGATTTTTTTTTTATTTTTTTTTAAATGTAGAGATAAAAATGAGTACGGGGAAAAAATAATTTTGAAATAAATACTTTCAAATAAGTTCTATATATGTTGGGAATAAAAAAAAGATTAATTACTTTTGAACTTAACAAAACGGCAACTATGCCCTCAATTTTAACAAAGCTTTTTAAGATTTTAAGTTGATAAATCTCATGAAATATGAAGGTAAAAATGGATAAAAACATTTTAATTGCAATGAACTTTTCAAGCCTTTGCTCATTTTCTCACTTATATTTATAATTTTTTATCGCATTCTTATCCTCAACATTCTATTAATTCGCATTTGTATACAAAAAGTTTTAGGTAAAAAAAAGCTTATTTGCCTTTAGTTTTAAAATAAACAAAATAATAACAAATACAGAAGTTTAACAAAATATTTGCCCTTCGTTTAATACATGTTAAAATAATATTTTGACAAAAATTGTTATGAGAAGCTTCAAGAGTACTATAAATTTTTCCGTATGGAAGATGTGCTAATTTAGAATCTGTTTGAACTCCATTTTCTTCCAAGATGCATTTTGGAATTATAGATTAATGAAAAATGTGTGGTTAAAAAATAAGAAAAGTGGATTTGCATGTAGTGTTATTTTATTAAAGAATGTGTTGTTGAAAAAAAATAGAGAAAAATGTATTTTGAAAAATAATGAAAATTAAATAAGGACTTAATATAAAATCAAAGATAAGAATGCAACGAAAAAACTTGGGTACTTCAAGTGCAAATTAAGCAAAATTTATGACCTTCATATAACTTAAAATATGGTGCAGATAATCAATAGTGCATTGTGGATATAGCAACCCAAATTATTTTCATAGTAAGCAAGTTTTGATGAAGGGTTCGTTTGATATGATTTTTGTTTTTGTTTCTACTTTCATAGCTAAACGATGTACATTAAAAAAAATATTCAAATACGTTTTCTAATTTTTTTACTTTTTAAAATCTTATCAAATATACCTAATTCAGTATTTGCACCTGGGATGGGATGGTCCCTGGCTGAAGTAATGAGGTTTTTGGTTCTTGTCAGATTTTCATTAGCTTCGTTTAGGGCTCTTAAGGTAGTTAACTGGTAGAGGAAATTATATAACCCCAAGTGTTTAAAGATTACAATTTAAAAATCAAGGATAAAATTTCATTATTCATAAATCAAGTATCAAAACACGCTTCACCCACCTATCTATCAAAACCCTAATTCGTTTCCATAACTCTCTCTCTCCCCCTATCATCACTCTCCTGTTGTGAGATCGCACCACTGCACACGATCTCTTCTCCCTCTCCATTATCCCTATCTCCTATCTCTCTATTGGGAAGTCATCATTGTCCCATTTTCTCACTGTTCGACCATTATAAACCAAGCAATGACTACCCACCACGCTCAACGACCACACCGCATGTAGGACCAACGAAGATTTAGGGCCTGTTTGATTGGCCGTAGTTTTTCGTGGAAGGTGGAAAACGTTTTCCTACTTTTTACTATTCACATGTTTGATTGCACTAATTTTCCAGGAAAAACGTTTTCCAAGGTACAAGCGATTGATGCACAAAAATTAGAAAACGTTTTTTCACCATAGTGGTGGGAAAACGTTTTTCAACTTTTTGATAAAAAAAAATTTTTTATAGCAATTGAAACACATTCCAAAGTTAATGGTAAAAAAATTTATCCATTTAATTGACAATTTGCATAAAAAACAAAGTCAAACGAAAAATTTGCCAGGTGAAAAATTATACCAATCAAACACCATTAATTACAAGTCCCTGTAAAACGTTTTCTAGGCAATTCAATTCTCTGCCATTCATTTTCTTTCCACCCGTTTTTCACCCTTACAATCAAACAGGCCCTTAGGATTTTTCTGGATCAGATCCGAAAGATCAAAAGGGTCAGCACCTTGATGGTTGCAACATCATTGTAAACGAAGCTCAATCCCACGTGAGCAGTGGAGGCACTAGATTTCATGGCGGATGTCGTGAGGGAGGTTATGGAGTTGGGGGTTGTGGTGGAGGCTATGGCCGCCATGAAGGAGGTTTCTCTACCATAAACTCATACTCTCGTGGCCACCATGCCCACTATCGCACCACCAGTGATGATGGACGTCGCTGCTATGTGAGTGGATGTGTTATAAAACTTGGAAGAGCCAGCCCACAAAAGCTAGTCAATATGGTTGAAGAACTCAAGCCTATATAAACCACACAAAGGAAGCGTAAACTTCCCATGTGGGATTCAGATTCCCATAAATCCCAATGAAAATGATGACAAATCACCACACTTTCGACTCGGCGTCCACGTCGAGCAGGTGCCCATACACCATAAGTGGTAACCGAGACCGAAAGACATGGTGCCTACTCTGATACCAATGTTATAGAACTTGGAAGAGTCAGTCCACAAAAGCTAGCCAATGTGATTAGAGAACTCAAACCTAAATAAACCACACAAATGAAGCGTAAACTTCCGATATAGGATTCAGATTCTCATAAATCCTACTGGAAATCATGACAGGATGGGTGGTAGGGACTGGTTCGATTAGCCGATGAGATGCTGGATGTTTCGATTGGTTGTGCGAATCAATATTGTTGATCTTGGTTTTGAGTTGGCAGGTGGGGGACTTTGTGGATGGAGAGGCACGGCGAAAATGGTAATGTGTAATTGGCTGGCTCGAGTGTTGATTTTAGGTATGAGGTCTGTTGATTTTGGGTGGTGGTGACGCTGCATATTATTGTTCACAAGCAGACGGGGTGATGGTGGTGTTGGTGTTGGTGTTGGTGATTGTTTAGTTGTGGTTTTATCTATGGGCGGCGATGGACCGGTGATTGTTTAGTTGTGGTGGTGCATGATAAATTGGGAACAAATGGCAGCAAGGCTCACAAATCGGGGACCACTTGTGCAATTTTCCCTTAATTTAAACCACTTTTTCTTTGCTGGTACATTGAGAAAATGGATGATATTTAAAGAATTGGTGGCAATAGTGAAGGTGTCATCTATACATGCAGAATGTAACAAGTCTCATGTCTCCGCAAATGTAATAGAATTATTCATTTATTTAACAAAGTACGCATGGGATTTTATGATTTCAAATACAATTTCTTGGCTCGGTTGAGTTACTCATTGTAATAGCATGTAATTTTAGCCCCTCAAAGAAAAATAGAACCCGAGCTGCAGACCTTGAGAGTCAAGCTTCACAAAACCTGCTTCTCTAGACATTTCGAGTTCTGATGTTGCAACCCCAGGCAATTCGGATCACTTTTACACTTTTTACTGGATTAAATAGTTAAACATGATAATGAGTAGAACTTACGATAAATATTTTTTAAAATCATTGTTAGGCAATTTGTTGTCAAACGACCTTCCCGAACAATGATGTAACTCGATTTTTTGTTTCAGTCGGCTTCGACCATATGACTGAACGTTGAATTAACACCACGTATGAAATGCCCCGACCTCAGAGATTTAACGGGTCATTGGAAGCAGTCTAATTAATTAGTGTTGCTCATGGCCCGAGCTTCTTTAGTTGGACGGTTATTCAATTGGAGGCCCACTTATTTGCTAGCCTATTTAATTGTTAATTGAGTCTTGGCCCAATTAACTAAACTAAACCTATACCTAACTTACCTATTTGGGCTTGGGCTATAAAAGGTTGACTCCCCTCATTTGAATAATAACACATGCCTCCAACTCCCCTCTCTCTCTCTCTCGCTTGAAGTCTCTGCTTCTCCTCTCTACGTGATTCTTCTTGGTTCTTGCCTCTGCTTTGTGCTACATATATTACCCCCTCATCTTTGTGATCATTCCTACGTGGTTATTGAATAGTGGGTACTATTCAAAGGTTACCAATTGAAAAAATTTCGAAAGGGTCGGTTTGGTGATTCTACGTGGTGTTCGATCGAACTGAGCCCGGTAACGCCTTGGTTGTTGTTGTATCACGCCCTACATCTGGTATCAGAGCCTTGTGTGATTGATTGGAAGAGAATCGACCGGTTTGGAGAAGGACCGATCGCGATTTCTCACTGGCCGGATCTTCCACCTCGATTTCCAGCCAATCCAGGCGTAACCCAGCAGAATGGAGACCGGCATTGAGACCTGCCGGTTGTGGGCTCCAATCCTAGGCGAAGAATCCATCCAAAAATCGAGAGAATCGACCGGTTTGATTTGAGGGGCCGAACCGGAATAACCCAAATTCCGGCCAAACTACTACTCCGGTGGAAGAACGGAGACCGGCGTTGGACTCAGCAGGTCGAGGCGCCCCTAGTGGTGAGGCGAGTGGCGGCGGCGGCGCGTGCAGTCTCCGACGGCGGCGCGTGGGGGACTTTTCTGGCGAGCTCTCTTCAAGCAGAATACTCATTTTAATCTCTTGAACGTACTGATAATTTTTGTTTAGTGTTTCAGGTTACACAGGAGAAGTTGGACGATTTTGCCCCTGGTGGATAGTCGCGTGCATTGCAGTCTGCATTAGTTGCTGATTACGTTGATACATTTGCTGAACCTCTAGGGCGAATAGTGGTGGCCCTAAGGCAGCAAATTCGCATCTCTCGTAAATTACGGACTCAGAAACGTCCGCTCTGGTAAATTGGTTGAATCCTTTACATTATCGCACTAGCAGATCATCGTGTGGGGTAATCATTAGGATTGGGGATTGCCATTGCTTGGTAACCATTGCTTGTGCTAGATTTTAGGATTACTTGCCCTTACTTGACGATTGTGTATCTTAACTTTTGATAGAATTGGCTTATTGTGCTGTGTGATATAATTGTCGCTATTTAGAATATTCTGTGATTGGATATACCCGTTTTGTTGCATTGTCTATTTCGCTACGTTGTTATTTCTGTTAGAATACCTAAACCTTATCTGTTCGAACATTCCCTTGATCTGAGATCTCGCGAGTCTTACGAAACCCTGGGAATCTAGAACGGCGTATATTGTCTGTGACCCTAGGACTACTTTGTGTGGTTTGTCTTTGTGATTGTGATTCTGTGTTTTTTTTTTTTATTTCATAAAATGACAAGTCACAACTTTTATTTGGGGATTTTTAACGGAAAATGTGATTTTTCAATCTGGCAACAAAAGATGAGGGGTATTTTGGTCCAACAAAAAGTTTCAAAAGCCATTGATGGCAATTACTCAGCTGATTTTTCAAAAGATCAAAAAGAAGAAGCCGATGAACTTGCTTATACCTCAATAATTTTACATTTGTCTGATACCGTTTTAAGAAAGGTGGGCAAACTGAAAACCACCAAAGAACTTTGGGAAAAATTGGAAGAACTGTATTTGCTCAAGTCTACCCCGAATAAGTTTTACTTGCTTTAACGTTTTTTCAGTTTTAAAATGGATCCCTCAAAGGATCTTGACGAAAATTTAGATGTTTTTAATAAATTTGTTCAAGACATTGCTAATTGTGACGAGAAAGTGTCTGAGACTTATAAAGCTATAATTTTGTTTAACTCTATGCCTGATTCATATAGGGAAGTCAAAAATGCTATTAAGTATGGTAGGGACACTTTAACACCTGAAATTGTCATAGACTCACTTAGAAGTAAGGAGATGGAACTTAAAGCTGAAAAACATGATAAGAGGAGTGGTGAGATTCACATGATGCGGGGTAGGACTCAGTTTAGGCAAAACAGTCATGAGGGATACCAAAGTAGAGGCGAGTCAAAGGGTAATGGAGGTAGGAGAAAGGGTAAAAGTTGGTCTAGATCTAAGTCTAGGTCCAGGATTAGGAAATGTTATGGGTGTGGTAACACAGGGCATTTCATAAAGGATTGTCGTAAGAATAAGGATAATCAAAATGTTAAGGAGAGAGATGAGGTAAATGTGCTGTCTTCTGCTCCCAAAGATGATGTAGGTGAAGTCTATATGATTTCGAGTCCTGTTACTTGTACTGCTGAATTAAATCTAACTGCTAATTCTCGCATGCATGAGTGAATACTTGATTCTGGTGCTTCTTTTCATGTGACGTCTGAAAAGGATTGGTTTGAAAACTTGCATGAATCTAATACGGGGCATGTTGTGCTGTGTGACAATTTTGCTTACACTATTGCTGGAATTGGAGATATTAGTATAAAGTTTGACACTGGTTTTGTGTACACTTTCAAAGACGTTAGATATATTCCTGAATTGTCTAAGAATTTAATTTCAGTAGGAAAGCTTGAAAAGGATGATTTCACTAGTAAAATTGGAAATGGCATGTTAAAGATAATTAAGGGTGCATTAGTCTTCATTAAAGGAACTAAGAAAAATGATATATATGTCACTACTGGAGAAGTGATTAGAGGGTTAAAACACTCTATCTCTTCTGCCAAGATTGATCACATTCATCTATGGCATAATAGACTTGCACACGTAGGCATTAAAGGACTTAAATTTCTTAATGGAAAAGTTGCATTTGGAAACGACTGTGTGTCTGATTTGTCATTCTGTGATCATTGTGTGCTTGGTAAGCATCATAGAATATCGTTCTCCACAAGTGTTCATAAATCTAAAAGCATGCTTGAATATGTGCATTCAGATCTGTGGGGTCCTGATAGTAATCCCACCTCGGGTGGGAATATGTATTTCTTGTCGATTATTGATGACTATACGAGAAAGGTATGGGTTTATCTTCTAAAAGATAAATCCGATACCTTCCAAAACTTTAATAACTGGAAAAGGCAAGTAGAAAATCAAACTGGCAAAAGGATTAAGTACCTAAGAACAGATAATGGCCTAGAATTTTGTAACACTGAATTTGATAATATGTGCAAAGAAAATGGAATAACAAGACATATGACTGTTCCTTACACTCCCCAGCAAAACGGGGTAGCAGAAAGGATGAATAGAACCATACTTGATAAAGTGCGTTGTATGATGTTAAGTTCTGGCATCCCAAAGTCATTTTGGGGTGAAGCTGTTATGACTGCTTGTTATTTGATTAATTTGACTCCATCTGCTGCATTAAATGGTGATACTCATCATGAAAAATGGTCTGGTAAACTAAGTGATTATTCTACCTTTAGAACTTTTGGTTGTGCTGCGTTTTCCCATCAGAGTGAGGGAAAGCTTGAACCTAGAGCTAGGAAATGTGTCTTCCTAGGGTATCCTACTGGTGTGAAGGGATATAGGTTATGGGATAGAAGCCAGAAGGGGGTTAAGATCATTGTGAGTAGAGATGTCACTTTTAACGAGAGTGAAATGCCTTGCCTTAAGAATGAATCTGAACCTGAGCCTGTGAACGAGTCGGAACGGGTGAAGAGGGAAGTCAGTTTAAGGTGGAGTTAGGAAAACTTAGCACACCTGTTCCTGATACTCCGAATGAGGTGGAGATTCAGGATCAGGAACCCGAGGTGGAGAATAGAAGTGAGATAGTGATAGAGGAGCATCCTGAGGAAGAAAATCCATTGACCAACTATAACTTAGTTAGGGATAGAGAGAGGAGACAAACGAGGGAGCCTAGGAGATTCGGATATGAATCTGAGATAGCTTTTGCTCATGCTAGTTATGAGGAACTAGTTGATAGAGAACCAAAGACCTTTGAGGAGGCAACGAAGAGTGAACAAGCTGAATAATGGTTTAAGGCAATGAGAGAGGAGATGAGCTCCTTAGAGAAGAATCAAACTTGGGAATTAGTACCTAAACCTAAGAATAAATCCATCGTTGATTGTAAGTGGGTTTTTAAGGTTAAGGAGGGTACTAGTGCTTCTGAACCTTTAAGGTTCAAAGCTAGGTTAGTTGCTAAGGGATTCACACAGAAAGAGGGGATTGATTATAATGAGATTTTCTCACCAGTTGTTAAGTACACTACTATTAGGGTCATGCTTGCATTAGTTGCACATTTTGACTGGGAATTTGAACAACTTGATGTAAAAACTGCTTTTTTGCATGGTGATCTTGACGAGCAAATCTTTATGAATCAACCTAAAGGTTTTAAAGATAAGTTGAAACCTGAACATGTGTGTTGTCTTAAAAAGTCGTTGTATGATTTAAAACAGTCACCTAGACAATGGTATAAAAGATTTGACTCTTTTGTACTTACTATAGGTTTTCAAAGAAGCAAGTTTAATTATTGCCTGTATTTTCAGTATAGTAGTACTGATAATAATTATCTATTTTTATTGTTTTATGTGGATGATATGCTTTTGATTGGTTCATCACCTAAGTGGATAAGCAATATAAAAACAAAGTTGAGTGGCGAATTTGACATGAAAGACCTAGGTAAAGCTAAAAGAATCTTAGGCATGAAAATTGAAAGAGATAGGTCAAACTTCGCATTGTTCCTGCATCAGTCTCCTTACATTTCAAAGATATTGAAAAAATTTGGTATGAATAACTGCAAACCTGTTTCGTTACCGTTAGATAATCATTTTGTGCTATCTAAGGATCAGGCTCCTTGTAATGAATATGAAGTAGAATACATGAGTAGAATTCCTTATTCTAATGTGATAAGTTCTATCATGTACTTGATGGTTTGCACTAGACCGGATTTAGCTTTTGCTGTTAGTGCCCTTAGTAGATATATGTTTAATCCGGGTCCCGAGCATTGGGAAGCTTTAAAGTGGCTACTAAGATATTTGAAGGGTACTAGTAATGTAGGTCTAAGGTTTGGTGTTAATAAAGAAGGCATGAAACTGAAGGGTTTTGTAGACGCTGACTATGTGGGGGATAGGGATGGTAGAAAGTCGACTTCTGCTTATGTGTTTACCCTATCTAATTCTTGTGTTAGTTGGAAATCACAGTTACAACACATTGTTGCACTATCCACAACAGAGTCTGAATATATTGCCACCACTGAAGTTATTAAAGAAGCTTTGTGGCTTAGAGGCCTACTTCATGAACTGTGTCTTGAATGATTACGTGGTAGTTTACTCTGATAGTCAGTCTTCAATACATTTATGTAAGAACCCTTTTTTCACGAACGCATTAAACATATTGATGTTAGACTACATTTTATTAGAGACATCGTGTCTCAAGAAGTGGTGAGACTTGAAAAGATTCATACACAGTATAATCCTTCAGACATGGGCACAAAGGTGCTGCCATTGGTAAAGTTTAGAAATTGTAAAACTCTTCTAAACATTGGTGAGGGTAAGTAATTTCCAATTTTATCGCTTTTTATATTGGAACTATTATTGATAAGTGTTTATATTTTTTTTTGCAGGTCCTTTGACATCAAGGTGGAGGTTGTTAGGCAATTTGTTGTCAAACGACCTCCCCGGACAATGATGTAACTCGGTTTTTTGTTTCAGTCGACTTCGACCATATGACTGAACGTTAAATCAACATCACGTATGAAATGCACCGACCCCAGAGATTTAACGGGCCATTGGAAGCAGCCTAATTAATTAGTGTTGCTCATGACCCGAACTTCTTTAGTTGAACGGTTATTCAATTGGAGGCCCACTTATTTGCTAGCCTATTTAATTGTTAATTGGGTCTTGGCCCAATTAACTAAACTAAACCTATACCTAACTTACCTATTTGGGCTTGGGCTATAAAAGGTTGACTCCCCTCATTTGAATAATAACACACGCCTCCAACTCCCCTCTCTCTCTCTCGCTCGAAGTCTCTGCTTCTCCTCTCTACGTGATTCTTCTTGGTTCTTGCCTCTGCTTTGTGCTACATATATTACCCTCCTCATCTTTGTGATCATTCCTACGTGGTTATTGAATAGTGGGTACTATTGAAAGGCTACCAATTGAAGAAAACTTCGAAATGGTCGGTTTGGTGATTCTACGTGGTGTTCGATCGAACTGAGCCCGGTAACGCCTTGGTTGTTGTTGTATCACGCCCTACAATCATATTTAAATCTGTCCAATTTAATGGGCATATTATATAGAGTTGGCTAGTATTCTACCACTTCATGGTACGTCCAACTCATAGCTCTTGAGACACGAAATGTATCTTACATATACTTAGCTGTAGTTTGGAAGACGGAGTGAGCAAACCATAAGTTTTGCCTTTGTTATCATAACCATTGTTGGAGGACTGTCATCACTAGTCTCGTCTCTTATTGAATCTATTTCGTTGCTTGACTACAACTTCTCTCCTCAAGTTCTAAAGAAGAAGAATTTGCCCAGACGGGGTTAAGCTATTTCTTATATAAAGCTGCCATTCAAATAGCAAGTTTGGCCAGATTTAAACCTTTTATTTTAAAGAACCATTTACAATGCTTTTGAAAAGCCAAAAACCGTTTCTTTAAATCATTTATATAAATTTCTAAAAATATTTTATCTTGTTAGAATTGTTCGAGGTAGTTTCCTAAAGAAACTTTCCAACAAAAAGGAAGAACAGTTACCTGAAACAAGTCCAAAAATGTTCAGATAACATCAATCCTTTTACTTGTAAATAAAAAAGATAGTTTCTTATTCTCACATAAGGATTACTATCAAAATACGTTGCTTATTTTCAACTTTGATCAAAAACACGTATTTATTATAAATTTACTTGTCTGCATGAGCCACTTGTGGCAGCTTCTTCATATTTGCAACTATTAACTGATATAGAGATCATCGAGTCCTTTCTGTTCTATTGAACATTAAATGCAATTTTCTCACTATAGAAGTAATATTTTTATAGTTAAACTACAAATTTTCCTAGTACAGTTAAGCCAAAAATGCACTACAATCACAATAACGAGAGATACGAAGTCAAGAAAGAATACATTGCAAAAAATAATGTAAACAACGTTCAACGTTCCAGAACTCTAGAGCTCTGATCTAGCAACATTACTTGATTTCTTGGATATGACAGCTGCCCGAAGAGTTCACTGAGATGTTGGCACTAACGGGAGTGCTACAGTCCTGGGATTGTTTGCTTGTGTATGGTGATGCATCAGTTACCCTAAAAAATGATAGTGAAGCAATTCTTAGCTCGAAATAAAAGTTGATAACAAGCATTCAAAAAACTCAGTAACATACATCAGTAATATGCAAATCTATCTGTGTCAACTAATTTATAATGATCATAATACTGTCTACCTCATCTATATCTCCCTGGATATGAAAAATTAATTCATGTGTGTACATGTTTGATATGCACTACTAGATGGGAGTAAATAGTATAATGACATCTTGAGCAAAATGACCTTTTCTTTTAAGGGTTAGCCTGACAAGCTTCCTTATGCTTTATGGGGATAGAGGACTTCAATTCAGACCCCTACTGGGGCACGGGTTTGGTTGGGAAAAAAAAATTGATTGGATTCAAGTAAAGCTTTTTGGAACGTATCAATAAGTTAAGCCCTTGTTTGAGCCCCATTATAAAGAGAAATTTTGGTAAAATATATTATGGAATAATATTTTTTTGGGAGAATGTGTGGTTAAAAAATAAAGAAACTTTATTAGTTTGTGTGTAGAATATTTTATTGTGTGAATGTGTGGCGGAAAATAAAACTGTAGCGAACAATTTAAAATTTTAAAGGGTGCCAAACAGGGCTAAGACCCATGCTACAAGTTGTAAACTAGAATGCACAAGAAATCCGTTGGACTGGCAGATTCACACCACTTACAATCAACACAATCCTCGATTCTTGGGACAGGAACAAAAATATTTCTGTATGGACATTTTCACTGCACGTTTCTCACAAACAGTTTATACATTCTAAAAGCAAATGAAACCACATTTATTGATAGGAAGAGTTGTTGTGCATTTGTATCTAATGCACGCGTGATTAATATGTTTGATAAGTTAAATTGGATAAGACTTGACAGTATTAAAAGAATACTTATACATGAAAAACTCAAACCAACTCAATTCAACCTAGATGCATTTTCATTCATCATTTATAATTGAATGCCAAACGTTCTACCAAAAACAGAATATAAATTGGAAACTTACACAATATAAAGCAATAACTAATTACCTTTCCTTGCGCTTCTCCAGAAACCGAGCCAAAGACTTCCTCCGAGCCTGAGGCACAGCACCTGAAAAATGAGAAACCTTTATTATGCTTACATCATGCAATGGAAATTCACATAATGAAAGCTAAAATCTAATCGAGCTCCATCCAAGACATTGAAGAAATTAAAAAAGGTGCGAGAATGTACCTGACGAAAGGAAGGTAGCAGGAACAGATCCAATCACGGGCTCCACTTTATTCGGAATTGGACCAACTCCTGGTTTTATAGCCGTCAGAGCATTGTTGCAACCAAACCCTCCAGCAGACTGAGAGACATTGATAGAGCTTACAGACATGGGGCTTGAACAGTGCAATGTTGCACCATAAGGCTTATTTACACCAAACCCATCAACAATAGGAGATGGGATCACGGGTGCTTGAATTGAAGCGGCAGGGACTGTTGTTCGAGAAGTCATAGGGAACCCATTTCCAGCCAATAACATAATTGCCTGAGCCTGTAGCAGTGGATGAAAAATATTAAGGAAAACAAAACCAATCAAGTACTAAAACTGCCCTGGAATTTCTGAAGATCTTCAAATATACCTTTTCCGGAGAAACATTGTCATACACACACACAGAACCAGCATAGAAGATGGTCAACTTAGCAGGAACACCTGAAGTCTTCGAAGCACTCCTACAGAACACCTCAGTTTGATTCAGCCTTGTAATTAGACTTTTCTAGTAGGGTTCTACTTCCAATTCGTACTGTACCGGCAGCATGATAGGATGTGACACAGACATTTAATTTCCAAAAAAGGTTCGATAAAAATGCCGGGCACACTTCATTAAAACATGTGACCTGTCAGATGCCAATCCTAGGAGAAAGTTTTCTACTTCAGAATAATTAATCTTTTCTTATTAATGCATCTGAGCCATTTTGGTGTCTGATGAGTGTCATGCCCCAATAATGCAATGCTCCATCCTAGGTGGAACTTTCTACTTCATGCTTGTTTGATAAAACTTTGCTAAAGTTTTAACCACACATTTGAAATAGGATCCACAACTTTTATCAATTTTTCAACCACAAATTTCATCTAATTTTTTTATCAAAATCTGCTAAAACCTTTATCAAAAGCAATGTCAAACTCACCCTTCATAATAATTGACTTCTCTTTGAATTTTCATACTTATATTGTCATTTGACGTACCTCAAACCAGTGGCATCCATATCAGAGCTACTAGGAGGAACAGCTGGGAGGGGATTCGTTACTGGAACAGCCAGAGGTTGCGGGCTTGCTGTGAACAACTCAGGTACTGTCTAGCTAGTGAAACTGTTTGATTTGTTTGAATGGTAACTGGCAGTACTCTAACATCTTGAAGGCCATGTGTTTCAAAGTTCTGAGCAGGATAGGTTGTCACTTTGTAGTGAAGTCCCCCGTGATTTCCAGGAAAAATGGTTTTCTGAATATTGAAGGAAAAACCAATAAAAATGTGTAAGATCTACAGAAAAATATTCTGTCTAAATCACATACTTATTTTGAAGGAAAAACAAATTAAAACCTGGATTTTTGTTGGGTAAGGTTTTCTTAAACATGGACATAAAGAATTAATACATCAAGTCTTGGAATCAAAAGTTACGAAAGATCTGGAAGTATATAGTAAATCACCTGCGTGACACCTGGGTATGATTTCTGATCAGAGTTGAACGCTTCTGTAGTAGTCCTTATGGTCACCACTCCAGTCGATGCAAGGGAATCAACACCAGTCTTAGGTTTTTCAACTTGAGCACCCTGAAAAGATAACAACTGAGGAACAGCAGAAACCTTGTTTGAAAATGACCGCTGCATTACTGAACTTCTCACTGGACCTACAGAAACAAAATAGAACACAAACCTATACCAATTTAGTCAAATGTATCACTGGAATTTCCAGAAATAGCTACCATCTAATAAAACAAGCAAAACACTTTCATTTATTGATCATTACCTAATTAATTAGCAACTAAGTATTTATGTGGTAAATTGTAGGTTCGAAAACTACATAAAAAAGAAGACAGTAAGGAACCTTCTAAGGTTATTCACATACGAACAATTTCTAAGAGAGCAAGCTAAAAACTAACTTGAAGTTACTTCTAAGCAAGTTTTTTTCAAAAAATGATTGAATAAGTTAATTTTTATTACTTATATATAAATAAGAAATGTTACTTTATTTTGACAATAAGGTAAATGTTACTTTCAAAATAAGTAACTTACGGAAACTTACTTATTATAAGTAAAGTTTAGTAACTCGAGGTGCTTCTGTTGCAGCTGTAAAAGGTGGGAACATATTGAACAACTTAATTAAAAAATTGATTACTTTGCACTCATGTGCATTATTAATAAGTGATTATTATACTCATCAAATGCAGAACAAGTAAAGAATATATAAAATCATCTGGTCAAAGCAAATTTAATAATGCCACCATCCCATTTAAAATATAAAAAGCACTTAACTTATCACATAACTTATTCCTCTTTTTGGGTGGTACCATAATAAATTAAAATACATGTCGGTGACATCTTTGAGAGCACAACTCCTTTTAATTAAAAATATTAATAAAATAGTGAAAAGGATGACGAGGTGCATGATGGCAATGCACACTTTAAACAACACAAGAAACATGAAAATGAATATAAAATTCTAGAGGATTATGCAAATATTGAAAATTTCCCACTGCAACGCATAAAAAAAAAAATATATTTTTTTAGTATCCATTTGAATCGTGAAAAATACACCTCGTGTATCAATCCACTCAACGAATAAAAAATTACTGTGAAGTTAAAGAAAATAAGAAAAAAATAATTAAATACTCTGTACCTCTTGTTATTCGACAGCTAACTGCAAATAAAAGTAAAATAAATAGCGAAATTACAAACTTGACATGTCAATAGATACAAACAACTTTGAGTAGGGTTCTTTAAGATTCCAAGAAATAAAATGAAAGTAATCTTGAAATCACATGATTTGTTTTTGTTCTTTGTGTTAAAGACAAGCTTTCAGACTAGACCGCAGCTACTCAATTATTAAAAATTTTGATTAAAAAAAAGAGTCATTCATCAAGACTTCCTTTGCTTCTTGTAGAAAAGAAAAATATGAAGTTACCTTAGGACAGCTTCCTCGAAAAGTTCTAAATTATCTAAACCGGCACAAATACAGTTTTTTTAATTTCAAAAGGACCTTTCAAAATCCTTGCAAGGGTCCTAAATAGGTGGGTTGAACACAAAGTTTAATTATGCTCACATGGCCAGCCACCATCTAATAGAGAGATGATTAATATGAAATTTAAGCTTCGAAAATTTACGAAAGTCTATATTGGGTTGTTTATTTTGTTAAAGCTACTTCATTTTTGTAAACCTATCAAGTTTTTTTCCATTTCAAGATTATTTATCTAAAAATAAATCACAAATAGGCACAAAATACGTAACTAAAGTCTAAAACTACTGCTTTTAGAAATTTGACACTTCAATTTCTCCCTTATATGGATATTATTCTCAGAACAGGTCATTATATTTCTAATTATGATAAATTTAAAATAAAAATAAAAAATAAAAAAAAAGAAGAAGAATTTTGAAGTACCTAAATCCACGGCTTCATCAGGAGTCTCCTGTTTTACAGTCAACCCCATGAAATCTCTCTCCATTTTCAACTCAATTCTTCACCTCAGAATGAATTCGGGAAAATTCCCTTTAACCAGGTGGAAATTAAGGAGGAAAAGAAGATATCCGTTCTAGAGTTCGAATGGATAAAAAATTAATAGCTGCTTGGAAGGTTTGGCTATGTCTGTAGACTGAGAGAGAGAATGGAGATTTGAAGCGAGAGAGAGAGAGAGACAGAGAAGAGAGGTGAGGAAAGGATTGTATGTCTGATGGAGAGGAGTACGTGACACGACGACACATTCTCAAGATTAAAATACATTTCTCGTGGCCAAATCCTTAACCGGCTACAACAGGGTATCGCTTCTGTTCCACCGAAATATTTAAGGCTCCGTTTGATAGCGAATTTTTTTTTCAAAAACTTGAATCATTTTCCAACTTCTTGTTTTGCGCTATTTGATAGTCTTTGGCCCCGTTTGACCCACATTTTCATTTTCATTCTCATTCTTCTACTTATTTTTAATCACACATTCTTCAATAAAATAATATTTTCTATTACATCAATAAATTTTCATTCTTTTTCAATCACACATTTCCCATCATATCACTATTTCAAAATTCATTTTTTCCAAATAATGCCTATCAAACACACTCTTTATTTTCCATGAAATCGATTTTCCAACATTTTTCAAGGTACAACCACTTGAAGCGTGATTTCGTGAAAATCAATTCCTTGCTATTTGGTAGGAATTGGTTTCCACCTTTTTTTTTTTTAGCAATAGAAACAAATTCTAAGATAAAGTGTAAAAAAATTTATCCATTTAATTGACAAATTTCGTGCAAAACAGAGCCAAACGTAAAAATAAAAAATAATTATTTTTTATTTTTTTTGGCAATCTAAACATATTTTGTCCCTTATGGTAAAAAAATTTATCCATTTAATTGACAATTTGTATGAAAAAAAGCCAAACGTATTATAATAGAAAAGTGAAAAATTATACCAATCAAACACATTTAATTCAATTCCCGGTAAAACAATTCCAGGCAAAACAATTCCAGGCAATTCAATTCCCTGAAATCCAATTCATTTCCACCAATTTTTCACCATTGCTATCAAACGGACCCTAAGGGTCTAGCTTAATATAGATGATATTTTGTACATAAGTTGTTCATATCCTCACATGGAGTGTGACTCACTTGAATAAAATATTGTGGGGTTCACTCTCATGTAAGAGTATGAACATCCTTATGTACAAAATATTATGTACTTCTAACACTTCCCAATATTTAAAGGGAAGATTTCTTTAGTCTTTTGACTTTTTTTTTTTAAAAAATTAAGAATTTTTTTAATTATATATAATTTTACACGTGAATTAATTTTTTTATTTATATAATTTTTTTAAAAAATCACTTCTCAAAATGATGGCTTAATAATTATTACGCATGAGGTCTTCATCTTTGCGTGATGTATGATTCAGGCAAATAGCTTATGTCTGTTAATTTTAAAATTTTTATATTCTTAGTACTTGTTTGGGAGAGCTAAGAAGATGATTTCATAAAAGGGAATGGTGGATCTCGTGAAATAAGTGATAGTAATTTTGGGCCTATTTGAGTCACATTCTCATTTTTCTACTCATTTCTTCAATAAAATAATATTTTTCATCACATCAATAACTTTTCTTTATTTTTGAACCACATATTCTTCATCACATCAATAGTAAAAATTCATTTTTACTCCAAAAATGTGCACCAAACACACTCTTTATGTCCAATGTGATGTATGATTAAAATTAATTGTTGACTTTGACACTAACTTTTAAGCAATTTTTTAAACTTTCACTTACAAGTACTTATTAATCTTATGTTTTAGACCATAGATCGATGAAAATTGTCAATATGATCTCCAAATCTTCAAATTGTCATTTCATACACAGAAATAAAAATAGGAGGGATGAAGTAATGGACTATGCTACATGTACACACAATCTCCTACACAATCCCTTACACTCCCCTCACATGGAGGGGGGCCCACAAATATTTTATTATGTGTGGCCCCCCTCTATGTGAGGAGGGTGTAAGGGATTGTGTGGGGGATTGTGTACAAATAGCTTTTTCAGAATTGGGAGTGGAATGGAAGACTATCGACTAATGGTTGGTATAAGATATATGATGCTACTAAAAATTGATAAAAATTGGTAGGTCTCGTGAAATTTATGGTGAAAAGTGGGTTAAATGTATAAATTTAATAAAACATATGGTTAAAGATAAATTGATACGTTTGATCAACTTTTTAAGGAACAAAAGCATTCCCAAATAAAGATTACGTTTTTTCTTTTCACGTATCGTCTAGTTCCAAATTGCTGTACGAGCTTTAATTATTGTTTAGAAACCAAGTTGGTTTGCTCTTTTCTCATTTTATAAAAGTGATGGTTGAAAAAAAAACTATTCAAAAAGATTTCATATTAGAGTTACTTTTGTCACAATAAAAAATGAGGACCAAAACAGAGATGTAAGAGTTGCTGAGGGCTGGAGGATTTTACTAAGGCCCTGTTTGATTTTCATTTTTAGAAGGATGAGAATGAAAAATATAGTTGTTATGGACCCCATACAAGAGATGAAAAGTCAAAAATTGTAGTTGAATGTGATTGATAACGATCATATTTTTCATTTTTAGGGTTGAAAAATAGGAAACAAATGGGCTCTAATCAAATTTGAGTTCCTAATGGAAACGTGTTACTTGCTCGTCCGGTGATATGTGGTGATCTACCACGTGCGCCAAGACGATTCGAAATCTGTGGTTTTATGCTGACACGTAGCAAAACACGTGGGAAAGCTCTAATTTTCCGGTACAAGTTTCATCTCAAATATTAATCATCTATAAATTTCACGAGACCGTCCACTGTTGTTTATAGGTTAATTTATAAATTTTCTAAATAGAGGTTAAACAGATATTTAATATAATTTTTTTTAATAATCAAGATCTAGATTAAACGAAAATGAATAAATAGTTTTTAACTCGTGTAACGATTCGATTGGATCTGGCGTGTAAAATACTTAACCATGTGATTAGTAACAAATCGAAAAATAGACCAATTAGCTCGAGTAAAGACATGCAATTTGTCGAGATAAGTAGGCCATGGGAACAAATTAAAGTACCCTTCAATGATTGTCATTTGACAGAAAAATGTTCAGCTTATCTGCTTATGCCTAGGGGGATGTATGGAGAAGTTCTGTGTACAGAAAAAACTGTACAGAATTTATATAGATGAGACATAATAGGGGAGTGGGTGGGTGATTTTTTGGACAATAAAATGCTTACATGGGTCTCACCCATGTAAATATCTGTAGAAATTCTGTACACTTAAAATTTTTCGGATGTATGTGTTGACGTTTGCTCTGAGTTTCTAAAATTACAATTACGAATAAAACTTGGTAAGTGACAACTTTTATTAGTCAGGATTATTCATTAATTTATCATGTGGGGATTATGAATATGTTTATTCGTACTTCATTTTTTATAAATTTATTTTTAATTACATATTATTTTATAAAATTATTATATACATAAATTTGAAAAAAAAAAAAAAAAAATCATGCATCTTAATAACACATTCTTCAAAAAAAAAAAAAAAATCACTATTAGAAAATACATTTTTCTCAAAAAATTTGAGTAAGTTTTATTTGTAAAAAAATAACTTTAAAATGAAATAGTAAAAATGTAAGCCCTTGTTTGATCTCCTTTATTTTCAAAAATCTAGCATAAGAATGCAAAACTAGGGGACAATGCCAATGATGATAAAGGATTGTTTGACATGATTTTTGCATTTGTTTTTTATTTTTATTTTCGCTTTATGTATATTAGCTTTTTGAGAAAGAGTTTTTATTTCAGAAGTGTTTTTAGAAAAAAGTCATATTTTGCTCAATTTTTTGGTCAAATTTGTCAGAGTTGGGGTTAGTGGTTGGGTGGGTTGTGAAGAGAGCAACGAGAGCTTCAAGGTGTATGTTGGTCCGACAGCTAAGATGATCGGAGATTGGGAGTTTTGCCTTCAAATGACGGCTTAAAGGGATGATGATTTTTTCATGTTTGTGACTGATTTGCACATTTTTAAAAGTTTGGACCCATAATTGTAATTTATTCTTTATTTTTCTTTTATTTTAATAGAAGGGTAAAATGATCAAAAAGAAATGAAAAGAACGTTGAGCGCTACAAAAGTGAAAGGTATGGATATTTTGTGCCAAGAAATGAAAGGTATGAACGTTTTCCACAGTAAACTTTAAAAATAGGAACGTTTTGCGTTAATTACTCAAACCAAAATATTTCATGGTCGTAAATTTCCCACTTAATTCTGGACCACACAAGTAATTTTATTAGTAATATTTTACACGCGCGTCACTTAGGCATGAGAAGATGAGTGGTGCGCGTGATAGGTGGGTGAAAAAAAAATTAAAAAATGGTCCGGCTTCCGGCTAGATCCAGCCAAGCCCAGCCGTGGCCCACGTTCATTCCACTATTAAGCCGTTCATCTGACGTCGTGTCACACGCTAATCTTACAATATTTTAATTATAATGTTCGGGGGTCCTTTTCATTTCTTTAATATTTATTTGGAAAGCTTTATCAAAATATATCCTTTAAAATTTATTTGTTTATTGCCTTCTTTCTTCATTTCTACTCCACACAAGTATGAAATTCTCCAAATCGCTAATGGGGTTTAATATAAATATATTTTTACTTAAATATTTTTAAGAGCATAACTACCACAATTTCAGTTATTCAACTTCTTAGTTTTTAAAATCACGAGTGATTTGGAGGTTATCAAAAATAACAAAAGGAGTGATAAAAAAAAATTAGAAAAAATCCTACACACACAATTCTAAAATAAGAAATTAAATAATATAGGTCGCTTTTAATATTTCTCGTTAACACGGCTCCCATATTTTTGTTCATTGCCTCTTCTATACTCCAATACTTTAATCACCACTTGATTTGATCATTAAGTGCCCTCCATTGTCATATCCCGTCGAAGCTATGATCACGAATAGTCAAACATGATTGTCTAAGTATACAAATAACATAAACGTGGACCAAAAAGTAGTTAAAATCTATTTGCCATGTGATCTGTCGAATTTCAAGGTCAACATAAAGAGTCTTATTTTTGTGGAATATTACCTTACTTGCAAGCAATTCAGCCATTCTGTTTGTGGGACTTTTATCTCACGAAGGCACAAACTACTCCATTTTTTTAATTTCGAAACTGAAACTTAGTAACAGAACATCGATGAAAGGTATCGATTCCACAAAAATCTCATTTTTTGAGTTTTGAATATGAAGTTCAATTACGTATCATCTTCTTGAATTGTTCAGGTATCCGCATTAAGAAATTTTGACTCCTTGAGACACATATTCATTGATGTAACACAAAAAAATTGGTTTCTAGTTATCGGAAAAGTATATAATAAACACTCGATAAAAATTAATTTGTTATATATAGGGTCTATAGAAGCATTTTGATTTTTCTACTCACCCACTGTTACTCATGAATCACTTGCCGGACAAATTATTAAGTATTCTTGTTAACACATGATATTGGCTATTAAAGAAACGAAATGAAGTATCTTCGTTTGCAAATAAGGATGCTGTAGTGAAGTATCTATGAGGTTTGGTTAAAAACGTGTTGATACCCACCCTAATGATCGAACAATAATTCTCATTCCGTTTTAATCTTGTTCTTGTTTGTGAGATCATATATTTCATACTATGTCATATTGGTTGTGATTTTGTTTGAAGTTTTCTGTTATCAATGGTAACCATGAATTATGAAATTTTACTTTTGGATCGCAATACAAGATTTTAGTTATAGCGAGTAAAGATGAGAGTTGTATTGACATAGATGGATTTGAATTATATTTTGTTAAGTTTTGACAAGATGCCCACAACTTGAACAATAAAGTAGAAGAAACGGAAGGATCGAAAAACACTTTCATAGATTCATCTCCATCAATCTAATAACATTTTTCACGACGTTTTGAAAGAGAATACAGCTGCTACATTATGGTTGAAGTTGAAGCAGTGGTGCACGAGTAAACTGCATCTGAAGCAGAGGTTGTATTCTCATCGCATAGCAGAAAGAGGATCTTTGGAAGACCATCTGGTTGTGTTCAAGGAAATCGTCGTTGATTTGGAAACGTTAGAGGTAAAGTACGATAAAGAAGATTTGTCCTTGATCCTTTTGTACTCACTATCCGCTTTGTTTTCGTCATTCAGGGACACGATTCTCTACAGTTGTGACATGCTCATCATTAAAGACGTGTGTGATGTCTTGTTTTCGAAGGAGAAAATGAAACATCTGGTTGGAGCTGAGTCTAGAGGGGAAGAAGCTCTTGTGGTTCATGGTCGATGAAGGGTTAAGTTGATGGTGAATTTCGGCAATTTAGATTGTTTTTATTGTAAGAAGAAAGGACAGGGATTGCGAGAAATTGCAAAATAAGAATAATTCATCTGCAAAACATGCAAAGCAATCAGATATTCCGGACGAGACCAACGTAGTTGAAGACTATTTGGGTGACAGAGATGTGTTGACTATTTCTGATGCAAGGTGTCATTGTTTCAAACAAATCAGGATTTGTTTGAAACATATGAAATAGTGATGCAAGATGTCGTTGTCATGAGAAACAACGAACTTTGTCGGGTAGCTGGTATTGGGAGAGTTAGATTGAAGTTGATGGATGTGACAATTAGAACGCTTGGCTAGGTTTGACATGTTCCATATTTGAAGAAGAATCTCATCTCGCTTAGTACTCTTGATTCGAAAGGTTATGAGTTCTCTGGAGGAGGTGGAGTCTTGAAGGTTCGGAATGGTGCCTGTGTTGTATTGGAGGAGCGGATGAGGTCTCAATTATACATCTTGCAAGATCGTGCAGAATCGGTGAATAAATATCTGGACATGTTTAGTACCGTGGTAGATATACAGTTTGGTACTGTATCTTTAGGAATTGGTAGAGTCGTTATTGAAAAATATTACTCGGGAGAGTTTTGGAGATATGGGTAATTTCACTTTGCCACCATCATCTGCAGTTCCATCATGTTTAATTGTTAAGGAATGACTCATTGAGGATATGTACAATGCAGATGTTGGTGTTTACACTATTAGGATGTTTGAAGGTGTCAAGACTAGCAATGTGCCTTCAGTTAAAGTATTGTGAGTTGATTCTGCTACATGATGTATTCAACTCTGTTTGATAAATCTTGAATTCCTTGTGAAATTTTGGGAACTTGATGTTTGGGTTTGGGTATCATTTGTGGATACTGTGAAAGAGAAATAATATTTTTCGTAAGGTCAAGAAGTTTAGTTATGGATGAAGAGTCTAGTATATTTTGCTGCGATCAGGCTTATTTTTCCATGTGGAAAAATGTTGAAGTTGTTGACCTATGATTTAATAAAGCTCTATTTGTTTTGATTATAACAAACAATACACTTGTATTTCTAACAAGTCTTGTTTCTTGAGTTTTTCGCGTATAAATCTTCTTAAAAATTAAAAGGCTCAAATCGTCATCCATTGAAGAATAACCAATCAAAAGAGACTCGAAGAGAACAAGAACTTTAAAGATTAGAGTTTAGAAGTTGTGTTTCGAAACTTCAATCTATGTGTAAAGGTATTAACTCATCAATCTTTAGCAAGTGGATAAAGCTCAAATTATTTTCATTATTCATCACTTACATAAAAATGTTCTTGGTTCATAATATGAGATAGATTTTGGAAAAATCAGCTTTTTGATATAAAAACTAATTTCCAAAACTTTGGTACTTCGGTCGACCGAAGTATACCGATCGACCGAAATAGCAGAACTGCTCAACCGAAACTCCAACGGTTTAATTTTTACAACGGCTATATTCACATTTCGGTCGACCGAAATTGTTCAACCGAAACATCCTGATTTTCAATCTTTTGATCTATAAATAGTCATATCTTTTGCATTCAATTTAAAGAACTTACAAGAGAAATTAAGAGAGTATGTTTAGTGAAAATCATTGAGCTTACTCGATTTTATCTTCTATTTCATTTATTATAAAGATTCTATTGATCGAACAAAACTAGTTTCATTTATTTCATCAAGAATTCTATTTTGCAAGAAACTTCTCAATCGCATCTATTTGTCAATTCTTGATAAATGTTTTCTTTTCCTACACTTATATTGAAGTGTAAATCTCTCTTCATACTTAACTTGCATTATTTGTTAAGAAAGATCATTGGTTGAAAACTTTAATACAAAGATACAAACGATTTCATTATCCATCATTCATCAAAGTTTACAACATAAACACTTGAGCTTTACTATTTGCTATCTATTGAAGTGTTATCCTAACTCTCCAAATACTATACTTGATTATATCATTTGTTGAGAGTTATTTCAATTGTAAAATTGTCATTTATAATTTAGTGGTTTCGAGAGTCTTGTGAAAACTCGATGGTTGTTAAGGATATGTAGTCCTTGTTGTAAGTCACCTAAGGATAAGTGTTCTTTGTTGTAAGTTACTTAATGATCAGTATTCCTTGTTTGTAAGTTACCATTATGGTGCAATTTGCCTTACTTGTGACGGAGAGCTTGGTAACAGAGACATAGAACACATTGTGTATCGAACCTCGTTAAATTTGTTTGTTATCTTTACATTATTGAACTTTACTTTAAATTGTTATTTATAATTGTGCTTGAATTATGTTATCAAATTTGCATATTTACTTATCATATCACACTTTGCATTTGTTTCTTAAGTATTGAATAATTTTGAAACTAAATGTCGAAAAAGTTTCGAAAACCAATTCACCCCCCTCTTAGTTAGTTATTCTTGGGTCAACGGGAGTTTCGTTCGTTGCACCGAAATTCATGTCAATGTAGAGATTGTTAGAATTTGGGTGTAAATCAAATTCTTTGTTGAAAATAATTAGGAGCTTTAATTTAAGTGCACATTAATTAGAATCATATTTGGAATTCAATTGTGAAACTTTTGGACATTTTATTTTATTTACAACTCTACCTTTAGGGTTTGAATTATTCCCTATGAATGCTAGACTCTTTTCTAATTTTTGTGAGTCAGAAGCATTATTACTGAAATTGTATTTTTCTCTCAATTAGTTGTCAATTAATAAAAAACTCTCTCTTCTTGTTTTAATTTTGCTCTTATTTGTGCGATCATATATTTCGTGTTGTGTCATATTAATTCTCCATTCCCAATAAAATTGTCCGAATTTATAACAAGTGGTATCAGAGTCTAGGTTATCAACAAATCTCATGCTCAACAGTCACGAGAGATATAGCTTTGCGTAAGGGGGAGAAGGGTTTGATCTCACCCATGACCCGTTGTGTGAGGAGGAGACGAATTTGGTCTCCTGCAGGGCCTGATGTGTGAGGGGAAGACGTGTAAGAGAAAATCTCACCTCTTGAGCTAACTTTATAGTTTGGAGTCCCACATCGATTGCGGAAAGGACTCATAGTCAGTTTATAGGTGTAAGAGAAAATCTCACCTCTTGAGCTAACTTTTGGGGGTGAGAAGACCTAATATCCGTAAGAGTAGTGGATTGTTCGGTCCTTAATGTGAGGTTTAGATCCATGTCGTCAAGAACAATACAAACGTTTTCTTTCCAATCCTTAAACTTTGGTTCAAGCACTTAAATTGAATTGATGTTGACAAATATTGTAGAAGTTAATGAATTAATATAATAGTGAACTTAAACCTAAATAACATGTTCACATGAAAATCTGTACTGGACAATTAATAGTTTCAAATAATAGTAGGTCACATCACAAGAGACTGAGCACAACATTGATATTTAGTTATTGGACAAAAATATCAACTCGTAAGTGGTACTCTTGATGTAGTAATAAAATATTGACAATAAATTTGGTCAAATATCAAGTCTATCTTTGAACCGACTCAATGTTCATATAATGGAAAACTTTACAATTGTCACATATTTATTATCACAGATGTGCAAATAATTGGGTCAAATATTGATATTTCTTTGGGCCAGTGAATATTCTCATGAATTACGTACACAAAACCTTTCGAATATTTCAAATAAATTAATTTAGATAAGAGATGTTACTTTGGTAACATTTTGCTTCAACTAGTCTATTTTATAAAATTAGTAATCTGAAATAAACTTTAGTACCAAAATTGAATTTGATTGCCCTCATTTTTCCTTTTTTTTTTTTTTTAAAAGAGAGGAAAATAAAATAAAATCGGACAAAACATTGTTGGCCGCTATTTTGATTTTTATTCACGCCACCCAATGCTTAATACATTGTAGCCGCAAATCTTGATCCATACAGAAAACAATTGAAGAAAATTTCAAAGGGAAATGCCGGTTGTACTGCACGGTGCACAACACTGTGCACCGTGCTGTGCCTTCAACACAACTCAATTTCAAATTGATCTATTGATTAATGAGGAAATTAAACTAGATATCACTTTTTTCTTTTATAATTACAAAAGTGTCACCTTTTAAAAGTCATTTCAAAAATGTCACTTTTGGATATTTTTGCCCTTCTGAAAATTTTCAATACCTTACAGGTTCTGTACTTTAGTCAGACATGATGTGATGAAAAATTGTACTTACACTGTGTAAAATGTCAGGATGAATTGACTGATGGGACAGTTCGTAGCAGTAATTCTCGACAGATTAGTGAATCCCGACAGATGAAATGTCGTTCCTGACAGATTAAATGTCGTTTCCGATAGTTCACTTCAGTAATTCTCGACAGACGAGTGAATCCTATTTTTGCGTATACTAATGTAGAGTTATATTCTTTTTTTTTTTTTTGGTAAGACTGCCACGACTTTCACGAATCATTTTCCATAAATTTCGGATCATATGCAATTCAAATGTATTATTGTCAAAATTGTTAATGTAAAGCCTTGTTTGGCCATACTTAAAATTATAATTCATTTTTCTCTATTCTTATCAACCATATATTTTTCAATAAAATATTATTACACATAAATTTAAAATCTTTCATTCTTTTTTAATCACACATTTTTCAAAAAAATTACTATCTCAAAATACACTTTCTCAAATTCTCATTATAATGAGGTCAAACAATGGCTAAAGAAACAGAAGAAAAAAAGAGTTCAATTTTACGACAACCTTGACATGCTATTTTTCTTTAATAAAAATTGGCTTAACGTTTTAAAAAATTGAAAAAAATAGTTTGATATTACTATTTGTTAAAGAATAAGAATAAGTGTCTAATATTTTGAAATAAATATAAATTAAAATCACTTGTAATGAATCATATTTTGTTTTGTCTAGTTCAATACACTAAATTTATTTAAATAATTATTATGATTTCCTTATATTATTTGTATACATCATTTTATTGACCAACAAATTTTAATTAATTTTTTCTTAATTTTCTCATTGTTATTCATGTTAATAATTTTGTCGGAAATAGTCTCAACATTTGTTTAGTTGAGAGTAGAATTTCCATAACACTTCTTTTATCTTTTTTTTTTTTTTTTTGGTATTAAGAAAATTCATATTAAACAATATATATATATATATATATATATATATATATATATATATATATATATATATATATATATATTTATAATATAAAAATTAAATCATCATATCAAAACATTAATGATAATGATAGATAGTATTAATGAACATTAAATGCTCCTAGAATTGTGAGTTTAAGGGTAATATGGACTATTCACAATCAAAAAGTGATATTTTTGAACAAATCAAGTGCCAAGATTTTATTATTATTATTATTTTTTTTTTTGCATTTTCAAAAAAAAAGTGACATTTTTGAAAATTCCCCTTGATTAATCAATCAAAAAGGTAAATCAGAAGTGACAGGCGCTACAAGGCGACCTTAATTGTAACTCCAACCCCTTCCTTTTTCTCACAAAATAAATTGCTATCATGCTATGCTTTTTCGCGTAGAATATCTATCCAAAATTAACAAAACTCAATCCAAAAAAAAAAAAGAAAAAAAAAAGATTTTATTTTTTTAAATCTCCAAAACTCTTCATTTTGATTTTTAGGGCTAAAATTTGTATTCTTAAATTATAAAACGCAATGTATGAATTTCAATTCAAAAATTCTTTCTTTATTCTCAATAATTTAACATAGAGCTGGCTGTGATACCACTTGTTATAATTTTATGAAAATTTAAATTTTAATAATATGAAAACCTAATTACTTTATTGTCAAGGCCCTCATTGTCAAATCACCAAATAAATTAACTATGCAGATCATACATTAATTTTTTGGAAATGATTCTTTATTACTGGATCTCGATTCCAGATCTTGAATCTTGAAAATCAACTTGAAATCACCTCTTGATTGATTTCTTGCTTTCAATCTTGATTACCTTGTTTGATTCTTTAATTATCGTTCTTGATTTTCTTCTTGATCCATAATCCCGATTTTTGTTTTTCTTGCCTTGATTCTTGATTGTGGGTATTGGATCTTCCTTTTCAATATATTTTCTCTTATATTATTGTGTTGATGAGATGACACAAAGAATGAAAAATTGCATATGAATTGAAGACCATAATCTTATATATAGTTTTCATATGTATTTCGCCCATCATAAAATACAAATTCTAAAGGAATCTGGTCTCTACACATATAATCAGACCAACACTTTATTTAGATGCCCCAAGCTAATTACTTTAACTTTTGGGCTTAACTTTAAGATAATTTTGTACACAATAAACTATGGGAACACCAGACAAACTCTACATATAAAAATCACTTTTCAAAACTAACAAATTTGATAAATTATTTCAAAAATCAGGTGGTAAATAATTTTATTAAATAATATAATATAATATACATTAATTATTTCCACTTTAGGCCTCCTCATCCACCCCATCTTATCACCCCACTACCACCACTTCCCTCCACCTCTCCATTGGCTCCGGCTCCGGCGATAGCTCCGGCAGAATTTTCGGCGATGACGACCGCTCCGACTGCAACTCGTTTTCCGGGGATTTTTTTTTTTACCAATAACCCGTTTGACCATGATCTATTAATTGATTTGTGCAAAAAAAAAAATTTGATAATTTGAGACAATTTATTAAATTAACTTATTACAAGTCATTTATGGTAATAAATCATCAAGTTAATTTATCACAGCTTATTTATTAGTCATAAGACACAAATTGTATATCACAATTACAAATTTATTCATAATCACATATTTGTATTCAGTGTGACTAATTATGACCAAATTTGCATTTAGTGTGACTGTATGTGACCAATTCAATTTTAACTGTGACCTTATGTGTTCAAGTCACAATCGGTCACAATTAGCAAATAATTGGTCACAAAGCAGTCACAATTAACACATATTTGAGCAAGACGAAAATCGCTAAAAGACCTTTATATAGGCGTTACAAGAAACCCTAAAAACAGAAAATATCAAAAGTGAGTCAAAAATAGCAAAAAATCAAAACGAATTATACTAAAAATAACAATTTAAAGGTTTAAATAAAGGAATTTGGTTAAAATCCCGAGATCTCGGGCTTTGTCCCGAGTCCAATTTTTCGGGTCGTTTCCAATCAACCTACCAAATTGCAGCCCATTCCTACATGTCACGATAAATTACCAAAATGCCCCGACGCGGGCTGGACTCGTCCTGCATTCATCAGCATAACCTTTAATGCATCACTACTACCACCTTCAACTTAAATCCATGACCATAAATACTACCAACACTGATCTGTATTATATGTGACTAATTGTGACCAAATTTGTCTTTAGTGTGACCGTCTGTGACCAAGTCAGTTTAATTTGTGACTCACTGTTAATCTGGTCACAGACAGTCACAATAAATATAGAGTTGGTCACATAAGGTCACCACAAACAAATTTGCATACACCAAAGACCAACACCACAATCCACGACAACTCAAATCCCAATCCAATTCAATCCACCATCAATACTTGGTCACAAATCAAACAAATAGTTGGTGACAAACCCCACCCTACCCCACTACAACACCACCACAACACCACCAAAATCACGACCAACAGCAACAAAAAAATGACGACCACCATAACTGCCACCAGCTACCAGAACTACCACCAACGCCAACACCATGACCAAGACCACCACCACCAGATTCAACAAAAATCGCCCCAACTGCCACCAACAAATTTAGTCACCACCAGATCCAACAAAACCAACGCCTTAAAACCACCCCACTGCACCATTACCACAACTTGAAAAGATCTCATGCTTAATTGCTTCTGGTGCTGTAGCCTGCGTGTGGTGTTCGTGGGAGTAGAATGGGAAGAGAGAATGAGGTGACACTGTAGCGTCCATCGCTGGACGCTGCCTCCACCTCCACAGTCAAACCACCACCTCACCACCAACACCACAAAAACTACTACTCAATTCGCCACTACAACACTCAAATCGCCACTACAACACTCAAATCGCCGAATGCTAAGGTCGCCACCGAGCAACGCTCGAAGCGCCACCACAAACACCGTTAGCACCACCACAAAACCACTGCAAAATCAACTCAAAAATCATCTAAAAAATTACCTCAAAGACCATCACAAACCGTCGCTACTCCGACGACGAGAGAGCTCAGATCGTTTTCACACCACTTCAGTGCTGGCGGCGTGCAGGCATCGCCGCTACTTCGTGCATAGCAACGACGCCGCGACTTTGAAGAATTTCAGGTGGCAGTCGGAGAATTGGAGAATATAGAGAGAGAAAGAGAGAGAATTAGAGGAACGAGAGAGAGAGAGAGAGAGAGAGAGAGAGAGAGAGAGAAATTGGGGGTGTGGTGAGTCAGAGTTAGGGGTGCGTAGGTTGAATTATTAGGAATATATTTATTTAATAATTCTAATTACCACATGAATTATGAAATTAAACTTAACCCCCCTTATTTGTGAAAACTGAATTTTAAACCCATGTTTCTAGGTAATTTTCCCATAAACTATTTATGTCGGCCCATATGATAAATTAAATAATTTCCCAACACTATAATACTATGTCTTCTTGTGCTCCACAATCTACTTTTCCACAATTCATATTCAGGCGAAGTCATGAGCACCATATGCTTGCTTGACGCCTCAAATACTTCATACCTATGAGATTACCAACTTGAATATATATCTCGATTTTATTCATCTTTACGTGATGCTTAACTTACCATAAATGATTTATAAATCTTGGTAGGCTTCCTTTCTTTATAGCGTCAATAAAACAATTGGCATTTAGAGAATTTATTTATCTATCTTTAAGACCTGCATGCATATATACACGAGTGATTCTCGGCTATGAAAAATTGGCATAGATATAGAAAATCGATATTGTAATCTGTAAAATGCCACATGTGAAACGTGACATTGAATGCAATTTTCTGAAAGATAAATGGATGAAATCGTCATGGACAACTATCTGTAACTAACAAATTTATAAATACCAAAAAAAAAAAAAAAATGCATAGGCAACTTGCCTATTTTAGGATTTGATTTTATTCTTATAAATTTGGAATAATTTATGTCCCCTTTCCTTGGCCGTTCATTGCTAGGACTTAGAATTGTAGCATTCAATACTTTACTGACAAATAAATTGATATAGGGCACGTTGATACACCTTTGCTTTTCGATTTGGTATTTAAAGAAAATATATAGTGACTTTAAAATATTGTTTTTTCATCAAGAAACGTGGTTTTATAATTTACTTTGCTGCACTTTTAATAAAAAAAAATCAATTTCTTAAATGTAAGCTTAAGAAAGGTAAGGGTATGTTTGGCACAGTGGAGCGAGTATAACTCTTGTCGATATTGCTTTTAAAAAAGAAGCTACTATGAAAAGTTGCCGATTATTTTCTTGTCAATTCAAAAAGTGTTGTGAGCATTAAATTGACTCTCGACATCATAATTATAAAAATAATTTTTTTTATATTATGCATTTATTTGAATAAACTTCAATTATTTTTTTATATATCTCTTATTTGTTTTTCCATATCCTATAAAACCTTAAAAGTAATACTTCAATTAAATTATCGTGGCATAATCTTTTTAGTATATATCATTTTTGAAAATCTATTTGTCAAAAGTATAAAATTACGTGTTATTTTGTTAAAATATATTTAGATTATTTTTTTTTGTAAATATATTGATAGTGTAGAAAAAATTAAAAATACGTGGTGTTTTACTAAATTTACAAGCATAATTTCGTCCATTAATAGTTTCATTAAGGGTCCATTTGATTGTAATGGTGGAAAATGGGTGGAAAAAAATGAATGACAAAGAATTGAATTGAATAGAATTTGTTTTAGAGGGAATTGTAATTAATGGTGTTTGATTGATATAATTTTTCACTTAATCCGTTTGACTTTATTTTTCATACAAATTGTTACATTTTTGGATAAATTTTTTCACAATCTGTATTATAATTTGTTTGGATTGCAAAAAATAAAAAAAATTTAAAAAATTTTGAAATTTTTTTTTGTTCGTTTGACTTTATTTTTCATGCAAATTGTCAATTAAATGGATAAATTTTTTTACCATTGGATTTAGAATATGTTTCCATTATCAAAAAATAAAAATAAAAAAGATCAAAAATATTTTCCCACCATACTCATAGAAAAATAAAAGATGGAAAATATGTTTTAAATGATTGTACCTAGAAAAGTGGTGAAAATGAATTCCATGAAAAAATTATGCAATTAAACATCAAATTTAAGGGTGGAAAATGTTTTAGAACTAATTTGCAATTTTTTAATAAAATAAAAAAATAAAAACCTATTTTTTGGTCAACAAGTACCCGTTGACTTTTGATCAAAACGATCTAACCAAAAGTCCTTGTATCCAGCACTTTTAGCCCCATTTGAATCCCATTTTTCCACAAAAAATAAAAATAAAATTGTAATAATAATTTGTTGAAGAATGTGATTAAAAAGTTAAAAAAAGTTTAGATATTTTATTTATGAGAATGCATGATTAAAATTAAGTTAAAAAAATATATTTTTTTAAAATAATAAAGCTCAAACAGAAACTTAGGTCCCGTTTGATTCTTATTCTTTTTAGAATGAGAATGAAAAATATAGTCGTTATGGACCCCACACAAGAGATAGAAAGTCAAAAATTGTGGTTGAATGTGATGGATAACGATCATATTTTTCATTTTAATAAAGAAAAAATGGGTATCAAACATGGCCTTAGTAATTTTATAATAATGTGTAACTTACATTTTTTTTAATATTTTAAAGTACGTAATTGTCGAATAATAACCTATTTTCTACCCTAATGATCTATTTAAAATTCGTTTATTTACATAACACTTATTTAGTTTAGTTAAAAAAAATTAAATCTAATTCAATAATTAACTTTAATCACACATTTTATAGAACCACAATTTTTATCAACTTTTTACAAAATCTACTAAAATGTTCATTTTTAGCTAAATCAAATAAAAGTTTATTAAATAAATTAACGTGTTCTTTTGTCAATGAATCAAACTCTTTTCTTTTTCAGCTATTCAAATCGAGATTAGGGCGACAATTTATTACTTAGACCCACCTTGTAAGGGCCGGTCCTAAGAATTTTCAGGCTCTAGACGACTAATTATTATGAGACCCTTACACATAATCTTTTTATAAGTGTAGCAACACTTATATACTGGTTTCTATACTAATTTTCCTCATTCGCTCTTACATGATCAAAATTCCAAACAAGAAGCCCTATTACAACTATATTTAAGGTATGTCTTTAGCACAGTTTCTCTAAAAACTAGCCAATCTAAAGTTGGAAGAATTATTTATTTTCTGTTGTTTTAATAGGTTCTGGTTGTTTCAATATTTCAGGATAATATAATGCCGTTTTGAATATTTTGATAAAGACTGAAGAATAGATTATGGTTCTTGAAGAAACAGTAAACAAATAAAATCAAGGATAACACCAAGCAAATGGATTAACATTCTCTAAGTACAAAGAAAAGGTGGCCAAAGCAAAGCCAATCATTATCTAAGCGGCAACTGAATATATGCAAATTTTTGCTCCCTGTAGTTGACATGCATATTAAAAATTATGCTTCATTATAGAAGACCCACACTAAAGAAGTGAAACCCACAAATATTTAAATAATTAAAAAAAAAACTTGAAAAATGCTTAAAAGAGGTAAGAACTAAGAAAAATATGAGCTTGAATTGGATTGATTAAAAAAATGAGTGTTGAAAAACAAAATATTCACGAATTTAATGCAAATTCGATGCTGAATTATTAACAGAGAAATTATAATATCTCTCTATACTCTCGTATGAGGAACTTCATTATTTTCAAATGTTTTAATTGATTCGAACCTTTTTTACACAAAAACTCTTTCAATTCAAAATCAAAAGTACTCAAGTATCAAATATTCAAGAACAAAATATATTGTTATGTCATAAATAATTTTTTTTTTTAAACAAAGATAAAACAATAGTATAAATCTTACTTCTGGATGTAGATGATGATATCTATACAAATGAATCTTTTATATATTGTAAAATGAAGTATACCTTGAGTTTTTTTGAAATTTTTGGAAAACTTCAACAAAATCAAGATGCAACAATTGTGTGTGGGAAATTTGGAATTAATAGATTTTTTTGGTCAAGATGATGAGAGAAACGGATTTCAATTTTTGTGATCTCTTCCTTTTCTTTCTTTTAAGAACATAATAATTTTTTTTTAGGAATTTAAGGGGTTTTGGACTGGTACGGTTTTTGGGCCTCTTTTTTCCTACAAGATCCCTTAAAACTTAAGGCCCAAGGGAGTGACTTGGTTTGTATTCGTCAGGTGTCGACCCTGCCACCCATATGACCCTTGAATAATCAACGGGGTAGGGATGGAAAACCTCACCGAATTTTCATAATATGTTCCAAATTATTTTATTTTATTTTAATTATATATGATAAGATAATATTAAATAATTATTAATTAATTAAAACGAAATAGTCAATAAGAACATTTTAAGCTCCGCCCGCTTATCGAAAAATCCCCGACAAAGCAGAGATCGTATCCCGACCCATTCGGATTTTGTTGTTTCTACAGCATGGTGCACAACACCCTCCAATAGGGGGTGGGGCCCCACGATTAAAATAATCGTGGGCCCCATCCCCTATTTGTGCATGGTGCTGTGCCTGTAGCTTAACTTCGATCCATCCCTACCGATCATCGTCACTAAATCAAGTTTATTCCAAGGATTGAATAATTCAATTTAAATAAATTTCATTGGTGGGATTATTTTAATTTGGTGTGATTAAAGTTAATACAACGCTCCCCCTCTGCTTTTATGGAGCGGGGGCAAATTATCCTCATCTATGTATTAAATAACAAACATAATCATTAATGTATAATTAATAATTATTGATGTTATAGTCTTGATGAAGTATATCTACAAGTTCTTAACTAGCTAGATGCGACCACGACACGTTAACCTCGATCTAAGAAATGAATAATCAATCTTATTTATAATCGAAAAGTAAGTGAGAGATTAAATAGAAGAATAATCTATAAGCATACAAGTTGTTGATGGTCGTGTTTTTCCTTACAAGAAAGCAATATCCAAAGCGTCCACTTCCATTTTTTATGATACTTACTGAACCATCCAAAATGAATTCTCCTTGCTAACCGTGATTCCCGCCACATTTTTCAAAAACATTAGAATACTTGTCCCATGTGATTATAACCATCATTTGCAACATCGCCTTGATAAACTCTCTATAGATGATGGACACAATACAACGGATAATTTTTTGCATTCTAAACTTTTCATATATAGCAACTCTTCACCATCTCTAATTATAGTTTTTCTCCAAAAACATATATATTTTCTCTCACACTGTGCATGATACAACTTAACGAGTTTCCAACATCATGATAGACAAAATCGGTTGGCATCAACTATTTTATCTATGAGAATAATTAAAATTATTTTTACTTATTTACTTATAAACAAAGCTTACTAATAAGTACTTTTTTTTAAAGTCAAATCGAATATGCGTTTTTGAAGCCAAACCAAACGAAGCCACATATGTATATGTCGTCTCTTACCACCATTTCAGACTTTTCCTGGTTGCTTAAAATCAATAACCCCCCCCCCCCCCCCCCCCCCTCTCTCTCTCTCTCTCTCTCTCTCTCTCTGTGTCTAAATTCATTCTGTCCTGGTCCAAAGTCCAAAGTCCAAAACCGTTCAACTCGCACAGCAACCTAAGTATATTTTTCTTATAAAAAACACGCAGAAAACACACTATAAACAATAAAAAATACTCTTGATTTCCATCTAAATCATCTATGAATGCTACTGTTGCTAGTACGAATTCGCTGGCAGCAGTTTGGATTTTGATGTTTGGTCTGTAATACTATGCTGTGGATCCCAGAAAAGGGAAGGGGAAAGGATAAAGATCGATAAAAATGGTGTTTAAGGGGAGATTTTTCTCTTCTAAAAAGTCAGATTCTTCCAGCCCGGATGGATCCTCGAACAGTCCCCGATCTTTCGGGTCTAAATCCAATTCACCGGTCCGATCCGACAAGAAGAAGTCCAAGTCTTCTTCACCATCCATTTCCAAAGACAACTCCCCGAACACCCCAACCGTCAGCACCAGCAAAAATTCAATTAACAAAAAAAACTCTAAAGGGAAAGATGCACAGGTTTTGAGTAAGCCCAGTTCCGAAATCTCGTCTTCATTTGCTCCTTCCAAGTTGAAAAAACCGGACGAGGCTACGGGACCGGAACCGGGGCCCAACTCGGTGTCCGTGTCGCCGATAGTTGCATCGTCGCTGGGGTTGAACAAGATAAAGACGCGATCGGGGCCATTGCCGCAGGAGAGTTTCTTTAGTTTTCATAGCAGAGAAAAGGGGGTTACTTTGGGTTCCAGTAAGTTGTCAAAGCCATGCGGCCGTGGTGTTGGTGGCGGTAGTGATGGGGGTTCTGGCGGGAAGAAGGAGAAATCATTGGTGGAGGCTGCTGATAATGGGAGCAATTTGGATATGTCAACTGAGAACGGGCGACCATGGGACCGGAGCCCAAATGTAGCCAAGGCTCAGGCCCGGTCACGGCTCGAAAATGAGGAGTCATCTTCTGGAGCTGCTGGTATGTTTCTCTATGGTTTCTGTCTGAATGAAATCTTGTTCATATTTCATAATTTAATTTTGTATTGCATCTCATATAAAAAAAACTTCATATGTATTGAGTTTCTTCATGATGAGCAACCTAGACCACTATGTTTTTAGTGTCTGTCTTCAACTGGCTTTAGTTTCCCATTGAAGTAGTATCACAAGCATCTAATCTTTGTTCCCTAAGGCATGGCCTTGGGCAACTCTTAGATCTTGAAAGAATCTGGAGTGTGAAATTAATTTTGGGAAGAAAGTATTTCCCGTTCATATATGATACTGAAATGAATGTACAGTATATATAGATACATCATAAGGGTAAAAAGGTAAAAACAGATACTAACAAACTAATAACTAATTAACAACTCTAATAAACAAACTAATAACTAATTAACAACTCTATATCCTCCCCTCAAGTGGGATCGCGGTGAAAATCAAGCAGACCCAACTTGAAGATGATTTTGTGGAATTGAGGACCAGGAAGAGACTTGGTAAAAATGTCAGCTGGCTGATGATGGGTGGAGATGTGCCGAGGAATGATGAAACCTTCTTTAAACTTGTTACGAACAATGTGACAATCAATATCCAAGTGTTTAGTGCGCTCGTGAAACACGGGGTTAGCACTAATATGGAGAGCCGCTTGATTGTCACACCAAAGAGAAATAGGAAGAAGAAGAGGGATTTGAAAATCAGATAAAATGTAAGATATCCATAGTAGCTCACAAACAGTAGCTGCCATGCTTCGATACTCAGCCTCTGCTGAACTTCGGGATACTGTAGTTTGTTTCTTTGTCTTCCATGAGATAAGAGCACCTCCTAGGAATATGCAGTAGCCTGTGAGGGACTTCCGTGTGTCTGAACAAGAAGCCCAATCAGCGTCGCAAAATGCTTCAATGTTGAAACCGTTTGGTACAGGATAGAAAAGTCCAGTAGATAATGTGCCTTTGATGTATTTAAGAACATGAATCGCAGCATTCCAGTGAGCCAATGTTGGTGAATGAACAAACTGTGACAATTGTTGGACACTGAAGGTGATGTCCGGCCTAGTTAAGGTGAGATATAGAAGCCTCCCAACTATCCTTCTATACCTATCTGGGTTGTCAAGTAATTTGTCATTTCCTCCAATGAATTTCAGACCCTTTGGTAGAGGAGTGACGGTGCTCTTTGCTCCGGACAGACCAGCATCAGTAATCAAATCAAGTGCGTATTTCCTTTGATTTATAAATGTCCCATCCTTTGCTCTTGCTATTTCTATGCCAAGAAAATACTTGGCATGCCCCAGATCTTTAATGGTGAATGCCGAGTGAAGAGATGCCTTGAGGTTCTGTATTTCCTTCTCACAATTCCCTGTTACAAGGAGATCATCAACGTATACAAGTATAGCTACAAACAAGTTACCCTTGGTTAGAATATACAAACAATGGTCATGAGAAGATTGACGAAAACCATAGCTTTCGAGGTGTTTGCTCAACTAATCTAGCTTTGCACCTATCTAATGTCCCATCTGCCCTCAATTTTACCTTAAAAACCCATTTAGATCCAATTGGTTTCCTGTCTGAGGTGAGGGAAACTAAATCCCAGGTATCATTTTTCTCCAGTGCATCTAGTTCAGCATTCATCGCCTCAATCCATTCAGCTCTAGTACTAGCTTCCCTATAAGAACTAGGCTCCTGGACAGTATTGACATTAGCAAGGAACTCAGTATAATGGGAACTAAAGTTTTGTGAAATGTGGAAAGGAAAAGTATTTGGGGTGTATTGTGAAAATTGTGGTATGACTCCAGGTTGAATGTTATCACTGTGACTGAAATTAGTCACAAAATCTTGAAGCCAATGGGGAGTGGTTTTACGTCTATTGCTTCTTCTTGGGGTGTCAGATATGGTATTTTGATTCAGTGTCTGTATTTGGGTATCTGCTTCATCACTTGTCTCAGGTGTTAGACTGTTGTTATCCCTGGCAGTAGGTGGCTGAAAGTGTGGTTCTCTAACAAGTGGAGAATTTTCTTGAATAGTGTGTTCTTTTCTTGGTGGCAAAGGGTTATTTTCAAGTAATATATCTCCATCAGCCTCATGCTCAGCAGTAGGTATGGGTAAAGGTGCTACAAAATCATGTTTGCAGTTACTATTATACGGAAATATGTGCTCATGGAAGATGACATCCCTAGACACAAGAATTTGTCGATTATTAATGTCAAAAACCTTGTATCCTTTTTGTCCTGAACTGAAACCTAGTAGAATGCATTTAAAACTTCTAGGAGAGAACTTGTGTTTTGAAGGAAAAGTGTTGGTGGCATAGCACAAACAACCAAATGTTCTTATATGATGATATGTAGGTGTTCTGTTGTGTAATAGTTCAAAAGGTGTTTTCCAATTCAAAATTCTGGAAGGAAGCCTGTTTATAATATAAGTTGCCATTAAAATAGATTCCCCCCAGAAATAAGTTGGTAAATGAGATTCAAACATGAGACTTCTAGCTACTTGGAGCAAGTGTTTATGTTTTCTTTCTACAACCCCGTTTTGTTGTGGGGTGTAGACACATGACTTTTGATGTAGGATTCCATTGGTTGCTAAGAAATTCTGAAATTCTTGACTGAGGAACTCAGAACCATTATCAGTTCTGATGGTTTTAAGGCTGTTTTGAAACTGATTTTTAATCATCCGGTGGAAAAACTTCATGGTATGCAAAACTTGAGTCTTGTGTTTCAATAAAAAGGTCCAAGTAGCTCTAGTGAAATCGTCAACTAAAGTTAAGAAATAATGTGCTCCACATATGGAAGGCCTTTTGTAAGGTCCCCATATGTCAACATGTAAAAGCTCAAAAGGTGTCATGGATTGAATATGACTTCTTTGAAAAGGTAATCTGTGTTGTTTAGACAATGCACATACATCACAAGGATTGAAATCACCTTTATTACACTGTGTATCTATTATTGAATGCTGTAAGACACTTTCAGAAACATGACCCAGCCTTTTGTGCCACAAAATGACATTATCAGGCTGATCATTACAAGGTTTAGAAGGTAAAGAGGCTGCTGAAGCAATCACAGACCTATTACAATGTATATGAATATAATTTTGTATGGTGCTCTGAAGAAAGGAGCTCTTATCTAGTATGTAAAGGTTCTTGATGGTTCTACCAACTGCCAAGGTCTCCTCAGTCTGACGGTCCTGCACCAGGCAATGATCATCAAGAAAGATGAATTTGAGATTTGAGTGTTTTTTGCCAGTTTGTTCACAGAGAGCAGGTTAAATTTAAAAGTAGGTATGTGTAAAGCTTCTGTGAGAGTAAGGTCTTTGCTGAGGATTATATTACCAGAATGTTCAACTCTGTTTATGGATCCATCAGGTAGATATACGGGTACAGTGGTGGTGACAATATTTGGTTTATGCATAAGTTTCAGATCATTACACATATGATTGGATGCTCCTGTGTCAATTATCCAAGAGCCTATTTCTATAAGGTTGCATGTATATAAAGCATAAACGTAATCAGGCGTGAGTACAGAACCTGCGAAATCTTCAAGGTGTGCAAAGTTCACCATGTTGTTGCCTTTCCCTTTGATAATTTTGATCAGCTCCTGTTGAATTACCTCACTCAAATTCATCCCCTGCATCTGTCCCTTCAATCCATCCCCTGTTTCTTCATTAATCAGATCAAGAGGTGTCTCTGCCAGATTTGCCATATGCCTTCCTTTCTTCTTTTCCTTAAGCTCCTTATACCAGTCAGGATATCCAATTATCTTGAAGCAGGATTCCCTATTATGTCCATTAACATTGCAATGTGTGCAATGTTGCAGCTCCTTTTCTCTTTTGTTCTCATATCTCTTAACTTGTCCCTTTGCTCCATTATCCTTTCTGTAAGTCTGTGATTTTGCATACATGGCGTTTATTTCAGCACCTTCACTATATACAACTTGCACCTCCCTTTGCTTTTCTACTCTCTGAACCATTGAATAAGCTTTATTCACCGCTGGTAGTGGTTCAGTGACTAAGATCTGGCTCCTCACATGTTCATACTCTTCATTCAGTCCCATTAAGAACTGCATCAGTCTGTTAAACGAAGTCATCTCCGTAGTTGCCTTTGCTGATCCACAAGTGCATTGTGGCAGTGGCATGAGATATGTCAGTTCATCCCAAAGCCTCTTAAGCTTTGTGTAATACTGTGTTACATTCAAAGTTCCTTGTGTCATAGACGATATTTCCCTCTGGATCTGGTACAGTTGAGGTCCATTGCATCCTCCAAACCTCTCTTCAATTTCCGTCCACAGCTCTCTCGCTGTGTTGGTGTACAAAAATGCATCCACCATCTCCTTCGAGATAGAATTCAGAATCCACGAGGTCACCATGTAATTAACACGATTCCACCTCTCATAATCAGATGAATCCTTACTTGGCACTTCAAGCGAACCATCGATTATCCCCAATTTCATTTTCGCCCCTAGGGCTATACGAACAGATCTGTTCCAAGCCAGATAATTCCTACCTGTCAATGGCGCTGTGACCAAGGTCATTCCCGGATGGTCTGAATTGTGTAGCACCAATGGATCTCCTTCCTGATCTTGTCTCTTCACCGGTTCAGTTATGTCGACATTTCGATCGCCTTCCGCCATCTGAAATTTCTTATTGTTTCACCTTCTTTGTAGATCGATAATTTCAGCTCCTTCGTAGATCAAAGAAGATGATCAGTAATCCCTGGGTCGTCACAGCTCTGATACCATGAAAGAATCTGGAGTGTGAAATTAATTTTGGGAAGAAAGTATTTCCCGTTCATATATGATACTGAAATGAATGTACAGTATATATAGATACATCATAAGGGTAAAAAGGTAAAAACAGATACTAACAAACTAATAACTAATTAACAACTCTAATAAACAAACTAATAACTAATTAACAACTCTATAGATCTTGTAAAAATATTGGTTATCGTTGGACAAAAAAAATAAAAATCAACAAGATTACCTTATTTCTCACTACATTAAATCTAAAGAATGCTTGCTTGTTACATTTGAGGTGCCTATTGGAAAGGAATCCTGCAGTTTGAGGTACTCAATTTTTCGATTCTCCTATTATTAAACTTGTGTTGAGGTGGCTTAATTTATTTATTTGTTGTGTTTATTGTAAAATTCATGCTAAGTTTGGAGGTCGTGATCTTATTTCTGAATGTGATTTGGAGAGAGATGTTTTAGTCGACACTGTCATTAGAGGCCCTTATGTTTTGGTTAAACTTAATCTGCAAACCAAGCCTATATACTTACGGAAACAGAAATTTAGAGCGATATGTTCAGTTCATAATGTTCTGTTTCCTCCTTCTTTGCTGGACACCTGGTTAACACACTCTAGCTTGCTTTGAGTGGGAAAAGGAATTCTCGGAATTATTGAAGACTTTAACAGCTTAACTTAATGTAGGATTGTGGATTTTTTTGAAGTGGAAACTATATAACACCTATTATATTTATTTGTGATAGTAATTAACACCTATATCTGTGATAATTAACGCCTATATTTATTTGTGATAATAATTAACTACCAAAGATTCTGTCAATAATTTTCCAAAAATGACTGATTAATTAAAACCTGTATTCGTGATAATAATTAACACCTATTATATTAATTTTCATAATTATTATTATTATTAATAATATTTTTAATTTCAATATCAAGAAAGACTTTTTGCATATTGAATTCAAGGCACTTGATTACATTATTTTAATCAAGAGATCTTGATGCAAGTGAAGCTCGAGGGGAACATCTACATTCTCAACTGCTCTTTCCATAGAATTTGTCAAAAATGTTTGATTGCGAAATAGCTTACCTAACAAGATAAGTAACTTCTTTCAATCTTGAAACGTGATTAGCTACTAAACTCAACTCAACTACATCTTTGCAATTAAAAAGGTATGAAAATTCAATAATGTACCAAACTCTGTCAATGGTTTTTTGTCAAAATTGTCTGATTAATCAATTCCTATTAGATTTACAGAACTGCAGCGATAAACAATGTATGTACAATCACACAAATGTTGTCTAACAATCCTATTCACCTGTGATTATTTGTAAGGCTCGGTTTACCGGCTTTTGATGTCCATCTATTGTGGGATCTAGTGTTCATTCTTTTCACTTTGCTATTGTTGTTCTGACAGGGCGTTTTGATTCATCATGGCCTCAATCCGGAGAACTGCCGAGTTCAAATATGCATACTCCAGAAATGAAGGTAAAAAGGTGTATGTCTTTGGTGTTGTCAAAGCATACATGTTCAGAAATATTTCCTGCTGACAATTGTAAATTTAAATACCCTGAAACTTGATTAATCATTCAGATATCATATGAATGTGACAACCCGAAGGAGTCTGAATCTCCCCGCTTTCAAGCTATACTTCGAGTTACTAGTGCGCCTAGGAAGAGGTTTCCCGGTGATATCAAAAGTTTCTCTCATGAATTGAATTCCAAAGGTGTACGACCTTACCATTTTGGAAGCCTCGAGGTTTAAAATAATTTGGAGGTATTAAGGTTTATTCCCATTTTTTTCTATATTTTTTTCAAGCAGCGAGATTTTGCACTATTAATGTGGATACTCATGATCATCTCAAACTCGCAACAGGAGGTTTTGACTATGATACGGACTAAATTTGACAAAGCAAAGGAAGAAGTGGATTCAGATCTGCATATTTTTGCTGCAGATCTAGTTGGAACTCTGGAAAAGAATACAGAAAGCCATCCAGAATGGCAGGAAACTTTAGAGGACTTGCTGGTTTTGGCTCGGAGCTGTGTCATGATGTCTTCTGGAGAATTTTGGCTTCAGTGCGAAGGCATAGTTCAAGATTTGGATGATAGGCGTCAGGAACTTCCTATGGGCATGCTAAAGAAGCTTCATACTCGAATGCTTTTTATACTCACCAGGTGCACAAGATTGTTGCAGTTCCACAAGGAAAGTGGGTTGGCTGAAGATGAACCTGTTTTTCAAATCCGACAGTCTCTTCAGCCTGCAGAAAAAGGTGTTTCCATGAGCGTAGGGAAGGATAGGAAGATTTCTAGTAATGCAAAATCTTCCCACATTCCCCCCACAAGGAAATCTTATAGTCAAGAGCAACATGGCCTGGAGTGGAAGAGAGACCATGCTGTACATGAAAATTTGCTATCTTCACCTGTTGAAACCACAAAAAACTCGGATCCTTCTGTCAGTAGGAATCGGATGGCTTCATGGAAGAAATTCCCATCTCCTACTGGAAAGGTACCCAAAGATAATATCATCGCTTCAGTTAAGGAGGAACGTAATGATAAAATTGTGGAAGCTTCAAAAATATTAAATAACACAAGAGTAATCCATGATGCTGATCTCTCTACTGCTAATGCTTTTGAGCCTCCTGCAAAAGATTTCCATGTGCAGCCTTCAATGCCCTCCAAGCACCAACGTAAAATCTCATCGGGCAACTGGGGTGATCAACCCAGTGGTTCTGATGAATGTTCAATAATTTGTCGCATTTGTGAGGAGGAGGTTCCTACTTTGCACGTGGAAGATCACTCTAGAATTTGTGCAATCGCTGATCGATGTGATAAGAAGGGTCTTAGTGTCAACGATCGCCTAGTTAGAATTGCTGAAACTCTTGAGAAGCTGATGGAGTCGAATTCAAAGGACTTCCAACATGTTGGGAGCCCAGATGGTGCCAAAGTATCAAATTCGAGTATGACCGAAGAATCCGATCTTCTTTCTCCAAAACTCAGTGACTGGTCTCGTAGAGGCTCAGAAGACATGCTAGATTGTTTTCCAGAAGCAGATAATTCTGTCTTCATGGAAGATATGAAGGGTTTACCTTCCATGTCATGTAAAACTCGCTTTGGTCCAAAGTCTGATCAAGGAATGACGACATCATCTGCTGGCAGCATGACTCCTAGGTCACCATTGATGACTCCAAAGATGAGCCAGATAGACTTGCTTTTGTCAGCAAAAGGTGCTTACTCTGAGCATGGTGATCTTCCTCAGGTATATCAGTCTGCTGAATTCATTATCATCATCATCATCAGCTTGTCGATAACTTACTGCATTTGCCATATTAACGCACCACGTTCAGCTCTTACATGTGTTACACAGCTGTTGTATGTGTTGGATACATCTGTTTGCTTAATTGATTTTTAATTAACCTCTTGGCCTTGTTATTTGGCATGCAATTGTAGATTTAGCTTGCTTTAAAATTTTCATGTTCGTGAAGATCTAAGCATTTTTTATGTATTTGTTTTTAAACCATGGTCAACTTTGATGACGAAAGAGTTTGATGCTCTAAAAAATTTCACAGATCACTCGATATTACTTTCTTCGGCGTCCTGTCTGCTGAGATATATGTCTCTATACGATGAAGTATAAGGACTATCTGCCGTAAAACGTGCATTGATAAATAGGGAAGGGGAAAGAAATAGAGAGAAGAAACGGGAGAAAAATAGAGAAGAACAAGGGGAAGTAGAATGTAACACTGAAAAGGAAGAGAGAAATAGAGGGAACGGAGGAGAGAAATTAGAGGAGATTGAAGAATTTGGAGGAGAAGATTTCAATAATCAAATAATCATCAATAACAAATTAAACTCTATCTTTTATTGATCGTCTCTCCAATAATAAATTAATCTCTATCTTTTAAATGCTCTCCCTCTATAATAAACTATTAAATATAAATTAAACTCTTTATCTTTTTAAATCCTTTTTAATTTAAATCTTTCCTAATGATACGGAATGAAGATAGAATAAAGTTAGGATTTTTTGTTTTTGAATCATAAAGTTAGGAATTCAATAGGAGTTTAAAGTAGATTTTAATTTAAATTATAGTTTTTTTTTTTAGTTTCAATATTTTGATATGAAATATGTAAAAACACATATAATGTAAACAAATTTAATTTAAACTCTATTTTAAACTCCTATTGAAATACTAACTTTATTATATTCATTACCATCGTAGAGGAGAGATAAAATAAAGGAAAGCGGTCTTTTTGAATGTATCTTATCTGTAGACTTTAAGTTTTTTGGGGGATCCTTTCTCCCCCCCCCCCCCCCCCCCCCCCCCCCCCCCCCCCCCCCCCCCCCCCCCCCCCCCCCCCCCCCCCCCCCCCCCCCCCCCCCCCCCCCCCCCCCCCCCCCCCCCCCCCCCCCCCCCCCCCCCCCTCCCCCCCCCCCCACCCCCCCCCCCCCCCCCCCCCCCCCCCCCCCCCCCCCCCCCCCCCCCCCCACCCCCATTTTGAAGTCGTTCCTTTAGCCTATCTGCCAGAAAACAAGAAGTCTTGCTTGATATAGATTTGGATAGACCCTTTCTTCTCTTGTTAAGTACACCGTCACATATGATCTTGTGCATTGGGCATTATTGGAAATGAATTGTGATTGCACGTGGCTATGGGATCTATTCAGTTTGAGCAAGATTTTCCTATTCAAATGGGATATCTTGGACTTTCTGCAATGGTCAACAAAGTCATCAAATTATCATTACCAGTCTTTCATATATATCTGAACAAGTTTCTTCGATAATGGATAAGCTTCCCATCCACTCATCACACATTTATAGCTGAAATACAATGCTGGAATTGGATTTATCATGTCCAATCAGACTTGCTAGATACCTAGTAACAGAGTGCCCATTAAGGCAGTGTGGTTCTAGAATGGTTCAGATTCTTTGAGCTCTACTTAAGTATGAAAAGTCCGTACATCACACATTTACCAAAAGGTGGTCAATATTATTTTGCCCCAGAACTTTTTGAGGTACCGTATTCTTAATTTGATGGCTGCAACGCCTCGTAGTAGTTTCCAGCTTCTGATGTCCTCTTTTTGATGCGCATCTTTGTTTCGTATTGCATATTTCAGATTATTAGTTACTCGTAGTCTTTCTTTTGTTGTTCATGCAAACTTTAGGAGACAATGTGGTCATAAATTATATTATATGAAACCAACCCCTAATTTAACTAGAGCCAGAGCTCAATATTTGAACCTTTCATGGAGGACATATTAGATGTCTTGTGCATAAACAAATATGAATTCTGGAAATTCTTGAGTGATAAAATACTAACTTGTATAATGGAACTAAGTGGTAGGCAATTGTATAGAATCAATAAATTGTTGAATTGTGAGATTGAGTTTAAATTTCTTCTGCTCTTTGTAAAATTTAATTCTCCATTTTGACATGCAGATGAATGAACTCGCTGATATTGCTCGATGTGTAGCAAATACCCCCCTGGATCACGATAACGCTTTGTCATATCTACTTTCTTGCCTTGAAGACTTGAAAGTTGTCATAGACCGCAGAAAATTTGATGCACTCACGGTGGAAACTTTTGGAGCACGAATAGAAAAATTGATCAGGTGAGTTACTGTCTGTCTAATCTAATTGACCTCTTTATTCGGGATTACACTGTACAGGTGTCTTGATGATTTACCTTGACATTTCTTATAATTTTGACACATACATGTTTATAGAAAATTGACTCTTGTTTGATGAATTTAATTCTAGAGAAAAATATTTACAACTGTGTGAACTAGTGGATGACGACAAGGTTGATATCACAAGCACAGTAATTGATGAAGATGCTCCTTTAGAAGATGATGTTGTACGCAGCTTGCGAACTAGCCCAGTACATCCTACCAAAGACCGGACCTCGATAGATGACTTTGAGATTATAAAGCCAATTAGTCGTGGGGCATTTGGACGGGTTTTCTTGGCAAAGAAGAGAACTACAGGGGATCTGTTTGCAATTAAGGTGCATATAGAATGTCATTCTTCCTTTGATGCTAACTGTTCGTTCTTTTTCTCGAGATGATTTGTCTTGAACTACTTGATTTAAAATGTTAAGCTGTTAGTTAATGCCACATGTAAATCATTTAAATTATCTTCAACAATATGTTTCTTAGGCTTTTAAGCAAGGCCGCTGTCTAATTTGGATATTTTGTAATCTTTAATTTGGTTTTTTGGTGAATAGTTCGTTGCAACGTTTCTCTTCCAAGTTCTTGAAATTTCGCATTTTGAATATCAGATATTTAGAAAATTGCAAAAGAGTAACAAGACTGTATGTGTTATTTTGGACCACACGTCTCGTCCCTATTTAGTCAAAACATTTCAAAAACTTGAAAGATGATACTTTGTGATAGAGAGCTTCTAAGGAACTATGATAAGTTAGCGTATATCCATAGCAGTAGTGTAAAAGATGGGAAGAGAATCGTGGGATGGAACATCTAGAATTAGCAATGGAGATTTTTTTTAATGAAGATGTCAATGTTTTAAAGATCAAATAGTGATGGCTATCGTCTATTAATTTTTTTCTTGTCTCCATTTGTAACGACTCAACTTCTGTGCCTAAATAGTTAACTTATGTACTGTCCGCTTGGGAGAGCTTGGGCCATCTTATCCCTCACGAATTTGTATCACGTCCTTCAGTATTCGAATTCATGACCTCCTCTTTAAAAGAGATTTAAATTGAATTCTGGTATTAATTGGACAAGTCGTGAGGTCTTGAGTTCGAATCATGGGACGCGAAAGAAAATCGTGAGGGATAAGAATGAAGATGCCCTACCAAAGAAGACCATACGTATGATGTAATGGCTTGAGCACGAGGCCCGAGTCGTTACATCTTTTATGATTTATTGGGTTAATTTCTAGAGGTCAAAATGAGTTAAAAAAAGGTTTTTTTGGAGATATAACAATGTCCTTGCGGAATCTGTAATGACCATGGACCTTCCCTTACTAGCCCTTTCGCTCTGGGGCTATTCCGTGCACCTTTAGCCCCTACGCGATAGGGCTTATAGGGCAAGTTCATGGTTGTTATAGAATCAACTTAGGATGCTCCTACCCTTGTGTATCAAATCATCAATCTTGTACTCATTGTTGATTATGTTTAGCAAGACATGGAAATTTTTTGGCAGGTCTTGTGAAGACGAGAGCCGACAAAGAAAGAGGGAGAGAGGAGATAGAAGGGAGGAAAATTGTATTTTTGTTCAATGTCAAAATTTGTCTTACAGTGAAAAACCCTGTCGCTACTTAAAGTGAAAACTTCTAGTACTTAAGGAAATAAAACAAAATACTGGAAAATATTTAGCTTCTGAAATAATTATCCAAACTTGGCAATTATTCCATCACTGGGTCTTTCCTACTTCTTGGCTTTTACTCAAGCTTCACACAGCTGACATTTTATGTTCATGACGTTTCTAGATCAACAGAATTGAAGCATTGCTTATTATGGCTCTAGGAAACAACAAATCAGAATGCACACACGGCATCACATAAACCCAATTCATCTTATGTTTTTTGTTGTCAAGTGATTAGGAACCAAATTTCAATCGCCTGCTTAATTTGTTCAAATGAAGTGGCTAAACTTGATCTTTGGGGAGACTTGCATTGTTTTGTGGGTATATCCTTTAGTCTGCTTCCATCTGCACTCCTATTGCCACACTAAAGCATTATTATTATCTCATTATTCGATGAATTTTCAACACACACCAACTTACTATGTATTTCGTAGGTTCTCAAAAAGGCAGATATGATCCGCAAGAATGCAGTTGAGAGTATTTTGGCAGAACGGGATATATTAATATCAGTTCGCAATCCTTTTGTGGTGAGAAAGTTTATCTGGCATAGCATTTTACTCTATCCTGTTAAAAGAACTTCTCTTTATAATTTTTGAATACTTCACGTGTTAGGTTCGCTTCTTCTATTCGTTCACTTGTCGTGAAAACTTGTATCTTGTGATGGAGTACTTGAATGGTGGAGATCTTTATTCATTGTTGAGAAATCTAGGCTGTTTAGATGAAGATGTTGCTCGTGTATATATCGCTGAAGTTGTAAGTTTTCTTCTTGATGACACTTGTTTAGCTTTAATTTCTCCCTTTGTTTTGGTTTATATGAATGCAAATATATTTATGAGACTCTAATGTGGTCAGGTGCTTGCTCTGGAATATTTGCATTCTCTGCGTGTGGTTCATCGTGATCTGAAACCTGATAATTTGTTGATTGCGCATGATGGGCATATTAAGGTAACTTATTTCTTTTTCTTGTCGATGTTCTTTGTTTTTTATTTTTTATCTTTTATCTTTTTGGCCTTCCTATTTTAATACACAGGATTTATCGATTTTGTATTCATTGAGGGTTTGGCTTTTGTTTTTAGATATGCGGTTTTCAATTTTGTATTTGGGACATTTTTATTAAAAATGTAGTTTTAGTAAGGGGAAACCACCAAAAATAGAAAAATTTCAGTGAAAATAAGAGGTAGGGGCCATCAGTACCGTGTGTTACTGACTTGAAACTCGATACTTAGAATTATCTCTGTGGATGGATTTTTATGGCGCTCCTTTAGTGTATCTATTAGACCATTCAACTTTAACAGCATCAAGTGGGACCATTCTGCTATCACTAATCATGTAGTCATGAGCTTTGAGGCCCCTTATTTGGTGAACATGCTCTTTTATCAATACAGATTACTGTTAGTTGTAAAGTCGACGATTTTTTCAGTTGTTATCCAATTCGTCATATAGCCATTCTAGCCTTGAATGCACCAATTCAAAATAATTTTACTGGATTCACTTGCTATTTTTTTCTTTTTCTCGTTTTTGTTTTGTTAATGATGCCACGATTATACACCACAGTACTTGACATTAAACAGAATTATTTATTTGTCCACGGACTCTTTTTATTTTTTTCTTCATGTTTATATTTCTTTGTGGAAATGTTTTTTTTTTTTTTTAAGTTTTTCAATTTTGTATTTATTTGCACTAGTGTTTTTTTTTCCTTGACCAGGTCTAGCATTACATTAGACTCCATTGATTGCTAGTCCTATGCTATAGAATGATTATAATTTCAAAAATAAAAATTTATTTTTATGCTTTATAGTATTTTAAAATACTATGAACATATTTTATGAAAAAGAAAATATGCTGTCGCGGTAAGTACTTATAGATGCTATGCTTGCATTCTAATGAGCAAAACTTAATATATGCCATCCAATCTAATAATGATGATTTACTGTTGTATTGACCAGTTGACAGATTTTGGACTATCTAAAGTTGGTCTAATCAACAGCACTGACGATTTATCGGGCCCTGCTGTCAGTGAAACATCTCTAATGGAAGAAGATGAGCCACAATTGTCTGCATCCGAGCATCAGCAGGAAAGGCGTAAACAACGCTCTGCTGTTGGTACACCAGACTATTTGGCACCTGAGATTCTTCTAGGAACTGGGCATGGTTTGTAACTGTTCCTTTTTATTATAATGTTAAATAAATTAGAGAAGTGCACTACACAATGTTAATGGAAAATAATATTCCGTTCCACATACTCAAATGAAGTCACAAGACTAAGCAAAATCATAACTGGCTCCTCATTCAAACAGTAGAATCAAGACTAATATAGGAGATAATTGTGGGACCAGTACAACAATCCACTGATACAGAATTTCCCTCCTGGTTTTCATCATTTGTCTCTAGTTTCCTCCTAGTAGACTAGCATTTATGTTGATGTTAGAATCAATCATAAAATACGTTTTCAGGATATAAATCATTGAATGGCTGATAACAATGTCCATGAGAAAAAAGGCAGATTCAATTGAAGTGCTGCATACAGTTGTATGGTATATGTAGTTATGTCCTGATCATCATTTTCCTGATCATCGTTTTGGTCGTGTTGGATAATAAAAAAAATTATGACATGAACTGGAAACGTATTGCCGCCAAAATCATTTTATGTTTCTCTTAGACCTGGCTGTACCTCTTTGATTCAAGTATTCTGCATTTTCAGGCTTTACTGCTGATTGGTGGTCTGTGGGTATTATTCTATTTGAGTTGATTGTTGGCATTCCACCGTTCAATGCAGATCATCCTCAGGTTGTACATTGTTCAATAATTTTGTTTGATCTCTTATTTATGATTCTTTGCCAGAACAACTTGGATGGTGTATTTTTATTCCTTGGTGTTTGCTGAATAGTTAAAGATCCTTGATGTGTGACTCACGTTTTCCATTCATGCTTTCAGATCTTATAATTTGACCCATATAGCATTTCACCTTAATTTAGTGATTTTTATGATAATGAGATAAATTAAAAGAATGCAGTTCTCAAATTTTTTTGAGAATTCTGTAAACACGTATACATTCCTGCAAAGAATTGTCACTCAGATCCTTATTGAATCGTGAACTAGTGCAGCGTGTCTATAGAAAATATTAAACGAATTAAAATGTATTGCATTAAACTTCCCAACTACTTACAAGAGTTAAAATTTGATTACAAATAGTGGAAAGTGAAGCAAGAGAGATGGTGCAGAATGGGAGAGAGAAAGAAGAGAGAGAAGAAGATAAGAAAGATGGGAGAGAAATGGAGGAGATAATATAATATATATCTCTACTTCTACTGATAGTTAACATCCATAGTAAAAAAGGAAAGTTACTGAACAAAGAAAAGTGAAAATTATCTAATTTAAAAGTTTAGTTCATTCGGCTGGTTCTCTCTTTTGCTTTTTCTGGCCCATTCTATTAGACATTCTATTTTTGGCGCAAATTATTGCATGAGAAATTTCTGAACTCTGAAGCATGCAATACATAACCACTTAAAAGATTTTGTGGTTGCAAGTTGTGTGTGACACCTGCCATAGTATTTAGTGCATGTGTAATTTTACGGATACTTGCCACTAATAATCCCATGAATAGAATTCTTGAAATCCCATGCAATCGAGACAATTGTGAATTTCTTATGGGTTAATGTTATCTATCATTAATACTGTTTGGTAATTTATCATCAAGTTCCTTCTTTGGTTGTTCTCTTATAATTTTTCAAAACAATATTTTTTTATTCATTATAATTTCTGTATTTCTTTCAGAAAATTTTTGATAATATTCTCAACCGCAATATTCCTTGGCCTCGGGTCCCCGAAGAAATGAGTAGTGAAGCGCATGATCTGATTGATCAGTAAGAAAACGTTAATTTATAGTTATGATGATTAGTTGTGGCCAAGTTTCAAATCTTGGTTATCTTAATGGTTGACTTGCTGCCTTTGTTTTTTCCATACACATTTCTTAAAAATGTTCTACACATTTTTTAATGTGAATGTGGAAGTACTGTGAATTCTGTGTCATTTTAATAATTCCATATCGATTTTCAGATTACTGACAGAAGATCCTAATCAGAGACTCGGAGCTAGAGGAGCCTCAGAGGTCATTTTAGTTCCTCACATTATTTCAGATGGCCTTGTTTTTTATTACATGTTCTAGTGATAATTGATCAGAGTATAAAAAATTTACTGTACAGGTGAAGCAACATCCATTTTTCAGAGATATTAGCTGGGATACACTTGCTAGACAGAAGGTTAGACTCTCTCCCACAATTCAACGTGCTCTTACGTGCAGAAAATATTTTTTTTTCCATATCAATTGGTATATTGTATATTGCATGTTTGGCTGAAGTTAAAAAAAGTTTACTATTACTAAATAAGTGTGTTTTTATAATAAACAAGTTTTTAATCGGTCAAAATTCAAAATTAGCAATAAGCAAGTTACTTATTTTGAGAGTAAGAGTCACTTTCAAACTAAGTAGCTTTGAGAAAATAGCATATTCAAACATGTTTGAAAACAAAAGGTTACTCAAAAATATGCCAATCAATTGCTGATGCCTTGTAATTCTTCTACATCTACCAGGCTGCATTCATCCCTGCCTCGGAGAGTCCACTGGATACAAGTTACTTCACAAGCCGTTTCTCTTGGAATACTGCGGACGAACAAGTTTATGCAGCTAGTGAATTTGATGACTCTAGTGACGATGGTAGCTTAAGTGGTAGCAGCAGTTGCCTAAGCAATCGACATGATGAACTGGTGCTGTACTATTTTACTAATTGAACTTGAATGTTATATATCTTACCCTTTTATAATATTAATTCGCTTTATTTTGGATAGGATGACAAACAAGGAGAGGAATATGGGGATCATGCAGAATATGACTCTGGCTCTGCTATCAATTATTCCTTTAGCAATTTTTCATTTAAGGTAATCTTTTGCATGGTGGGTGCTCATTTGTGTAAATGATCCATACCAGTACCTGGTTACAATAAATACTTTCCATTCTTTAAATTTGTAAACAATTGCCTTTTGTATGCATTGTATTTATATCTTTTTATGCTATTATCTCATCAGCTATGCTGTCTGAATTTTGCTCTGTTTATTCAACAGAATCTCTCCCAGCTCGCATCAATCAATTACGATTTGCTTACAAAGGGTTGGAAAGACGATTCACCGACCAATTCAAATGCATAATTACAGAACTTCTGGTGAATTTGAACACAATAAGGGGCCAGTTTCCATCCTGTTTGTATACCGTGTAAATGTAATGTCTTTTGCTCATTGAATTTATGTGCCGAAAAGATATACATTCCATGACTGAAAAAAATTGTATGGTTCTGTTGCAGATTTAGAAGCTGCTTAAAGACTTGTGGAATGTAGTGGGGATGTGTTTTCTTTATAAAGGCTTGTACGGTGGAGTTTCAAGATTAGGGTCGAGTCTTGTTGTTTGGTCTGAGGATGTTTATGGATTCTTTTGTGCGCGAACTTAGAATTGATGGTCCCGACCTTGATGTTGTACTTGTTTTATCCTGAACTGTAATGGGAACGCATCTCCCTTTTTCATATATATATCAATTATGTTGGATTTCCTTAATGTATTTATGGCAGCATTGGTAGGTTAGATTGGACAAACTATTTTATTTTATTTTCCCATTAATTTGATTATTCTGTGGAAGCAGGTCTAAGTTTCATGAATAAGTAGGACGCAGGTCTTAATATATATATATATATATATAATTTTTTTTTTTTTTTTCCCTTCTGTAGTGATCGTTTATTCTATATAATATAATGGTTACAAAGAATGAAATATAACAATAAAAACTTGGGAAAGTTGAACCGTTGTTGGTCTGATTCCAAAGATGGATTTCATCATTTAACAGTGAAAAGGTCTTAAAAGGTCGAATGATGTTGATGGATTACTTGAGGCATCCAATGAGAATAATGCTATTTAGTTTTATTGGAGTTAATAACTCTAGTTTATATGTCGCTAATATGATATGAAATGATAAAGTAAATGAAAAATGAAATTAAATGATTTATTTAATTGTATTTATCTTTGATGGTGACATTAGCTTCGAGATTATAATCTCAATGAGGTTAAATAGCATTGCTCATTGAACGAAGGTGAGTTTACTTTTCGAATTGCTATTGATGATTTGATATCCAGGCTGGTAGTGGGTTCCAAAAGTCGTCATCCCTTGGGCCTAGCATGTCGAGTCCCGTACATGCCCTCTTCAGACAAGGTTTAGGCAAAAATTCAAAGTTACACGGATAGAATGGGTTTAGGTGATGCACAGATAATGCTGAAGACTGAAGTTGGTAGAATGAGTTCTGAGGTTCAGTGTGTGTACTATTCTACTTAAAAATTTAGTGGCATCTTTTCCACTTGTCATTTGATGAGGCTCCTTCCCCAGACTCTGGCCCTCCCACTCTGCTAGTGATTCTGAGTATGTCGATTATTATGATTGTGATCAAGATACGTATTTTATATAATTATGAAGATAAAATCTATGACGACTTGATCATGGATGCACCCTCGGGAGTTTCATTGATTTACACTTTATGTTTTATTGTAATTCCCGTCTTCGAAAGGAACTATTTACTCTTCTTTTGTTGGAGGTTTGATATATACCCCCTCTCAGCTGTAATACTCTTTTTCTCCCGTTATTAATAAAATATCCAGGCAATATGATTTGTATTTAAATAAAAAAAGTCAAATATTATTGTTAAAAAAACCATTATAATTCAAGGCAAATTGAAAATAATTGTATTTTGGCAGAAAATTAGCGGTGGAAAAAACTTTTGTTCTTATTGCATTAATTGAAGAATAGTAGTTGATCGTCCCTAATTATAAATAATTAATGGAAAACAAACTCCTATTTTATAATAACTAATCAACCGCTCTAATGATTGTTTCTTGAATGAAAAAAAATCAGATGTTCAAATAAATCGATCAAATATTTTTATATTTTGAGTTCAACAACGAGAACAAACTTAAATATTTTTCCGAATTTAGTCGATAACATAAACGTCATTCAATTCGTCGCTAGATAAAATCTAAATAACACAAGCAAAAGCTCAAATCAGATTGTGTTTTTTGAATTGAAATTGACCCCACGCACTCACCATGGTCAGTAACATTTATTGACCAACAAATCCATGCACTATTTTCTTCACGTAATGTTACACTTTTTTCAACTATAAACATTTAGCAGTGAGAGATACAGGTAGCTGTCGTATTCATTCCCGACGGTGTAATGTCGTTGAATTTGTAATTGCCGTTCAATTATTGAAATTAGGTGAACTACCAACTTAAAAAAAATGCAACTGCAACTATTAATTTGACCAGCACTTATTTGATATTCTACTCGGCTCGACTCAAGTAGTATCACATGATGCACTAACACGACAATTGAGTAATACATTAGCACAATGCTTGATACACAGTATTAAATAAAACTCTTCCTAACATGGTCGGTAAGAACGAAACACAAAACAAAGAAGCTGAAATGAACGGTCCAATCCTATCCAATAATACATATCAAATATGGACTTTATAGAAAAAGTAATCGCCGTCCAAGACGAGTAATTAATTTAGTTAGGGGTTGGATGAAGGTAACAATAACAATAAAGAGGGGTGGGGTAGGCGGGCTCTTAAACAGCAAAAAAAGGTGGTTTGCAAAAGCAAAAGAAAAGCAAAAAGTGAAGTTATAATTACAACCACCATATTTCACCCAACATGAACTAATGGAACTCATATTGTCTCCAGAATAAAGAGAATGCTAATAGATTACTGGGACATGACAAAGAAGAAGATAAATTGTTAACTTCTTACTGAAAAACAGTATGAGAAAAAAGTTAATTGGGAATAAAGAAAAATGAAGCCTAATTAACAACAAACAAACAGCACAAGAAGTTTAAATTGCTAATATTTTCGACGGAGTGGGATGAATATGATGCTGGATAGACGTTTAATACAATTCACTGACAATGTCGGGTTGCTCATGATCACCACGTGAGCTTGAACGCCGAAGATCTTCGATCCGGATAGCGACTTCCTTAATTGAAGGCCGTGTGTCTGGGTGCTGAGCTGTGCAGTCGATTGCAAGCTGCAATAGCTGCACCATTTCCTCCTCGACATTCTGGTACCGGAGGAGCTGGAGATCGAAAACTTCAGAAGTCCACTCCTCGCGAACTACTGACTGAACCCATCTTGGCAGGTCGACTCCTTCCTCATTCAAGAGGGCGTGCGATGGTGCCTTCCCCGTAAGGAGCTCCAAAAGCAATACACCAAAGCTATAAACATCGGCTTTCTGGGAAACTTGGCGAGGATCTGTCACTTCTGGCGCACGATATCCAGCAGCTCGGGTGGGAGAGGATGGGACTCCAACCAATTGGTTTAATCCAAAATCTGAGACTTGTGGCTCGTAGGACTTTGTGAGAAGGATATTAGACGATTTGATGTTTCCATGGGTGACATTCGGACCTTGAGAATGCAGATATTCGACACCAAGTGCAGCTCCAAGTGCAATCCGAGACCTGAGTTCCCAATTCAATGGCGTCCTACCACCTCCTTTGTTACCTGAGCCGGAGAAGATGACAGTGATGATAAAGAAAGCAAATTGTACCAGATTTAATATGTTTGCCAATGTAGGAATCTCATGGAAATTAGAGAGAGAATTAACATAGAATAGCCAAAAACCGCCAAAAACTACTAACAAGCAACCCCTTTTAAACTATTTTACTTTAACAATTATAAACAATTCTACAATCCATCATCAAAATCTGGTTTTCCAGAGAGAACTAAGCATAAATATGGCAAGCAAAACTGCACGTGTATGTGGTTATCTTCTGAACCAAGGATGCATCCTGGCAGATGAATTCGTGTAGGATTGAAACAAAACTCAAGAAGATATTAGTCATATCATCAAAATTAGAAGCCACATCAAGAAACTGTATCTTAACAAAATGGTAGAAGCAAGGATTTTAAAATCTCACTCACCATGCAGAAGTGCAGACAAGCTTCCCATTGGCATGTATTCATACACAAGAAGCTTTTCCTCCCGGCTATAATAATAAGCCCTAAGAGGCACCAAATTCTGATGATCCATGGTCCCAACCCCTTCAATTTTTTCCCTGAATTGCCTCTCCGAAATGGTCACATCCTTCAACCTCTTCACAGCAACCACAGTTCCCACTTCCAAAACCGCCTTATAAGTCGTCCCAAACGTACCCTTCCCCAGAACCTCGGCAGATGCCCTCAACAATTCCTCCAAATTAAAAACCTGCGACAAGTTACCGAAGAACTCCAATTTCTTGGTTTCCTCACTTGCAACACCACCAATTTCCCCCTTTGCATTCCCATTTGCTGTCAATGCAGCCGCAGCTGCTGCTGCCACCGAAAATTCGTTGCTCGTACTGCCATTCTCTGGCTCCACGAGTGGCTTTTCTCCTATCCCGGCTTCTCGATTCTTAATTGCTGTCACGTCGACGGGCCTCGCCTTGTTTCCACTTCTCTTCCTACAGAAAATAAATAGCAACAACAATAATAAAATAAATCCCACAACAGATCCAATTACAATCCCTGCAATTGCACCACCAGACAACTTCTTTTGCTTACTTTTCCCTAAACTATCCACCCCAGTTATATCCCCACCATTCCCAGCAGTCGCAGGCGGTGTTTCCCCATTGGCCTCACAAGCATTATCAAGAGGCTTCCCACAGAGCGAATTTCCCAAGAAAGCGTTCTCAGGCATGCCCTCAAGTCCCTTGGGCACGGACCCATTTAAGCTATTGAAAGAGACATTAAACTGTTGAAGACTCGACAGCTTAATGTCCGGCAGAACACCGGTGAACCCATTATTTTCCAAATAAAGCGTGCGCAAACGGGTCAAATTGTTAAACCCAGAAGGGATTTCACCAGAAAAATTGTTCTGAGCGAGATTCAACCGCACTAGAGAATGAACAGAAAACAGGAAATCCGGTACCGGCCCGGAAAACCGATTTCCCTGAAGATACAAATTCCGTAGCTTAAAGAGTTGAGAGATATCAGAAGGTAGAGGACCAGATAAATGGTTAAGGCGGAGACTAAGGGTCCTTAAGAGAGTAAGATTAGAGACTGTATTCGGCGGAATGGCACCGGAAAGGGACGAAGCTGGAAGGTGGAGGGCGGTAACACGGTTGTTCTCACACAGAACCCCCTGCCAATTGCACGGCGTAGATAAAGTCACATTCCAAAAAAAAGTGCGGCCTCCAACGGCGGCGCGGAGGGCCAAAAGGGCTGTTCTATCACCGGCTAGATCTGAGGAATTGATAGGAGAAAGCAAGAACGCATGGAGGAAGAGCAGGAGGAGCAGCATTTTGGTCAGTTTTGGTAAAGTGAGAAAGTACATTGTTTGCCTGTGACTATGTGCTTAATTTTTGTAGGAAGGAGTGAAGAGGAAGGATGTTTTCTGCATTTCTGTGTTATAATTTGTTTATGAGTTTAGTTGAGTGGGATAAAGTGACAGCATAAATGTGTCTGTCTGTGTATCTGTGAGAGCTGGGAATATTAATATACAAAACGATGTAGTTAGATGTTCCAGGTATAAATGAAAGAAACTCTACCTCAGTTTATCAAAATGTACCAACCGTCGAATTTTCTTTCCTACTATCCCCTTTTCAGTTGAACTCTTGTAGAACTTTAGCCATCACCGCATTGACCCTTAAATTTTTTTTTTTTAACGCTTTTGCGATTATCTATGCCATTTCATCAAAATTGCGAGTGACGTTTATGAGGTTAAATATCTTAATTTTGCCACTAAATTTTTATCTACCAAATGTAACATTTTTGACAATCCACTTCAACAAATAACGGAAAATAGTATGAGAAGTTTTCATTTACTCCGAAATATAACAAGATAATTGTAACGATGTCAATTATTCTCAGCCTCTCAAATTTGCGGCAAATTAATGAACAATTCTATCTACTTGACCATCAAAGGGACTTGGACGGTTCCAAGCCTAGCTTTTACGACAGCAGGGCACATTTATGACTAGTTTCTATTCATCGTTTCCTAAAAGGCTTTTATTCACAGTAGGGCGTCGCTCCATTTAAAATATTCTACCTATAACTCTGTATGATGGCAGCTGAAACATATTGGCTTGTTTTGTTATTTTAGTAAGAGAGACTCTAGAACGTTGTGTAGTCTTGTTTAGTACAGACTTGTAAATCTAGGAAAAGCTTTTTCTTCATACCTCTCAGCAAACATTGTTAGCTAATCTCATACGAAACTCTGTTGCTTGAAATTTTTGGAATCATGTGTCACTATAGTGTGCTGCATAATGATCAACTACTGGCTGCTTGTGTATTCTGCTCATCACTGAAAATGACTCATAAGCCCACTAGTTATCTTGCTTCTCACATTTGTCCAAGAATTTCGTGAGATTTATTCAAAGGAATTCAGTAGGACCACAAATACAAAATATTTCATTTTATACTACTATACTGTTGTAGTTTGACCAAAATTTTAGTGGGTATTGAAATTGTGATTGAAGAGATCTTGAAGAGATTAAAATTATGAACTGAGAAGAAAAGTCGTCTCATTTTCGTTAGCCTACCGCTCGAATGTCACCTTCGAATTTTTCAGCAGAAACCTGTCACCCGCCCGTCGCTTCAAGGACAGAGGCCCAAACCCGTTTTAAGGCATTTTGGACTCATATTAATCTACAACTTGTTTTCTAGAGTTTCATATATATATATATATATATATATATATAAGTCACGGTTTGTAATGTTAAAAATTGATATTCATACAACATTTTGAGAGTTTTAGATCTTAGTTGAGAGTAATGAGACATTGTAAAACAATTGCTATTAATTATAGTGAATTTCTTCTCCTCTGTCTGTGGTTTTTTGGTTTTGGATTTTCACATAAATTTTGGTGTTCTTGTTTATTTCATCATTGTCATTATCTAACGATCAAATTCGTAACAAGTGGTATCAGAGTAAGGTTGATTGTTCCGCATGACAACGATAAAATATGATATTCCGTTATTGGATCGAAACACGAGATTTACTCTATGGCAAGTAAAGATGCGAGTTGTTCTTGCGTAGATGAATTTAGAGGAAGTCTTGCTTGGTTTTAATAAGATGTTTTCAACTTGGACGAATGATGAAAAGCGATGTAGGGATCCGAAAGCCCAATCCCAAATTCATCCACATCTATCAAATCAAATTCTTTATAATATTCTAAAGGAGAAAAATTTTGCGGCTCTGTGGTTGAACTTGGAGCAACTTTATACGACAAAGAGCTTGACCAACAAGTTACACTTGAAATAGCATTTGTATTCTCACTGGATGTCCAAATGTGCATTATTGGATAATCACTTAATTATGTTCAAAGAAATCGTGGCCGATTTGAAGACATTGGATGTTAAATATGACGAGGAAGACTTAACTTTGATGTTGTTGTGTTCACTGTCGCTATCATATATGACTTTTAGAGATACTATTCTCTATAGTTAGGATATTCTCGTTGTGGAAGAGGTCTATGATGCTTTATTATTCAAGGAGAAGATGATGCATCTTGCTAGAGGATCTGAATGTCAGGCTGAAGGCCTGGTTGTTGTTCATGAGAGAAATCAGGATATAAATCTTGGTAGGAATATGAGGGGAAGATCGAAATCCAAACATGCACAGAAAGTATGTCATTACTGCGAGAAGAATTGACATATCAGAGCTGATTGCTATTCACTGAAAAATAGAAAAAAAACTACTGGTACTACTGAAAGAGGAAAGCAACCTGTTAACACAGTGGAGACTGATGTTGTGGAAGATGAGCAAAATGAAGGAAAGCTTATTGTGATTTTTGACATGGTTCCAAACTTTGTGAGGAATGAGTTCTTGACTCGACATGTACTTTCCATATGTGTTTTAACAGAGACTGGTTTGCAACATGTAAAGGAGTTTCGAGAGGTGCAGTAATTATGAGAAACAATGCACCTTACAAAATTGTCAAAGTTGGTACAGTTAGAATCAAAATGTTCGATTGTGTTATCAAAACACTTATAGACGTCAAACACGTTCCAAAATTGAAGTGAAATCTCATATCATTGAGTACACTTGACTCAAAGGGTCATAAATACATTGGTGAATGTGGAGTTTTAAAGGTGAGTCGGGACACTCTTATTATCATGAAGGGACAGAAAAACTCTACACAATTGTACATTTTGTAGGAATCCACAGTTATAGGTGGTGCAGCAGTTTCTACGTACAGATAATGGGTTGAAGTTTTGTTCAGATGAATTCAATAGCTTCCGCAGGCTGAAGGCATCTTGAGATACTTGACAGTGCCTGGAACTCCTCAACAGAATAGTGTAGCAGAACGGATGAATAGAACTTGATTGAAAATGTTTGGTGTATGCTTTCAAATTCTAGGTTGCCTAAAACATTTTAGGCTAAAGCTGTTGTCACAGCTTATTTTTTGATTAATTGCTCACCCTCCTTGTTATATTGATTTGAAGATTTTTGGGTGTCTTGTTTATATTCATGTGGATAATGGGAAATTAGAGTCTAGGTCTAGAAAGCGTATTTCTTGGATATAAATCAGTTGTGAATGAGTATAAACTATGGTGTCTGGACACAAGAAATGTAGTAGTTAGTAGAGATGTAGTATTTGATAAACTTGCTATGATTCATGATTCACCTTGTTGGAATTTTGATAAAAATGAGGAAACTTAGGTGGAGTTTGAAATTGGCTCAGAGGAAAAATCAGTGGTTTCAGAATAGTCTACTTCAGAATTGACTAACAGAAATACTTTGCTTACTTTGCCTTCACCACCAACAACATCAAAGTATTCAATTGCTAAGGATAAACCTTACATACAGATTAAACCTCCATAGAAGTATGTTGAAGCAGACTTAGTAGGATATACTTTGAATATGGCTAAAGAAATTGATTCCACTGAGGAACCTGCTACATAGTCAGAGACAATCAGTTGCAGATTCTAGCAGATGGTTGATTGCTATGCAGGAGGAGATGAAGCCATTAAATAAAAATTGTACTTGAGACTTAGTGAAATTACCTAAGGATAAAATGGTTGTTCGTTGTAAATAAGTGTTCAAAATGAAAGAATGGACATCATGGGGTTGAAGATACTAGGTATAAGGCCAAATTAGTAGAAATGACTATAGTCAGACTCTAGTTGTTGACTTCACAGATGTGTTCTTGTCGATTGTAAAGCATAGTTCAATTTGGACTTTACTTGGGATGGTGATAAAGAATGATTTAGAACTTGAGCAGATGGATGTTAGACATCATTTTTGCATCGAGAACTTGAGAAGAACATTTACATGCAATAATCAGAGGGTTTCATAGTTTTTGGGAAAGAAGACTATGTGTGCTTGTTGCAAAAGTTGTTGTTTGGACTAAAGTAGTGACCGAGGTAATGATACAAAATGTTTGATGCGTTCATGACTACTACTTATAGTTTCAATAGAAGTAAATATGATAGTTATGTGTACTTCAGAAAGGAAGATGGTGGATCGATAATATATTTGCTATTATATGTTGATGAGATGCTCATTGCAGTCAATGATAAATCAGATGTCAGAAAAGTGAAATATCAACTTAGTGAGGAGTTTGAGATGAAATATTTGGATGTAGCAAAGAAAATTTTTAGTATGAAAATTTTGAGGGATAGAAAGACTGACAGATTGTATTTGAGTCAAAAGGAGTACATTGAGAATGTGCATCAAAGGTTCAATATACTGAATGCTAAGACTGTCAGTACTCTCTTGGCTACCCACTTCAAATTATAATCTGAATTGTGTCCTCAATCAGATGAAGAAATTGATTACATGTCTCAGGTTCCCTATTCTAGTACAGTTGGTTCACTTATGTATACTATGGTTTGTATAAGACTAGATTTGGCACATGCAGTTGTGCAGTTAGTTGGTAGATGTCAAATCATGACAAGGAACATTGAAAAACAGTACAATTGATATTCAGATACTTAAAATGACTTTACTAATGCTTGCTTCCATTTTAATATAAATTTAGATGGAATCATTGGGTGTGTAAATTTAGATTATGCATGGAATATTGATGAGAAGAGATCACTTATAGTGTACGTGTTTACCCTTGAAGGCTGTGCTATCAGTTGAAAAGCTACTTTACAAATACAGCAGTTTTGTCTACAATAGATACAAAATACATAGTCATTAAAGAGGTATATAAGGAGGCTATGTGGTTGAGAGGATTAATTGGTGAAGTCAGTGAAGACTTGCAAATTTCTACAGTATATTGTGATAGTTAGAGTGCTATTTTCTGACTAAGGATCAGATATTCCATGAGAGGACTAAACACATTGATGTAAGATATCATTTTGTGCGTGATGTGATTGCTCGTGGTGAAATTGTAGTGAGTAAGGTTGATACCAAGGATAATCCTGCTGATATGATGACAAAATCACTCTCCCATTGCTAAGTTTAAGAATTGCTTAAACTTAATGAGTGTTTGTCATTGATTTAGCCCACTGAGGCTTGTTTGGTAGATGAGGAGTGGTGTTTATTTTGGAGATGTGTTTTGAAATTCATTGTGTTGAAATTTGGTTCAAGGTGAATATTTGTTGTAATTTGATTCAAATTCTAGTGGGAATTGAAGTTATGATTGAAGTGATTTTGAAGAGATCAAAACTATGATTCGGGAAGAAAAATCGTCGCATTTTTGCTAGCCTACTACTAGCTGGCCGTTCAAGCATCACCTTCAAATTTTTCAACAGAAACCTTTCACTCGCGTGTCGCCCGCCTCTCGCTCTAGCGACAATGCTATTCGGCCTGAACCCGTTTTCGCGTTTTGGACTCCTATTCATCTACAACTTATTTTCTAGGGTTTCATATATATATATATATATATATATAAGTCACATATTGTATTGTTAAAAATAGATATTCATACAACATCTTGAGATATTTAGATTTTAGTTGAGAGTATTGAGATCTTGTAAAATAATTGTTATTGATTATAGTAGATTTCTTCTCCTCTGCCTGTAATTTTTTCTCGTCTCGGGTTTTCACATAAATCTCGGTGTTCTTTATTTTGTTCTTATTTATTTCATTAATGTCATTATGTTGCGATCAAATTCATAACATTTACTAATTTAAAAACATACATTTCTATATAACCCAATAAAAATACCAAATTTACTGTGAGAGAAACTTTCCTATTTTTAATTTGTAACTAAAATGTTTAGCACAATCAAAACGGGCGTAGTAAATAGAAAGTGTTGAATGCATGGGAATTCAAATTCAAATCGAGATTCTATGAGATGATAACATCAACAAATATTAAGGGATATAATCCCACATCGAATAAAGATCAAAATATAGATCAATTTATAATGTTTTGGGCTACTCCTCTTAATAAGGTTGACGTTTTAAGATGGAACTTCAAATCTTTACAACATCAACAATGGTGGAATGGTGAATCCTTTTCCGTCTGTGAGATAAATTTGTTTCCCGGAATATTCTCAGGATTGGTAAAATATACAAATACGCAGAAATATCTTGGTCATTTGGTTGTTGATTTCTAATTCGAAATTTCCCTATTCAAAGGTAATTGTTCGACTTCTTCTTCCCTATGTTGTAAGAATCTTGTGTGATGTACTCTTACATTGTTTTTTATTATTAGTATATTATTATTATTTTTGTTTTGAAAAATCAGATGCTTCGACTCAGTTCTATTTTTTAATATTTCGATTCATGAAAAACATAATCATAGACATCTTAATAGTGATTTTGTTCTCGATAAAATCGTTATTTCCCCAATACTCATTTCGACATAATTGTTTTGCAACAGATTATGGTCAAATCATCAAGAGTTTTGTAAAATCTGTTTTTCGCATCCTAAATAGATTGGAGTCCTATGATTACCAAAAACATAATATAGATCTTTGTTAAGGATTATATATAGTGTAAGTGTGAGTATGAGTTTAGCTATTAGCAAACATACAAAGCAATGACATTTGGACTTCTATTACCTAGTGGATGCAAGTACGCATAATTTGTTGAGATGATATCCATCGAGATGAAAATCGATATAAGGGCTGCTTACACGATAATTGATTATGATGTAGGTGGTAACATGGTCACTGTGAGGATAACCAATGATAATGCGCTTTTATTATACATCAAGCTGAAGAAGAAGGATCCTCAAATTACCCCATATGCACTACATGTTGAAGTTGTTAACTAGTCACACCAAAACGAAGTCCAATTTGAGCATGCATGGACTCTACATCGCACATCAGCATTTTGTCTGGAATTGACACAACAAGAAATCTGTTGTAATCTATCTCGCTCATCTACATCAGTTCCAACAATGGAGGAGTTTGCGTCAACGATGCTGGTAACAATTCATCCGCTTGAAGAAAAATCATCAGGTCATCGTTACAAAACTTGGACCTGATTGTGTTGTTGAAAGTAAGATATTCGGAGACAAGAAGTTGATAAAGAGCACCGTTGCATTATATGCTATTCAAAACAACTTCTAGTACAAGGTTTACGAGTTTGACAAATGAGAGTATGTGTTGAAGTATGAAGTTGGGTCTTGCAAGTGGAAGTTCAGGGCATCGAGAATGGGGCAGACAGATGCATTCAAGATTCGATACCTTTGAGAGGAATGCAGTTATTCCATAGTATAAATTTGATGACTCACATGCAAGTAGCTTGATTGCAAGAGTGAAATGTGGATTATTATTTTTCCATTTTTGCCTAAGAAGATGTAAGCGTAGAATTAAAAAGGATCACGAGCAATCCGGGAAAAGGTCTACAAGTAAAGGGCAACTTTAACTAGGCAATATCAGAATCTTCACATTGATAAGCCATCCCCATGATTGCCAATACAAATACTAATTTTTGACATGAAAAAACTGATGAAAAGCCTACTAATCGAGTCATGAAATGTTGGTGCCTCGTTCAGGAAAGCTTATAAAAAATGCTATTTCTCAATTTCCCATAAGTTTCCTCAGACAGTCAGACACTAATACAAATATATTATACAAAGGGATCAAAAGTAAAAAGTAAACTATAGCAAATTGTCTGCCAAAGACCTGCCTCACCCTGTTAAACCACCTTAATCTACATTAGTAGTATTTAAGTTTCTAACACGTGAATAATGCTCTAAATAATCAGCCACAATCTTATTTTAATGGTCTCTTGTTAACTTTGTCCGAGAGTATGCTGTTCTTTCCAAACGGGCCGGTGCACAAGGACATGTTTCGTTGCTGCACCACAATTTTGAATTTTCATTCTAAAATTGAAAAATGTAGAAGATTTCACATAGGAATAATACAGGGTCAATTGCTAACCATTTCGAATTGTCAAAGCTCTTTTCACAAGGGTGTAGGACATGAATTTACCAGCATAACAATTTGGAAGTCAGAGCCATTCTCACCAGTGAATTCTGTATCATGTCAAAATTCGTACTAGTCAATGTTTGTCGCCTGAAATCTACCGTTTTGCTCAATCACCATCTGAATGAGAGATGTGATGGCCAGATCAACAATTATGCGATAGCTTGCTTCCTGGAAGCGAAGGTCGTGTGGGATTTATGTAAACCTTTGTTTGATTTCAGATTAGGAGGCCATCGCTTTTTCTGTCAAATTTCTGGGGGGAGTATTATCAAACTGACCCGAGGGGAGGTTGACTCAATAGCGAGTCTTGCCGGAATAGGAAGAAAGGATGCAATTGAATCTGTTGGAGGAAGAAATAGACGGAATGATTTCCGATTTCTCTTATCTATCGGGAGTCCAGTTCAGCGCCACAAACTTTTTTGTTAGTGGTAGTTTGCATTCTCTCTACGCGTCTTGGCACATTTCTTTTCGCAAAAATGATTCGGAATTCAAAAGTTAAGAATTATTCTACAAGTTAATCGTCACAGCATGAAATTATCTGCATCAGTTGAAAACAATCACCTTTCTAATTGTTCAATATTGGTGTGCATATGTAAGTTCGTTTAATATTTCAATGTTCGACAATCAAAAGAATCAAGCATGGAATCAACAACGAAATCAACACGAAAGAACATATTCAATTCAAAGAACGAAAGAATCAAGTTGAGATTACACTGTACATCTTCTCTACACCCCCAACCCCCCAATCTTCCTTATCTCTATTTTCTGTACTAACATTTTCAAGCCATTTCCGTTGCAGTAGCTCGAAAGTTGGCAATCCAGGAAAGTGGAACACAAGCCTCGATGGCTAATTGGCCACCAACTACATTAATCTCACAAGCCCCTTGTGCATTCTCATTTCTTGAGAAGAGAGGAACTGTGGATCGACCATATCCCATGAGTCGAAACAAGCCTAGATGGCTAGCCCTGGCCATCAACTAATTAAGTAACGATCAACTTCCTCTTCCACACCTTGACCTCTGAAGCTTGCTCTTAGTTCTTCAGCTCTGCAGGATGCCACACGTTCAACCTCGTTCCTCTGCGGATGTGAGAATTGACGATCAAATGCATCCAAAGCTTCCTTCATCCAAGAATGTGCACACACTTCTCTAGCTTCGTTAACAGTCATCTGTGGAGTTCAATTCAATTTGATATCAGAACTTGTTCTATAACAAGATTGCATTAAACATTTATGTCTGGATAACCTAGGTATAGAAAGTTCAATATTTGGACATACCCATTTCCGTTGACGGACATTTTTCTCGGGCCAAACATCTAATTCCTCGGTGACTAACAGGGAAAACATGGATCCCTCATGAAACTTTTCTTGCCTTTTGCTTTTAAATATCCATTCACCTAATTTATCCTGCAAGAATCAAACGGAACCACAAAATTAGAAAATGACGTAAGATCGTAACCGAAAGAAGGTTTAAAACACTTGTTGGTTTACTGAACTTTCATCGTTGTTTCACACTTTGTCAAATTTTTCTGCTGAATTAACGGAGAATGTGACGCTGACAGAAAATATGACATTACATGCAAAATCCATTATTACATTATATTTACGTCTGCCTAAGAAAAATATATTAATAATTTTACTTTTTTCCACTTTTTATTACTTTTGAAAATCGCATTTCATAAGCACAATTAGTCTAACGAGAATAAGAGATACTGACCCCGAGCAAGCCGATTACACCAGCTTCTTCCAGGGTTTCTCGTGAAGCTGCCAATTCTATATCCTCGTCGATTTCCCAACCACCCTATCCACAGCAAAATGAACAATGTCAACAAGAGAATTAGGCAATTAATTAATTACGAATTATTTCCTTTCCATATGACAAAATGAAAGGTGGTGAATAAAAAATACCTTAGGGAACATCATGCTTGAATTCTTTTGAGAACTGATCAAAAGAACTTCCAATTCTTCATTTGGGGATGATTTATTAGTTTTCCTGATTCTGTACGGAATACATCTGCAGAATTTGCAGTAAAACAGAAAAAATAAGTCTACAAAAAAACATGAATATAAAAAAAAATACCAAAATTCAAGTGCGAAGGGTTTCCAATTTAAACAATCAATTCAAAAAAAAAAAAAAAATCTTGAAGAAAAAGAAAGAAGGAATGCATACCCAACAACAAGGCGACAGCCCTGATTATAACGCTGCAAATGTCTTCCTGTACGAGAAGGCAGAGACACCAAATTCTTGATTTGCATGGTAAAGAAATTATTTTTCACTCAAGAATACAGAGGGAAAAAAGAGAAATTGCCTATTTATCGAAGCCCTTCTGTTTAAAACGGTGTGATAAACAGAAATCTCGCGGAGCCTACAACTACAAGTCGTGAAATGTACAAAATAACTCAAATTTCTGTTGATAATAATAGCAAAGGGAAAGGCAGATGTTGAGATAGCTGAGGCTGTCCACTCCTTTAATAGAGGGGATGGAATCAAGATTTTAGTGAGTTGGGTTGGGCGTGGGGGGTGCGTGGAGGATAAGTTCTGAGATAAATTGTATTTTTCTCGGAAGATGAGTGGTGCAGATTATTCGATCAGAATAATAATTTTTCGACTAAAATAAATTTTTTTCCTGTTAAGGCGACGGGTACGTGCGAACCGCGGGACGCGTTTGGTTTAGTCGCATTGAAGGGTCATGGGTCAAGCACGTGTCTGTGTCTCTTACCAGTTACAATACACACACGTGAGATGCGTTATTAAACTTCACACAATATTATTTTAAGTCCTTGTTTGATTTTTATTTTTTTTTAAATTTATTTTTTTCTTTTCTTTTCAATCACATATTCTTCAATAAAATAATATTACAAGTAAATTTAAAATTTTTCTTTAATTTTTAACCATACATTCTCCATCAATCAACTATTCAAAATACATTTTTTCCTCCAAAATGGGAATCAAACGGACTCAAAGTTTGTGTAGTCCGTAAATTTCTCTTAAAGCACTGATTCTCTATATTCAATTTTATTTTTAGATCTCCAAACTTTTAATTTAGTGCAGATAGGTCCTGTTAGAAGGAAATCATGCAAGATTCCATTAAACAACGATGTCAAATTTTCCATGCGTGTGACTTTAGAGTTTAGGTGGCGTTTATCCCATCAATGTATTTCTCTAAAAATATTACAAACGAAAAGGCTAAAAAAGATTTAAAAGAAAAAGGAGGAAAACAAAGTGAAGAAAAGAAAAAAACCAAAAAGTGGTATCTTTTTTCTCGACAAACCACCATCCAAAAGGACGTGTCTACATTAAATTGAAAATTTGAGATCTCAAAGTAAAAAAAAAAAAAAGAATCAGGACCCAAGTGCTTTAAGGTGAAAAGTTTGGGGACTGCGGGTGAATATTTCCCTTATTTTATTGTTTGGGTTGCATTGTACCTTTTGGTCCTGAAACTATGACATGATTCAACTTTTTAACCATGATATTTTTGGATTATGCCCCAATACTAGCACTTTCACCTGTATTGTCCTTGACCTTGATGAATGAGATAAATCGCAGGTAATGCCTCCAAGGGTACAGAGTGGAAGACTGCTCGTACACTTGCACTTACCCAAGAGCCAAATCCATATTTCAGGATTCAAACTCTTGACGCGACAGTCTCAAGCAAAATTGAATTTTTCCACCCTCCACTTTTACAACTTGGAGATGTGCCTTGGGGGACATCTTTTAACCATGATATTGCTTATAGGAAAGATGGTATTGATGCTTGCTATGCAACATTTGGTAGTTCAAAATGATATAATGTAGATAATTGCGTCTAAATTATCAAGTTTATAATCTTTGTAAAGTTTTTCATGTATTTTTAATAGTTGAGTAAGGGCAGGCCCTGAGAATTTTGATGTCCTAAGCGACTAATTATTACGAGGCATTTAAAGATGAATTTTTTCTCTTCATTCGTAGCGATACTTGAACAAAATGACTTTTTCAGTTTTTATCTTTTTTTCCATAGGGAATTCCTTTAACAGGAGATCAAGAATTGAATCAAATATGAAAGTTAATTTACAGCTCGTGACAAAGATTTGTCAGTTTGTTTACTTCAATTTTAAGTAACAAATTGGAAGAAACACACATAAATAATAGTAATGGCAACAAAAGAGTGCCGAAATTCTGATCTTTTCATTACAGAGAAAGAGATCAAACAATTCAAACTGCTCAATGAACTCAGAACAATAAATATATAATAAAAAACACCACCACAGCCTTTGCCTAGGATGGAATTTTTTTGGAGGCCCACAGCCTTTGCCTAGGCAGCCTTATGCTAAGGCTGACCCTGAGTTGAGTGTATTATAAGCATATCGGTGTGTGATTTTAAACCAACATTTACACATTACCTACGACAAAATTCATGTGCCACCCCTTTATTTAATCATGTTTGACAATGGACTAAAACAAGATAGTAGATGACATCTCACACAAGTATTCGTTTTGATTATGAATCATGCGAGAGGTAACTGGACTCTCATCGTATTAGTATCTAGGTCACTGAACTCCATTTTTGGTGTAATCAAGCCTCTATATAAATAGGTACTCATTTGAATTCCACCAATGATCACTTCGTAAAAACTAACTTCTCTAAAATTGCAATGAACTTTTACAACTCTTGCAACTAGGTACTAAATTTCAATTTGGTGCAGTTGCGTCACTATACTTTAATTTGTAAGTCACATCGTTTGGTGGAGAAAAATATAAAAATTATACGGTTTCTTCCATATCTGTTTGGAAAAAAATCATCATATAGCCATTGTGGAGAAAGATAAATCCTTAGAACATCAAGGATAGACAATGTTATGTATGACTGGTATACAATGAAATACATGTATACTAAAATAAATATGCCTAATTGAAAGTCTGTTTGTCTAGGATACTTAATAAGTTGTACAGGGGCAGCGCCCCCTCGGTACGGTGCAAAGATATTTTTTGAGTTTTTTTTTTTTTTTTCCCTTTAACCTTGTACGAGACTCTAACGTCTTGTGTGGACTAGAGCTAGTGTTAATATATATAGATAATATAACCAAATTATTCATACATAATAAAATCATAGCCGCTTTGTTCTCGTAGACGTAGACACATTGTCGAACCACTCAAATCCATGATCTTTTTTTTCGTCGATTTCATATTCTTCAATATTATTATTGTTATTTAACTCACAACAGACAATAGTTTATGTTACAATGCTGTAAGATGCAGAAAGATCAAAGTATTTGATGTTCTTATTCATGAAGTTTTTCAACTTAAAATTATTGTGTTGTAGTAACCTTATATTAATTTTTATATTACATATGCGGATTCTTCTCTTGTCATTAACTCGTTGTTAATCATCAATCAAGTAATCTAATATTAGATTTATAGAAGAAGGTTGATAAGTTGAAAACATGAAAAGGAATCCTTCTTTTGCAAAAGAAGATGCGATGTTGTGTGTTAGTGTGTCTTCATTCATGTTGGGTGCCCTTGGAATCAATTCGACCATTAAATTAGAAATTTTTATTTTAGTTAATTCTGGTATTGAAAAAACTCAAATAGAGTGACTCAATTCCTCGTAAATTAAAATATATTGGTTTTATTCTATCAAATTGAAGTTCAATAACCTAACCGCTAATATGGTGGAAGTTATGACATCCATTACTGCTTACCCCTTTAATTTTTATATTACGCCCCATTACTGGCACCCCCACCTGTCATGTCCTGAACCTTGATGAAGGAGGTAAATCGCAGGTTATGCCTCCAAAGGTACAGGGTGGAAGGTTGCTTGTACACTTGCACTTACCTAAGAGCCAAATCCATATTTTAGGATTCGAACTCTTGACGTGGTAGCCTCAAGTAAAGCTGGATTTCTCCAACTTTCTCTTTTATCACTTAGAGATGTGCCCTGGGGACTGCTTACCCCTTTAATTGCATTTAGGGGCAGTATACTAAGCATTCCATAAATGTTCTGAATTATCACAAATCACATAATAAATGGACCAAAATGTAACATGTTGAAATTTTGGGGACAGACAAGAGCGAGGTCACTCAATAGTTAAAGTATCATAATATAATATTTCTTGGTTGGTTGGTTGAAAGTCAGACCGGATGCGCTACGGCTCAGACGCGGTTTCATTGTTCCAATTATATTTATGGACCATGGCGTACGCGGTGTGCTGGTTGTTGTATCAACTTGAAAAGTAACTGAACAAATAAAAAGATGAGACGTGCTTTCTATTCTGGCTTAGGAACATGAAGAACTTGGCAACCCCCTATTGGAAGGCGATTGAGCCAGGACAGGGAGTGTTTTCTTTAAAAAAAAAATAGGTCATTTTGGCATTTTCTACCGACATTTGTGTACGACTGTATGGAAAGTGACAATTTTGGACCACACAAGTCTCCAACATTTCTTTTCTTAAATTACCTTTAGAAAAAAATAAAATCATAAGGTGATTTATGTAATTATCTACTTGTCTTAACGTACACGTTAAGACTACGAGTTTCTGATCAGATTTGGAAAAAAAAATTAAAATAAGTTTTCGTCTGTTATATGAGTTATGTCAACCTTTTGAAAATATATTTTTAGTCGAATACGATTCAGGAGTACATTTTTCTATTTTCAGATTTCATTAGTGTTGTCTCGAGATACATCTCGAGTTCACTTATTAATTTTTATGTTAACAACGTTGCTTAATTAGGATGAAGTTACAATACATCAAGAAAGAATGACAAAATAAAATACGAACTTCTTGTAGACCCAGCGGTCTATATGAATTTTTATTTTAAAGATGTTTATCCTGAAAGAACTTTAAAAAATGGTGGCAATTTGCCACCACGGTTGTGTATTTTTGCATAATTTTTTATTGTATTTAAAGTCGTAACCTTTATTCATTTGTTGCGTTTATGTTCCAAACTTTTACCTATCTCTTCTTATCATCAACAATTTTATTAACTAGCAATGTTGTTGTTGTTCAATCTCAAGGGCCACCTTGGAAAAGAATGTGAACCCACCCTAAAGCACTTAAAGAAGCTTAAGTAATCCTTGATTACGGGGTGAGATTGAACCATAAGGCCAGTTGGTTAGAACGGCCAAAAGACGGCGTTATCAATTTTAATCATCAACAAGCACGTCTTGTCATGATCGTCTTGTCATGATAATAATTTTCTTCCTAATATCTGTTACGAGTACGCAAATAAACTTATTCGATCCTCATATTTGTCAATAAGAAAAATAATACTTCTTAATATTTGCCTTCATAAGCATCAAACATAATATTTAGTCATAAGCCATAATCGGAGAGTAAGTTAATGAAAGATTAAGGATTGCAACAAAAACATGTGGGAATTTAGTAAGATAATAAAGATTAAATTTTTATTGCAATTAATATATAATGAAACTAAAGAAAAAATGTATTAGGAATTACCTTTACGTGACGAAACTAAAGACAACATAACGTACAAATTTGTTACTAGGACAACCAATTTGGTTTTTATGAATTTCTATTTTAACAATGTTATTTATTCTAAGAGAACTCACAGAGTCCCACTACAAACTAGAACTAAGGACAAAATAAAATACAAACTTCTCGTTACAACACTTTTCTCGATAAGATAATGCTAAAATTCTATTCAAATCCCTACTCTTCCCGTGATATGAGTTACTAATCCTTCTAACTTATATTGTCCCAAACATTTGACTCGGTAGAGATTTTCTGGAAAAAAAATATTTTTTCTTAAGTTTATTTTAATTATACATTTTATTAACAAAATAATTTTACACGTACACTCATAATTTTTCTCCACCTAATCATACATTCTTGAAAAAATAATTTTTTGCAAAATCTATTTTAAAAATTTACATTAACTTGTAATAAAATTTTTAAATCGTTAATTAATCTAGTCAAGGAATAAGGACAAAATAACAAAAATCAAACAAAAGGACATTCAGATAAAGATACCCACAAGACTTGACATATACTAAAGGGACAATGGGGACCTTAATCATGACACCAACTAGAGATTATTATTATTATTATTAATTTTTTTTTTTCAACCTTCACTTGATATTTCTATAGAAATCATATGGAGTCCTCCTTCTTTAAGAAATACAACATTTTAGTCCCTATTCAATTTTTCGAGATGCATATACATTCTCAACATTTTACAAAAGAATAATGTTATCTAACTTCATTTTATACCAATTTACGTTGCAATATATGTGACATTAAACCCTATTTTTTTAAACACATTTTAATCACATGTTTTATGTGATCCACAATTTTTATCAATTTTTCAACTAAAAATTTCATCAGTTTTTATTAAAACTGGTAAAAAAATATAATTTGTAGCCAAATTAAATAGGATCTTAATGTTATATTCATTTAAATGTAAGAAAATATGATCCATTAATTAAACCCAACTTAAGTTGTCACCTAAATCGGTATTTTGACTCTCACATGACTTGTGCATCTATATTTTAAGGGCACTCTTGTCAAATTGATTGGGCCCAAGTGCTGCATTTGTTTAAAGAACGAGGACTTGAGCCGAATATTTGCAAAGATTGCAATAATTGAATTTGTGACATGAAATGATGACCACTCAGTTGGCATAAAAAAATTGTCCCCTTCCTTTTTCGGCTTGGAATTATTAGGCTTGACTTTTTACAAAGTTCTATAGGGAGTCAACTCCGGGCCAGTACTTAGTTTTGGCCCAGGGTTCATTCAGGGCCTTGGATGTGAGGACTGGATTTAGATGTGAACTCCGAGAAAATATAAACAATTCAGTTAAATAATTAGAGGAAAACTACGCCCAATACGGCCAAAAAGATTGAAAATTGATTGAGGGGAGAACGCATAAATTTTTCATATAAAAATCACATTTCAAAACTAACAAAATCTCTAAAATCTTTCAAAAATCATATGATAACTGATAAATCAATCTATTAAATTTATAATTATAATATAATATAATTAATCAACTTACCTCACCCCATCTCCACCCCACCTATCACACCAAATTTCAACTTTATCTCTCTACTCTCTACTCTCTATCCTTTTTCCTACCCCTTCTCTCCATTGGAGGCGGCAATCGACTCTTGCAATCGCTCAGGTGAGTATTCCGACGACTATTCTAGCGACCGCTCCACAATACTTTTTTTAATAGGTGACATGAAATATGATTTTTGACCTGAATTGTTACCTGTGACTCGTCACATAAAATGTGACATAAATTTGATTTATGACTCTAGAAATGTGACATATCCCCCGTTTATATTGATTTGTGACCTATACAAAATGACAATGACTTGTGAACTCAAACTTGTGACCAATAAACTGTGACCTTAACGACGAATTGTGATATGTAACGTATGAATTGTGACATTATGTGTTCATGATTAAATTTATTTTTAGTATGACTGTGTGTGACCATGTTAGTCTAATTTGCGAAAATATGTAACAAAGTCACATACAGTCGCAGTTAATACAAGTTTGATCACATGCAGTCACAATGAAAATGGATTTGGTCACACTCGTATTCTCCTATACATTCTTCCAGACTCTCGATCATCCTATAGTTCCTTCTCATCTTAGTTTTTTACTCATTCGATAGGAATTTGAAAGGCTCATGAGACAATATATGAAATGAGGCCTTTCTTATTATGATTTTTTTTCATTTTACCATTTAATAACTCATAATAAGATCTTGTTAAATAAATATTTGTAACTTGACAATAATTGATAAAAAGAATCAAATTCTTTTTATGAACTTGATGTTAAGAAATTTGTGAGTCTGCACGATCATCATACTTGTGAACCATTGATGGACTGATCCAATTAATCAACTAAGCTTCCAGGGCACATCTCCAAGTGGTAAAAGGGGAAGGTGGAGAAATTCAGCTTTACTTGAGACTGACGCATCAAGAGTTCGAATTCTGAAATATGAATTTGACTATTGGGTAAGTGCAAGTATACAAACAGTCTCCACCCTATACCCTTGGAGGCATAACCTACGATTTATATCCACAAAGGCCTAAGGCAGGACAGGTGGGGGCGCCAATAATGGGGCGTAATCCAAAAATAAAAAATTAATCAACTAAAGTTAGCTTCCATCATAACAGGGCAGAAGCCAACATAGTGGGGAGCTCGAGATACTCAAAATAAGATAAGGAGTAGATAAATTTTTATTCTCTTTTTAAAGAAACACAAAATGGTGTCTTCATTTCTTTTTAACGGGTGAATATTTTTCATTTAGAACAACAGTTAAAAAATCGCAAGTAAAATCGAATTAAAATGTTTTATTACACTCTAATAGTGATATATTACAAGATAATTGACTCTTTAGTCTTTACAGTAGGGTTAATTGAACAGGATGTTTCCTTTCTTGACGCGAACCCGGTTAGCACAAACGTTATCGAACCCACAGGAGAATGAATCGGATCCCAAGAACATCCAAATACGACCAAGGTTTAGGATTTAACCTCTAAACGTTGAACCAAGCAACTGAAGGTATATTAAACCAGCGACCTCTTGATCACAAAGTTTCGAAATCTCACCCGGATAGTTTTGGATTTTGAATCCAACAAGATGAAACAAGTAACCCAAAGATAACGATGATGCAATGAATCCCTTGCTCATAAATTGAAGAACCCACGATCCGATATTTTGAACGCCACAAAGATTACTCATCTTTGATAAATTCGATAAAGATTGTCCATGGAAGAACAAAAGAGAAAATCAAAAGCTTTATTTTAATTTATATCAAAAGGTTCTTAATACAATGAGAATAACATTCCTATTTATACTAAATTTAGGAAATATGGAAATAACGAATTTTAAAAGTCCTAGAATATAGAAATGACCAAAAATAAGAATTATAATCAAAATAAACAATCTCGCCAAAATTTGAAAATTCGGCTTCAATTTTGTTCTAAGCGGTCGCTTAGAAGGTCAATTTTGCTCTTTCAATTTTCGGTAGACGATTGAGCGGTCGCTTCACTGGATAACTAAGCGGTCGCTTGGTTATCCCGGTTACTTCCTTTTTTGACCCTCCATTTTGTGTTGATCCAATTATTTTCGACCCTCGATCCATTCACCAAACTTGATCTTTGGCTTGTTGACTTTGACCTTTTGGACTCCAAAGCTCGGCCAATGATTGTCTATCCCGAATCACATCATTTTTTTTTTTACAAAAGTAACACTTGGCCTCCTTGTTGATGTCAGCTTAGGGTGATATTTTACCTTTCATCTTCTGATTTGTTTGAGTCTTCCCCTTCCCACGGTTTGTAGTCAACATTACACTTTCAACTTGTTCCATTATTAGTCTCCCTTCTGCTTGAACACACATAGTCATTAATTCATTAATTGACCATTTATTCTTATGTGTGTTGTACGAGATTTTAAAAGGTTTGTACTCTTGTGGAAGACTATTCAAGCTGTAGTGCACAAGGAAGGATTCAGACATCTCAACCTCAAGTTTCTTGAGTTGAGTCATAATGTCTCTCATTTGCATAATATGCACGCGCACACCTTCATACTGGTGAGCTTTAAGGATGACAACTTCGTTATAATTATCTGAAGTGACAAATTGATCATCAATGGTCTTTATCAAGTCCTAAACATTGTCATACTGATCGAAGGAACCACGCTTACCAGCAGGATTTTAGTCTTTATGAACATCACGCTGAGACGATTAGATCGCTACCATTTTTCATAAAGCGCAATGTTTGCTGCAATGCTGACATCGATAATTTTAGATAGTTCGTCTTTCCTAATAGCATAATCAATATCCATTCACCCTAAATGTATAAAAATTATCTACTTCATATTTTATAGTTGTCACACTTTAAGTCGGAAATATCACAACGAATATCAGAGAAATTAGCAAGTTGTGAAGTTGCATAATGTTAAAAATTGCTTATGTTAAAAATGAGACTTTATTGAGTAAATTGCATATTTTACCAATGTAAATCATGTTAAAATTGAATATAATGACATCAAAATTGCTTCTGGGCTGAATTTTTTATTCAAGCATATTCAATTATTCCTTATGATAAAATTATCAAATTATCTACTCAATTCATAATTTGTTCATTATGAAAACAATTTGATATTCTATCCTAAAGAAACTTTATAATAAAACTATCAAATTATATATTTAGCCATAATTCATGTGGACAAATTATGAAATAATTTGATATTTTATTCTAATGAATTATATAAATAAAAATTTTCCTGTGGGATAAAATTTATTATATTAAGTATAATTAATTACATGCTAATGACCTTAATCTTTATGCGACCCCATCTGAATATATAATTTTGTTTAATTAAAGATGTTGTGACTAATTCTTAAATAAATAAAATTATATAGATCACTCCGGCCATTATCATTTTATGCATAAACAATTAAGTCGATATTAAATAATTCTGATAGCATAACTTAAACTAATATGTTATAATTATGCACAAAATATTCCCACAAGTATTGCATAAAATTTAACTAATTTAAAATTGCATGTAATAATTTAAAATGCAATTAACATATGCAAACTAATATGATAACCTTTTTGCATAATTTAATTAACCCTAAAATTACATCGCATATATTATTTTAAACATAAATAATTAACATATGCAAAAATTAAGCAAATATATAAAATAAGGTGGAAATTACACAAAACCTTACTTTAAATATTTAGAGTTCTAAAATCAGATGGGATGTTTCATTGTTCAAAAATCAGATGTTTTAAAATTTATTTAATTCTCCAACCCTAATTCAAAATCATTACTCCCTCACCCTTTCTCTCTCTCTCTCTCTCTACCGCCGCCCCCTACAAGGTCGCCGCCCTACGCTTACCGGCGACGTCGACAGGTAGCGGTGCAGATGGACAGTGGCGACAGGCAGACGACGTAGTGAATTTTTTGAGAGTTTTTTTGTTTTTGATTTGATCCATGAGCTGGTGCTTGTGAGCGGCGGCAGTGAGGTAGTTTTGTGATTTTGTGTGGTGTTGATTTTCAGATCCGACTTTGTGAGGTGGTGGCAGTGGCGGTGGCGATTGTGAGGCCGTGGCGGTGGCGAGGTGGCGAGGTGGCGACGATTGTCGAGCGGTGGTCACAGATTATTTGGTTAACTATGACCACTAAATTGGTTAATCTGTGACCAATAACAAATCTGTGACTAATTTGTGATCAATGAGCAATTTGTGACCTATTAAAATTTTGATCTGTGACCCTGAAAATAAATTGTGACTTATTAAAATTTTGATTTGTGACCTCGAAAATAATTTGTGACCTAATAAATCTTTGATTCGTGACCTTGAAAATAATTTGTTAGTTTGTGACCAATTATAAGTTGTGACTTATAATGTTCGTGATCTGTGATCGATAAAGAAATTGTGACTTATAAATTTTTCATCTGTGACCAAGGAAAAAATTGTGACCTTTAAAATTTTTGAATTTTGACCGTAAAAAAATTCGTGATATTTAAAAATTTTGATTTGTAATCGAAAAATAATATGACTAATTAAATTGTGACTCTGTGACCGATGAACAAATTGTGACCTATAAAAATTTTGAATTGTGACGTAAAATAATTTTTGACATTTAAAAATTCTGATTTGTGATCGAAAATAATATGTGACTAGTTAAATTGTGAATCTGTGACCAAATTATATAGATCTGTGACCTTAATATATTTAATTAATTAAATTTATATTTAATTAATTAAATTATAAAAATCTGATTTTTGAAAGTTGAAACTTATTTTTTTATTATTAAAATGGGTTAAAGTTATACTCTTACTTATGAAAATTTCCCATAAAATAAATGACCAAAATATTAAATACATATGTCCAAGAATGATTCGGCTCAACGGACATATATGTGCCCAACAAATAATCTTCTAAAATCGGCCCAGTTAAATTGGATGAATCCAAGAATAATTTCTCCAAAACTGGCCCCATTAGGAGTGGACATGGATTGTGCCGATTTTTTTCCAACTCAAACTCTATCCAATATGATTGGTTTGATCAAAAATCAACCTAATCCAACCCAATTATTGATTCAAATCTATCGGTTTGGGTTGAGTTAGTCGGTTTGGGCTTTGATCCAATTAAAGTTGGATCCGATTTATTTGTTAAATTTTGATAATTTTTTGGAGTTTAAAATTACTGGAAAACCTCCGTTTTTAAACACAGATATAAGGAATTCTTTCTAAAAATAATGTATAAATAAGTTTAAAATTTATGAAGCACTTTTTTTTTTGAAATTCATTCATTTCATCATCACGTCTTTAATTTTTATTTTATCATCAAATAACATTGCATTTGTACATAGTATCTATGTTAATCGGTCAATGAAAAGAAAATTGATGTTTATATATTATAAATCATTATCTTATCTTTACTATTATGTCTACTTCAAATTTTTTTTAATCTTAGATATTAATTTTTTAATTCATCGAATTGAGTTGAATTTTAATTCATAACTCGAGATCCAATTCAACCCAACCTCAAATTCAAATTTTCAACCCAACCCACTTGAACTTAAAAAATTGACCCAAATCGATCGATTTAATTTGAGTTGATCGATTTGGATTGAGTTTTGCCTAGTCCTAGGCCCAATAAACAATTGTTATGATTTGATTTTTTAAATGGGCCTAACAATTATTTATATACATTCAGCCCAATATTGGATTGAAAAGAAGATCTTCAACCTCAAGCTGACTGTATTTCAACCCTGTTAGAACCCGTCTAAAGTTCAACCCTCTTAATATCAAAACTCAAGTTTTAAAACATTCATAGGCTAGGAAATTGATTTTATGGATACATCTCCATCTATTTTATAAAAAAAAAAAAAAAAAAAAAAAAAAAACGGCCAGAGAAGAAAGAGTTTTGCAAATTAATGGTGAAACACCAAGACAGAGGTAATATGGGGCTTTGGTACCAAATGTTAGACTAAAGATCGATCTAAAACAACATAAGACGAAAAACTGATCAAGAAAATTGAATGCCCATAAATCGTGTTCATACCTCCGGCCATTGGTGTTGTTCCAAAGCTCTCCATTTTGTTCCAGGTAATGACACTTCTAAACTCTCAACACTCTAAATTGATGTTGTATCTTGTGTGTTTTTGGATGTCAAGCTTAGGGACCAAACCCATCTATTTATATAGTTCATACCAGTGTTCCAAAGCTCTCCATTTTTTTTTTTTTTTTCTAAAAACCAATTCTTCTGTCTCTTTCTCTCTCTGCAGAATCTGTTTCCTCTTGCACTATTGAAAAATCATTTCACCACTTTGATTGACACTTTGGATGATTCGATTCCACCACTCCCCTCACATGGGGGTCAGATCCTACCTCGTTAAATTTAATATTTTTGCCCTCCATGTGAGAGGAGTAGTGGGATCGGAATCATTCAAAGTGTCAATCAAAATGGTGCTCTAGCATGTTCCTTTCTTCTTTACTAATTGCTTACCCATTTCTTATTGATATTTTATTCTTTTAAATTGAATATATTTGAGATTGTTGAGTTCAATCGGATTTGAGTTGATTGCAGAAAGCTCAATTCATTATAGAGGTGTCAAAATGGGTGGGTCGGGTCGAATCGGCTCCTTTTTAAAAAAGCCAGCTCGTAGCAGGCTTTCGGGCCGAATTGTTAAAAATTGTGCAGCCCAGCCCGCGCCTAAAAGCCCATATGGGCCGGTTAACTGCGGCCCGCTCGCTAAAATTCGGCTCGACCCGTTTAATTTTTTTAAAAAACCCTTAATAACATAAAAAAAAAGGGCCGGCCCGCGGTTAACCGCGGCCCGTTTGGTTCAACCGGCCCGACCCGGGTAGCAAAAACCAGGCCCATGATTCGGCCCGATCGGTTCACGGTCCGAATAACGGGCCGAGCTGTCTCCGTGCGAGCTTTGCGGCCCACCTGTCTTGACACCACTAATTCATTATTGTTGCGTTTAGAGGGGCCATGCAACCAGAACGTCCAGTCGTGCCACTGCTTTGGCTAGCGCCATGTAGTCTTCACTAGCTATGGAAGTTCCCCTACTTCCATGGATAGAAGAAGTAAAACCCCTGTCAATATAGCAGCATAACTTGAAATAGCCACTGAAACCATAATATTAAGGAACTCTTTTCTCACCGTGGCTGGTGGAGATCGATGAAAATTCATAGGGTGACAGTGTTGCGACCAGGATCGGTTTTGAGAATTATGAGGATTAAACGATTAATTATTAAGAAGTTTTTAAACAATTTTTTACGCAATACATAACTATTTAAATAATTAATATATTTATATTTAATCAGTTTCTTCATTTTTAGCTGATGAACTACTCCTCTTGCTTTGTACCAAAAAAAGAAAGAAAAAAAAAAAACTCACTTTAAGAAAAATGAAAATTTCAAAAAGTGCACCAAATAAAATCCCTAGTTAGCCTTGGGCCAGGGCTGACCCAGTGGCGGATCCAGGACTAGAGTCCAGCTAGGGTGGTTGACTGTTGACCTCTTGACCGTTGACAATCAAATATCGAAATAACGATGTCACAAAAATTTCAAGAAATGCAAGCAAAATTGACATTTGAAAACATAACTTTACAGCTTGACAAATTAATCAGCAATTACTAACTAGAAATCAGAACAAAATATAATTGTGCAATTTAACATAAAACCACATGGCATTTGTCACACAGAAACCAAAACAAGAAGCTCATTTTAACAACACGTGAAAATAGGAAGAAAAAGCTCAACAAATTTTCACCACACACATCAGTATCTGTATCTGTATGACTATAGAAATATTCACAATCACAAACACAAACTATTCTTGGGGTTGGGGGATGAGTGGAGTGACCCAGAAAGAAACTGAGAAGTGAGAATCAAAAATTAAAACACACACCTGTGAGGCTGTGCCGTCAGCCACTGTCTCCCTCTCCGTCCCAGTTGTCTCCTCTCTCCAGTCTCTAGATTTCCTCTCCACCATTAGGTCCATCTCCCTCTCCCCCAAATTTCAATTATGTTTGAAGTTTTGAACCCTAAACACAATATAATACGTTGGGCCATTGGGCCTTTTTTTTTAAAAACAAGGCCCAATGGATTGGTAAGGGAAAAATACGCCCAAACCTGGCTCAGGTAGCTGCAGCGTCGTCTTCCATAGTTCCACTCTTCTTCCTCCATTTCTTCTTCCCTACGGTTTCTGAAATTCCTGAAAATGCCAGGTGCTGGCTCCGCCACTGGGCTGATCTTGTTTGTACGTGACAAAAGTCAATACCATTTGTGTGTAGTGTTTTAAGGGAGCCGAGATGAGGACTTATTCGAGTGTTAAGCAATAAATTTCATATTGACCAATTATAGGAGCATAGATCAATATATAAGAGTTTGAGTTACACCCTCTAATAAAATTATATTTTTAATACGAAAATTTTAAGTCTTAATATGATATTATAGTCCATTAAATTCTAACATGCAATTCGATTCAATACCAAAAAGCGAGCACACGAATTTTAAGATTGATCTGCTCAAACGAATCACTATTTTGCTATAGCATGTTAAGGGATAAATTTTATATCGACTAACTATTGAAATATAGAACCAACATATAAAGATTTGTATTACTCCTCATAATAAGGTCGACTTTTTAAAATATAACTCAAGTCTTAATAAAATAGTGTTCATCATGGTTTGGGAATCAGTTGAGAATTTAGATAGGATACTTGGAATTTGAAACAATAAACAATAATTGTGCAATTTCGAGATAAAATCAAGTACGTGACACAATTTTCTCAAAATATCAACCATAAGTAGTAATTATTGTGGCAACTTTGGACCTAAGAGAGATGGGATTTGACTATATTAGTTATATTTCAAAAACTGATAAATACTTGATTTTAATATTTAATTTATTATAAGAAAGAATTAACGTATTCACGAGTTGTTTGACAAACATTTTGATAAAAAAAATTATCAATTTTGATAATAATAATTTTTTTTGATGAAATATGTGATTAAAAAATTTGATAAAAGTTGTGTCATATGTATATGATTAAAATTAATTGTCAAAATGAAGCCAAATTTTTTTGCCAGATGGGTTTCTTTTCGAAAAGAATACAGCATAGGCTGATGAAAGCTCTCTTTGTTAGCTCTCAATTTTTTTTTCCCGCTTTACTGCTTGGAAGACGAGAAAAAGCTGTTACATACCCGATTGTGAAAGAAGACAAGTCTACAGACTTATCTCTTTGAATGACAACTTCTCTTGTTAATGTACGAGCAGAGGACTAAAAGAAAGATGCCCACAATCCGATGCTAGAGGATCTAAACACTTTAATTACAACTTTTTAAACTATTTCAAACAAGCACTTAGAGACCGAATACATTATGTAATTGTTTCATTAGATGGTAAAATATTTTTTCCCATTTAATATAAATAAATTTTGATTTATTGTAAGAAATAGTTAACATATTCAGGAGTTCTTTGACATAATTTTTTTAGCAAAATTTGATAAAAAGTTAATGAAATGTATGGTTGAAATTTTTTGATAAAAATTGTGTCATGTGATATATATAATTAAAATTAATTGTTAACTTTAATCACAATTTGTAAAATTATCTCAAATAAGCATTTAGAGTCCGCATACATTAAGTAATTGCTTCATTTCAAACTCAGCCAAACATGATCTAGAGATGACAAATTTTTTGTACCCTAATTTAAGAAAATAATCAGCCCCTTTGGGGAAAATGAATTTTGAAATAGTGATTTTTTGAAAAATGTGTGATTAAAAAGTAGGAAAAGTTTTTGGTTTAGGCTTAAATATTTGATTATAAGAATGTGTGGTTGAATATGAATTTTAGAAAAAAAAGAAAAAAAAAAGAGTTTTTGGAATGGTAGACAAATGAGTTAATAGTCCAATAATCATTGAACATATGTCTCTGTCTTTGATTGCTCACTTAAGTGTAAGACATCGAGTTTTGGCCACTCAACTTATTCAAACATTGGACGTTACTTACTGGTATAATTTTCGTTTCAAACTTCTAATAAAATTGGTGACGTGATTAACATAATGTACATGTGGTGGTCCGTCACGTCGTTAAATTTAGAGGTGATCGAATTTTGGCCACTAAAATTTGCAAAATATCTTTTATTGCTCACTAAAATTTTGAAAAAGTCTTCTATTCCTCATTGAACTTTGATGTGGTCGAATTTTGGTCAATGAATTTTGAGGTAGTCGAATTTTTGCCACTAAATTTTGAAAAACATTTTGGCTACTAAACATTGAAAAATGTGTTCTATTGTTCATAATAAATTTTGATTTAATTAAAATTCGTTATTAAAATTTGGATTAATTTAATGTCAACAACAAATTTATTGTGTGTTTCGTTGCAAAATTTAAATTTTGATTTAACTTTAATAACGAAATACACAATAAATTTAAATTTTGAAAATGATGAAAATATCTTAAAATTTTATAAAAATATATAATAATTGTATTTAACTATCATGTAATTGAGTTGTCATTCCTTGCGGGATCGACAACGCTTACAAAGGGAAGTGATTAATAATTGCAACGAAACACACATTAATTTTTTTTGTTAAAATTGAATTAAATCCAAATTTTAACTACGAATTTTAATCAAATTCAAATTTATTGTGAGCAATACTGACTTTTTTAAAGTTTAATAGCCAAAATTCGACCACCTCAAATTATTTGGAAGGAAAGTGTTTAATAAAGGAAATATTCTGGTATAAAATTGGGCAATTGTTGGAATTGGAAAATATCGAATCCCAAAAGGTCCTTTGGCATGGTTGTCATTTACAATTTATCCTTTTGGATAGATGATTAAAAAATTTCGGTCATGGTCCAACATTGTCAACTCGACACAGGACTTTTTTAAAAATAAAGAATTTTGTTATTTGTACAATTCCAATTGACAATTTTCTCACATGAAGGGGGTCCACGATTTTTTTATTCATCGTGAGCCTCCCTCCCATGGTAAGAACATGATAATAAATAAATATTGAAGACTAATTTAAACGTAAATAAAAAGTGGAGCAATAAAATAAAATTGTTGAGACAATATAAGCCAATTCATCAATTAAGAAATAACATGAGTCATAGGTTTGCAAAAGTATACGATCAAATATTCCTAATTTCCACAGATACTTCAGCTGTTTTAGCAAACTCTAGAAATTCCTTCTTCATTTCCATCCTTATTAAAGCTTACTCACATCTTGTATATCTTGTAGAAAACTCTAAAATCTCCTTCTCCAGCCAGTAATTTATACGTACGCTCTTTGAAGTACTTCACTGTCATAATTAAAGGGCAAAACAGTGGATCTAAGGCATGGGAAGAGGCCCCTTCCGTTCGATGAATCGGAGGAAAAGGAGGAAATAGAACTGTACCCTATCTACTCTGCTAGATCACAACGCGAAACGTCGGCTATGGTTTCTGCCCTCTCTCATGTTATTGCTAACTCAGACAGTAATCCTGCAGTATATGGAAATCTTCCATTACCTCTGCCTGAATATTCGAGTGGACAAGAGCAAAACCAACCTCAACCAGCAGTTCAACAAGAAGGTATAAAAAGTATATGTATATTTTTTTTTCTATTAATTTGGACTATGTGAAGCCTAATTATATTGATCACAAATCCTTTCAAGCAGGAATCGACCTAACATCTTTCTGTTTATATATGGGATTCTTAGGGGGATTTTTTTTTTTTTTTTTTTTTTGAGAGACAAACTGAGATGCAAGAGATTACCATCTTAATCATCCTCTTCATAGTAAAAACTTGCAGCAACAAATGACTGTAGCTCTTTGACTGCGAACCACTATAAGTCTGCGTGTTTGGTTATATGCTTTTCTGATCTCGTTTTGCTTAATATTTCTATCCTAATTACAATCGGGGTTTAACCCCTAACATTTTATGGATATATGGATATATAATTTTTCTTAGATTATCTACAGTTGAACTTTGCAGCAAATGAATTTTTGACCTAATTTTTCCTGACCAAACATGATATAAAGGGAGACCAAACCTGCAGAGGAGAAGACAGTATAGAGAAGTACGGCATCGGCCTTGGGTTAAGTGGGCAGCCGAAATCCGGGATCCAAAGAAGGCTGCAAGAGTCTGGCTTGGAACATTTGACAATGCTGAGGCCGCGGCTCAAGCTTATGATGAAGCAGCACTAAGATTTAAAGGAAGCAAAGCTAAGCTCAATTTTCCTGAAAGAGTGCAAGGAAAGACCGAGTCTGGTTACTTAACAACACGTCAAGATTTACGAAATGTTTTAATTAAAACCAAGGTGCCGCATTCAAAAGTGTGTTCAAAAAATATAACAACGATTAAGATATATTGTTCAAGTAGTTGTAAAATTTCTAGAGCCATCGTCTCTTGATTAAAGATTTACACAAATTATCAATGTATAATATTTCACGAGTCCTTTTTTTGCAAATATTTTTCGATATATGCTTAAAATCCAAAAAATTGCAAACATGTCATGCGAATTAATAAAATTTGAATCTTGTACAGTTGGTCATTCCTCCATTTATATGCAAAAATTCATAAACCTTTCTTTTCATAGAATAAGAAAATTATGATGTGATTACATTTTTTTATTTTTTGTTTTTTGTTTTTGGGAAAGCAAAACTTTATTCAATCACCCCTCACTTATGTTGGAGGAAAACCGTGGAAATAAATCCATCAAAACAAACATATGTAAGAATCAAATAGTCAAAATGATACTAATCAAGCAAATAAAGCTGACACATTAACCTCACAACTATTGCCTAATGTTGGGAAAACCAAGCTTATCCATATGAATAATACCTTTTAACAAATTAGGTATTTGATCTAGGTGCATGTACCTCATCGTGAGGCCATTCACCCCTTGTCGAGCTAAAAGGTATGCTGCTCTATTTGCTTCTCTATACCGATGAGAAATAGTTAAACTGAGTAATGTTATTCATAGTAAAGACTTTCAATAGTCATCATACGTAACATACACATGATAATTTGTTGTTTAATGCATTAATAGGATGATTTTTTATTGTCTCGTCAAACAAAAACAAATTGTCATGTGTATATCACGTAGGACGACCATCGGTAGTCTTCACTATGAATAATATTATTCCATGAAGATATACTGGTAATCAATGAAATTCTCTACATCTTTCATTAAAATGGTATAGCACACGCATACATATTTTGGAGATGTGTTGGAAGAAAGCCTTTATTTATTAAATGCCACATTTTTAAAGCAAATCACTATATACTAGGAATGAGTTGTTAATTTTAGGAAAAAAATAGTAGTAGTATTATAAAATAATCAAGCAAGTTTGGCCTAGCTTAAATATTTAAAAAGAAGTCCAAATTTTACTCCTTTCAGCAATATGACTTTTCGTAAAGAAGCCAAGCTAAGCCAAATATGTGCTAGCCCTTGTTGTAGATACTTTTACATTTGAAAAATGCTACTAGACGGTGATCGCATGGATTACCGCATGTGAGTGCACGGGCCCATGTGAATAAAATAATATTTTCTCTCACACTCACATGCGGTCACCTCTGCGGTCACTCGGGATGTTCGTGTAGCAAAGCTGTTTACATTTATAATCCTACCTAGTCTGTGATGAAGTATTTGACGAAAAAGCTTCTCATTACTCCTTCCTTGCAGAATCAAATGTTCTAAAGATATGCAAGTTCATTGTTAATTGCTTTCGATCTATGAATTTAGAGAACTTCTAAAGGCGAACGATGACATACCTAACTGAAAAATCAAATAAAATTGTAGCTATCAGTGCTACTGATTGTCCGATAAGAGGATGGAACTAAAAATAGTACTTCCAATTATATAGATCACAAACAAACTTAGGTGATGAGATATGTCCCCGTGTTTTCTGTTGAGTACTTGAAAACTTTTAATTTAGAAGAGAAAAAATTGCAAGCTTAAACGTCAAACTTTAAAAGGAAAACTTACAACAAACAAGAATTTTTCGTCTGATCATGAATCTTCATCTGATCCCTCTTATAAGAGCAGGTAAAGTCTATCTTCTTGAATGACTGGTGCTATCAAATTCTTCCCAATTTTCAGTAGAATCGGTGCTAGAACTTCCAAATTGTGATTGACATCTCAGAACCTCTTGCTCTTGTTGTTGGTTTTGTTGTTGAGTTGGCAATACTGGAGATATCATTGTTTAATTTGATGAAGATTGTGAAACAAATGTTCCACCATAACCACGATAATAAAACCCAGAGGCACCATAGTTCAAATTATTATTATTAACTCCTCTATGAAGAAATTCAGCATAGTTCTGAACATTGATACAACTTTCTTGAGAGACCGGCCGAGGGATTGTAGTAGTTGACTCAGAAACAATTCGTAAATCTTGACGTGTTGTTAAGTAACCAGACTCAGTCTTTCCTTGCACTCTTTCACGAAAATTGAGCTTAGCTTTGCTTCCTTTAAATCTTAGTGCTGCTTCATCATAAGCTTGAGCCGCGGCCTCAGCATTGTCAAATGTTCCAAGCCAGACTCTTGCAGCCTTCTTTGGATCCCGGATTTCGGCCGCCCACTTACCCCAAGGCCGATGCCGTACTCCTCTATACTGTCTTCTCTTCTGCAGGTTTGGTCTCCCTTTATATCATGTTTGGTCAGGAAGAAATTAGGTCAAAAAATCATTTGCTGCAAAGTTCAACTGTAGATAATCTAAGAAAAATTATATATCCATATATCCATAAAATGTTAGGGATTAAACCCCGATTGTAATTAGGATAGAAATACTATGCAAAACGAGATCAGAAAAGCATATAACCAAACCCACAGACTTATAGTGGTTCGCAGTCAAAGAGCTACAGTCATTTGTTGCTGCAAGTTTTTACTATGAAGAAGATGATTAAGATGGTAATCTCTTGCATCTCAGTTTGTCTCTCAAAAAAAAATCCCCCTAAGAATCCCATATATAAACAGAAAGATGTTAGGTCGATTCCTGCTTGAAAGGATTTGTGATCAATATAATTAGGCTTCACATAGTCCAAATTAATAGAAAAAAAATATACATGCACTTTTTATACCTTCTTGTTGAACTGCTGGTTGAGGTTTGGTTTTGCTCTTGTCCACTCGAATATTCAGGCAGAGGTAATGGAAGATTTCCATATACTGCAGGAACTGCAGGATTACTGTCTGAGTTAGCAATAACATGAGAGAGGGCAGAAACCATAGCCGACGTTTCGCGTTGTGATCTAGCAGAGTAGATAGGGTACAGTTCTATTTCCTCCTTTTCCTCCGATTCATCGAACGGAAGGGGCCTCTTCCCATGCCTTAGATCCACTGTTTTGCCCTTTAATTATGACAGTGAAGTACTTCAAAGAGATTACGTATAAATTACTGGCTGGAGAAGGAGATTTTAGAGTTTTCTACAAGATATACAAGATGTGAGTAAGCTTTAATAAGGATGGAAATGAAGAAGGAATTTCTAGGGTTTGCTAAAACAGCCGAAGTATCTGTGGAAATTAGGAATATTTGATCGTATACTTTTGCAAACCTATGACTCGTGTTATTTCTTAATTGAGGATTGGGCTTATATTGTCTCAACAATTTTATTTTATTGCTCCACTTTTTATTTACGTTTAAATTAGTCTTCAATATTTATTTATTATCATGTTCTTACCCTCTCTTCTAGTACATTTGATCTTGTCGTAGGTTTCTGTCCAAATATTATAATACCGCGCTTGGAAATAAAAGAGTAAATATTTTATCAAACTTTGTATTTATTATTTTTTTGCTTATTTGAAAATATGAGAGGCCATTATGTTATTTTACGCCCTCCTAATAAATTGTTCGGACAAAAATCGTTAGTGCTCGCATGATGTGCTAATTAATGATAATTGATGATGGGACGACAAAAAATTAGACATTAATGTGAGAATAGATAAATATTGAAAACCTTTAGCGCAATTAAAAATTATAAAAAGTGGCGGAACAACTGAAAATTATGGTGGAAATTATGTAACCACCTTGATAATTTTTTTTGGATTACGCCACATTATTTGCGCTCCCACTTGCCCTGCCCTGGGCCTTGTGAAGGAGGTAAATCGCAGGTTATGCCTCCAAGGGTACTGAATGGAAGATTACTTGTTCACTTGCACTTACCCAAGAGTCAAATTCATATTTCAATATTTGAACTCTTGACGCGACAGCCTCAAACAAAGCTGAATTTCTCCACATTTCCCCTTTACTACTTGGAGATGTGCCCTGAGGACGTTACCACCTTGATAATTATTAGGGGGTAAACAAACACACGGCTTATATTTTCCGGGCAACTTTTTGGCTATCAAACAATGATTTTGGCATTTGGGTGTAATTTGTTTTCTTTTCCATGCCATTTTTTAGGCAATCAAACGGACCATAAGCATCAAATGTGTGGCTTGTTTTTAATGTGGATCCATCTTCATTCAAAATAAGTCACACATTTGGAATTTTTTATTTATTTATTTATTTTAAAGCATAAGCCACCCAAAAAAAATGTGTCCTCTGATTCAAAATTATATGTTCCTTTTGACTATGGGTTGTGTATTATAACCTTTTCGCTTAACTAATGCCTCTTAAAACTTTGATTAGAACATTTTGTTTTGTTTTGTCGTCTACTGTGTGATTTTCTGTTGCTATTATAAGTTTATAACCAAAGCTACTTAACTCAAAAAGTCCTATCTCATACTATTCTGAGATCAGCTACATGAATTGTTCCCCCTTTCTTGATCTATTAAGAGCCACCTTCGAAGTGAATTGACAAGGCTTGAGATCCTTTTTAATTACCTTATCCACGTGAAAAAAAGTTGACCTTCTTAAGAACGGTTAATACTAGCTCCATTACTCTTCCTAATTGGTATATCCAGCAGTTCCATGTATATGACTGGATCATCTGAAACAGTTGTCTCACAAATCCTTCCTAACAATTTTCTGGGTTCCTTCAATTTTTGCTCCCCTAATTCTGAGAAAGATTGGAAAATCCTGCTATTGTGACAGAGATTTGAAACTTCAAATTTTACAATTTTCAACAAATGACGAATATTTTATACGAAGGAGTTTTTGGAATTCTATGACCGTTTCCTATGTCCACAGTCCATTAATTATATGGTGGCTGAAATTGAGTTGACTCTTTTAACTCAATGCTCTAAGATGAACTTGATTCAGTTAACTCATTTTTCTTTGTTGACAGGCAAAACGAATATTGCTGATGCGACATGAAGCTGAAATCAAGTCAAATTCTTACTGGCTTGGATTGATGGCTCACTTGTAAGCGACATCTGTCCCTAGGAAGGTAAATTGAAATCTTTACATATTTTTCAGTAAGGGAAACAAAATAATACAAAGAAAGTCAAATATATGATAGAGGAAATTACACCTAGGGAGGCATTTAAATATCTAAATTCAAAATTAGGATATATGATTTATTTATACAAAATTCAGGTTTTAATAATAATATTATAAAATATTTTAATATTAAATAATAATATTAAAAAATCAAATCTATTATATACCTATTCAAAACTCTAATTGATAATTCATTTCCCCTCTCCCTCCCTCCTCTCTCTCGCTCTTTCTCACTCTCCCTCTAAGATCCCCGCCGCCGCCACCACCCCACCTCCATTAGTAAAATGCCCACAACCACCACCAAACCCTCTCACGCGTCGCATGCCGCACCGGCAGCCACCGCCGATCTCCCTCTCCTTCTCCTCAACAGCCCTTCTCATCTTCCTCTCGTTGGTGTGATGCAGCGCCGTGATGTGAAGTCGCCTGCCGCCCATACCGGTAGCCATCGTCGGTCTGCCTCTTCTCAGTCTCCCTTCTCCTCTCCCTCTCCTCAACAGCCCTTCTCCTTTCCCTCTCTTCGGTGTGATGCAGATTCGCGATGTGAAGTCGCAAATCGGTTCCACCCTGTCGCTGTTGCAGATCGGAGGTGGGTGGTAGCGAATCTGTTGGTTTTGGAGGTGTTGGTGATGGCTATTTTTTTGAGGTTTTGCTGGTCACAATTTTCATATTAGCGAGGTGTTGGTAACAGCGAAGTGTGGTACGGTGAGGTGTTGCTGGTGGTGCTAGGCGTCCAAATGTCACATACTTGTTTATACATACCACGAGACACAGATTTGTGACTTTGGGGTGGTTTTGCAGTGATAGTGGTGGTGGTTTTGCAGTGGTGGTGGTTTTGCAGTGATGGCGGTGGTGGTTTTGGGGTGGTGATAGTGGTGCTGGGAGGGCTTTTTTGAGGTGTTGATGTTGCTATTTGATGGCGACGGTGGTGGTGCCGCTGGTGAAGGCAGCGGTGAAATCGTGGTCACATATGATTTAGTGGCGGTCACAATAGGATGACTTATATGTTAGGAAATTGTGACCTTATTGTTAAGCTATGGGGCGGCGACGGTGGTGGTGTTGCTGGTGGAGGCAGGGGCGAAGTGGTGGTTACTTATAATTTGGTGTCGGTCACAATATTGTGACTCATATGTTCGTGAATTGTGATCGAAATTAATTGTGACCTAAAAAATTAATTTGTGACCTATTAAAATTTTGATTTGTGACCTCGAAAATAATCTGTGACCTATTAAAATTTTGATCTGCGACCTCGGAAATAAATTGTGACCTATTAAAATTTCAATCCGTGACTTCGAAAATAATGTGACCAATAAAAATTTTGATTTGTGACCTCGTAATAATTTATAATTAATTAATTTGATAATATGTGACCAATAAATGCATTTGTGACCAAAATTATATAAATTTGTGACTTTTATATATTTAATTAATTAAATAATTAATTAATTAATTAAATCATAAATAAAATTTAATAGAAACCTGATTTTTGAATATTGAAACATTTTACCTTATTATTGAATTCACAATACTAAAAACCTTATTTATGTATTGTACCCAATATGATATATCACAATGAATGGCCTGAGGCCCTGAACTTTTTCTCTTTGAAGAGTAAACAGTTTCTTTGGCACTTTCGCTTAGTAAGTTCTCTTTTTACTCGAGTTCTTAGAATGACAATATTTCTAACTGCCAGGATATTTCTTGCATTAAGGATCTCACTTTGCTTTACGAGTCTGGTACTGCTGAAGACATATTATTGCCTATGAACAGCTGAAGATAGAAGAGAATTCCTTGTACTCATGCATCGGGATTGCTGAGGCACAGGCTGGAGAAGTCATAGGCGAAGACATAATTCTGTAAATTAAACAGGTGTATAAACCTCAAGTGGTTAATGTATTTTTACCAAGTTATAGTGAGTTTCCTCATTAGTATGCTACAGATACAATCAATGGAATAATTTTTTTCCTTAAAAGACTCGTTGATTCGACGTCAGGTTGAAGATACTTGCATTTAAAAGTCCACAAGACAACCATCTATCTTTGGGTTAAAGAATAATTGGAGGAAACAAATTGTTGGAATCCACTTGAAAAATAAAATTCTCCCATATCGAACAATTCCCATATCGAATAATGAAACATGAATTTTGAGTAGAGTGTAAATCTAAAGTTCTCACCAAGCATCAATTAACAAGGTCTCCAACTGAATCAGAAACTTCTATTATGTCCACAAAGTTACACTCATCGAATCTTTACAATTCATACTAAAGAAGCAGTATGAAAATGAGAAACTCTTAACCTTTGAAAAATAATTGTTTCCATAAATCTAGTCAATGGATTTGCGTCTACGAGAAACCAACAATCAATAAATCTAGGAAACGAAATCAAGAAGTCACGGAAAAAAGAGTTAAGAGACATCTTAGCAGAGCCGGACCTAAGGAGAGGTCCAAGAGGCCTCAGCCTCAGGCCCAGCATGTTGGGAGGCCCAAAATGTTATAACCCTTTTTTTTTAACCCCAAAATCTGATTTCATCTCCATTCTCCAGTCCAGAATCTCACGCAGCTCACGCTTCGTCCAACTCTGCTCCAGATTCTCAAGCTTCGTCCGGCTCCTCCACGGCAGTGGCGCTACATCTCGACAGTCGACACGCTTGGTTGCCTCGCAGATATTTGCCTATTTGGTAACTGGTAAGTAATTTATTTGGTAAATAATTAATTTTCCCCAAATCGTTGGTAAAGTGAGTGTTGATTTTGTAATACTGTTGAAGTAAAATTAATATGGACTTATGGAGTGTTTGTGTTTTGTGACTTTGTCATTGTTATTTCATATTTGCTGTGGTCTGTGACTCTGTGGACTGTGGATAATCACTAATCAGGGCGGAGGCTGGGAGTGGGAGATTGGGAGTGTTATTGTGTTAAATGTTAATATGTTTATTTGCTGCTGTTTTGTGTGGTATCAATGTCACAATGTGTTCTTTGTAACTTTGTCTACTTGTTGAATGATTCATGGGTTATGGGTAGTTGGTGAATGCTGAGGTAGTACTCATTAGCCGAAGAGAAAGGAGAAGTAGTGATTCTAGTGAATACTAAACATTGAATGTTTGGGCCTTTGAGTTGCATTTCCAGGTACAGACCTGAGCCTCCATTAAAATTTAGCAGATGTAATGCCTCTTAGGAGTACTCTAATAGCCAAGGAAACTGTATGCAGGTAAATTGTTGGTTTAGCCATGTTATCAATTGATGAAAAAGAAATGATTGAACAACTCAACTATTGCAGATTGATTGATATTTTTGCCTCGAAAACTGCAAGACGGGTTGTATTTAAGTGATCTTTTAGAACATTTTCATATTGTTATGTGATTACAATATACATGGTTTAAATATTTCATTTTCTTTGTTTTATTTTTTATTTAAGTTAACAAATTTAGTTTCTTAAATCTCATATAAATGAAAAAAAATTAATTATTTTCTATGATTTATAGGCCGAAAATATGAAATTCACCTCAGGCCTTGAAAAACACAGGCCTGATCCTGCATCTTAGTGTGTATCAGATCATGCTCTTCATCATTTAAATATTGGTGCTTGACAGAGTAATTATAACTCTAAAGATATGTATCTTCAAATGTCAACGCCCACTACTTAGTCAAAAGATCGTTTTGGCCTTCAATTATGAAGCAGCTAGAAAAAATATATAAAATGTTAGGTGAGAAATTGTAGGGAGTCAAGGGAATGGTCATTACGCAACACAAATTAAGGATTGAATTGGTAATTGAGGGAGGCATGAATAATGGATTGTGACAATCCACTTCAACGGTCTGATTTTCGACTTGCAATTTTTTATTCAAATTCCCAAATTTAGAGAGTGATTTTTTATGAGACGACACTTTGTGCTTAAAATGTCAAATATCAAACAACTTTATCCAAGACATTGGGGATAATCCCAAGAACCCTGGACCTTAAGGGTTTTTCTAATCCCAAATGTACTGCTTAGCTGCGTAGGTAGGTAGGGTCCTGGTTGGTGGCCGGGGGGGGGGGGGGGGAGGATTGTTAAATAATCATCAGAATCACGAGGTGTAAAGTGCAAAATTACTTAAAAAAGTACAATGTTCTTTGTCCACTTGATCAGGGTTTTTATCTTCTTGAAAAAGATGGCTTACCAACCATTGTTGGTGACTCCATTTATAATTCTTCATTTGTTTAATTAAAGATCTCATTAAAGATAATTTCTTACAAGGATTGACTTAGATATATTCCTTTTTTTTTGGTCGTGATACTCCACTGTATAAAAAGAATCAAATATTGTTCATAATATTGGCAGCTCGTTGAATCTACACATACTAATGGTAGTAGGAGCTGTGTTTACCTCATCGTTCATTAAGGTGAATAGGAAAGGAGATTGAAATTTAAGGAAATATGCTAAAGAAATTAGGATCAAATCCCTCCAACGAACAAGACAGAATACCATAAAGACAAGTGACAGAACAAATTTGTCTAAACACCTCCAAATGATGATATATCACAATAGCAATAATAAGCAAAATAATGGGATGCTGCTCTTATGGTTTCCAGATGATGGTTGTTTCTGCAATCATGGAAGTGACAACATAGGGATCCATGTTTGAAGCAGGCCTCCTGTCCTCAAAATAACCTTTGCCAGCCTTCTCGGTGTCCCGGCCGACCCTGATCGAGGCTCCACGATTCGCCACGCCCTGTAAAGACATAAGCATTTGGGGGAGGAACATGAGCCTGTGAAAATAGCCGATGAAAATAATACGAGTTCGAATAACTGGATTTTTTGCAACTACGAGGGCGTGTTAGTTTTGGTTCTACCCCTCCTTCAAGCAAGAACTATTAGTCAAATTAGAGCACGGATATATTCGAAAAAAATGAATCAGAAGTTTTTACCCATAAGAAGGTGTTGATATCAGCTGTTTCGTGCCTTCCTGTGAGACGGCGTTCATTGCCTTCTCCATATGCAGCAATGTGTTCCTTGTGCTTCAACCTGAGCTTGTCAATGGCGGATTTAATAACTTCATAACCTCCATCCTCTCTCATGGACTTGGTACTGAACAAAGTTATTATGTACCATTAGACAAAAAGTTAAATAAGTGTGGCATATTTCTAAAACTAACCGGAAAGATGAATGGATTCATGAAATTTAACCTGTAGTTGGTGTGTGCACCAGCTCCATTCCAGTCACCCTGACATTGAAAAGGTTTTCGTTCATGAATTAAAGCAAGTGGGTGATAAGTTGGTACAGAGAGAGTAATCTCAATAGTAAAAGTCTAACCGGAATAGGCTTTGGATCAAAAGAGACAACCACCCCAGCAATCTCTGCTATCCTCTGTCAACACGAACACAAATGACTTGATAAGTTGCATTTGAAAGTTGAAGGTTATACAAATTTTAAGCCATACCGACTCCAAAAAGCGATAAATAGTTGGGAAGTACCTCAAGAATGTAGCGGGATACCCATACTTCATCTCCTGCAGAGATGCCAACTGATGGACCGACTTGGTATTCCCACTGTACCATGGACCGTGACGAATTAGACAATTAGGTAAAAACTCAAGAAACCTGATGTAATTGCATGGGTAGAGGAAAGTTCAACTCATTAACTTTAACCGTTTTACCTGGCCAGGCATAACTTCTCCATTGATGCCACTGATGTTTATTCCAGCATAAAGACATGCTTTATAGTGTGCATCAACAATCTCACGTCCAAAGGCCTTATCAGCACCAATTGCACAATAGTATGGTCCCTATTAATCAGGCACGAAGTGCATTAAAATCTTGAATAAGGGAAATATATGACTAGACAATAGAAAATAGGTGAAATCTTCTATTAGACTAGACGAAAAGTTATACTGCGAAAGATGTCACTCGTGATACCTGAGGTCCCGGGAATCCTCCCACAGGCCATCCAAGTGGCCATTTGACATCTTTTTGTAACAGAGTATACTCTTGCTCTATGCCGTACCTGTTATTCAATCGTATACATTAAAGAAAACTTGATACAAGATTACTAAAACAACTATAAAGAGCTAAAGGGATAAGAGTGTACCAAGGTTCCTCATCAACAACATCGGGATGGCTAAATGTTTTTGTAGCATTATACCTCTTGTTTGTTGGAATCGGTTCTCCAGCCGGAGTGTAAGTATCACACATAACCTAAGTTTTTACATATCACTTGCAAAAAATAAATATTTGAACAACAATAAGAAGGATTAGAAGATCGTAATGGACTAAAAAGCACTCACAAGTATGTGGTTTCCTCTCCTGAATGGATCGGGGAATATTGCCTGAGGGCTAAACACAAGTTGAGAAAACTAATATTAATCAACTTGGGAGATAAATGAGTTAGTTCTTTCGGAGAAATTATGCATATGAATAGAAGGGACAAGTAAAGAAAGCTTACTAGAGAATGACTTCACTGTCCTCACCAGGGGCTTGACCTGTGCTAGAACCATCATAGTTCCACTTGGGAAGCTGTGAAGGATCAGTTACTGGTCCAGAGAGAGTCTGATTCATAACATAATAAAATTAACGACCAAATTTCATTGAGAATTGTTAGGACATAAAAGACACTACAACTTTTATGCGACCCTAATGGAAAATTCCTGTCGATTATACTGTTTAGTCATGTCTAGTACGATGCCTAATGTAAGAACAATTACCCTGGCTTTGCTTCTGAGGTCCATCCCAGATCCACCAATCCTGATCAAGGATTAACACAAAAATCTACATAAATATGAAATAGTCCACTCCTTGATGCATAAAATAAAAACCCAAAATCAAGATAATGCAATGAACAGAGAATTTACAAAGATTCAAGAGTTCCAAAGTTCGTGGAAATTATTAAACAAACACACATCAAGAAAGTGATTAATGGTAAAAATAAACCCATTAATGATAAAACAAGAAAAAAAATCAAAACATTCATATAAAATCTCTTTCCAGTGCAAACAAGAAAATATAACAAAGGATCAAAACCAAGTATCAAATGACTAAAGAATGACTGCAAAAAAGATAAAATCTTGAAAGAACTAACCATATGTATTCAACAATGGTTTTCTCAGTAGTTTCAGAAAGGTCCAAGTTGATGAGATCGTTAAGCAGAGACATTTTTCCTTCTTCACTTGTATACAAACCAGAAATATGAAACCCTTTCGTTTTTGTTGACCTTTTTTTTTTTTTTTTTTTTTGGCTCAGTTGGAGGACTGAGCTGCCAACTGTTATATTATGGACAGAGGTGAATGGAAAATGGTGAATTGGATATTCTGTAGGCATTAATGGGAAAGGAATCCATTTGATTCCATTTTTCCTAAAATTTATTTTTTTTCTAATCTTTTCAATCAAATATTCTTTATTAAAATAATATCATGACGTATCCTCGTACTCATAAATTTGACATATTTATTTGACAAATAATCGTGACATTTAATTTAACTCAATCCAATACTCAATATTTTATGGATCTCAAGTAATTATATCTAACTCTCCTATGATCTTAGTGAAATACATACTAAGCGTTGAATTAATTTAAATTAAACGTCACAATTATTTGTCAAATAAGTATGTCAAATTCATGAGTATGAGGATCCGTTCCGAAATAATATTACACGCAAATAAAAAAAAAAAAAAAATTTACCCACACATTAATTGTCTATCAATCTACTATTCCAAAATACATTATATAAAAAAAAAAAAAAAAAAAAATGTGAATCAAACACACCCTTAATTAAAATGGAAGATTATGGCGTTTGGAAAATTTCCATATAGATCTATGGTAATAGAAAATCATATGCATTAAAGATTATTATTATTTGACGTTATGAATGGTAGGTGTTGACCTGGTATTGGTATTATCATTTTCATCTGTTAAAAATATATATATAGAATAAGAGAGTCACGAAACAGTATAATAAATAAATTATAATTTATTTTTCGAATTATGTCTCATGTTAATTTATTTTTTAGTTAAAATTAGATTTCCATTTTTTCAAAAAAAAATTAAAAATTCTCTTTTATTTTCAATCACACATTTTTTATTAAAATAATATTACACGCAAATCAAAAACCTTACTTTCCCTTTTAACCACATATTTTTACCGATATACTATTTCAAAATATATTCTTACAAACACAAACGTGTATCAAATACACACAAATGACAGCGACGCGTTTAACATTTGTTTAATTGAACTTTTTTCTTTTTTTCCGAATTGATTGATACTCACAATCAGGAATAGATTCCAAGTTAGAGAACATTGAGTGGAAAGTGAGTGACCCCAGTGTCTGGCTTGGAATTACAATAGAGCAGGTTACTTACACGGCAGATTCCTAAGTATCTTTCACATATATAATAATTAATCTTTAATATACCAGTTGAAATGTTATAAACGTCAAATAATTAAGATAGTTAAAGTTTTTAATATATATATATATATATATATATATATATATATATTATTAGCTCAGTTGCCGCTTATCAAATAGGAAAAATGCACTTGGTCCAGCTCAATGTCAGTAACTCATGCTACAGGCGCTTGACATTGAACATGGCCCATAGAAAAACCGTATCAAATAAGCGGTTCACTTGAGGCTAAAGATCCTAATTTTTAAAGTTTATATATTTGTACTTTTTTTTTCTTATGAAAATTTCTTTTGGTAATTAATAACAATAAAAAAATTAATAAAAGATTACAGGCACTTTTTTAGTTTGTAATATAAATAGTTTAACAAATTCAATTTAAAAAGAACATTTCATCAATGAATAAACTAAAAATATATATAAGGCAAGAATTTTTTATTTTTTTTTTGGGGTACATATATACACATTTAATAAATCTTATCATTTCACCCCATCACTTATCACGTAGTACAATGGATGATCCCCATTTATACATTTAGCATTACTCTTACGAGGAATGATCTAGGGTTTAAACACGAGTTTGCAAAGTAAAGAATAATGTCGCTTTTTTATTACTTGTTCAAATTATATTGTATGGATGTATTGTAATGAGTAATATGTTGGCTATGCCTGCGAATCAGATGGTGAATTGAATGTTATTGTTTGTAGTTAGGTCATAACTTAACAAATAATACTCTTTCAGTTAGTTCCATATTGACCAGAAGATCTTCAAAGTGTGTTTGACACATAATTTTGGACAATCTTTCACTCTACACAGTCGTGATTTAAACTTAGTTAATATTTGGTAGTGATTTTTTTAGAATAAATTTGGAGAAAATTAATTTTTTAGAGAATGTGTAATTAAAAAGTAGGAAAAATTTATGAGTGCATATCAATATTATTTGATTAGAAGGTTGTGTGGATGAAAATAAGTTTGAAAAAAAATTAAATTTAAAAATAAGGGCAAAATAGTGCTTCTCATAAAAATCTAGTATGCTACATTTTTGGTAAAGTGAATTATACAATGATGAAGAGTGGTAAAAGAAAAAAAGAATAATGCTAAACAAATCAAAGGGATGATCTAAAGGTTGACATCCCCCTCACATGAGATGAGGGTCCCACTTGAATAAAATAATATTTTCCCCCTCATGTGTAAGGAGGATGTCATTCCTTAGATCATCCCTTCGATTACTAATTACTATAGCATAACTAAAGAAAAAATATGTTAACTTTATGTGGTCCAATCATACACTGTCATAATTTTTTTTTTTTTTTTATCGAAGTAAATTGAGGTTCATATTGGTACTTTGTACTAAGCCATCTTATTACTCTACTGATTTAAAACATGAGATCATCATCTTATTCATCATAATTATCTACGAACTTCACTTTTTTACATTTCTTTAGTTTTTTATTACTCTCGAACTAGATATAAAATCTTAATTCATAATAAAAGAAGTTCAAATTTTCTTTATTGCGTGTAATTTCATTCAATACTGCATGTTAAATGCCTCTTACTTGTCTTCTTCTCGCAAACTAAATAGTGTTCAATATCGTGTGCTAAAAGTTATTAGTTTATCTTCTTCTCACAAACTTAGCTGTGTTCACTACTGCGTGATAGACGCTCTCAATTTGTCGTCTTCTCACAAACTTAACTGTATTTATTGATTACTCTAGTTGTCTTACCTCCTAATTAGAGATATGAAGAAAACAAAAAGAAGTGGAAAGTGTATTTTTTCCAACAAATCACTTCATAAATTTCATAAATAAAGCCATATAATGCTCATACGCATGCATCATTTATACATATACATGCCTATAATACATACACATCACCCCCACCCCAAACCCCAACATGATTACACAGCGGCCATGAAAACGTTACATTTGAAGCTTTTGGTGTTATCTATCACATTGCCTCACCTATATAAGAACTCTCTTCTAATAAAGGCATAAAGCCATTTCACTTTCTCCATTCTTTAACGCCCCACCCCACCTCCTTCTCTCTATATATCAAAAGCAGTTCTTTAAGCCGGTCCATATATATATTTTCTAGAATTTTAAGAGAGGGAGAGAAGAAATAGTGTCAAGAACTACCAGTATGTCGTGGATGGATGGAGACAAAGAAGTGGAAGAAACAAATTTATGGACTCAAAACAATAACAATGGCGATTTGGAGAATAAAGATGATGCAGAACTTGGTACACTTTCTTCATTTAAATCTATGCTCGAAGCTGAAAATGAAGCCGGCTGGTACATGTCGGTCACCGCCACCCCCACCGCGGCCAGCAGCCATGAAATCGACATGCACGGCGGCAGTCACCTTGACCTGGGTAACATCTCTTTTTCACCCAAGCTTACTAATGCTGATAATGATCATCCGGTTTTACAGAAAGTGGATTCTTCTGCTTCATGCTCACCAACGTCTGCTTCAGTTCTCAATTCTTTGGATCCATCTCATCAGTTAAACTATTTTCTGCCACAAAAATCAACACTCGTGAATCCAATTCACAGCAATCTTTTAGAGGGGACGTTTGATTTTGGATGTGATAATGGGTTTCCTGAAAGTGCTTTAACTCGGGGAACTGGGATGCTGAATTATTGTTCTAATGATTTAAGTACTCAATCGCAAATGGGCACTCTTAATTGGAGCTTTAATCATCAGTTTTCAACTAATAATTTCCTTCAATTGCCTCAATCCAGTGGGGGTTTTGGAGTAATGAGATTTGGGGAGGGTTCCATGAATGAGAATCCATTGTTCGTTAATAGTTCTAAGATTTTGAAACCTCTCGATGGTTTTGCTTCAATTGGATCACAACCCACACTCTTTCAGAAAAGGGTTGCTCTAAGGAAGAATCTTGCTAGTGGGAGTGTCAGCAATTTGGGGTCTTTGAATTTGGGTGGTGAAATCAATCATTCTCGAAGTTCTACTAGCCTTGAAGGCTATGACAAGAAGGGGGGATTTAGTGATGTAAATGAGAGGAAGAGGAAAAACAGTAGCGGGGATGATGGGGAGGATTTTAGCATTGATGGGTCCAACTTGAATTATGACTCTGATGATCAATTTCTGGAGTATAGTAAGGTGGAAGAGAGTGGTAAAAATGGCGGTAGTAGCTCGAATGTTAATAGCACGGTCTCCTGCGGTGGTAGTGGAGATCACAAGGGTAAGAAGAAGGGGCTTCCGGCTAAGAATTTAATGGCTGAAAGACGCCGGAGGAAGAAGCTTAATGACAGGCTTTACTTGCTGAGGTCTGTTGTACCAAAGATTAGCAAGGTATGGATTTCTTTAAAGAAATTTCTCGTGAATTACACTTTATAGTTGTCGACATGTTTTAGTCGTTCACATTCATCCATTCTTTGTTCTTTGTTTTTTGTTTTTTTCCCTTTCAAATTTTAAAATCGGTTCAATGTTTTGCTTTAGTATTGTGAATATCATTGATGAGTAGCAATATTTTGATATGCATATTTGTTCGAACAGCATGCACATTAAATTCGTATGATGGCATTAAATTACTCACATGAAGTCTATGAACTGATTCCAAAATGTGTGGCGAGTTTAGGACCACAGATCAGATTCATTTGAAAGCTACTAAATTAAAATAATGAAATACTAGAATTTATTTCTTCAGCGACATTTTGAACAAGATAATAAAATTTGCAATTCTGAATCTGCCCTCTTTACTATCCTTTTCACACTTGCCTATTTCTCCTCTTTCAAATTTTCTTTTCTTTTTTTTCTTTCCATTTTCTTAGTCGTTCTAGCTTTTAAGATAACCATTTCCGATTCACGTCTCTTGCACACTGATTTCTAGTGCATGAGTCTTACACTTTAGATTTTTGCACTTTAGTTTTCTAGCTAGTATCTAATGCTCGTGTCTCGTATGTTATCTTGAATTTAAAATTTTAAAATCTTTCTATACTCTCATATTATTGTTGTATTAAAATCATGTAAAATAAGAATAACACATCTTTTAGATATTAGGGGAATGCTTCTTCTTAATTGCTAATTTACTTCATGAAAATTCTTGTGTTAACATTTATTATTTTGCTTTGAGTAATTACTAAAATACATTCAAGATTAACAATAATATTGTTTTCATGGATTTCTTATTAAGGTTGAATAACTTCATAGTTCATACCAAAAACCCATGGCCATGCGGGTCTCCCTGGAAAATTTACTCCTTAATCTGACATCTTCCTAAACATCTACTTAATTCACAGTTTATGGACATGCACACAGTGGCGAACACAGACATTTTTTAGTTAATGGGGCACAATCGAACTTATAAAAAATACAGATTTACGTTTATCTCAAATATCATCAAGTTTGTCATCCTTTTTATCTTCAACATTATTTTCATCACTTTTTATCTCAAATATTCCTTTTGTGATCATCAAAATGATATGCATATTTACGTTTAAATTATTTTTCCATCACACAATCAATTCAAGTGAAAAATAAAAAAATCACAACAATTCTGAATGTTACATTATCAACTGCATTCCAGTCCAAATAAAGACAAAAATCACAGTATGAATCCATTACCATAAAATTGTCAAAACAAGATAGAAATTGGAGCACTTAAGTGGATACCCAATTCCATTTCATAAGAAAATACAAAAGAAATAATTTCCCGCAAAATGGGGCATATAACTTTTCATGAATGAATCTTTCACGTTCTTTACAAAATGAAAACTTCATTCAAAGCTTTTAGATTTTCTGGGCTCAGGTTCTTCCACTTCAAATCTGGTTTCTTAATAAAAAATATATATATATTATTTTTAAGTTGGTGGTTCAAGTGACCCACCAGGACCCACTGTGGGTCTGCCACTGCATGCACACATTAGGCACATGCATATATGTAACTATGTTAGTCACTTCCTAGTTCCTATCTACAATTACTTCAGATCAAAGCCTTACAAAAGACCTGTTAGCACTTGCCTTCGAGGAAGTAATTTAAGTGTACTTAATTTATGTTTCTGATTTCTTAAATTATTGAACAATAAAAGAAATATCTTTTTTAAGATCCATGGATATGTTATCTGTCTAGGTAATCAGATGAATTACCAGAATTGTATTCTGGAAATCATTCTAATACTATCTTTGTTGCTCCCTTTTGACGAAAAGAAGGATATCTATCTTTTGTGGCATCGAAATTTACTGCCTTCTGAACTGCTTTTGCGCCTATGTCTTTCTTCTGTGTTGATAGATGGACAGGGCCTCAATACTAGGGGATGCGGTTGAGTATTTAAAGGAACTGCTGCAGAAGATCAATGACCTCCATAATGAACTGGAGTCCACCCCTTCTAGCTCTTCATTGTCTCCACCCTTGAACTTCTATCCTTTGACGCCTACAACACCGGGCCTTCCCTGCTGTATCCAGGAAGAACTATGGCCAAGTGCATTTGGGAGTCTATTATCTAGCCCAACAGGGCAATCCACAAGGGTGACTTCATTAATTTAGTTGCAAACTTATCTTCATTATTTTTGCACATTTATTCTCGACTGTTTTCTACGTTTGATTCTTGAGTATTTATGATGAGAAGTCCTATTGGGATTGGTTATTTTATCGTGGAGCATGTTTGAAGTTAATGACTAGTTGCTAGTGCATCCATATTTGTAGGTTGAGGTAAGGTTAAGAGAAGGGAGAGCCGTCAATATTCACATGTTTTGTGGGCGCAGACCAGGCCTTTTGCTCTCCACTATGAGGGCTCTGGACTATCTTGGCCTAGACATTCAACAAGCTGTGATTAGCTGTTTCAATGGGTTTGCATTGGATATCTTTCGAGCTGAGGTAAGCTTATTTTCTTTCAAATTTGAACACCCCTGCCCCCTCCCCTTCCCAGACGCGGTACCTGAAACAATACTATGTTAGAAAGATAATGGAGAGATTAATTTTGTCATCCCATCAACCGAGCACACAAGATGCACCAAGAGTACCGAAATATTCTTCCCATAATCAATTAATGCATTACAACTTTAATATCTGGGTAAAAAATAGTGTAGTTGTAGTGCTCCTTATAGAAAGATAGTACCATTCTAGAAGGATAATAGGGAGATTAATGACATCACCAAAAGAATTTGGCGCACGAGTCGCATTGAGACTGGAGTTCTTTTTCCCATTAGTCAATCAATATTTTGAAGATTAGAACTTTTTGCGTAAAAGACAGTATATTTGTAGAACACCCCTGCCCTCCCCCTTGCCCTTCTCAGAGTTGGTACTCGAAACAATACTATGTTAGAAAGATGATAGAGAAACTAATATTATCACCCCATCAATTGGGCGCACGGAGACTCACTGAGACCGAAATATTTTTCCTATTTATCAATTAATGCTTTAGAACTTTTGTCTTTGTGTAAAAATAAGTTTAGTAATAGTGATCCTTATAGAAAGATAATACCATGCTAGAAGGATGGTAGGAAGATTAATTACATCACAAAACAATTGGGTGCACGAGAAATCATTGAAGCTGGAGTTCTTTATCCCATTAGTCAATCAATATTTAGGAGATCAGAACTTTTTCTGTGTAAAAAATCAAAAACAGTATATATGTAGAACACTCCTTCCCCCTCTCCCTTCTCGGAACTGGTACCTGAAACAATACTATGTTAGAAAGATAATTGGGAGATTAACATTGTCATCCCATCAATTAGGCACAGGAGACGCACTGAGACCGAAATATTTTCCCACTAATCAATTAATGTAGGAGAACTTTTATCTTTTGTGTAAAAATAGTGTAGTTATAGTGTTCCTTATGGAAAGATAATACCATGCTAGAAGGATAAAAGGGAGATTAATTACATTACCAAAACAATTGGGTGCACGAGATGCATTGAGACAGGCGTTCTATCGATATTTTGGAAATTAGAACTTTATGTGTAAAACACAGTATATTTTTAGAGCTCCTTATAAAACTCAATTCTACTTGATCGTGTTGGCAATACATCCATAACGATCACATTCATGAAAGTAAACTTGCATTAAGTTTTTCTCTTGTACATTGTATATGAGTCTCCGATTGTATGAACCGAGAATATTTATATTTCTATTTAGTTTTTCCTAAAGTAACAAAAAATTTCCACCTCGGGGGTGGAGCTTTATTAAATCGTGGGGCAAAAAGTGGGTTTGCTGCAGTGTGACAAAAACCAATACCTATAACAAGGTTGTATTTTAGTCTGTACAAAGGAGGTTTTGAAATTGAGTGTGGGGACAGCTGACTCCACTGCCCCCACACAAAATCCGCCCCTGCCTGTGGGGTCCTTTGATCACTGATTGTCATGGACATTGTCTTTTTCTTTCTGATTTTTTTTTTCTTTACCAATGTTGTCTTCAGCTATGCAAAGAAGGTCAAGACCTCAATCCAGACCAAATCAAAGCAGTACTCCTGGATTCTGCAGGCTTTCATGGGATGGTGTAAGGATTCATATACAGTGAAATGTCCAAGTTACACTTCGTATGTGGATCGACGATGTGGCAGGCTGTTCTTATGAGCAACAACGTTATGGAGAAACAAAACTAGTTGAAGTACTTTGCTTATCGAGTTTGCCATTGTTTAGTTTACATTTGCATTGATTAAGTTGCTGTTTTTTTTTAATAGCTTTCTCATCATTTTTCATGACCATAGCTGTAGTGAAGTTTTGGGGTTCAAAGGCCATGCTTTTAGATTTGGAAAAAACATGACGTGTGTCTTGTGTTCTGTGAACAAGAACCTCTTTTTGTACCTTGATAGAGGAGATGACCAGCAGTACCAGACAGAGGGACAAGTAATTCGACTCATTTCCTTGAGAATATATGTTATGCATTATTTTCTTTCCTTCAGAGTTATCCTTTGCTGTCCTTTTACAGTAGAGTTGAGGACATAGGCTACTTGAAGATAGAGAGAGTGTGTAATCATGTTGTAGACATTAAATTGGAAAGGTCTTTTGTCGTTAGTTTTCAAGCCTAAGTGGAAAACTAAAAATCATAGTTGAAATAGGATAAACTAATGTAATCTTATCCTTAATTAAACATCAGAACTTTTCACCCCGGCAAAGTATTGTACTACAAAACATGTGTGGATCCCATCTAATGGAATACTCAAATTTGATCATGATTTTGGTTCATCCAACCCATGCATAACTTATTTAGGAACAACAAATTTACAGAGGAGTATAGAGTATCACAGGAGGGACGGTAACAAATTTGGAGTTACGAATTATTAGTTGGGGGCACATACTGTGTTTTCAAGCTTTTGGCAACTATAACATTGGGTTTTTATATGAGATCTAGAAATATTTTGTGGTCTAAGCACTCATTTGTTGAGGAGAAACTAATCCATTTCATAGATGTTGATGTTTGTACCTACCCATCATAGAAGAAATTCTGATTCAATACCAAGTCAAAATCCTAACCCTTGGTATATTGATGTAATCATAAGACTTTGGATCGAGCTAGCGAATTTTAGTGTTAATCGCATTTATGTATGCTCAAATGGCGAATGCCTCTAAAGAAAATAACATCCAACCCTTTGAATTGAAAATCTCTGTTCATTTTGCTTTTCTGGTCTGAATGCTTGCTGCGCTAAAAACTAGAACCATTCTACTCTTGTTAAAAATGAGTTCTTCAATTCACATGCTTCATCATTATTTCATCCCGTCCTCTTCTGTGCCAGTCACTCTTCCCTTTCCAACTTAGGCTTGAAATTTAATCAAAATTCAATACCCTGCCTTCTTCCCGATTCAATACCCAGCCTTCTTCCCGAGTAAAGAGAAAAAATTCTTCAGAGTTCAACAGATCTTTAAATGAGAGTTTCCACTCTTGCGAAACCAAAAACTGAATACACAGATCTTTAAGGGCACTGAGAAATTATTTAGACTAGAATTGTTGGGGGCACTCCCAGTAGGAGAGACCCCTCCAAAAATATGCGTATGCCGCTAAATTGCTACGAACACACGGTATTCTTTAGTAAAAGGCGAAAGAATAGTTCGCTTTGTGCTCATTGCACGGCTGCGTGCTTCACAGAAGAAATGGGCCGCTGTTTTTATAGTAGTTTCTTCTCTCCTCCCTATATTTAGTAGCCGATGTGGGACAAAACATACACATCAATTTAACGACTTCTCTTCACTGACCAATTCTTCAGCTGTATGACCCAATAAACACGACTTCATCTGTTTTCACTAAGAACAGTCTTAATATTGACATTTTTTTCTTCATTTAAATAAGTGACAAAATAATAACTTTTTTTACTATTAAACATAGTTTTGTAGTAATGCTAGATTCGATCATCTATAATATAATATAAAATAGCACACCTACAAATTCAATTAAAACCTATCGTTTGAAGGAACAGAGACAAAATTTTAATTGTGGGGGCAAAATCGAAAACCATAAAGAATTGTTTTGAAAATCTTGAATTCGAAATTTAGTGTGGGGGCAGCTAACCCATTGCCCCCATACTAAATCCGCAACTGTCTGTTACTACTCGTTTTAACACATTCAAAATATGTTCGACAAGCAATACTAGACAATATTGAACCGAAGATAAAATTAGTATAGCAAATTGACAAGAAAGTAATGATCAACATCCACTCTCAAGATTTATATCCATCAATAACAAGATTTAAATTATTTCTCTTATATAATATTGTCGAATAATGTTCAAATGACAACCTGAAAATATTATGCGGTCGATCTAGAAATACAAAATTTAGATGAACCAACAGAAAAAGTAACACTTATTAGGCATTTGCCAGTCCAAAATCCCAATAAGGTAAGAAAGAAGACATTGTTTAATCAATCCTACATCTGCTTTTATCTCCAATTTGTAAGACTGTTCTCATTCTTATTCTTACATAAGTGAACAATTGTGTACACCAGAAAAGTACAACCAAAAATCTCAGTAAGAATTATATTACAGTTTGCAAGTACATAGAGCAAATCTTAATTACAATGTCTCAGTCTCTCTCATTTTGGAAAACCATTGGCGGGGCTCTTTCAAAGACAAGTCTATGAAGCCTTATAGACTTATGATCTCCTAAACACCAGTGCTTAGCATGAGCTGAGCAACGTGTGACGTGACACACTACAATAGGCGACAGAAAATCATAATTTGTATTTACTCTCAATTACAAATTACGTATTAAGTACTATCAAAATAAATCATTAAAATGCGTCCATAACCTCCCCATATCTCAGCTCAAAGCTCGGGGAAAATCACAGACAGGTAATATTTATTTCTTCACCAAAAAACTAAATTCAAGAGAAAAAATCGACTTCTATCTCAATTTCAATTTTGCCAAAAATTAAAAACTCCATATCTCTAATTTCAGATAATAATTATTTCTTTTCCATATTGTTTTTTAAATTCTAACTTTTTCAAAGTGTAAATGTTCAAATTTTGGTGTTAGTTTCATATCTAATTTCAGTTTCATTCTGTTTTTTATATTTTTAACTCTTCGTGTTCTTATTATCGGTGCTAATTTGTAATTTAAACTCTACAATTGGTGTAAAAGTACTTGTTGGAAAAACTGAGTTATGGGCTGACTTTGGCACGAGTTTTGAGTGGGATCCGGTTGTTCAATTTGGAAGATGAAAGTTGATTTGTGTTCTCCTCCGTGAGTACATCGAAATCATATACTTACTTGCCAAAGTTGATGCTCGGGTGAATGAGAAATTGAGGCTCAAAGTGCACCACTCAAAAGGGAGTTTATGTGGGAAAAATGAATTTGTCCCACATAGGAAAAAGATGAGAAACTCCAAAGGTCATTGTCATTGATGGTAGCCTAGCCTATAAATAGTGGCTCATTTTCCTCATTCCAACACACAAAAAAAAAAAAAAAGCAAAGGCTTTCAAGTCTAGAATAAATAAGAAATTCATTTGCATAGAGTTCTATTTTTTTTTTTCTGCATTTCGGTCTTGGTGGTGGTGTAGTTCAGGCACTGGTTCAGTTCGCCGGAGTGGTTCCCGTGGTGCTCGGAAGCTACTGGTTCTACCGTTGTATCCTGGGAAACGGACGCTCGTTGTAAACCTCAAGCACGAACGGTGAGGGGGCGAATCTGTTTTAAGGAAACTGTGTGCAACACAGGCATCGGGTTAAAAGTTTTCGGTTCTATTACTCGTTCTGCGATTTTTATTCGTTCATGTTTACATTCTGTACGTATATAGTATTAAGCATGATATATGTATGTTGAATTTGCGTTCATCGTAGTTATTATATTGCTAAATTGCATACCTAATTTCGCGTATACCGAATTTCTGTGCAATTTACCGGATTTCTGGAGTACCAACAGCATATACGGTATTTAATCTGTTAATACCGGATTTAAGTCTATTTCGATCGACCGAAACTCTAGTTCGGTTGATCGAAGCATAATTTTCGATCGATCACCGCTTAGTCGGAACTTGTCTATATTTTGCCTAATCATATAACAAGCTTAAAACAGACTCGTTTTTTTTTAAAGACAAGTTGATATTTAGTTTATTGGAAACTAATTTTGTGTGTTTTATTTCAGAAATGACAACCAAACCAACCAACATGGATGTGTCCCAAGTTTCCCAAACTGTGGGTATGGGTGCAGCTATAGGTGCAGGGCCTAGCTCTGTTGTGGCTCAGACTGTGGCTCAGGTGCCAAGTCGTGTTGTGAGCCAACATGTAGCTAATGTTCCGATTAACCATGGGAAAAAACCGGAAAAATTCAATGGCTTGAATTTCAAGAGGTGGCAGCAGAAAATGTTATTTTGCCTGACCACCCTGAATCTTGCGAGATTCTTGACTGAAACTGCTCCAATACTCAATGAGGGTGAAGGAGATATTCAAGTGATCAGTGCGGTTGATGCTTGGAAACATTCAGACTTTCTGTGCCGAAACTATATATTGAACAGTTTAGCAGACTCGCTATACATCGTGTATAGTAGTATGAAAACTGCTAAGGAGCTGTGGGAGTCGTTGGACCGAAAATATAAGACTGAGGATGCCGGGGCAAAAAAAGTTTATTGTCGGCAGATTCTTGGATTATAAGATGGTGGATTCCAAACCAGTAATCAGTCAAGTGCAAGAACTCCAAGTGATTCTTCACGAAATTCATGCCGAAGGGATGGTTGTGAGTGAAACTTTCCAAGTGGCAGCAATTGTTGAGAAATTGCCCCCCGCATGGAAAGACTTCAAGAACTATCTGAAGCACAAACGAAAGGAAATGAACGTCGAAGAACTGATTGTTAGACTTCGAATTGAAGAAGACAACAAGGGTTCAGAGAAGAAGTGGTTCAGTCCTGATGTTGCTAAAGCCAATGTGGTAGAGCATGGTCAAAGCAGTAAGGCCTACAAAAGTAAGGCTGGGTCATCCGGTGGCAAAGGGACCAAGCAAGGACTAAAAGGTGGAATTTCTAAAAAGAAATTTCAAGGAAAATGCTTCAATTGTGACAAAGTAGCACAAGTCTTCGGAGTGCAGAATGCCAAAGAAGAAGAAGGAAGCAAATGTGGTTGATTACATGACAAATGACGTGTCGGAGATGAATCTCGCAGCCGTCATTTCTGAAGTAAACATGGTGGGTTCTAACCCGAAAGAGTGGTGGATTGACACTGGTGCTACAAGGCATGTGTGCTCTGATAAAGAGATGTTTAATGCTTTCGAAGTAATTGACAATGGAGAGAAGTTGTTCATGGGAAATTCAGCAACTTCTGAAATCAAAGGACAAGGGAAGGTGGTTCTGAAGATGACTTCAGGGAAAGAGTTGACTCTTAACAACGTGCTATATGTACCGGAAATCCGCAAGAACCTAGTGTCCGGGTCGCTTTTGAATAAGCATGGGTTTCGTATTGTATTTGAGTCAGACAAAGTTATTTTGTCCAAAAGTGGAATGTTTGTCGGAAAAGGGTATGTTTCCGATGGCATGTTCAAACTAAATGTAATGGTTGTTAAGCCAAAAATGAATAAATTGAACTCTTCTGCTTATTTGCTTGAGTCTTCCAATGTGTGGCATGGTAGACTAGGACATGTTAACTATGATTCTTTACGTAGACTAGTTAACTTGAATTGCATACCCGCGTTCCATGTTGATTCGAAACATAAGTGTGAAACTTGTGTTGAAGCAAAATTGACAAGGTCGTCATTTAAATGAATTGAACGGAATACTGAACCACTTGATTTAATTCACAGTGACTTATGTGATTTAAAATTTGTACAAACAAGAGGTGGCAACAAGTATTTCATTACTTTTATCGACGATAGCACAAAATACTGCTATGTGTACTTGCTAAAAAGTAAGGATGAAGCGATAGAGAAATTCATTCTCTATAAGACGGAAGTTGAAAATCAACTTAGCAAGAAAATTAAGGTGTTGAGAAGCGATCGAGGTGGTGAGTATGAAGCACCGTTTGCTGAATTCTGTGCACAACACGGAATCATACATGAAACCACCGCACCTTATTCACCGCAACAAAATGGCATTGCTGAAAGGAAATCGCACCTTAAAAGAAATGATGAATGCAATGCTAGTAAGTTCTGGGTTACCTCAGAACATGTGGGGGGAGGCTGTGTTGTCAGCAAATTACCTTTTAAATAAGGTGCCCCGAAAGAAAATGGAAAAGACTCCGTATGAGTTATGGAAAGGAAGAAAGTCTTCCTATAAATACTTACGAGTGTGGGGGTGTCTCGCTAAAGTGGCTATCCCAACACCAAAAAAGGTGAAGATAGGCCCGAAAACTGTAGATTGCATCTTTATTGGATATGCTCATAACAGTAGTGCTTATCGGTTTCTTGTGTATGAATCGAAAATCTCAGATATACACAAAAAACACGATAATGGAATCGAGAAATGCTTCGTTCTTTGAACATGTATTTCCGTATAAGTCCAAAGAAGAGGCAAGCTCTTCTAAACGGACGTATGAGACTATGATTGAAGATAGTCAGGTCCAAGAACTAGAAGAGGGGGTTGAGGTTGAACCAAGACGTAGCAAAAGAGAAAGAACAGAAAAATCTTATGGTCCAGATTTTCTGACCTATATGCTAGAAAGTGAACCTCGAAGCTATCAAGAAGCTGTAAACTCCTCAGAAGGACCTCAATGGAAAGAGACCATTAAAAGTGAAATAGATTCCATCTTGCAAAATCATACATGGGAGCTAGTGGATCTTCCCCCAGGAAGTAAACCACTAGGCTACAAATGGATTTTCAAACGAAAAATGAAAACAGATGGAACTATTGAAAAGTACAAGGCCAGGTTAGTAATAAAAGGTTACCGACAATGGGAAGGCTTTGATTACTTTGATACATATTCTCCAGTAACAAGAATAACATCTATTAGAATGATACTTGCGATTGCTGCTTTGCGGAATCTTGAAGTACATCAAATGGATGTTAAGACTGCCTTCTTAAATGGAGATTTAGATGAAGAAATCTATATGGAACAACCCGAGGGGTTTTCATCTCCAGGGCAGGAAAAGAAAGTCTGCAAATTGGTGAAGTCATTATATGGCTTAAAACAAGCACCAAAACAATGGCATGAGAAATTCGATAGTGTCATGATGGAGTGTGGGTTTAAAATCAATAAGTGTGATAAATGTGTTTACGTCAAAGACACGAAAAATGGCTATGTCATTTTATGTCTTTACGTTGACGATATGCTTATTGTTGGTAGCAACGATAAGATGATCAAATCCACCAAGAATATGTTAAATTCAAGATTTGACATGAAAGATATGGGCTTGGCTGATGTTATACTTGGAATCAAAATTTCAAGAACATCAGATGGACTCGTTCTAAGCCAGTCACATTATGTGGACAAAATTCTAGAAAAGTTCAGTAATGATGATACTGGCATGGCCAGAACACCGATAGATACGAGTCAACACCTATCCAAGAATAAAAGTGAAAGTGTTTCTCAAGTAGAATACTCGAGAATCATTGGAAGTCTGATGTACTTAATGAGCTGTACAAGACCAGACATAGCCTACACAGTTAGTAAACTAAGTAGGTATACGAGTAATCCAGGAGCTGATCATTGGAAAGGAATAGTAAGAGTACTAAGGTACTTAAGATTGACTCGTAATTATGGATTGCATTATGCCAAATATCCAGCGGTCATTGAAGGATATAGTGATGCTAATTGGATATCTGATATGAAAGACTCAAAATCCACAAGTGGATTTGTGTTCACATTGGCAGGTGCAGCTGTTTCTTGGAAATCCTCTAAACAAACAGTAATAGCTCGATCCACTATGGAATCTGAGTTTATAGCTCTAGATAAAAGTGGTGAAGAGGCTGAATGGTTACGCAACTTCTTAGAGGATATTCCAAGATGGTCAAAACCTGTGCCAGCAATTTGCATACACTGTGATAGTCAATCAGCAATTGGAAGGGCACAGAGTAACATGTATAATGGTAAGTCTAGACATATACGTCGTAGGCACAATACCATAAGACAACTACTCTCAACTGGAGTTATCACTATTGACTATGTAAAGTCAAAGGATAACATTGCGGATCCGCTAACCAAATGGTTAAATCGAGAGTTAGTTGAGAAATCATCGAGAGGAATGGGACTTAAGCCCTTGAATGGATAAGTCAATACAAAGGAAAACCCAACCTAGTTGACTGGAGATCCCAAGATCTAGGTTCAAAGGGACAACCTAATTGTAAAGGCTTGATGTAATCACTGTGGGGGATATTACCTCATGTCCATTCCTGTGATGCGACAGTGATGCTCGTGAAGTTGGAGGATAAGCAATTGGCTTTTAATGATTCTTATGCGTCGGAAATCGAGCCGAGTAATGCGGGTTACTTGTAATAAGAAATCACCTATGTGAGAGAGAAGTGGGGCCGCTTCTAAAGGAATTGTGTGGGGCGCAATTCTAGTGATCTCTCACAGAACCAGGCATATGTTCATGGCCACAACGAACATAACAATGAGAACTGAAATGTGTTAGGAAGAATCCTGTGTGAAGTGTATTATCGTTTACATAAACAGCAGAACAGTTCAAGGACATCGCGTCTACTGATCAGCCAGTAAAGTAAATATGCTTTCATAAGGGAAGGTTCAAAGGGTAACACCTACCTATCCTATGCAGGTTTCAACTGTTGAACTATATCACTAAGTCGTCATGTGTCACATGCATGAGTCGCTCCCAATTTTTCATTCATGTGGGGGATTGTTGAAAAAATTGAGTTATGGGCTGACTTTGGCACGAGTTTTGAGTGGGATCCGGTTGTTCAATTTGGAAGATGAAAGTTGATTTGTGTTCTCCTCCGTGAATACATCGAAATCATATACTTACTTGCCAAAGTTGATGCTCGGGTGAATGAGAAATTGAGGCTCAAAGTGCACCACTCAAAAGGGAGTTTATGTGGGAAAAATGAATTTGTCCCACATAGGAAAAAGATGAGAAACTCCAAAGGTCATTGTCATTGATGGTAGCCTAGCCTATAAATAGTGGCTCATTTTCCTCATTCCAACACACAAAAAAAAAAAGCAAAGGCTTTCAAGTCTAGAATAAATAAGAAATTCATTTGCATAGAGTTCTATTTTTTTTTTCTGCATTTCGGTCTTGGTGGTGGTGTAGTTCAGGCACTAGTTCAGTTTCGCCGGAGTGGTTCCCGTGGTGCTCGGAAGCTACTGGTTCTACCGTTGTATCCTGGGAAACGGACGCTCGTTGTAAACCTCAAGCACGAACGGTGAGGGGGCGAATCTGTTTTAAGGAAACTGTGTGCAACACAGGCCTCGGGTTAAAAGTTTTCGGTTCTATTACTCGTTTTGCGATTTTTATTCGTTCATGTTTACATTCTGTACGTATATAGTATTAAGCATGATATATGTATGTTGAATTTGCGTTCATCGTAGTTATTATATTGCTAAATTGCATACCTAATTTCGCGTATACCGAATTTCTGTGCAATTTACCGGATTTCTGGAGTACCAACAGCATATACGGTATTTAATCTGTTAATACCGGATTTAAGTCTATTTCGATCGACCGAAACTCTAGTTCGGTTGATCGAAGCATAATTTTCGGTCGATCACCGCTTAGTCGGAACTTGTCTATATTTTGCCTAATCATATAACAGTACTAATTATCTCTGTTTCCATGTTTTTTTTTTTATTCCTATAGAATCGGCTTATTTATCTTATCTTCCAGGGTGGACTTCATGATTGTCAACTCTTAATTATAGCATTACATGAATATTTAACTTGGTTATGATATATATATATATATATATATATATATATATATATATATATATTAATGACGGGAGAATCCGCCAGCCGCTACTATTAGGGTGCGCATTGGGTAAATTCTCGTACTAACGCAATAGCTTGTAAATCATGTCAGTCAAGTTAACCACACTAGACAAGTCCGGTGCGATATGCTTGACCGAGATAGTGTTGGTAGGGGTAATTGAACTCGTAACCAAAGACCTCCGCGCTCACCTACTCCACCAACTTGGCCACCCCATGAGGAACAACGGTTATGATTTTTATTCATTCATGAAATGGATGAATTGAAGAGATGTATACAAGGTATTTGTGAAAATGTAAATATGAATTGTGAATTAAAGGATTGCTTTACATTAGAAAAACATGATTTGCCATTTTTTAAGAAGAAGATCAGACAATCTACTTTGAATTTTTGTAATAGAAATTGTTTACTTAAGCTTATAGAAACATTTTAATTGATATTCATGTCTTATTTCCTACATTTTTGAGTTGGATAGGAATTAAGGTTATTTATTTGAAAGTGAAATGTTGTATCACCGTTTAATTAAAAGGCTACGAAATGTCTGTTTCATTGTGCATAGATTCACGACGGTATCAAAATGTTAGAATTGAATGTTTTGATTGAAGACACAATTTTTGAAGGTTGATACTTTTGAAGAAATGACATGATGTAGTTACAGATTTGCGAAACTCATAATTCGATTGACAACATTTCTTAGAATAAGTCACAAAAGAAAAGAAAATTGAAAGATTTATGTACATAAAGTGTTCGAGTTTTTTTTGTCTTTCGGTTTTTTGCTACTATAAAATATTATACATATTAGCGACTATATGGTGTTTTTTTTTTTTTTTTTTAACTTTTGAAATAAAAATACTATTAGTATGTCACTTTTGACTATTATATCATTCTCAAATGTATTGTTAGATAATAATTATTCCATACAAGGTTAATTATTTTAAAACAAAAAGTAGCAAACACTTTACAATCGAATTTCATGTATAATTTAGAATAATGATAACTAAAATTATTAAGGGGGCGTTCTCTTCGTATTTCAGTTTTGAGTTTTGAATTTATTTTGTATTTTGTATTTTGGGTGTCCATTTTGAGATTATTGAAAAATCATTCTTTTTGTCGTTTTGAAAAAATATTTTCCAACCTGTGTTTTTTAAGTTTTGGCAGATTTGTGAAGAAAACAGTCAAAACGTAAAAAAGTAGTTTTCTGTTTTCTTTATAAAATTTTCAGTCAGTTTTCGAAAATGGGAAAGAGAACGCATTTTCAATATTTTGGAAAATCGAAAACAGAGTACGGCCCGAAAACAGCAAAGAGAACGCCCCCTAATCTATTTTCTTGGTTTTGGGCCCTATTGAACCTAATTTCCTCTTTAAAAAGTCCCCGTAACTGGTACCCAAAATTCCCAAGCAGGCTCATAAAGAAATAGTAATATGAGTTCCATTAGATGACAAGTAAATGAATACCACTAAAATGTCACATACTTTTAAGTTTAGATAAATCGCATTACTCCACTTAAATTGGGGGTGGGTTGGGAGAGTATGAGGCTTATTTATTTGGACTTATCATTGTCAAGTAGTCGATATTTTGGACTTTATGAAGCCCAATCATACTATATCATAATTTTTTTATTCCGAAGTAAATTGGGCGTCATGTTTGTACTGATCCATTGTATTACTCTTTCGAAACATGAGATTATCCTGTAATCTTCTTTTTTGTGGTGAAAACATGCTACAATCAATGAATATAACTTTAATATTAAGATTATTCATTATAAATATCTACGAACTTCACTTTTTTCACATTTTTTTAGATTTTTTTTATTACTCTTGAACAAAGTGTAAGATTTTAGGTTATGTTTGATAGCCAACAAAATAGGTGAAAAAGAAAAATTAATTCATTTTTCATGCTTAATTTTAGTCTTTGATTGCATAATTTTTTCATGAAATTCACCTCCACCCATTTTCTAGGTACAATCATTAAAAATACATTTTTCGCTTTTTATTTTCTCATGGAATTGGTGGGAAAGTGATTTTCTTTTTTATTTTTATTTTTATAACTTTTTGGCAATGAAAACATATTCTAAATCCAATGATAAAAAAATTTATCCATTTAATTGATAATTTGTATGAAAAATAAAGTCAAACGAATACAAAAAAATTTCAACTTTTTTTTTTACTTTTTGACAATCAAAACAAATTTTAATATAGATTGTAAAAAAAAATTATTCCAAAAAATAACAATTTGTATGAAAAACAAAGGCAAACGGATTAGGTGAAAATTTGTATCAATCAAACACCATTAATTACAATTCCCTCTAAAATGAATTTTAGACAATTCAATTATCTATAATTCGTTTTCTTTCTATCCAAATTCCACCCTTACAATCAAACGCAAGAGATATGAGCTAGAAAGTGTACTTTTTCCAACAAACCCACTTCATAAATTCCATAAAAAGCTATAAAATGCTCATATTCATGCATCATATTTGCATACGAATAAAGCTACTTGTACACAATTTCTCACACAATCCCTTACACCCCCCTCACATGGAGGGGGGCCCACACATAATAAAATATTTGTGGGCCCTCCTCCATGTGAGGGGGGTGTAAAGGATTGTGTGGAAGATTGTGTGTACAAGTAGCATAGTTGTTTACATATACATGCACAAAATACATACACATCACCCCCACGCCCATACCACCCCACCATATAATGATTACACAGCAGCCATGAAAACGTTACATTTGAAGCTTTGTGTTCTCTATCACACTGCCTCACCCATATAAGAACTCTCTTCTGATAAAGGCCTAAAGCCATTTCACTTTCTCCATTCTTTAACGTCCCACCCCACCTCCTTCTCTCTATATATATATCAAAAAAAGTTCTCTAAGCCAGTCCATCTATATATTTTCAAGATTTTTAAGAGAGGGAGAGAAGAAATGTTTCCAAGAACTAATAGTATGCCGTGGACGGATGGAAACAAAGAAGTGGAAGAAACGAATTTATGGACTCAAAACAATAACAATGGCGGCTTGGAGAATAAAGTTGATGCAGAACTTGGCGCACTTTCTTCATTTAAATCTATGCTCGAATCCGAAAATGAAGGCCGCTTGTACATGTCGGTCACCGCCACTCCCACCGAGTCCAACAGCCATGAAATCAACATGCATGGCGGCAGCCACCATGAATTGGGTAACATCTCATTTTCACCCAAGTTTATTGATGTTGATAATAATCAACTGCTTTTACAGCAAGTGGATTCTACTGCTTCAAGCTCACCAATATCTGCTTCAGTTCTCAATTCTTTGTATCCATCTCATCAGTTAAACTATTTTCTGACACAAAAATCCTCACTCATGAATCCAATTTACAACGATCTTTTAGAGGGAACATTTGATTTGGGTTGTGATAATGGGTTTCTTGAAAGTGCTTTAACTCGGGGAGCTGGGATGCTGAATACTGGTATTAATGATTTGAGTACTCAATCCCAAATGGGCACACTTAATTGGAGCTCTAATCATCAGTTTTCAACTAACAATTTGCTTCAACTGCCTCAATCCAGTGGGGGTTTTGGAGTACTGGGATTTGGAGAGGGTTCCATGAATGGGAATCCATTGTTCTTCAATAGGTCTAAGATTTTGAAACCTCTTGGTGATTTTGCTTCAATTGAAGCACAATCCACACTCTTTCAAAAAAGTGCTGCTCTAAGTAAGAATCTTGCTAGTGGGATTGTCGGCAATTTGGGGGCTTTGAATTCAGGTGGTGAAACCAATCATTCTCGAAGTTCTACTAGCCTTAAAGGCTATGACAAGAAGGGGGAATTTAGTTATGTAAATGAGAGGAAGAGGAAAAACAGTAGCAGAGATGATGGGGAGGATTTTGGCATTGATAGGTCAAATTTGAATTATGACTCTGATGATCAATTCCTGGAGAATAGTACTATCAATAAGGTGGAAGAGAGTGGTGTAAATGGCGGAAATAGCTCAACTGCTAATAGTACTGTCACCTGTGGTGGTGGTGGAGATCACAAGGGTAAGAAGGGGCTTCCGGCGAAGAATTTGCTGGCTGAAAGACGCCGGAGGGAGAAGCTCAATGACAGGCTTTACTTGCTGAGGTCTATTGTACCAAAGATTAGCAAGGTATCGATTTCTTTACAGAAATTCCTCATGAATTATAGTTATCGACAAGATTTAGTCATTTGCATTCATCCATTATTTTCTCTCTCTCTCTCTCTCTCTCTCTCTCTCTCTCTCTCTTTTTTAATTCAATTTTGGTTTAATGTTGCGCGATATTTGTGTGTATATCATTGATGTGTAGCAATATTTTGATGCGCATATTTGTTCGAACAGCATGCGCATTGAAGTCGTATGATAGTGTTAAATTACTCACACAAAGTCTATGAACTGATTTCAAAATGTGTATCAAGTTTTGGACCACAGATCAGATTAATTTGAAAGCTACTAATTTAAAATAATGAACACTAGAATTTATTTCTTCAGAGACATTTTGAACAAGATAATAAAATTTGCAAATTCTGAAACTGCACTTCTGTAATCTGTAACCTTTTAACCAACCTCCGGTCCCGTCCCTCTTTATTATACTTTTCACACTTGCTTATTTCTTCTCTTTTGATTTTTCTTCTTCTATTCTCCTTTTTTCTTAGTCATTCTAACTTTCAAGATAACCATTTTTTATGCACGTGTGACGTGTCTTGCACCCTTCTAGTGCATGAGTCTTGCACTTCAGTTTCTAGTGCACACGTCTCGCTTATTAGTTTCTAGTTAGTATCTGATTCTCGTGTCTCGCACGCTATCTTGAATTTAAAGTTTAAAAAATCTTCTTATTATTATTTATTTTATTATTACTATCTTGGATACTTTTTCTTATATATTGATTTTCCTAATTTACTTCATGAAAATACTTGTGTTAACATATATTATTTTCCTTCGAGTAATTACTAAAATATATTCAAGACTAACAATATGGTTTTCATGCATTTCCTAAAAAGGATGAATAACTTCATAGCTCATACCAAAAACCTATGGCCATGCGCGTCTCCCTGGAAAATTTACTCCTCAGTCTGACATTTTCCTGAACCATCTACTTAACTAACAGTTCATGGACACGCACACATTAGGCACGTGGATATATGGAGCTATATTTGTTTCTTCCCATCTACAATTAGGGTCCGTTTGATTGCAGGGTGGAAAATGGGTGGAAAAGGAATTGGATTCCAGGGAATTGAATTGCCTGGAATTGTTTTACCGGGAATTGAATTAAAGGTGTTTGATTGGTATAATTTTCCACCTTTCTATCATAACACGTTTGACTTTGTTTTTCATGCAAATTGTCAATTAAATGGATAAATTTTTTTACCATTAGGAACAAAATATGTTTAGATTGCCAAAAAAAAATTAAAAAAAAATATAAAAAATAATTTTTTATTTTTTATTTTTACGTTTGGCTTTGTTTTGTATAGAATTTGTCAATTAAAGGGATAATTTTTTTTACACTTTATCTTAGAATTTATTTCTATTGCTTAAAAAAAAAAAAAAAAAAAAAAAAAAAAAAGGTGGAAACCAATTCCCACCTATATAGCAAGTCATTGAATTCCACGGAATCACGCTTCAAGTAGTTGTACCTTGGAATTGGGTGGAAACCAATTCCATGGAAAATAAACGCTATCAAACAGCGCAAAAGTGGAAGTTGGAATCGAATTCCAACTTCCTGGAAAAATAAAGTGCTATCAAACACACCCTTACTTCAGATCAAACCCTTACTAAAGACTTTTCAACACTTTATCTTATATTCAGCAAACTTAGATGAAGAATTGTAAGTTGTACTTAATTTATGTTTCTGATTTCTTAATTTATTGCATGGCAAAAGAAATATCCTTTTTAAGATCCATGGATATTTGGATACTCTATCTGTCCAGGTCGTGAGATGAATTACCAGAAAGGTATTGTTGGGAGAAATTGTAGACCACCACAAGGTAAACCCGGGCTCAGTTTACTCCAACGGATTGACACCACCAAGAATCACCAACCGACCCTTCAAACCAAGTTTCTCCACCTACGGTTGCTACACTAGGTACTCACAATCCTCACCCACACAGGGACACTCACACAGAGAAGAGGAGAGTATGGTTGCACACAGCAGAAGACCAAGTAGCAAGAGGACGCGAGGAAGAAATCACAGAGAGTAGAGAGAACGGCGTGCTGTCCTGGGAGAGAAAGAGAGAGCCAAGTTAAATATAGCCCAAGCCCAACTAAATAAGGTAAGTTAGGTTAGGTCACATTAATTGGGTCGAGGCCCAATTAGTACCAAAAGTGGGATACAAGATAAATGGGCCTCCAATAAGTGAGCCGTCCAAGTAGGTGGAGAATGGGTCATGAGCAGCTCTAATTAATTAGGCTACTTCGAATGACCCAACTAAATTCTAGGGTCGGGACATTTCAACGGTGGTGTCAATCCAACGTTCAGTCATTTGGCTAAAGCCGACTGATTATAAAACCGAGTTTACATCATAGCCCGGGGGATTTATTGGGTATCAAAACCCAACAAATCTCCACCTTGATGCCCAATAAACCTGCAAGCAATCAAAACACACAGTTCATACTTGCCTAATCAAACAAACGATAAAATTGGGATCACAAACCTTACCTCGTGTTTCCAACTTGAAACACATACCATACCTGCTCCATATACTCACCAGGGCTAAGGTCAAAAAACACCCAAGTAGAAGCAGATAATCACAGTGACAGTCAAGAGCAAATAAAACATGCGATGCCGATATACTATAGGATAATACATAGACCTTTTCCAAATACGTTCACACAGAACAACAGATTAACACCCAGTTAATCAACGGGTCAACACACAGTTAACACATATGCAACAAATGCATAAATGACCCCACGAAAAGATCTCTCCACACTTATCCTATCCCATTCCGTGTTACTCTCACCTCGAGAACACATATCTCCACTAATCGCTCCACCATGCTCACTAGACTAATCGCTCAACACATGTCTAACTGATAAGTCACAATAGATCCTAAGTTCTTGGGATAATCCTTTATCACCTCATCACTTCTCCCAAACTACGTGGATAATGGGGCTCCACCTAACAAAAGTGATAGAAGTGTCCTCTCTCACACTCCACCTGATCAGGGTCTCTTTCTGATAAAGGATTCTAGACATTTGATCACATCTCCACTCGTGATCCAAATGTCACACTACACATCCCCCGGTACAACCCACAGTGTACCCCTAGGCATCTATACTCCACCTCACCAATAGACATCCAACACACACGCACTTACTGCTAATGCATCACAAACCCACTATGCATGCAAACAAATACACTAAGTATTCGAGTCACATTGATTCATGCAATTACACACATCAAACACATTGAAAGTGTAACATACAACATGCAACAGAATCAAGCACTCACACACATGCAGAAAGGATTACACACAGATGCAATGCAGTAACTAGGCTTACACTTAATAAACCTCACTAGGGTCATCACTCGACCCCATAGCCACATTCGCCTCATCTCTCATCCTACCCCTCTGCTTATCCTTATTCTTAGGACAGTCCCTAATAAAATGTCCAGTTCTACCACAGCTAAAACACCTTCTACCATTAGACTTGTCTCATCCCTTGCCCTTCTTCTTATAATCCTCATCACTCGAGTCACTACTCGAATCACTATTGTCTTGTGCTCTACCCAAATTCATTTGCTTAAATTTCATCATATTCCTCATCATAAGCAACTCACCACTCTTCTTATCATGTTTTTCAGCTTTAAACTCCATCTCCTTACTTCTAAGTGAGTCCATGACAATTTCAGGTGTTAAAGTGTCCCTACCATACTTAATAGCATTTTTGACTTCCCTATATGAATCAGGCATAGAATTAAGTAAAATTATAGCTTTGTAAGTCTCAGACACTTTCTCACCACAATTAACAATATCTAGAACAAGTTTGTTAAAAACGTCTAAATTGTCATCAAGATCCTTTGAAGGATCCATTTTAAAACTGAAAAAACGTTCAAGTAAGTAAAGCTTATTCGGGGTAGATTTAAGCAAATACAGTTCTTCCAATTTTTCCCAAAGTTCTTTGGTGGTTTTCAGTTTACCCACCTTTCTTAAAACAGCATCAGACAAATGTAAAATTATTGAGGTATAAGCAAGCTCATCGGCTTCTTCTTTTTGATCTTTTGAAAAATCAGCTGAAAAATTGCCATCAATGGCTTTTGAAACTTTTTGTTGGACCAAAATACCCCTCATCTTTTGTTGCCAGATTGAAAAATCACCCTTTCCGTTAAAAATTCCCAAATCAAAATTGTGACTTGTCATTTTATGAAATAATCAAAAAACACAGAATCACACTCACAAAGGCAAACCACACAAAGTAGTCCTAGGGTCACAGACAATATACGCCGTTCTAGATTCCCAGGGTTTCGTAAGACTCGCGAGGTCTCAGATCAAGGGAATGTTCGAACAGGTAAGGTCTAGGTATTCTAACGGAAATAACAATGCAGCGGAATAGACAATATAACAAAACGGGTATAACCAATCACAGAAGATTCCAAACAGCAACAATTATATCACACAGCAAAATAAGCCAATTCTATCAAAAGTTACGATATACAATCGTCAAGTAAGGGCAAGTAATCCTAAAATCTAGCACAAGCAATGGTTACCAAGCAATGGCAACCCCCAATCCTAATGATCACCCCACACGATGATCTGCTAGTGCGATAATGTAAAAGATTCAGCCAATTTACCAGAGCGGACGTTTCTGAGTCCGTAATTTACGAGAGATGCGAATTTGCTGCCTTAGGGCCACCACTATTCGCCCTAGAGGTTCAGCAAATGTATCAACGCAATCAGCAACTAATGCAGACTGCAATGCACGCGACTATCTACCAGGGGCAAAATCGTCCAACTTTTCCTGTGTAACCTGAAACACTAAACAGATATTATCAGTACGTTCAGGAGATTAAAATGAGTATTCTGCCTGAAGAAAGCTCGCCGGAAAACGCAGCCACGCGCCGCCGCCGGAGCTGTAGCCGAAAAAACGCGCTTCACCACTGGAAGCGCCTCGACCTGCTGAGTCCAACGCCGGTCTCCGTTCGTTCACCGGAGTAGTGGTTTGGCCGGAATTTTGGTTTTTCCGGTTCGGTCCCTCAAATCAAATCGATCGATTCTCGCGATTTTTGGATGAATTCTTCGCCTAGGATTGGAGCCCACGACCTGCAGAGTCCAATTCCGGTATTGGTTTCACCGGGTCGTCACTTGGTTGGCCGGAATTCGAGGTTGCAGGTTCGGCTATGGTGGAGTTCGCGTTCGGCGCCTTCAATCCGGTCGATTTCTCCACCAATCCCTCAAGCCAAGCTCTGATACCAGATGTTGGGAGAAATTGTAGACCACCACAAGGTAAACCCGGGCTCAGTTTACTCCAACGGATTGACACCACCAAGAATCACCAACCGACCCTTCAAACCAAGTTTCTCCACCTACGGTTGCTACACTAGGTACCCACAATCCTCACCCACACAGGGACACTCACACAGAGAAGAGGAGAGTATGGTTGCACACAGCAGAAGACCAAGTAGCAAGAGGACGCGAGGAAGAAATCACAGAGAGTAGAGAGAACGGCGTGCTGTCCTGGGAGAGAAAGAGAGAGCCAAGTTAAATATAGCCCAAGCCCAACTAAATAAGGTAAGTTAGGTTAGGTCACATTAATTGGGTCGAGGCCCAATTAGTACCAAAAGTGGGATACAAGATAAATGGGCCTCCAATAAGTGAGCCGTCCAAGTAGGTGGAGAATGGGTCATGAGCAGCTCTAATTAATTAGGCTACTTCGAATGACCCAACTAAATTCTAGGGTCGGGACATTTCAACGGTGGTGTCAATCCAACGTTCAGTCATTTGGCTAAAGCCGACTGATTATAAAACCGAGTTTACATCATAGCCCGGGGGATTTATTGGGTATCAAAACCCAACAGGTATTCTGGAAATCAGTCTAATACTACCTTTTTTACTCCCTTTTGAAGAAAGGAAGGATATCGATCTTTTGTGGCATTGAAATTTACTGCTCTCTGAACTGCTTTTCCACCTATGTCTTTCTTCTGTGTTGATAGATGGACAAGGCCTCAATACTAGGGGATGCTATTGAGTATTTAAAGGAACTGTTGCAGAAGATCAATGACCTCCATTATGAACTGGAGTCCACCCCTTCTAGCTCTTCATTGTCTCCGCTCTCGAATATCGATCCTTGGATGCCTACAACACCGGGTCTTCCCTGCTGTATTAAGGAAGAACTAGGCCTAAGTGCATTTGCAAGTCCATTATCTAGCCCAACGGGACAACCCACAAGGGTGACTTCATTAATTTAGTTGCAAAATTTTCCAATCTTTGTTATTTTTAAAATTTATTTTTGACTGTTTTTAAGTTGGATTATTGAGTATTTATGATGAGTCCTTTTGGCATTGATTATTCTCGTGGAGCATGTTTGAAGTTAACAAATGGTGCATCCACATTTATAGGTTGAGGTAAGGTTAAAAGAAGGGAGAGCCATAAATATTCACATGCTTTGTGGGTGCAGACCAGGCCTTTTGCTCTTCACTATAAGGGCTTTGGACGACCTTGGCCTAGACATTCAACAAGCTGTGATAAGCTGTTTCAATGGGTTTGCTTTGGATATCTTTCAAGCTGAGGTAAGCTTATTTTCTTTCAAATTTGAACACTCCTGTCCCCTTCCCAGGCTGGTACCTAAAACAATAGTATATTTTAGAAAGATAACGGAGAGATTAATATTGTCATGCTATCAGCGGAGACGCATGGAGACCGAAATATTTTCCCATTAATCAATTAATACACTAGAACTTTTATCCTGTGTAATAACTAGTGTAGTTATAGTGCTTCTTATAGAAAGATAATACCATGCTAGAAGGATAATAGAGAGATTAATTACATCCCCAAAACATTTGGGTGCACGAGACACATTGAGACCGGAGTTCATTTTCCCATTAGTCAATCAATATTTTGGAGATTAAAACTTCTGTGTAAAAAATAGTATATTTTTAGGACGCCCCTCCCCTTCCAGTCACATCAATTGGGCCCAAGAGAAGCACTGAGACTGAAATATTTTTGCCATTGATCAACTAATGCATTAGAACTTTTATCTTTGTGTAAAAATTAGTGTAGTTAACAGTAGTGAGATAATACCATGCTGCTAGAAGGATAATAGGGAGACTAGTTAAATCACCAAAACAATTGGGTGCACGAGATGGATTGAGATTGGAGTTCTTTTTCCTATTAGTCAATCAATATTTTGGAGATTAGAACTTCTATATATGTGAAAAACAGTATAACTCTAGAACACGCCTGCCCCTCCCCATCCCAGGGGTGGTACTTGAAACAATACTATGTTAGAAAGATGATGAAGAGATTAATTTTCCACCCCAACATTTGGACACACAAGATGCACTAAGACCGAAATATTTTTCCCATTAATCAAGTAATGCATTAGAACTTTTATCTATGTTTAAAAATTAATGTAGTTATAGTGCTCCTTATAGAAAGATGATACCAAGCTAGAAGGATAATAGGGAGATTAAATACATTACCAAAACAATTGGGCGCACGAGACGTATCGAGGCTAGAGTTCCTTTTCTCATTAGTCAATCAATATTTTGGAGATTAGAACTTTTGTCCTTTGTGAAAAAAAAGGAGCGTATTTGTAGAGCTTCTTATAGAACTCAGTTCTACTTATTCATGTTGGCAGTATATCCATAACAATCACATCCATGAAAGTAAACCTGCAACAAGTTTTATTCTTATACATTGCCTCTGCCTCTCTGATTGGATGAGCAGAGAATATTTATATTTTATTTAGTTTTTCCTAAAGAAACAAATATTCCACAGCAGGGGGTGGGATACTGTCTTTGTGAGGTCATTTGATTACTGATTGTCATTGAGATTATCTTTTTTCTTTCTGATTTTTTTTTTCCTCTAACGATGTTATCTTCAGCAATGCAAAGAAGGTCAAGACCTCCATCCAGACCAAATCAAAGCAGTACTCCTAAATTCTGCCGGCTTTCATGGGATGGTTTAAGGATTCCTATACATTGAAGTGGAGAACTTTTACCGACAATCTGAGATGTTAAACTTCATCTGTGGATTGCCGATGTGGCAATGTGATCTTTCTTATGAGAAACAACCTTATGGAGAAAGAAAACTAGTTGAAGAACTTTGCTTGTGAAGTTTGCCAGTGTTCAGTTACATTTGCATTGATCAAGTTGCTGTTCTCTCTCTCTCTCTCTCTCTTAGTTGGACAAGTTTTCCTGAGGAACTGAAACTTGAACAATTTGGTGTCTATATCACCTTTTGAATGCTATGTTCATTATAGCTTTCTCATCCTTTTTATGACCATAGCTGTAGTGAAGTGATGGTGTGCAAAGACCATGATTTTAGATTTGGAAAAACATGAGATGTGTCTTGGTGTTCCATGCTTTTTGTACCTTAAAAGTGAAGATGACCAGCAGTACTAGGTGACCAAGGGACAAGTAATTCGATTCATTTCCTTCAGAATTTATGTTATACATTATTTTCTTTGCTTATTCAAATCATGGCCATTGAGTTATCCTATGCTGTCCTTTTTCTACAGTAGTGTTGAGAACATACGCTGCTTGAAGATAGAGAGTGTAATCATGTTGTGTTCTTTAGGAAAAGGTGAAAGAATGGTTCACTTTGTGCTCATCGCATGGCTGCACGCTTTTGCCAAGAGATTGGGCCGCTGTTTTTATAGACCTTGCTTTCCTCCTCCCGTACTTTGGGAACGATGTGGGAGAGAAACAATCCCATCAATACAACTAGCGACTACTCTTAAGTGACCAATTCTTCAGCTGTATAACCCAATAAACACAACTTCAGCCGGGTAAGAGCATGTTTGCCTGAGTTTTATGGAAAAAGTTATAGGTAGCTTTTATGTATAGATGACTTATTTTAAAACATGAATGAATAACGCATGAAAATTCATGTGGTTAATAAACTTGGCATCACGCAGATATTTTGACTTAGGGGCACAATCAAACTATGTAAAAATCGAATACTTTGTTCTTGATTTTTGAATGATTCATATTTGATACTGTTGACACCCAAAACTAAGCCCAATTGAAGCAAACCCAATTAAATGGCACAAACGATGGAGCTTAGAACAAGGTCCAACTCGAAAGGAAAGCCCAAACGAGATGACCCAAGAAAAAGTTGTGCTACAATAACTCATGATCGTTCAAACCTACTGGATGTCGCTCAACTGCACGAGACGCCCCAAACTTGAGCGAGCTTTACAACGATGTCGCCCAACTGCACGAGGCATCTCAGACTTGAACGAGTATTACAACCACTCACATTCAAAAACAACAGTTATCAAAACAGTTAAAGGAAACTTTATCACATCCTACCATTCAAAAATAGTGGTTGCAAATCATGGGGGAAGTGGGAAGTTTTATGGATAGAATACTTATCATGGAGAAAGTGGGCGATCGTGGAACTACCGGCGATTTTCAAGCAATTCCACGAAAGAAATCATCAACGAGTATAAAAGAAAGAAGAGAGCACAGAGATAAGGACCTAACAAATCACTCTCAAACAGAGAATATGTAATTTTATTTCCTTTACTTCTTTCATAGATTAATCTTAATTAACTTTATGTGCTTGCATCCCTTAGAGGCATTTGAACCTTGTGAATTGTAATCTTCGTAAATACACACCCCTCGTTGGGACTTTGTCTCGAGAGGTTGTTGTTCCTTACACAATCGTCTGATCCTTCTCTTTTAATTGTTAGTGTAATCTGCGCGAAACAGATACGAGAAAATGCAGATTTACATTTAAAAATATTTCTTCATTAATATTTTGCTCATCATTTTCTTCCATTTAATTTCGAATACTAATTTTATTAATATTTTGCTCATCACAATAAAATGCATATTTAAGTTTAAAAAATTTATAGTGCATTTGATACAAATAATCAATTCAAGTAACCGAAAGAAAAAATATATAACCAATATTCAATACTAATAAGTAATAATCAATCAAATAAACACAATTCGTTAAATATAAGTTAAATTGGATATAATTAGTCTAGACACGTTTTATATACATAAATAGGATAGAAAAAAAATGCAAATTTAGATTCTAATTAATAGAAAATTTGATTGGAAAGTGAAATTATGTAGTAGATGTAGTAATTTTCAGAGAAATTAAAGGCAAATTTTAAAAAAATTAGAAGGGTTAAGGTTTTGGTAAAAGGTGTAAAATATTCAAATTTTCATTTCTTCATTATTGTTTGTTGCTTGTAAAATCAGATTTTAATAAATTTTGAAAAAAGTTAAGGATTTCATGAAATATGTTATTAAAATTAATTGTTAATTGTTAATTTAAAATAGATACCAAATGGGATTTTATTATAGTCACGTGACCCTCGCCTGGTTCCGCTAGTGCATCCCTTTTATCAAGACCAACAATTAATTGTTGAATTTTGCTGTACAACCAGGGTTGAAAATAGGGTTAAAAACAGGGTTTTGAAATTGCTGAGTTGACAGACCAAAACCAATTTAAAACAACAATCAGAACAAAAGTAAACCAACATAACACGATCAAACAACACGACACATACCAAAACACCCTTTCTCCAACCCCTCCCTCTCTCCCGCCCCTGCAGCAGTCGTCGTTGCCGCCTTCGTCGACCGGAGCCGACGCTGACAAGAAAGAACCTCCTTCACAAACAAGACCCAATATCTTATTTACAGTTCTGTGAGAATAATTAGGACAGAACTTCGGTTTGCTTTGCCTCCCTTGTAGTACAATTTCTCTAACTTTTGGGTTTAAAATTCTTCAGACCCTCACTTGTGTCAGTGTGTGAAAGAAATAAGATCCAAGTTTCTAAGGAACTTCGTTTTAACTACTTTCCTCTCCTAAAGTTCTTGAAATTTTTATCGCATAGTCGATTTAAAAATGAGACAATTGGTTTTAAATTTAACTTTGAATGGCTGGTTTGGGGAATCAGCCAAAATGTATTCTTGAGTGAAGGCAATTATCGGTTTCAAGATCTGAGTCAAATTTATGATCTATCCTTATTGACATATAATACAAAATAGGCGTTTTGTCGGTGTCAGTTGCTCCGGTTGACGAAGGTTGCGGCAACGACTGCTGCAGCGACGAGAGAGAGGGAGGGGTAGGAGAAAGGGTGTTTTGGTTTGTGTCATATTATGTTGATTTATTTTTGTTTTGATTGTCTTTTTAAATTGGTTTTGGTCTGTTAACTCAGCAATTTCAAAATTCTGTTTTTAACCCTGTTTTTAATCCTGGTTGTGTAGCAAAATTCTTAATTGTTTAGTTTGCCTACCAAGAAGATAAATTGTGGTGTAACTACATGTACTTCTCTTCTCTTCGTTTCAATTTTTATTTTTGAATTTATTTTGAATTTTGTATTTTGAGTGTCCATTTTGATATTGCTGAAAACAAATTCTTTTTGTCATTTTCAAAAATAAAAAAAATGAAAACGTGTTTATTTTCTAATTTTGAAAAACTGATTATTCAATATATATATATATATATATATAATTCTTTTACTTATATAATAAAGCAAAAACTTGTTGTCATTGTGGTTAAGGCATTGAAATTTTGTACTGGTGACCCAGGTTCTAATCTCAGCCACCTGTCAATTTATTTGCAATTTTTTTTTTTTAAAATTCCTTTGTATTGAATTGCGGTGAATCAGAATCAAACTCGTGACATTTCTCCAATCTGTGACTCCCCCAATTAAGCTATCTCACTATTTAAAAACAAAAGTCATTTTCCATGTTTTTGAAGTTTTGGCTTGATTTCTATTGAAAACAGCCAAAACAACTTTTTGGTGTTTTCCGTTTTCTTTGTAAATTTTACATTCATTTTTTTAAAATTCGTTTATGAAAATGTTTTCGAAAATTAAAAACTGTGTAATTAAAATCTAAAAAAAAATATATAGTGAAACATGAAAAATTATTATTTTAAGAATGCGTGACTAAAAATAAATAGAGAAAAACAATTTCTGCACAAGCACTGTGTGTGATTTTGTTTCCTAAAGAAAACAAACACAACAGGCGGAAACTATATGCAAAATCCCTTCTTATCATTTCCCGTTAATGATATATTCAACATCTTTTTTAAGTATTAAGACTACACAGTGCTTCATAATTAAATATTATTTAACAACAATTACAAGTTTGTTTTATACTTATTAATCGATTATTTATTTAACATGATCAACTATCTTTAAAAAACCACCATCCTATTTGAAACAATGACCAAAACTAGTAACGATGTTACATCCCTGATAAAATAGAACCTCATTTGGTATACATGGGGGTTTTCACAGGACGGCTATAGGGTTAGACTCATGGTGGGGCCCACGCAAATTTTTTAAAAAAAACACATGGAGACCGTCCTCTTGTGAGAGGCCTGTAAAATCCCCGTGAAAATTCACATGTACAATGGGAATTATTCGATAAAATATGCACGACTACTGTTTAGACGCATAATTAATAAATAATTTGCTGAACAAATTGAAAGGGACATGATTCTTAACCCACTTAATCAATTTTCCTTTGATGGCAAACTCTACTAATTTAATGTCAAACAATCATTCACATGTATTCCATCGTTGTGGGTGGTCTCACTACAACTACAACTACAAACCAAATAATCAAACTACTATATAAACGTAACCCTTATTTGATTTTGATTATTTAAGAATTAATTTTCTTCAATACTCATTTTTTATCATACATTCTAAAAAATACTTATTTTTTTATTTTTTGTATTTATTTCTTATTTTTAATCACTTGTTAAAAAAAAACAAAAAAAAAAAAACATATTTTACTTAATGACTTCCTTAAACAAGCGTGTAGGTTGAGGGTTTAGATTGAAATAAATTAAAAATAGAAGACCAACATGAAATAAACCTCTAAGTCTGAGTGACCTCCCGTCTTCTCTCCTTACAATTTCCTCTCGTGCAGGAACAAACGTTGTCTTTTGAAGCCGAAAATGAGCGGGCCGCCATTTATGAAGAAACGAAAACTCGAAGTCAATGAAAACGAAGAAGATGAAAGTGAAAATGTGACGATAGATGAGCAGATTAGGAATGAACAAGAAGAAGCACTTGTGCTTCTCATTGAGCACCGAACCAAAGAAGTCGAGCACCTTCGCCAACGCGTCGCTTATTACAAATCTCAGGTTTCATAAAATTTCTTTCGGGTTTTTGTTCGTTTTATGGTATATTAGTTTCTGCACTATTTTTTTTTTGTTGTAGGTGTGGTGAGGAATTGTTATTTTATGGTGAATTCAATATGCTTATGAATTTCATGTAATGTATTAAAGGTTTAGTCTGCGGGATTCACTTGAGAAATAAATTTGATCATTGACCAAATTTGTGGTTTTCGCTCAATTTACCCCCAAAATACAAGTATCGAGAAGTTTCTTAGTGCTATTTTGCTACTTAGGGTATTTAATTGACATATCGTGATTGTGGTGGGATGTTTGGTTTATATTATGATCTTCAATAGTAAAGTATTCTCATTTTTTGAGTAATGAAGTTCTGGTGGAAAATGTGGGTGATATGGAACTTTGATTCTCAATTGGTTTCTGTGACAAGTGGAATTTTTTTGGAGTGTTTTTGAGTTAATGTTTTCTTTTTTATTTATTTATTTTTTTGGGTGGGGGGGGGGGGGGGTATCTTCTGGGATATTACATATTAGTTTCTAAATGATCAGTAGGGCTCAATTCTTTGAGATGTTACCTATGGACTGATGACATACTCTGATTTGTCGGCCTATAGCTGGCTAGGGGCACAAGTCTTACTGCACTGTCCTTGAGCACTGCATCTGATTATTGTATCCATTGAGATAGCTAAATCTTTAGGGATGACCTCTGCAGTGTCCAAGTCGTTCAGAAGAAAATGTCATTATGGGACGTTGGAATGCAATATCAATTACTAGTTGCTGATTGTGAACTTAATTGGTTTTTGAAGTTTGATCAATCCAGTTTATTTTAAAGGATCTTGACCTGGATTTGCCTACATGCTTATTTTCCTCGTCATATTAACTATATTAATTATGATGTATTGACCAGCTTCATTTTTATTAATCTCGTCATAGATGACAAGTTGCTTTTGCTAGTTACTAGCATTTGTTTGGGAGAGATTATTTTTTTAAATCATTTTCCCTCAAAATCATTGTTAACAACACTTTCTATGGGACCCACAATTCTTCCCTACTTTTTAAGTGCATAATCTCCATTTTTTCATTTTTTTATTTGAAGAAATCTCTCCCAAACATACCCTTAATCTTTATACCTTGATTATGGCCCTTGTGGATTGTACCTTGTCTCAGTTAGAAATAATAATTTTTTTACGTGTACTTAATACCATGCATTTCGGTGAACAGGATATTAGTTGCATCCATTTTACTGTTAAATGAATATGAAATTAATGCTTTGGTGTAAACTTTTCTTGTATCCTTGTGGGAAAATATGGATGAATGTTAATCTGTACTTGGTCCGCAGCTTGATGAAGCAGAAACGAGGTTGGAAGAGATTCAAATCAAATTGGCTCGTATTCGAGGGAGGGGTAACATAATGGCTTCGAAAACTTCCTTCGGGAATGGTTTGAAAGATGTAAAAGTTGAAGGAAGATCTGCAAGTCCTATTCAGGTCAGCGAAGGTTCTTCTAGCGATGAGTCTCAATCTATACCACATTTAGGCGAGGAGACCTTGAAGTTGCCTGGATATTATTCTAAAGTCACGCGAAAACCCGCTAATTCTTCCTATAAAAATGAAGATTCTTCTCAAAACCAAACCAAAAGTAAACCACAACTCTTCATTCCTTCTGTAGACAGACAAAAACCAGCTAGTCCTTACTATAAGAATGAAGATTCTTTACAAAACCAAAGTAAGTCTAAACCCAAACTTGTCATTCCTTTTGCAGATGTGCGAAAACCAGCTAGTCCTTCCTATAAAAATGAAGATTCTTCTCAAAAACCAAGTCTAAACCACAACTTGTCATTCCTGCTGTAGACACACTGCAATGTGCAAAGATGAAAGAATCTGGAAATGAAGTTCCTAGTGATTCTGGTGCTTGGTCCAATGCATCAATGCCCCTTCATGCCAATAGCATCGTAAAGTTTAAGGGGAACAAAGCTCGTGGAATATCGTCTGAGCAGCGTACTGTGGAAACTCTACCTGAAGGAACGAAAAGGAACCTTGGTACATATTTGTTAAATCCTTCTGCACTTTTAAATTACAAGTTCTTTGAGCTTTTGGTCTGTATTTGAGGATATTGTCAGTTATTTATGTGATTTGCTAGTCTGAAACGTAAAAGGTTTTCTCATATAGAAGTGCGATGCTATATCCCAACTAAGATGAATTATTCATAATTGTTTCTTGTAAAATACAGAGCAGAAAGAACACAAAGAATTGATTCCGTTGATAAGCAGCTGCTCATCACCTCGCACTATACGCATCCAGACAGGCCTGTTGATATCTAGTCAACACAAAAGGAAGTTAAGATGTCTTGTGCTGTGTCCTACAAATGATCAACTATTTGTGACCAGGTAATTTGTACCTTTTTAATTTTTTTATTTGATGTGAACCGTAAGTTGATAATACCACAACTATAAACTTCTGTTGAGCCTTTTTCGCATGCATCACTTACTTTTAAGCTTTCCTCTTTCTCTGTTTCTGATTTTGACGACAAATAGAACTTCTGTGATGTATGAGTTTACCTAGGGTTGCATGTGGTATATCTTTTGTGCCGTATGGTTCTCTAGATTGTAACTCTTCTTTCATGAATATGAATGCTTGTTTACAGTGCATTGGATGGACTGGTCAACTTATGGCAAGTTCAAGACAGAGGGTATGTTCTTATCTAAAGCAACCTCGAAACTAGAAGAAATTCCTTTCAAGTTACAAATAAATTTGATTTCGTACATTAAAAAAAAAAGAAAAAAGAAGATTGCAGATTCTAATGCCCCTTGGCATATGATAATATTGTACACTTTTTAATTGAAGTTTTTTGACTCGGATTGTACTCATTACATAAAAGTGCAGTTCAAGTGTCAATCTTCTAAGTACTACTGATTGTCAATCGTCCAAGAGGAGATGGCCAGAAGATATCGTTTGGCATCCACAGGGAAATAGCCTCTTCTCAGTTTATAGTGCAGATAATGAGGATTCTCAGATATCAATTTTGAATATTGATAATGAAAAAGAGGTATTGATAATAATACAGAATTGGTTTATTGATATGTGTCATGCCTTTTAGGTATGTATGGCATTTACAACATAATTTACAATATGTTCCAATATATAATGTCATGCCTCTTTATATACATAATCAGGGTAGCAATCTGAATCAATTTATAAACATCCACAGGAATTGAGCGTCACTTTTCTGAAAGAAAAGCCTCACACGAAAGGCATTATCAACAGCATCATGTTCATGCCCTGGGATGATACATGCTTTGTTACTGGAGGGAGCGACCATGCAGTAGTCCTGTGGGCCGAGAAAGATGGCGAGCATTCATGGAAACCTAAAGCATTGCATAGAAGTATTCATACCTCTGCTGTGATGGGGGTTGCTGGGATGCATCATAAGAAAGTTGTGATATCAGCTGGTGCGGATAAGCGGATTACTGGGTTTGATTTATTAGCTGAGAGAATAGATTACAAGAATCAAATAGATAGCAAATGCATGAGTGTTTTACCTAATCCACGTGATTTCAACCTCTTTATGGTACAGACAGGGTAAGTTTATCCTCAAAATCTTCTCATACCTCTTGGGTTAATATATCTATGATTTCTAGAATTTTGTTATAAGAAACAGAATCATGGGTTACACCTACTGGAGTATTCCAAAATCTTTAGTTGGCCCAAATGCATGTACGAAAGGCCGGAAAATAAATTCATTTGTCTTCTTATGAAAGTTATCTATTTGCATCTTTTAATTATACTTCTGCAAGTTAAACTTATGCCTATCGTCTATCGATTTAGAATTTTAAATCCATTGTTTGGGAGTAGAGTAAGACAGAAATTCGTGAAGTATTGCTTCATCAAATTGGAACTGGAGGAGGTTGATCAGAGTCCTTCCACCTTTTTAAGGAAAAAATGTACCTGACTGTAGTAATTTATTGTATGCAACGGTAAACATGTGACCCTGTGATAAACATTGGTATTTTGATGACTTGGATTAGAACTATTTATGAGACTTGAATAGGTCATAGGTGTATTGATGCATGAATTTTTTTTGAAAGAACATTAAAATGTTGTATTATTGACGAACCATGAAACATGAGCAATTAACCATTTTCTTCTGATGCAAATTAATTTTGTTCGAGTCCCCCTTAGTGACGTGGCTTAGATCCACATGTAGAGCTATAAATCCAAGAATTTCCTTCATTAGAATTGTCATTAGGGACTTACTTTTCTGATATGCAGTCCCATGTCATCTTGAAGTTTTTACCTTTGTTTCCTTTTTATCTTATTTCTTTATTTTTATACAATATCATATTGTTTCTTGTCATATTGTTCAGTTGGAAGAACTATTGTACTTGCTAGAATTTTTGAATTATACACATTTCAATTGCAATTATTGAGCTTAACAGCATTCCTTATTGCAGGACTCCAGAGCGTCAGCTTCGACTTTTTGATGTAAGAGAGAGGCAGACGGTGATCCACACATTTGGGTGGAAGCAAGAAAGTACTGAATCACAATCGGCCCTTATAAATCAGACTTGGTCACCCAATGGCCTATACATAACGTCTGGTTCAGCCGACCCTGTCATTCACATATTTGATATTAGATATAATGCTCACAAACCATCTCAGTCTATACGAGCTCATAATAAACGAGTCTTCAAAGCCGCATGGCACCATTCTCTCCCACTGCTGATCTCCACCTCTTCTGATTTGAACATCGGATTGCATAAAATTACGAGTTACTGAAGTGAAACTATTGCCCTACCTTATGTGCTCCTCATTCCCAATGTTTGGGAAGTTTTGCCTTAACGAGGAACCACAACCAGTATATTCAGGTAATGGAATCTACTTCTCGGGATGTTAATTGGGTTCGGGTGAGGGTGGGATGAACACGATGTGCTAGGTGATATAAGTTTAGAGGGGGTAGGGAGGGGTGATGTTTTGCTAGATGAGATGCACAACATTGGTGGTGAATCCTACTTGAATTTTTTGATTGTTTTTGCATTGTGATAGAAAATGCACCGTGAAAACTCCAATGCACGGCTCAATGTTGTCCTCGATGCCTTGTTCCTACTTACTATGTGCTATTTTCATTCTCAGTGTTTGTTAATTTGGGGACACCTTGGATAATCCACTAATCCTAGTGTAATTTGAGTTGAACATGATGAAACATTAGCATCAAGAACCTAGGAGTTGCAACTTGCAAAAACATCTTAGGCTAATGTATGCTATGGTGTAATTTCCAGCCCTTGTTGCACGTCAATATTGCCCCACTTTATAATTCTTCTCAAGTGGTTGACTTCTCCTTTGTGGTCGTTGACGGGACAATCTTTGATGTGTAAGTATTGTTCTATTGGATTATATTCAGTGGGATAATTAATAAAAACATTCTTTTTTCTTTAATCATCTTTTGACTAATATTTTATATTGGCTCTGGGGGACAATACAGACAGACTTTACCATATAGATCAATCATAAAAGTGAGTGGGGCATTGGATCCTTCACGATTGATATGTGCATGTAAATCCACATGATGGTCCAGCTCATTTTGGTTTAAGAAACATAAGTGGGATTACAATTTAATTATGAGTCTAATTAATCAATTCAAGCTTGTTAATTATCGTGTTTTTGGTTCTCGGTTCATCTCCGTCGCTGTAATTGGGATGGCAAGGAAACGAATAGGATTGGTTAGCTCTCCCCCGTCCCCTGCTCCGTCGAAGACTTCTAGGAAGGGGACAAGATAGGTATTAAAAAATCTCTATTTTTCGGGATCAAAGTGAGGCATAATGTCATTCCGAACGTAGAATATTTGTAATGCTCAATGAAAGTCACAAAAGTAGAGCGTAAGTTAAATGCATCCGACCGAATAATCATATGTGACATATCAGTCATGGCCAATGAGTTTATGATTGCATTATCCCTATGTTTTGGGCCTTTTCTCTGTAATTTTTCCTTGAAGTTTTGTCTGTCGATTTTACTATTTCCTTCATGTTCTAAGGTGTAATGGTATTTAAAGAAATCAAGTGTTGACTGTTGTTTTTGCCATAATGTGATAAAAGCCAAAAAAAAAAAAAGAAGAAGAAGAAGCACGAACTAGTGAAGTCCCTCCCATATAGGATTTTAACAACAAATATGAATCTAAAGGTTTCACATTATGCAATAATTAAATACCTACAGGCTACAAAATTTTCTACATCTGCTGTTCAGAATCAGAACTACTATCAATTCTTTAATCAATGAATTTTACATAAGCTAAACTCTATTCCAATACATTCTTCTACTATAAGAAATCTACCGAAGTATTTTTTTCATCATCTTTTTGACATGTTTGAGTGTGTCTCACTAATACAAAATTTCTGTGTCCGTCACTACAAATCAGTAATGTTTCTTAAAGCATTTCCACAACCTTTAATTAATATTTATTAAGGTAACTTTTTGTAAGGGTTTAGAGTTATAATTATTATGTGATTATGGACTATGGACGGACAAAATATTAGTTTAGTCAATCTAATAGTTTATTAATTTAGTCAATCTAATACTAAGCCCCTATTTGATTATAATTTTTTTTCAAAATTCATTTTTTTTCTATTCTTTTCACCACATTCTTCAATAAAATAATATTACACGCAATCTAAAACTTTTCCTTAATTTTTAACTACACATTCTCCATCAATCAACTATTCAAAATGCATTATTTCTCCAAAAATGTGAATCAAACGGGACCTTAATAAACTGTGAATTTCATGACTTATTATTTTATGTGTTTGGTTCTTTTAATAATCAAGGATCAAGTTTTCTATTGTAGTAGCACAATTTCTTAGTATTTGCCTTGCTCGTTTTCAAATAGATAAATAAACATTAATTACTTAAGGCCCGTCCCGTGTATTTTTTCATTTCGAATCATTTTATGAAAAACTGTAATTAATATTTTATTTAGCTCTGATAGAAATTATAATCTAAATTTTTATTAAAGTCAGAGTCAACAATTAATTTTAATCACATATTATATAAAATTCACAACTTTTTAATTATATATTTCATTAACTTTTAATGAAATTTTATTTTAATATCCATCGAACAATGGCTTAATCTCCACAAAAATCAATCAACCCTTATAGAATTCAAGTGTTGATAGTGTAGAATACAAATTACTATGAGCTAAACTTTTTTGGTTACGTATAGAGGGCAGGGCGGCTATTGGAATTCACCAAATAGACTAATAAGTATTTCTAAGCCCTAGTTTGATTCTCATTTTTTTCTCTTTTCTTTTCAATTACACATTTTTAATAAAATAATATTACACACAAATCTAAATTTTTTTTCTTAATTTTTAACTATACATTTTCATCAATTAACTATTCAAAATACATTATTTCTCCCAAAATGGGAATCAATAAAAAATTTGATCGTTGAAAGAGAAACAAATCTATTCTTTTAATTAATGTTGTACAATGAAAAACTATTAAAAATTTTGGTTAAATTGTTATTGTAATTTTGTGAATCTATGTTTTGCTTCTTGTTTTGAGCCCCATTTTGTTTCCATCAAAATACATTTTTTAACAGTTATTTAACCCAATTCAACCACACATTTTTCAATAAAATAATATTACACACAAATCCAAAAATTTTCTTTACTTTTTAACTACACATTTTTCATTAATATACTATTCAAAAATAATTTTCTTGACAAGAATGAAGCTCAAACAAGGGCTTAATTTGAACTGATGCCTTAGAAAAATGAAGCTCGCCATATTTCTATAAGGGCCACCATGACACATTATTGAACATTTTGACGGTTCCTTCAGTTGGAAATCGATTGTACAATTATATTAAAAGTTTCAGATTTAACTTGCTTTAGTTTAATTTTGAGGACCAATTCAATACTCTTACAATAGAGTGAGGACCAATGATACAATTTTCCCAACATTAAACACTTGATTAGTCTTTGTTTGGGCTTCATTTTAAGGAGGTGGCTAAGGGTACCACATGGTGGACAACTCCCCCGTAATAGAGGTGGGCCCACGTTTAAAAATAATCTCAAGCCCATCCTCTATTATGAAAGGGTTGTACACAATGCATCGTTTGGTACAAACAGTAAAATTCTTATTTTAATGAGATTTTGGGAAAAATATATTTTAAAATAATAATTTTCTGAGGAATGTGTGATTAAAAAAGAAAAAATTTCTTTGAATTTATCTGTAATATTATTTTATTAAAAAATATTTGATCGAAAAGAAGGTGAAAAAAAAAGTATTAAATTAAACTTAAAATTTATTTTCGTTCATAAAAGTCTAACGCGGCATTCGCCAATGGGAAGACAAGGGGCCACTTCTTCTACAATCTGATCCCTCTCTCTCCCTCTCTCTTCACGCGTTGCTTATGTACCCTCTCAGTATATATATGTAAATTTCTGTAAATTTCATTATTCAAGTACTTTTCTTACCATTTGCAAAGTAGAATAGACTATAAAAGGGGCGGCGCTGATGGGGAATTGCTGTTCCGACGTGGCCGACGCCCAGTCGGCCGTCGGAGGCACCGCATCAAATCACACCAGCTCAGCAGTCAACGCTCCGAACGAGGCCGTGGAGGCCTTCCTAAATTCTCGTGGTTATCAGGGCCTCTACTCTCAGATTGAGGTACTCTAATTCTTTACAAGATTTAAATGAATACAGCTTTTCCCTGTCTAATACCTCAACCTTTTAATTGGGAGTTAGTTGTGCAAATTAACCCGACCTAAGGGCCCTGATGAGTACAAGATTTAACTGAGTACACGTGTTCTTAAGCTTGTTAACAACTTCTATAGAAGTGTATGTGTTTGTGCATCTGCACAACTTTAAGTTAATGGAGTGTATGACATTATTATTATTATCTAAAATCGCTTTTTGAAGGAATGAAGTTAGAATCAGTTAGTAGTTGTGTACTCACAGTTTTTGTAATCGTGATTTTAGCAACTTGAATTGGAACATTTAAGTTAAGACCAATGCTTAGTTATTTTCGAACTTAGATTCTGCGACTCATATTCCACGTGCCAATCTGTCTACACAAGCAGTTTTCATAGTGAAAGTACGAGTTAACTGATGATTTTAGCTACTTAAATTCGGAACATTGTAGTTAAGATTTATGCTTAGTTAATTATTCAAACTCTGATTCTGTGTATAATATTCCATGTGCCAAGGGCAGGTATCGTGTGACAGTGGAAATCTTAGGAAATGGCAATAGATAGCTGAATCAAATGTCATTAGATAACTGACCTTTTTTAGAAAGATTTTTTTTATTGTAAATCTTTTTTGCAGCATGCCAAGAGATCTGAAAGAGAATTGCTAAAGCATTTTGCCCACTATGTCAATTGAGTATATTAGGAAATAAGTTGTTTTGAAGTGTATATGTTACTCGTTTAAAGTATGCAATCATGAGAGTTTAGTACTTAGCTGAGATTTTTTTTTTTTTTTTTTTTAAACTTATAGTTTTCTCACCATGTAGAAAACTTGTAATTGGTTGTATAAATGGCATAATAAATGGAAAAAGGTAAATTAAAGACCCCATTTACATCTTTTGATGTGGTCTGCCTTCCAAATATTGATCAGGGGACTCCAGTATGCTGTCTGCTTAAATATAACGGAAGAGGTATTTCTTATATTGTGATCTTGTCACATATAATACAGACCCTATATCCTTGCAGATTAAAAAATTAAACTGATATATCTGAAATAATCTTATGGCAAAAGGGTTATGTCTACTGTTAATACAGACCATGTTTGACTGCCTCCTGTGTAATCAAAGATTGGGTGAGTCTTCGGGTTACATGTGGGACATGACTCACTAGGCATGTTAATAAATTAGGATTAATTACTCTCGATACATCTGGTATTCTGGCATTCATAGTTTAAGATTTAGTAAAAATATTGGTTTTGCTCTGTTCAAGGTTTGATTTAATCTTGTGTAACATGCTATTATGTTCTGTGACAACCTGGAAACACCTGTGACATACCTCTAGAATACCATTCTGTTATCATTTGTAGTAAACGAATTTTGCTGTATTTGTATTTTTTTTATTCTCAGGTTTTTTAGGAAATAATATTGCATGGCGTGCTTTTTTGTTGTTGTCTGGTAGCAGCTAACTGGTCTAGTTGAAGGGTAATCTAACACAAATGAAAATATAAGACTTGTGATATCTAGTTGGAAACTAGGATAGGTCCACTAAAAGTGAGCATGGATGTAGTCTTTTGCAACTGAAAATGCATGATTCTCTGCTAGAAAACGCTGACATACCCTTACTTTTATCTTCGATATAGGTGAAGTATGTCACTTTAGTGTTGGGCTATGTAACCATTAGCCTTCATGTATGAATTTTCTTGATTTATTCTTTCGTTGATATTTTGGTTTGTCCTGCTCTTCAGTTTTACCTGAACTGATGTTCTATTTATTCAATCCAAGTCATAGCAAGTAGAAAGAAGTGCTCTATTCCAACTAAACTTTTATACCTGTGCTTCACTTTTTTGGCAATAACTTTTCTCAATAATGTGCAGCTGTCTCTATCTGCTTCAAATTTGCGTGACCGGGATGTGCTCTCGAAGGTCTGTTAATAAATTTACCAAAAAAGTTGTTTATACTATGCAATTCGCAAGTACTCATTCTTATCTTATATTTGTATCTTGAATTTTTATTTCCCAACCCCCTGGAGTTGGTAAGATAAGCAGTTTTGAGATTAATTCCTCTTCCTCTCTTTTGGCCCAATTGTCAAAAACTTGTTATTCCCTGTTCTTCTGAAGGTGTATTACTTCTGTTTTCAGCTAATCATATTGTTAATTTTCAATTATTTTGGTTTTTGTTAGTAAATCAACTAATAGCTTTTACTACCGTATACTTTGACAAATCATTTTAGTTTGAAGGCAAGCCCTTAATTAACTTTGATCATTTCCTATCCATCGCCAATAACATACTCTTTTCCTTGATAGATAAAACTAGGACGACATACATGATTGAAATATATGTTGCATGTCATTTCAAAACTATGTGATAAACAATCTTTTCCTTTTATTTGATGTTTTCCAGATCCAATTTCTTCAGTGGTTTGTTTACGTATCTCTCTTTTTAGTTATTTTTAGAATTCTTTATCATGTTTGATTAGAGGTGACTTGCCCTTAAGTTATTAGTACTAATAACTTATAAAGTCTTGTTCTCATTTCAGAGTGATCCTATGGCAGTTCTCTATGTTAAAGGAAGAGATGGTTCACTTCAAGAGCTTGGTCGCACTGAAGTAGTTTTAAATTCATTGAATCCTAAGTGGATCAGAAAATATACTCTTACTTATCAATTTGAGACGGTGCAGTATTTGGTGTGAGTATTGCCGCATTGATCTATTTTTGTATCTTGTGAATTTGTATTTTGTCAGGTTCATGCATCTTAACAAAATACCTACCATCACAGGTTTCGTATCTATGATGTTGACACACAGTTTCACAATACTGATGTGAAGGTATATTAAATATTATTCTTTCCAAGTTTTGCTACTAAGATATGGACTTCTTGAATACTTGTAGAACGGATCATTCTCTGGCTGTTACTAAATTTGTTGGGGCCCACACCGATTAAAAAATATTGCCAGTTTCTCACATCCTATATCCAATTTCTCCTTTGATGCATCAGTGGATACTAAATTGTTAACGGGAGGTTTAAATATTGGAAGTTATCAATATCTTGTCCTGAAATTTTATTAGAGTTGCATGATTCATAAACTAGCTTTTTTATTTATCTCAGAACCATGAGTTGTCAAATGGAATAATGAATTATGGCAACTTCAACTGTTCTATGCTTTGAATCAGCTTCTGCTGTCCTTGTATAAGCTCATTTACGGTTTTCCTTGAGTAGCTTCATTGAACTAAGTTATTGTATCAAATGAGTCTCTCTTTGATATTGTACTAGTAACAAGGCATCTTTTTCTTGTCATCTTGTTACAGATGTGTTTTTTAAACTTCTAGAAATGGGTTTAGCATTTGATACTCTTCCTGTTTTTACATATGCACCCGACTGTCATTAAAGTGCATCTATGATAAAACTACATTTTTTCAGTTCAAATAAAACATTTTCTCTTGTATAGGCACTTAAGCTGGAGGAGCAGCAGTTTCTTGGTGAGGCTACTTGTGCATTGTCACAGGTATGGTCACTTGCCATTTATACTAATGTGTTTGGCTTAAAGAAACAAGTAGCTACTATAACTGTTACTACCAAAAATGAATCATGAGGATATTATGTTATGTTCCACAACAAAGCTCCATGCTCTGTAATTTTTATTTTATGTATGTGTTGGTTACTTTTGATTGAAACTTTCAAGAAAATAGTGATTCTTGTGAACAATTGAGTTCTTGTAACATCTGGCCTTTTCATGATAGCATTTTTTTTATCACGAGTCTGTAAGTTGACTTTTTTGGCATATCTTTTCTCAATTCAGATGTGTTTTCAGCACTAGCAGGATAACTGCTACTGATCATACTGTTTTTGTACCCTCCTAAATCTTTACCATCCTTAGTTCATCCATTTTCCCCAGTTGAAAATGCAACACAATCTTAAATTATGCATACTTAAGAGTTAAGTTTCTTAATCTGTAAAACTTTCATTTTTTCTATATAGATTGTCACAAAATCAAACAGGTTTTTGACCTTGGATCTTGGACGTGGAGAAGCATTTTCCGCTTCATCCCATACACAAAAGTTTGGCCAACTCACTGTTTATGCTGAAGAAAGTGTACCATCAAAGACTACAGCAGAGCTGATATTAAGATGTTCAGATTTAGAATCGAAGGATTTGTTCTCAAAAAGTGTATAGACTCAAGAGTCTTTTCTTCTTCTTCTTCTTCTTCTTTCTTTTTGAACTAGAGAAAGTTGATTTAAAGCATATCATGTTATTTGTTTTATAGGACCCCTTTCTGGTGATATCTAAATTCACAGAGACCGGTATTGCTGTTCCAATCTGCAAAACTGAAGTCTTGAAAAATGATCACAGTCCGAAATGGAAACCAATTATCTTAAATATTCAACAAGTTGGAAGCAAGGTACATGAAGTTGGTCCTAAAATATGCATTTGCTGTAGAAATTTGGCTGTGCTTTGTTGTGGACAGTTTACTGACCTCACTCTCCCTGCTCCAACTCCACCCCCCCCCCCCCCCCCCCCCCCCCCCACCCCCCCAAAAAAAAAAAAAACGAAAAGGAATGGTGCCTCCTTTCATGACCCCTTTTCTGCATCTTTCCTGGAGCATATTGCATATGTAAAAAAAACTTTCTTTTACCTAGTTGGCTGGAAAGTTTGGAAATCTTTCAAGTCAGGACCCAAAAAAACTGGCAATGCTACATATTAACTATCAGTTGCTTGGACTTTACAATTTCCTTGCAGCATTAAATTTGGACGGATACTTTCTGTAAAACAATTGCAAAAGTGGATATTTTGTCTGGAATTTCTGTTTTCTTATATTTCCAATTGGTTTTTGATTTAATAATACTCTAATTAGTGCAGGACAGCCCAATAATCATCGAGTGTTTTGATTTCAATAGCAATGGAAAACATGATTTAATTGGGTAAATGCCATCTTTCTTTCATCTGTATGCACTACCTAGTTTATGGACTGAGATTCTGAGTTTGCCATTTCTGTATGATAACTTTCCAGAAAAGTTCAGAAATCGCTGGCAGACTTGGAGAAGCTACATTCTGTTGGCATGGGAGAAAATTTGTTCATCCCAGTGTCTGTTGGGCAGAATCATCAAAGCAAGGTAAAAACCTACTTTAGGAGTTGAATTTTGTAGCAAAATGTAACTCTGCTTGCCTTTTTTTGTTCTACTCAGGTATTAAAGAGTCAGTTGTTTGTGGATACATATTCAGAGAAGATCCAGTATACTTTCTTTGATTACTTGGCTGGAGGTTTTGAGCTTAATTTCATGGTGGCTATTGATTTCACTGGTATATTTTAGTTGCATTTCTGCTCCTTAGTATTATTTAACTTCGGTGTTGATTTTTAACATTTTTTAAGCAAGCAAAATCATATTCTCAACAATGTACAAAAAAATTAAGAGGCTTAGTAGGGCATATGGCAGTCATCTTTCTATGATTGTGTGTCATTTTCAAAACTTTGTATACTAAAGAAATTTGCATCATCAAAGGTCCCAGACCCAAAATCATGCAGCCGTACTGTTTACTTTTATCCCAAAAGTTGGGAGTAGTAGCATAAGGGTAATTGGATCATCAGGACTGAGCATGTTACCCATTTTTACACCCATAACTTGTTTCTCTTGTACTCTATGTTTGAATAGCTTCTGACTTATTGTTCACATTTCTTTTTCAGCTTCAAATGGTAATCCCCGCTTACCTGATTCGTTGCACTATATCGATCCTTCAGGACGGCCAAATGCATATCAGAGAGTAAAGACATTCTTTCTTTAATGAAGATTTCATAATTTTTGGGGTAAAAAATATATTACTAAATTTGTCTCTCACAATTCAGGCAATTTTGGAGGTTGGAGGAGTATTGCAGTTTTATGATTCAGATAAAAAATTTCGTGCTTGGGGTTTTGGAGCACGACCAATTGATGGACCAGTATCACATTGTTTTAACTTAAATGGAAGCAGTAATTACTGTGAGGTGAACCTGCCATGAACGAAAAAAGTACCGGTGTTGAAAATTCAAGTTTCTCTCTTCTGCATGATCACTATACTAAGCATTATTTTTCACTAATTCCAGGTTGATGGAATCCAGGGAATTATGACGGCATACGCAAGTGCCCTTTCTAATGTTTCGCTTGCAGGACCTACATTATTTGGACCAGTGATTACCAATGCTGCATTTATTGCCAGTCAATCTGTAGCCAATAATGAATGGAAATACTTTATTTTGTTGATAATTACGGTATGCTTTACAGGCAAATAATGTTGGAAATTCTACTTTTTAATGCATCAATTTTTTCTTGAATCTTTTCTGAACCAAATGCAGATTAGTATATTTCAATTCATGCAATATTGTCTGTTATTAAATGCATTTTGTCAAAGAATCTGACTATCACTAGCAATTATTTGTACCATGTTGGTGTCACTATTGTCTGATTTCACATATCAATTGTTATCATTCCTTGCATTTTTAACAATATTTGCCATATTCAAATGATTTTAGGATGGAGTGATAACAGATCTCCAGGAAACAAAGGATGCCCTTGTTAGTGCATCTGATCTGCCACTGTCAATACTTATTATTGGGGTTGGAGGAGCTGACTTCAAAGAAATGGAGGTTTAGCCTTCTCTGTTCTTTCTAAAACGGTTTCTGATTGTCTTAAGTACTTCCTCAGAGAACCTCAGCTTTATTTTCCGACATGTAATTTCAGTTTCTATCCATGCTGTGCTTTTCTTCCAGATTTTAGATGCAGATAAGGGAGAGCGACTGGAAAGTTCAACTGGACGTGTTGCATCACGTGACATAGTTCAGTTTGTCCCATTCCGAGACGTACACAGTAAGCCACAAATTTTATTAGACCAAGAGCATGTTTGCTAAGCTTAAAAAGTTTACTTACAAGTAAATAAGTTTTAAAAAATAATTTTTTCTTTTTCACTTGAAAGTGAACAAAAAGAAAGTTATCCAAAAATGAAAAATGCATGGATACAAAAAAAAATTACTTAAAAGTAACTTTACCTTTTTTTTTTATGCTTAGCCAAACATGCTGACACCACCCCTCTCTCAAGTATCTGATATTGTCTGAAAATGATTTGCATTACTTTGCAGGTGGAGATTTCTCTGTCGTTCGATCACTATTAGCAGAACTGCCTTCCCAATTTTTAGCATACATGAGAGCCAGAGGTATATCTCCAAATAAGTAATAAATATTGGAACTGTACATAAACAAATTATTTCTCCTGTTATTTTTGGCGCCAATTAATTACCTCTGGAGCACCAGCACCAACAAATTTAGTTCCTGGCGATGTCTTTTTCGCCTTGCCGGGATGAACATGCTCGTATTTTGTTCATAAATCATAACAATTTTCTGTGTTCATTATCTTTGGAAAGGATTGTAAAAGTGTTACCTGTTCATAAGAAATCCTATAAATTCTCAAGCTGTTGATTTTGAAACCTCACAGGTGATTTATAATTAACTCTCTGACTTGACTAAGTGTGCCTGCCAGCATTATTGTATTGTTATGTCTTGGCCCGAATATTTTTTGCGAAAAATAGATACATTCAAGAACCAAGAATCATTTGGAATTTTGTCAGTTCTCGGTTTCGATTCCTAACTTTTTTTTTTTTTTTTAACTGGATTCTAAGAGAAGCGGATTTATTCCGAGTCATGCTATAGTGCCCGTTTACTTGACCGCAAGTATTACAACATAGGCACATTGGGAGAAAAAATATTATTTTATTTTCGTAGGACATACATCCATGTGAGGGTGTGATCAAGCAAGTGATCATCCAAGTGGATTGTTTAACATTTTTCATTTATTCTATACTCGATAAGTGCCAATACGTAATGGGTGGTTGATACCATTTTCTATCAGTAAATGTGCCCTTTCTTATTTCTTATTAGAAGGTTCTATTTGTCAAAATTTTCCCTTATTTCTTCTTGTCTTTCTTTTTGAATTTTTCTAATCTGGAGATAAAATATTTTGGAACCGAATTGGAACTTTGGGTTACGGTTAGGTTCCATTTTGGAAGGTTCGATCCGACTAAAATATTCACCCTAAATTAAACCTATATCTACTTGGGTGAAACAAAGGAATGCATCGCTTGTTTGGTTGGTAAGAAATAGTTGTGGGGAACATGTTTGTTTAAGCTTAAAAAGTTGATTCTAAGTCCCCGTTTGATATTATTTGTAAACTTTTTTTTCTACTCATTTTTAAATACATATTCACACAATAAAATATTTGGATCTTGCTATAGGTATACTTTGAATTACCCTTTGGATTATTCGATCTCACCACCTCACTTACATGGGATCGGGTTCCGCACATTTATTGGAGGTGGGACCCGACCCATGTGAGGGCGGAGGTGGGATCGGGTAATCCAAAGTGTACAAATGACTTAACCCAAAATATTTTGCACGAAAATTATAAATCTTTCCTTATTTTTTAATCTCATATTCTTCTAAAAATCATTATTGAAAATATTGTTTTTCCTAAATAATAGGCATGGAGCTATATAAGTTTTTGTAAGTAATAAGTAAACATTGGAATAAATACATTTTCATTGGCTGAAGTGATAAATAAGTAAATTACTTAATATGAAAGAATCTGTACACATCACGATTGAAATTAATAAATGTGTATTTTTACTTCTTGGTGAGAAAAAAGTAATATCTTGTTTCTTTTTAAAAATTTACTTCAAAATGATATTTATTTTACTTCTAAACTCAGCATTAATTAAGGTAAATATGAAATAAAAAAATTATTTATTTGTATTGACGCTTTCTAAGTAAAGTAAGAAAATATTTTCTTCACTACTTTTTCCTTGGAAATTTTTTATTGCAATCTGAAATTCAAATAACGTAAAGCCTACGTAAAGACTCTATAATGTAGATTAAAAATCAAATATTTTTAGTAAATTTTAATGTAGATTAATTATTAATTTTGATTTGAAATTTTAATGTAAGGAGAAATTCTGTATAACCTTAAAAAGGCTGTCTGAAGACTGAAAGTCAAAGTCATTGTTGCTTGAACGGAGAAAAGGCCAAGGAAAAATTTGTCTCTACTGCGAAGTCAGGCTTGCAGAAAAAGTTAATTTGACTGTCATCCCTTCCCTTTATTCTCTTTCTTGCATATTTTGCAAAAGGTTGACTTGACAAAAAAAAAAAAAAAAAAAATTTAAAATTTAAAAAAATCGATAAATTCGAAGGAATACAAAGTTTTAAAAGGCACCAAGTGTGGTAAGGTCGAAATAGAGTTGATCATGCTCTCACGGTACATCTTCAAGTGGTAAAAGGGGAAGGTGGAGAAATTCAACTTTACTTGAGGCTGCTGCGTCAAGAATTTGAATCTTGAAATATGGATTTGGCTCTTGGGTAAGTGCAAGTGTACAAGCAGTCTTCCACCTTGTACCTTTGGAGGTATAACCTGCGATTTACCTCCTTCACCAAGGTTCAGGGCAAGACAGGACAGGTGGGGGTGCCAATAATAGGGAGTAATAAAAAAAAAAAAAAAAAAGAGTTGATCACTTTTTTCATGCATTTCTCATATGCCTCTCGCCTTCCTCTAGCCGGGACCTCATTTTTTCCACCATTTAAAGTATTGCGTTGATTTATTTAAAAAAAAATATTTGAAGGGGGCAAATTTTTAGTTGTGAAGGTGAAAATAAGGAATCTTGAAATCATAGGCATATAAATGTTGAAATTAATCATAAGCATAGTGTTTGATAACCATGAAAAATGATGGAAAAAGAAAATGTTTGGTATTAAATTACATAAATTTTTCATGGAATTCATTTTCACCCCTTTTTTAAGTACAACCATTTAAAGTACATTTTTCACCTTGTATTTTTTCATGGATTTGGTGGAAAAATATTTTTCATCTTTTTATTTTATTTTTAATTTTTTTTAATTTTTGGCAATGGGAACATATTCTAAATCTAATGGTAAAAAAATTTATCCATTTAATTGACAATTTGCATGAAAAATAAAGCCAAACGAACACAAAAAAATTTCAAAATTTTTTTTAAAATTTTTTTTTACTTTTTACAATCCAAACAAATTTTAATAAAGATTGTAAAAAAATTTATCCCAAAAAGTAACAATTTGCATGAAAAACAAAGCCAAACGAATTAGGTGAAAAATTATACCGATCAAACACCATTAATTACAATTCCCTCTAAAACAAATTCTAAACAATTTACTTCCATGTCATTCATTTTCTTTCCACCCATTATCCACATTTACAATCAAACGGACCCTTATATATCAAATGTTATTTGTCTATGTTAGAATTTATGTCCATAGAATGACTCCAAGATACTAGCGTACAACAATTGTCGTACTAGTGTATTCATACGGAACATTATTTTGTAAAAGACAACTTTTGTTCTCGTATTTACTGAAAAATGATTATTATATTCAATACATAACTTTTAAACCATTTTTAATTTTTTAAAATTATATATAATCAAACACCAGTACCATCCAGTAGCAAATTGAAAATTGACCACAATGCTAAAATATTAAAATTGTTTCGATTTTAAGAGGAATGAAAAAAATTGAAATAATTGCTCGAAATCTATTACTTAATACTGCATATTTTTAAAGATTAGTTTTTTTCTATATATTTGTACCACAATTTTTTTCCCCTCTTGAAAACATGATTTCATTCTATTTTCAAATATTTTTCTGCAATGGCTCTGCCTTTGCCATTGATTTTATTTTACCTTAAAATAGTTTCGATTTAACATTTGTTACTTTACAATGTACTTTGGTTTCACATGAGAGAAATGGCTGCGCAACAATTACAATTTAAATTATAGAACAATTTTTATTCTTCTTAATTTCTATAATTTCCTTTTTCTCTGATATTATTGACATTTTGTTGGGAAGATACTAATTAAACCTTTGTTTGGGAGGAATTCATAAATGATTTGATTATAAGTAGACTGAAATGAATAGTAGATATTACTTGTGGATCCATTAAAATGTATGATTGACCCTTTATAAATTTGAGGCTAAATTCACCGAACAATTAAAATACTTCCTAGATTTCTGTCTCTAGATAGTTGTATTTTTCAAAACAAAAAAGAGGGTTTTTCCCTTGATTTAATTTTTCATTCTAAAGTTTTTTTTTTCTTGTCACGATTTCTTTGTTTTTGAGCTGACTTCTCGTGATTTTTCCTATGCGATAATAACTGAACAAGGCAAACCACTTTGATTGAAAAAATCAAAAGATACTCCAAATTTCAAATGAATTAAGCCCTATACAGTAAGCATGGTCCAATTCAAATTGATATAACTCGTTAAAAGAAGTCGAGAACCACTTGGTTCATTCTCTAACACCAAAACCAAATGATTCACTTAGAACCATTCAGTTCACTCCAATTTTCAATTTTATTTATTTCTTTAATTTTCTTATAACTATCGACTCGATTCTTTAATCTTTGATCCCTTGCATTTTAGGTTAATAATGCTCAAACATTTTTAATATGTTGGTCTTTTTCTTGTTTCCAATAAAAATAAAATCTCAACTACAAAAATTAAAAATGGTCTTAATTTATAAGCCGTGTGTTTGTTTGTCCCCTAATAATTATCAAGGTGGTAACGCCCCCAGGGCACATCTCCAAGTGGTAAAGGGGGAATGTGGAGAAATTCAGCTTTGCTTGAGGCTGCCGCGTCAAGAGTTCGAATCCTGAAATATGGATTTGACTTTTGGATAAGTGTAAGTGTACAAGCAGTTTTCCACCCTATACCCTTAGAGGCATAACCTGCGATTTACCTCCTTCACCAAAATCCAGGGTAGGACAGGTGGGATGGCCAGTAATGGGGCGTAATCCAAAAAAAATTATCAAGGTGGTTACATAATTTCCACCATAATTTTCAGTTGTTCCGTAACTTTTTATAATTTTTAATTGCGCTAAAGGTTTTCAATATTTATCTATTCTCACATTAATGTCTAATTTTTTATCGTCCCATCATCAATTATCATTAATTAGCACATCATCCGAACACTAACGATTTTTGTCCGAACAATTTATTAGGAGGGCGTAAAATAACATAATGGCCTCTCATATGTTCAAATAAGCAAAAAAATAATAAATACAAAGTTTGATAAAATATTTACTCTCTTATTTCCAAGCGTGGTATTAGAATATTTGGATAGAAACCAACGGCAAGATCAAATGTGCTAATTACTAGAAGAGAGGGTAAGAACATGATAATAAATAAATATTGAAGACTAATTTAAACGTAAATAAAAAGTGGAGCAATAAAATAAAATTGTTGAGACAATATAAGCCCAATCATCAATTAAGAAATAACACGAGTCATAGGTTTGCAAAAGTATACGATCAAATATTCCTAATTTCCACAGATACTTCAGCTGTTTTAGCAAACCCTTGAAATTCCTTCTTCATTTCCATCCTTATTAAAGCTTACTCACATCTTGTATATCTTGTAGAAAACTCTAAAATCTCCTTCTCCAGCCAGTAATTTATACGTACTCTCTTTGAAGTACTTCACTGTCATAATTAAAGGGCAAAACAGTGGATCTAAGGCATGGGAAGAGGCCCCTTCCGTTCGATGAATCGGAGGAAAAGGAGGAAATAGAACTGTACCCTATCTACTCTGCTAGATCACAACGCGAAACGTCGGCTATGGTTTCTGCCCTCTCTCATGTTATTGCTAACTCAGACAGTAATCCTGCAGTTCCTGCAGTATATGGAAATCTTCCATTACCTCTGCCTGAATTTTCGAGTGGACAAGAGCAAAACCAACCTCAACCAGTAGTTCAACAGGAAGGTATAAAAAGTACATGTATATATTTTTCTATTTGGACTGTGTGAAGCCTAATTATAAATTTATAATGATCGCAAATCCTTTCGAGCAGGAATCGACCTAACATCTTTCTATATATATGGGATTCTTAGGGGGATTTTTTTTTTTTTTTTTTTTGAGAGACAGACTGAGATGCAAGAGATTACCATCTTAATCATCTTCTTCATAGTAAAAACTTGCAGCAACATGACTGTAGCTCTTTGACTGCGAACCACTATAAGTCTGTGTGTTTGGTTATATGCTTTTCTGATCTCGTTTTGCTTAATATTTCTATCCTAATTACAATCGGGGTTTAATCCCTAACATTGTATGGATATAAGGATATCTACAGTTGAACTTTGCAGCAAATGAATTTTTGACCTAATTTTTTCCTGACCAAACATGATATAAAGGGAGACCAAACCTGCAGAGGAGAAGACAGTATAGAGGAGTACGGCATCGGCCTTGGGGTAAGTGGGCGGCCGAAATCCGGGATCCAAAGAAGGCTGCAAGAGTCTGGCTTGGAACATTTGACAATGCTGAGGCCGCGGCTCAAGCTTATGATGAAGCAGCACTAAGATTTAAAGGAAGCAAAGCTAAGCTCAATTTTCCTGAAAGAGTGCAAGGAAAGACTGAGTCTGGTTACTTAACAACACGTCAAGATTTACGAATTGTTTCTGAGTCAACTACTACAATCCCTCGGCCGGTCTCTCAAGAAAGTTGTATCAATGTTCAGAACTATGCTGAATTTCTCCATAGAGGAGTTAATAATAATAATTTGAACTATGGTGCCTCTGGGTTTTATTATCGTGGTTATGGTGGAACATTTGTTTCACAATCTTCATCAAATACAACAATGATATCTCCAGTATTGCCAACTCAACAACAAAACCAGTCATTCAAGAAGATAGACTTTACCTGCTCTTATAAGAGGGATCAGATGAAGATTCATGATCAGACGAAAAATTCTTGTTTGTTGTAAGTTTTCCTTTTAAAGTTTGACGTTTAAGCTTGCAATTTTTTCTCTTCTAAATTAAAAGTTTTCAAGTACTTGTTGGGTTTTTGATACCCAATAATTCGGGCGATGATGTAAAACCGATGTTGGATAAATTATATGGACACCTTAGTAATAGCTCGACCCGGAAACAACTTGAGGGCAACTAGAAGCAACTTAATTAAGTTAATGTTGCTCGTGGCCCAACACTTTTGGACGGCCCAAGTTTTGGCTTCCATTGGGGTGATATATTAGTTATTGGTTGTTAGCCCATTCTTGGCCCAACTTGAAATAACCTAATTGACATATATATATATATCCATTCCATTGCTTAAGCCGAGTCATTGGTTTTTGTGAGAAAGAGAGAAGCACGTGAGATTTTGGTGGCTTTGCTTCTTCTTCTTCGAGATTCAAACTACTACTCTTTTTCTCTTCCTTTGTGGCTTGCAAACCAATCACCAAGAGTCTCCTTTGTGGGGTAAAAACGTGTGGCAACCAAGTGTTAAGTTGTGGGTCGAGCAATTCTCGGTTGGTGTCCTTTTGAAGGTGAAAATTGAGCTCGAATCCTTATTTTGGAGAAGAATTTCTCTACAATTGTTGGGTATACGACCAAAGTCCCACATCGGATAAAAATGGGGAGGATCATGGGTTTATAAGTGTGAAAATATATCTCCATTGGTATGAGGCCTTTTGGGTAAGTCCAAAAGCAAATCCATGAGGGCCTAGGCCCAAAGTGGACAATATCATACCAATGTGGAGATATGTGTGGGTCCATACTTATAACAAGCGGAATATGTGGTGTTACATAATCCTAACAGTGGTATCAGAGCCAAGTCCCAAAATTGGCCATGTGGATGAATCCTTGGAATGCCGAACGAAGGTGGTGCCTCGGTTAGCTCGCGATGGGATCCGTTGATGAGCTCTATGGACAGACGGTGTGCTCCGGATGCTTCACGTAAGGCGTGTGCCCGAATGCGGTGGAGAGGAGTTGATCTGGATAGAGCAAGCTCTTGGTGAGGAAGATGGACGGATAAATGATCGTTTGAGGGGAGGCTCGGTGGTCCTTTGTTCGAGGGGAGGATTGTTGGGTATACGACCAAAGTCCCACATCGGATAAAAATGGGGAGGATCATGGGTTTATAAGTGTGAAAATATATCTCCATTGGTATGAGGCCTTTTGAGTAAGTCCAAAAGCAAATCCATGAGGGCCTAGGCCCAAAGTGGACAATATCATACCAATGTGGAGATATGTGTGGGTCCATACTTATAACAAACGGAATGTGTGGTGTTACATAATCCTAACAGTACTCAACAGAAAACACGGGGACATATCTCATCACCTAAGTTTGTTTGTGATCTATATAATTGGAAGTACTATTTTAAGTTCCATCCTCTTATTGGACAATCAGTAGCACTGATAGCTACAATTTTATTTGATTTTTCAGTTAGGTATGTCATCATTCGCCTTTAGAAGTTCTCTAAATTCATAGATTGAAAGCAATTAACAATGAACTTGCATATCTTTAGAACATTTGATTCTGCAAGGAAGGAGTAATGAGAAGCTTTTTAGTCAAATACTTCATCACAGACTAGGTAGGATTATAAATGTAAACAACTTTGCTACACGAACATGCTGGGTGACCGCATGTGAGTGTGCGAGAAAATATTATTTTATTCACATGGGACCCGTGCACTCACATGCGGTAATCCATACGGTCACCCGCGATGGTCAAATAGCATTTTTCAAATGTAAAAGTATCTACAACAAGGGCTAGTACATATTTGGCTTAGCTTGGCTTCTTTACGAAAAGTCATATTGCTGAAAGGAGTAAAATTTTGACTTCTTTTTAAATATTTAAGCTAGGCCAAACTTGCTTGATTATTTTATAATACTACTACTATTTTTTTTCCTAAAATTAACAACTCTTTCCTAGTATATAGTGATTTGCTTTTAAAATGTGGCATTTAATAAATAAAGGCTTTCTTCCAACACATCTCCAAAATATGTATGCGAGTGCTATACCATTTTAATGAAAGATGTAGAGAATTTCATTGATTACCAGTATATCTTCATGGAATAATGTTATTCATAGTGAAGACTATCGATAATCGTCCTACGTGATATACACATGATAATTTGTTATTTGATTGACGAGACAATAAAAAATATCCTATTAATGCATTAAATCACAAATTATCACGTGTATGTTACGTAGGATGACTATTGATAGTCTTCACTATGAATAGCATTACTCAGTTTCACTATTTCTCATCAGTATAGAGAGGCAAATAGAGCAACATACCTTTTAGCTCGACAAGGAATGAATGGCCTCACGATGAGGTACAAGCACCTAGATTGAATACCTAATTTGTTAAAAGGTATTATTCATATGGATAAGCATGATTTTCCCAACATTAGGCAATAGTTGTGAGGTTGATGTGTCAGCTTTAATTGCTTGATTAGTATCGTTATGATTATTTGATTCTTATGTTTGTTTTGTTGGATTTGTTTCCACGGTATTCCTCTACAATAAGTAAGGGGTGATTGAATAAAGTTTTGCTTTCCCAAAAAAAGAAAAAATTTCTTATTCTATGAAAAGAAAGGTTTATGAATTTTTGCATATAAATGGAGGAATGACCAAGTGTACAAGATTCAATTTTTATTAATTCGCATGACATGTTCGCAATTTTTTGGATTTTAAGCATATATCGAAAATATTTGCAAAAAAAAAGGTCTCGTGAAATATTATACATTGATAATTTGTGTAAATCTTTAATCAAGAGACCATGGCTCTAGAAATTTTACAACTACTTGAACAATATATCTTAATCGTTGTTATATTTCATGAACACACTTTTGAATGCGGCACCTTTGTTTTAATTAAAACATTGATTTGTTTTGAATAGGACAAATGTTACAATATTTTATATATATGTACATATTATTCAAAAGATAATCAATAAAAAATCAGAGTTGAAGAATGTGATAACTATTGCCCTACAGATGAAGGGGTAGGAGCACTCAACACTTGAGAAATGAACAGATTATGTTCTCTAGTTTTTGTCAAAACCAGAGGAAGAAGTTTCGGACAATATACTAGGATGAAGCAAAGTATCATACTTATCTGCTTAATTTGCCAATAAATTTAGAGAACAAGAAAGATAAAAGATGAAATACCAAAGTTGAGTGAGATGGAAATCCCTAACTTGAGTTGAAAGCTATTTCAGATGCCCGTTTTGCATTTCCCAAGTTCGACAAATTGCACTCAAAATTCTAGAAGACGTATCAGTATCCACATGTACCAGCAAGGTTGCATGTCGTTTCCTCTCTCTCTCTCTCTCTCTCTCTCTCTCTCTCTCTCTGTATCTTTATATATATATATATATAACAAGTGTGAAAACATAACGAAGTAAAGAAAGTCGCATGGTCATCGAATTCGGCTTTGGTTGGAAGATACACTTAACTCCAAATCGAAAAAATATGCTTTTTCGTCAGCTTCTCCATTTCCTTAGTTTACTATTCAGTGTTTGACTTGACTAAGTAAACCGTGGGGTTGGGTCATCTGCACGAATTCAAATTCTTTCCATCAATTTTTGGTTTTATTATTCAAGTAACTTTCATGTGAACAATTTTGTCTGTGATGAGACGTGGAGTTTACCAAGTATTAGAATGAGAAGTCTAAAGATCTGAAACTGGAAGCAATAAGATAAATGGAGAAGACATTTTAGACTCAAATTAAAGAGAGTATCTTTCGATGCTGATATTTATACGGTGGACAATTTGATGTATTAGTAGATAGATTCATAATTGGTTGATTTAAGTACAATGTAAGAAATATATTATTCGTCCTAGTTGTACTCTTTGTCATCATACATTGATTGTAATAACTTTTTGGCTCCTGATCACATTCGAATTCGCTACTTGAAATTTTGCAAATACGTGAGCATCTTTGTTTGCTTTAAAACGTGTTTTTTTTACTACTGCTCTTAAGTGGGGCTAAATGTGAATTAATTCAGGTTGAGAATAGAAGAGAGGAAAGGAAAAGAAAAGAATATTAAATGTTTGACTGTGCTCTCACGAAAAATAGCACTTTTAAAAACATTTTATTCCTTAGCAGGAATATATGTAGTCATGAAAAAGAAAGAGGGATTAAGTATAATAGAATTGACTAGATGTTAGAGTTATGAAAATGCTTCTTTCTTATCGAGAGCTAACTATCGAGACTTTGGACTATTCAAATGAGAATAAACCACAATAAAAGGAAAAATGATACTTGCTATTGTAAGGAGATCTAGAAAGCTGAATACTTTAGAAGTCGTTCTTTTGTTTTCTTCCTTCAATTTGTATTCGTTTGTTTAAAGTCTAACTCTACTATTCCTTTGAAACATTTTGATTATCAAGAAAACGTGTTAATTCAAACTTTGAGCAATCCATTAATTAACTAAGTAGTTTTACATATGGTTGACAAAAGGGGGCTGCCCAAATGAGGTGACAGCCCCCTTTTGTAATCCATCTTGGTACCAGTAGATTTATCCTTATATCTTAGAATAATGCTATGTATCTCCACTGGGGTTGTAACCCCAATTTAAGTGGCGTTAGATGATAGGCTAAATGAAAAGTAAAATTAAATGACTTATTTAATTTCATCAATCATTTAACGCCACATTAATGTCACCTAGACTGGGGTTGTAACTCCGATGGGGCTAAATAACATTACTCTATATCTTATTTATAGCTATCATTATATTTTGACATGCAAGAATGAAGAATGAATGGTGGTTTCAAGCAATATAATATTTTGCTTTACGATGGGAACATACATTGAATCTATACTTGCTTTTAGTATTTATTGGATTTTTGGTGGAAACAAAATAGGTAGGACATAAGGACAAAGACCAACCCGGGGGGGGGGGGGGGGGGGGGGGGGGGCGTGTGAAGGAGCGGACCAAAAAAAAAAATTGTACCGGATTGATATATAGAATAAAAAAGATTCCATGTAAAAATCTAAATGGGCCTAGCCCGGGTCCCCCTCCCTCAATCCCTAGACTCTGGTGATTGTCAACAAGTTGAATCGTCATGACACGTTAATATGTGTAACAAATGTTAAAAATAGTCTTACTAGTCACAGAATAATAATGTTATCCATCAACAATGATGCTTAACATCAAATCAAGTTACAATGAAAATCATATTTTGTAATGTGATCATCAATAAATGTGGGCTCTACCACTGGTAGATAGCTGTCCTTGCTAACTTTAAACTTCAATATTCTGGCAATGGTGAAAGAGCTCAATCGATCGCCTGAACCAAATTATTAGTATAGATGCGAGTGTCCACATACAACTTGTCAACGTGAATGTCAAATATTAAGCGTGAATGCATTATTACTTGCGCCATTTCAGCACCTCTTAGGCCGACTTTCTATTGCAATGCCGTCGGTGTCAAACTTTTCGGCAAATTATAGAACATGACGGGGTCAATACAAAAATATCGTTGCCGCGCCACTTGATAATAATGGGAAAATGTGGGGACCAATAAACTAGAATGCTAGCTGATTTTTAAAATAGATAGAACTTTTAACTATTTTTTTTTTCAATTAAAAAAATTGTATTTTCTAAGCGTAGACATTGGAAATCGTTAGAAATTTTCTTGTCAACTGCACAAACGATGTCACATCACTTTAATTAGATTTTCATTTAGTGCCTTGTATTGCCTTGAGCAATGTGGTCAGCTCAGGATTATGTCACTCAACAAAAATGACTTTTCACACATGTGAAATGCAACATAGGTTAATTAAATGTTTTTAAAAGGGTCAATCGCAACATTTTAATACGTGAATGTTGTCATTATTTAACATAATTGAGATTTGACAATATTTTTTAAGTGAATATTGTTAATATCGCATTTTTGCAACATTTATTTAATGTTGCGAAAAGTTTTATTTTTCGCAACGTTTATAAAATGTTGCAAAAGTCTTTTGCAACGTTTTATAAACGTTGTGAAAAGTTATCTTTCGCAATGTTTATAAAATGTTGAAAAAACTCTCTTTGGCAACGTTGCGAAAAGTTATATCTTTCACAATGTTTCAAAAAACTTTCTTTCTTTCGCAACGTTTAAAAAACGTTGCAAAATTTTTTATCTTTCGCAACGTTTATAAAACATTGCAAAAAACTTTCTTTTTGACAACGTTTTGTCTTTCGCAACATTTATAAAACATTGCAAAAAGTTTTGTCTTTCACAACGTTTATAAAGAATTGCAAAAAACTTTTTCTTTAGCAACATTTAGAAAACGTTGCAAAAGCCTCACCAACCCAGGCCCCATTTTAGGCTGCCTCAGGCCCAATTAAAAAATGTTAGCCTATCATAATACCCATGCTCACTTCTCTCAACCACAAAAGAAAACCCTTGTTCTCTCCATCTCTCTCAAATCTACATAAAACCCTCAAAATTTTACCCAAAATACCTGCAAAATTGATTAATGTCCGTGGGACCATGGAGGGTGAGACCAATTGTGCCGGGGCAAGAGTGACAGTGGATGTGAAGGAGGAGATGATGAGTGGTGGGATTTATGGGCATGAAAGTTCTCCAGTGGTGGGAGTAGTGATTGGGTTAGGAATAGGGGCGAATGCTGGGGGTTTTTCACCTATGGCAACGGTCAAAAAAAAGTTGCGAAAAGAGTTTTTTGCAACGTTCGAAAAACGTTGCTTAAAGTCTTTTGCAACTATTAAAAAAGTTGTAATATCCTTCCACTACGACAATACTGAGGTTTGTAACATACGTCCAAACGTTGCAAAAGGTTTTTTGCAACTTTTTCGAACATTGCAAAATATTTTTTTCTTGTGTGTTGAGCTAGTCACAATTCCTTGGTGACGTTCTACTATTTGCTCATAATCCCATTGTAATTAGTTTTGACTTCTCAATAAGATTGAACTCAACTCCACTTCTCAAGTACGAGGTGGCCCAACCTCGTCTTGATGGCATGGGATCGACTTTATCTGATTTAGTCTAATCTCGTCATACCCATTAAGATTAAATCTCACATTGATTAAGTATAAAATATGGACCAACATATAAATGTTTGCGTTACTCTTTTTAATGAGGTTTACTTTGTAATAGGATCCTAGGGATACTTAACAGGTAATCTTATTCCAATAGTCTACTAGTCAAGCTCTATGACTTTACTCTATCGCGTTCTAGGCATCAATAGATATGTGACTCTGCATTCTATCCTGGGGGGAAAAAGGAAACATGAACATCAATTACATCTCAAGTGACTCCATGTTGTCATATTGCAACTTGAACAAGGCATCCCGAGGATAACCACAACTGCCTCGAATACTCAAGACCCATTATATGGCTAACAGTTGGTTTCTTTCTCATTGCCTTGGAGCCAAGAGATGGTGCTTCTACTTCAAGTTATGTCGCTTCGAAGGCGAGAGTCAACAAGGTCTGAAAATAATAGTGAACAAGATGATGGGATATGACTTCACACTACAAGAATTTTATGTTTTCTCTATAAATTTTATCTGTAGGGGCATATTCTTATCTGTGGGGAAAAATCTTTGCAAACAAAAAAAAATTTATAGGCACATTTGTGGGGCAAACTTCAAAGGGGATAGATTTTAGCTCACAAAAGTTTGATATTTGTGGGAAAAGTTTTTTTCCTACAAACCCTTTGGAGACGAATACAATACGTTGCGTAAGTTTTCTCCTGACAAAATCTTTCGTCCGCTAAAGTTAATTTTGCCATGAAACGACATAGATTTTCCCTACAAATTATTTTGTGGGCTAAATCTTGCTTTCCCTAACAAAAAAAATAAAATAAAATCCATGGAAATAATATTTGTGGGCTAAAATTAGGGATGCTAACGAATCGAGCCAAAACTCGAGGTTTGGGCTCGGCTCGAGTAAAATTAAGTTGAACTCTTTTTGCCCGAGCTGAGTCATGCAAAAGTTCGGCCAAAAAAATCGAGGCTAGACCTGAGCTTTCTGCTCAAGCCTTACCGAGCCAAGCATGCTAGTTTTTTTTTTTTTTTTTTTTAAGGCAACAACAAGCTGCTTATTTAGGCAGCGTGCCGCTGCCTTTCTACAGCAGTTTTTTTTTTTTTTTTACAAGATTGGCCCGGCGAGCCAAATTGGTATCCATAACAGATTCAGGCAAGGTCACAATTGCATGACCCTTTCAAGTCTCTATAATCAGTTTTACACAACTATCGAACTTCTTGCAAAGTTGGCAATGCTTTACCTCAAAGAAAACACATGGCTTCGTACGGCATATTTCGTCCATCGAACTCGACAGGATCAAGTAAGAAGAAGTTCAAAATGCATTTGTTGTTACGTATAATGTATGTATCTTAATATTAAGTACTAAATAAGACTTCGATGTGTTATGAGAAGAGAAACCTAATCTAAGTTTTCACATTATACTGACGATTTGTCAATATTATCTTTCAAAACCATCATCATCGTTGTAGGTCAATATATACAAGACTCTTAAGTTCAGCGTGTTTCTAAAATTGCAATGTTAGGCAAAATATTAAAAGAAAACAAAAAATAGATACCTTAAATACTTTTAGAAACATCGTATTCGTTTACTCACACAATACTTTACACGAATTATACTTTCATCTGTATAATACAGATGGGTAAATGCCATCTTTCTTTCATCTGTATGCACTACCTAGTTTATGGACTGAGATTCTGAGTTTGCCATTTCTGTATGATAACTTTCCAGAAAAGTTCAGAAATCGCTGGCAGACTTGGAGAAGCTACATTCTGTTGGCATGGGAGAAAATTTGTTCATCCCAGTGTCTGTTGGGCAGAATCATCAAAGCAAGGTAAAAACCTACTTTAGGAGTTGAATTTTGTAGCAAAATGTAACTCTGCTTGCCTTTTTTTGTGCTACTCAGGTATTAAAGAGTCAGTTGTTTGTGGATACATATTCAGAGAAGATCCAGTATACTTTCCTTGATTACTTGGCTGGAGGTTTTGAGCTTAATTTCATGGTGGCCATTGATTTCACTGGTATATTTTAGTTGCATTTCTGCTCCTTAGTATTCTTTAACTTCGGTGTTGATTTTTAACCTTTTTTAAGCAAGCAAAATCATATTCTCAACAATGTACAAAAAAATTAAGAGGCTTAGTAGGGCATATGGCAGTCATCTTTCTATGATTGTGTGTCATTTTCAAAACTCTGTATACTAAAGAAATTTGCATCATCAAAAGTCCCACACCCAAAATCATGCAGCCGTACTGTTTACTTTTATCCAAAAGTTGGGAGTAGTAGCATAAGGGTAATTGGATCATCAGGACTGAGCATGTTACCCATTTTTACACCCATAACTTGTTTCTCTTGTACTCAAAGTGTTTGAATAGCTTCTGACTTATTGTTCACATTTCTTTTTCAGCTTCAAATGGTAATCCGCTTACCTGATTCGTTGCACTATATCGATCCTTCAGGACGGCCAAATGCATATCAGAGAGTGAAGACATTCTTTCTTTAATGAAGATTTCATAATTTTTGGGGTAAAAAATATATTACTAAATTTGTCTCTCACAATTCAGGCAATTTTGGAGGTTGGAGGAGTATTGCAGTTTTATGATTCAGATAAAAAATTTCCTGCTTGGGGTTTTGGAGCACACGGCCAATTGATGGACCAGTATCACATTATTTTAACTTAAATGGAAGCAGTAATTACTGTGAGGTGAACCTGCCATGAACGAAAAAAGTACCGGTGTTGAAAATTCAAGTTTCTCTCTTCTGCATGATCACTATACTAAGCATTATTTTTCACTAATTCCAGGTTGATGGAATCCAGGGAATTATGACGGCATACGCAAGTGCCCTTTCTAATGTTTCGCTTGCAGGACCTACATTATTTGGACCAGTGGTTACCAATGCTGCATTTATTGCCAGTCAATCTGTAGCCAATAATGAATGGAAATACTTTATTTTGTTGATAATTACGGTATGCTTTACAGGCAAATAATGTTGGAAATTCTACTTTTTAATGCATCAATTTTTTCTTGAATCTTTTCTGAACCAAATGCAGATTAGTATATCTCAATTCATGCAATATCGTCTGTTATTAAATGCATTTTGTCAAAGAATCTGACTATCACTAGCAATTATTTGTACCATGTTGGTGTCACTATTGTCTGATTTCACATATCAATTGTTATCATTCCTTGTATTTTTAACAATATTTGCCATATTCAAATGATTTTAGGATGGAGTGATAACAAATCTCCAGGAAACAAAGGATGCCCTTGTTAGTGCATCTGATCTGCCACTGTCAATACTTATTATTGGGGTTGGAGGAGCTGACTTCAAAGAAATGGAGGTTTAGCCTTCTCTGTTCTTTCTAAAACGGTTTCTGATTGTCTTGAGTACTTCCTCAGAGAACCTCAGCTTTATTTTCCGTCATGTAATTTTGGTTTCTATCCATGCTGTGCTTTTCTTCCAGATTTTAGATGCAGATAAGGGAGAGCGACTGGAAAGTTCAACTGGACGTGTTGCATCACGTGACATAGTTCAGTTTGTCCCATTCCGAGACGTACACAGTAAGCCACAAATTTTATTAGACCAAGAGCATGTTTGCTACGCTTAAGAAGTTTACTTACAAGTAAATAAGTTTTAAAAAATATTTTTTCTTTTTCACTTGAAAGTGAACAAAAAGAAAGTTATCCAAAAATGCATGGATACAAAAAAAATTACTTAAAAGTAACTTTACCTTTTTTTTTTTTATGCTTAGCCAAACATGCTGACACCACCCCTCTCTCTCAAGTATCTGATGTTGTCTGAAAATGATTTGCATTACCTTGCAGGTGGAGATTTCTCTGTCGTTCGATCACTATTAGCAGAACTGCCTTCCCAATTTTTAGCATACATGAGAGCCAGAGGTATATCTCCAAATAAGTAATAAATATTGGAACTGTACATAAACAAATTATTTCTCCTTGTTGGGTTTTTCTCGACAAAACAACATACACAACAGTTTATGTAATAGTACGAAATCGAAAAACAGAATTTAAATCAACACAATAACACCAATATGATGACCCAGTTCAGCCAATAGGCCTAATCTGGGGGGCTCAGGAACTGAACCCTTTCCACTAGTGCAAAAATACCGTCCAAGAGAGTACAGTGTAGTTAAACCACTCAGAAACAGGTTTTGATCATCGATCTATCAAGATCTACAACAACCGAACCCACAACACCTTCAAACCGACCCTTACAACCCACGGCCTCAACACAAGCGAACCACAGTCGCACAAAAGCCTGACCAAGTTACTGTAGCACGAGTGCTTTACAAGATTCTAGCTAAAAACAGGTGTTAATCTGAGAAGTAATGATCAAGAAGGGAAGAAGACTCGATGGATCGCACACAGGCGAGAAGAGAGAGGGCAGAGAGAAGTTCAAGAGTAGAGAGAGAGAAAGGAACCGTATGAATCCCAAAGTCTAGCCTCCAATTAGTGGGTTATCAACCCAAGAATTAATCTCGACCCTTCAATTGATCCAACGGTCCAAACGAGCCTCAAAGAAACACAGATCCATGCCTCACTTAAGTAGCCATTTGGGGGTTGCCATGTAGGTTATCCACTTCCAAATCATCAGAAAGGCAAACTACAGAAATAACTCTCTTATAAAAAACGTGTTTGAGAAACACACTTTCATTTCTTCACCTTGGTTCTCACAACACTTAACTCTCTGGTTGCATAATTGCACAAGGAAGGATCAGTTCATCATCATCGCCCTAACCTGTAAAAGAAAATTAACCATTGTCAATATGGAGCAAATTTAAACAAGTATTAAACTTACCTACAGACAACACTTTTGTCCCCATATCAGAGGGATTTTTATCAGTATGAACTTTAAGCAAATTTAATTCACCTGTAGAGATCTTTTCTCTAATAAAATGATACTTCACCTCAATGTGTTTTGACCTTTCATGATAGATAGGATTTTTACTAAGTAAAAGTGCACTTTGACTGTCAGTAAAAATGGTGGGGGTATCAAATAAAAAATGCAGTTCATTTAAAATTCCTTTTAACCATAGACATTCTTTTACAGCCTCAGTTATGGCTACATACTCAGCTTCAGTGCTGGACAATGTAACCATAGACTGCAATTGTGACTTCCATGTTATACAATTGTCACCAAGTGTAAAAAAGTAAGCAGTAGTAGATTTTCTGTTATCCTTGTCACCAGCAAAATCAGCATCTACATACCCTTTTAGAGTAAGTTTTTCAGATCTTTTTCCATACACTAGACCCAGATTTAATGTACCAACTATATACCTTAACAACCATTTCAAACCTGCCCAATGGGGCTTTCCGGGGTTGGACATAAATCTGCTCAAAAAACTCATAGCATAGGCTAAGTCAGGTCTAGTTGTTATCATAGAGAACATAATGGAACCTATGGCATTAGAGTAGGGTATGTTCCTCATTTCTCTAAATTCCTCCTCAGTTTTAGGAGAATGTGCACTAGAAAGATTCATGTGAGCGGCTAAGGGAACGTTCACAGATTTTGATCCATTCATACCAAATTTAGTTATGACTTTATTCAAATAGGCTTCCTGGGAAACAACTAGTTTATTTTCAGCTCTATCTCTCTTTATAACCATCCCCAAAATCTTCTTAGCACTCCCCAAATCTTTCATATCGAATTCTGATTTTAAAAGGTTCTTCATTCTAGTGATTTCAGTCTTACTTGAACTTGCTAGAAGCATGTCATCTACATACAACAACAAGTAGACCTCACAGCCTTCCTTACTATCATTATAGTACAGGCATGCATCATGTTCACTCCTTTTAAAACCTATCTTCAGTACATAGGTGTCAAACCTTATGTACCACTGTCTAGGGCTTTGTTTAAGCCCATACATAGATCTTTCTAATTTGCACACACAATTTGTTTTACCCTTCACCTCAAAACCTTGAGGCTGACACATGTAGATATCCTCTTCCAATTCCCCATTTAGGAAAGCAGTCTTGATATCAAGTTGTTCCAGTTCCCAATTGAACTGAACAACCAATGCAAGAACCAATCTAATAGTTTTATACTTAATCACAGGAGAGAATATCTCATTGTAATCAATCCCCTCTTTTTGAGTAAACCCCTTCGCCACTAACCTGGCCTTATACCTAGGAGGATCACTGGGATTATTACCTTCTTTCAATTTGTAAATCCACTTACATTGAACTATCCTATGATCCTTAGGTTTATTAACCAACTTCCAAGTTTTATTCTCAATTAAGGATTCCATTTCCTCTTCCATGGCTTTCTTCCAATTTTCAGATTTTGCCCCATTCACAGCTTCTTCAAAAGAAGCGGGTTCAGGATGTTCAATGGCTTCACCGGAAACCAAGGCAAAATCAGTTAAGTTTTGTGATTCATATCTAGGGTTAGGTCTTCTTTCTCTCCTTTCCCTATCTCTTGTAAGTTGATAATTTTGAACAAAGGTATTATTGTCAGGAAGGTTGAGACCTCCAGTCTCAGTTTCAACTTGAGGTTGATTCACCTCAACAGATTCAGATTCAGATACAGGTTCATGTTGTTCAGATGAAAGAATTTCAGTTTCATTTTCTTCAGGTTGAGATAAGTTGAATTTGGTTAACTTCACCTCAGTTTGAACACTCTTTTCATTCCCAGATTCATCAGTAGTAACATTTTTCTGTTTTAGGCATGGCATTTCTAATTCATTGAAGACCACATCTCTACTGTTTATGATTTTAATGCCTGATTCACCTAAAACCCATAACCTGTATCCTTTAACACCTTCAGGATAATCTAACATCACACATTTTGAGGCTCTAGGTTCTAACTTCCCCTCAGATTTATGTGCATAAGCAGCACAACCAAAAACTCTTATGTGTGTTAGGTTAGGTGCTCTTCCAGTCCACAGTTCTTGTGGAGTTTTAAAGTCCACAGAACTTGATGGGGATCTATTAATCAAGTAAGCAGCAGTATATACTGCTTCAGCCCAAAAACCTTTGGCTAATCCCGAGCTTATTAGCATACACCTGACCTTATTCATGAAGGTTCTGTTCATCCTCTCGGCTACCCCATTTTGTTGGGGTGTATGCCTAACAGTTCTATGTCTCATTATTCCCTTTTGCTTGCAATAGTTATCAAATTCAAGGTTACAAAACTCAAGACCGTTATCTGTCCTAAGAGTTTTTAACTTCTTGTCTAACTGATTTTCAACTATATTAAGCCAAGTTTTAAACTTCTGAAAAGTTTCAGATTTAGCCTTCAGAGGGTAAACCCAAACCTTTCTGGAATAATCATCTACAATAGACAGGAAAAATTTGTTCCCCCCCAAAGGTGGGATGTTTTTCAGGTCCCCACAGGTCGGCATGAACATAATCTAAAGGTCTATTGGTGCTATGGGTACTCACATCAAAGCTCACTCTATGAGACTTACCCAACACACAAGTCTCACAGAAACTTAAAGGTTCAATTTCATCATTTCCAAGCAATTTTTGGTTACTTAGATACTTTAAGCCTTTATTACCAATGTGACCCATTCTATTATGCCATAGCTCAGATTTATTTTCGGTAACAGTGAACAGACTGGGTTCAGGAACAGAGATTGTATTACCTTCAAGATAGTACAATCCATTTTTCTTTGGTCCTTTCATAACAATTAAGGATCCTTTCATAATTTTTAGAACATGATTGTCAGATTTAAAAACATGCCCCTCATCTTCAAGAATCCCTAAAGAAATAAGGTTTCTTTTGAGATTGGGAACATATCTAACATTCCTGATTGATCTCACAATGCCATCATACATTTTAATGGCAATATCACCAATCCCAATAACAGTTTGAGAGTTATTGTCTCCCATGTAAACCTTTCTATGTTCTATTTCTTTGTAGTTATAGAACCAAGATTTTATGGGACTCATGTGAAAGGTACATCCAGAATCTAATATCTAATCCTCATTAGTATCATCACTAGTTACGGTCATCACATGCAGGCTATCAAGTTCGAGTCCTATAGCTGCATTACTAAGTTCCCCATGGTCTTGATCATTTTGTTTTTTCTTCCAGTCAAAACAATCTCTTTTGAAGTGCCCCAGCTTTCCACAGTGGTAACACTTCTTACTACTCTTGTCTCTAGATTTTGATCTCCCTTTAGATTTTCCTCTAAATTTTTTATGTTGAAAACTGTTCTCTCTCTTGTTAGGCCTTCCCCTCACAAACATACTCTCTTCTCTAGAGGTAGACTTAAATTCTTTCCTCAAATCTAACTCTCTAGATCTCAAGGCATCTATCACTATAGTTTGAGTCAATTTGTCCCTCGAGTATTTTATAGCATTCCTAACATCCTTATGGGATTCAGGCAATGAATTTAACAAAATCACAGCAAGGTCTTCATCATCAAATTTCTTGTCATTGTGTGCTAGACTCTTAACAATAATGCTAAAGTCACTTAAATTTGTCTCTAAATCTTTTCCAGTGTTTATTTTGAAACTAAATAACTTTTCCAAAAGATAGATTTTGTTTGGTAAAGTTTTAGTCAAAAACATAGTGTCCAGAGCTTCCCATAAATCTCTAGCAGTTTTAGATTCATCAACTTGTCTAACAATATTGTCAGATAAATGCAAAATTATTGAACTATATGCAATCTCATTCATATCTTCAATTTCAGTTGGTTTAGCTTTAAGTTCTGCAGAAAAAGATTCTGGATCATCAAGGGCTTTTGCAACCCTCTGTTGAACCAGAATAGCTCTCATTTTCTGCTTCCATATTGAGTAATCCCCCTTCCCATCGAATTGTGATAGTTCGACCTTCGAACCCATTATAGGTTCTGTAAAAGGGTGGCTTGAACTCATGGACAGGCAGAAAAGTTTTTGTAAAGATTTTCAATTTAAAGCAGTTATCAAGATGCAGAAATTGAAATAGAATTTTACACAAAATGCAATCAAGAATTGTATCAATGTCAAGAGATTAGAGCAGTGATCACAATTATATGAAGATTGCACAATTTAATCAAGAATACAGCATATAGCAATATACACATATATATGCAAATCAATCTTAACTTCTACACAAGAAGTAACTCATGCATATAATAATATGTGGCCTAATCATGCATTTACAGACTCTAAGTGCTAGGAGTTTAGAACGATCTCACCAAAGAATCCAGCAAAGAGACCGCAGACAGAGTGAGGTCAATTCACGTGGTGTAATCTTAACTGCAGACACCAAGAAACACAATTGTTAGTCAAAGATGTCTTTGACAAATACCTTAGCAGTTTTAATTTTTTAAAAAACTGGTAGAATCAAAGTTTATAAAAAAGAAACTACAGATTCAATGTTTTTTAAAAACGGCAGATTACTCGAAGAACAATTTTCCTCCAAGAAGACCTCGAAAATAATTTTTCGTTCAAGAAGAGATTTACACGTTTTTCGAAAAATCGCACAGGAACCCTAGAAGGCTCTGATACCAGTTTTGTTGGGTTTTTCTCGACAAAACAACATACACAACAGTTTATGTAATAGTACGAAATCGAAAAACAGAATTTAAATCAACACAATAACACCAATATGATGACCCAGTTCAGCCAATAGGCCTAATCTGGGGGGCTCAGGAACTGAACCCTTTCCACTAGTGCAAAAATACCGTCCAAGAGAGTACAGTGTAGTTAAACCACTCAGAAACAGGTTTTGATCATCGATCTATCAAGATCTACAACAACCGAACCCACAACACCTTCAAACCGACCCTTACAACCCACGGCCTCAACACAAGCGAACCACAGTCGCACAAAAGCCTGACCAAGTTACTGTAGCACGAGTGCTTTACAAGATTCTAGCTAAAAACAGGTGTTAATCTGAGAAGTAATGATCAAGAAGGGAAGAAGACTCGATGGATCGCACACAGGCGAGAAGAGAGAGGGCAGAGAGAAGTTCAAGAGTAGAGAGAGAGAAAGGAACCGTATGAATCCCAAAGTCTAGCCTCCAATTAGTGGGTTATCAACCCAAGAATTAATCTCGACCCTTCAATTGATCCAACGGTCCAAACGAGCCTCAAAGAAACACAGATCCATGCCTCACTTAAGTAGCCATTTGGGGGTTGCCATGTAGGCCATCCACTTCCAAATCATCAGAAAGGCAAACTACAGAAATAACTCTCTTATAAAAAACGTGTTTGAGAAACACACTTTCACTCCTGTTATTTTTGGCGCCAATTAAATACCCCTGGAGCACCAGCACCAACAAATTTAGTTCCTGGCGATGTCTTTTTCGCCTTGCCGGGATGAACATGCTCGTATTTTGTTCATAAATCATAACAATTTTCTGTGTTCATTATCTTTGGAAAGGATTGTAAAAGTCTTACCTGTTCATAAGAAATCCTATAAATTCTCAAGCTGTTGATTTTGAAACCTCACAGGTGATTTATAATTAACTCTCTGACTTGACTAAGTGTGCCTGCCAGCATTATTGTATTGTTATGTCTTGGCCCGAATATTTTTTGCGAAAAATAGATACATTCAAGAACCAAGAATCATTTGGAATTTTGTCGGTTCTCGGTTTCGATTCGTAACTTTTTTTTTTTAACCGGATTCTAAGAGAAGCGGATTTATTCTGAGTCATGCTATAGTGCCCGTTTGCTTGACCGCAAGGATGACAATACCTACACACATTGGGAGAAAAAATATTATTTTATTTTCGTAGGACCCACACACCCATGTGAGGGTGTAGTCAAGCAAGTGGTCATTCAAGTGGGTTGTTTAGTATTTTTTATTTATTCTATGTCCGATAAGTGCCAATACGTAATGGGTGGTTGATACCATTTTCTATGAGTAAATGTGCCCTTCCTTATTTCTCATTAGAAGGCTCTATTTGTCAAATTTTTCCCTTATTTCTTCTTTTGTCTTTCTCTTTGAATTTTTCTAATCTTGAATTTTTGGGTGTGTTCGGTAGAGATTAAAATCGGATTAAAATTGAAAAATTAGCCGTTATTGTTGACTTTTATTAGACGAGTGGGACCCAATAACGGCCATATTTTCAATTTTAATTGAATTAAAATTGGTACCGAACACACCCAAAATATTTTGGAACCGACTTGGAACTTTGGGTTACGGTTAGGTTCCATTTTGGAAGGTTCGATCCGACTAAAATATTCACCCTAAATTAAACCTATATCTACTTGGGTGAAACAAAGGAATGCATCGCTTGTTTGGTTGGTAAGAAATAGTTGTGGGGAACATGTTTGTTTAAGCTTAAAAAGTTGATTCTAAGTCCCCGTTTGATATTATTTGTAAATTTTTTTTTCTACTCATTTTTAAATACATATTCACACAATAAAATATTTGGATCTTGCTATAAGTATACTTTGAATTACCCTTTGGATTATTCGATCTCACCACCTCACTTACATGGGATCGGGTCCCGCACATTTATTGGAGGTGGGACCCGACCCATGTGAGGGCGGAGGTGGGATCGGGTAATCCAAAGTGTACAAATGACTTAACCCAAAATATTTTGCACGAAAATTATATATCTTTCCTTATTTTTTAATCTCATATTCTTCTAAAAATCATTATTGAAAATATTGTTTTTCCTAAATAATAGGCATGGAGCTATATAAGTTTTTGTAAGTAATAAGTATACATTGGAATAAATACATTTTTATTGGCTGAAGTGATAAATAAGTAAATTACTTAATATGAAAGAATCTGTACACATCACGATTGAAATTAATAAATGTGTATTTTTACTTCTTGGTGAGAAAAAAGTAATATCTTGTTTCTTTTTAAAAATTTACTTCAAAATGATATTTATTTTACTTCTAAACTCAGCATTAATTAAGGTAAATATGAAATAAAAAAATTATTTATTTGTATTGACGCTTTCTAAGTAAAGTAAGAAAATATTTTCTTCACTACTTTTTCCTTGGAAATTTTTTATTGCAATCTGAAATTCAAATAACGTAAAGCCTACGTAAAGACTCTATAATGTAGATTAAAAATCAAATATTTTTAGTAAATTTTAATGTAGATTAATTATTAATTTTGATTTGAAATTTTAATGTAAGGAGAAATTCTGTATAACCTAAAAAGGGCTGTCTGAAGACTGAAAGTCAAAGTCATTGTTGCTTGAACGGAGAAAAGGCCAAGGAAAAATTTGTCTCTACTGCGAAGTCAGGCTTGCAGAAAAAGTTAATTTGACTGTCACCCTTCCCTTTATTCTCTTTCTTGCATATTTTGCAAAGAGCTAATTCAATCAATGATCTGAACTTTATTTTAAATTACTCACTGTTTATCGATCTTTGAAAAGTTATTAATTGTCCATTAAAATTTACTATAAGTTACTCATTACTAACTGAAATTTAAAATATTACTCACTATTCACCGATCTTTGGAAAACGTTACTCATCAATCACCCATATATATTACCTGTAGTAAAGTTCAGTGAGCAAAGGGTAACTTTGTTCAAATTTAGGTGAGCAGTGAGTAATATTTTAAATTTCAGTGAGCAATGAGTAATCTATAGCAAATTTTAATGGGCAATTAGTAACTTTCCAAAGATCGGTGAGCAGTGAGTAACCTAAGGTAAAGTTCAGTGATCATTGATTGAATTAACTCATTTTGCAAAAGGTTGACTTGACAAAAAAAAAAATTAAAAATTTAAAAAAATCGATAAATTCGAAGGAATACAAAGTTTTAAAAGGCACCAAGTGTGGTAAGGTCAAAATAGAGTTGATTATGCTCCCAGGTACATCTTCAAGTGGTAAAAGGGGAAGGTGGAGAAATCCAGCTTTGCTTGAGGCTGCCGCGTCAAGAGTTCGAATCCTGAAATATGAATTTGGCTCTTGGGTAAGTGTAAGTGTACAAACAGTCTTTCACCTTGTACCTTTGAAGGCATAACCCGTGATTTACCTCCTTCACCAAAGTCCAGGGCAGGTGAGGGCAGTAATGGAGAATAATAATAATAATAATAATAATAATAATAATAATAAGAGTTGATCACTTTTTTCATGCATTTCTCATATGCCTCTCGCCTTCCTCGAGCCGAGACCTCATTTTTTTCCACCATATAAAATATTGCGTTGATTTATTTAAAAAAAAAAATATTTGAAGGGGCCAAATTTTTAGTTGTGAAGGTGAAAATAAGGAATCTTGAAATCATAGGCATATAAATGTTGAAATTAATCATAGGCATATTAGTTTGATAACCATGCAAAATGATGGAAAATGAAAATGTTTGGTATTAGATTGCATAAATTTTTCATGGAATTTATTTTTACCCCTTTTCTAAGTACAACAATTTAAAACACATTTTTTACCTTTTATTTTTCCATGGATTTGGTGGGAAAGTGTTTTCCATATTTTTATTTTATTTTTAATTTTTTTAACTTTTTAGCATTGAGAATATATTCTAAATCTAATGGTAAAAAAATTTATCCATTTAATTGACAATTTGCATGAAAAATAAAACCAAACGAACACAAAAAAATTTCAAAAATTATTTTTTTAATTATTTTTTTACTTTTTACAATCCAAACAAATTTTAATACAGATTGTAAAAAAATTTATCCCAAAAAGTAACAATTTGCATGAAAAACAAAGTCAAATGGATTAGGTGAAAAATTATACTAATCAAATACCATTAATTACAATTCCCTCTAAAACAAATTCTAAACAATTCAATTCTCTGTCATTCATTTTCTTTCCACCAATTTTCCACCTTTGCAATCAAACGGACCATTATATATCAAATGTTATTTGTCTATGTTAGAATCTTATGTCCATAGAATGACTCCAAGATACTAGCGTACAACAACTGTCGTACTAGTATATTCATACGGAACATTATTTTGTAAAAGACAACTTTTCGTTCTCGTATTTACTGAAAAATTATTATTATATTCAATACATAACTTTTTAGCCATTTTTAATTTTTTAAAATTATATATAATCAAACACCAGTACCATCCAGTATCAAATTGAAAATTGACCACAATGCTAAAATATTAAAATTGTTTAGGAGGGAGGAGTGAAATCTCGTTCTCTCCTTTTTAAGAGAAATGAAAAAAATTGAAATAATTGCTCGAAATCTATTACTTAATACTGCATATTTTTAAAGATTAGTTTTTTCTATATATTTGTACCACAATTTTTTTCCCCTATTGAAAACATGATTTTCATTCTATTTTCAAATATTTTGTTGCAATGGCTCTGCCTTTGCCATTGATTTTATTTTACCTTAAAATAGTTTCGATTTAACATTTGTTACTTTACAATTTACTCTGGTTTCACATGAGAGAAATGGCTGCGCAACAATTACAATTTAAATTCTAGAACAAATTTTATTCTTCTTAATTTCTATAATTTCCTTTTCCTCTGATATTATTGACATTTTGTTGGGAAGATACTAATTAAGCCTTTGTTTGGAAAGAATTTATAAATGATTTGATTATAAGTGGACTGAAATGCATAGCAGATATTACTTGTGGATCTATTAAAATGTATGATTGACCATTTATAAATTTGAGGCTAAATTCACCGAACAATTAAAATACTTCCTAGATTTCTGTCTCTAGATAGTTGTATTTTTCAAAACAAAAAAGAGGATTTTTCACTTGATTTAATTTTTCATTCTAAAGTTTTTTTTTTTCACGATTTCTTTGTTTTTGAGCTGACTTCTCGTGATTTTTCCTATGCGATAATAACTGAACAAGGCAAACCACTTTGATTCAAAAAATCAAAAGATACTCCGAAATTCAAATGAATTAAGCTTTGTACACTAAGCAGGGTCCATTTCAAATTGATATAACTCGTTAAAAGAAGTCGAGAACCACTTGGTTAATTCTCTAACACCAAAACCAAATGATTCACTTAGAACCATTCAATTCACTCCAATTTTAAATTTTATTTATTTCTTTAATTTCTTATAACTATCGACTCGATTCTTTAACCTTTGATCCCTTGCATTTTAGGTTAATAATGCTCAAACATTTTTAATATGTTGGTATTTTTCTTGTTTCCAATAAAAATAAAATCTCAACTACAAAAATTAAAAATGGTCTTAATTTATAAGCCGTGTGTTTGTTTGTCCCCTAATAATTATCAAGGTGGTTACATAATTTCCACCATAATTTTCAGTTGTTTCGTCACTTTTTGATTGCGCTAAAGGTTTTCAATATTTTTCTATTCTCACATTAATGTCTAATTTTTTATCGTCCCATCATCAATTATCATTAATTAGCACATCATGCGAACACTAACGATTTTTATCCGAACAATTTATTAGGAGGGCGTAAAATAACATAATGGCCTCTCATATTTTCAAATAAGCAAAAATAATAATAAATACAAAGTTTGATAAAATATTTACTCTTTTGAATATTTGGACAGAAACCAACAACAAGATCAAATGTGCTAATTACTAGAAGAGAGGGTAAGAACATGATAATAAACAAATATTGAAGACTAATTTAAACGTAAATAAAAAGTGGAGCAATAAAATAAAATTGTTGAGACAATATAAGCCCAATCATCAATTAAGAAATAACACGAGTCATAGGTTTGCAAAAGTATACGATCAAATATTCCTAATTTCCACAGATACTTCAGCTGTTTTAGCAAACCCTAGAAATTCCTTCTTCATTTCCATCCTTATTAAAGCTTACTCACATCTTGTATATCTTGTAGAAAACTCTAAAATCCCCTTCTCCAGCCAGTAATTTATACGTACTCTCTTTGAAGTACTTCACTGTCATAATTAAAGGGCAAAACAGTGGATCTAAGGCATGGGAAGAGGCCCCTTCCGTTCGATGAATCGGAGGAAAAGGAGGAAATAGAACTGTACCCTATCTACTCTGCTAGATCACAACGCGAAACGTCGGCTATGGTTTCTGCCCTCTCTCATGTTATTGCTAACTCAGACAGTAATCCTGCAGTTCCTGCAGTATATGGAAATCTTCCATTACCTCTGCCTGAATATTCGAGTGGACAAGAGCAAAACCAACCTCAACCAGTAGTTCAACAAGAAGGTATAAAAAGTACGTGTATATATTTTTCTATTTGGACTGTGTGAAGCCTAATTATAATGATCGCAAATCCTTTCGAGCAGGAATAGACCTAACATCTTTCTATATATATGGGATTCTTAGGGGGATTTTTTTTTTTTTTTTGAGAGACAAACTGAGATGCAAGAGATTACCATCTTAATCATCTTCTTCATAGTAAAAACTTGCAGCAACAAATGACTGTAGCTCTTTGACTGCGAACCACTATAAGTTTGTGTGTTTGGTTATATGCTTTTCTGATCTCGTTTTGCTTAATATTTCTATCCTAATTACAATCGGGGTTTAATCCCTAACATTTTATGGATATATGGATATATAATTTTTCTTAGATTATCTACAGTTGAACTTTGCAGCAAATGAATTTTTGACCTAATTTTTTCCTGACCAAACATGATATAAAGGGAGACCAAACCTGCAGAGGAGAAGACAGTATAGAGGAGTACGGCATCGGCCTTGGGGTAAGTGGGCGGCCGAAATCCGGGATCCAAAGAAGGCTGCAAGAGTCTGGCTTGGAACATTTGACAATGCTGAGGCCGCGGCTCAAGCTTATGATGAAGCAGCACTAAGATTTAAAGGAAGCAAAGCCAAGCTCAATTTTCCTGAAAGAGTGCAAGGAAAGACTGAGTCTGGTTACTTAACAACACGTCAAGATTTACGAATTGTTTCTGAGTCAACTACTACAATCCCTCGGCCGGTCTCTCAAGAAAATTGTATCAATGTTCAGAACTATGCTGAATTTCTCCATAGAGGAGTTAATAATAATAATTTGAACTATGGTGCCTCTGGGTTTTATTATCGTGGTTATGGTGGAACATTTGTTTCACAATCTTCATCAAATACAACAATGATATCTCCAGTATTGCCAACTCAACAACAAAACCAACAACAAGAGCAAGAGGTTCTGAGATGTCAATCACAATTTGGAAGTTCTAGCACCGATTCTACTGAAAATTGGGAAGAATTTGATAGCACCAGTCATTCAAGAAGATAGACTTTACCTGCTCTTATAAGAGTGATCAGATGAAGATTCATGATCAGACGAAAAATTCTTGTTTGTTGTAAGTTTTCCTTTTAAAGTTTGACGTTTAAGCTTGCAATTTTTTCTCTTCTAAATTAAAAGTTTTCAAGTACTCAACAGAAACACACGGGGACATATCTCATGACCTAAGTTTGTTTGTGATCTATATAATTGGAAGTACTATTTTAAGTTCCATCCTCTTATCGGACAATCAGTAGCACTGATAGCTACAATTTTATTTGATTTTTCAGTTAGGTATGTCATCGTTCGCCTTTAGAAGTTCTCTAAATTCATAGATTGAAAGCAATTAACAATGAACTTGCATATCTTTAGAACATTTGATTCTGCAAGGAAGGAGTAATGAGAAGCTCTTTAGTCAAATACTTGATCATCACAGACTAGGTAGGATTATAAATGTAAACAGCTTTGCTACACGAACATCCCGGGTGACCACAGGACCGTATGTGAGTGTGCGGGAAAATATTATTTTATTTACATGGGACCCATGCACTCACATGCGGTAATCTATGCGGTCACCCATGATGGTCTAGCATTTTTCAAATGTAAAAGTATCCACAACAAGGGCTAGTACATATTTGGCTTAGCTTGGCTTCTTTACGATAAGTCATATTGCTGAAAGGAGTAAAATTTTGACTTTTTTTAAAGTATTTAAGCTAGGCCAAACTTGCTTGATTATTTTATAATACTACTACTATTTTTTCCCTAAAATTAACAACTCTTTCCTAGTATATAGTGATTTGCTTTAAAAATGTGGCATTTAATAAATAAAGGCTTTCTTCCAACACATCTCCAAAATATTTATGCGTGTGCTATACCATTTTAATGAAAGATGTAGAGAATTTCATTGATTACCAGTATATCTTCATGGAATAATGTTATTCATAGTGAAGACTATCGATAATCGTCCTACGTGATATACACATGACAATTTGTTATTTGATTGACGAGACTAAAAAATCATCCTATTAATGCATTAAACAACAAATTATCATGTGTATGTTACGTATGATGACTACTGATAGTCTTCACTATGAATAGCATTACTCAGTTTAACTATTTCTCATCAGTATAGAGAAGCAAATAGAGCAGCATACCTTTTAGCTCGACAAGGGGTGAATGGCCTCATGATGAGGTACACGCACCTAGATCAAATACCTAATTTGTTAAAAGGTATTATTCATATGGATAAGCTTGGTTTTCCCAACATTAGGCAATAGTTGTGAGGTTAATGTGTCAGCTTTATTTGCTTGATTAGTATCATTTTGACTATTTGATTCTTATATATGTTTGTTTTGTTGGATTTGTTTCCACGATTTTCCTCCACCATAAGTGAGGGGTGATTGAATAAAGTTTTGCTTTCCCAAAAACAAAAAACAAAAAATAAAAAAAAAATGTAATCACATCATAATTTTCTTATTCTATGAAAAGAAAGGTTTATGAATTTTTGCATATAAATGGGGGAATGACCAACTGTGCAAGATTCAATTTTTATTAATTCGCATGACATGTTTGCAAATTTTTGGATTTTAAGCATATATCGAAAAATATTTGCAAAAAAGGGACTCGTGAAATATTAGTACATTGATAATTTGTGTAAATCTTTAATCAAGAGACGATGGCTCTAGAAATTTTACAACTACTTGAACAATATATCTTAGTCGTTGTTATATTTTATGAACACACTTTTGAATGCGGCACCTTGGTTTTAATTAAAACATTGATTTGTTTTGAATAGGACAAATGTTACAATATTTTATATATATGTACATATTATTCAAAAGATAATCAATAAAAAATCAGAGTTGAAGAATGTGATAACTATTGCCCTACAGATGAAGGGGTAGGAGCACTCAACCCTTGAGAAATGAACAGATTATGTTCTCTAGTTTTCGCCAAAACCAGAGGAAGAAGTTTCGGACAATATACTAGGATGAAGCAAAGTATCATACTTATCTGCTTAATTTGCCAATAAATTTAGAGAACAAGAAAGATAAAAGATGAAATACCAAAGTTGAGTGAGATGGAAATCCCTAACTTGAGTTGAAAGCTATTTCAGATGTCCGTTTTGCATTCCCAAGTTCGACAAATTGCACTCAAAAATTCTAGAAGACGTATCAGTATCCACATGTACCAGCAAGGTTGCATGTCATTTCCTCTCTCTCTCTCTCTCTGTATCTTTATATATATATATATATATATATATATATATATATAATTACAAGTGTGAAACATAACGAAGTAAAGAAAGTCGCATGGTCATCGAATTCGGCTTTGGTTGGAAGATACACTTAACTCCAAATCGAAAAAATATGCTTTTTCGTCAGCTTCTCCATTTCCTTAGTTTACTATTCAGTGTTTGACTTGACTAAGTAAACCGTGGGGTTGGGTCATCTGCACGAATTCAAATTCTTTCCATCAATTTTTGGTTTTATTATGAGACGTGGAGTCTACCAAGTATTAGAATGAGAAGTCTAAAGATCTGAAACTGGAAGCAATAAGATAAATGGAGAAGACATTTTAGACTCAAATTAAAGAGAGTATCTATCGATGCTGATATTTATACGGTGGACAATTTGATGTATTAGTAGATAGATTCATAATTGGTTGATTTTGTGAGTACAATGTAAGAAATATATTATTCGTCCTAGTTGTACTCTTTGTCATCATACATTGATTGTAATAACTTTTTGGTTCCTGATCACATTTGAATTCGCTACTTGAAATTTTGCAAATACGCGAGCATCTTTGTTTGCTTTAAAACGTGTTTTTTTTTTACTACTACTCTTAAGTGGGGCTAAATGTGAATTAATTCAGGTTGAGAATAGAAGAAAGGAAAGGAAAAGTAAAGAATATTAAATGTTTGACTGTGCTCTCATTAAAAATAGCGTTTTTAAAAAATTTTATTCCTTAGCAGGAATATATGTAGTCATGAAAGAGAAAGAGGGATTAAGTATAATAGAATTAACTAGATGTTAGAGTTATGAAAATGCTTCTTAGCTAACTATCGAGACTTTCGACTATTCAAATGAGAATAAACCATAATAAAAGAAAAAAATGTTACTTGCTATTGTAAGGAGATCTAGAAAGCTGAATACTTTAGAAGTCGTTCTTTTGTTTTCTTCCTTCAATTTTTATTCGTTTGTTTAAAGTCTAACTCTACTATTCCTTTGAAACATTTTGATTATCAAGAAAACGTGTTAATTCAAACTTTGAGCAATCCATTAATTAACTAAGTAGTTTTACATATGGTTGACAAAAGGGGGCTGCCCAAATGAGGTGGCAGCCCCCCTTTTGTAACCCATTTTGGTACAGAAGAAAATGTGAAAATGATAGAAATAGGAGTTGTAATTTTATTCATTGAGAAATCACATATTTATAGTACAACTCAATAAACTAAATATGAAAAGATAAATAATAATTCCTAAAATTAAGCAACTAAATATGAGAAGATAAATAACAATTACTAAAATTAAACATATCGTCATCAATCATCTTGATCAATTTGTCTCAATAATTCCTTGATTTCCTCCATCATATATTTTTGTGCAAATCTTCATAATGCAAGTTATCCATAATCATCCCTTGATTTATTCTCTTAACACTCCCCTTCCTTATTTTCTGCACTATCAATATTTGTTGCTGTTAATACCCTCCATCGAACTTTGCCGGGGTTGGAGGCAAAGTTTGTTGCAAAAAATGAAAACTGTTTTGGACATGTTGTGGTGGTGTGAATTCACTTGTTTTTTTTTTTTTTTTTTTTGCGAATCTTGTGTATCCCATTTTGCATGGGTTGTGTTTCTGAGAGTTTGTTCAGAGAATGTTCCGATGATTCGGACTTTTGATAGGCAATGAATTCATACGTTGATTTGTGGTATGAATTTTTTTTTTTTTTTTTTGTGTTGTTTGAATTTGGTGCGGGTAGGATATTGATTTGTATTGTTTGGATCTTGAATGATATATATGGTGGAAGATAACTTGAGAGAAGTGAGAATCAAATTGTTATGTGTAGGAAAGTGAGATCATGAAGACAAGGAAAAAAAAAAAACATTAATGGACGATCATTTATTTTTAAAAAAACTAGAAGAAAAAGGAAGATGAAAAAGTTGGCCGGACGAGCGGCACTAGGCCGCTCGTCGGAAGCGGAAGTTTGGAACCTGCTCTGATACCAAGAAGAAAATGTGAAAATGATAGAAATAGGAGTTTTAATTTTATTCATTGAGAAATCACATATTTATAGTACAACTCAATAAACTAAATATGAGAAGATAAATAACAATTACTAAAATTAAGCATATCGTCATCAATCATCTTGATCAATTTGTCTCAATGATTCCTTGATTTCCTCCATCATATATTTTTGTGCAAATCTTCATAATGCAAGTTATCCATAATCATCCCTTGATTTATTCTCTTAACACTCTCCTTCCTTATTTTCTCCACTATCAATATTTGTTGTTGTTAATAGGTACAAGTAGATTTACCCTTATATTTTATTTATAGCTATCATTATATTTTGACACGCAAGAATGAAGAATGAATGGTGATTTCAAGCAATAGAAAATTTTGGCTTTACGATGGGAACATACATTGAATCTATACTTGCTTTTAGTATTTATTGGATTTTTGGTGGAAACAAAATAGGTAGGACATAAGGGCAAAGACCCCGGGGGAGGGGAGCGGGGTGTGAAGGAATGGACCAAAAAAAAAATGTACTGAATTGATATATAGAAAAAAAAAAGATTCCATGTAAAAATCTAAATGGGCCTAGCCCGAGTCCCCCTCCCTCAACCCCAGACTCTAGTAATTGTTAACAAGTTGAATCGTCATGACACGTTAATATGTGTAACAAATGTTAAAAATAGTCTTACTAGTCACAGAATAATAATGTTATCCATCGACAATAATGTTTAACATCAATTCAAGTTACAATGAAAATCATATTTTTGTAATAGATGTGAGTGTCCACATGCAAACTTGTCATCGTGGATGTCAAACATTAAGCGAGAATGCATTATTACTTGGGCCGTTTCGGCGCCTCTTAGGCCGACTTTCTATTGCAATGCCGTCGGTGTCAAACTTTTCGGCAAATTATAGAACATGACGGGGTCAATACAAAAATATCGCTGCCACGCCACTTGATAATAATGGGAAAATGTGGGGACCAATAAACTAGAATGCTAGCTGATTTTTAAAATAGATAGAAATTATAACTATTTTTTTTAAGTAAAAAAATTGTATTTTCTAAGCGTAGACATTGGAAATCGTTAGAAAATTTCTTGTCAACTGCACAAACGATGTCACATCACTTTAATTAGATTTTCATTTAGTGCCTTGTATTGCCTTGAGCAATGTAGTCAGCTCAGGATTGTGTCACTCAACAAAAATGATTTTTTTTTTTTTTTTTTTTTTTGGATTACGACTTATAATTGGCGTCTCGACCTGTTCTATCTTGAACTTTGATAAATGAGGTAAATCACAGGTTATGCCTCTAAAGGTACAGGGTGGAGGCTGCTTGTACACTTGCACTTATCCAAGAGTCCAATCCATATTTCAGGATTCCAACTCTTGACGCGGCAACCTCAAGTAAAGTTGGATTTCTCCACCTCTCCTTTTCACCACTTGAAGATGTGCCATGAGGGCAACAAAAATGACTTTTCACGACATGTGAAATGCAACATTGGTTAATTAAATGTTTTTAAATGGGTCAATCGCAACATTCTAATACGTGAATGTTTTCATTGTTTAACATAATTGAGTTTTGGCAACAGTTTTTTAAATGAATGTTGCTAATATCGCATTTTTGCAACATTTATTTAGTGTTGCGAAAAAATTTATTTTTCGCAACATTTATAAAATGTTGCGAAAGTCTTTTGCAACGTTTTATAAATGTTGCGAAAAGTTTTGTCTTTCGCAATGTTTATAAAATATTGAAAAAAACTCCCTCTTTGGTAACGTTGCGAAAAGTTTTATCTTTTGCAACGTTTCAAAAAACTCTCCTTTCGCAACGTTTAAAAAATGTTGCAAAAAGTTTTATCTTTCACAATATTTATAAAACGTTGCAAAAAAATTTCTTTTGGCAACGTTACAAAAAGTTTTATCTTTCGCAACATTTATAAAACATTGCAAAAAGCTTCGTCTTTCACAACGTTTATAAAGTATTGCAAAAACTTTTTCTTTAGCAACATTTAGAAAACGTTGCAAAAGACTCACCAACCCAGGCCCCATTTTGGGCTGCCTCAGGCCCAATTAAAAAATGTTAGCCTATCATAATACCCACGCTCATTTCTCTCAACCACGAAAGTAAACCCTTGCTCTCTCCATCTCTCTCAAATCTACATAAAACCCTCAAATTTTTACCCAAAATACCTGCAAAATTGATTAATGTCCGTGGGACAATGGAGGGTGTGGCCAATTGTGCCGGGGCAAGAGTGACTGTGGATGTGAAGGAGGAGATGATGAGTGGTGGGATTTATGGGCATGAAAATTCTCTAGTGGTGGGAGTGGCGATTGGGTTAGGAATAGGGGCGGATGCGGGGGGTTTTCACCTATGGCAACGGTAAAAAAAAGTTGCAAAAATGCTTTTTTGCAACGTTTGAAAAACGTTGTCGAAAGTATTTCGCAATGATTAAAAAAGTTGTCGTATCCTTCCACTACGGCAATACTGAGATTTTTACATACGTCCAAACGTTGCAAAAGACTTTTTTTTTTCTTGTAGTGTGTCGAGCTAGTCACAATTCCTTGGTGACATTTTACTATTTGCTCATAATCCCATTGTAATTAGTTTTGACTTCTCAATAAGATCGAACTCAATTGCACTTCTCAAGTACGAGGTGGCCCAACCTCGTCTTGATGGCATGGGATCGACTTTATCTGATTTAGTCTAATCTCGTCATACCCATTAAGATTAAATCTCACATTGATTAAGTATAAAATATAGACCAACATATAAATGTTTGCGTTACTCTTTTTAATGAGGTTTACTTTGTAATAGGATCCTAGGGATACTTAACAGGTAATCTTATTCCAATGGTCTACTAGTCAAGCTCTATGACTTTACTCTATCGCGTTCTAGGCATCAATAGATATGTGACTCTGCATTCCATCCTAGGTGAAAAAAGGAAACTTGAACATCAATTACATCTCAAGTGGCTCCATGTTGTCAGATTGCAACTTGAACAAGGCATCGCGAGGATAACCACAACTGCCGCGAATACTCAAGACCCATTATATGGCTAACAGTTGGTTTCTTTCTCATTGCCTTGGAGCCAAGAGATGGTGCTTCTACTTCAAGTTATGTCGCTTCGAAGGCGAAAGTCAACAAGGTCTACTCTGAAAATAATAGTGAACAAGATGATGGGATATGACTTCACACTACAAGAATTTTATGTTTTCTCTATAAATTTTATTTGTAGGGACATATAATTTTATTTGTGGGAAAAAAATCTTTGCAGACAAAAAAAAAAAATTTGTAGGCACATTTGTGGGGCAAACATCGAGGGGGATAGATTTTAGCTCCCAAAAGTTTGATATTTGTGGGCAAAAGGTTTTCCTACGAACCCTTTGGAGATGAATACAATACGTCGCGTAAGTTTTCCCCTAACAAAATCATTCGTCCACTAAAGTTAATTTTGCCATGAAACAATATAGATTTTCCCTACAAATTATTTTGTGGGCTAAATCTTGCTTTCCCTAACAAAAAAAAAATGTGGAAATAATATTTGTGGGCTAAAATTAGGGATGCTAACGAATCGAGCCGAAACTCGAGGCTTTGGCTCGGCTTGAGTAAAATTAAGTCGAACTTTTTTTGCCCGAGCTGAGTTAAGCAAAAGCTTGACCAAAAAATCGAGGCTCGACCTGAGCTTTCGGTTCGAGCCTTACTGAACCGAGCATGCTGGGTTTTTTTTAAGGCAACTGCAAGTTGCTTATTTAGGCAGCGTGTCGCTGTTTTTCTATAGAATTTTTTTTTTTTTTTTACATGATTGGCCCGGCGAGCCAAATTGGTATCTCTAGCTAAAATATATACATTTCCCCCAACAATTGAAAATTGTGACAATATGGTATGGATTATTTTGTAAGCTAAAACTGGTTTTTCTCTACACACAATATTTCGTAGGGAAAGCATATTTGTAGGCTATTATGAAAAAATTCGTGTAGAGAAATTAAATTGTATTTATATATTTTATTTATTTTTATATTATATTAATTTTTTAACCATATTTCAAAATAATAATAATAATAATAATAATAATAATAAAATTAATTAAGACATGTAGTGTCAATCAATGTAATATAAAATTCAAAATCTTTCACAAAAACACAAATAAAAACCATTCACTAAGTATGGTTACAGCTGGACTTAAAAATAGTATAGTAAACATCTTGTGTGTCTATTATTATGCACTTAAAAAACACAACTCTTCATCCTCATGAATCAGATATGCAAATGATCCTCACCAAAGTTGTTATCTTTGACCTCAATAGCATCATTTTCCTCATTATCATTATTTTCTATTGACAATGGTGGTACAACGAAGCCAATAACTTTACCACATAGCTAGTTCATAAAATGATATCAAGATTGCAATGTAGAATTGAATTGTTGCTCAACAACTTTCAGCTTGTTTTGCATCCTTTGCTCCATCTTTACTCGAGCGACATATTCTACCTTTCGAGCAGCACGTTCTACTTTTAACCCCTTCTCCATACTAGGGCTGTACAAAAAAATCGCGAAATCGCAAACCGAACCGTAACCGTTGGTTCGGTTCCACGTGGACCCGCGATTTTTTTTCCCTCAAACCGAACCAAACCGTTTCAAAATGGTTTGGTTTAGGTTTTGATTTTCAAAAACCGCAAAAAATAAAATCGAACCGCACTTTTTAATTAATTTTTTTAATGAATTTATAAATTTTCATATATAATTTTATTAAAATATAATTTTTAGAATTTAAACCAATTAGAAATAATACCTCCAACTAGACTTAAAAATTCAATTTTCGAATTTATGTCGAAGCCCAAGCCCCCAAAAAAAGGGGGAAGAACTCAAAGTCTCAAAACTAAAACCTAGATTCTTTTTAATTCCTATATGGTGTTGCAGAAAGGCCGTATCGTCTCCCCCCACATGCGTAGCACCCGCATTACTGAGTACTTTGTTGCGATGAGAGTGGTACTATCCTCTTCACCGCTCGCAATGACCAAGGTATGCATACATGTGTTGTATACATAAGTTAGACATACTTGCATAACGCAACACAAATTCATAATCAAGTGGAAAACAATTAATGTAGTGAGCCAAATATTTCAGTTATTAGAATGAGTTTCTATGCCTGCAAAATTGTAAATAACGGGTTTGATTCTTTTGGCTTGTTATTTTGAATAATAGGTTTTTTTCCTTTATTAATATTTTTTATTGGGGGGTAGAAATAAGGGTTCTCGTATTAATATGTTCAGTTTTAAAGAGATAGACAAATAATTTTTTGACGCACACTTTTCTCTTGTCAATTATTTGGTCTGTAGTATGTATATGATCGCTGATTTATCTTTTTTTGGGCGTTGGAGATTTTTAGTTCTTTTTGTCTTTGACTTGAGCCGGGCGGCCTGAAGATAAGTTTGAAAACAATTTCATCTAAAAATATATCTGACATGAAAAGTTTATCTAGGAAGGAGATTACTATGCCTCCGTTTGGGTTAGGTATAAATGCGAATTAAAATCTAAGAAATCGACAAATAATTTTAACCACATGTTTCACTGGACTCATAACTGTTCAACCACATGTTTCATAAACTTATATCAAAATCTACTAAAACTTGTTTTTTCTCTAAACCAAACAGGGACATGATGAAAAATTGTCATCTAGAATTTGAATTTTCCTGCTTTAAACCACTAAGAAATTCAAGTGGACAACCACTTTTTGTCCAATAATCATCATGTCAAGGGATGTTGAACTTTCTTTGTTTAATGGGTCAAACATTGTCCGAGTAAATGTTTGATGCTGCTTTTACTATACATGTTTCAAAAGTGATTGTTGATTTATCTTGTATTGTGTGTTTTTTTACGTCTTAGTTGTCTTTGTATCAATCAATCATCGTGTGAACCTTAAACAATACATCTCGTAATTTCCATCTGTTTAATGGATTATGGTTTATTGTACTCATTTCCTTCACTTAGAGTATTTCTTTAATATGGATGATTGCATTTTTGGTTTTCAGCTATATAACCATTTGATTTTTATTTATATTTCTTTCTTAGTTGATCTAGTGATGTCCGGTACTACTGTCATCCTTCGAAATGCAAAGATTGATATGTTCAAGGGAATTATGAGGCATGTAAAAGATTGATCTAGTGACGCCCGGTACCTAAGAGGTTAGTACTTTTATACTTATTCTGATATTGTTGCTTGTAAAAGTTTGAGTGATGCTAACTTAATACTATTTTTTTTGCTTTTTTATTATATATCGAATTTCAAACAAATATGAATGTAATTTAATATTTAACATTATTAGTGTTCGTTTAAATTTATATGTTAACTTGTTTTAAATATATTACTATAATGTCGATAGGTAAACCGCGGATTAAAACCGAACCAAACCGCAAATAATGGTTTGGTTTGGTTTGGAAAAATTCTAAACCGCTTAAAATGGTTTGAGTTGAAAATATAGCATAAACCGCCCAAACCGAACCGTGTTCACCCCTACTCCATACTGCGTACATTGGAAGCATATGTCTCAATATCTCCAAGGTGACCATCTCCTAACCCACGCATTTGTTGTCCGGGCTTCGTACCTAAAACGAACATCATCATATTAAGTCCAGCCTTAGGATCATCTACAGGTATCTACTCCAAAGGGGTATCTTTCGGAAGCTGCTGTTCCTTTGCCCTGTCTACAAGATATTCACACTCTTTGACAAACATCTCATCTTACCAACGCAACCCACAAAAGATATAAAACAACCCATAAAATCAAAATCTGCAGGAAAATATAACACAACCCTACACAAGATATATATAATCCACTCACAAAAACGTTTTGACCATAGCGATGCACCATTCCAAAATAGCCACATGAAAAGCATCCAAAAATTGTCATACTACTTAGAGTGTGTTTGATGTTGATTTTAATGAGAATAGAATTTTTGGAATAGTGATTGATGGAAGAATGTGTGGTGGAAAAATGATGAAAAATTTTAGATTTGTATGTAATATTATTTTATTTGAAAAATGTGTGGTTGAAATGAAAAAAGAGAAAAAAATAAGAATGAAAATGAGTGGGGACCAAACGGGCTCTTAATCTCATGATAATATTTTTTTTTGTCCCTTTTTAATTAGAGCTTTACAGTATATTTTTTTATGTCTAAATTGGTAAATAAAGCATGATAAAGAAAACAAAAGTTATAGTGTTGTGTATTTCTTACATGTTGAGCCTTAGCTGCATTATAAGTCCAATACTTATTCTTCCCTGCATAAGCAAAATCGAAGGAGTCAACTTCAAGAATCTTCTAACTATCCTAATAGTATAAATGTACGTTTCAAACATTGTATTCAAAGTATTAGCAAAATTATTTAATGAAGTACTTGTTGATAACATATAACATCACTGCCTCTGTCGTCTCCTCCACAATGTACGAGAAAGGATATGGACCAGTACGATGATTGTACTTTTTCTTCGATCAGTTCACTATGTTCGCTAATGATGCTTTTTCCAAAGAAAAGAACATAGATTTTACATAACAAAATTAGAAGTAAAAGCTGTGAAGTAGTAAAAAATTACTAAACAAATACCCTGAACATATTGGAATTGAAATGATTACACAGTTCCACCCATTGATCTACACCTCTATCAAGCATCTCCAAAGGGAGGTCGGCTAATGCATTCTCATGTGTCTTGCGCAACTTATAGTATGCACTCAATTCAGCCTTGAACTCCCTATATCTCCCATTGTATAGTCTATTAATATAATTTGCCAATCTCGAGTCTTTCAAATCTATCTTGAAGTTCATCTAAATTTGACAAAATTAAAATGTAAACAAATCATAATACATAAGAAATAATAATTACAACAAACTAAATTCTAGAAAAGAAATCACAAAGTAAAAAGAAACAATATCAGAAAATGAAATGACTAATGTAATTTGAAATAATTCATTTATTTTTATTTGGCTATTACTTTTCTAGCACCATAAACACATCCACACATGTACTTACTGTGATCTCATCCATAAGGTCCTTCATTTCACTTGGAGAAATTGTCCGCCAACAACCCGTATTCATTGGGCAATGTGACCGAATGATGGCTCCGATATGATGAACTAATAAACTATGTACTCCCGAACTTGTAGCTCATCTGCTCACTGAAGAGTAGAAAACTCTAATTTTCTCTCAAGTTGTATGCACAATACGAGATGTCTTAATTGTTTACATGCCCCTCTAGTAGGAAGATCATCGGGAATCCTTGGCAAGTGGCCTGCACCTACACCTGCGAATCCAATAATAAAAATCAAACATGTAAATGAACAATTTCACTTTCTGCTGTATCTATCACATGTGAGGTTCCCATTATTTTTATACTTGCTCATTGCTTAAAATGCAAATATAAAACATGAAAATACCATGAGTAATTGCAATTGCAATGCAAATAACAGAAGTGAAATCAAGAAAGAAATAATAATTTACCCATTCTAACTAATTGCTATCATACCATTACTAAATCCATTTAATTTTGAACTTAGGGTCTGTTTGATTGCAAGGGTGGAAAACGGGTAGAAAGAAAATGAATGGCAGGGAATTGAATTGTCTAGAAAACGTTTTACAAGGAATTGTAATTAATGGTGTTTGATTGGTATAATTTTCCACCTGAAATTTTTTTTGTTTTGTTTTATTTTTTTATGCAAATTGTCAATTAAATGAATAAATTTTTTTACCATTGACTTTGGAATGTATTCCAATTGCTAAAAAAAAAAAAAAAAAAAAAAAATTGTCAAAAAGTTTGGAAACGTTTTCCCACCACTATGGTGAAAAAACGTTTTCTAGCTTTTGTGCATCAACCACTTGTACCTTAGAAAACGTTGGAAAACGTTTTCCCTGGAAAATTAGTGCAATCAAACAGGTGAATAGTAAAAAGTAGGAAAACGTTTTCCACCTTTCATGGAAAACTACGACAATCAAACAGGCCCTTAGATTTATCATTCCAGATTTACATCTAAATTTCCTAAGAGTCATCATTCCAGATTTTAGGAGTTAAAGTTGATTGTTCACTAGTACTAGTTGAAGAAAGCAAATACCTTTCTTGTATCAAGAAGTTGTCTTAGGAATTTGCACCTCTTCACCTCTCCATATGGTATATGGAGAACTAGTAATTTTCTACTTTTCTGCAATACAATTCTAGTAATTACATATACTCTCATGGGACAATTCCAGTAAGGCAAAAGAATTGTGGTGTACAGATTAACTGGCCCCCAGTCCATGTTAGAATAATTTTTATCTTGCAACTTTATCTTAGCAAAAGTATCGCCCTTCTGCTCCTCCTTATGTTTGCACTGTGTTTATGCTATCAACAAAATTCCCATCTTTAGGTGATCTTATAAATAAAATTCTTTAATTTTGTAGGTGATCCCTATGCCTCCTGTTTTGAGATAAGCAGCTGGAGTTTCAATATTAATGTTGTTAAGGTCTTTAGTTTTCCTTTTTTTTTTTCCCTTCAACTGCAGGAGGAAGGCAGAAAGCACATGCCATCGATGTTCTTCCAAAATCATTTGATTTCTAAATGTGGTAATAGATTAGTAAATATACTCGTAATCATACCAGCACATGAATATAAGCATTGGCTTGTCTTCTCTTACTGTCAAACTCCCATCATTGTGATTCTAACTTAGTTAGACAGGATGATGAATATTACTATAAATAGCTAGTTATATACTTACATACATAAACACAGATACATCAAAGCACCAAGTAAAACACTTGTCTATTACATGATTAAAGAAATAATGTCGCTAATTGGATTTAAGAACTTGAACAATTCCTGTGCACAGAGAATGGAAAATACCGGTTGTACTGCACGGTGCACAGCATGGGACCCACGATTAAAATAATCGCGGGCCCCACCCCCTATTGTGAGAGGACTGTTCACGATATTGTGCACCCAGCACAGCTCATAGAGAATTGTTCACAGGCACCATAGAGGTGCTGAGTTGTCAGCACCTGTATAGTGCATTTTTTTGTTTGTTTGTTTTGATTGAAATGAATGAAATTCTGCCATGTGTCCATTTGTGAAAAAATTCTATGAAACCTAAGTGTAGCATGGTCCTAAAAACTTACCTTGTTGCAATTTGAATTGAAGAAAGCTTTGTTATCCAAAACTCTTAATTTGTACATCCCCTACAAGATATTTTAAGTAACAATCAAAACTTTATTGTTTAGCTTCAGCAGTCTTGTACCTTCATCCATTCTATTTCTACTCTTACAAAAGCCCTGAAAGGGAAGACCACTTTCTAATACTCAGACCTTAATGAATTATTCCATTTTTCTTTATATATAAATTTTTCCTCTTCGAATGTATCCAAGACAGGAATGTGAAAATTGTTGGTCTTATGTAATTTAGAATCTTAATTCTTACAGGTAGTGCCTTCTGTGATAAATGGTGGTAGTACAGAAGGCACTACCTGTAATGGGTAATTAATCTATCTTTCTAAAACCATGACTTTATCCTAAATATATTAATAATCATGTAAAAAAGTCAGATTTCCTAATTTTTCCTGATGCAAACACAAAACAAAAATATTAAATGATAATATCATCGTATATCAACACAGAGGAGCATAAAATATTATACAGAAGACAGAAAACTGAACAAACACACAGGAAAAGGGAAATCAATACCTATACAAATTATAATTAGAAAGATATTCTGGACTTCTTTGTTCAAATTAGAATTTCAATCAAAACTCAAATGCAAATTTTTGTTTTGTTCGACAAATTTGGGAATCCGGATTTTATTATCCTGTCTAAGAAAGGTTTTGGGTCAGTTGGCACGTCATGCTTGCTAATATAGCCCTATTGCATAAGACGAGCTTTTGAAATTGTCAATATAATGAAAGGGTTAGTCTACACGTACACAATCCTTTACACAATCCCTTACACCCCTCTCACATGGAGGGGGGTCCACGCATAATAAAATATTAGTGGCCCCTCTCCATGTGAGAGGGGTGTAAGCTATTTGGTACACCATAAGGTGTACAAATAGCTTTATCCATAATGAAATGGCACGATTACACTCGCGGCATCTTTTTGGAATTGTATAAAAAAATTCGATTCATTGTTTTTGAGAATTATAAAGTAACGTTTGGACCGCCAAGTTACAGTCTAAAGTGGAAATTACATAATTCCAGGTGTTTCAAAATTAGAATTCAAAAATAAGGGACCAAGTTTCATTGTTCAAAAATCAGGTATAAATATAATAATTAAATTACAAACTCTAATACATTCATTCTTCTCACTCTCACTCTCCATCTCTTCCTCTCCCTCTTTCTCCCACACTGTCACCACCCTATACCAGCACCGACGATCGGCACGATAGGCGCATCATCGATGATAGGTGTTGCGCGATCTCTGTGGCGCGAACTCTTTATCTCTTCTCCCACACTAGTCACCACCCTATGCGGCGCGATCTCTCTCTCTCTCTTGTTGTCTTTTCCATCTGTCTATCCATTGGTGCGATCTGGTGGCGGTGGTGATGGTGTGGTGTGATGATGATGTATGTGGTGGTGTTGTTGGCAACGACAATGGCTGTGGCAGGTTTGAGGTTTTTTTGTTGGGTTTTGATAGTCCCGATCTGAGGAAATGTGTTCAAGAACTGGTGATAAAAATTTGGTGTATTTTTATTGGTTGTGTGCAGTTGATGGTGGTGGAGGAGAGTATACTAGTGGAGGTGGATAATATACTGGAAGAGGAGAAGAGTATACAGGTGACGGAGGTGGTGAATATATTGGTGGAGGCGGCGGGGAGAGTATACTGAAGGTGGATGTGGCGAATATACTGTGAGTAGGTGGCTTGTATCCATGAGATGGTGGAGGATGCCTATGAGTGGGTGGCTAGTGGCCATGAGATGGAGAAGTGGGTAGCTGGTGGCCACGAGACAGTGGAAGAGCAAGTAGGGGATGCCTATGGGCGGGTGGCTGGTGGCCATGAGATGGTGGAAGACGATAGTGAGTGGGCGGCGGGTGACCGTGACGGGGTGGCTGCTGAAGCTGAGATGGTGGCAGTAGTTCGTGATGGGATGGTGTTAGAGGTGGACCCGATGGTTGATAGGCTTGTGGTGGTGGCGCGTAGTAAACATACGGCGGAGGTTATAACAACAATATTGACTATTGTGAGTAGCAAAACAAGAAAATTCAAAGCATGGACCAACAAATTTGGTGGACCCTAAAATTCAAAGAGGTGGTGACGATGGTGGTGGCAGTAGCGGTAGTGTTGTTGGTGGTGGTTGTGTTGTGACTATGGTCGGTAGTGTTTATGACCAAGTATTGGTGGTGGATCGAAATCGGGATTGGGTGTATGGTGTATGTGACCAAATATTTGATTTTTTGTGACTAACTGTTAAATTGTGATCTTAAAATTCGATAATTTGTGACTAAAAAAATAACTTGTCACCAAATTTGAAAATATGTGACCGATAGATAAACTGTAACCTATATTTTTTTTATTTGTGACCAATGAAATAAAATGTGACCTACAATTTTTTTGATTTGTGACCTCGACATATTTCGTGACCAATTAATTTGAAAATATGTGACCAATAAATAAGTTATGACATATAATTATGTATATGTGACCATTATTGTATAACTGCGACCTTATTATATTTAATTAATAAATATATTTAATTAATTAGTTAAAACCTGCTTTTTGCACTTTTAAACTTAAAACCTGATTTTTGAATTGTCCATACTTAATATATGAATTGTGAATTTTTCCCCAATCTAAATTTAGGAAGAGGAAATTACAGTTAGGAAGGTATTTGAAGATCTATTTTAAAAAATAGGATGTAAGGTTTAGTTATACAAAAATCAGGTATTAATAATAATATTACAAAATATTTTAATATTAAATAATAATATTTTAAATTTTAATTAATCATATTAAATTTAATTAACCTAATTAGAAATCATTCTCGCCCTAAATCATTCATGGCGTCTCTCTATCTCGCTCTCTCTCTATCCCAACTCCATCTCCACGTCGTCGCCCCACCATACCTATACCGGCAATGTCGGAGACGACGGTGACTATAGGCAGCGGTCTCGTCTCTCTCCCCCTCTCTCTCTCTCTCTCCACTCGAGGTGCTTTCTCTACCTCTCGTCTCTCATCCCTTTTCTGTCTCTCCACTCGAAGGTGCTGCGTCAGCGCTCTCGCGACCGTTCAAAACGATTTATCCCTTTTTTGGTGACGGCGATGGTGTGTGTGGCAGTGGTTGGTGACGTTTTTGGTTTGAGTTCGCGATAATGTGTAGTTGCAGGGTTGGGAATTTTGTTAGTTCGGTGGAGACGGTGGTTCCGATTTTCAGATCTGGTGGTGGCGATGTGCGGTGGTGTTTTTGTAATTTTTAGATCTGGCGATGGCGATGCGTAGATGCGGGGGTTTTGTGATTTTCAGATTGGTGGTTTTGTGATTTTCAGATTGATGGCGGGCTTTGGATTTTTTTGTGAGGTGTTGGTGGTGGCCGATCGATGTTGTGGCGGTGACATTGGGTGCGATGTGGTGGCTCTGCCGGTGTCTGGTGTATGTGACAACGGTGCGGTGATGAGATTTTGGGGTTTGTGGTAGGGGTGAACACGGTTCGGTTTGGGCGGTTTATGCTATATTTTCAACTCAAACCATTTCAAGCGGTTTGAAATTTTTCCAAACCAAACTAAACCATTATTTGCGGTTTGGTTCGATTTTAATCCACGGTTTACATATCGACATTATAATAATATATTTAAAACAAGTTAACATATAAATTTAAACGAACACTAATGATGTTAAATATTAAATTACATTCATATTTGTCTGATATTCGATATATAACAAAAAGAAAAAAAAGATAGTATTAAACTAGCATCATTCAAACTTTTACAAGCAACAATACCAGAATAAGTATAAAAGTACTAAGCTCTCAGGTACCGGTCGTCACTAGATCAATCTTTTACAAGCCTCATAGTTCCCTTGAACATATCAATCTTTGCATTTCGAAGGATGACAATAGTACCAGGCGTCACTAGATCAATTGAGGAAGAAATATGAACAAGAACCAAATGGTTATACAGCTGAAATCCAAAAATGCAATCATCCATATTAAAGAAATACTCTAAGTGAAGGAAATGAGTACAATAAACCATAATCCATTAAACAAATGGAAATTATGAGATGCATTGTTTGAGATTCACACGATGATTGATTGAAACAAAGATAACTAAGACGTGATAAAAACACACAACATAAGATAAATCAACAATCACTTTTGAAATATGTATAGTAAAAGCAGCATCAAACATTTACTCGGACAATGTTTGACCCATTAAACAGAGAAAGTTCACATCCCTTGACATGATGACTATTGGACAAAAAAGTGGCTGTCCACTTGGATTTCTTGGTGGTTTAAAGCAGGAAAATTCAATTTCTAGATAACAATTTTTCATCATATCCCTGTTTGATTTAGAGAAAAATCAGGTTTTATTAGATTTTGATATAAGTTTATGAAACATGTGGTTGAAAAGTTATGGATCCAATGAAACATGTGGTTAAAATTATTTGTCGACTTCTTAGATTTTAATTCGCATTTATACCTAACCCAAATGGAGGCATAGTAATCTCCTTCCTAGAGGAACTTCTCATGTCAAATATATTCTTATATGAAACTGTTTTCAAACTTATCTTGTTGCTATAGATTTTCCCTAAATCAACGAACTTAAAAGAGAGTCGAGGATTGATTACTAGGGAACAAACTTACAAAGCTTAATATCTTGTCTTAAACTGTATTTTCAAGGCTTATGATTTCACGTAAAGAGGCTTATAATTTTACAGCATAAGATACAAACTACCAAGGTTTTCAAACTGAATGAGTAGTATTTTTCTTCAGACCGCCCGGCTCAGGTCAAAGACAAAAAGAACTAAAAATCTCCCACGCCCAAAAAAAGATAAATCAGCGATCATATACATACTACATAGCAAATAATTGACAAGAGAAAAGTGTGCGTCAAAAAATTATTTGTCTGTTTCTATAAAGCTAAACATATTAATACGAGAACCCTTATTTCTACCCCCCCTCAAATAAAAAATATTAATAAAGGAAAAAAACTTATTATTAAAAATAACAAACCAAAATAATCAAAACCCGTTACTTACAATTTTGCATGCATAGAAACTCATTCTAATAATTGAAATATTCGGTCCACTACATTAATCGTTTTTCACTTGATCATGAATTTATGCTGCATTATGCAAGTATGTCTAACTTATGTACATAACACACGTATGCATACCTTGGTCATTGCGAGCAGTGAAGATGATAGTATCAGTCTCATCGCCAACAAGGCACTCAACAATGCGGGTGCTGCGCATGTGGAGGGAGACGGCGCTGCCTTTCTGCAACACCATACTGGAATTAAAAAGAAGCTAGATTTTGGTTTTGAGATTTTGAGTTGGGTTTTGAGTTCTTCTCCCTCCTCCCCCCTCCCTTTTTTTTTGGCCTGTGCTTAGAAATAAATTCAAAAATTGAATTTCTAGGGTCTATTTTAGAGATATCATTTCTAATTGGTTTAAATTCTAAAAATTATACTTTAATAAAATTATATATGAAAATTTATAATTTCATAAAAAAAATTAATTAAAAAGTACGGTTTGGTTTGATTTTTTGCGATTTTTGAAAAACAAAACCTAAACCAAACCATTTTGAAACGGTTTGAGGAAAAAAATCGCGTGTACACGTGGACTCGAACCAACGGTTACGGTTCAGTTTGCAATTTCATGATTTTTTTGTACAGCCCTAGTTTGTGGTGGTGGTGGTGATGGTGATGGTGTTGGCGGCGACGACGGTGTTGTGGTGGTTCGATGGTGATGTTTGTTGGTGGTTGTAGTGGTGCCGCTAGTGGAGGCAGCGACGAAATCGTGGTCACATATGATTTGGTGGTGATCACAATAATATGACTTATATGTCAGTGAATTGTGACCTTACTGTTAAGCCATTGGGCGACGATGGTGGTGGTGCCGCTGGCGGAGGCAAGGACAAAGTGGTGGTCACTTATAATTTGGTGGCGGTCACAATAGTGTAACTCATATGTTCATGAATTGTGACCTAAAAAATTAATCTGTGACCTATTAAAATTTTGATTTGTGACATCGGAAATAAATTGTGATCTATTAAAATTTTAATCCGTGACTTCGAAAATAATTTGTGACCAATAAAAATTTTAATTTGTGACCTCCTAATAATTTGAAATTAATTAATTTGATAATATGTGACCAATAAATATATTTGTGACCAAATTGTACAAATTTGTGATTTTTATATATTTAATTAATTAAATAATTAATTAATTAATTAATTAAATCATAAATAAAATTTAATAGAAACCTGATTTTTGAAAATTGAAACCTATTACCTTATTATTGAATTGGATCATACTAAAAACTTTAGTTATGAATTGTTCCCATTTGGGAATGGAAGGCCCAAGCCCATATTGTAATTATTTCATGCATTTAAATGAGGGTAACTTACAAAAATACCCTTAAAATTAGGGATATATTAAAAATTATATGAAAATTTTTTTGAAAGTAAAAAATACTGTGTGATATTAAAAAGTGACACAATATCACTTTTTTTTATTATAAAAATTGTCATTTTTTAATAAATAAAAAAATTAACACAATGTCACTTTTAAAAGTTAAGTGTCATTTTTTTATTAAAAAATGACATACAATGTCACTTTTATTTAAAAATGATGTTTGTCATTAAAAAATGATAGAAATCAATAAGGAAACTGAAAAAATGACAAATACTAAAAAATGACAAAAATTCAAAAAAGTAACAAAAGACTAGAAAAAGTAACAAAAATTTTAAAAAGTGAGAATTTTTTTTTTTTTTCAAAATGGCGAATTCAAAAAAATGACATAAATTTTAAAAGTTACACAGATTAAAAAAGTGACAAACGCTCAAAAAGTAACAAAAAAGTCACAACCTCAAAAAAGTGAAAAAAAAAAAAAAAAAGAGACGAATATTCAAAAAGTGATGAAATTCAAAACAACGTGACAAACAATTTGGGAACCACCGTACCCATCCCTTCGACAGTTCAAATACTATAGTAACCTGAAGATGATAACTCCTCAGCTTCACCAAATTTGACAACTTGTATGGATCCCCTCCCCAAAAGTCCTCAAGAGGCTTTCTTTTATTTTTGAAGTATGTCGCACCCCCTCCCTCCATATTCTCCACCTACTTCATCATCTATTTCATTTATTGAAATGTTTGCCTTCAAAACAAATAAGATTTGAAGTTCCTATTAAGGGAAAATTTTATGCCCAAATATTTCATTTTGTTTGTTCCTTTTACTATCAAAGAATGTTTGATTCTCTTCTTTGAAAAGCTTTCTAATTTTATGGAAAAATATATATCAATATTACATACACATGCAGCTGTCAAATTTGCGAATGCATGCTTACATGCTTTGAGAGGAAATGCTGGTGTCAATGAATGTGCTTTTGTTTCTTTTCGGGCATGTTATTTAAGTTTCACCAGTCTAGATTATTTTACTGATCTTATTTAAAGTATCAATTATACATCAAATCTATTTACTTTATTATCTAACTAAATTTCTCTTTCAGGTGACTGAACTTCCTTTCTTTGCTTCAAGAGTGCATCTTGGTCGAAATGGTTTTGAAGAGATATACCCAATTGGTCCTCTAAATGAATATAAGAGGTCTGTCAAAATATTGCTGAAATTGTTTGATGTTGATTGCGAATTGTTGTGTTTTAAGTTAAGAAGAATATAAGAATTTCTCCGTGATTTTGTTTTGATAGAGTTGGTTCATCTTCTTTAACCATGAATTTGACTATACGGGATAAAAACAACAAAAATTGAGCACAAATTTGCCCAAAATCACTGTTATGGTGTGAAGACTAAAATCAAACCTGAATTCACGTAGAACCATAGAGAGAATTAGGGTTTCATATAGTGAATTATTTATGTTTTTGCCATCAGAGATAGGGTTTCATATAGACAAATTGTTATGTTATTAATGATCACAGATTCATAATTATAGATCACAAGTTTATTTACTGGTCACATATCCTCAAATTAATTGATCACAAATTATTTCGTGGTCACAAATAAAAAAATTTGTAGGTCAAGTATCATTTAAATTACAGGTCACATTTTATCTATTGGTCATGTAAATCACAGTTTATTGGTCACAAATTATTTTTTAGTCACAGACAACTAATATTTAGTCACAAAGCAACCAAATAGTTGGTTACAAACATTTAAATAGTTGGTCACAGACATCTAATTGTTGATCACAGACACCGTCGCATCCACCATCGTCATACCACAACCACCCACCGCCACAACTCACATCACAGTCGCCGCTAACACCACGAAAATCACCACGAAAACAGACCTCCCCCAAGAAAATCACCGCATCACCGCCAACCACCAGCGACGCCGCCCACAATAACACCAAATCTTGCATAAACTGGAGCAATGTCGAATTTTTCCACAAGTTTAAAGAAGAATAGGTCAACCAAGAAGTATATGTAGACATTTTGATACTTACCCAGTGAATAAAGAAACTGAAGCCCAAAGTCTTCCCTCGTGTCCTGTTGCTGCTAAGCTCTGATATAATAAGATCATCACCCAACGCAAACCACCACCACCCATCACCCACCGCAAACCACCACCACAGTAACACTAGCCACCACCAGAACACCAATGATTCGAGACGCTGCTTCTGATTCGCGCTCCTTTGGAAAGAAGACGAGAGGTGAGAGAGAGGTGAACGATAGCGTCGTCGCTGCGCATTGAGCTGTCGCCGTTGTATCGGCCCGTCGCGCCATTCACAGGGAGAGGGAGACAGGAGGCGAGAGATGGAGGGGAGGGAGTAGTGTGTGAAATTAGGTTTTAATATATATTACCTGATGTTTGCATAAAAAAAAACTTTGGACCTAACGTTTGCACTGAGTTTTTGAAATATCTGGCCCCGTGTAATTTCCTCATTAAGGATTAAGGAAACTTAAAATTGACTTGATGTATCAAGTGTATCAAAGTAGGCATTCTTTTAAATAAGTTAGAGGCTAAAATCTCAATTTACACGTGAATATAATGTTCAATTATGTTAAAAATTTCAATAAAAAGAAATTTAAAATGTGTTCAATTTTCACTATCCATAATATGTAGTTTGAACATTTCATCCATATGCAGAATGCAATGATACTTCTCTATTCATTTCCTTTGAGAAGAGTTACCGTCTTTTACCAAACAAGCAGACTAATATTGAATAATTGCGTGATAAGCATCTAAATTGGGAGAAGTGGTAAATCAAATAGATCCTCCCTTGATTTCTCTTTTGGGACTTTTTTACTTAAAAAATTTATCGTGCAAAAATCTCGTATGAATTGCTTGTCGGCTCATCTTCAGATAGCAAAAGTATGTTCTTTTAATAAAAAATTGACGAGTTGCACTTGTGAATCGGCCCGACACATCAAGAAACGAGTTGATGGGAAGAATTGAGTTTGAGTCCATATTTCGTGAAGTGAGCCTCGATGCAAACCATTAAACGTCCCAACTATCATATATGAACTTTTTTTATAAATGAAGAGTAAACGAAAGATTTGGCTTTCTAAATAAACATGAACGCAAGGCAATTAGGGAAATTGATTATGAATATAATAAAATATAAATTACTCATATTACACTTAACAGCTAGTGACAGCCAAGGCTAACCGAACACTATTCCCCACGCGCCGCCGAACCGGAGCTTTCCGATTTCTTTGTTTCTTGAAGCAATCGACATTATTTCCCAAAATTTTCATATACTTTTTGTGTTGTGCTTAAAAACAAATCAACCTTCATTTTCCATGTGCTGTCTTATAAAATCGCAGGTTGCCAGATAAGTCGTTTGTTCAACTACTGTCTAATGACATTTCAACTATCCATCTTTCTCTAGCGCCTACCCAATTTCCTATTCTTTTAGTAAATATTAATTCCTTATTTTTTTCTTGGGCGCTTCCCTTTATAATTGAACCGTGGGATTTTCTGGATTTTGGGTAGGTTTTGAAGAGAGGGGAAAGTGGGTATTGTGAAAAATGAAGAAATGGGTTTTGGCTGTGCTTTTTTATTTCGCATTTTGCGTGAGGATTGAAGCTTTCAAGTTCCATAAAACCCAACAAACTGAGAGAATCTCGGGTAAGAATAATTATGTTCATTTCAACTCGTTGAGATTTCACATATTAGCTGTTGATTTAGCTTAAATCTTATCGGATTTATTTTGTTGATTTGAGAAACCTGGGAGGTTGGTATAGATAATTTCTTTTCGATTCTGGCGGTTGAATTCGGAATGCAGTTAGGGTTCTATTGTGACGTGGGTAGTAATGAGGATTGGCTACATATTATATAATTTTCCAATTTCAGTGAAAAAATTGTGAAAGATAAGTTAGTGAATGATAATTCTTGTTATATTGAAGCATTGATGAATGATTCACTTGGATTTATTAATGATGTTTTGCTTCAATAGAGTCAGTAATGAAGGTTTATTCAGTTAGGATGCATTTTTTAACAAGACTGGGAATTATTTATCAATTTTAATTGAATGAATCCTTTTTCCTTTTCTTTCGGATTTCAATCTGAAAATTCCTAGTTAAGTACGGTAGTAAATCATTTGGTTGTTTCGGTCTAAATCAAAACATCGGTTTTCATGATCCTCTGGTCAAGTTAATCTGTGTCGTAAATAGGATCCAATTCCAATCAGTGGAGTAATCTCCAGTACAAATAAGAATGAATATTACTTTGTTAAGCTGGAAAGTTGTCAATTCTATTTGATTAAATTGATAGAATGCTGTTTCTGTTTTGAATTTGAAGATTTCCAACTCCGAGACGTGGAAAAGTACTCATGTAAATCATAAGTTGCTTCTGGTCTAATCCAAAATTTTGATATTCATGTTCTGAGATTTGGGCATTCTATGCCATAAATCTAATAAAATCATGTGATACAATCAAGTTGACCTTGGATCAGTAATTATCTATATTTTCCTTACATATTGCTCAAGCTAGAAACAACAGAATTGCCATATTTTTCCCTGCATTAGAATTTGCCTTGAAAAAGCTCTAATTCTATTATTTCCCCAATAATGAAGAAAAAGGATAAATGTAATATCCAAGGCTCGTGGTTTCCTGTTTCTATTTGAGACAATCTTCCAAAGATACGTCTGTCTAGATATTTGCGTCCATGATTAAATTAAGAGTTTCTTATTTTCACTTGTAGAACGAAGTACGTCTACTATAATTACCATCCAATAGGAGGGAACCAAAAAGAATTGCTGCTCAAATTTTAAGTAGTGCTTCTCATGTCATTCTGATCTTCTACTTTCTTTCCGAATTTAAAGTATGAGGTCATTCATTATGCTGGTATTTCCAAATATTAGGTAGTGCTGGTGATGTCTTGGAAGATGATCCAGTTGGAAGGTTAAAAGTTTTTGTTTATGAGCTGCCTAGCAAATACAACAAAAAAATTCTGCAAAAGGACCCACGATGCCTGACTCATATGTTTGCTGCTGAGATTTACATGCATCGGTTCCTTCTATCAAGCCCAGTTCGAACTCTTAATCCTGAGGAAGCGGATTGGTTCTACACACCTGTGTATACAACCTGCGACCTGACACCAAATGGTCTCCCTTTACCATTCAAATCGCCACGTATGATGAGGAGTGCTATACAGCTTATTTCTTCCAACTGGCCTTACTGGAATAGGACTGAGGGGGCTGATCACTTCTTCATCGTGCCACATGATTTTGGGGCGTGCTTTCACTATCAAGTAAGAACCTTCCTCTCATAGCTTACATTCAAGTAAAAAAATTACATATTTTGTAAGTAAATTTTAACTTGCTGTCCAAAAAAGTTAATTATTTCCAACTTTCACCAATAAAAATGTTATTCATTTCAAAACCTACTTATTTTCGTACAAAATGACATTTTAAGCTTAGCCAGACATTCTCTTGCACTTGTGAAGTTCATGTGCATCTTTTGCAGTGATTTGGCATGATATATATCTTATACTTGGCTCACTGCAGGAAGAAAAGGCTATTGAAAGAGGGATTCTTACACTGCTGCGACGTGCTACCTTGGTTCAAACTTTTGGACAACGAAACCATGTTTGTTTAAAGGACGGTTCCATCACAATTCCTCCATACGCTCCTCCACAGAAAATGCAATCCCATTTTATTCCTCCTAGCACTCCTAGGTCCATCTTTGTTTATTTCCGAGGATTGTTTTACGACGTGGGGAATGATCCAGAAGGTGGTTACTATGCAAGGTATATATCATTAGACCTTCATCACGCAGGTGTTTAAATGCCATATAAAAATAAGTTGATTAGAGTTTAATCTAACGCATATCATTGAAATCAAAGTTTACCCAACTATGTAAAAGCTAACTTCTGTTTCAAACTTTGTAGAGGTGCACGAGCATCGGTGTGGGAGAATTTTAAGAACAATCCTTTGTTCGACATCTCGACCGAGCACCCAACTACCTACTATGAAGACATGCAGAGAGCTGTTTTTTGCCTTTGTCCACTTGGATGGGCTCCATGGAGTCCAAGATTGGTAGAAGCAGTTATATTCGGTTGCATCCCTGTTATCATAGCAGATGATATTGTCTTGCCATTTGCTGATGCAATTCCATGGGAAGATATCGGAGTATTTGTTGCAGAGAAAGATGTTCCTAAGTTGGATACAATCCTCACTTCGATTCCCATTGAAGAAATTTTGAGGAAACAGAGGTTACTCGCCAACCCTTCGATGAAACAAGCTATGTTATTCCCGCAACCTGATCAATCAAGGGACGCTTTCCATCAGATTCTGAATGGCCTTGCTCGTAAGTTGCCCCATGATAAGAGTGTGTACTTGAAGCCAGGCGATAAGGTCCTAAACTGGACAGCAGGTCCAGTTGGCGATCTCAAACCATGGTAATGGACACTTTTCGAGATGTTAGTAATCTGAAGTACAAAATTTTGTGCAATTTCGTTTACTTTTGCTGTTTTGCAGCTGTAGGCTCTGTTGTTTTTAATTGCCAAGAGATTGTGATGAATCTTGAAATTTTGTGTCTCGAATCATATGATATGATGCCACTAGGATTTTGTATCAAGGAGAATGTAGTAGTTCTCCATTGCTGCATTCAGCAATTCACTATATTCTGTGATTCTATCCTTTTATGAAATGCGTATATGAAAGTTTCTAAACGCTTCAGCTTAAGATAGTGGTAAATTTCGAGTGCGTATGTTAACGAAAGATCTCTATTTTAAATTCATCTTTAGCTATCAATTTGAAATAATACCATCCAACCAGGTGAAGTCCCAAAAGAATTAAAACGCTTAAACTGATTTGGTAGGGTGCGCCAGGCCCAAGCAGTAGTGCAACGCCAGGGCGACACTCGAGAGCCCCAGTAGCAAGCTACCATAAACGGCTCTTCCCCTTAAAAAAGTAATTTAATATCGTGTGAGCCAATGGCTCACATATCAGATATTAAACTGATAAGAACAGATACTACACTTGATCTTAGCCAAAAGGCCGAGAAAGGTATGCTAACTCCAGTTATGGGCGATCTGTTTTATAATACTTGAATTCACACTCAGTTTTCTCTACATTCGATGTGGGACAACGTGTAAAACAATGAGTTCCAACCTTCAAAATATCATCAGACCACCTCATTTCCCATTTCCGGTCCACACAAAACGCCTTAGAGGTTGGAGATTTCAACAGTTGAAAACTATGAAGCATGCATTTCGAAACCTATCCTGGTCTTCAACTGCAAACTCAACAACTTTATTATTGATCTTTTTACATTACTATATTCAGCTTTTTGTTACAAGATGGAGAGCTCGTTATCTCAAAATAAGTATCAATTACTGTTAAGTGGGAGCTCAAGGAGGAGAGTTGGTGTCACATGGAATGTAAAAACTTCACTGAGAGTCTAGATTATCAAGACCAGCTAAAATAGACCTTGGAATTGAGTACCATTCTTCACCTAACCTCTTCCGTGAAATAAGTTCAGTGATCGGAAGTCTCCCATCTATTCCTGTGTCAAAAAAATAGCACATTTCCTGTACAAATATTGATAGGTACATAAAGGAGAATGGTAATAGATGAACCAATGTCTACGATCTTGTCTGTTATGTTTTATTAATATCAAAAGTAGTTGATTCTAGCTTCAATTTGAATCTAGTTTTTCTTTTGTTATTCACTTTTTCTTTCTTTCATTATTTTCAGCTTCTTTTGTTTAGTACATGAGACATACGAAAAAGCTTCGACTTTTCCACATTTTGATCTAGAAGTGAATGTATATTCAGACTACGACTTAAACAATTAAAAAAGCAATAACTTACAATTTTGGGATCCAATTACTCAAGTCGAAGAATTTAAAGGATTGTGCCAATCCAATTGTGAATGGCAATCTTTGTATTGTCCAATCAACTGTGGCTGCAAAGAAAATTCAAGTTTAAATCGAGGACAATTAAGATGGTATAAAATTCGGTTAGTTGCTTGCTTTTAATGAGGACCCAAATATAAACATTCGTATTGGTGAAAGTCTCACACTCTCAAAGCATTAGTCTTTTCTAAATAGTGATTTCTCTTGGAATGCTCACATCGTTACTCAACATATACGCGCCTATATTCAAGATAAACTAACTGAGACTCTTCTCATTCTCGCTAATATTCATTCAGGTTATAATGAAATTTTGATTGGCCCAGAAAGATGCAAAGTCCATGTTTGCTAATGGAAAGATGTTACGTAAAATCCATGATAGACTCTGAAAGATACTAAGCAAGTGTTGCTATTTACATGATATAAAAGACAATAAAGTGAATCATACATTTATACATTTGTTTGACAGAATCTTGTATATATGGTGTTAGATATTTATACTATAAATATAACATATGAAAAAACCAACTAATTTACATGAAGTGCACAAGTGGTGGGAGGTGTGAAATTTGTGAGAGGTTGGAGGTTCGGGTCACGTCCCACAAAATTATATAAATGTATTTGATAGGGGCATTGGATTTTCTTGATTAAAATAATTAATTTTTTTTTTAATTATTTTCGAAATTATTTAATGGGTCAAACTAATCATTATTTTTTGACCTTTTTTAACCACCCATTATCCTCATTCCTTTAATAATGCAAATAATTATGGGTTATGGAAGAGATAGTTATTTTATTTTGCCTATATAAACTTGTATCACATTTTGAAAAAACGCATCAGAAAAATGAAATAATAATTTTCATATTGTGTAATACTCGACTTTTTCATTTCTATATTTTGGAGTACACTTAAGAGTTCTGAAATTATTTGTGATTGATGCACAATTGATTTATTTGATCATTATATTCTGGGAGTAATTGTTCACAGAGATCGCAGCAGTTATTGGCGGACAATTTCACTTTAGGACATCGTGCGATCACGAGACTCGATCGGTCAATAAATTTTATTTTTACATTTTAATGTTCTGCAAGTTACTGCAACTAATTATTTTAACAATATATAATATAGATGGGTTGTTTTTTTAACAATTTCATAATATATAATATAGATGGGTGATTATTTTAACAATTTCACTTTAGCTCATGTTTGGCGAGATGGAATCCCCCATTTTAATTTAGGACATAAATTATTAGATCAAATTATGCACGTAATTTTTTTTAACCGTTTAATACATTTTAAATAAAGTGTTTTAAATTTTACTTACTTTACACACCACCCCCCCTTAAGGCTTAAAAATAATTATTTGAACTACGATTGGTGGGGTGTGCCAGGCCCAGGCTGTAGTGCAACGCCAGGGCGACACTCGAGAGCCCCAGCAGCAAGCTACTGTAATGGACCCTCCCCCTCAAAAAATAAATTTAATATCGTGTGGACCAATGGTCCACATATCAGATATTAAACTGATAAGAACAGATACTACACTTGATCTTAGCCAAAAGGCCGAGAAAGGTATGCTTATTTCAATTATTGGCCTGCCTTTTTATATTACTCTAATCTCTCTCAGGTTTTCTGTAGAACCGATGTGGGACAAAAAGACGTTCTCATTTCCTATCTCCAGTGCATACACAAAACAATTGTGGATGGAGATTTCAACAGTAGGAAATTATAATAATAGCACGATTTCTCAACGACTTTGTAATTGACTCATAAATTAGTTTCCATCACCATATCTGACTCATTACTATACACCTACTAAAAGACCCCGAGCTCATCATTTCAAACAAATTAGCAACTCTGTGTTGGAAAACCGAGTTAATGATTTCAAATGTGCAATGGCTTAACATGGAATTTGTGCTTTCATACAAACTTTACTAAAATTTAATACAAAGTTGGGTCAAAAAATAAAACATTTCCTGTACAAATATTTGATAAAAGTACATATGGGAAAATGGACTGAGATGTATGCTAAGTTTACATATTGTGGCTCATCTGAGATCCTCACTCTCTTGAAGAGAACATCCATGAATATAGGGAAATTTGAAGAAGGAAACACATCAATGACTTGAACCCGGAGCAGGTTTCAACTCCTACGGACCTAACCTGAAATAACAGGAAAATGATAAATACTCCTACAAATACAGAAAAAACTATGAAAGTTCCACTAAATGAGTACTGGCATCCCATTCTATTTACTTCAGTAAATGAGTCCAGAAACTTGATTTTTTTGTGGCAAGTTAGTTCTAATTATGATTCTCTTCCAAAAAATATAAAATATAAAAATCATTGGATTGTGGTGTGGCTGGCATGTGACTAATAGAGCAGTTAGTTAGTTCACAGATTTCTTCATTTATCATTATCCATATTTTAGATGATAAAGTTGTATCTTTCTGTTTTCAACTTCAGTAGATATTCTAGGAATTTAGTTGTATTATAGTTTCACTTGTACCCTATAAATACTCTGTAAACAATGGAATACAAGTGTGTGGTTTTCCATCTTCTGTGTTCTTTCTTACTCTTATATGGTATCAGAGCAATTTTCTACTGCTATTCCTTTCTAAATCACTAAAACCATGACCACAACCAACACAAATCACACCATGCAAAACACAAATGAACCAAACAATACACTCATCACCATAAATAGCTCAGCCCAAGCACCTCTCAAACTCACTACCAATAATTATATTTCCTGGAAACTTCAATTTCACACCCTCTTTGTTGGATACGATCTCCTAGGATACACAGATGGATCAAAACCATGCCCACCCAAAACTATTACTGAAAACAATACAGTGACATCAAATCCTGCTCACAATATATGGGTTCGACAAGATCAATTAATTTTAAATGCTCTTGTTGGATCTCTTTCTCCCACTATTATTCCTTTTATTGCCAGAGCTAAAACCTCCAAGGAAGCATGGGAAATTTTGGCAGATACCTACGCAAAGCCATCACGAGGACGCATTAAGCAAGTCAAACTTCAACTTAAAAATCTAACAAAAGGTTGTCAAAATGTTACAGATTTTCTTCAGACTGTAAAAGTTCATTCTGATGAACTTGCTATTCTCGGAGCACCAATGGATGAAGATGACATTACTGATAAAATTCTTGATGGACTTGGAGATGATTACAAAGAATTAGCTCGTGCAGTACAAGCCCGAGACACCACTATCACTTTTAATGAACTTCATGAAAAATTGTTGAACTTTGAAGCTACTCTATCTCAGGAAAAACCAGAACCTGTTCATTTTCCAGCATCAGCAAACCCGGCAACACGCAATAATTCAGGATGGCGTCCTACAAATAACTTGGGCAACAATAACAACAACCGACGTTCATCATCATTCTCTGGAAACAATAACACGGGTTGGCGCCCGTCGCCCAACTATCGCTCATCCACATCATACAATGCTGGAGCAAACACCTCTCAAAATGATCGATCATCTCCCAGACCTTATCTTGGTCACTGCCAGATATGTGGAATTCAAGGACATACAGCCAAAAAATGCCCTTCTTTTCGTCTTGTTCCGGTTCAACCTCCAAGTACCTCAATGACAAGGTCTTCAACACCATGGCAGCCTCAAGCACACTTTGCTGCGAATTCCACTTCCCCCACACCACATTGGCTACTAGATAGTGGTGCTTCTCACCATGTAACTGCCGACTTGAACAATCTGTCCCTGCATGCACCCTACACTGGTTCTGATGATATCATGATTGGTGATGGAACAAGCCTACCAATCACTCACACTGGTTCCACATCTCTCAAGACTTCTAATAAAATGTTTTCATTAAACAATGTTCTTTGTGTTCCTAACATGAAGAAAAATTTAATTTCAATTTCACAATTTTGTCTTTCCAATAATGTATCCATTGAATTCTTACCCACTTCTTTTCTTGTGAAGGAACTTCGCACGGGGACAGTCCTTTTGAAGGGTCGAACAAAGGATGGGGTGTATGAATGGCCAATTCCGTCTCCAAACACATCACCTCTATTAGCATTTTCCACTGTCAAGACAACTTCCTCTGACTGGCATCATCGTTTGGGCCATCCCGCGTCTCCTATTTTGAAACATATTATTTCTAATTATCAATTAGATCTATCTGCATCTTTGACATTTAATTTTTCCTGTAATGCATGTCACTGCAATAAAAGTCATAAACTATCTTTTTCTAATTCCACTCTTGTCTCTACACAACCTCTTGAAATAATTTTCTCTGATGTATGGACTTCCCCTGTTTTGTCACGAGATGGTTTCAAATATTACGTCATTTTTGTTGACCATTTCTCTAAATATATTTGATTCTATCCTCTCAAGCACAAATCAGAAGTTAAAGATGTTTTTATTAGATTTAAAGCTATAGTAGAAAACCACTTCAAACTAAAAATTCGTACACTTTATTCAGATAATGGTGGTGAATACACAGCTTTAGCCCAGTTTCTTGCTACAAATGGCATCTCTCATCTCACTACTCCTCCACATACTCCAGAACATAATGGCTACTCTGAAAGAAGACATCGTCATATTGTTGAAACAGGTCTCTCCCTACTCTCTCATGCCTCAATACCTCTAACATTTTGGAGTCAATCATTTGCTACTGCAGTATACTTGATTAATAGAATGCCAACACAAACTCTTAAATTTTTCTCTCCATATGAAAATTTTTTTGGCACAGCCCCCAACTACTCAAAGCTTAAAATATTTGGTTGTTTGTGTTATCCATGGCTTCGACCTTATTCTTCTCATAAACTTGATGCCCGTTCAAAACCATGCATTTTTATTGGTTATTCTCTCACTCAAAGTGCTTACTTGTGCTTCCATCCATCAACTTCTAAAACTTATGTTTCCAGGCATGTTAAGTTTGTTGAGTCAGTTTTTCCTTTTCTTACACTCTCAACTCACTCTCCACGTCCACAGACAGATACTATATCAACCTGGATTCCTCCAACAATGACCATTCTGGAGCCATCAACCTATCAGCCGGACAACACCTCATCCAATGTGCAACCTCAGAGGCAATCTCAGTGCGATATACCAACACACTCTACAACACTATTAACCCCACCAATAGAGGAATTATCTCCACCATGTCCTCCAACTACCATTATGTCTAACCCCGACATACAGCCTACATCAATCCCAACCTCAAATCCCTCCACCTCTCAACATCATACCCATCCAATGACCACAAGAGCTAAAAATAACATCCACAAACCAACACAAAAATTAAACCTTTCTACCCAAATATCTTCCAACACAGCCATTGAACCCCCCACAGCCACTCAAGCACTCAAGGATCCCAAATGGCGTAGGGCCATGTCTGAGGAATATGATGCACTTGTTCGGAATGGAACATGGGAGCTAGTACCATCCATCTCTAGTCACAATATAGTTGGTTGTAAGTGGATTTTTCGCATTAAAAGAAAATATGATGGTTCTATTGACAGGTACAAAGCACGTTTGGTTGCTAAAGGCTTTCATCGACAACCAGGCGTAGATTATCATGATACATTTAGCCTTGTAGTCAAGCCTACAACTATAAGACTTGTTCTTAGTCTTGCTATTAGTAGGGGATGGTCTCTTCACCAACTTGATGTTAATAATGCATTCTTACAAGGTCATCTATCTGAAGATGTCTACATGTCCCAACCATCTGGATTTGTTGATCCCGATAATCCATCTTATATTTGCAAGCTTCGAAAAGCCATCTACGGGCTTAAACAAGCCCCACGAGCTTGGTATACTGAGCTTAGTAAATTTCTTCTTGCATCAGGATTTCGCAACTCACATGCTGATACTTCTTTGTTTGTTCTCAAAACAGGAGGTCATTTAATGTATCTTTTGGTTTATGTTGATGACATTATTATAACTGGCGATAATGTTGATTTTGTTCAGAAATTTGTCACCTTGTTATCACAGCAATTTTCCTTAAAAGATCTTGGCGCACTATCCTATTTTCTTGGTGTGGAGGTTATACCACATAAACAAGGTGTTTTACTCTCTCAACGTCGCTATATTATGGACCTGCTGGCTCGCACAAAATTATTGGAAGCTAAATCTGTACAGACTCCACTACCTCTTTCTCCTCCACTTACATTGACTTCGGGTACCACTCTTTCAGATCCATCAGAATATAGAGCACTTGTCGGAAGCTTACAATACTTGTTGCTTACTCGGCCAGATATAGCTTTTGCAGTCAATAAATTGTCACAATTCATGCATCGACCAACAACAGATCATTGGGCTGTGTTAAAGCGTCTTTTGCGCTACCTCTGTGGTTCTACTAATGAAGGAATACTCCTCTATCGTGACTCACATTTATCTTTACATGCCTTCTCCGATGCCGATTGGGCTGGAAACAAAGATTATTTCTCCTCCACAAGTGCTTACATTGTATATCTTGGTCGAAATCCTATATCTTGGAGTTCCAAGAAGCAACGCACAGTTGCAAGGTCCACAACCGAAGCCGAATATCGCTCTGTTGCTAATACTGCTGCAGAAATTAATTGGGTGTGTTCACTTTTTTAACTGAGCTTGATGTTCCTCTTTCTCAATCACCTGTGATCTATTGTGACAATATCGGGGCTACCAACGTGTGTTCCAACCCAGTTTTCCATTCTAGAATGAAGCATGTGGCCATTGATTTCCACTTCATACGTGATCAAGTTAAAAATTGGAGTCTTCGTGTTGCTCATGTTTCTAGTTCTGATCAACTAGCTGATGCACTTACAAAACCTCTATCCAAGACCAGGTTTCAAATGCTTAAATCCAAGATTGGAATCTCTTACCGAGCTCCATCTTGAGGGGGCATAATAGAGCAGTTAGTTAGTTCACAGATTTCTTCATTTATCATTATCCATATTTTAGATGATAAAGTTGTATCTTTCTGTTTTCAACTTCAGTAGATATTCTAGGAATTTAGTTGTATTATAGTTTCACTTGTATCCTATAAATACTCTGTAAACAATGTAATACAAGTGTGTGGTTTTCCATCTTCTGTGTTCTTTCTTACTCTTATAGTGACGAGAGGTGTTTATTGAAAAGGCAGTTATACCATCACTTTTATTGGGAAAACGGGTGATGACATTTGACTCCAACTAACAGGGTAGCAATCTTTATACAGTTTTAAGTTTAGCGAATTAAAATTCTCTTTATTCTATTTCTTGATTCCAAAATCTTGCTGACAACTGTACAAGTTGCATGCACACTATGAAGGCACGCTACAATGCAAAGCTGCTGCTACCATGAGGGGATGGTACAAAATTATAGTCATATGCAATTGGACACTAAGTTAAATTTCCAAATTAGCGTGAGAAGAGAGATGTACTTGGCTCGATTGAGAAAATATTGCATCCATTCTCTTGTTCCTTTCGAATGAAGCCATTAGGCATAATACTGTCCACCCTTTAATCCTAAAACTAGTACATAATATGGGAGCAACGACAGAAATACTTTAGACTAGAATTGGTGGGGTGCCTGGTCCTGGCAGTAGTGCAATGCCTAGACGACACTCAAGAGCTCCAATAGCAAGCTACTGTGATGATCCAATAGCGCACATATCAAATATTAAACCGATAAGAACAGATACTACACTTGATCTTAGCCAAAAGGCCAAGAAAGGTATGCTTATTCCAGGAATGGGCCAGCTATTTTATAATGCTAAGATCCCTCTCAGTTTTTCTGTACATTCGATGTGGGACAACAAAGTTTGAAACAATGAGTTCAGGCTTTATAATTACGAGACCTTCTCATTTCCCATTTCCAGCACATAATATGCCTGGGAATGGAGATTTCAAAATTTGTGCAATAGCATCCATTCATTTCTCCATCTCGTGCAAACAGTAGTTGAAACCTCTCTTGGCTCCAGAAGGAAATCCCGGTCTTCGACTGCAAACCCCCAACTTTGTAATTGACTTCCATATCATAACTATACATCTACTAAAAGATCCAGAGCCGTGATGCAGAAATGTTAAGCACGAGTTCAAGGGGGCGATGGCTTAACATGGAATATGTTCCGTCGTACGAACTTTGCTAAAATTTATAATACAAAGTTGGGTTCAAAAATAACTACAAATATTTGTTTAGCACATATAGAATGAACAGAGATGTATATAAGAATATATTCAAAATGATACTAAATTTACATATTGTCGCTCGTCTGAGCACTAACTCTCTTCAAGAACAAACGAATGTCCATGAATTTAGGGAAATTTGAAGAAGGAAACACATCATTGACTTGAACCAGGAGCAGGACTTGTATAGACCTATCTTTACACCCACAAACCTGTAGCAGGACTTGACCTCAATGAGTACTTGTGTTCGCATTCTATTTTCCTCAGTAAATGAATCCAGAAACATCAATTTTTGTTGCTAGTTAGTGCTAATGATAATCCCTGTCCAAAAAAATGTCGTTGAATTGTGGCGTGGCTAGCATGTGATGAGAGGTGTTTATCAAAAAGACATTAGACCATCTGTTTTATTGAAAAATCGGGGCAAAAGAAAACAAGAACCACAGCTGCACGTACTGGCCTCATCATTGAAGGGCCCACAACCTGCTGCTCTCATCACCAACACAACTCGATTTTTCATGTAACTGGTTTTTTTTTCCTCTCTCATTGTACTCAATGACCTATACAAGACGGTATGACTTATGCTATATGTACAAAATTTGTTCACAGAAGTGTGACAGCATTTAATTGGGAGTTAGAGAGAAGGGAAGGAATATATATATATATATCCAAGCAAGTGCTGCGCTGTAAAACATCTGTTAAGAAAAAGCTTTTTTCAAGAGAGTATACGTAAGGATCGTTGCTGGAAAAATTCCAACGTATGGGGCCACACGTGTATATATTAAAATGTGTGACGATATCTTTACAATTAGTCAATGAAGTGATCCACTAAAGTTGATTTTGAACTAATGTGTATTAAAAGTTATGGGAATAAAGTGTAGAGACCAGAACAATTATTTAAATTGATGAGGGGTCAATTTAAAACAACCGATAGATAATAACTGCACATTCAGTTATTAAATATTAAGGGGTAATGGTCCCTGATTGAGTGTGATTTTTCTATCCCTCTGCATCCCCATCAATAGAGAAGAATTCCTAAGGAACCACAAATCAATTGGAAGATCATAACTCAAAGCAATCAATCAAACGATGGATCAAGGTACGTTTCCGCACTTTATTGTTCTCAATGATTTCAACGTGGATACTCTATAATTAAATCTAACAAGTGGTATCAAAGTCAATTCATTGTTGAATCTTTGAGAAATAAAGATTTTATTAATTCTTGTTTTTTGGGTTATTTGATCTACCATTCACGTGAACGGTGCCTTTTCTGTTGATTACACAAAATCATTGTACATATGAAAGTGAAAGCCTGTTTGATTCCCCATTTAAAAGAAAAAAAAATGTATTTTGAATAGTTGATTGATGGAAAATATATGGTTAAAAATTAAGGAAATTTTTTGGATTTTTGTGTAATATTATTTTATTGAAGAATGTGTGGTTGAAAAAAAAGAGAAAAAAATAAATTTTGGTAGAAATGGAAATCAAACGGGGGCTGGAATTATTACGGCTGCGTGTATTGGGCGTATGTGTGTAGGGGTGACAATTAAACCCGAAAGCTCGGACGGCCTGGGCTCAGCTCGGAAAAAGTCCAAGTCAAGCCCGGCTCGCTCGGTTGCACCGAGCCCCATTTTGGGCCTTCGGCCGGAGCCCGGGCCGACCCGTGTGGTTCGCCGGCCCGTGAAAAAATGTAAATTTTACCTCAAAAAAAAAAGGAAAGAAACAAGACAAAATTCGAGCCGGCTCGGCTCGGCCCACTAAGGCCCGGGCCGAGTCGAATTTTTTTGGCCAGACTTTGCCCGGCTCGGAGCCAAAAAAGCCCAAGCTTTTTTTCTCTGGCTCGGCCCGGCTCCTTGCCATAGCTATACAGGTGTGATTTTGTTCTGTTTTTGATTAAAGATTCTGTTTTCTGTGTTTGGCTAATTTCAAGTCAAATATTGCGGGTTCATTCTGCTTTGCTATTGAATTTTATTTTGACCTTTTGATTAATAAAATTGGATCAAAGTCAAATATGGCGGCTGTTCAAATTATGCTTTACTGTACCATTTTGCTTAGTTATGGATACTAATTAATGGATCAAGATTGGTGACTGCCATGTGAATTGGTATTATTTGTAAAGTCAAATACTGCGGCTGCTTTGGATGGATTTTTTGGGACGGGACCTGTAATGTAAATTAGATAATTTTGGGCCCCTATTTGCAATTTAAAATTAGGGTTATGTTTTCTAATTTTAAGTTTTAGCCATTCATCCTAATTGGGCCTTGAGGTTATGGGTTTTAATAATTCAGCCCTTGGAGTTCTAAAATTAATTAATTCGTGCCATTAAAGTTCTGAATTTTATAATTAAGCCCCTGAAAGTTCATAATTGATTTACATTGGTCTCTAAAGTTTCTAATAATTAATTTTTGGATCCCTAAATTTTTTGATAATCAATTTTTCACTCCTAAAGTTTTCAATAATTGATTATTAACCCCTAAAGTTCTCGATAATTAATTTTCAATCCCCAAAGTTCTGAATTATTAACCCTAAGGTCCCTAAAGTTTCAAGATAAATAAAATTTAGTATTCAGCTTTTCAAATTTTGGTATAAATAACTCATTTAGATATATAATATTTCAAAGTCAATTGATTGAAGCAATATGTTGCCAAAGCAACCTCTCTTGTGGAAATTGATTAATTTAGAATATTAGAAGGAATTTGTGTGTAGGCTTGTTCATGTGAATATTAGCCGGCCCAAATGAATGTTAATATTTGGTCGAATTGCTTGCACACTTGTGGTGGTAAACGTGTGACAATTATAAGGTTTCCGTGTGAATAATAAATCAATCCAAAGATGAGTTTATTATTTGACAGAAGTTATTGTCAATGTTTGATCATTACACCAAAAGTACCACTTACAATTAACATTACTGTCCAAAGACTTGATATTAATGATGTGCTAGGTATCTTGAGATGGGGCATACTATTATTTGAATTTATTGATTATTGAATATTAATATTAACATGAGCATAAATTTTTCCTTTCCTCTATACAGCTAGTTCATCTGCTGCTACTACAATGTCTGCAAATATCAATTCTATTCTCATGCTCAATGAGACAAATTTCAAGGATTGGAAAGAGAACGTATTAATTGTTCTTAGCTGCATGGATCTAGATCTTGCGCTTCAGATTGAGCAACACACTCCTCTTGCAGAAGCAAGTTCTTCTGATGGAAGGAGAAACTTTGAGAAGTGGGATCGCTCAAATCGCTTGAGTCTAATGATCATTAAGCGCGGCATTCCGGAAGCTTTTAGAGGCGCAGTGTCTGAAGAAGTAACTAATGCCAAAGATTTTCTTGCCGAAAAAAAATATTTTACGAAAAACGATAAGGTTGAAACAAGCACACTTTTGCAAAGCTTGATTTCAATGAGGTATAAAGGCAAGGAAAACATAAGGGAGTACATCATGGAGATGTCTCACATTGCTTTTAAACTTAAGGGACTAAAGCTTGAGTTGTCTGATGACTTGTTCATGCATTTGGTATTGATATCGCTTCCTGCACAATTCAGTCAATTTAAGGTCAGTTATAACTGCCAGAAAGAGAAATTGTCTCTAAATGAGTTCATTTCATATTGTGTACAAGAGGAAGAAATGTTGAAACAAGAAAGAACTGAAAGCGCTCACTTGGCAAACACTTCTAAGGATAAGGGCAAGAAAAGAAAGAAAGAATATGAAGCTGCTCCTAAGGGTCCAGGCAACAAGACTGTATATGTGAAGAAAGATTGTACCAAATATCACGTCTGGAGTGCAAAGAAAGGTACAAATCTTACTTTGGTCTGTTTTGAGGTTAATTTAGCTTCAGTACCTAGAAACACTTGGTGATTAGATTCTGGTACTAAATGCAAATTAAATAAAGAAAATTTAGCAAAATTATGACATAAGCGCTTATATTCTGAACAGTGTACCAATTAAGGCTACTACCAAAATACCTTTTGAGCTTTGGACAAGCAAAAAGCCTAGTCTAAAGCATTTTCACATTTGGGGATGTCCAGCTGAGGCTGGGCCTTATAGGCCACATGAAAATAAATTGGACTCCAAAACAGTGAGCAGCTACTTTATTGGTTACTCTGAGGCCTGAGCGATCAAGGGGCTATACATTTTATAATCCCACACTTAAGTCAATTTTTGAAACGGAAACTGCAACATTTTTTCGAGGATGTTGAGTTTGGGGGGAGAAATAAGATTAGAGACATTGTCTTTGAGGAAGAAGTTGAGGAATGATCGGTTTCGATTCCTACTATTGCTTTTGACAATGTACATGTTCCTATATTTGTCATTGATCAAGAAGCAATTCTAGAACCTCAACAAGACAATGTTGAAGAACCTCCCATCCAAAATGAGGTAATTATTCCAGATGTACAAATTCAACAACCTCAAGAACCAATACCTTTAAGGAGATCCACGAGAGAAAGGAAAAATGCTATTTCGGATGATTTCATAGTATTTCTCCAAGAACATGAGGAAAATAATGGAGTGATGAAAGATGATCTAATCAACTTCCATCAGGTCATGCAGGTTCTAACTCTCAAAAGTGGATTGATGTCATGAATAAGGAGTATAAGTTTATGCAAGATAATAAAGTTTGGGATCTTGTCCCATTACCAAAAGGTGCGAAACCCATTGGTTGCAAATGGATTTTTAAAACCAAGAGAGATTCGAAAGGTAATGTGGAAAGATATAAAACTCGTCTTGTGGTTAAAGGCTTTATCCAAAAGGAAGGCATCGACTTCAAAGAGACTTTCTCTCTAGTTTCAACAAAAGACTCTTCTAGGACAATTATGGTACTTGTTGCTCACTTTGACCTTGAGCTACATCAGATGGATGTTAAGACGACATTCCTCAATGGCGACATTGATGAGACGATCTATATGGTGCAACCAGAAAATTTTGTGTCAAAAGACTCAAAGAATATGGTTTGCAAATTAAAGAAATCCATCTATGGGCTCAAGCAAGCTTTTCGTCAATTGTACTACGAGTTTCATCAAGTAATTATCTCATTTGGTTTTGAGATGAATGTTGTTGATGATTGTGTGTATCACAAGTTCAGTGGGAGCAAGTATATTTTCCTGATTTTGTATGTTGATGACATACTGCTTGCCACTAATGATATAAGCATGTTGCACAAAATCAAGAGATTTTTATCATGGAATTTTGAGATGAAAGATCTTGGTGACGCTTCTTTTGTATTAGGAATCCAGATACACCGGGATCGCTGTCGAGGTATTCTTGGATTGTCACAAAAGAGCTATATCTATAAAGTATTTAAAAGGTTTGACATGCAAGACTGTAAATCAGGTGACACCCCTGTCGCTAAGGGAGACAAATTTAGTCTCACACAATGCCCGCAAAATGACCTTGAAGTTAAGGAAATGCAGAAGATTCCATATGCATCAGCTGTTGGGAGTCTTATGTATGCTCAAGTTTGTACACATCCAGACATAGCATTCATTGTTGGAATGTTGGGCAGATATTTGAGCAACCCTGAGTTGGATCATTGGAAAGCAGCCAAAAGAGTTATGAGGTATTTAAAGAGAACAAAGGATTACATGCTCACATACATCAGATCGGATCAGTTAGAGATCATAGGGTAATCCGATTCTGATTTTGTTGGATGCCAATACGGTAGTAGATCCCTACCATGACAGTAAAGTTTGTAGCATGCTATGAAGCATCTAACTATGGAATATGATTGCGAAATTTTATCACTGGGCTGCGTATTCTGAATGGCGTAGAAAGACCGCTAAAGTTATATTGTGACAATAACTTAGCAGTTTTATATTCCATTAACAACAGGAACTTATCTAAGTCAAAACACATTGACATTAAGTTTCTGGTTGTGAAGGAAAGAGTACAGAGTTGACAGATTTTCATAGAGCACATTGGGACAAACTCCATGATTGCGGATCCGTTTACTAAGGGATTGACACTCAAGGTCTTTCATGAGCATACTGCTCATATGAGTGTTGTATATCATGAGGATATCATATTTTAGTATGAGTTTGTATTTTCGTAGCTTTATGTATTGGACACATTTGTGTATTTGAATATTTTTCTGTACAGAAATAAAGTATTCAATTCATTTCACTCTGTTATTAAGTTCAGTATTAATCTCACTTAAGAAATAAGGTTGGATTAGTTGGAAATAGACATGTTAGGATCACATAACATGTAATTTCCATGCTACACTCCTATGATTGATCTTTGTCATTTGGTTGTATTGGTGTACGTGACCATTGATGGATTTAGTTACGCTAAATGTGACGAAAATCGCTTTGATCCTACATCAATATAACTGATGGACGAGATTGTTTGGAAATACTCTCAATAATGATAGTAAAAATTTGAGCTCATAAGATTGTGCACATTTGTAATATTACATGTATGGCCCAGTGGGAGATTGTTGAAAAAATTCCAACGTATGGGGCCACACGTGTATATATTAAAATGTGTGACGCTATCTTTACAGTTAGCCAATGAAGTGATCCACTAAAGTTGATTTTGAACTAATGAGTATTAAAGGTTATGGGAATAAAGTGTAGAAACTAGAACGATTATTTAAATTGATGAAGGGCCAATTTAAAACAATCGATAGATAATAACTGCACATTCAGTTATTAAATATTAAGGGGTTATGGTCACTGATTGAGTGTGATTTTTCTATTTCTCTGCATCCCCATCAACAGAGAATAATTCTTAAGGAATCACAAATCAATTAGAAGATCATAACTCAAAGCAATCAATCAAACGATGGATCAAGGTACACTTTCGCACTTTATTGTTCTCAATGATTTCAACGTGGATGCTCTATAATTAAATCTAGCAATTGTTTGATGCAATAATTCAGGATTTGGGATCCAATTAGAATCCGACCAGAAATGTATGGTTGGTTGTATTTTGAGACATGGGCAGTCTATTCCGAGTTTGGTTCGATCTCTTGATCAAATTATTTGACACAAGTATATGAATTTTAATACTACACGTTAATTTTTTATGATTTACAAAAATATATTTAATGAGATTAAATATAATAATAGACATATTTCCATGAATTTTCATCTTCAATATAATCTAATCTAATGTAACAAGATGCTACTAACAAAAAACATTTTTATAATCGAGTGGAACAAAAATATGGAAACGAATTGCTACTGTACTGAAATCTCATTATAACATTGTTCACTATGGAGGATTCAATTGCTAACAAAAGTCAAACGAGTCTTTCATAAGGAGATTTCTTCGCATATAATATGATGTGGGTCAAAAAAATATTATCTTTAATTGACTTTATCTAAGATGAACTCGTCCAATCCCTCCATTTACGACTCACACATTACCTACCCTTGTCCTTTTCATTCTTTTAACTCACTTTCTCTGCTCGTCTTGCTGGAAATTGGTTTGAAGATGAGTAAAATTGGTTAAGTATGAAAATCAAAAGTGAGGAAAGTGACATTCGTATCAATTTCGATCAAATATTCGAATTTGATCCGATAGTCAAATTACAAATGTAAATAGATCAAATTGTTCTGCTCGTTGAATATCGTCTTGGTATATTTGAAGTCTCAAAATCAATTTTTTTATGAATGAGAAATTGCGATCCAAAGTTAAAAGAAAATAGAGGAAATTGTCTGATTGAGCATGGACATGTCCCTCAATTATCACTCGAGCGACATGGGAGTCACTCGAGCGACGATCCAACGAAGAGCAAGAGACGTAGTACTGTTTCTAACGCTCAAGCAAGGCTTTGACGAAAAGCTAGCGACGACAAATGCTGCGATCCTTGGTAAAGGTTTTTGAGTTTCGGACCGCGTTTCTTCACTTGTAACGCTTTCTCTTCTATATATAGGATCCTTTGGACGTCTTTTTTGCATACCATCTCATATTTGCATTGAGCATTACAGAAATCTCTTGCAAAATTTCTTCCATTTAATTCCAGGAGCCATTTTTCTTGTAGAGAGAAAACTCCGTCGAAAGTTTTCGTTTCTTGTGGTTTAAAGTGTTGCTATCACATGAAGAATCCTTTGTAACTTGGAAGACAAGTGCCGTGAATCATGAGCACCATAGCGAGACAATATCGTTTTAAGGAGAAAGTGTCATCACTTGCCTCGAATTATCTTTTTTGATCAACTGATGAAATTGTGGATGGAAACCATCCGAAAGGGTCTCACCTGCAACGTTTGGAAATGTTAGGGGTGAACTACAACAAATCATTGGTTAGAGAAAAATCTGATAGTATTTTAAAGGTTCGGGGCTTTTACTGCAATTATCCCTTAATAAAAATTAAAGTTTTTGACTGTGCAGATATAATGGTTTGTAATTCCTGTATTATATTAGCATTGTTTATCTTTCTCTCGAAGAAAAATGGGATCATATCGGAATATGCAAATACTGTAAATAAAAATATGATTTTTCCATTCGTAAGCACTGATCTCAGCAAAATCTAGCCTCTTTGATCTTGTCTCGCAATACCTTCTTGTATTGTATTATAAATAATATTCTTGAGCACTATGAATATTCACTTTCAAACTAAGCTTCTGCTATTCCATGCTTTGCTGAGATTGTTTAAACCACACCTTTATCGGGTAAGATTTTCATTGTTTATCTCTGGGTTGCATATTTATATCCATTCTCACTAACTGGTTTTTCTTCTTCAATTGACTTCTGGATTGGCTTGTCTTGTTTGCATAGGAGGGTGTCTCAGATGTTTAGCATAGATTTAGCTACTGTTTGGTTTAATTTTTATCCCTTAATAAAAATTAAAGTTTTTGACTGTGCAGATATAATGGTTTGTAATTCCTGTATTATATTAGCATTGTTTATCTTTCTCTCGAAGAAAAATGGGATCATATCGGAATATGCAAATACTGTAAATAAAAATATGATTTTTCCATTCGTAAGCACTGATCTCAGCAAAATCTAACCTCTTCGATCTTGTCTCGCAATACCTTCTTGTATTGTATTATAAATAATATTCTTGAGCACTATGAATATTCACTTTCACACTAAGCTTCTGCTATTCCATGCTTTGCTGAGATTGTTTGAACCACACCTTTATCGGGTAAGATTTTCATTGTTTATCTCTGGGTTGCATATTTATATCCATTCTCACTAACTGGTTTTTCTTCTTCAATTGACTTCTGGATTGGCTTGTCTTGTTTGCATAGGAGGGTGTCTCAGATGTTTAGCATAGATTTAGCTGCTGTTTGGTTTAGATAAAAATTAGATTTTTAGTAGGTTTCGATAAAAATTGATTGAATGTGTAGTCCCATCAAATGTATCGTATTTTAATTCACTTTCCTAGCTGAATCAAACATGAGCATGACTAGATTGAGTAGAACATGTTATAAGAGGAAGAAGTAGACAAAAATTAATATTTATCGTGGTTGCAAAAGTATGATTTCGGTAGAGCTTTCAACTAGAACGATAAGAAAAAAAAATTATGAATCAGAATGCTTAGATGTGGTGCTTCAGCATGGTATCAACGTTCAGGTTTCTTTGTTACCTATTTTTAAAGTTTGCAAGCTTTGATGGGGAAAAAAGAAGAATCCAAAATTTAAAATAAATTTGTCCATGTAGCTCACCTTAGTCTATTATGATTAAGGTATAGTTGGTGTTGCCATCTGATTCACGAGTTTTCAAGAATCATGCTGTATTTGTGCGAATTTCTTCTTACCAGTCAAAAAAAGATGAAAACAAAAAATTATTTTGCTGTTTGGATATTAGTGCCATTTCTGGAATATTGTTTTTGCATAATTGCAGTAGACATGTAAATTGTAAATGATTTTGCCATCTTTACGAAGTAGACACATAAGATTGATATTTTGCTTCCTATCTATACTTTCCTCAGATTTACTATATGGAAAAAATGGTTCGTACTTCATACTGGTGGCTGTCTTGCCTGGCAATTCTACTGCTAATCACTAAAGTTAAAAGTGCAGAACAACCTCAATTAAGCAATGAAAATGGGGTGAAAACTGCGGTTTTTCTATCCCCTAAATTTGTGCTAAAACCTGGATCTGTTTCTAAAAAAGAATACTATGATATTGATTTTCCTCGAGGCCATATTGCAATCAAGAGTTTCGATGCAGAAGTAATCGATGAGGCAGGGAATCCGGTCCCCCTTCATGAAACTTATCTCCACCATTGGGTTGTTCTAAGGTACCATCAACGAAAAGGAGTCGATATTCCAAAGTACCATGGAAATAGGGGGTTCGACGAATCAGATTACGTTATTGTAAGGAATAGTGGTGTGTGTGATCATGATCTATGGCAATACTTCGGACTAGGATCCGAGACACGAAAAACGGCCACACATGTGCCTGACCCTTACGGAATCGAGATTGGAAATCAGGCTGAGATCCCAGATGGATATGAGGAGAAATGGAAGCTTAATGTGCATGCAATTGATACTAGGGGTGTTCTAGATAGGTCGGGGTGCACCGAGTGCAGGTGTGATTTGTATAATGTCACAGTTGACGAGCATGGTCGTGTTTTGCCACCGGATTATTATGGTGGCTTAGGATGTTGTTATGACGAGACAAAATGCATGGTGAAAGAAGGATTCCAGGGTGTGAAGAGAAGCCTATACTTGAGGTATACAGTGAAGTACATTGATTGGGATGCCTCCACTGTGCCTGTTAAAATCTATATTCTTGATGTTACTGATGTTTGGACAAGGCCGGATGAATCCAGAGGAGTCGGATCTCGACATTCTTGCCAGGTAAATCGAACATATTTCTCATAGGCATGTTTAAGAAAACATGGGATTAATTTTTTCCATTCTGTTCATTAGATATATGCCAATGATAAGTATTGCCACTACAATAGCAAGAAACCGAGTCTTAATCCCAATAAATTTGTACATACTATATGAATTGGTTTTTGCTATTCGATTCAGTTCATTGCTATATCTACTAGAAGATTCAAAGCAAACCAGATTCTTTCACCGTCTTCTAGTTATTCAAGTAATTTCTTTTTCTGATCCTTTGTATATTGGCTCCATAACTCAGTTGAATTGTTTTGGTTATAGATTGAGTATGATGTTGATTCTTGTGATATTGGCGTGGCTAATGATGGTTGCATTCATGCTAAAAGAGTAAGTGTTACTTTGCCAACCAGTGGAGATGTCATCTATGGTGTTGCACACCAGCATGCAGGAGGGATTGGTTCAACTCTTTATGGGGAGGTACTTATTTTTCGACATTTTGTCTGTTTTATGATCTGTGGTTGAGATGACGGGATCGGTCCATTCATTCTGTTCTTTTTCTTCTGCCACATTTTGCTCAAAGGAGACAGTACACCAGAATGATGGCAAGGGCCAACTTGATCCTCTTTGACCTTAGATGAGGACTCCTCGAAAAACCGTCTACTTTACCTACAATTTGTCAATGATTCCTGTGACTAACTACCCATCTTATCTCTTCTGCGTTATTCTAGATAAATGTATCATTTCTCTAATAGCATATGCTTTTAGATGAGTAATTCAACGTGGATTAAGGACCACCAAAAATCGTTTTCAAGATTACGAGTCCCTACATCATGTAAGAACTGAGGGAGGAGCTAGCACCTGATGAGCCCCTGCAGCAGCTCGTGTTGGGAAAATTTTTTTCCTTATATTTGGCGGTCGTCGAGTTGCCACCCGTGCTTACCTGGATTTCTGGATCCACCACTAATCCTAACATAACTGATTTACTTAACAATTCCTATATCTATACCATGAAAAAACTAATACATCATTTCATATTTCCTGGTGAATTTACTAGGATGGAAGAGTGATATGCTCATCAAACCCAGTTTATGGTGAAGGAAATGAAGCAGGAAATGAGGCTGGGTATATTGTGGGAATGTCCACATGTTACCCTTCACCTGGCTCTGTCAAAATATATGATGGGGAGTTATTAACTCTTGTGTCTAACTATAGCAGAGCACACAGACATACTGGAGTCATGGGGCTATTTTACCTCTTGGTTTCAGATTCATTGACAAAACCAGACACTGCATTGCACTGATCTTCGACTTATGTAAGATTTCGTTTCCTCATGTCATGTTTGGTATGTTCGACTCAACATGATTAAACAAGAAAAACAAAAATAGAACCTTTCTATATGTCCGGAGCAAACATTTTTGGCTAAGCTTTAAGAAAAATAAGTAAAAAATGTTAACTTTTGTTTTGGAACATGCTTGGACACTTGTTGCAAAACTTTTATCATCCTCTCAAAACAAGTAGCTTACTTTGAGCAATGGAATAAGTCATTTTATGCTAAAACCTTCTTATTTTTTCAAAAAAGTAATAAATTATATTTTAAGCAATTTTTTGTTTCTAAAAATGTTCGGAAAATTTTCTTTGAAATAAAAAGAAGTTATGGAAGTAATTATTCTTGTATTGATTAGTGCATGATTGACTAAGCTTAGAATTACTTATAAGCAATAAGATATCATATGGATAACAATTAGTTAATAATTTGTAATTCAGTAAAAGTCAAATATGAATTTTAACTACATATTTATAACTAATACTCATTATTATCTACATATTTTGTGGGATTCATTACTATTTCTTTTTGTAAATATTCATTTATAAATTTGTCAAACGGAGACTAAGTAAAGTTTTCAAATAAATAAATTTTTTATTATTCAACTTTTAGAAAAATAAGTTGCTGAAGCAGGAGTTATTTTCAAATTAAATAATTTTTAATTTGGAACTAAGAAAAAGGTAATACTGTAAGATATGTTCTAAATTAATATTTTCAACTTTCACCAGTAAATAAAAAAGAATGGTTAAATTATAACTTATTTATATGATCAAGATATCATTTGATTAATTAATGTTTTATACTTATAAGATTTTCTTCAACAATCTATAAAAAATTTCGTGTTTGGGAATAAATTCAGATTTATCAACCCACTTTTCCTATTTTGGTGCTTGTTTCATGTAGGTGCACGAGGAGACGAAGATATTCATTCCGGGTTTGGGTGTCATCGTGTTTGGTGTTATATTCTTCATTCTCGTTCTTACTTTCGTAATCGGAATTAGGAGCAGAAAAGAGGAAGGGTATGAAGCTATATATAGGAATGTAAACCTTTATTATATACGTAGCGTTCTCAAAGATCTCTTGGAAAATACCAAGGCCGAGAAAGGTATGCTTACTCCAGGCATGGGCCAGCTATTTTATAATGCTAAGATCCCTCTCAGTTTTTCTGTACATTCGATGTGGGACAACAAAGTTTGAAACAATGAGTTCAGGCTTTATAATTACGAGACCTTCTCATTTCCCATTTCCAGCACATAATATGCCTGGGAATGGAGATTTCAAAATTTGTGCAATAGCATCCTTTCATTTCTCAATCTCGTGCAAGCAGTAGTCGAAACCTCTCTTGGCTCCAGAAGGAAATCCCGGTCTTCGACTGCATACCCCCAACTTTGTAATTGACTTCCATATCATAACTATACATCTACTAAAAGATCCAGAGCCGTGATGCAGAAATGTTAAGCGCGAGTTCAAGGGGGCGATGGCTTAACATGGAATATGTTCCGTCGTACGAACTTTGCTAAAATTTATAATACAAAGTTGGGTTCAAAAATAACTACAAATATTTGTTTAGCACGTATAGAATGAAAAGAGATGTATATAAGAATATATTCAAAATGATACTATATTTACATATTGTCGCTCGTCTGAGCACTAACTCTCTTCAAGAACAAACGAATGTCCATGAATTTGGGGAAATTTGAAGAAGGAAACACATCATTGACTTGAACCAGGAGCAGGACTTGTATAGACCTATCTTTACACCCACAAACCTGTAGCAGGACTTGACCTCAATGAGTACTTGTGTTCGCATTCTATTTTCCTCAGTAAATGAATCCAGAAACATCAATTTTTGTTGCTAGTTAGTGCTAATGATGATCCCTGACCAAAAAAATGTCGTTGAATTGTGGCGTGGCTAGCATGTGATGAGAGGTGTTTATCAAAAAGACATTAGACCATCTGTTTTATTGAAAAATCGGGGCAAAAGAAAACAAGAACCACAGCTACACGTACTGGCCTCACCATTGAAGGGCCCCCAACCTGCTGCTCTCATCACCAACACAACTCGGTATTTCATGTAACTGGTTTTTTGTTTTTTTTTTTCCCTCTCTCATTGTACTCAATGACCTATATAAGACGGTATGACTTATGCTATATGTACAAAATTTGTTCACAGAATTCCGACAGCATTTAATTGGGAGTTAGAGAGAAGAGAAGGAAAAAATATATATATCCAAGCAAGTGCTGCGCTGTAAAACATCTGTTAAGGGTACATAAAGCTTTTTTCAAGACAGTATACGTAAGGGATCGTTTGATGCAATAATTCAGGATTTGGGATCCAATTAGAATCCGACCAGAAATGTATGGTTGGTTGTATTTTGAGACATGGGCAGTCTATTCCGAGTTTGGTTCGATCTCTTGATCAAATTATTTGACCCAAGTATCTGAATTTTAATACTACACGTTAATTTTTTATAATTTAAAAATATATATTTAATGAGATTAAATATAATAATAGACATATTTTCATCTTCAATATAATATAATCTAATGTAACAAGATGCTACTAACAAAAAACAATTTTATAATCGAGTGGAACAAAAATATGGAAACGAATTGCAACTGTACTGAAATCTCATTATAACATTGTTCACCATGGAGGATTCAATTGCTAACAAAAGTCAAACGAGTCTTTAATAAGGATATTTCTTCGCATATAATATGATGTGGGTCAAAAAAATATTATCTTTAATTGACTTTATCTAAGATGAACTCGTCCAATCCTTCCATTTACGACTCACACATTACCTAACCTTGTCCTTTTCATTCTTTTAACTCACTTTCTCTGCTCGTCTGGTTGGAAATTGGTTTGAAGATGAGTAAAATTGGTTAAGTATGAAAATCAAAAGTGAGGAAAGTGACATTCGTATCAACTTCGATCAAATATTCGAACTTGATTCAATGGTCAAATTACAAATGTAAATAGATGAAATTGTTCTGCTCGTCGAGTATCGTCTTGGTATATTTGAAATCTCAAAATCAATTTTTTATGAATGAGAAATTGCGATCCAAAGTTAAAAGAAAATAGAGGAAATTGTCTGATTGAGCATGGACATGTCCCTCAATTATCGCTCGAGCGACGATCCAACGAAGAGCGAGAGACGTAGTACTGTTTCTAATGCTCAAGCGAGGCTTTGACGAAAAGCTAGCGACGACAAATGCTGCGACCCTTGGCAAAGGTTTTGAGTTTTGGGCCGCATTTCTTCACTTGTAACGCTTTCTCCTCTATATATAGGACTCTTTGGACGTTTTTTTTTGCATACCATCTCATATTTGCATTGAGCATTACAGAATTCTTTTGCATAATTTCTTCTATTTAATTCCAAAAGCCATTTTTCTTGTAGAGAGAAAACTCCGTCGAAAGTTTGTCGTTACTTGTGATTTGAAGTGCTGCTATTACATGAAGAATCCGTTGTACCTTGGAAGACAAGTGCCGTAAATCGTGAGCACCATAGCGAGACAATATCGTGTTAAGGAGAAAGTGTCATTACTTGCCTCGAATTATCTTTTTGGTCAACCGATGAAATTGTGGATGGAAACCATCCGAAAGGGTCTCACCTGCAACGTTTGGAAATGTTAGGGGTGAACTGCAACAGATCAATGGTTAGAGAAAAATCTGTTAGTATTTTAAAGGTTTGGGGCTTTTACTGCAATTATCCCTTAATAAAAATTAAAGTTTTTGACTGTGCAGAAATAATGGTTTGTAATTCCTGTATTATATTAGCATTGTTTATCTTTCTGTCGAAGAAAAATGGGATCATATCGGAATATGCAAATACTGTAAATAAAAAATTTGATTTTTCCATTCGTAAGCACTGATCTCAGCAAAATCTAACCTCTTCGATCTTGTCTCGCAATACCTTCTTGTATTGTATTATAAATAATATTCTTGACCACTATGAATATTCACTTTCACACTAAGCTTCTGCTATTGCATGATTTGCTGAGATTGTTTGATCCACGCCTTTATCGGGTAAGATTTTCATTGTTTATCTCTGGGTTGCATATTTATATCCATTCTCATTAACTGGTGTTTCTTCTTCAATTGACTTCTGGATTGGCTTGTCTTGTTTGCTTAGGAGAGTGTCTCAGATGTTTAGCATAGATTCAGCTACTGTTTGGTTTAGATAAAAATTAGATTTTTAGTAGGTTTCGATAAAAAATTGATTGAATGTGTAGTCCCATCAAATGTATCGTTAAAATTATTTGTTGACTTTCACTTATATTTTAATTCACTTTCCTAGCTGAACCAAACATGAGCATGACTAGATTGAGTAGAACATGTTATAAGAGGAAGAAGTAGACAAAAATTAATAGTCATTGTGGTTGCAAAAGTATGATTTCGGTAGAGTTTTCAACTAGAACGATAAGAAAAAAAAAATTATGAATCAGAAAGCTTAGACGTGGTGCTTCAGCATGGTATCAACGTTCAGGTTTCTTTGTTACCTATTTTTAAAATTTTGCAAGCTTTGATGGGGAAAAAAGAAGAATCCAAAATTTAAAATAAATTTGTCCATGTAGCTCACCTTAGTTTATTATGATTAAGGTATAGTTGGTGTTGCTATCTGATTCACGAGTTTTCAAGAATCATGCTGTATTTGTGCGAATTTCTTCTTACCAGTCAAAAAAAGATGAAAACAAAAAATTATTTTGCTGTTTGGATATTAGTGCCATTTCTGGAATATTGTTTTTGCATAATGGCAGTAGACATGTAAATTGTAAATGATTTTGCCATCTTTACAAAGTAGACACATAAGATTGATATTTTGCTTCCTATCTATACTTCCCTCAGATTTACTATATGGAAAAAATGGTTCGTACTTCATACTGGTGGCTGTCTTGCCTAGCAATTCTACTGCTAATCACTAAAGTTAAAAGTGCAGAACAACCTCGATTAAGCAATGAAAATGGGGTGAAAACTGCGGTTTTTCTATCCCCTAAATTTGTGCTAAAACCTGGATCTGTTTCTAACAAAGAATACTATGATATTGATTTTCCTCGAGGCCATATTGCAATCAAGAGTTTCAATGCAGAAGTAATCGATGAGGCAGGGAATCCGGTCCCCCTTCATGAAACTTATCTCCACCATTGGGTTGTTCTAAGGTACCATCAACGAAAAGGAGTCGATATTCCAAAGTACCATGGAAATAGGGGGTTCGACGAATCAGATTATGTTATTGTAAGGAATAGTGGTGTGTGTGATAATGATCTATCGCAATACTTCGGACTAGGATCCGAGACACGAAAAACGGCCACACATGTGCCTGACCCTTACGGAATCGAGATTGGAAATCAGGCTGAGATCCCAGATGGATATGAGGAGAAATGGAAGCTTAATGTGCATGCAATTGATACTAGGGGTGTTCTAGATAGGTCGGGGTGCACCGAGTGCAGGTGTGTGATTTGTATAATGTCACAGTTGACGAGCATGGTCGTGTTTTGCCACCGGATTATTATGGTGGCTTAGGATGTTGTTATGACGAGACAAAAATGCATGGTGAAAGAAGGATTCCAGGGTGTGAAGAGAAGCCTATACTTGAGGTATACAGTGAAGTACATTGATTGGGATGCCTCCACTGTGCCTGTTAAAATCTATATTCTTGATGTTACTGATGTTTGGACAAGGCCGGATGAATCCAGAGGAGTCGGATCTCGACATTCTTGCCAGGTAAATCGAACATATTTCTCATAGGCACGTTTAAGAAAACATAGGATTAATTTTTTCCATTCTGTTCATTAGATATATGATAATGATAAGTATTGCCACTACAATAGCAAGAAACCGAGTCTTAATCCCAATAAATTTGTACATACTATATGAATTGGTTTTGGTTATTTGATTCAGTTCATTGCTATATCTACTGGAAGATTCAAAGCAAACCACATTCTTTCACCGTCTTCTAGTTATTCAAGTAATTTCTTTTTCTGTTCCTTTGTATATTGGCTCCATAACTCAGTTGAATTGTTTTGGTTATAGATTGAGTATGATGTTGATTCTTGTGATATTGGCGTGGCTAATGATGGTTGCATTCATACTAAAAGAGTAAGTGTTAGTTTGCCAACCAGTGGAGATGTCATCTATGGTGTTGCACACCAGCATGCAGGAGGGATTGGTTCAACTCTTTATGGGGAGGTACTTATTTTTCGACATTTTGTCTGTTTTATGATCTGTGGTTGAGATGACGGGATCGGTCCATTCATTCTGTTCTTTTTCTTCTGCCACATTTTGCTCAAAGGAGATAGTACACCAGAATGATGGCAAGGGCCAACTTGATCCTCTTTGACCTTAGATGAGGACTCCTCGAAAAACTTGTCAATGATTCCTGTGACTAACTACCCATCTTATCTCTTCTGCGTTATTCTAGATAAATGTATCATTTCTCTAATAGCATATGCTTTTAGATGAGTAATTCAACGTGGATTAAGGACCACCAAAAATCGTTTTCAAGATTACGAGTTCCTACATCATGTAAGAACTGAGGGAGGAGCTAGCACCTGATGAGCCCCTGCAGCAGCTCGTGTTGGGAAATTTTTTTTCCTTATATTTGGCGGTCGTCGAGTTGCCACCCGTGCTTACCTGGATTTCTGGATCCACCACTAATCCTAACATAACTGATTTACTTAACAATTCCTATATCTATACCATGAAAAAACTAATACATCATTTCATATTTCCTGGTGAATTTACTAGGATGGAAGAGTGATATGCTCATCAAACCCAGTTTATGGTGAAGGAAATGAAGCAGGAAATGAGGCTGGGTATATTGTGGGAATGTCCACATGTTACCCTTCAACTGGCTCTCTGTCAAAATATATGATGGGGAGTTATTAACTCTTGTGTCTAACTATAGCAGAGCACATAGACATACTGGAGTCATGGGGCTATTTTACCTCTTGGTTTCAGATTCATTGACAAAACCAGACACTGGATTGCACTCTTCGACTTATGTAAGATTTCGTTTCCTCATGTCATGTTTGGTATGTTCGACTCAACATGATTAAACAAGAAAAACAAAAATCAGAACCTTTCTATATGTCTGGAGCAAACATTTTTGGCTAAGCTTTAAGAAAAATAAGTAAAAAATGTTACTTTTGTTTTGGAACATGCTTGGACACTTGTTGCAAAACTTTTTATCATCCTCTCAAAACAAGTAGCTTACTTTGAGCAATGGAATAAGTTATTATATGCTAAAACCTTCTTATTTTTTCAAAAAGTAATAAATTGTTTTTTAAGCAATTTTTTTGTTTCTAAAAATGTTTGGAAAATTTTCTTTTAAATAAAAAAAGTTATGGAAGTAATTATTCTTGTATTGATTAGTGCATGATTGACTAAGCTTAGAATTACTTATAAGCAATAAGATTCCATATGGATAACAATTATTTAATAATTTGTAATTCAGTAAAAGTCAAATATGAATTTTAACTACATATTTATAACTAATACTCATTATTATCTACATATTTTGTGGGATTCATTACTATTTCTCTTTGTAAATATTCATTTATAAATTTGTCAAACGGAGACTAAGTAAAGTTTTCAAATAAATAAATTTTTTATTAGTCAACTTTTAGAAAAATAAGTTGCTGAAGCAGGAGTTATTTTCAAATTAAATAATTTTTAATTTGGAACTAAGAAAAAGGTAATACTATAAGAAATGTTCTAAATTAATATTTTCAACTTTCACCAGTAAATAAAAAGAATGGTTCAATTATAACTTATTTATATGATCAAGATATCATTTGATTAATTAATGTTTTATACTTATAAGATTTTCTTCAACAATCTATAAAAAATTTCGTGTTTGGGAATAAATTCAGATTTATCAACCCACTTTTCCTATTTTGGTGCTTGTTTCATGTAGGTGCACGAGGAGACGAAGATATTCATTCCTGGTTTGGGTGTCATCGTGTTTGGTGTTATATTCATCCTCGTTCTTACTTTCGTATTCGGAATTAGGAGCAGAAAAGAGAAAGGGTATGAAGCTATAGGAATATAAGCATTTACTATATACGTCGCGTTCTTGAAGATCTCTTGAAAAATATCACGACCGATTCTACAAGTTTAGTTCGTAAAAGAACTTCTATGTGTGAACGTTTTTCAAATTTTCGCTTGTCGGAACTCGGAATAAAGTTGGAGAAGTTGTGTAATCTATACATGGGATCACAAGGTTAAATGCATGCACATAACCTTAAAGAATGTGCTTGTTTATATTATAATTATCACTTACTTTTAAGTCTTGAACATCTCCTCAAAATGACAGACGAGATAAACACTATGAATAGATCTTTCAAACGTGTCAATTGGACAAATTAATATGTCTCTTAAATAGTTCTTAGGATATGTGTTTGGTCATAATTTCAATTTTGAGCGTTACCGCTTGTCCAACTATAGAACAATTCTTTTGAATCTCCAATGCCAATCAACATCCAGAAAAAGTAGAAATCTTACTTTCGTATTCGGAATTCGGAGCAGAAAAGAGAAAGGGTATGAAGCCCTAGGAATATAAACCTTTACTATATACGTCGCGTTCTTAGAGGTCTCTTGAAAAATACCACGACTGATTTTATAAGTTTAGTTCATATAAGAACTTCTCTGTGTGAACTTTTTTCAAATTTTCGCTTGTCAGAATAAAGTTGGAGAAGTTGTGTAATCTATACATGGGATCAGAAGGTTAAATGCATGCACATAACCTTAAAGAAGGTGCTTGTTTATATTATAATTATCACTCACTTTTAAGTCTTGAACATCTCCTCAAAATGACAGACGAGATAAACATTATGAATAGATCTTTCAAACGTGTCAATTGGACAAATATGTCTCTTAAATAGTTCTTTGGAATTTGGATATGTGTTTGGTCATAATTTTTTATAATTTCAATATTGAACGTTACCGCTTGTCCAACTATCGAGCAATTCTTTTGAATGTCCAATGCAAATCAACATCCACAAAAAGTAGAAATCTTGCTTTCAAAGGAAGATTTAAACGTTTATTGTTAAGCCAATAGCGAGTTCAAATTATACTCTATTATCTACATCTTAAGCACATTTTGATTCTCTTGAATTCTTATATTTGTCTGTTTTCATAGCACATTAATCATTCAACCTGGAAACATAGAGTATGTTTGTCAAATATTTTTTTTCTTAACTTATAAGTTGATTGACCATCATTTTTAACTACACATTATTTAGAACGTATAAATTTTATGTATTTTTCATTCACACATTTCTAGAAATCCATTTATAAACATTTTAAACTTAAAAACTTATCCAACCATAAACTTAAATATTTTTAAAAATGAAAATTTTATTTATTCATATTTATATCTCTTCGATCGATATTCGACCCTAAAATCCAATGACCTATTGTTTCTATAGGGAAAAAAAAATACATTGGAAAGCTTGTACCAAGTCATTTGTTTGTGGTATATCTACACACCATATTTTAATTTATTGAAATATCCATAATCAGCTCTTAATCATTTTTACATGTATGTCTTCATTTTCTTATTATATTATTATTTTCAAATTAACACAAGTTGTCGCGAATGAAAGTTTCTATCCACGAGTTTTGTTAAGACGTTATTTACCCTTCGTACTTTTAAATAATAATAATAATAATAATAATAATAATAATAATAATATATATTTGTCTTCGTTGAAAAGTATGCTAATTGTATTTTTCCATGAAAACCGTGATTAAGAACAAATTTGGCTAGTTAATGAATATTAATTATAAAAAAATGGTGAAGAAAATGTTAAATATAAAAATATAAAAATGTGATGTACTTATATAAAGATGGAGTCAATGTAATGAAGTCTAATTCTAAATAAATGTTAAAATATCCATTCTAATAAAAAAAATTAATAATTTCAGTATCACAATTTAATTATTTCTCAACAGGGATCAGGATTTCAGATATTATGTCTAAAATTGATTGTCCAACTTGTTATCCTCTCAATGATTTATTGGTACATCACTTTAAATTAACATATTCAATTTTTCTCTCACTACCATTTATGCTTAAAAATATGTGTAAAATAATATGTTAATGAATCATTTATGAACAAGTTGGACAGTTAATTTTGGACAATAAATTTCAACTCCAGACATCAGAATGGGCCTATAAGACTAGTCCCTCTCAATTCAAGCCAATTTAGTGGCTTACGTCAGCCCAACACCGCCTCCTTTCTCACAAATTGGATAATCACATAAAGTGAAAAAAATTCGAAAAAACACAGATAACACTTGCAACAATAATTACTATGCTTATTTCAAATGAAGAATATATTTTGTTAACACTTGTTAACAGCTGAAATAAGATTCTTTGTTATAGTATGTGATATTGTGTCCTAAACAACTCATCGCTCAATTGATGAGTAATAACTAATAAAATTAAAAGTTGTTATACCTCAAGATTGACATTTAGATCACAAATGTAAGGTTCGACCCCTTATTGATTGAGCATGGATTGGAATTCCCCTTGAGAGTTGAGATTGACCATAACACTAGACTTGAGCAAAGTAAATATCAAAGTGAGACTACCACAATGACGTAATTGTTACTCCATTAAAAGGAGATCACTGTTTAAGAGACGTGGAAAAATCGTAGCGGGACACGTGACAAGCAGAAAATCAAAGATGACTGAAATCCGCTTCGACTGAAGTGTCCAGATCAAGTACCAAAGTCATAACCGAGGTGTCTTGTTGGACGAAATCAGAGCGTACACTTTGAAACCGATATCCTTTGTTCAAGGCCGATGTCCCTTGTTCAAAATCGAAGTCACCCAAACCTTATGCCGAGGCGCCGCTTCCTAGCTGCCTAATGCTTCGCTCGCCGAGGTCCTCAAAAGAAATAAATCTGAAGGATATATCTGAGAAGTGATTGATGTGACGAGTCACTTTAAACCACCTTACTTAATGTCAGTTTAGGGGAAGGGGGTGGCAAGACACTCATTACTATAATTAATGTTATGAATGAGTAATGTGACATTTAACTCAATAGGATGAAGTCATGTAGATTCAATCCGACAGTAGATAGTTTGGCCGTTTGGCTATAAATAGCACTTCTTGTGATTGTAATAAGGATGGTGAATTCGAGATAACAGAAGGCATAAACTTTAGTTCCTACAAAAGATATTATTGTGAAAACACTTTGTTCTTATAATTATTGTAACTTTGCAATATTATAATGGATAAAACGTAAAATCAGTTACAAATCTGTATTCGCACGACACGAAAATCATCCGTTGGTACTCTGACTCGTCCGTTCATACATAATTCTCGATCATCAGCTCCGGTCAACTCGTCGAAATTCACGTGTCACGAGTCCGATACTGAAATCTGTTGACAACATTTTTTTAGGTCAACAGTAATCATATTAGAAATCTACTAGAGTTCACTTGTCCTTGTACACTAGGACATTTAAAACATGTTAAAAGTACATACATATCTTACACAAACTAGAGATATTCTATTCCTCTTCCTTTTAAGACTACACCACCAGGGTCGTCCTCAAGACTACACCACTAGGGTGACAAAAGGCGAGGAGCGGCCATGTTTGTAAAAGTTGGGAGTTTTTTTGTAGTGGGATTGAAATTGAAAAATCATTATTAACACCATCCATTTTCATTAATTAATTATTTATTTTATAAACACTATTTAAACTGAACAGTATAAATAAAATAAAATATAATAACATCATGTTTGATACCAATTAATTTATTTTACGGTTAACTATAGAATTATTTTCAATCACATATTCACACAAAATTATATTTTACACGTACACCAAAAAATTTCTCACTTTTTAATCATACATTCTCCTAAAAATCACAATTCAAAACTCTTTTTCTACAAAAATGATTGTCTAACAGGCTCTAAATTTCAAGCGGGTTCAAGGAGTTCAAGGCAATGGTGGGGGATTTCGCATCACAATTAGGATACATTTGATTGATTTTATTTTTCATGGAAAAATATCATTTTTTTCACCCAATTCCTACTTTGAAGATGCTTGATTAATATTTTTTTCATGAAAAATATTTTTCAAAAGTTGATCACATGACTATGTTTTCCTCAAAAACAAGAAAAATATTTTCTTTGAAAATGTATATTTTTTCTTTTTCTAGGCAATTCTCTCTCTCTCTCTCTCTCATGTACCCCCATTTCTCTATCTCACGTAGAATATCTTCTTCAGAGCAGATTACTCATTAGCAGGTTGGTGGTTGGACTGTTGTCGACCGTGGGGGAGGCAGGGAGAAGGTAGAGAGGCATCAGAGATGTTATCAAGTAAAATTGGGACATTTTCGTGGGTTAAAACCCTAAATGATCACTGAACTTTGCCTAATGGTCTCCCAAAGGTCACCGAACTTCTAATGTTCTCCAAAAGGTCACTGAACTTTGCTATTTGGTCTCTCATCCATCACTGACCGTCAACTTTAACTAACAGAATCAAGTCGGTGATTGATGGGAGACCAAATAGCAAAGTTCAGTGATCTTTTGGAGACCATTAGAAGTTTGGTGACCTTTTAGAGACCATAGGCAAAATTCAGTGACCATTAGTAGTTCGGTGACCTTTTGAAGACCATAGGCAAAGTTCAGTGACCATTTAGGGTTTTAAGTTATGTGAAAGCAAATTTTTTTTCTTTTTTAGTACTTATGTGAAAGCAAAATTTTTTTTTGTCAACTAATTTCTATTATTAATGTAAAAACACACGGTCGAGTTGACTGAATAACTTATGACACGCAACAATTTCATTTGTTTAATTTTTACATTAATCGCAATTCAATACAAGTCATCAGCATGGATGCAATTCTGAATGACAAATTATTAAAATAGTCACATTAATGATATATTCTTGATCCACTGGAGATTTGATTCATACCACACACAAAAATTACTTATAAGTAAATTTGTTAATATGATTATTTTTCTTTGCAAACAGTTAAAATAAATATGCAATAAAAGTAAATTTACCCTGTTTAGAGATGGGAAGTACGATTGTTTAGGTACTTGCAAGACTTGAACCGGATATCGACCTCAACTTTGTTGTTGTTCAACCAAATTCAAAATCATGCATGGTGTTTAAGCAATTCAAGAATATACTTTATTCAATAAGCATTGTGAAATCGGATCCAAATAATTTGTTAGTATTTTAATTTTTCTTTTTAAAAATGATTAAAAAGAAGAAGAGGCAAGACTAAATCATTATTTTAAACTTCTCCGTCAACTCATTTTAAGTACACATTTTCGGGAAAAATTTGCTTTCACACAAGTACTAATAGAAATTAGTTGACTAAAAAAAAAATTACTTTCACACAAGTACTAAAAAAAATTTGCTTTTACACAACTTAAAACCCTAAATGGTCACTGAACTTTGTCTATGGTCTCCAAAATGTCACCGAACTACTAATAGTCACTGAACTTTGCCTATGGTCTCTAAAAGGTCACCGAACTTCTAATAGTCTCCAAAAGGTAACTGAACTTTGTTATTTTGTCTCCCATCCATCACCGATTTAATTCTGTTAGTTAAAGTTGACGGTTAGTAATGGATGGGAGACCAAATAGCAAAGTTTAGTGACATTTTGGAGACCATTAGAAGTTCGGTGACCTTTGGGACACCATTAGGCAAAGTTCAGTGACCATTTAGGGTTTTAACCCCATTTCCGTGAAGTTTCTATTTCTCTTTGGAGACTCGTGTATCTTTTTTTTTCTCCCTCATTGTACTCAATGACCTATATAAGACGGTATGGCTTAGGCGACATATACAAAACTTGTTCACAGAATTTCTTCACATATTATCGTTGACAACATTTAATTGGGAGTTAGAGAAGGAGGGGAGGGAAAAAAAAAAAAAAAAAATATATATATATATATATATATATATATCCAAGAAGATGCTGTCAATACAGCACATGTAAAACATATGTGAAGGAAAAACCTATACTTAAGGCCAGGGGCTGATCCAGATTTTTTTTTTTTGTAGGGCTGAAATTTAAGAAAATCAGTAATAAAATTTAAATATAATAAAAAAAATTCATTACGTGTTATTATTCGTTAAATTTGTTTCTGACGATGTTTTAAAGCATAAAATTCATTTATAGTAGAATGTACATTTGTTTTCTCTATAAAGTGTTGTTCGATGAATAATGACATATTTTATCAGCAAAAAATCATCTTTCATCTTCACTTGTTTCATTGGTGAAAATGCGCACTCGATGATCACATTTAATTTATCAAATAGTAAGTCGAAAATGCAACAAACAATTCAATAATAAGGCAACAATAATTCAATAATTTTATTTAAACAAATATTGTGTCCAAATCATTATAACCCATAAATTTCTTTTACTTCTTTTGCATTTCCACTAACATATTATTTCTTTCCCACACCACTTGCCATTCAATTAAGAATATATCTATACTAGCCCCCATGGCACATCTCCAAGTGGTAAAAGAGGAGAGTGGAGAAATTCAACTTTACTTGAGGCTGACGCGTCAAGGGTTCAAATCCTGAAATATGGATTTGACTATTGGGTAAGTGCAAGTGTACAAGCAGCCTCCCACCCTATACCTTAGAGGTGTAACCTGCGATTTACCTCCCTCACAATACTCCAGGGCAGAAATGGTGTGGGATCCTCAAGGTTGGGGTTCAACCTTTTAAAAATATATATATACTATCAAGAATATAAAACACGAACAAGCATTCCAACTTTTAACATTTAACGTAAAGTGCCATATTTTGTACTTACTCAAAAGTTACAAACATCTTTTCTAACTTAAAGAAAGGGTCATTAAAACAATAAGCAAATAAATTAATGCGATGGACATACAAAATAAGATTAAAGAAGAAGAACCCTAATTTTTTTATTAGAACACGAGCGATTGGAGGAGGCCTTACCTGAAATTTGGAGAGAGACAGATAGTAACACAGTAGGTTTGATGTTGATTGTTGAATGACTAAACAAGGTGGGATGTTTGGACTTTGGATTAAATGGATAATGGGTATTTGGGTTTAGGGTTAAGATTCTATTTAGGTTTTAAAGTTTTTGGTTGGGATTGTGTCGTTGCAACACGGGTTATATTAATTTTTTCATGGGCTAACATTATGAAAAGGGAACAATATAAAACTAAGGTTTTTAGTATGTCCAATTCAATAATAAGGTAATAAGTTTCAAAGTTCAAAAATAAGGTTTTTATTAAATTTTATTTATGATTTAATTAATTAATTAATTAAATATATAAAAGTCACAAATTTGTCCAAATTGGTCACAAATACATTTATTGGTCACATATTATCAAATTAATTAATTACAAATTATTACGAAGTCACAAATCAAAATTTTTATTGGTCACAAATTATTTTCGAGGTCACAAATTGAAATTTTAATAGGTCACAATTTATTTCCGAAGTCACAGATCAAAATTTTAATAGGTCACAGATTAATTTCTTAGGTCACAATTAATTTCGAAATCACAAATATGAATTTTAATAGGTCACAATTTCTCACCGAAGTCACAACTCATAATTTAATAGGTCACAGACTAATTTATTAGTCACAATTTATTGAATTTTATGGTCACAAACTGATCCCGATCAAGATCCACCACCAATACTTGGTCACAAATCTGTGACCACCGACCCGCAACCACCGCCTCGCCGCCGCCGCAACAGTAAAAGAACCACCATGGTCACAGTAAAGGAACCACCATGGTCACAGTAAAGGAGCCACGCCTGACCACCCTCACCCTGGCCCTGCGACCGTCCATACCACCACCACCGCCTCGCCACCGCAACAGTAAAGGAATCACGCCTACCAGAACCGGCAGATCCACCGCACCCAACATCCCCCAGCAAAATCCCCCAGCAACCACCACCACCGCCTGCAAAATCCCTAGCAATCGCCACCGTCGCCTCACCATCAAAATCCACCGCCTGCAAATTCCCCACCACCACCGCCTGCAGCATCTCCCAGCAACCATCACCACCGCCTGCAAATTCCCCCACCACAACCACACCAACAAAAAATTCATCATCGTACCCAACCCCAACCCCAACCACCACACCCAAACCCAAACCGACGACGGCACTATCTCGCCATCATCGCACTGCCGTCGTCACCACTTCCACCATCGTCGCCATCTGCACCACGACCACAACCACCATTTTCCAACCAACACCCCCATCACCACAGTTTGGCATAGGTTCACGTCGCGGCTTCACATCACAGCGCTCACCATCTACGACTTCACATCGTGGCTCTGCGACTTCGACGACGCTCACATACAATCGGAGTATGTAGTGGCGGCAATGGAGGAGTGGGAAGAGAGTCGGTGGGGAACGGCGGTGGTAGAGAGAGAAAGAGACGAGGGAATTGAGACGGGTGGGAGGAGTGGTAGAGAGAGAGAGAGGAGAGAATAGGGTTTGATATTAGTTTAGGAATTATTAATTTAATTCAAAATAATTTATTAATTAAAACCTGATTATTGTATTATGAAAGTTGATTCTTGATTTAAGAAAATTGATCTTTAAAAACCTGGTTTTATGTAATTTCCTCTTATGAAAAATTAAAAGAAACAGGCTGAACTTGAATCTGGGCTGGGACTAGCATGGGTTGTAGCCCATTCTAGGCCTGGCCCAGATCTGCCCCCGCTTAAGGCTTTTTTCAAGATGGTATACGTAAGGGATTGATTGATGCAATAATTCAAGATTTGGGATCCAATTAGAATGCGACCAGAAATGTATGGTTGGTTGTACTTTGAGACATGGGTTCTCTATTTCGAGTTTGGTTTGATCTCTTGATCAAATTATTCGACCCGGGTATATGAATTATAATACTATACATTACTTTTTTATTATTTACAAAAATATATTTAATGCGATTAAATATAATAATAGGCATATTTCCATGAATTTTCATCTTCAATATAATCTAATCTAATGTAAAAAGATGCTACTAACAATAAATATTTTTATAATTGAATGGAACAAAATTATGGAAACAAATTGCTATTGTACTGAAATATCATTGTAATATTGTTCACCATGGAGGATTCAAGTGCTAACAAAAGTCAAACGAGTCTTTCATAAAGAGATTTCTTCGCATATAATATGATGTGGGTCAAAAAATATTATCTTTAATTGACTTTTGAAAAATGTTACTTAACTCGCATGTGAGTGTATGGTCCCCATGTGAATAAAATAATATTTTCTTACGTGTGAGTGTGAGATCACTTTTACGATCAATCATGCGATTTCTGTAGCATGGCTCCTTTCGGCTTTTATATAAGATGACCTCGTCCAATTCATCCATGTCAGTTCGACTCACACATTAACCTACCCCCGTCCTTTTCATTCTTTTAACTCACTTTCTCTGCTCCTCTGACCTCAACTTTCCCCTCTCATTTTTTCTATTATGCTACCCTTCATTGTATCTTTAAAGAATGGCTTGAAAGTGACACGAGTGGAAATTTTTGGTGGGGCTAGAAAATATTTATTTATAAAATAAGCCTGGGACAATGCTTCAGCGGTTAAAAAAGCACTGAAATTGTTCACGAGGGTGACTCATCCAACGACAATTGAAAAATACGAATTAGAAATGTTGAAATTCGGGTACGAAGATTCTTTAATATCATATATACTACAATATGTAAGTATAAATGAGAAGTAAAAAATAAACAAAACCACATGTTGACGTCTTTCATGTCCTCCAAATAGCCACTGTAATTGATCCACTAAGAATCCCCAAAATCATTTATCCTCTGAAATAACCCAAAATCCTCCTCCACAGTTCGTAGTATTTTTTAGATCAAGGTCGGGGGAAGGTGGAGGGGGAGGTGGTCTAATGGCTGATTTTGGGTTTGAAGTGGGGGTAGGGGTGAGAGGAAGAAGATGATTGTTTTGTTTTGTCTTATTTTTTATTTTTTAATTTAATAAATATAGTTATTTAATGTGATAAATTGAAAGTTATGTTTTTTACCTTTTATTAAAATATTAAAAATATGATCAAAATTAAATTTTTTGGTCAACTGACGGAATTGTGAATCGAAACGGTTCAAAAGGGTCTCACCTGCAATATTTGAAACGATTAGGATGACGGTTGAAACAAATAAAAAATTTGGAAAAAGTCTGCTAGTATTTCACAAATTTGGACTTTTGCTGAAATTATCCTTAATAAAACGTAAAGTTTTTGTGGTTTCTATTTCCTCCAGCATTCGTTGTACCATATTAGCATTGTTTGTCTTTCTCTCGAAGAAAAATGGGATCATATCGGAATATGCAAATACTGTCAATAGAAAATGAATTTTTCCATTCGTAAGCACTGATCTCAGCAAAATCTAACCCCTTTGATCTTGTCTCGCAATACCTTCTTGTATTGTATTATAAATAATATTCTTGAGCAATCTGAATATTCACTTACACACTAAGCTTCTGCTATTGCATGCTTTGCTGAGATTGTCAGAACCACACCTTTATCGGGTAAGATTTTCATTGTTTATCTCTGGGTTGCATATTTATATAAGAGGTATATGTGCATGTGAAATTGTTTGTTTCTTTGTTTTTCTTTTGTTACTTTTTCAATTCCGCTGAATAGAGTCTCTGGATATAAATCTATGTCCATTCTCACTAACTGGTTTTTCTTCTTCAATTGACTTCCGAATTGGCTTGTTTTGTTTGCATAGGATGGTGTCTTTGATGTTTAGTGTAGATTTAGCTACTATTTGGTTTAGATAAAAATTATATTTTTAGTAGGTTTTGATGAAAATTGATTGAATGTGTAGTTAAAAAGTTGTTGATCTTCGACTTTGACTTATATTTTAATTCACTTTTCTAGCTGAACCAAACATGGGCTTCACTAGATTGAGTAGAACATGTTATAAGAGGAAGAAGTGGAAAAAATTTAATGGTCATTGTGGTTGCAAAAGTATGATTTTGGAAGAGTTTTCAACTGGAACGATATATTAGAATCTCATATTGGTTGTAGATAAAAATATAGATCAATATATAAAGGATTTGGGGCTACTCCTCTTAATAAGGTTGACCTTTTAAAATGAACCCCCAAATCCTGGTATCAGAGTCAGACCCAGTTTTGCAATGTTGGGTGCCCCCAATATCGATTTATTCACAATTGTTTGGCATGGTCCATGCTGTGCGTGAGGAGCGTATTAGAATTCCACATTGGTTGTGGATAAAAATATAGCCCAATATATACTCCTCTTAATAAGGTTGACCTTTTAAGATGGACCCCCAAATCTTAATATGATAAGAAAAAAAAATTATGTATTAGAAAGCTTAGATACGGTGCTTCAGCATGGTATCACGTTCAGGTTTCTTTGTTACCTATTTTTAAAATTTGCAAGCTTTGATGGGGAAAAAATAAGAAGAATCCAAAATTTAAAATAAATTTGTCCATGTAGCTCACCTTAGTTTATTTTATGATTAAGTTTTAGTTGGTTTTGCTATCTGATTCTCGAGTTTTCAAGAATCATGCTGTATTTGTGCGAATTTCTTCTTACTGGTCAAAAAAAGATGAAAACAAAAAATTCTTTTGCTGTTTGGATATTATTGCCATTTCTGGAATATTATTTTTGCATAATTGCAGTAGACATGTAAATTGTAAATGATTTTGCCATCTTTACGAAGTATGCACACGTAAGATTGATATTTTGCTTCCTATCTATACTTTCCTCAGATTTACTATATGGAAAAAATGGTTCGTACTTCATACTGGTGGCTGTCTTGCCTGGCAATTCTGCTGCTAATTACTAAAGTTAAAAGTTCAGAAACAACCTCAATTAAATAATGAAAATGGGGTGAAAACTGCGGTTTTTCTATCCCCTAAATTTGTGCTAAACCCCGGATCTGTTTCTAACAAATATTACTACGACATTGATTTTCCTCGAGGCCACATTGCACTCAAGAGTTTCGATGCAGAAGTAATCGATGAGTCAGGGAATCCGGTCCCACTTCATGAAACTTATCTCCACCATTGGCTTGTTACAAGGTACCATCAGCGAAAAGGAGTCGATATTCCAAAGTACCATGGAAATGGGGGGTTTGACCAATCAGATTACGTTATTGTAAGGAATAGTGGTGTATGTGATCATGGTCTCTCGCAATACTTCGGACTGGGATCCGAGACACGAAAAACGGCCACGTATGTGCCTGACCCCTACGGAATCGAGATTGGAAATCAGGCCGAGATCCCAGATGGATACGAGGAGAAATGGTTGCTTAATTTGCATGCAATTGATACTAGGGGTGTTCTAGATAGGTCGGGGTGCACCGAGTGCAGGTGTGATTTGTATAATGTCACAGTTGACAAGCATGGTCGTGTTTTGCGACCGGATTATTATGGTGGCATAGAATGTTGTTATGACGGGACAAAATGCATGGTGAAAGAAGGATTCCAGGGTGTGAAGAGAAGCCTGTACTTAAGGTATACAGTGAAGTACATTGATTGGGATGCCTCCATTGTGCCTGTTAAAATCTATATTCTTGATGTCACTGATGTTTGGACAAGGCCGGATGAATCCAGAGGAGTTGGATCTCGACATTATTGCCAGGTAAATCGAAAATATTTCTCATAAGCATGTTTAAGAAAACAGAGGATTATCTTTTCCATTCTATTCGTTAGATAATATATGATAAGGAAAATGCTATGTACAACAGCAAGAAACCGAGTCTTAATTGCAATAAATTTGGACAAACTATATGAATTAATTTTTGCTATTCGATTCAGTTCATTGCTATATCTACTAGAAGATTCGAAGCAAACCAGATTCTTTCACCGTCTTCTAGTTATTCAAGTAATTTCTTTTTCTGATCCTTTGTATATTGGCTCCATAACTCAGTTGAATTGTTTTGGTTATAGATTGAGTATGATGTTGATTCTTGTGATATTGGCGTGGCTAATGATGGTTGCATTCATACTAAAAGAGTAAGTGTTAGTTTGCCAACCAGTGGAGATGTCATCTATGGTGTTGCACACCAGCATGCAGGGGGGATTGGTTCAACTCTTTATGGGGAGGTACTTATTTTTCAACATTTTGTCTTTTTTATGGTCCGTGGTTGAGATGATGGGATCGGTCCATTCATTCTGTTCTTTTTCTTCTGTCGCATTTTGCTCAAAGGAGATAGTGCACCAGAATGGTGGCAAGGGCCAACTTCATCCTCTTTTATAGGGACCTTAGATGAGGACTCCTTGAAAAAACCGTCGACTTTACCAACAATTTGTCTATGATTCCTATTAGATGTGACTAACTACCCATCTTATCTTTTCTGCGTTATTTTAGATAAATATATCCTTTCTCTAATAGCTTATACTTTTAGATGTGATATCAGGACCACCAAAAATCTAGATTCAAGTATGGCTGCTACCTATTTAGGAATTCTGTCCATGTGGGAGGTCTTTGATGGGAAAAAAAAAAAAAAAATTCATGTGAATGGATGTATTTAAACAAAATCTAAATAAAATAACGCAACCCTTTTCTAACAACTAAAGTTTTTGGATGCTGTGGTTCTATGCAATAAAGTACAATACACCATGCAAAGCCATCGTTTTCAGGATTATGAGTCCTTTCTTCATGTCAGAACTGAGGGGGGAGCTAGCACCCGGAGAGCCCCTATGGCAGCCCAAGCTGGCCCTGCCGGGAATTTTTTTTTTCCCTTATATTTGGCGGCCGTTGATTTGCCATTCGTGCTCACCTGGATTTCTGGATTTGTCATTAATCCTAACATAACTGATTTACTTAACAATTCCTGTATCTATACCATGAAAAAACTAACACGTCATTTCTTATTTTCCTGGTGAATTTTTCCAGGATGGAAGGGTGATATGCTCATCAAACCCAGTTTATGGTGAAGGAAATGAAGCAGGAAATGAGGCTGGGTATATTGTGGGAATGTCCACATGTTATCCTTCACCTGGCTCTGTCAAAGTATCTGATGGGGAGTTATTAACTCTTGTGTCTAACTATAGCGGAGCACACAGACATACTGGAGTCATGTGTTTATTTTACCTCTTGGTTGCAGATTCATCGACAAAACCAGACACAATCTTGCACTCTTCGACTTATGTAAGATTCCGTTTCCTCATGTCATGTTTGGTATGTTCAACTCAACATGATTAAACAAGAAAAACAAAAATCAGAACCTTTCTATACGTCCGGAGCAAACATTTTTGGCTAAGCTTTAAGAAAAATAAGTAAAAAAAAATATTACTTTTGTTTTGGAACAAACTTGGATACTTGTTTCAAAAGTAACTTTTATCATCCTCTCAAAACAAGTAGCTTACTTTGAGCAATGGAATTAATAAGTCATTTATGCTAAAACTTGCTTCTTCCTTTTTTCAAAAATGTAACAAATTATTTTTTAAGCAATATTTTGTTTCTAAAAATGTTCGGAAATTTTACTTTTAAATAAAAAGAAGTTATGGAAGTAATTATTCTTGTATTGATTAGTGCATGATTGGCTAAGCTTAGAATTACTTATAAGTAATAAGATCCTTATGGATAACAATTAGTTAATAATTTGTAATTCAGTAAAAGTCAATTATTAATTTTAACCACATATTTATAACTATTACTCATTATTATCTACATATTTTGTGGGATTCATTACTATTTCTCTTTGTAAATATTCATTTATAAATTTGTCAAACGGAGACTAAGTAAAGTTTTCAAATAAATAAATTTTTTATTAGTCAACTTTGAAAAAAAAAAAAAAAGTTGCTGAAGCAGGAGTTATTTCCAAATTAAATAATTTTTAATTTGGAACTAAGAAAAAGGTAATACTATAAGATATGTTCTAAATTAATATTTTCAACTTTCACCAGTAAATAAAAAGAATGGTTCAATTATAACTTATTTATATGATCAAGATATAATTTGATTAATTAATGTTTTATACTTGTAAGATTTTCTTCAACAATCTATAAAAAATTCGTGTTTGGGAATAAATTCAGATTTATCAGCCCACTTGGTTTTCCTATTTTTGGTGCTTGTTTCATGTAGGTGCACGAGGAGAAGAAGATGTTGATTCCTGGTTTGGGTGTTATCGTGCTTGGAGTTATATTCGTTCTCGTTCTTACTTTTGCATTCAGAATTAGAAGCAGAAAAGAGAAAGGGTATGAAGCTATAGGAATATAAGCCTTTACTATATATGTCGCGTTCTTGAAGATCTCTTGAAAAATACCACGACCGATTCTACAAGTTTAGTTCGTAAAAGAACTTCTATGTGTGAACTTTTTTCAAATTTTCGCTTGTCGGAACTCGGAATAAAGTTGGAGAAGTTGTGTAATCTATACATGGGATCACAAGGTTAAATGCATGCACATAACCTTAAAGAATGTGCTTGTTTATATTATAATTATCACTTACTTTTAAGTCTTGAACATCTCCTCAAAATGACAGACGAGATAAACACTATGAATAGATCTTTCAAATGTGTCAATTGGACAAATTAATATGTCTCTTAAATAGTTCTTAGGATATGTGTTTGATCATAATTTCAATTTTGAGCGTTACCGCTTGTCCAACTATCGGGCAATTCTTTTGAATGTCCAATGCAAATCAACATCCAGAAAACGTAGAAGTCTTGCTTTCAAAGGAAGATCTAACGTTTATTGTTAAGCCAATAGTGAGTTCAAATTATATTTTATTAGGCATCTTTTAAAAGTTTTTATATCTACATCTTAAGCACATTTTGATTCTCTTGAATTCTTATTTTTGTCTATTTTCATAGCTTGTACCAAGTCATTAATACATTGGAAAGCTTGTACCAAGTCATTTGTTTGTGGTAGATCTACACACCATATTTTAATTTAATGAAATATCCATAATGAGCTCTTAATCATTATTACATTTATGCCTTCATTTTCTTATTATAATATTATTTTCAAATTAACACAAATTGTCATGGATGAAAGTTTCTATCCACAAGTTTTGTTAAGATGTTATTTACCCTTCATATTTTTAAATAAGCATGATGATGATGATAAGACTAAATATTTGTCCTCGTTTTAAAGTAGGCTAAGGGTCCGTTTGATTGCAAGAATGAAATTTGGGTAAAAAGAAAGTGAATTGTAGGAAATTGAATTGATTAGAATTTGTTTTATTATAAATTGTCAATTAATTGTGTTTGATTGATATTGAGAAATGTTGAAATTTTCTATCTTTTAGTGCACGTTTGACTTTGTTTTTCATGAAAATCGTCAATTAAAGAGATATAATTTGTTACAATTGGGGATAAAATTTGTTTCAATTGTCAAAAATAAAACAAAACAAAAAATAAAAATAAAAATAGAAAACTGAATACCATTCGTTAACTTTATTTTTCATGAAAATGTCAATTAAATGGATAGATTTTTTTTTTAAATTTTACAATTGGGGATAGAATTAGTTTCCAAAAAAAAACCCCCCAAAAAACGAAACCACCAACATGGTTTGGAAACCAACTCATCAAAAAACTGGGAAATAGGTCATGTGGGGGTGAAAAATCAATTGTCAAGAAAATTTGGCCAATTAAACATGCAAAAAGTGAAAGTTGGAATTCCATTTTCAACTTACATGGAAAATAAATGTCTATTAAACAGACCCTAATTGTATTTTTCATCGTGATTAAGAACAAATTTGCTAGTTAATGAATATTAAAAATAAAAATATGGTGAAGAAAATGTTAAAGACATAAATATAAAAATGTGATCTGCTTATATAAAGATGGAGTTAATATAACCATCCATGAAGTCTAATTCTAAATAAATGTTAAAATATCCATTCTAATAAAAAAAAAATTAATCATTTCAGTATCACAATTTAATTATTTATAGAATATCATGGCCTTCTATATATATATATATATATATATATATATATATATATATATATATTCTGAAAGACCATGCTACATGTACTGAATTTTTTTATCAATCATTTATCAACTACTCACAATAGGAGGTTGATGACCACATTTTGAAATTTTTTATTCACTCTCAGGTCTTGCATGCACGTGAGAAGATGTAAACAATTCGGTACACTTTTGGATGTTTAAATAGAAATATTTATATTCTCAATAACAGGGGAGAGGGAAGAATTGTATTTATAAGAATTTGTATAAAAGTAAATAATTGACAAAACACGCTGGTGCCTGGTCCAAATGCATTCATGCATCGGGAGTTGATATCTGTTGTCCAAAATTGGTTGTCCAACTTGCTATCCTCCTAATGATTCATTGACACATCATTTTAAATTAACATAATTAACTTTTCTCTCAGTACATTTTGTGCTTAAAAACATGTGTAAAATAATGTAATGATAAATTATTGGTGGACATCAGATCTCAACTCCAGACATTAGCATGGGCATATGGGACTAGTCCCTCTCAATTCAAGCCAATTTAGTGGATTACATCACCCCAACACCACCTCGTTTCTCACAAATTGGAGAATCACATAAAGTGAATGAAGTCCGACAAATAACACTCGCAACAATAAATACTATGCTTATTTCAAATGAAGAATATATTTTGTTATCACTTGTTAATGGTTGAAATAAGATTCTTTGTTATATTATATGATATTGCGTCCTAAACAACTCATCACTCAATTGATAAGTAATAACTAATAAAGTTAAAAGTTTTTTTAATTTTTTTGTTATTTAAAGATGTCAATAAATCGAGTCGAATCGATTCGCAAACCGAAATTTGATGCTCAGACTCAACTCGAGTAAAAATTGTGCGGATTTTATTTTCTCGAGCCAAGCCTAATTTTTGCTCAGCCAAAAAATATAGGCTCGACCCGAGCTTTTGGCTCAAACCTTATTGAGCCGAACCCAACTGAGTCGAGCCGACTCACTTTTTTTAAAATAAAGTGCTGCCTTAAAAGTAGGGTTGGTGTAGGTTGGGTTGGGTTGTGTAAATCAATAATTGGATTGAGTTGAGTTAATTTTCGATCAAATCGATTATGTTGGATTCAGTTTTGATCGACCCACCTGCAAGCTTAACCGGCACAAGCCCGATAGTGCTTTCAACCCGACCTATACCGATTTCCTGTTCGAATCAAGCCCGAACCATAATATATTATTGAAGACCGAATTGGGCCATAAGCCCGCAACTATGATGAGCAGGTTAAGATTTGGTTAGGACCGTCAACCACACGGTCTATTTAGTTTAAAATTTGAGGAACAAAAGCAAATTTTGTTTTTATTAAAGTTCACTGGAATTTGAAAAAGTCTAATACCTACATTGTTAATGGCAGATATTTGATAGGTGAAAAGTGGCTGGTAGTGGGCTAGAGGCTCAGGGATCGTTCTTTTTGTATTTCAGTTTTTAATTTTAAATTTTGAATTTTGTATTTTAAATGTCCATTTTGAGATTATTGAAAATACGTTTTTTTGTCATTTTGAAAATTTGTTTTCAAAAATAAAAAAATGAAAAACGCGTTCACTCTCTCATTTTGAAATATATATATATATATATATATATATATATATATATATATGGTATTGTTTGAGCCCCTCTTTTTTTTTTTTTTTTTTTAAGTTTTTGGAATAGTATTTTTTGGAGAATGTGTAGTTGAAAAAGAAGATAAAATTTTCGATATATGTGTAGTATTATTTTATGGAATATTGTGTGGTTGAAAGTATGAGAGAGAGAAAAAAAAAAGATATGATATTATATGATAGGGACTCAAACGGGGCCAATAAATTTCACTATATATATTATGTTACTTGTATAACAACGCAACAGTGGTTCCATAGTGGTTAATGCATTGAAATTCCATGCTAGAGACTCGGGTTCGAATATTAGTCACAACCAATTTATTTGAAAATTTTTGTACTGTTCATATAAAAGGAAAAATTATTTATATTGGATTGTAGTGAAACGGACTCGAATACACTGTCTGTAAAGAAAGGTGTTTTCAGCGTTTCTTAAGTTTTCCACTAGATTGAACTGAAAACAGTCAAAACGACATTTTTTTCGTTTTCCATTTTCTTTGTTAATTTTAAACGCGTTTTTGAGCTATCATAGAAAAAAAAAAATGGCAATTTCTCTTTAGAGGGTGCAATGGAACTTGCAGGAACAATTTCATTGTTTCCATATTTACTAGAATAATAGTTGTATAGTTCATTAAGAAAACGTTCTAATTCCCAATTTGTAAGATTTATCTTAAAACATAATTTTTTTTCTGAAAGTTGCCCCATAGCACATTGAACCCCAAATAATTTAATTCGACGGGAAAAATAAGTGACATGTTTTTATAATATTCTCGAAAAAATTTCTCCATTGTGCTAACTGTATCAATAAAAAATGGATCATCTCTACAACTTAAAAATTCATTAGCAATTTCTACCAAATGTTGAAGAACAATACAGCTTTTTGAGTAATAAACCACGAACAAGCCTTTGTTGCTTTATAGAAAGGCTTCAAAAATTTCATAACCTTGAATGTTGATTCCCAGTATCATTCATCAATATGAAATTGGTCTTGCTTTGAATTAACATACACATTAATAGCATTAGTATAACTAATACATGACTTTAACATAAGAAATGTTGAATTCCATTTATTTGGCGCATCATCAAGAAATTTTTTATTTTTTAATCCAAAATTATTGCAATTTTTTCCAAAATCTCGTAGTCTAGAATTAGAACAAGAAATATAATTAAGTGCTTGTCTAATTTTTTGTATTTGTGATTCTATTAATTTCAAACCATCTTGGACAACTAAATAAATATGTAACAAACACATCGCATATGAAATAATTTAGAATCGAACTGAGGTTTAAGAGTTCTAATTAAAAGGTCAATACATGCAGTATTTTGCTTAGCATTATCAAAACTAATACTAGATAATTTATTTAAAATACCAAAACATTAAAAACTTGTAATAAATTATCACATAAATTTAGACCATTATGTGGATATTCTCGTAAATGATAACCAATAATTCTTTTTAGTAATAGCCAATTATTGTCTATATAATGTACAGTGATGCAAACATAACCATTGTGATTACGTCCGGACCAACAATCAGATGTAAAACACTCAATTCCATCAAAGTCATTAAATTGATTTTTAAATTATCTTTCATTGTATGAAATAATTTCATGCAATCAGAACGAGCTGTATTTCTACTTACACTTCGATAAGAGGGTTTAACATATTTTGCATATACTCCCCAAAGTATAGATCTTCTGCAAAAGTGAAGGGCATCTCATTTGCTGCAAAAAATTCGAACATTCCAAATCTCATCCATTCCTGCGAATAAGAAAAGTTAGCAAAAGTAATTGATCCACAAATACCTCTAAAAGAAGTCATTTGTGTTTGTTTAGGATCTAAATGTCCTTTTTCGTTATGATGAGAATTTTTATATCACCGCAACATGCCAATGCCTTGATCCTTAACCTATGCATGGCCTTTAAACATAATAACATATACTACATATTGCTTTTCCACGAGTTGCAAACTTTCCCAAGCATCCGATGTTTTTTTTTCGACGTTCTAGATGATCCAATATTTGTAGCATCATCCTCCAAATTTTTTGGAGAGCCACTATTTCTTAAATTGAAATTGTCAGTAGAGAAACCGTATGATTCCATAATTTTAAAATACTAATGAAAGAAAAGAGAAATATTTGTGGACTATGTATAATTAATTAAAAAAAACAAGAATGTAACAAATTAATAACTGAAAATAATATTAAAAATATAGAAAATTAAAATTTGAAAAAATAATAATGTAGACAAGAAGCTGAAAAGGAAGAAAGTGCATTGAAAAGTGAAGTAAAGTTTGATTACAATATTTAGGGTCTTTTTGAGCCTCATTATTTCAAAAAAATATATTCTTAAACAGTAATTTGACATTATTTCAGCCACATATTTTTTAATAAAATAATATTACACGTAAATTCAAATTTTTTTCGTATTTTTTAACCACACATTTTCTATCAACGCACTATTCAATAATGCATTCTTACCAAAATAATGTGGCTCAAACACCCTCTTAATATGAGTGACAAGACCTTTATAATAAAATAATATTACGCGTAAATTCAAATTTTTTTCGTATTTTTTAACCACACATTTTCTATCAACGCACTATTCAATAATGCATTCTTACCAAAATAATGTGGCTCAAACACCCTCTTAATATGAGTGACAAGACCTTTATATATAAATTTGAAAATTGACCGTTGCTTGTCCTAGTATAACATTGGTAAGAAAGATCAAAACTGCTACATGTACAGGGAAGTGGCTTACCACTTTCCTGACTGACCCTCACAATAGGGGGTCCCGCTTTTTTTTGCATTGTTTATTCACGCAGATCCCACTGCATGTGCGTGAATATCATCCAAGTGATAATGAATAATTCTGTACAAGTAGTTTAATTCAAGAAAGATAGAACATCACAAGTTCCCAACTTTAATTGATTTTTTCTGTTTGACTTGTCAAATCTCATTAATAAAAAAAAAAATCATTTGATCATTTTTTTCTGTTAGACTTGTCAATTCTCATTTAATAGAATTAACATTCTTGTAACGCGTGGATTATCGTAAGTTTTATCGTACCCTCACATGGGGTGCGGTGGGCCCAGCCTATTAAAAAAATATTTTTCCTCCAATGTATATGTATGTGGTAAATCAAGCGATAATCCACGTGATTATTGTAGTCTGATTGCATTTAATAATAATTGTCATTGATCAAGGAGTTTTAATGTGGAGAGAAATTTCTCTCCTTTAACTATATAGGAAAATGTTATGTGTACATAATGCATTACACCCATCACATGGAGGGGGTTCACGCACAATAAAATATTCATGGACCCTCCTTCATGTGAAGGGGGTGTAATGTATTATGTACAATATGAAATGTACACATAACATTTCTCAACTATATTTTTTTTACATCGGTATGTGGGTTAACCGAATGGCCTTTGTACAAAAATCAACCCGGCCCAATATTATTGGTAAGAAACTCATGAACAGGCCCAATACGGTTATGGGCCGGTCCATTTGCAGGTTGGCTTAGTCGGGCCACTCATCTAAATTTACAAATATCCTATTCCTCTTCCTTTTTAAGACTACAACACCACCAGGGTGGCCAAGGGCGAGAGGGCGTGGGGGTGGGGGGAATGTTTGTACAAGTTGGGAGTTCTTTTGTAGTGGGATTGAAAATAAAAAATCATTATTAACATCCATTTTAATTATTTTTAATATTATTTTTTATTTTATAAACACTATTTAAATTAAACAGTATAAAAAAAAATAAAATATAATAACAAAATGCTTGATACTCATTAATTTATTTTATGATTTGTTACATGACCATTTTCAACCACATATTCTCACACAATTATTCTACACGTATATCAATAAATTTTATTTACTTGTTAATCATACATTATCCTAAAAATCATTATTCAAAACTTTTTTTCTACAATAATAATTGCCAAATAGGCTCTAAATTTAAGGCGAGTTTGAGAAATTCGAGACAATGGTGGGGAATATTGCATCACAATTAGGATATGTTTGATTGATTTTTTTTTTAATGAAAAAATATCATTTTTTCACCCAATTCCTACTTTGGTATGCTTGATTAACATTTTTTTCATGAAAAAATATTTTTCAAAAGTTGGTAATGTGATTACGTTTTCCTAAAAAATAAGAAAAATATTTTCTTTGAAAAGATATATTTTTCTTTTTCTAGACAATTCTTTCTATCTCTCTCTCATGTGCTCCCTCTATCTCTATCTCTTTTACCCATCAATAAAAGATGAAAAATACAACATTTTCATAGTTGAAAATTAAGTTAATAAAACACATTAAAATCGATAATTTTCATACCTAAAACTTATTTGTTTTCCATGCAAGTTTCATACTTGCAATCAAATACATCCCCAATTCTTCGCATTGTACATAATTAATTTATGCACTAGTATTAACATAAACACAAATTTCTTTTGCAATAACTAAATATTTATTATATTTTAATCAGGCACTTTAGCCCACGTTTGAGCCCCATTAAATTTATAATACATTTTTCTTTTTCTTTTTTAATCATACAGTCTCCAATAAAATAATATTACACATAAACAAAAAAAATTTATTCATTTTCAATCACACATTCTCAAAAAAAAAAAAAAAAAAAAAAACTATTCCAAAAATTATAACATCAAATAATGCCAAAAATTATAACATCAAAAAATGTCAAAAAATTATAACATCAAATAATTTCAGTCAGTATACTTAAATATAATTCATTCGAATAATTGCACTTCTATTTAATTTTAGTCAGATAATTATATTGTAATTTAAATTCAATAAGGTAACTTTGTCAAATTCTTATAAAGCTAATTGATGATGTGTCGTCGGTGAATGATGATTATCACATGTAAATGTTAATTGCTGATGTGAAATAAAAACTTCATTGAAATAAAAACGAACATCATTTATTGACTGGATTTTCATCAATCTAATTAATGAAATTAGACAGAGGTATCTAAATAAAATAAAATGAAACAATATAGCACCGCAAATAAATTTTACACTCAAAAAGCGACCTGAGGCTCGGGGGAACATTCCATTGCTCCGAGAAGATTGATCATGTATCGATTTTTAGCAGATCGATAATTAGAATAAATATACACAATTCAATATATAACAATTTATAAATAATAGTTTTAATTAATCACAAGTTTTCTTAAATTTTACAAAGGTACAAGAGAAGAAATTTGATCTCAAAATCTTCCAATTAATGATTGAATAATTCCATATTAAGACCAGACAATAGAAAATAACACAAATTATTCCACAATTAATTTGTCTATCATGTATATGAAAATGGAATAAGCACCCGTAATAACAACGCTAACACGTGTTTTTATTTATTTATTTTAAAAATCCCCTTTTGACCCGAGAGGAAAAGAAACTCCAAATCAACAAAAAGAAGCTCCAAATCAACGGCCCGGTTCATTTTCCTCGGATCTTCCCCTAAGAAGATCCTCACCAAATATTCTCTTGCTCTACCGTCTTCCCCTCTCCATTACCGTCAAATTTGCTACTTTCTATACAAACCCGTTATCTCTATAGATCCCTAAATTAGATTTCAATATAGAGACAACCCTCTGGCAATTAGAGGGGCATGTGAATGTTCCAGCAATGGCGTCCGGAGTCACAGAAAATGAGAAAAAAGCACTGTCCGGAGGCTGCAACCCGGTGAAAAAACCGGTTCCAGTATCGCTAGACCACGTTTTGTCGGCATTGAGAGAGACGAAAGAAGAGAGAGATTCGAGAATTAGAAGTTTGTTCAGTTTTTTCGACTCGAATAATGTGGGCTACTTGGATTCTGCCCAAATTGAAAAGGGTCTTTCGGCACTGCAAATCCCGGAGGATTATAAGTATGCTAAGGAGTTACTCAATGTTTGTGATGAAAATAAGGATGGGAGGGTGCATTATCAGGAGTTCAGGAAATATATGGATGATAAGGAGCTGGAATTGTACAAAATTTTCCAGGCTATTGATGTTGAGCACAATGGTTGCATCTTGCCAGAGGAGTTATGGGATGCTCTTGTCAAAGCTGGTATATTATTACTAACGTGGTTTCTCTTTTATTGTTATTTGAAATCTGCTTTGAGTTCATGTATTGTTTACGGTGATATTGCTATGTATACTGGTAATTTTAGATATATAATGTGAATTGGAAAGGTATATTTTCAAGAACTTTGATGGTAGAGATGCTAAAAGCTTTTGTCATCAGATGAGTACTTGAAGTAAATTGTCATCGTAGGAAAACACTGAAAATAAGTAAATTTCCAGTGAAGTTGGATTAGTTGTACAGCATATACTGTTACAAGTATATCAAATCTTAGTCGGGTACTAGTTTGTCTTCTATGGATGGTGGAAGAATTCTCATTAGAATTAGAATGTGATTGATATGTTTGAAAATGGAGCCAATAATCTATTTTGGATTTAGCATGGCAGTTGACTTGGAGGTGTAAGCAGATCAAAATCAATAGGGAAACTAATTAGATTAATGCAAAATTAATTTTTTGGTTCTAAGAATGCAGTTTTCATCTTTGTGACAGTGATTTGAGGATCACTGCTACAGTCTACTGCATTATGCCAGTTAAAATTAATGGCTAAGAAAGTATTGATTTCTGTATTTTCCCTTCCCTATCTGGTAAAACTGTACCAGCATCTCTAATAATTGCTTCTCATAGGTTTAAGAAGAGGCAGTGATTTAACTTGGGCTACACAGCCCTGTTGGCATGTATAATGCCACTCCAAGTAACATGTAACATGACTTCTTTTCTAAAATATTTGTGGCTTCAGTTTCACCTTACCGAAATCCAGTATAATGTAGAAAATAGAGCAACTGCTTAATCCAAATTATACGAGAGAGCAATACCCAACTATTTGCTCGTCCAACTATAGTATTGTACTTCAAAAATTCTGTCTAGAAATGCACATTGGTCTAGTTAGAATCTTTTGGTTTGCTTATCTGTGTTGAGCTGGCGGTTAATCTTCCTTCTTATCTTGGAGCTTGAATGGTCAAATGTAACACTGAAGGCACATATTGGCACTAAATGTAGTATATACTACATTCAACTGCTGCTTTATGGTGGCAATTCGACTTTATCATTTACCTTACTTTTTTGTTTGCTAGTTAAGAAATTTATAACACAACGCTACATGTCTAAAATCTCCATTTTAATCTCAAGGATCACAATGATGTTTATAATTATCTTTGCGTTTCAAGAAATGGTGAAGAAGAAGAGAAGGTATTTTATGATTTGGAGTAACAATTAGGTTGGGGTATGATCACATGTTGATGATTTGTATACCATTATTTCAACTTAATCGTGTATAATATTTCATCACGTTCTTAATTAATTTTTATATAATAATAATAATAAATTTTATAACTAAAAATACTCGAGTGTTCAAATCATTAAAAATAATGGTATTAATTTATTAAATTTGATCATGAAAAAATTATTTTTATTAAAACCCATTAATAAATTGAATATTAATTTCAAAGCTTCAAATGTAAATGTAGTAGTCTTCATCAAAGCTCGTTGTTGGATGCATGACAAAGAACAGCTCTTGAAAATGGACTCTCATCTCTTGTTCTCCATTATGCTTGATGGGTATATATTGCATTGCATCTCTTGTAATCTAACATATATTTATTTATATATATGCACCATTGGTGTTGAACCTCCAATCTGGATCTTAGAATACCACAATATTATGATTAAAAAAATGTAAATGGATTTTAATACAAGGAACCCCTCACGTCGACCTTGAGAATTAGTCAATTGTTGGCCATACAAACTTCTGCTTTATTTTCTTATATCTAAGATAAAATTTTAACTTTAACAAGTGATAGAATTTTCTTATCCTTTTCTATGAGTAAGGATTCTGATCTTGACATCCCCGATACACACATTCATATGTACATATTTGCATGATTGTACAAGGGCATGCACATTAATGCCTCATTGTATTACAAAGTGTTAGATGCTTCTTTTCACCCTATACTCGTGGGTTTTAAGAGAAAGATAAGGAGGCAAGAGAAGGCAAAATTATTGCACAGCTTGTTGGGAATTTTGAAAGAAGAAGAGGTCTTTGTTTTTTTTTTTTGGTGGGGGGGGGGGGGGGGGGGGGGGGGGGGGGGGGGGGGGGGGGCGTGCGAAGCTTCCCGTTTTGTATAAATGGGGAAGTACTTTTTTCCAAAATCGATTGACAAAATCAGTAGTTTCTAGTTTCCCTCTGAATGTTTTCATGATTGGTTCACCGATTTATTGGGCTCACAGGAACTTAGGGTCACACCCCACCCCACCTATATGTAGTCTAAATACAATAAAATATGATAACAATGCACAAAAAAAATGATACTGTATAAAAAGAGTCCAAAAATCATGTATAAAACAAGTTCTATCTGGCAAGATAGTGGATATTTTAGACTGTCAATCCTAACTTGAACGATATGCTTAGATGAAATAGCCCTTTAATCACATATAAGTCTCAAAGGTACATTAACTTGTGCATAAATAAGATAATTTACACAGTTCTAACTACACAACAAAAGTATACAACTCAAAACATGGTTTTCATAAAATATACATTACAGAAAGAAAATGTGGTTCTCAATAGAAACTTTAAGCCCACAAAACAGTCTATACAGAACTTCAAAATTGTTAAGAGCTTCCGACAACCAACAATGACACCATGGAACATTTTGTCCTCCATTCTCGCCTACAATACTGACATTTTAGTGTATTAGGGCTACAGATAGGAGACTGGGCTGGATAGGGACTAGGTATATGGAGAAGAGTGATCCTATGTTTACAGGAGGGAGAGCGGGTGGTCGCCCTCTAACCCTTATCTTGTACTTTCCGGTCCTCTCTCTCTCTCATCAGATCACAGAGTGTGTTATCTGTGTTTTCTCCATCCTAGATTAAGCTTGATATGAAGTTGTCCACCCACTCAAATAGCATCTTTTATAGTAGTGGTTGGAAGCATGAAGCGGAGTGAAATGGTCAAAAGAGGAACTGATATACTCAATTAAGGAAATCTCTTATTCACAGTGTGCATGCTATTTTCACACAACATGCTACATGGGGTCCTGGTCTTATTTTCAAAAGAGAGGTTGTAAAAATTTGAAAATATATGCTTCTGCCTTATTCATCTTCCTCTTGGTTCCCATGCCAACAGAACTTAGGACAATGGTTTAAATAACTAACAAAAAGGAAAACTAACAATATTCATCACTCAATTTTTATGAACATTGTCCTCCTTCAACTACCTCTAATATTCAGATATTCTTGGTAAAATGGATTTTTTCTTATTGAATTCAGAAACAACTAATCTACTCATGCAGTCGTAATTTTAATTCTTTAAACTATTTATAGAGCTATGTACTAGTATACTAATTTTATTATACAAATATTAATGACAGTGTACAACAACAACAAAGCAATAACAAACTTAGCACTGCACCCAATAAATGTGGAGTCAACAACAAAATCTATTTCCACCTTTCGGTTGAGTTCATTGCTAGATCTAGTGGAAGGTCTAGAGTGTCTAGATGCTCAGCACCTATGACATGTCACATTAGTTTTGGTTTACCTATCCCGCTTCTGGCATGCTTTATTGAGATTGTCTCTCTTTGAACGAGAGCCTCTTTAGGTCTACAAAATACATGTGCAAACTACTTTAGTTGTCCTCATAATTTATCCTAATCAGCTGCACCTGAACTTGTTTATTTCTCGGTTCTTATGCTATCCATTTTAGTATAACCACACGCCATCTTAGCCTCTTAGCATCTTCATATCCACTTATCTTATGTACATTTTGTTCTTTAAGTGTCCATTAGTCAATACCATAAATGATAGCAGGTCTAATCATTGTTCTGTAAACTGACCTTTTAAGGTTATTAATAACAGTGTATAATAGAATTTAATTTTTATTAAATTTGTCTCTTGCATGTCACATTCCACCTTTTCTGGAATTGCTGTATCCAGTTGTCTCTCTGTGCTTCTTTGGTTGGAAATTCGGACTTGTATGTCTTATTTCTGCCATGACATTAAAATTATATTCTCCTTTAGTGTGTAATTTTTTCCTGATTAAAACACTTAGTATTTATTTACTTTGTTTTTTTTCCCTGTATATATATATGACATACTCTGCTTTTATAGTTTTGCAAAAGAAATTTAAATTAGAACTCAGATATAATCAATTAGCCTCTATTTTTAATATTTTCCTTCTTTGCATGGGTATTTGCTGATTTTTTGTGGGGGCGCTATCTCTGTTGATTTCCTTGTTTAAAGAACATTATGAGGTCATAGGAGTTATATTTTATTCCCGGTGATGAATTTTCCAGTATATCAATTGTCTTCATCTTATAAGCCATGGCAGTTTCTTTTTGCAGGGATAGAAATGGATGACAATGAACTTGCTCATTTTGTTGAGCATGTTGATAAAGACAATAATGGAATTATAACTTTTGAAGAATGGAGAGATTTTCTTCTGCTTTATCCACACGACGCTACTATAGAAAACATATATAGCCATTTGCATAGGGTATATCTTGTAGACATTGGCGAACAGCCTGTGATTCCTGAAGGCATCAGCAAGCATGTTCATGCAACCAAATATCTGATTGCAGGTGGAGTTGCAGGAGCTGCTTCTCGTACTGCAACTGCGCCTCTTGATCGCCTAAAGGTGGTGTTACAAGTACAAACTGATCGTGCTGCTATTATTCCTGCAGTAAAAAAAATATGGAAGGAAGGTGGGCTTTTGGGGTTTTTTCGGGGTAACGGGTTAAATGTGTTGAAAGTTGCACCAGAAAGTGCTATCAAGTTTTACACTTATGAAACATTGAAAACTATAATTGGAGATGCTAAAGGTGAAAAGCAGGGGGATATAGGAACTGTGGGGCGACTTGTTGCTGGTGGATTGGCTGGAGCTGTGGCACAAACTTCTATTTATCCAATGGATCTTGTGAAAACTCGATTACAAACTTATGCTTGTGAAAGAGGAAATGTGCCAAGTCTGAGGAAATTATCTAAAGATATTTGGGTTCAGGAGGGACCTCGAGCATTTTACAGAGGGTTGGTGCCATCTCTTCTTGGAATGATTCCTTATGCAGGCATTGACTTAGCTGCATATGAGACCTTGAAAGATATGTCCAGGAAATATATTCTTCACGATGGTGGTATTGTCTACATTTTCTCTGTTTCTGAGTACTTGTTCTGCATTCTTGTCTTTTATTTCATCAGATATCATGATCGTTCCAATTGTAAAAACTTCCCATGTTATGCAGAGCCTGGTCCTCTTGTGCAACTCGGTTGTGGAACAATTTCAGGAGCACTTGGGGCAACTTGTGTTTACCCTCTGCAGGTGATAAGAACGAGGTAAAATATTTACATTTTCGTTCTTTTCTACTAGTCAATTTTGTTTGCTTGTTCAAATTCATAAGAGTATATGTGATATTACTTCCACTTTTGCTAACAAGTAGAAGTTTTCAGAATGCAAGCTCAGCGCATGAATGCAGATGCTGCTTACCAGGGAATGTCGGATGTATTCTATAGAACATTTCAGCGTGAAGGTTTAAGGGGATTCTATAAAGGACTATTCCCAAATCTTCTTAAAGTGGTACCGGCAGCGAGCATTACGTATCTGGTTTACGAATCCATGAAAAAGAGTCTAGAACTTGAATAGACGATGCTCAACTACGGCTAGATGGCTACACATTGGGGAAAAAAACACTGATGATGATGAAAGCTGAATAAGATTATTTTTGAAACTGATGGTCATTGTTTGGACATTAATTAAATTTTGATCCCCCTCGGAATAGCTACAGGGGTTGACTGATTAACTACGTCGAGATTTAAGGATACAAATCTATTGTTGAGTAATAGGTAATTGTTGTATACTTCTGCAATATTATTTAATATGCACGACAAATACCAATTGTTCGGAACTTGCCATTTTTGCTGTATTAATAATCTATCAATACAGTTTTCATGGATAGTGTGTAACGACCCGACCTCTACGCCGAAATCGCTATATCATATGTACTATTCGTTTTGGGGGTGGGGGGCAGAGCTCACTTACCTCCTCACGATTTTCTGTCGCGTTTATCAGGATTCGAACCCAAGACTTCTATCATATGAGAGACTTAAGTTGAAGATCCGACCTTTAAGCATGATTCAATTTAAGTATTTCATATGATAGAGGTTTTGAGTTCGAATCTTAAGGGATGCGACAGAAAGTCGTGAGGAATAAGTGGGCACTAGTTCACCCAAAACGGACAGTACGTAAGCTAATGATTTGGATATAGAGACTCAGGTCGTTACATAGTGTATCATTGGATATCATGAAATTGTTGATTTATTTGCTCATTGGATATGTGCCCTTTTTGATAGAGGATAATTGAAAAAAGAAGCATATAAGAAATAGAAAACTTTCTAGTACTCTCTTTGTATGGAGTATTCAATACTGTCTGCCAATGTTAAATTGTCATGTGTATTTAATAAGAGGTGCTAGACGTACAGAAAAAAAATCTACGGATGTCTTACAGACATCTTATAATGGGTAGGGTCGATATTTTTTCTGCCATTTTTTTATTACTCGGGGTCCGGCGTGAGGTCGATCCATGTGAATGATCTGTACAGGGTCTGTAAAATCAGATCCTGTACACCCAACATTTTTCTATTTAATAGTTGGTTGCAATATTTAACTAGGACTGAGTAATGTACATGTCAATTAAATATTGATAGACATATTGAGTTTCATTATAGAAGTATTAGAAATTTTCTTGATTCAATTTAAAAGTTAGTAAGCTGGGAGTTACTTTTAGAAAATAAGTTATCTTGAAATTTAAGTTTAGCAAAATAACTAACTTAAAAGTAAATAAGTAACTTTTTCATGTTTGACTAAACAATCTGTTTTCTTATAGAGTACTGCTATGTAGCTCCATTGGAGTTGCAATCTCCAATCTAGGTGGCATTAGATGATAGGCCAAATGAAAGGTGAAATTAAATAAGGCCAAATGAAAGGTGAAATTAAATGACTTATTTAATTTTACCAATCATTTAGTGTCACCTAGACTGTGGGTGTAACCCCAGTGAGACTAAATAACATTACTCTTTCTTATAAGTCATATAGGTATTACCTTTCATTTAATTGTATCTACAAATTTGTGGAATTGTTACAGGTCAGAGATCAATATGCACATGTTACATACCAAATAGAATTGGTCATAGATAATTGATTTATGTTTATAGGTCAATATTAATTGATCACATGTTGTAGTTTAAAGGTTACCATTCACAAGTTACATATCCTATTATATACGTTACAGAAGTTCACATGTCAATATTAATTAGTCACATATTATAGTTCACAGGTTAAATGTCATGATATATAGATCACAGTTGTTGAATAGCCACTATGTATCTACCCTTCTCTCTACTATTTGAATCGGTGATGAATTGAATGACGATTAGTTCTTCGTTGAAGAAGATGCTCGGTCATCGATGATCTCTGTAGATTTTATCTTTTCTACGACGAAGTTATTTAGATGCCGGTGACCGTGAGAATAGAAGCTGACAGGTGGTAGATATCGACGATTGTAAGAGAAGATGGTGGCGGTATGGAGGTCGTGACTGTGGTTGGATTAGAGAGAAATTGATATTATTTTATAAATAATTTTTTTATTTAATTAATAAAATGTAATTACCACCCTATTTCTGAAAAAGTTAAACTCATTCCCTTAAATTTGCACAAGGCTGTACCTATTGTCTGAATTGTGATTTTTTCCCTTGTTACAATAACTTAACAAGCAACGGAAAATTAAGCCCATATTTGGTTTTGCTAAAAATAAAATTTTTAGTGTATTTTAATAAAAATTGATAAAATGTGTTATTAAAATGTATATAAAAATTGTAAATTCCATAAAATATGTGTAATAAAAAAATTATTGACTGACTTAAATTTTTATCAATTTTTTTTTATAACTGAACTAAACCAAACAGGGACAAAAAATCTAAAAATCCCGAATGAAAATGCCGCAATTTAACGCAATTCTCATAAAACACTACACCAAAAACTATTTTTTATAACGGTCAAAAAATGTTGCAAAAGACTTTTGCAACGTTCGACGTGCGTTGCGAGTTTCGATGTTGCCATCGAGCTGAAAGATACGACAACTTTCAAAGACCGTTGCAAAAGACTTTTTTGCAACGTTTATTAAATGTTGCTATTAACTATTTTGCAACGTTCATTGACCGTTGCGAAAGAATTTTTTGCAACATTTATTGACCGTTACGAAAAACTTATTTGCAACATTCATTGACCGTCGCTTTTGTTTTTGTCTCATGTTTTTACAACCTTTTTTGCAAGTTGTCTTTACCTTTTTTTAAAAAATATTTTTGTCATTGTCGTAGATCATTTTACATTTTTTTATTAATTCAACATTTTTTCTACTAATTACAGCAATAACAAAAAAAAAAAATATTAATAAAATTTACACCTTGTGAAATATTTTTGGATTGCGAAAAAGTAATAATTTCACTACAAATTTGAATCCACACACTTCAAATATAAAACAAACTATTGAAATAGGAGCAAACTCTCTTATACTCTTAAAAAAAAAAAAAAACTACAGTTTATGTACAAGATTAAATAAATAATAATAAAAAGAAGATGAGTACGTTAATCGGATCATCCCACTACAAGTGTCATTCCATCAACTTCCTCGTCTCTGACGACTTGAACCCTGTAGAGATATCAAACATCAAAAGAAAAATTAACTTAATTTAGTGAGGTAAATTTCCATATGATTTACTAATAAAATACATATAAGAAGCATTTGAAGTGTACGAAGAAATCAAGAAAATATTAGCAAGAGCAAATGTAAGATGTATTAGCTTCACCAAGCGCCTGATTATAGAAGTTTTTCAGGGGACATTCAGTGAACTAAAAAGAAGTATTGGTCTTAACATTATCCTCTATGTAAGATTAAGTTAATATTATTTTTCCAATGTAAAGTTTAGAGACTAGAAAATTGCAATCACTTTTGAAGTCCACAAACAATAAGAACTATTGCAAAAAATGTCAAGTCCACAGACCCACTTAAGAAAGTAATAACCAACAATAAGTACTATTGCAAAAACTGAAGTGGCTTATGCTTGAGAATTAACTTTCATTGTGGTAGTCGACTTCATTGTAATGCCATAAGTGCACCCTTCAATGTAGGTTAAATGATACTAAAATGGGTGGAAATCAAAAATATTAAAAATAGTTGGAAATAGTGAAGAAAAAACCATTCCAATTTGGAGAAAGAAGCTTTATTGGGGAAGGCGGTTAGTTCTATAAGATCAATGTTTTAAGGAAGATTAATATCCCATCATACTTCAAAAATGAGAGAAGAGAAGTGAAGTCGTCAAAACTTTCATTTGTCATAACATCTATAGGCAATCTAGACTACAGTCCCAACATAACAATCTAATTTATCCATGAACTTACACAGTGAGCATCCATAAGCAAATTTGTTGTCTTCAAATCTCTGTGAATAACGTTCTTAAGATCATTAAAACGCTTTGTTTTCGCCAAAAAAAAAAAAAAACCACCACGAAAAACTTGAAGATCAACTCAAAGAAGAGTCTAAGACTATCAACTATGGTTCATTTCTGCAATAAACCAGAGTGCAAGTCAAAAGAGTGATAGTGGCCCCTTGTGCATAAAGAGGGCAAAAGGAACACTCTATTGTGCAGTCAAAATTATGGAAGTTGCTGTAACTACTTCCAAAACCTTCAATCTCCTTATCAACAATCTCTTTGAAGATTGAAGAACAACAAAGTTTTCCATCAATATCCCAAAAAAATCTATTACAAATTTAAGGTACCATCACAATGCTACAATGATGAGTTGCAGTCTTAAGGAACCCACAATTTACAAATTAGCCTGTGAGCGAATATTTTGTCATTCATATTGCACTATAATTATTTTATCAAATACATCAGAACATTAAAAAAAAAACCTTCTGATCAACCAAGTTCCACTTTCACAGGTTGATTCACAGTGCCCTGACAAAACCCAAAAGTAATTCTCTCCATCATTGATTGCCCCTATTAAATCTTTGCATTCACTACCCTAAATGAACCCCTCAAAGCCCATGATATTTCCCAGTAATGACTGGGAACTTATTAAATTGGCAAGTACTAGTGTACTACCCTTTGATACCTGGTGTTCAATATCACATAAATCTGCTTTCAAAAAGAGGGGGAAAAAAAACTGTACAAAATGCATTAAACAGAAAAACGAAACTAAAAGTATTCATTTGCAGTAACTGTATAGTTTGTAAGTGAAAAAGGACATGAATTGAATTAAGAAAACTTATATACAAGTCTGCGAATAACTTAGATTGGCCAAAATATAGAACATAAATCATGCTGGAGTAATCTAAGTATTCATAGGCACTCGTGACTTAGCAACTAGTAGTATTTCACACAAAACACAGAGAGGGGATTCAATAGTATAGCTGTTTGCCTGTTATAGAAGGACTGGGAAAACATATTGGACTGTTCAAAAAGTGATGGAAAATGAAAATAGTGAAACAAAACTCAATTTTAATCAAATTCTCAATCAATAGAAGTTATCCTATTTACAATCAAATGGGAAAATAAAATCTTAAAACACTGTATGTCAATTTAACACATAGGCAAAAAAAGATCACTCGGTATTAAAAACAAAACTTGAAACAACAACACATAAAAAAATAGAAATTCATAAAATTAGAAATGGAAGGAAAAATAAATTAATTAATAAAACCTTGCAGAGTTCCAAAAGGGCATTTCCCTGGAGATCCACGAGGAGCTTCATGGCCAATTGCATTCCGTAGGCACTGTCATCGGCTGCGGTAGGAGAAACTGGGGAGTCCACGACACTAGCAGACACCGACGATCCCACGGCGGTAGTAGAGGCTGCTGAGCCCACGAAACCACCTTAGTTGCCAGAAACAGCAGAAGTCGGCGAATAACCGGAATCAGCAGGGCTCGACGAGCCCACAGAAATAACAGGACTCGACGAGCAACCAGGTTTTCGGCTAGCCATTTCCTCTCTTCGATAATTCTTATGCAGAAACTAACCTTTCAATTTCGGTTTTGGGTTTTGTCGAGGGGAAACAATGAAACGGAAGTCTGGACTCTGGAGTCAGATTTGGGTGAAGCTGTGGCGGATTCGACTTTAACAATTTTGGTTGCTTCTAAAACATTCGTGCTGCATGTATACTCCGGTTTACTCTTTAGTTGACACAATTTCATTCGAGCATTCACATAGAGGTCGAATCTCACTCTATTAAATTTAATATTTTCGCCCCTTATGTGAGGGGGCAAGTGGGATCAGATAAGAAAAAGGGTAAGTCCGGAGTGTACAAATAACTTATTCCCTTCTAAAAATGACTACGTCAAAGATGTCATTGAGCACATTGGTCAAAAATATTTTACTATTTATCACATTATCTTTTGACGTTGAAATGACATTATTCTCCTTATATATCTTATATAATTACAAAAATAGGTTAATGTTTAAAAGATAAAAATACCCATATTAAGTTACAAGTAAATCCAAACATTTTTCACTTAAAATTTCAAAACCAAAACACTTTTTGTATTTGTTTACTCGCAATATAGATAAAAATCTTTCCATTTTCATCTGCTTCGAACGTGAAAATGCAGAAAATTATTAAAGATTGAACAAGAAAATATTTTTTATAGCCATCACTTAAAATTGGTAAATATATTTACGTATTTTTAATTTCATTTTAATTAAATTAGAAAATTGAATTTTTATTTTATGACAGATAATTTTTTATAATCTGTATCTATAATTTTTTGAAACATGTTAGTTCGTTAAAAAAAATTCATGATGACAACTGGATCTTTAATTTTTAGAAGCACGGATAGATCTAGACGTTAAAAAAATCCATGAGGTCTGGATCTGGATCCAGATTGGAATAAGAATTTTTTTCTTGTTTTCACGTGTATTAATATGAAAATTCACAATGCAGATATAACATCATCAGCATGTATCCCAATTTGTAATTTCGGTGAATTTCAAAAGAATTAAAGTGGCTAATGGGAATGAGAATGGGAATAGAAATGGACGAGTGAATGAGACGGGGTTAATGCAATATTTATAACAAAAGATACATTATTTACGAAAATGTATCAAGAATTATAAAACATACTTAATGTCGATCCTTCTCAGTACGATATGAAATTACCATTTTTATTTCAAAAACATTCAACCATGAATATTCTACCTATGAAAGTTACTTTTGAAGTGCAAATGAAGCATCTAATTAAATTGAACCAAGGTCGAAATTCAACTCCTATTGGTGTAACTTAATCGAGAAACACGGATAGATCTAGACGTTAAATCTATATCTACAATTTTTTGAAACATGTTAGTTCGTTAAAAAAAAACTCATGATGACAACTGGATCTTTAATTTTTAGAAGCACGAATAGATCTAGACGTTAAAAAAAACCCATGAGGTCTGGATCTGGATCCATATTGGAATAAGAATTTTTTTTTCTTGTTTTCACGTGTATTAATATGAAAATTCACAATGCAGATATAACATCATCAACATGTGTCCCAATTTGTAACTTCGGTGAATTTCAAAAGAATTAAAGTGGCTAATGAGAATAGAAATGGACGAGTGAATGAGATGGGGTTAATGCAATATTTACAACAAAAGATACATCATTTACGAAAATGTATCAAGAATTATAAAACATGCTTAATGTCGATCCCTCTCAGTACGATATGAAATTGCCATTTTTACTTCAAAAGCATTCAACCATGAATATTCTACCTATGAAAGTTACTTTTGAAGTGCAAATGAAGCATCTAATTAAATTGAACCAAGGTCGAAATTCAACTCCTATTGGTGTAACTTTATCGAGAAAGAATGTCCCCGAGGATGATCACGAAGTTTCCGATGGAGATGATCGTAATGTAAATACTTTTTGGGATACAGTTGAGATTGTTCGTGAGGACGATGTGGTTATTCTCGAGACAGTTGCTACTCACCACGGTTTCACTGTTACACACAGAATTCACGATGAAGTTCAACACAATGAGTTTGTAAGGCAATTTACGAATGAGAATTTGTTTGCTTTATCTAGACAGAGACACGAGTTTGGTGGGAGTTCACATGCTGGGCCGAGTACACGCTCTTTTAATTGTTCGGGTGTAATTCCTAAAGATGAAGATTTGTATGTAGATCAACTGTTCCAATCGAAAAGAGATTTGCAGGAAGCTGTACACCGGATTGCAATGAAACATAACTTTAAGTTCAAAATTAAAAAATCAAACAAATCTACGTACACAATTATTTGTGTGGACGGTAATTGTAGTTAGCATTTGAGAGCGACTAAGATGGAAATAAATGAGTGTTTCGTAGTTCGCAAGTATGCTCGAGAACACACTTGCGAAGTGGGTATTCGTCAAAATGATCATAGGCAAGCTCGATCATGGTTTATTGGGCGAGAGATAATGCACAGGTTTCAGGACTCACAGACTATTTACAGACTCGTAGATATCATCAACGATATACGTCGGGAGTAAGGGGTGGAGATGAGCTATCAAAAGGTCTAGAAGGCTAAAGAATGTGCATTGGAAGATTTAATGGGGTCGACCGAGGAGGGTTATGCCAAATTGGTCAGGTATTGCCATAATATGGGAAAAACTAATCTTGACTCGGCGTTTTTTATTGAGAGCGATGACAGAATCGCTTCAATTACTTGTTTATGGCTTTCGGATAATGTATTCGAGGATTTTCGAAATGCGATGCGACCACTAATTCTAATTGATGGTACAACTTTGAAAGCTAGATATGAAGGGAAGTTGATTATTGCTACATGTCAAGATGCCAACATCCAAATTTACCCTCTTGCGTTCGGCATAGTTGATGAAGAAAATGATATAGCGATGCGTTGGTTCTTCACGAAGTTGAGAGAAGTTATTGGAGACGTCGAGAACCTTGTATCTGTGACTGACCGTGGGCAGTCAATAATAAATGGTATAGCTGAAGTTTTTTCGGACGCACATCATGGTTATTGCATGTATCATATACAGGGTAATCTGAAGACTAAGTATTGGGTTAGTGACATCGTTGCATTGTTCTGGAAAGCTGCAGAAGCTTACATTTTTGAAGAGTTTGATAAGTTCATGATCGAAATAGAACATAAATCACACGGTGCATGAGAATATCTAATAGAGATGGGGGTTGAACATTAAACACGGTCACATTTTCCAAGACGCCGAACAATGTGGAGTCGCTCAATTCATTATTCAAGAAGGATAAAGAGTTATCAATTCTTGCAATGCGTGAGAATATTCGAATGAAGCTGCAGTTGTGGTTTCATGACAGACGTGAAGAATCAAAGAATTGTACAACAACGTTGACCCCGGCTCAGGAGGATAAATTTTTCAAAACTCTGGAGGTAGCGAGAAAGCTAAGTGTGGAACCACTAGATTAATTTCACTTCTCCGTGAGATGCAGACGTAATGTTGGATACGTCGTGACTTTGAATGATAACACATGCACATGTAGGTAGTTTCAATTGGAAAGTTTTCCATGTGCTCATGCAGTCGCAGTGGCTAGGCATAGAGGAATTCCACTACACAGCTTATGCAATCCTTATTATATGGCTGATTTTTGGAGAGTAGCATATATCAAAACTATATTTTCCCTCCCAAATGAAGCCGAGTGGGAAGTTCCCGACCACATTCTCCCACTGAATAATTTGTTGTCACCCGAGGTTCGATCGCGTACTCCTAGACGTAGATGTACTTCTAGGATTCCATCCACCGAAGAGTTTCCTCGGCCACGTAAGTGCGGAAGGTGCGGCGCAACATGACATACGCGTCAATTTTGTACAAGTCAAATCCCACTACATAATAACACGACGGATATGTAATAACCTTTTAATTCATATCTATAATGTATTTATTGCATGTTGTCAATTTTCGTGTATGTCCATGTATTTGATCAATTTAATGACGAATGTGCGAGCAGTATTCAAATAAGTAACACAATAATCTGTCTGTTATTTTGTATTTTTTTTATACATATGACGCAATATGAGCAGAATTAAAATAAACAAAATTTCATAATCATATAAACAAATTTTATTTATAAAATATACAATATTTACAATTCAATAAATAAAATAAATAATTATGGATCACAACTAAACTCAAATAAATCGGCCACTAATTTATTCATCCAATTCTGTATCCAAGATTGGTTGATTTGATCAACCTTTTGTCATATACTCAAAAATTCAATATATTTTATAACGAAGATGCCGCTATCACCCCTGCAGTTGAACAATAAATGTGTTAGTTCGATATCGCATAACATTAGAAAATAGTTATGAACTATAAAAATTACAAAGATTTATAAAATAGTTTGCCTTGCCGTCGTCGTATCCCGGACGACGGTCAGTCTATCATGCATAGCAATTTCGGCCTATAACGAAAACAGCTAACGGCCACAAATTTTGTTTAAGCTGACCCTGTGTCATACACGATTAATCGGGGTCGTACAAATACATAGTAGAGTCAGCGGATACAATCTCTATAGCAATGCAGTGATGATTCGCGATCACTGGAATGTACATATGCGTAAACCCCTCCCATGGCTTACCCACGACACTAGGCGATGTCCCAATTATCCACTCGAGCATGTAATTTGGCACGATGTACGTGTCACCCATATGTTCTCGTGACTGATACTCTATGTTGACTGTCCGTACGAACTCCGTGTTTAGTATTACTCGACCGGGAACATGAAATGATCTCGGATATCGTTCAGCTCGACTGCTCAATAAGTCTATGGCCGCGTCGATGTGCTACATCAGAAATACCAAAAAATAATTAGAACTGTAATACATTGGCTAAAAAAAACATAAAAACATAAGCACATAATAAATTAAATATGTTACTTACATCGTCGGCGATTCAAGTCCCGCCGTCGACGATGTCTTTGAACCACTTGTACGGCTCCGAGATGATTCGTTCACCTACCGTACAACTAGCTCTAAAAAAGAGACGAAATTTTATTTTAACAACAAATATTGAACATATTAAAAATAAACATAAAATATTGTGAACAATAGATAACTTACCCCGGTCTCATTCTTCTCCACTCGGATTCGAACGCTTTTCACTTGGCATTGTCCACCTTCCAGAAGAGATTGGGGTACGTCCCGTCTATGAACGTCTGCCTCTTCGCCTCAACCGTGAATGGGGATATGACGTATTACGTTGGCATCCTCGGTCTCTTCTCGATCGCCTGCTTCGGCACGTCAACATCACACCTCTTTCCTTTCGCCACGACTACCGACTCAACCACTGGCTCCCGTACCCCCTTGATGCCTCTACATCCCCCACCGCGACATTCTCCACCACCACCACCACCTCCGCCTCCACATCTTCCACCGCTTCCTCCTCGAGCGCCCTATCCACATCTACTGTCTCCCCCACTAGCCGTGCCTCGGGCACCCCTATATCCTCTGTCAATAATGAATCTAATGCATCATCTACCCACGACGATGAGTGAACGTGACCTCGATCTCGAAGACCATCTTCGTGACTAAGTCTATCACCCCCTCGTATCCCCGCTATATCACTTCGGAGCGCTACAATCTCACCCTTAAGGTCTGAAACATGACCGCGTAGCGTTGCAACATCATTAGGTAAACTAGCCACCTTGCCACTCACGCCTCGTCCCAGCATCCTTATCTCCTCGTGTATAGCGGCCAGCTCATCCCTCGTCTTTCATCGTAGTGCCTCCTACATCTTCGCAAGGCGCCACCTCTCCTCGCAAGACACTACCTCCTCTCGCAAGGCACCCACCTCCTCTCCTATCTCCCCTCGCAAGGCACCTACCTCCCTTCGTATCTCCACCATAAATGCAGATAGAATGACATACAGATCGTCGTGCACAGGACATGCACGTGATGGGTACCTGGATGGAGGAGAATGAGATCTTGTCGGCGACGGAGGTGATGACATCAACATTGGCATCAGCGACGGAGGTAATGACATCGACATCGGTGACGGAGGTGATGGCATCAGCATCGATGATGGAGGTGATCCAATGGGCATCGACGACGGAGGTAATTCCCTGAGTGGCAGTGGTGATCTGATCGACGAAAGAGATGATCTTCGATCAATTGGACCCCGCTCCTACACAGATGATTTTCAAAATATTATCTTATTTAAAATTGGCTGATATTACAATAAAATAAAAATTAATAAATTAATATACCATGTCTGCATCTACGTCGGGCTCGGGACTCTGATCTTCTGGCGTTGCCCAAGTAAAAAGGCCACGCGTGTAACTCTCACCCTTCTCCTCGATCGACGGTGTCAACTCAACGAGGACTTCAAGCTGACATATTGACATTTCACCGCGTTTCCTCGATCGACAGTGTCAATTACCATGTTTCGAGAATTTAAGAAAATATACAACATAAATAACTAAAGTATAATACATACATCGGGATCGTCGATGAGAGCTGATATTTGTTTGACGAGCGGCTTGTATTGTGCTCGCCAGTGATGCATCCGAGGACAGCATGTCTCCAATCTAATAGCAAACTGATCGGCCAAGATAGGGACAGTCTCGTACACTCATATCTGAAACAATTACAATTATTATATATAGAATTTTATCAAAAAAAATTCATTACATTAAACTTGTACCTGCAAAGCCAACGGCAGGCCATACGCATCGTACTTTCGCTTGGGCCTGTCCTCCTTGGGTATCGAAAACACCTTCCTAAAAATGCGTAGGGTATCAACGAAATATCTCTATCCCCATGGATAATTGTTGAATGTATCAATCTCATTAACAACCTCCAAATGAAAAATGTCGATTGACGTCTTCCTGTAATGACACCTGAGCACGCTCTCGAGGATAAGCACCAATCCTAGCTTCAACTTGTTAGACATCTGGTCGCATTTCTTGAATGCTTTTTCCAACTGCGCCAAACTCACTGGCGTTTGTCTCTCAAATATGCATGAAGCAATCTACTATTCCTCGGAATACGGGCCCGTGTTGCTTCTTCGCCAGTACACTTCAATCTGGTTATGAGGGCAAACTCCGATATGGAGAACGTAACTATCTTGCCCCTAAGATCAAAATGGAGAGAATCTCTGTCGACTGGCTTAAGCAGCCGACAAAGCAATGCATCCACTATCTGCCTGAAAAAACTGTATCATACTAAACTCATGCAGTGACCATAAGCAACAACGACGCACTATACCTGCGTGCTCCTCATCCAATAAATCAAATACTGTTGTAAAGCTGACAAAATTACAATTCGACGTAATTTTGCCGGGAATCTGTCTCATAGTGTCGTTCAAATAATAGTCCATCCTGCAAAATTTCAAATGTTATAAATAAATAACAAAAATAATTACTTATTAAATAAACAATTAACTTACATTAACAACTTGACATTTCTTAATTTCTTAACCAATTTAAAGAAATAATTAATTAATTAAATATTAACTACCTAATTATAATTACATACTACATAAATAACTAATTATTACTTAACGATCTCATAAATAAATAATTAAATATTACATTAAATAAACAATTTAAATTTAACCTTATAATTAAATATTAACTAAATATTACTTAACCAATTACAATAAATAATTAATTTACATAATTAAATATTAAATAACTAATTATAATTACATACTACATCAATAGCTAATTATTAGAACTCATAAGTAAATAATTAAATATTACATTAAATAATTAATTAAATGAAATAATTAAATATTAACTAAATATTACTTAACCAATTACAATAAATAATTAAATATTAAATAAACATTTAAATTTAATACTTAACTATTAAATAAATAATTTTAATTAAATATTACACAACCAATTAAATAATTAAATATTAGATAAACAATTACATCACATAATTAAATATTAAATAAACAATTAATTTACGTAACTAAATATTAACTACCTAATTATATTTATTAACCACTTAAATAACTTATTAAATAATACATTAAATAAACAATTAAATGAAATAATTATAATTAAATATTACATAATCAAAGAAATAATTAAATATTAAGTAAACAATTAAATTACAGAATTAAATTTAAATATATAAATAATTTACATAATATTTTATTAAATAACTAATTATAATTACATACTACATAAATAACTAATTATTAGAACTCATAAATAAATAATTAATATTACACTAAATAACTAATTAAATGAAATAATTAAATATTAACACTAATATTACTTAACCAATTACAATAAATAATTAAATATTAAATAAATACTTAACTATTAAATAAATAATTATAATTAAATATTATATAACCAATGAAATCTTAGATAAAGTGATAAACAATTACATTACATAATTAAATATTAAATAAGCAATTAATTTACGTAATTAAATATTAACTACCTAATTATATTTATTAACCACTTAATAATTAAATATTAACTATTAAATAACTAATTATAATTCAATAATACATAAATAACTAAATATTACATATCCAATTCATAAATAAATAATTAACTATTAAACAAACAATTAAATTAACTAATTAAACACTAAATAAATTATTTTAATTAAATACTTAACTATGAAATAAGTAATTATAACTACATATTACTTATCCAATTCATAAATAAATAAATAAATATTAAATAAATAATAAAATAAAATAATTATATACTAAATAAATAATTATAATTAAATATTACTTAATCAATTCATATATAATTACATATTAATTAAATAATTAAATATTAAAAAATAATTCAAAATTTATAAGCAGCCCAAAATCTGGGTCCCTATGAACCCAGCGTCTGGATCTCTGGATCGGATCCAGAATCTAGATCCGATCCAAAATCTAGGCCGCTACCAGAAGCGGCCCAGAAACTCGGTAGGCGGCCATAGTCGCCTGCTGCGCAATCACACACAATTTTCGGCCTAATTAATCTTTCTAAAGTGTCAATAATTCGAGAAATAAATAAAAAACAAAAAAAAAAACTTGAAAAATCATTCTAGTAGGTGGTTCAAGAGCTCACCTTCTTCAACAAAAATGGAGAATCCGGTCGTCTGGTTCTACTTTTCTCTCCTCTATCAAGATATCAATGATGGTAAATTTGGATTTTTCTTTTTTTAAAGTTTTTAACAATTTATTTTATTTTATCTTTTTATTTTTAAATATGGTCAATGGCCCTTGTGGAAAGATGGTCGGGTTCTCTTCCTCGAATCGAAAAGGAGAATGGCTAATTTAGGGCAATCATTTGGTGAATTTGGATTTTTATGGGTCAGGTCCAAGGATTTAATCGGATTGGAGATGGGTTAGGCAAATTTAAATGGGCCATTTGAATTGGGGTTGGTAGGGATTAATAGCAGGTGGCAAAGAACGTTGCTAAATGTTATATTTTTGCAACAGTTAAAGTGCGTTGCAAAAGGGAACATACAACAACAACTAAAGCATGTTGCGAAAGCTTAAACCTTTTGCAACATCTAATGACCGTTGCAAAAACTAAGAACTTTCGCAACTGCCCATAAACGTTGCAAAAATTCAAACATTTCGCAACGGTCACAGAATGTTGCAAAAAGTTGTTTCGGCAACACACACCAAACGTTATTGTAGAAAACACTTTCGCAACAGCCCATGAACATTGCAAAAAGCTAGAGTTTCCGCAACAGTAATTGAACGTTGCGAAATGTGATATTGGCAACATGCATTGATAGATTGTTGCCAAAACTCAAGTATTCACACCAACAACAACATACAATTAGTGAATGTTGCGATTGATCATTTTTAGCAACATGCAATTGATGAATATTGTCTTTTGCATTTTGCAAAAAACATTTTTTTTGTTGTAGTGGAAATGCATGTTTTTATGCTTTTAATTATGGAGGTCATTAGACGATTCACTTTTCTTTACGTGCATTAAATATTAATACACATGTTAATTAGTGGATTCCAGGCCTATATACCAATAAATAAATAGTAGTGGCCCTTTCTTTCTTATTTTTTGTATATTATTATATTCGTGAAAAAATATAAATTATCATTTTAATTCCAATGAAAAATATTTTCTTGACCCTTCGATTTATAGAACAACTCCTCGAGTTGTTACTTCTTGTATCACTTGTAAATTTAGGACTTCTATACAATTATTTTATTTTATTTTTTATAGTGCATTTCTTGCACTACATGAAATTATATGATATTGTATTATTTGTCACATAATATTGATATAAAATATTATACGGTACCAAAAAAAAAAAAAGAGAGAGAGATCTCTTAATATAGATAAATTGTGCTCTACCAAGTCAATTTATGCAAATTTATTTTAAACCCTCGTGGTGAATATTCAAACTACTGCAATTAGGATTTCAGGCGTGGTAGAATGCAAAATCTTGACTATTTCTTCAACCATGCATGTTACAACTTAGGCATTGAAGGTTTTTTTTTTTTTTTTTAAAAGAAAATCTACTGTAATTTCATTGGCATATATTAAGCATGTATATTGCATGTACTGTATATGTGAATTGGACAAAAAAAAAAAAAAAATTATGGGACTTGTGGTCCGATGTCTAGTCCAATCCTGTATTAATATATAATATATATATAAATAGGTGTATAAAAAAATGTATCTTTATAAAATTTATCCATCAGATATATTATTAGTCAATAATTCATGGAGCGCGTGCTTGTTTGGTTAAGTTTAAAACGTAAATAAGTATGTTTTATAATAAATAATTTTTTGTTTGTCGGAATGAAAAATAAGTACTTCTGTTGCCTATAGGTAGAAAAAGTAAAACATATTTTAAAAAAAGTTTAAGTAATAACCATGAACCAAGATATAGCTTACGTTTGACAAATTAATATATAAATGGCCTACAAAATATGTGATAATAATGAGTAGAGATTATGAATTTATGATTAAAATTAATATTTGACTTTGACTTAATATTATTCTATAAATAATGATCAGGGAGCATCCCAGTATCTAGAAGTCGGAAGCCAACCCCATCCCCATGTAAAAGATCGGGATCAAAGACCTATAGTTGGTAACTTCTACTGAATTCATAAATCATTTATATATTTGTATCAAACCGGCATATAGTTGGTAACTTCTACTGAATTCATAAATCATTTATATATTTGTATCAAAACGGCCCTTCACTTGATTGAGCAGACAGAAAACCTAGTTCAACGCACCACATCACAAGTGTGAGCTGGATGCATTGTAATTGGTCTCCTGCTTGAGAGCTTAGTATTGGTACCTTCTCTTTGTAATCTTCTCTCAGTTCCTATCTTCCAATGGAGGCTATGAGAAACTTATAATGACAATTTCTACGAAGTTTTAGTCCCAAGAAGTTGGAAAGTGCAATGTCTAAATGGGTTATGCTACTCTTACAATCTTTTTTTACAACTTCATCTTACAATCACTCACAGTGAATTTTTTTATTCACTGTGGGACCCCTCCGCATGTGAGTGATTGTAAGATGAAGTTGTAAACAAAGATTGTAAGAGTAGCATTATCCATGTCTAAATAAGTATATATACTTTACAGAGAGAGAGAGAGAGAGAGAGAAATAGGGCTGGACCAACCCCTCCTCTTTCCCTTATTCGCAGAAAACTCGTCCGAATAAGTCAATTAGCTACTCCATGTCTAGTCGATATGGAATTTTGTTCGTACTTTTCTAACAATCCCCCTTATGAAGTATCACATTAACGCCCCTCTCGAGCGACAATCTAGGTTCCCCTCGGGATCACACGCTGCATTAAGGTCTGATGTGGGCACAACGGCCTTTGAGAACCAACTATGTATTTTTCCGGGGGGAGAAGAGTACTGAGTAGGGCTGAAGCCTGGAGCAACCACTCTCTTCTCCATGGCCTGCCTCTTATTTGCAGAAAGCTGGCTTTCTCTGAACTCTCTCCCTCAATGACCCTTTCACTTTAGCCTAGTCTTATGAATTATATATGCAGAGAATTAAGGTTGGAGGAGGAGCCGTTGAGGTGTGGGGGTTCAGAAATTGCCGGCCTTCTTTCCAGTTTCGTGGGTTCATTTTGGCTGCGTGCAGATACTTATATGCAAGGTGAAAGACTAATTAATATTAAGCATGTTCATTTTATTCACTGTTGTTATGCCCAGAAACCACATAAACAGTGAGTTAAAAACAATGAAAACTAAAAATAGAACAGTCCCATTTCCATTAGGACTTTCAAGAGGATGTTAATGTGAATTTATTTGCAGAAATAGAATTTGGGTTTAGTTAGCATGGAGATTAACATCTAATTGCATTAATAATCTTTATGCATGGAGTCTTCCGTTCATTTTCTATTAAAAATTACAATCATGCTATGGCCTATGTGTACCATTCCCTTTACCCTCTTCTTTACCCGACCCCATCTGTCCTCCTCACATGAGGGACGGAAATATTAAATTTAATGGAGTGGGACCCGATCCCCATGTGAGTGCTCGGGTGGGGCCGTGTCAATCAAAGGGTGAACCGGAGTGGCATAATAGCTTAATTCTAAAAATTATTTGTTAGGATAGGATTGATCTGAATTCTCTCAACACGTCGTGTGAGCTATATATTGAGTGTTCTAACTTCGTTAATTCTTTTCAACATTAGAGTGTTCTAACTCCGTTAATTCTTTTCAACGTAAAATTATTTTCTGATTATGTAGTCCATACTCTTGATTTTCTAATCTGTATTTTTTTTTTTACTTTTCAAATAATTATATTCATCCGTTGTTCAACATTTTGTTAAATTGTTTTTTAATCCTCACATGTATAATTGATAATTCTATGAATTTAAATTTGTTCTCAACTTGGCTTGCATCTAAAAACTTGAAATTAAACATGTTTTCAAGAGGATAATGTGTCGATCTAGTGAAGATTAAGACGTTTTCTGTATTGAAACTCTTTCTGCAACTATGAGGAATGCTAATGCACTACTTTCTAAAGTTTGAGACCGATTTGTTAAATATACAATAAGTTGAGGACTAATTTTGAAATTTCCTTTTTTTAACTTATGCTTCTGGTTTTAATAGATGGATCAAGTCAAAGTAACAGGTAAACCGTTGCAACTTATTAAATCCACGTGGCAACATCTTATTAGCATGACCAGGTGGAAAAATGTTATTGGCTGAAAACAACTCGACTCCTTTGCTCTCCAGATCCATACAAAATGCATTTACCTATCTGCATGTGTAAATAAATATCAAACTCCCAAAACTTTCTGAAGGTTTCGTATTCTAATTTCCCAACGTTTAAATTTTGAATTATTTTAATCCAAGTAACAATTTTCGAATTTGGAGTTGTAATTTTTTTGCTTCAGTAATGGGAGATCGGAAACGGAGGATTTGTATTATGCAAAATGTGTTGATGTTATTGATCGGAAGCTTCATTTCTCAGCTCTATGCTTCTGACGATGTGGTACTACATTTTGCTATCGATGTATTTCTTTCTGTGTTATGATTTAAATATATATGAATCTGTTGTTTTAATTGGACATTAATATGTTTTTTTATTATTATAATTTCGATGTTTGTAGACATTCTACGAGTCCTTTAATGAGACATTCGAAGGGAGGTGGATTGTATCTGAGAAAGAGGATTACAAAGGTGAAATTTCAACTTATGTATTGGAGTTTAAATAGTTATGCATCAAAGTCTCTTAACTGAATTCTTTAGCATATTCATTTAACACTACCTGCGGATATGAGTATGATTCTGTATATAATTTCTTCGATCTGTGGATGCACAATTACTGAAACCTTCTGGAGCCGAATCTGAAATTCAATATTGTAGTGTTGTCTGCATTACTGATATACCTCGGGAATTTTGTTTGTACTGGAGATTAATGCTAAACGCTTTAATAACTGTTCTTGTAAAGAATATGTTTTTTTTCCTTTACAGCACTGAATTGCCTGTGGAACCATTAATCAACTGGGTGTTGGTATACTGTAGGAAGATTATAATTTCGTTTTGTGGTACACCATGCTGCCTACAATGTGTATGAAGGATAGTTATTGAAGTACTATTATGCATTCATCTCTCTCTCTCTCTCTCTCTCTCTCTCTCTCTCTCTCTCTCTCTCTCAGGTTTTAGCTTTAATAGTGATGTTGCATGATTACATACAATACATCTCCTTAGCTGAATCCTTAGTGTTGTGCAGCGAATCTGCATTTAAACACAACAGTGCAATTTTTTTGAGAAGATATTGTATTTTTTTATGATGTGTGATTCTCAGGTGTATGGAAACATGTGAAGAGTGAGGGGCATGATGATTATGGTCTGCTTGTGAGTGATAAGGCCAAGAAGTATGCTATTGTAAAGGAACTTGACGAGCCTATTGACCTCAAGGATGGAACTGTCATCCTTCAGTATGAGGTTCGCCTTCAGAATGGCCTTGAATGTGGTGGTGCTTACATCAAATACCTCCGTCCCCAGGGTGCTGGATGGATTCCCAAAGAATTTGATAATGAATCACCTTATACAATAATGTTTGGTCCTGATAAATGTGGAGCAACAAACAAGGTTCACTTCATCTTGAAGCACAAGAACCCCAGTAGTGGAGAGTATATTGAACACCACCTCAAGTATCCACCATCGGTGCCTTCTGACAAATTGACCCATGTTTATACAGCCATTCTAAAATCTGATAATGAGTTGAGAATATTGGTTGATGGGGAAGAGAAGAAGAAGGCTAACTTTCTCTCAAATGATGACTTTGAGCCACCACTAGTCCCTCCTAAAACTATTCCCGACCCAGACGATAGGAAGCCTGAGGATTGGGACGAAAGGGCAAAAATTCCAGACCCAGATGCCAAGAAACCAGATGATTGGAACGAGGATACTCCAATGGAGATTGAGGATGAGGATGCTGTGAAACCTAAGGGATGGTTGGATGACGAGCCTGAGGAGATTGATGATCCCGAGGCTACAAAACCAGAAGACTGGGATGAAGAAGAAGATGGTGAATGGGAGGCTCCAAAAATTGACAACCCAAAATGTGAAGAGGCACCTGGATGTGGGGAGTGGAAGAGGCCAATGAAGAGGAATCCTGCTTACAAGGGAAAATGGCACGCTCCCCTTATTGAGAATCCCAATTACAAGGGTGTTTGGAAGCCCCAGCTAATTGGAAACCCTGGCTATTTTGAGCTTGATAGACCGAATTTTGATCCCATTGCAGCTATTGGCATTGAGATCTGGACAATGCAAGATGGTTTGTTGTTTGACAATATTTTAATCGCTTCTGATGAAAGAGTCGCAGAATCATACAGGGGAACTGCATGGAAGCCAAAATTTGATGTAGAGAAAGAGAAACAGAAAGCTGAGGAAGCTGCTGATTCTGAAGGGCTCAAGGGTGTCCAGGTAATTAGTGAGGCATTCCATTTTTTCCTGCTTTCCACACTTTAATACTCACAGCTATTTCTGAATCAGAACTTTTTCTGGTTAATTATTTCAGAAAGTGTTATTCTACTACCTTTACAAGGTTGCTGACCTGCCGTTCTTCGGTGATCACAAGGTTAAAGTTTTGGCAAGTCCTGTACAGAATTTTGATTTCGCAGAAATAAGTTATAACCGATGTCGCAATTGCCTAAGACTGTTTCCCTGCAGGATCTTCTTGAAAAAGCCGAGAAACAGCCCAACCTCACAATTGGAGTCCTACTCTCCTTTGTTATTGTTTTCTTCACAATTTTATTTAAGCTTGTATTTGGTGGGAAAAAGCCGGTGAGTCTCCCTATCCTTCTGTTGTGTCTTAAAATGCATATAGTTTCTCATACCAATAGGGCATGTTTGTTAAACAGATAGATACTTACTGATAAGATTTACATACCTTATTTCTTAGTATTGTTCAATACTGTTGTGTCATCCTTACCCTACATGCCATCATGCCATAATTTCACATACTGTTCATTAAATATTAGTGTGTTGAATGTAGACTCGAGTTCCTGCAAAGACAAGGACACAGACCAAAAAGTCCGATTCTGCTGAAACTTACAATAATCGGGAAAGCTCAAAGGAGAAGGAAGAGCAGAATGAAGCTCCTGCTGCTCCTCGTAGAAGAAACACCAGGAGTGAGAATTAGGGTACAAGGATAGAAATCATTCGTGCTACGAAAACTAGGGAAGAAGGCAGACAAAATGCGCCGCCAACCATTGCTAAATCATTTTTTCCATCTTGAATTTTCACTTCATGATTAGTCCCTTTCTTTCTATCTATTTTTTGTAGTTATGTTTTTGCTAATTAGTGCATGTCAATGTAAAATGACACGATCTATTGAAATGTGTCGATCCTTACATTAAAAGATGGGATTTTTGAAATTGACGATAATTTTTGAAGATTATGATGTCTTCTTTGTATTGAGCCCTTATGCTTATTTTTGTGTTGAAATTGAGGAACTAATTCTTCAGACAACAGTGTCCTTGAATTCTGATGAATTGGAGGATCAACGTCTAGCAGTTTTTCTTCAAATTGAAATGCAATGAGTTCAACGTAAAAGATATTCCCAGGTCATGCAACTGTCATAAGTTTCCAAAAACGAAAAACTGTTGACAAAGATTTTATCAACTCAATTGTCTTGGGGGCACGACTCTGGAAGGGTTTGGAATCGAATCATTTGGCCCGAGGTCATCAATTGGTGGACGCTGCTTGTGATGATCTGTGACCGATTGATAAGCCATTGCCAATGCCAAAACCTGCGTGTAATATAAAAGAATGCATACGAGTGAGTACCCAGAATAGAATGAATAAGATTCATAGCATCCATCTGGCCTAATACTTCATTAAAAAACTAGGATACAGGTCATCTCATTTTGTTGAACTGTTCTAGTTGCTGTTAGGTTGCTTATTCAGATGGTAACATCTTAATCTCAGAAGATATTTCAGTACGAATATATGATTAGAACTGCATTTTTTATTTATTTTCACCAGGATAGAACTCTTTCTGATATGTTGGTTTGTTACCAAAAACGTTAACTAACAGAGACAAATGTAGATCAAAATACGGCATTCCAAAGAACTTACTACGTGGTCATGGTCTGGTGGTGCATAAATACCCGTTGTTACTGTAGATCTCCTCCGGGTATCATTTGAAGGGGCATTAGATATTTTCTTGAATCCAGTTGGAACAACAATTACGGGCAAGCCTACAAGATTGCCCATGCAAACCCGTTCCCAATCGGTTGCATTTCCAATGAATGCATTAACTTTGAAATTCTCTTTTACTTCTCGTATTAGTTTTCCACGCGTCCTCTGCGCCTGCAAACAGAAATTAAACATTTCAGTGCCCCACAAAGAGCTCAAGCTTATAGGATCACGAAATAGCAATAGCCACATACTTGAATCTCAATCAACAAGGTCTAAATGTAAAATGTATTTAAAGCGTGCTATTAGTTTGCATCCATCAGTTTGTATCGAAATTTTGCTACGTTCCCTTTTGTATTGACATGTGAATGAGCAAAGAGTTTGATTGAGAAAGATTTATTATAGGATCATATCGAGATTGGCTCCATGTTTGTTTGAAAATAGTGGGCGCTTGATTACTAAAACATTAAAACAAATACAAGATTTGAAAAGAAGAAAATTTTGCAGTCTACATGGCGTACTTGAACATAATCTACGGCAGATACCACTCGTGCTCGGCGAAGTTCAACAGGCCACTGATCGCTTCATAATCATCATCCTGGTGAGACCGCTGCCACTCGTTAAAGTGAGCCAACATATCTACATCCATCGTAAAATTCAAGATTCCTTGAACAGATTCCACAGTATAATTTAGTTTATATGGAACCATATTGACACCCTTTGAACGAAGCACCTGGACAACCTGTACTAGCCAATCGTGGAAAAGATTCATGTATATATGGTGTCACATTTACAGAGAGATTGTACTCAATTATTATAGAAACACTTACATCCATCTCAGCATCTTCAAGATATCCTACAGTTAGCTTCGTTATATCAACAGCAAATGGGTCGGCAAGAGGGATGTCCCGCGATGACAGATCGTCTGGATCCTTACCTCGGATGTAATCCAGAACAACTACACAATCTGCAGCACTTCTACAGAAAGGGCCGAGTTTATCCTGTCAAATTGGTAGGTTCTAAATTTCACGAGTAAGGCAAAATAGGAAAATTGCATTTCAGAAAGAGAGGACTGCTACCAAGCTCTCAGATAAGCTCATTACGCCAGTTCTACCAACAGTTCCAAAAGTTGGATGCAATGCAGTCACACCACAATGGGCAGCAGGATAAGTAATAGATCCGGCAGTTTCTGAACCAATTGCAAATGGAACCATACCTTGAAGAGAAAAATTCATTGAGTAAGCCATCTTTCATATGCTTAAATATGCATCTGAGAGAGCTTCAGGTGAGATTATTCTTTTCAGGAAAATGCTCCGGTAAGCTTATTTTAAATATAAATAATGTTTTGTTGAAAGGAAAAAGGAAGAGATACAAAATCTTTTATTTTCAACATTTTTAACACGAAAGATAACAAGAATTATTGAAAAAAAGATGAGTAGTTCATTAAAAAATTCATCAAAATAAACGACGACACACCGGCAGAGGTGCAGGCCGCCGGCCCAGCTGATGAACCCGTGGAGTATTCCTCAATATTCCACGGGTTTCTCGTTCTACCCCCAAACCAAATGTCATCATATGCCAGTGAACCTGTCACAAGCTTTCCAACAAGAACTGCCCCAGAAGACTTAAGCCTGCATTAGCTATCATCATAAATTGGAAAAGTGGTATATGCCAATCTAATAATTTTCATATTAGCTAAATACCTTTTATACACCCAAGCTTCAATGTCAAGGACTTGATCTTTAAAAGATTTAGAGCCCCAAGTTGTCTTGTATTGGGGTACAGCGATAATATCCTTAAGCCCATATGGAATTCCATGAAGAGGACCTGTATAGAGGAGAAGTCCAATATAGGTTTGCCTTTCCTAATTATGAATGAAGGTAACGAAAAACATGAAGCAAGAACTGAAAAGGAGATGAGAAACAATTGACATCCACATTAAATTAGAAAAGCTCAATAAATTTGTGAAATAAATAATTTCACTCACGCCTCACCACCAAGAAATACTGTATGAGCAAGTCAGACTAAGCTAAAACAGTTCGCTCATAAGAAAAGGAAACTACCCAAATAAGTTCCTTGTGCTAGTAGTTGATCAGCTTGTTTTGCTTGCTTGTAAGCCAATTCTTCTGTAATAGTGACAACAGATTCAAGGACGGGGCCGTATCTGTAGTAATCCATTAAATGATTTAACAAGAACCAAATCTCGCAATCAAAATTGAAGAGTAATTTCATTGATAATGAGTTCATGATACCTCTTTAGTCTTTTTAGAAAGATCCCAGTAAGCTCCTCAGATGTAATTATTTTACTCCTAATGAGTTGCCCGAGTTCAAGAATCTGATCCAACAGCATAACACGGAGTTGGTAATGATAAATTAGACACATCATAGATTTTAGATTCCCAACTTTCTGTTTAATTTACTGAAATAGTAGAGACATACACTCATGAAGGCAATATCTTCGTCGCTTTTGGGTTTTTTTGTACACCAGATAAAGCAGGATAATTGAATCGTTTAATTGCATTTTGTGCGTGATCAATGTTCCATGCAGAATTGAAAACCAAATAAGACGGATTCTCTAATCCTCCATTAACGGAAGCAACTAATTTTCGATTGGCTCTCGTAATAGGAATGTTAAGTTCCTTCACACCCTTTATAATCTCCAGCATCTACAGGCCAACATAAGAGCGCAGTTTCATTTCACTTTAAATCTCACTCACCATAAATCCAAAGAAATACAACAAAACAATAACTATTCAATATTGGAATAGAATACCTTAGTATCATTGAAAATGTCTGCGTCCAACAACCTGAATCCAGTACGTATGCACTCATAATTAATATTTCCCGAGTGTTCAGTGTGGTTCTTGGGATCCAACTTCGCACTGTCCTAATCAAATAATGCAAGAAAGGATCACCAACGCATGCAAGAAAATGAAAAGCATTTCGGCTATAATTATCCTTGATTCAATGTTGCATTACCTGGACATAATCGTCCGGTAATGAACCCAGACTCTTGGAAACATCATTTTTTCGAGATTTTTTTACAGGTACTATCCTGTTTTACAAATGTCAGATTGTATATTTTGGGATTTAAGGTGCAATAAAATCAATTTTATAATCAGTTTTCCTTCTCAGAAATTGTATTAGAATCCTGAAACTTTGCACTTATAAATAAATCAATTCCCTGATAACAGAAATGCAAATAGTTCTGTGAACTTAGTAGAAGATTATATTTTACTGCCCACAAAACCAGGAAAAATCATGCTTTTTAAGCGGGGCCAAACATCTTCATTGACATTATAAGGGCCTGTTTGGAGCTTCTACTTCTACTTTGCTTCGTCTACAAGTGCTTCCTCAGGAAGTCAACTTCCTCTTACACCTCTTCTAATTTGACATTCAGAACCCAAACAGGCCCGAATTCAGTTTTTCCCATTTATGATTTATCCAATTTCGGTAAAATACAACAGTGACAACACGGTAATTCAAAAAACAATAGATTCAACTCATGACTAATACAATATTAACTAAAGAGAAGAGTACAGTACCATGTAGGCAGTGGAATTTGAAGCGAGAATCCGATTCAGAAAGCAGGTCTGTAGTGGATTCGAACAGGAAGTGCAGGTCAAGAACAGAAAGATAGAAGTAAGTACGAGGAACACACAAAGTCTTCCACGTGTCAAATTGAGGAGCCTCATGGGACACATGTTGTCCCTGCTGGGTTGCCAGCTGCGGCAATGGCTCGCCGTCGCAGATGTCTGAATTTTTGTGATTTAAGGATCCAACCGCTACATAGTACTGGGAATCCGGCCTGCCAAGTTGAAGCAATATTTTATTCAAATCTGGGAACAGTTTCCCTTTTGAGAATTTTGCGCAATTGGTTATTAATCTTTATATTTAGTGTGCAAATGGTCCCTAACATTTATGTTTTGTCATAAACACCTGTGATTTTTTTTAATAATCTCTCATGGGGTGGTCGAGTTGGTGGAGTAAGAGAGTTCAAAGACTTTTGATCACGAATTTGATTCCTCCTATCAATACTTTTTCGATCGAATATGTCGCACTGGACTTGCCTAATGTGGTTAACCTGACTGACGTGGTTTGCAGATTATTGCATCAATTCGAGAGTTTACCCAGTGTGCATTCGAATGATAGCGACTGTGAGTTCTCCCGTCATTAAAAAAAAAAAAGATTTTTAGTATATTTTGATAAAAATTGTTGAAAAATATGGTTAAAAAATTATGAATTTGTTCGCTTTGATTTAGATCAAAATTTTGAAAGTTATATCTTGATTCCTAACTTTTTGAAAAAGGACAAATGGGTTTCAAAATTTTATTTGATGATTTTAAATTTAACGTACTAAATAATTGTTAGACTAGCATCAATAAATTTTTAATAAGCAAAGAAAAGTTACATTATCTTGCTTTAATTGTATATAATTTCTCTCTCATTTGAAAAACTTAAACTTAAATAAGAGAAGATAAATAAATAACAAAATGAGTTACACATTCAACCAATCTTTATTTATTTATTTTGTTTAACATATTTAACTTACAAATTTGGTCTCCATTTTTTAAAATTCATTTTTTTGTTTCCACACATTTTATGAAATTCGCAACTTTATCAATTTTTTAACCGTACATTTTAACAATTTTTATCAAAATTCAATAAAAATATGATAATAGAAACGATAAATTAAAATATTAAGAATATAATTAGAACTCTAATATTTATAGTTAATAAACGAATAGGAAGCTACGCCTGTGAATCATGCTGAACCTACCCAAATCAAGCTTGTGCAGTCACAATATAATTTTCATATCATCATTACTAAACACGTACTTAAATTTCGCATCTTAAACATGAAAAGTGAAATCCGTTCAAATCTTGTTAAATGGCCCTCACTTGAGAAGCAGTATTTTCACAAAGTCCACTTCACAATCTATTGAGATTTGAACAAACCGCTAAGATGCTGCCATATATTACAGTTGAGACCATATATTACAGTTGAGACAACAGTTTGAGGACTAATGGCTGATGGCATAACTTTTCCAATTTTTTAAGCACTAATTCCTTGGATTACTTGCCAGACAGTGTGGAGAAATTCTGCAAGTTCTTTCAATGTAAGAATCATCTTTTCAGTCCTGATGTTAAGGATTGATCTCCTGCCTCACCAGAATTTTAGACCCCATTGATGAGGCGACACCTTTATTGGTAGGTAAAATATCCCCTGCTCCAGGGGCGAACTCAGGATTTTAGAGTTGTTGGGTCCTAAAACGAAAGATATTGAGATGAAGAGGGGGGAGCACGGGGCTGCCCCCGAAATTTTTTTTTTGGAGGAGGGTAGCACAAATATTCATAATGATTAAAGAACCTGTACAATTAAAATGATCGAAGTTTGAAATACATATTATTTTCCATTCTTAAATTGCTGCAAAAATGAAAAAATTATTAACTAGAAAACGCTCATCCGACCAATTACAGCAATAGGCTGACAAACTGAAATCAGAACTACTTTTTAATTGTGTTAGGCTGTTAGAAATCAAATTCAAATATGTAGACAAGAATTTCTATCCAATTTCGAGGTCTCAACCCATGCTACCAAACAGTTTTTTCAACAATTAGACGGATTTACTACAAGAGGTGAAAGCACTTCGTTGCTAATGACAATTAACAATCTCAGGAAGAACCAAACATACAACTAAACCAGTAAAACGGACAAAAGAACAACACCTTAATATCAAAACAAATCACAACCTTCAACAACTCTCTTAATTCAAATCTTAATTAACTAAAATTCATTTTCAAAGTCAGATTTCTGATTTTCCATCTAAATCTGTACTTATATCTAATATGTTATAATGAAAAATTACAGTATACTTTATAGATGTTATATCCCAAAAATCTGTACTTATATATAATATTTAACATGTTATATCCAAAAATTGTACAGTATTTTAAATTAAAAAAAATGAAAAAAAAAAATAATAATTTTGGTTGGTCATAGGACCCACCAGGTCCTAAGGTGGGTCCGCCCCTGCTGCTCCTTATAGATAAGAGATCAGTCCTGTTTTTTTTATTTTATTTTATGATGTCCATTAATGTTCCAATATTCCTGATTTCCCCAAAATATTAATGCGTGTCATCAAAATAAGTAAATATAGAAGAAAGAAGAAATCTTGAATCAAGAAATGTGTAATGTCAATGGGCAAAAGTTGTACTAGGCCTTGGATTTTGTGACCCATTATTTGAATTTTTCCATCTATCCAAACATATCTCCACCCATTTAATTTGATTCAATTTCTCAAAAGGTTTGACATATAGTGCATGGGAGATGTTTGATGGGTGGCTTGCTTGACAACACCGACTGGTATGAACAGATTTGTCAATCCTTGACTACTGGCACTGGTTCAACTTTTTATGAATGTAATACGCTTGTAAAAAATTCATTGCTTAGCAATCGATTATCCTAGTTTAGTGATGAAAATGGACGAAGAGACATGGAAGAAAGATCAAAGCAAGTCTAGTGTAAAAATGGAGCTTTTCCTTCTATGAGCTTCTGTTCTTTCCATTTCTATTATAGTGCACTGTTTGCCGTAAATTGGTATAGATGGCTTGCCTCTGCAAATGTTAAAATTACTAAATGACACTCGGTAAATTCTATTTACATATATATGATATATCCAATAAATAACACCTCAGCACCTTCTTCCTTCTATGTGACCTTTCACATGCTTGTGACTAGTTGTGAGTTGATTCACTCTTATGTAATTTAGCTTTTATCTTTCCTTGTAGATGGCTTATTTTAGGGGTTGGCACAATGGTGAGCTGTGTAGTTATTATAGCATAAAAGGATGAAGGAAATGGAAGAGGTTTAAGGGCCGTTTGACACAGCATTTGTTTGTTTTTGTTTTTTTTTTTGTAGAAAAGCCTCCCCGACCTTACATCAGCTCCCTCTAAAACCTCTTCTAGGCCGACAAAATATTTTTAGAATATTATGCAAATAAGTTCAAAAGTAGCTTTTCGGTCTCAGAGGGCTTTTCAAAACCTTGCAAAACGGGAACTAAGTTAGTTTGTGTGGGTTTCGCTTCATGAGTGTTTATATGCATTAATTTATGCATTTCCTAAGTTATTGCTTTTATTTTTATCAGGTTTGACATTTCCTAACTCTTGTTATTTAGATTTGATTATTAGCACTTGAAGTGAATATTTGAAGAGTTTCTCAATATTGCACGTTACGGGAATTTAAGGCGAGTGGTTCTTTTCATCCTTCTATTTGTTTTCCATGTAAACATACCCCTATTCTTGCAATCATAGTGTATTATGCGAGATGGAAATATCTGAATCTCTGTCGCGTCTCATATGACTTCTGAAGCTCCTGTTTGCTAAATTATATCTCTGCTATTTGATAATATGGAAAGTTGTTGTTTTTTAATATCCTATGCTACTGCATTTTATTTGAGTTAATGTCTGATCCAAAAGGCGTACGACTGCTGCTGAATTGTGGTAAACTCACTCCTTACCAGCATCTTCTTTTCCATTTCATGTTGCCAATATTTGATGCACTTTAAGGTTACTTGTTCGAGATTCAATACTAATTTCTTCAAATTTTGAAGGAGTCTGTGTGCCATTGAAGAGTTCAATTGATAAGAATAGACACCTACTCCTTTTCTTCAGAGGGTGTTCATCATACACAGAGATACTCAAGGTCCAGGATCATCAGGTTGCAGGACACAAAGCTGGTGATGAGAAGCTTGTTCCCCTCATCGATGATTCCGGACATTTCTACAAGACTCTTCAGGGTGATGAGCATGGATCCAATGAGGTTTCTTTCTATGCATCATTTTCTTCAGACACCAGGATCCCATGCCACATCTGCAGATTCTTCCTGAAATTTTATGGCACTCAGTTTGGCCTTCGATGGATCTGGCTTGCAACCTCATCTAGTTTTGCAAGATCTTAGTTGAGGTCAAGTCAATTCATCAACAATGGACATTCAAATTAATTCTAGAACTTGGCCTCCTCAATCAACAGAGGATTAAATAGGTAGGTGTTTGAAGAAAGAGATAAACTTCTAGCCTTCCGTTGGGATTCAGGTTATCAGGGTTGCAAATTTATGAAAGCAGAGAATCAGGATTCTGGAAGCCTGAGAAAAGGTCCATTCAGTGTCTTTCAGCGATGAAGTTAAATTAATTTTGAGAATGTTTTTTTCTTCCCACGCGTCTACAGAATTGGATTCGAAACCAGATTGTGCTTTTGCTTCAGTTGTTAATGGAGGTTCAACTGGTATTTTAGCACAATTGTTGGAGTTAAAAGCATGGTTTGAGGATCAACTATTTATCCTTTTTATTCTTGTTCTGCTCTTTGGCATACGAAAAAGAGCTTGTAACGAATGGAAAGAGCACTCATTGATTTTGCACATGTTTTCGGAGGCAAGGATGTTATTGACCACAACTTTTTGGGTGGTTTCTGGTCGTGAATAAAGTTCATTTTCGAGATATCTGGAACGGTATACCTTGAACAATGGATACTCATCAGTTAGTGCAGTTTGATAATTGTTCGTAGGATCTTAATGGGACAGAGATTCTATAACTTTTTCTAACTGTGAATTGTTCCCAATGACATTCGAACTTCATGCTGCTGTTTTTCTTCTGCTTTTAATAATATTTGTTTGTTTAACGGACATTAGCAGGTGTTATTAGTATTATTGTTTTTGTCTGAAAATCCAGGATGAAATGGATGGACAATACCCTTCTATCTTAACCACTCAGGAATTTTTCGATTAAAAGCAAAACCAGGAGAAAATTGGTCAACTTGGGATCTCACAGAAGGACAGCCAACCTTCCAGATAAGTAATAATCAATTTCCTTTCAAGCAATTGTGCTTTTTAAAACATAAAGCAACTTTCTTAGTCAGTAGTGAAGTGAACTCCAAGCTTCAGAATATTTACTTCCACTTGTCCCTACCCTAAAATCCCTGCTATATATGCTTCACAAGTAAAAACACAGAAACTAAATAAACACATTAATCCACCATACCAACCCCACCCCTCCCCAAAGAGAAAAGAAATGAAAAATTCCAGACTGACTTTTGGCATTACTTCTTTACTATGTTTTTGTATTTGCACCAAATTCTGTTGTGCAGGGGATGGGGATAATCTTCAAGATATATGTCCAACAGGTACAAAAGATCACAGAATCTTTATTAATGGCTTTCTGTGCAAGAATCCTGCCAACATAACAGCATCTGATTTCAAATCCTCATTGCTGAACCAAGGTGGTGACACGGATAACATTTATGGTTCATCTGTGAACATAATCACTGCAGCAGAGTTTCCAGGACTCAACACCCTCGGATTATCAGCTTCCAGGACTGATCTAGAAGAAGATGGACTGGTAACATTGAGCAACTTTATCTAAAAGCTTTTAGACTGAATGAATTTATTTATTCAAAATTTGTCTATAACATTCCTCATCACGAAGCCCCAATTTATATTTTCATTAATGACTTCAAGTGTGCAACACCCTCGGATTATCAGCTTCCAGGACTGATCTAGAAGAAGATGGACTGGTAACATTAAGCGACTTTATGTAAAAGCTTTTTTAGACTGAATGAATTTATTTATTCAAAATTTGTCTGTAACATTCCTCATCGCGAAGCTCCAATTTATATTTTCATTAATGACTTAAAGTGTGCACTGAATTTTCATAAACAAGTAGCTACAAGACTTGATCTCAAGACCTTTACTTGCTTTACTACCTGTTAAACTATTTAGTCAAAAAACTTGAGCTGTTAAAAGGGGAATTATTTTATTTATTTTTATATATTGTCTTCAACACGTCCCTTAACGTAAGGGCTGGATTCTTTTTTCCATCAAATGCTTGATTACACTTGCACAATTTTATACATAGATGGCGGTAATACTTGATTGCAACACTCTTTTTGCTTTAGTACATGTTAAATATCACTTTGTCTAGAAGCTTATTTCGTTCAGAAAGTCACCATACGTTTATAGACTTTGTCTCCAACATGCCCTCTCACGTACATACGGAATTTGGTTTCTCATCAAGGCCCGACTAAGGTAAGCCCAGCCCATTGCACAACATGGCCCATAATGAACTGTGGTGTGCGCAGGCCAGTCTCTAGAGCTGAGCTATGTAGGGACCTTAAGGCTATGCTGGGCTGAACCGCTTGATATTTTAAGAAAAAGAATTCTTGAAAGTGGAATGCAAAGTCGATAATAGATAGAAACGTGTTAAGTTCACCATGCTGAGCATCAAGATATTTTGGTTTGCTGGGCCTAGGAATCTTTTAAACCAACATTTCTAGGCATGAAACTTGCACAATTTTTATAAATAGGTGACAGCGATACTTGATTTGAAACCTTTTACATGTTATAATATCATATTGAATCATCTCGTCTAAAGCTTAGAATGTTAGAGAGCGAATATATATTATTTAAATGTTGTCTTTGACAGGTGGCTCCACATGCTCATCCAAGGGCTTCCGAAATGATGTTTGTGAGCGCTGGCATTGTCGTAGCTGGATTTGTAGATTCCAACAACCAGGTTTATCAGAAATTTCTGAATGAAGGTGATGTCTTTGTGTTTCCAAGAGGTCTTCTGCACTTTTGTTTCAATGCTGGTTTTGAGAATGCCACTATTTTCTCAGTTCTGAACAGCCAGAATCCAGGTCTAGTAAGCATATCAGGTGCGATGTTTGCACCAAATTATTCGAAGGCAATGAAAATGCTAATGAAGAAATTGATTTCTCTGTCTACACTGGATTTGGGTCGGATTAATATGAATTTGTTTTCGAATTAGGCTTATGAAGAAAATTTAATTTCAATATTAGTGTGATAGAGATTTCTAACTTATTTTTTTGTCGTACATATGATGTTCATTTTTCATTTGATGTAACCCGTTACAAATTGAAGGTTAGGCCAAGCCCCTTCTAAATATATACTATGCTTTATCTTCGTTATTAATAAAGTATGTCACGCCCGTTTATCTACCTCTTTCCATTATCTTCCTTAACAAGAAGGGGCAGATCCACATGGGGTCATGTGGGATCAAATGACGCCACAAATTTTTTGAGTATTTTTTTCCCCCCCCAAATAATAGTTGTTTTTATTTTTTTTACAACCTACTTTGACACACTCATAGCACGATATCAAATGAATTTGAAAGATTTCATTTTTAATACCTTTTCGAAGTGTTCATGACTTTTTTTTATAATCATTAATGGAGTGCGAAATGATCAACCATAGCAAAAGTTACGACGTGTCAAAATAGACCGTTTCAAACTAGTATTTCGAAAATTTTGATAATATGCTAACTTTCAAAATTCTTCGACAATCGTGTGCTATTCGAATCTACAAATCCCCTATGTCATCTAGAAGCTCGTTTTGAGAACTATATCGTAGTCATATCGAATGATCCAAATGGTATAAAAAATAATTAAATATCCGTCAAAAGTATGTCTCAAAAAGAGACGTCTAACTCGTATTTTCTTTAAAAAAAAAAATCAATTATTTTATTAGTGTTTATTATTTTTGCATGATAAATTTCTAAATATAATTTACATCATTTTATTAGGAAATTTTACATGGAATATAAAATCAAAAAATTTAGGATCGTTACGAATTAAATGTAATTCAAATTACTTTTACTTTAAATTTGAATTTCATTTACAGCCTGGATTAAATTTGAATTTTATTTCAATTCATTTACTTTCTACATTCAATTTAATTTACTCACCGTTAGCTCAATATCAACAAAATTGTAAATAAAATTATACAAATAGCAAAATTCATTTAATAATATTGGTAATGATGTAATTATACGAAAATTTTCAAATATCAAAATAGGTATTAACTTATTTTCATTAATATTACATTGTTTTTTTATATAAAAAAAAATTATATTATAATTTTTTATCCCACAACACAAAAGGTCTAGATCCACCCCGTTAACAAGAATAATTTTTTTTGTACGTACTTAGGAATGGAACCATCACCCTCATTTATTTACATCCAAGCATCACACGAATAGTTATTTATACAGCTAGACAGCCTTTAAAAAAAAATAAGAAAAAGAAATTATTCTCGATTTCCAACTTCCATCCCATGACTTCACCACTATCTTTTACAGCTAATAAGTAATAATAGATCAAAAAACCAATTGGACCCCACAAACTATCTTTGTTTATGTAAGCACGACATTTTTTGACTAGTCGAAAATCATCTCTAATTATCCATACGAATCGAGCTGTGCGTACAGTTCGATTGACACTCTCGTTGATAGCCCCCTCACATTTGAGGGTGGGGCTCACTCTTAAAATAAGATTAAATTAGATCGGTCCCACCCCCATATGAAAGGACTATCAACATTAATGTACAAATGATTTTTCCCTTATCCATACTTACCAAATAAAAAATAAACAAAAAAACTTGAATTATCTAGATTCCTAGAATATCCACCTAGAGTGGTGGCGGACGGTCCATCCATAGTCAACTTCATCTTCATGCATTATCTGTACATTAGTGGGCCCAGTGGGACACAGCCAAAAAATATATTTTCATCTGCAATAGTCGAAACTCAGAAGTTCTCTTTATGGAATACAAATTTGGTGGAGGTCTTGTGAGAAAAATCAGAGGCGAGTTGTCTTAGTTCTTTCACTGGTGGTGGCGCCCCACAAAAGAATACCCCTGCAAATATCAGTGGAAAAATTCAATTCAAGACAAGTATTTCTACTGTTGGAATAAGATTTAATTAGTCTCGATCGGTCCGATTATTGACACGATAATGAGCCAAGTTTGAAAAGCTCTCGAGTAATGTAGTCACGATATTAGTATGATACGCGGCCGTTTGGAAGATCCATCAGATTTATTTCTGAAACAGTGCTGGGTAGACTGTGTGGGAGTAGTTTGAACATGTGAAAAGATTAGATTTGTGTAGGAACTTACCAACAGTTTCATTGGGGTGATTAAGAGCGATGTTTTTGTAAACGGTACGCCAATTAGGCTTGGCAAAGTGAGACTTGACTCGGGTTCCAGAGACGACATCTACTCCATTTTTGGCATGGTTGAGGGATTGAAGCATCGTAATTAGAGCCGACCGAGCATCACCTTCTTCATAAACACTGGTGCAGTAGTTGTGCATTTCTATCACTCCCTTGTGGTCCATTTCTCCAACCTCATTCATAACTTCTTTGAACCAATCAAAAGAACCTTGTTCCCTTGTAATCCAATAGAAGTATGCCCTATTTGTTTTGAATTTATGTCCTTGCCAGGATCCCGACTTTCTAGTATTGGGTGGAGGAGGTGGGCTGTTGTTGGTGGCTCCTCCAGTTCCCTCCTCTGAACCATTCTCTTGATCTTCCATCGCCTTCATGTTGTTCATTATGTCTTTGATGACACTAATCATTGGTGTCGCTCCAATACCAAGCCCGACAAGCAACACAACATCATAATTTTTGTAGTCTTGAGTTGGCGCTCCGTATGGACCGTCGATTAATATCCTTGGAAAACTGTGAATACTGGATAATGACAACGTAATTAGATTCATTTTCTTAAAAATCTATCATTGTCAAGAAAGAAAAATGTAATGACTTCAATTTTGTCCCATATCACTAAGTTAAAGCTTGACTTGCAGACTAGTAATTTTTCAGATGCTCACCCCTTATAAGCAAGTTTTAAGGGCATATCAAAAGCAAACACCTTTCTCGAGATGAAAAGAGTTGATGGGTACCTTGAAGAGGACTATTGTCTATTACTGGTACAAGACTGGCTCCAACCAACTTTAAGAATTAAGTTTTACTCTAACGTTATCGTGACAAAATAGTAATGTTTCCTCGATGCAATTTGTACACATTTAATCAAAAGTGTTGCAAAATTGGAAAGGAAAATTACTCGGGATTATTCTCTCCCTGCAAACAGTCGGCTCTAAGGAGTCCACTTTTTCCAGTAGGTGGCGGTTGACAAACCTAGCAAGAGACCAAAAAGAATTGTCCAAATAATTAACAACCACCAAGAACTTTTAATCATCAAGGTCATAAATTTCTTGGATTCTTGGATAATCCCAAATAGTAAAAAAGAGATTTTATGTTAATGATATATATAATGCATGTTTTTTGGGTTTGTTTTGGTCTTAGAATTCTTTGTTTTTGTTGTCAAGACTCAAAACAGTAATTTTCCTCGTATAATTGTATAAATAATGTAGTCATGTAGTTACATCGTACATTCTAGAATACTAATTTTAAAATGATTTAGAGACTTAAGCCCTGTTTGACACATTTAAAATTTTAAAAATATTATTTTGAATAATATTTTTTAAAGAATGTATAGTTAAAAATTAGGAAAAAGTTTCGGATTTATGTTTAGAATATTTTATTGTGTAATGTATGATTTAAAATAAATATGAAAAATAAAGTAAAGTAAAGAATGTCAAACGGGGTCTTGACAACCATTATCATTAAAATTCTTATTTTTTTCAAACTCATTTTCAACCACACAATCTCAAAAGAAAATATTCTGCATGTAAATTCAACATTTTTCCTATTTTTTAACCTTGCATTCTTAAAAAAATCAATATTTTAAAATTTAAAAAAAAAATTAAAAAAAATCATTTTAATGATTTTCAAACGCGGGCTTAATTATGTAAAATCTCCCTAACTCACCTCAGAGAGTCGTCCTGTCCAGTCACCAACAATTCTAATATGAACACTCACATAATCATCTCCAGGAGCAGATGTAATGGAAAATGGATGCCTAAAAATAAGTGGACCTCAAAACAAAAGTTAATTATCTTAACAAGAAAATCATCAAAAATTATATACATTTCAACATGAATAATGCTATTTATAGTGAAAACTATCAATAGTCACCTTATGTGACATACACGTGAAAATTCGTTATGCCACGTAGTATGATTATCGATAATTTTCACTATGGTTAACATCAACATAGTCACGATAGTAATTGATAAATTTGACTTGCTTATTTTTGCTGACTGAGAGCCCGTTTGGCCCCCTTTTTATTCTCATTCTCATTCTCATTTTTTTCTCTTTCTTTATTTCAACCACATATTTTTCAAATAAAATAATATTACACACAAATCTAAAAATTTTCATCATCTTTCCACCACACATTTTTTCATCAATCACTATTCCAAAAATTATATTTTCATTAAAATCAACATCAAACACACTCTGATGCTACATTAGCTCCTGTTTGACAATCAATCTTTCAAAATTCTTTTTATTTTTTTCTCATACCCATTTTTAATCATATATTTTCCATGTAAACCCAAAATTCTTCCCTATTTTTTAGCCACCTTATTCAAAAATTTATATTCATAAACTCATTTTACACAAAAAAAAAAAAAAAAAAAAAAAAAAAAAAAGGACTCTGAAACATCGGCTTAATACCACAATTAAAAAATTATTTTTTAAATTAAAAATAATATTGTTTTCGAGGCCACCTACCACTCGAATGGAGAAACAGCTGCACAATTGACAAAAATGTATTGTCCACTTTCGTAATTGAAATCTTGAGGCTTGGACATATGAAGGGCCAGTACATTTCCAGGGTAAACAGCCACCTTCAGTCGAAAAAAATGTCATTCGAACACAACCAAAAGAAGAAAGGGACGTCGTGTTCAGTACAACATATCGAGCTCTGACTAATAATTTATTTACCTTTAGTATCTTAAAGGCCTTGATGCTGGACCTGAATGCTCTAATCAATCTTTCACCAGCATAGAGTGTGATGGGGATTGCCAAGTACATCCATGTCTGCCACAAGATAATTTGATTTAGTTAAAAACGATAGAAAAGACTAAACAAACAGGGATATGCTACATGTACACCTCATGTCCTACATAATGCTCTACACCCCCCTCGCATGGAGGGGGGCCCACGAATATTTTATTATGTGTGGGCCCCCCTCCATGTGAGGGGGGTGTAGGGCATTGTGTACATATAACATTTTTCAAACATTAAACGCAAGATACTAACCGTTTTCCTGTACCATTCATGGGTTAAATAGAGCTTGATGCCATGAATAATGAGGCAAATGTACACGATGACGAATAGATGGTGGGAATACCAGAAGGCATTGAATCCGGTGAGTTTCTTCAATGGTTTTGGTAGGTTTATTCGATCTCGCCTGAACCATGGCATTGCTAATGTGAAGGCAATTGCCATTAACACCACCATTACGATTCCAGTCACCCCTTCCCATCCCTTTACAAAATGCCAATAGCTTGTAGGCTGATCTCCGAAGAAAGGCTCCAGCGGCTCATACTTCTCAGGACTTGCATGAAGAAGGCGAGGGAAATCGCACGTCAAGTGACAAATTCCATGTATACCAACCCCAATCGCAATTGCTACAGCAATCACCTATATCAAAACAGAATTAGTTAGTTTTTGTGTTATTTCCAGTCTAATGTTCAAGGGGTTAAAAACTCGGCTATTCACTAAACTACTAGTGGAATTTCATGTAAATTGGGAGTCAACGATGAAATCTACTAAAATCTTATTTTAATCTTAATCAAACAAGGGCTTAAACTTATTGATCAACTTGGATCACCAACTTCTTTTACCCGTTTATCAAATATGCATCTCATCAAGAATTGGTAAGAGCTAAAGGGGTTCGACTTACTTTGTGAAAATTGAAGTTGTCATCGAATGGCACAGCAAAACCTAACTTCGTCTTGTTTCTAAGCCAGGTGATCGTGTTCCGGCAGACTGGAAGCAAAATCAGTGCCATGTTTAGCTTAAGTATTTCAGCAGCGCCCTTAGCAAGGCACACACAATGACCCATAACCTCAAATGCCGCTCGGTTCTTATACTGCACATACTTATAAGCAAACAAACCAGCCATAACTCCAATCCACAATGCCATCACCCAAGCTCTCTGCCAGTTATCCAATAAAAAGTACTTAAAATCTTGATACCATCTTTTTAAAGGATGGTCTAAAGTTGGCTTAAGCTTTTCACTAAGCATTCTGTTTAACTTCCGGCTTTCATCCCCTCCTCTAACGGATTGGCTCGGACCTTGCAATAAAAGCATCTCCAAGTTTTCAATCTGTTCGAGAATGAAATTTCCTAATAAACATTCATATTTATTGAATTATTGATAATTTCTTGAAATATTATTATCCTAACATAGTTTGCGTCATGATACCATAATGTATCCTAGCTTGTTGGGGTCGAGTTCTTCAATTATAAATCTTGCATATTCGTCGGCTTGCTTCTGAATATTGGACAACTTGTTTGCAGACGCACTTAAGCTAATAATCTGGATATAAAAATAAGTGGGGTTTTAGTAAACATATCATCGCAAAAATTAACTCGTTAATTATAATTAAAGATACGAATAATTAAAAATATAATCAAAATATTCAATTATTAATGACTACGTTCATCTTTGATCGAGTCAACCAAAGAGGAAAAGATTATACCTCTCTGACTTCCTCTTCAGTTATTCTGCCATTGGCATCTTTATCAACCCTGTGTTGAAATTATTGTGGAATTAAATTAAGTCAACTCATTGATAATAAGTAAAGAAAAATGCTAAAAATGAAAGGATTCATTCGTAAATAATTGGTAACAGTATTCGAAGATTCCGATCCTTACATGTCAAAGAAGGTTTTAAGCCGAGAATCAAAACTTTGATCCGATATGTGATCCCAGAATTCTTTCAGCTGAGCTTTGTTGATGGAATCGCCGGTGATATTCCGCCGGCGTCCAAGTGCGTCAAAAAGTTCTCCAGCAAATTCTTTTGATTCCTTGTTCATACCTGTTAATTACTAACATATTGCATGGATTAAATGAAAATCTAAAACAAGATGCAATAATTGTTGGGACGGGGAATAATTTTTGTTTGATTTTACTAACCGATGCTTTCTCCGAAGAGGGACCGAGGAAGCAAGCCATTGGTGGTGGCAGTTAGCTCATCAAACTTCTTCTCCACCTTTTCCCAGGCAGCGCCACCGTCAGTCTTGCTAATGAACTTCAGCCCTTTAAGGGCATGAGCGACGGCAGATTTAGTCCGATCTAACCTGCTCGGCTGTGGCTGCCGTGTCAAAGACGCCAACCGCTTGAGCTCTTTGGACACCTGCTTAATTCTTGAAGGTGCATTACTCACAACTGAAGATCCAAACGATAATTTCTTCCCCAGCCCTCTAGCCAGCAACGCCAGTTTAGGGTCCTCCACCTCTCCACCGCCGGGGGTTTTGACGCTGTGCACCGCCACGGATTCCTCCCGGACGTCGAGAGTGATCTCAACACAGTCATCATTGGACGCGCCGCCACTACTGGCAGAGGAATCCGGTATGTTGAACCTTGTGCTCTTGTTGCCACCTTTCTTGTTCAATGGTCCGCTTAATGGCCCACTGTCAGTAGTTTTATCATTGCCTACCAACTCCGTGTCGGATTGGTGGTGTAACTGGTGCTTACTGCTTTCTGGGTTTTGCATCTGAACTTATACAAATTCTTGTATCGAATTTCGCTCTTTCAAATTCTCTTCAATTCCGACACTGATCTGACGCCACTTATAAACTAATCTATAAGACAAAATGGTTTTCATTGAAAATGAAAAAATGGTGGTGGGGCAAGCAATCAAGCAGCACTTATAAAAAGGTTTCTTGGGAAGTTTTTGGACGAAAAATGCATTAACAAATGTTAAAAGAAAGCTTTGATCAATTTTGTAATGTTCTAACCTTTTCCATTAAGCTTCCATTGTGTAGTTATAAATCAAATTTTTAAATATTTTGATAAAAATTGATGAAATGTATAATTAATAAAAGTCATGGGTCTCATGAAATGTTAGATTAAAATTAATTGTATAACTTAAATGTAAATACTATTAAAAGAAATAAATTATATATACGTCTTTGTATATTTTTAATAAAATCATAGTTGTTTAAACGTAAAATTAACAAATAGCTAATAATATATTTTTAAAAAAATAAATTACACTTTTTGTTAAGGATAAAATTTCACGTGGTTTGATTATCAATGTAATAATTAACGTGTTGAGACGAATGATTAACATGTGCAATATTACATAAAGACTTACTTATGGGATAATTACAACGGGTTTTACTTTATTAATTATTGTATCTTTATTAATAATAGTTTAGAGTTTTCTTGAATGATTATTGGCACTCAACACAGTAGCTAGCTAAAGTTTACTTTGCCTGCTTTGAATTTACAAAAATAACATCAACATTTTTTACATGCGCAACTATAAAAATCTAAACATTATATGAAATAAAGAATAAATAGTTTACGCATTTATCATTTCTTTGATATTGTTTTAGTTGAGCATATCAAACCTGACCAAAAAACATTAGCCAAATCTCACTTGTATCAATAATTTAATTAATTTTATACTTGTAATTTCTCTTTGGTTATCGATATTGTGCGTGCAGAATGTATTAGTAATTAAAAATTTAGTAGCTCTTTTACAAATAGCTAATTAGAACTTGATGCAATTAAATCCTGTTGAAGAAAGGGTTGTCATTGTTCATGTTGACCTCGTTTTCGGTTAGGGTCACGCGGACAACAGATGTCGGACCCACTCGTGTCCACACAAGTTAAGTCCAACATGATAAGACTAAGAACCGATCTAGGAGGTGGACGTGGGAGGAGCTCTTTTGGACACGAGACGGTGAGGTTCAGGTCACGAAAGTGAAAGGGTGACGGTCGTAAAATGAGAACCGATCGAATATGAAATGATCAGTGTCAATGGATATGAATGTATGTTTGAGAATGGATATCTAGAGAGAACAATGGTTTCGTAGAGCGTTTTAAGTTATATTTTGTATTGTAAATTGCATCATCATTTTCCTATTGCATGGGGAGAGCTATTTATAGTATTAGAAATTAGACGAGGTCGTTGGATCATAATACACGTGGCCTCATCTCCTTAACTGAAATATCACATCCTAGCAATCACTATGACACTCTAGCAGAGGCGCATTTAATGTTATTACAAGTTGCAGCCACAAAATTGACATGACAACGCTCTTGAACTCATTATAAAGGTCACATTTGTCACTCCTTTAGGATCTTACTCAAGTGCACATCTTCTTGGTGCAAGTCGTCAATGAGATGGGGCCTCAGCTGCTGACTCTTATGAGCTTCCTTGCACATGAAGTGCCTCGGACATGGAACACCTCAAACATGGAGCGCCTCAGTGTTAGGTCTTAGCCCATTCTGATTCAGAGAATATGAATGGGCTTCGATGATCAAGCCCATAGGCTCTTGCATATGGGCGATGAGCTTGGGAGAATGGGATGCATAGCAACAATGGGTCGGCCACGTGAAGTCATGTGTGGTGAGGCGTAACAATAGTCCCTCAAATCCAAGTGTACATATTTATATCATAGTTGAAGTTCAAAGTATAATGTAAACTTTCTTTTGATCATAGGTTTCAAAAAAAATTTGTACATATACATAAAAGTAGTCCCCGAAGTCCAAGTGTAGATATTTATATCAGAGTTGGAGTTCAAAGTTGGTAAAATAATATTTTTTTCATATTGTGGAAACTTGAGATATGTTTGTTTTAACCAAGGCGAGAATCATAGTTTTACCGAGATTCTTCCTTTTATTTATGCTGAATAAGCTTCAGTCGAGGCGAGAATCATAGTTCTGCCAATGCTCTTCCTATTATTTTATGCTGAATAAGTTTCAGCCGAGGCGAGAATCATAGTTCTGTCGAGGCTCTTCCTTTTATTTTATGCTGAATAAGCTTTAGTCGACATGCCCTTGATATGACACTTTCGCATGTTTTCAAGGCGAAACGGTTGAACCGTTGCTATTTTCCATATGCGTACGGCCGTCGCATTAAATGCGTAGTGATAACAATGATTGTGTCATCTGATGCAAAGTTGTAGAGGTCAGCGTGTGGGAGTCACGTTTGAATCGGAGATGTCTGTTGTAAAAAACAGTTAGGATTCAGTGTCCCAAATACAATCCCAGGTGGACACCTCGGATTGAACTAGCTTCAATCCAACAACTGGGATCAATTACCACCTCGTATAAAAGCCAAAAATTGCCATTTTTGAGCTTTTACTTTGCGAACGTTTTCTGAGTCTTTGCTTCCTTCTGCTACTTCGTGTCATCCAAATTCCAGTTGTTCTTTTCCTCCGGCGACTCCATTTCTTTAGTCTTTTATTCCGGCTAGGTAATTTTTCAAGTAAGAACTTCACATCTCCTCTGTTTCCCATCATTTTTCTATTACTTGAGATAGATTCCGAGGCTTCGAAAGCTTTAGTTACCATCGCTAGGTTGGCTGATGAGGGTTCTGTTAGTGGGTCGGGGAGTGAAAGTGAGGGCCCTATAGATTATGAGGTGGGTTGGGAGCAGCAAAAGTTCCCTCCAATATGACCTCCAATAGGTTAGCCGAGCTTAGGGATAAGTACTGCATAGTCTGTGTACCCCATTATATAAAGTTCCTAGTTCCCGAGGCCCATAAACGTGTCTGCTATCCGAGGCGCGGTTGTGTGGCTGTAAGTGAATACCTGTTCAAAACATGTATGCGTCTACTTCTACATCCCTTCTTTAGGGTGGTGTTGAGAACCTTTAACTTAGCCCCTATCCAGGTTCTGCCTAACGGGTGGAGCCAACTGGTGGGAGCGTACTTCCTCTGGAAGGAGGTGTCTTTAGGAGAGGATATTTCATTGCATGTCTTTGAGACCCTCTTCCAACCCCGAGTCCTAGGTAAAAACGACTCTAAGAGGTGGTATTATCTCATTCACTGGGGAGCTCATGCCCACTTTGTAGCGGGCCTCCCTTCATCCCTTTGTTTAATGCTTGCAGATAAGTACGTGAAAAAAGAGTACCCTGCTGTTGACATGGCCTCCATCCTTAAGGCCACATCCACTATGGGGGCTAAAGTTCTGAGGCCTTCATTTTTTGGGGCTAAGGAGGTGAGGTCCAAGCTAGAGAACCTCAGCAACGGGCACAGTGGAAAGCATGAATAATAATCATAAATATATAATTAAAACATTCTTGATGTGGTCAAAACTTGTGGATCTCGAGGAGCCTCGCACTGCTATCCCCGAGGAGGGAGGTGGCCAAATCTTTTTGGATCCTCAAGGATTCTCTCACAGCCACCCCCGAGGACTTAATCCTACTACACTCTACGAGTATGTCCTCGAGGTATCCTCTCCCTCGAGGATATGTCTTTCTCGAGGACTTTCTCGACATTATCCTATCTGAAAATCGATGTTGTCCTCGAGATTACTTCTCGATATGACAGCCTATGCCTGCAGTAGGACTCCTTTGTCTAGTAAAATTCTATCTCGAATATGCTGCCAACAATTTCTAGAATTGTAGTACGAACTAAACACTTCGTTCGAATAGAACTCTTTGAGATAGTGATATCCTAATCCTACCAGGACTGTACTACCTATACCCCTATAAATACATTCACAATTCAGAATTCAGGTACGCAATTTTTACATAATTTTCAGTTCATAACCTTACGCTCAAATTCTCTCTCTAATTTAAGTATTTGAGGGGCAACGAGGAAAAATCTCATTGCCTTCGTTTCAAGTATTTGAAGATTTCGTTCGTGTTCATCGTCTATCTTCAAGTTCGAGAATTGTCCAAGTACGACTTTTGGTATCATCAATTCTTATTACGTATCACGTCCTAATCTCGAAGGTGACATGATTTTGTAGTTTTCTACGGCAAATTTCTTAGTCTTGAATTCGGTGTTTGAAATAGATGCAAACTTTTGACGATTTTCAACGTCAATTCATTAACTATTTGAACTTTTAAATTTAGGTAACAACAAATCTGTTATGTTCGAGAAATCATGAAGATAAATTTGTACAGAATTAGAGATATGTAGTGTCTGATTTAATTTTATCAATTAGAGAAACAGGGAATTTAACACGGTTTGGTGACCAAAACTGATCAACAAAGCATAGGTGTAATTTAGAATTTTAAACTAGTACTTGTAATCGTGACATTAATTGAGCAACACGTGTTGGTCAATAACGTGTCTTCAACTTTAAAAGATATTTTATATTGTAAAATATCATAGTTTTCTGTTTGCTGTAATAACACGTCAGTCCAAATACATTGTTCGAGTAGTGGAGAATTATAATCAACGGGTGTTGGACCAAATAAATTATTACTAGCCATCAATTTGACCTAAATAAACCCGAATTATAACCAATGGGTGTTGGACCAAATAAATTATTACTAGCCATCAATTTGACTTAAATAAACCCAGCTTGATGGCCTTTAATTTAGCCAAACCCGAATTATAATCAATGGGTGTTGGACCAAATAAATTATTACTAGCCATCAATTTGACTTAAATAAACCAAGTTTGATGGCCTTTTGTTTGAGTTTCATTTTTTTTTTTTTTTTTTTTAAAAAGATATATTTTTCAACAATATTTTGATATCATTTCAACTACATATTTTTCAATAAAATAATATTATATACAAATTCAAAACTTTCTTTATTTTTAACCACACATTTCTCATCAATACACTATTTAAAAATTTATTTTTTCTCCCAAAATGGGACTCAAACAAGGGCTTGATTTATTTTTCATACTCATTTTTAATCACATATTCATACGTTAAAATATTCTACATGTAAATTTAAAAAAAAAAATCCTATTTTTAACCACACATTTTGCAAAAAATACTATTTAAAACACAATTTTTTTAAATTATTTTTTTAAATTGAAGGCCACCAAACAAGGGTTAACTTGTGAACTTTCTCAGAAGTAGAGCTAGACATGAGTTGAGTTGGGACAATTTTTTATCCAATCCAACCCAAATCAATAAGGTGATCGATTTGGGCTTCGGCTTGAAGCCAATTAAAGTTCAATTTAATTATTTATTATTTTTTTTTTTGTTGAATTTAGACAATTTTTTAAAGTTTGAAACTACTTGAAAATCTCTGTTATTTTTAATTTATATAAAGAATTCTTTGTGAAAAATAATATATAAATAAATTTTAAATTATGGAACATTTTTTTTTTTTAACAATTTTTTTGGGATTCATTCTTTCATCATCCAGTCCTTAATTTTTAGTTTATCATCAAATAATTTTACATATATACTGATATACATAGTATTCATGTCAGTCGAACTATGTAAAAAAAGACGTTTTTACTAAGTCGTTCTCTTGTCTTCACTATTGTTTTTTTGAGAATTTTTTTCATTTTAAGTATTAATTATTATTATTATTATTATTATTTGATTCATCGTGTTGGGTTTTAAGTCATGACTCGAGACCCAACCTATGAGACCAAAATTTGATTTTCTAGCCCAACTTAACTCAAATGAACTTAAAACCTAATTCAAACCAGTCAAATTGGGTTGGATTTTGAACCATTTGAATTGATTTTTGTCCAATCCTATTTAGAAGACCACGCTATCTCAATAAAGGTTATACTTTGTAGGGAACACCACACAAACTCTACATATAATAATCACTTTTCAAAATTAATAAACTTGTTAAATTATTTCAAAAATCAGGTTGTAAATAAATTTATTAAATATTAAATTATAATATAATATACATTAATTATTTTCACTTCAAGCCACCTCACCCACCCCATCCGATCACACCCCTTTCCACCACCTTCCCTCCACCCTTCAACCGGCTCCGGCGACTGCTCAGGCGATAGCTCCGGCAGCTTCTCTGGCGCCGACGCCGACAGCAACTCCGGCGACCTTTTTTTTATATTAACCGATGATCCGTAATTAGTTCTATTACATTTCAAAACTAACAAACTTGTCAAATTATTTCAAAATTTAACTGTTAATTTCAATTAATAATATATAAAATATACTTGTGGCCCCGTTTGACCCACATTTTCATTTTCATTCTCATTCTTCTACTCATTTTCAACCACACATTTTTCAATAAAATAATATTTTTCATCACATCAATAACTTTTCTTTTTTTTTTCAACCACACATTTCCCATCATATCACTATTTCAAAATTCATTTTTCCCAAATAATCTCTATCAAACACACTCACAATTAATTATCTCTACCCACTCTTACCAAATTAATAATATATCAATTAATAATATATTCACCACTACCCTACCCCAAAACCTATCCACGGAACCCAGAAAATGTTCTAGTGGTATGTAATCGAGTCATTATCTGTGAGTAATTGAAACCAAATTTGTATTCATTATGACTAACTGTGATCAAATTTGCGTTCAATGTGACTGTATGTGACCAATTTAACCTTAACTGTGATTGTATATGATCAAGTCACAATTAGTAAAAAATTTGTCACAACCAGTCACAACTAACACAATTTTTATTATAGAAGGTTATCATAAACAAATCTGCATACACTAGAGACCATCACCACAATTCACCAAAATAACCTCCAATGCACCACCACTACCACCTTCAACTCAAATCCACGATCATAAATACAACATTTACTGACTTATGATAGCTGTGACTAATTGTGACCAAATTTGTGTTTAGTGTGACCTTTGTGACCAATTCAGTCTTAACTGTGATCGTATGTGATCAAATCACAATCGATCACAATTAGCACAGAATTAATCACAATCAGTCACAAGTAACACACACTTGATCTCATAGGGTCACCATCATAACACCCACACCATCGTCCAACACCCACTACACACCGCACACACCACTATCGCCACACACAGCACCTACTACACACCACCGTACCCAACCACCGGACATAGCACCGCACACCACCACGCCTAACCTCAACCGAACCCAACCACCACTAAGCAACACAAATCACCCCGCGACAATATCCACCACCACTGACCACTGCACAGTAGAACGAAAAAAATAATTTGCAGACTCAGGCAGATAGCATTGAAGATTCGGGCACGCGAATACACGCTCAAGGAGAAGCATGATTTTCACCGGATCAGCTATGATACACGCAGAAGTAAATCATGTCGACATCATCTCAGAATTTTCATTGCAGCGGCAATCAGTAGCACTCACAACCGGCAACGTTGTTGCAGCGACTCCAGGTGGCGGTGATGTGCAGCTCTAGTGAGATGGTCGACGGCGATGTGTTCCAGTAAGGTGGTCGGTGACGATTCCTTTGGCAGCGGGTTGTAGAGAAAGACGCTCACAATCGGTGACGTTGCTGTAGCGACTCCGGGCATCGACGGCGATGTGCTCCAGTGAGATGGTCGGCAACGGTTCCTTTGGCAACGGGTTGTAGAGAGAGAATGGGGGTGAGGAATTATGAATGGCAAGATTTATTAATGAATTAGGGTTTAATACACTTAATTTAATTTGTTTTAATTAATTTAAAAATTAGTATTTATCACCTGATTATTGAAATGTAATCTTGAAAAGAAGGGTTCCAGGTAATTTTCCCTACTTTGTATTTCACATGTGTATAAAAAAAATTTTTTTTTTTTTTTTTTTTTTTTTCAAGTGGGATGAAAGTTGTCAAACCCTGTTGGACTCTGTTGAGTCTTTATTTTATTTTTATTTATTTTCAAAATTATTTAACCTCAAAATTTAATTTCAATAATGTATTCTCTTTGTACAATAATTATGTACATGTATTCATAGCTTTTTTTCTTTCGTTTTAACATTTATTCTTCAAAAAATATTCTTCAAAAAAATTAATTCTCAAAATAAAACTGATATTTTTTTATATTTTTGGGGAGTCGCTATTTTCGTCCACAATTATTATATATCTATCTCACTTTAAGTGTATCCCCATTGAAATTTTAAAAAGTTCTCTATTCATCCATGTTTCATTCCAAATTTATCTTTATTAATTTCATTCATTTGAACACTATATATCCACACCATTTTATTTATTGATCTTACTCTAAATCTAAATCTATTCGTGACTCCAGATCAATGACAATAACATAAATTTCATCAATCACTTTGTGATAAGTTTTCAGTCTCAAAACGTCACGAAATTAATCAGAATAAAGTATATTCATGATAGGACCTTCTTCAATAATTGATCAATTGGTCTCCCGGGAATCTTATCTTGACCTTATGTATCGTTTATGGACTAACCCACCAAGGCACCAATAAAATGTTAAAAAAAAAAAAAAAAAATAGTACTGAAAGATTATTGAAGCAGAAACTCATTGTTACAAAGTAGAAATTATGTCCCTAGACACAGCAGAAGAAAAAAAAGAAGAATTTTTTTAGGAGAAACCGGTAATTTATTAATTTTACTGCTAGAATAAGTGGGGAAAAAATGATATATCAGTAACTCAAATAATTACAAATTTAAATTTAATGAGATTATTCAATGTTTCCACTGCGATTGAAACTAAAGATGAGCCACGAAATTACGAATAATGCTATTTGCTTTCATTTATTATGACAGTCATCATACGTAATATATACATGGCATATGGTTATTTGATGTATAAATCAATAAAAAATTACAATATTAATGCTTCAATAACCATCTTTCATGTGTATAACATGTACGACAACTGTCCTAGTGAGTGATTATGAATAATATTATTCCGAAATAACGCTTGATATTTACACAAATTTTCACTTGTGTCTTAATTTTCTAATGTGTGAACCAAGTCAAAAAAATAAAAATCTAAAAGTCAAATTCAAAATTCAAAATAGAATCGTCTACACTCAATTAATATGTGCCTGGGAAATGTTCAAAGATCAATTAATTGATTTCAGAAGCTTCATAAATTCAAAATTATAAATGAATTGTTCCTCTAACTATGTATGCGTAAAGATTAAATTATCAAATCTCATTATTCCACATAAACTGTCACATCACCGATATTTCATCGTCATGATGATAAACAGTATTATTCATGCGTAAACAAATAGAATTTTTGCTTTTCTACCATTGTTATAGCTTTAGTTAAAGAAGATGTTCTATCGATATTAGGATTTTAGTTATCTGTAAAGTCTAAAATAACATAAAATGTGTATTTAATGAGAATAACTATTAGTGAATAATTTAGAGGGATATATTTTATTTTATTTTATTTGTCTATTTAATTAAATTTATACAACATTAAAAATGTAATATATTTTACGGGTAATTATTCACACTACAGTTTTTGTTAACTGCATCAAATTTTAATTATAATTAAAGTCTTTAAATTTCACTCATTTTTTGTACTTATATCTCCAATTTTTTCATTACAATTTTATCTTTAACCTTTAATTAGTTATTACATCTAGGAATTGATAACAATTTTTTATCCAAATATCATGTTAACGTGAAAAATATATTTTGTTGAACTTATGTAAATATTGTTTCTCTTGTGTATTTAAAAATGCAAATGACAAATAAATTTTTTTTACTTCATCATAATAGATTTTCTTATCGTAATCTAAAACAAGATATATATGTTAATTAAAATAATATTGAGAATAAAATACGATTAAAAAGGTTGAAAACATAAGAACAAAGTGAACAAAAGTCCAGGACCTTCATTTTAATTATAGCATGGTGTAGTTAATAAATATTGTGATGTGAATATATTAACTGGATTTGATCTCCTACCTACTGTGAGCATATTATTATGTTCACTGTGGGTGTGACATCTGGTGATGCCACGTCAAGATTGGGGATATGACGTAGCAACAATCAATGTTGTCACACCTATAGTGGGTAAATAATTATTGCCCATCGTGGGCAGAAAGATCAAATCTAGTGAATATATTTGTCCTTTTTTTAAAATAAAAATGGATAGATATTTAAGAATGATGGATGAAAATAGCAATTTCTTATTTTTGTCTTTCTTGTGGGAATAGGAATTGTAGATTTGAAATTAATCTTCCTTATTTGAAAAATATTGTTTCGAGGCCCAATAATAATTAAGGGAAGCTTTAGCTTACTTCGAAAGCTTTTCAAAATAAGTCTTAGACGATTTCCTCCTCATCTCTCACCCTCTGACATTCTCGTCAGTGAAAGCCTTTTTTACTACAAACGCTAGAGGTCCTTCTGTTAGTATGTTTATGCTTTTGTCGGTTTTGGGTTGAATGAAAAATTCATGTAGAGAAGTTATTCGAGCAAACCTAGACGTTCTAAACGAATGCTGACAAGACGACCAAAGGCTCATTTTAAATTTTACTGGCAACACCATTTTATTATAACATGTTTGCTATTATAAATATTGTAATGATTTCACATTTCAATAAGATTATCATCTTCGTGTCATGTAACGCAGTACTGTGTAGAATAAGTGGAGTTTATGTCCAAAAATATGAATAACATTGTAATGGCTTTTTTTTTTTTTTTAAGAATGTATTGTTAAAGTAGGAAAATATTTAAATTTTCGAATGTATGTTTGAAAATAATTTTAGAGAAAAATGATTATTAGAAACATCTCCCAAACAAACTTTTAGGGTCCGTTTGATTGACAAAGGTGGAAAGACAAATAAATTCCATGTAAATTGGAAAATAAAAACTCACATAAACCATATGAAATAAATTTCCATGAAATTGGTTGAAAACAAGTTTAAAGTGGTTGTACTTTTGAATTCGAACTTCATTTCCACTTTCGTATTGAAGAACCAAAGTAGAATTCGAAGTTATCGAACGTGACATTCACTACACCAAAAAACACATTTTGCAGCGGTCAAAAAACGCTGCGGTAGGCCTTTTGCAGCGTTTTTCGTGTGTTGCGGAGGTCGGTGTTGCCGTTGAGGTAAGACTTTTTGCAGCGTTGAAAAAACGCTGCAAAAAACCCTTTTGCAGCGTTTTTTGAACGTTGCGAAAGAGTTTTTTGCAACGTTTTTTCAACGTTACTATAGACCTTTTTGCAGCGTTTTTTCAACGTTGTCGTAGACCTTTTGCAACGTTTTTCAAAGGTTGCCGTAAACCCTTTTACAACATTTTTCCAACATTGTGGTAGACATTTTGCAACGTTTTTTGATCGTTGCAAAAAGTTTTTTTTTTTTTTAGTTATTTATGTTAATTATTTTTTACAGTTATTTATGTTTATTGCTAACAAGATTGGAAATGACATTTTGTGAACAAATTTGAAATTGCATAAAAATTGATAATTTTATTATAAAATACACTTGAACACTAGAATGTGATACACCACAACCTAATTAAAGAGTTTCTGTTGCATCATCTATAAAACTCGAAACTACTATGAACTATCCAAACTACAAATTGCACAAAACAATGACACTTGGTTTGGTTACACGTCCAGCGGTGATGTAGATGCTCTGACCTTCTAATTCATGGAAATATTGCATTCTAAACCTTCCCCAACACCAACGAACTTCACAGGAATGCCAAGCTCATCAACTACATTAACCTTGCAAGAATTTCGGAAATATTACATCGTTAAATTCTCTAACTTGTGGAAGCATGTTTAGACCAGTTGTCCTGTCCAACACTAGCAGGATTTCCTGCAAAAATTATAAGAGAAATATTATATCCCCAAAAAAAAAAAAAATTGCAAGTTCTTTAAACAAGTAAATGGTGCAAAAGAGTTCAATGTATGGTTGTAATCTAGGCTGACCACTGAACTTCTCAAGTTTCCATGACAAAAATACACATTTCTATAGGTTGGACGCTTAAGAGTGTTTTTAACCTATTAGGACTCAACCATTTAAACTAGAAACTTCCTCCATAATTTTCAATTGTCGACAATCCAAGTTATCTTTTATGAAGAGGTACCGATGTTATATTTTCCCTGTAGATTCAAAATAAAATGCACTCAAGTAACCATAGTAAATATTGCAGACTTATAAATAAATTAGAAAACTACTAGCAGGAAAAAACCGCAAGGCATTGACGTGGTAACATTGAATATCAAGTTCCAATCTTTTAATAGGAACACACGGCAGACTTCAACTGAGCAACCCAAGGAAATTTCTTAAAGAAAATTATTATAAGCACCATTGTGAGCTAGGATGGTGACTCTAGATGCAACAGCAATATCAAATACTTGTTGCTTCTATTAATCATTCAACACTTAAGGTTCAGATTCAGTGCAGAATTCAGAAAGATATTGCGGTAGTTTCCTTTTTAAGAGTTATAGTACCATAACCGTAGTCAGAAGACAAAAGGACATGTACAATTTTAAATAACAAAGGCTCATACCGAGTTCACATATCTCACAACTGACCTGATCATTTGCATCAGCTGCTTCTGGAGAAGTGTTATTTATCTCAGAAGGTTTTTCAGCACCACAGTTCTATCTGTTACACTTAGTTCTGAAAGGGTAGTTTATATTGCCGCATTCCTCACACTTCCAGCTCCCTTCTGGCATGTCTGGTTCTAAAACAACATTGTAAGGAAAAATATCTGCCACTTTTTCATAAAAGGGAAAACTATATTTGTGATTTTGGACTTACTTGTATTTCTGCCCAATCTGGCAACCTGCTATACAGGTAAAAGAAATATACAATATGAGTCCCAGAATGGGCAAACTTAGAGAAAAACTTAAACAATGACTCAATTCTAAATATCAACAGCAAAAAATGTGCTAGAATCACCAGATACATATTCTATTTAATAAATTACATCTGATGTCACCATTTACAACTTTCAGGTAGAAAATCAAGAAGTCGTAGATCAAACCTAGGACCCAGGCTTAGGAGTATTGCACTTTCTCATGTTGTAAACTGTTCTGAATGAAAAATTGACATTTCCACATTTGGGACATGTCCAGTCATTATCACGCGTTCCATCTAAAAGAGCATTAAGAAAACGCTCTAGTTCATACAATTGGATGCATTATAGTTCAGAAATGAGAACTTCAAATACAACTAAAGTATATCACATACCTCCACCTTTCTTTTGAGAGTTATCTTCAGGGAAAAATCCAGGTCTTGGACCATGCAAAAAGTTGGACCACTTAATATCTAATCCAAGAGATAAATCATGCATGGAGAAAAGCAACTACGCCTCAGTATTCAAAACCATTATCAACTAATCAGGAGTTTATTGATAAATGATACCAATTAGAAATTTGGAAACAGAAAGATTTATCAAAACGAAGAAGCATCCTAAAGGTGCCTAAGTACCAGACAAGTAGAGAAAAAGATAAAATAAGAACATAATGCAACCCCTCATGGTTTCCATTAGACATAAACTAACAAAAATAGGCCATTAATTTACTGTGTGATTTTCAAAATAACACTTCCACAAAATTCCATGCCAAAGAGTTGGATCTTATAACAAAGTCATAAATACCCGAATGAAGAAATTAAACCCCAAATAAGTTTAGAAGAGTCATCTCCGTATGATAATTTCAATATAGCCACTGTTTGCCTAAATTAATACCACGACACCAGAATAAAGCCCTTATGGTTTAAAAGAATCTATTGTCTACTAAATTTGAAAAGAAGAAAAATTTCAACCAAAATTGAAACCCACAAATATATCAATAAATACAACACCAATTTTCTCACCTAGCTAAAGCAGGAATTTTTCTAGCCGGTTTCTGATCATCATCACCACCCTCCAAGCTCCTTTTCCCTCTTCCATTCATTGAATTTGTTCTCTCCTTAAGCCTTGTCTGCATCAGAACTCTAAAAGGTACCAAAATAAATAAAAATAATAATAACATAAAAATCAAAATGAATTCTATAAATCAATTTAATTGGTCCAGCCGATCTGGATTCACCCATTGCCTACAATCCCATCTCCACTTTCTTGCCTCATAACACCAGATCCACAAAGACATCAATCAACACACAACCCATTACTCATGCCCAAATTTAAGCATGTACATGGATTACATAAACAATAGTACCTGTTGAGGTTGAGCGAGAGTGAAAAAAGAAAGTAGGTTGACAAAACTTGTCGGTTCTGTAGATTTCCTCACCTTCTCCATTGCGGAAGACAAAGCTTTTTGGTTCTGTCGATTTCAGCCGGTGGAGATGATAGAGAGTAGGGAGGAAGAAGAGAGGAGAGGCGGAGACGAGAGGAAGGGGAAAAGATAGGGCTAATGTTTACTGATTTGATTTATAGACAAGCAGAAAACAATAAAAAATAAAAAATGGGAAAAGCGTCTTTCCGCAACGTTTTTGTTAAATGTTGTGGAAGTAAAAGCTTTTCGCAACATTTTATAAACGTTGCAAAAAATTTTATTTTTCGCAACGTTTAAAAAACGTTGCCAAAAATAAAAAAAATCGCAACATCAAAAAAATGTTGCAAAAAGCAATATTAGCAACATTCATTTAAAAATGTTGCCAAATCTCAATTTTGTTAAGTAATGGCAACATTCACATATTATAATGTTGCAATAGACTCTTTTAGCAACATTTTTTCATCAAATGTTGTCTTTTATGCGTTGCAAATGCTCATTTTTGACGTAGTGATTTTGCATGAAATTCAATGTTATCAAACAGATCTTTAGTCTATTAACCTTTTTAGGTTTAACTATGATGGAAATTGGTAGTAGAGAGAAAATGATTGAGCATTTCAACTTAGATTTTGATACTTATCATTTTATAGCAAGGAAATATGTGTAAACTTGCGTGGCCAACACTATAACTTTCTTTAGTTGGCGGTCTTTAATTATAGAGCCTTGCTCATGGGTGATCGCATGTGAGTATGTGAGAAAAAATTATTTTATATACGTGAAATCTGTACATTCACATGCGATCACATATAATGGTTGAGTAACATTTTTCATAATTATAACATGTAACATCATTATTATTATTATTTTTTTTTCCCTTTTATGTGCACAAGGCTGTGTCGTCTTGTATGCCACTTTTCCATTATCCTTTTGTTTTGGACTATTATGATTAACTGAAGATGCAATCCTTTTATTAAAAAGAAACAGGTGGGTTCCTATAACACTATAATAATATTGAAAAGAACTACTCCTGAAAAAGGCTGGGACTTTCTTTTTGAAATGATGGTTTTAAAGTTGTAAACGTGGAAATCGATGTTGGAAAAAAAGGTGATATTTAGGCATACTTTTGAGTGGGTTCTGTTTCTTTTTTGGGAAGATTAAAGTAAATTTTTCTTATCTTTCGTGATAAAATCAAAATTACATGTTTACTTGATCAAAACGATGCTCAATTAAAATTCAAAGTTTACTCATTGGAAGTGGTTTGTATGTCGGAGGAAAAACAATTGTTGCTTGTCACACATGGGAAAAATGAAGTTTATATATGTTCAAATTTTATTAAAGTGTAATCACGTATAATATAAAAATTCTCTCTACATGTAGGAATAGAGGAATGCAAATCAAGGACCAAATTGATACCTCGAGCTACTGGACCAAATTATATTATATTATATTATGTTGTTTTGTCTAAAGTTCTAACAATGGACACTTAAACTCAACTTACCTCAAGTTATTTTCCACTTTTGATAAAGCAAATTTTCAGAAGGTTAAACTTGTTAGAGAAATAATGTTCCTTGCACTGAATTAGGTGACAAGGTTTTTGACAAATGCTGCGATGAGAACCAGGAGCGGAGGGGGACCTGGATCCCCCAATTTTTTGACTTTTTATTTTTTTGGGATTTTTTATTTTTTTTAAAATTGAGAGATAGATTAAACAAAAAATTGAGATAAATTTACCGACGTAAACAAAGGAATTAGGATTTTCAACCATTAGTGGGAAAAAAACATTTCTGATTCTCGAGACTTCGATTTGATAATTTGCAAGTGCTTTATATGATATTTATACTGTTTACTTTTTTCTAAGGTCGGGAATTAGAAAGCTTATAATCACCATCGACTTTGACTTTGATTGGTTGTCTAAGAAAAGCAGGTTTAGAAATAAGCGTGATTTGATCGAGGGTGATTGATGATGTTAATGATTCTATTTAATAAGGTGTAAAAACTTGAAATGAATGCTTGTAATAAGTACGATTGTACTAAATTAAATATTGATACTCAATAAATACTTTCTTTTATACGTTTATTGATTTTTTAGTTAATAAGGTAGCAAAAAATTCTGGGACCCCCAACTCGACAAAGCTGGCTCCGCCCCTAATGACAACGCTTGTGTGATTCTTTATTTCCTTCGAACTGTCCAATGAAATTTTGACGCATATCCCCCTATTTTTAACTCCCGTCACTCACCCTAGTTGTAGTAAAACTCGTTGTTAGAGATTCCTATTAATGTTGTTTTCCATATTTTCCATAAAATCGGCTCTTTCATGCAGTCTAAGATTACGAGTGATTTGATTAAACAGACACATTTGTGATCTTTTATTTCACCCCACTCCTTTCGAATTGTTTCTTTTAGGGGCATCAATCACTTTATCTATGAATTATGTGGAAATTACTCAATCCCCTACATTTCAAAATTCAATATCCAAAATCAGATTTTAAGTTTGATATTTCCAAAATCAGAAATTTTATTTAATATTTTAATTAAAATAAATATTAGAAATTTAATTAATTAATATTTACAAACCTAATTCATAATCATTCCCTTCCCTTCCACTCTCTCTCTCTCTCTCTCTCTCTCTCTCTAAACCGTCTCCACTCTCCAGCGCCTCTCACTCTCTCCACAACCCAACTCGCTGTAGTCAGCGATGGGTGCGGTGCGATGGATACGGTGGTGGTGCGGTGTGATGGGCGCGGTGGTGTGGTGGTGGATCTGGAATCGCCGGCCAGAAGAAAGTCGTTGTGTGCGTTTGCACAGATCAGCGTGGCGCTGCGTGTGGCTACGCCTGAAATGCCTGTAATGGTGGGTTCGGTGATGGTGGCTTTTGTGCGGAGATGGTGGGTTGTGCGTCGTCGCCACTTTGGATCGTGGGTGCTGTTGGTGTGGTGGCGGTGGGCGGCGTCACTAATGGCGGCGTGTTGTGGTGGCGGTTCTGTGCGTGGTGATAGTGCTGGGGGTGCGGTGGTTCTAATCGGTGACCCTCGAGCGGTGGTGGGTGGTTGTGCGTGGTGTTGGCGGTTGTGCGTGGTGTTGGCGCTGTGTTGCGGTGGTTCTGATCAGTGACGATTGTGAGGTGATGTAGCGGTTGTGTGTTGGTGTTGGCAGTGGTGGTGGTGGTGGTGGCGGGGCGGCGACGGTTGTCGGGCGGTGGTCACAGATTATTTGGTTAACTGTGACCACTAAATTAACTAATCTGTAACCAATTGTGACTTATTAAAATTCACATCTGTGACCTTAAAAAATATGTGTGACCTAATAAATTTTGACTTGTGACCTAATAAATTTCGATTCGTGACCTCGAAAAAAAAATTTGTGACCTAATAAATTTTAATTTGTGACCAAACTGTGAATCTGTGACCAAATTGTGTAAATCTGTGACCTTAATTTGTAATTAATAAAATATATAATTAATTGAATAAATTATATATATTTTTTAAATGAATATCTGATTTTGAAAATTTGAAACTTAATTTCTGATTTTGAAAATACACAATTTATAAAATAGGATTTATGAAATTTTCCCATGAATTATTGGTGTACCTCGGACATAGAAGGGAAAAATATTTAATTGATTTTTAGCCCATGTTTGACTCTCTTTAAAACAAAATAATTTATTTCTTATACTTATTTTTAATCGTATATTTACATAATAAAATATTTTACTCGTAAATTCAAAAAAAAATTCCTATTTTTTAATTACATATTCTTCAAAAAAAAATCACTATTTAAAATATTATTTTTACACAATAATGACCATCAAACAAGGACTTAGTGATAACACATATTTATAAATTAAAATTATTAATTTATTAATCTTATATTGGGCCGAGATTAGCTACACCCAAAATGAACCCACTGATGTAGCCCAAAACTTTGTGCCACACTTACTCAGACAGAAGCGTGGGCAGACCTCTAAAAAAGTGAGCTTCTTTCTTAGCTGAAAAATTGAAAAATAATATATTTTCGAAAGTTCAAGTTTTTTACTTACTTTTGTATTTATGCCAATAGAGTAAATTATTGAAAATTTACACAAATATGCCAAGTATTATTGTAATTGAAAAGTACCGTGCACAATTGAATACATATGAATCAATAATTTGATCAATGTAATAGCACTTTTAAAGACGTTATTCTCAATACAATTCATTGAAAAGATTCTAGAATTTATTCGATAAAGAATACAACTTTTCTTTGGGAATCAATTTCAAATCGTCCAACGACGAGAGAATTGTATTGTAATTTTTCTCTCTACGAGATGTATTATCATGATTCTATAATCAATTTCGAATTCTCAAACTGTTACTTTTATATTTGAGGACATTTCAATTTTTCAAAATTACCAAACTAACTTGAATTTTGTTTAAGATAGTTGACTGATAAAGTTTTAGCTGTACTGAAGAATTTGTGTGTTTTCTTTCTCTTTTGAAAGTTTGGTTTCATGTGCTAAAACTTTTAAATCAGCTTTCAACTTCTGAAAAATTGGTTAATGTTTCAAATATTGTTCGAAATTTTTTCCCGAATTCCCCATGAATAAATTTGATAGTTGGAACAGACCAACTGAGACTGAAGGAGGACATCCCTCAAATAAAGTGTATTGCAGCAATGAGTGTGAATAAAGGATTTCGATTGATGGGTACATTTGGAGGGTTTTTGATGTCTTGAAGCTTGGGGCTTGATTGATTACCAGTTGTACAACAAGATCCATTCGTCGAACAGGTATGAAATTAAGTCGATCTTAGCGATGCAACATTGCCGAGGGGAAGGATCATATAAAAGTAATTTTAGGGATAACAGACTTATTTTTCCCAAGGTAATGACGCATTTGAAGTGGGATTCTTTATTGTTTAATGATGTGCTAAACATTTTTTTGGTAGGTTGAATGAAGTTGTTGACTGAACAAAAAAAAGTGGAACGAATATCATGCCTCTGATTGAGTTCCATTTTATTTTTGAAGAAAATGTGTTTTGAAATCGAGATTTTTTTAAAAATTTGTGATTGAAAAATAAGGAAATATTTTGAATTTACATATAAAATTAATTTATGAACTAAATTGTAATCGAAAACGAATTTTGAAAAAAAAAATGAGTTTTTGGAAAAATGGAGATAGAGTGAAAATTCTTACAACTTTGATTTCATTGATATTTATTTTCTCGCTTGCTTTCGTTGCACGGATTAAGTTTAATAGTTGTCATTTTTTAGGGTAAAGCTTTTGTACAAGAAAAATTCTCTGTGTACAGGGAATTTTTACCAGAATTTGACAGGAATTTGAAATCTCACTCACATGGGAGTGGGTCCCATGTATAAAATATTGTAAAAAAAAAAAAAAAAAAAATATTCCTCCCATGAATGAGTGTATTCTATAAGTACACGTATAGACTGATTCTTTGTACAAGCATAATAATTCAATGTTGTTATTTTACATCGTTCACTTCTGCAATAAAGTACAAAAGTTTCTGTAATCCAATTGCATTAGAATTATAATCCTTTATTTTATTTTATTTTATTTTAAAATCCATTACATGCACGTGTTTGGAATTATTTTAAGAACATTTTTTTTATTAGGGATGAACAATTATCCCCACCTCGAGGACAAGGGTAAGGAGGGAATATGATCCTTATCTCAAAAGAAGACTACAAAAGTGTGTCCTTTATACTTCCTAGAATAAATAAAAAAAATTATTATTGAACGGGGATATACAATACATCTTTATATTTGTTCAACGATATCAAAAGTAACTTCTCATTATTGCTTCAAATGGATGGATTAGGAGTTGGGTGTAGGGGTCACATGGTTGTACAGATCAAGGAAGATAAATACTTTTGTCAACTAACGAATTTTTGAATTTAATTCGTTAAATGTCTTTTCAATACACATTTATTAATGATTTGGGACATTGCTGTATATTTTTTAAATGTTTGAAACTTTCGATGCAAATTATTCTTATTTAATAAATTGTTAAAAGTCCATTATAAATTGGTCGCGTGTTGAATTTTGGTCAATTAACAAATTTTTGGAAGAAATTGTCTGGAAATCCTATTGCCGCGCCAGTTTGAAAGGTTTTGGAATCAATGCTGCTACAAATCAAAGATTTAAATAAAATCTACTTATTTTTGTAAACATTTGGGACCACCACTACAATTTTTCCATATAGGATTCAATACTACATAACAAAAATACTATTTAAAAGATATCAAAGCAAAATTCAATAGTTTACCTTAAGAAATTTTCCCAAATTCTTAGGGTGTTTAGTTTACTATTTTCAATTTTGTAAAATATTCAAAATTTGTTTGACCTTGTATTTTTTTTAAAATAAATTTCCAAAAAGGGTTAAACTTATAACTAAATTTCAAAATGCATTTTTTTATATTTGAGTGTTTCCAAATGGGAAATAAGCATTTAAATAAAATTTAAAAGAATAAAAATATAAAATTCATAAATTTTTAAAATATAAATTGTTAATTCTAAAAATTTAAAAATAAATAAATTCTAAAAACATAATATTCTAAAAAATGTATATAAAAATTCTTTAAAAAATCTGAAAAAACTTTCCAAAAATAAAAGTTGTAAAACAAGCTCTTGATGGTTAATTCCATAGAAAACAAAATTAAAATATTTATTTAAATGAATACGAAAAAAAAAATCATTCAACATCATTAATTTTTTTTTTGGGTTAATTTCACAAAATGTCACTGAAGTTACATGAAAATAACAAAACGGACACTAAAATTCAAACTTTCAGAAACGGTCACTGAAGTTTCGGGGCGGTTCCACTAACGATCACTGAAGTTACAAAACTTTTAGAAACGGTCATTGAAGGGTCGTGTACTTTTTCAGTTTTTTTAGCGACTTTTGCGGTCACTCCGACCTCCAAAACTGTCGGATTTTGATACCTTTGGAAAGCCCACAATGTCCTCTTCAATTACCACTAAAAATCTCCTCCAAACTCAAAATGATTTGGCCGGAATAAACTCATAAAGTCGGCATCCTGAATCTGGGCAGATTTTCGCCTTTTTGGATAGCCGACTTTGTGGGTTTATTCCGGCCGAATCCTTTGGATTTTGGGGGAGATTTTGGGTGGTAATTGAAGAGGACATTGTGGGCTTTTCAACGGTATCAAAATTCGACAGTCTTGGTGGTCGGAAGTTGCCAAAAAGTTGCCTCAAAAGTCGCCCAAAAAATCTAAAAATCTGCCCAGATTTTTTCAGTTTTTTGGGCGACTTTTGCGGTGATTTTCCGGTCAAATCCCTTGGAGTTACCGGGAGATTTTGGGTGGTAATTGAAGAGGACATTGTGGGCTTTCCAACGGTATCAAAATTCTACGTTTTTGGTGGTCAGAAGTGGCCGCAAAAGTCGCCCAAAAAATTGAAAAAGTGCATGACCCTTCAGTGACCGTTTCTGAAAGTTTTAAATTTTAGTGACCGTTTTGTTATTTTCATATGACTTCAGTGACCATTTGTGAAATTAACCTTTTTTTTTTATATCCTATATTTTGTAAACTCGATTTTTTATTTTATTTTATTTTATTTTTATACTGAAAAAAAATTAATATTCACAAATTTTAAAATATATACATTACTTGATATTAAATATTAACATAAAATAAATTTATTTTAATTAATAATCAAATTTAGGCCCTGTTTGATTCCCATTTTAATTCTCATTCTCATTTTTCTACTCATTTTCAACCACATATTCTTCAATAAAATAATATTTTCTATCACATCAATAACTTTTCCTTCTTTTTCAACCACACATTTCCCATCATATTACTATTTCAAAATGCATTTTTTCCAAATAATACCGATCAAACACACACTTAATGAAATAAAATATTATAAAATAATTTTTCTATATTTCAAAACAAACTTATTTTCTTGTTCTCTATTTTGAGAAACAATTTTTTTTTTTTTTTTTAGAATGACAAATTAAACATGTTTTTAACAATTTTAAAACTTATGCTCAAAATAAAAAATGAAAATTAATTCAAAATTCAAATTAAACTAAATGGATCCCTAGTTTTTGGGGGAGGAAATGGTGTTAGATGGCCGATTGACCCGACTACTTTTCTACAATGGTCTTTGACCAGATTTAAGTAAAAAAAAAAGTTAGAAATTTAAAGAAATCACAATACCAATTTTACCTCCATTTTGAACATTGAAAATTTGAAAAATCTTACAATTTTCCATTCTTCAATGTTTCTTCGTCTTCTCCATCTTCCATCTTCTTATTCAAGGTTTCTTCATATTATTTGATTAAATTTGAAATTTTTTGCTTATAATATTGATGGATAATGTGTTTTTTCAGTTTTAATATTCAAATATTTAAACTAAAAATTCTTCAAGTGTGTTGAAAAAAATCAAATTAGTGAAGAAATCATGACAGACCTGTTATTTGTTAACGAGGTCTGGGGATTCAGGGTTTAGGTGATTCGAGGATTTTGGGGTCTGGGTTAGGGCTGTCAATGGATTGGATTTTGATCCGAATCCGATCCGAATCCGATGAAATTAATAGGAGATGGATTTAGAGTCTCAATCCGATAATCCGATCAAAATCCGAATCCGATAATCCGTTAACTAAATGGATCAAATATGGATATAGGTCAATCCGATCCGATTTTTTATAATAATATAATTTATTTTATAAAAACATGCTCTTTTTTTGTTATGAAAAATGATTTTGATTGACATTTTAACATATTTTTGTTATGTTATTATCCCACATTGGAAGTTCATAAACCATTGGAGAGAAAATACATCCATAAAAGGCATTATCCCACATTGAAAGTTTATAAAAGTATTGGAGAGAAGTGCATTAATAAAAGGCACTATTCCACATTGGAAATTTATAAAACAATTTGAGAGAATTGCATTTATAAAAGGAGTATGATATCCAATAATTCTCCATGGCCTTTTGAATTGTAGTTTATGAGGTCCTTTCACGAAATTCAAAATTTTCAAATTAAAAAAAAAGAAGAAAAATTGCCCGGTTAACCGGGCATGACCGGCCCGATATTGGGCTCGAATGTGTAAAATATTTCGAATCGGATTATCGGATCGGATATCCGATAATATAGCAAATCGGATATGGATTTAACAATCAAATATCCATCGGATTATCGGATCGGATCGGATCCGTGAATTATTCTTATCGGATCGGATCGGATATGGGTAGATCCGGTCCATATTCGATCCATTGACAGTCCTAGTCTGGGTGGTCCGAGTCGGGGGACTGGGTCAAGAAATTTCGCTTTTTAATTTTGAAAAGAAGGATATATTTGTCTTTTAATGTTAAAAAGGTCATTATGGTGAACAATTAGTAAGTTAGATTTATGTGCTAAATAGAGTGTTTGACGTGACCATTAAAAAAGCGCGTTGTTTTTGAGCGATTGCTTCCAGTTTTGTATTTGTAGTTTATACTATTGAAAGCGGTACTATAATGTTACCTATTATAAATAATTATTGTGCCTCCAGGGCGCATCTCTAAGTGGTAAAAAGAGAAGGTAGAGAAATTCAGCTTTGTTTGAGACTGTCGCGTCAAGAGTTCGAATCCTGAAATATGAATTTGACTATTGGGTAAGTGCAAATGTATAAACAGTCTTCCATCATATATCCGTGGAGGCATAACTTATGATTTATCTCTTTCACCAATGTCCAGAGCAAAGCAGGTGAGAATACTAGTAATAAGACGTAATCCAAAAAAAAAATAATAATAATAATTATTGTACCCAATAATGCTACTAGCAGAATCAAAGCTTGAAAGTACTTTCTCTACCGGTCATTAGTAGCAACCTTTGAAGGCTGCTCAATTACGTCTTCTCTTGGTACATAATAATACATCATTTCCAATAATATAATAAATAAAATTATAATTTATTTTTATTTTTAAATTCTATTATGTAGTTTATAACTTACATTACAAGATGTGCTACTCATATTGTCGTAACAAACATTTAACAAAACGCACGTTTTATCCCGTGAATAAGATTTAAGATAAAATTACAAATTAGATAAAATTGTAGAAAAAAATGATGATACTATTTTTATCAACACAAACCATTTTCCATGTTCGTTTTTTTTTTAAAGTTATTAATAATTTTATTTTCCTTTTTATTTAGTAATAGTTGAACATTAATTTCAACACGTTCCAAATTACTACTCATTTTTATTTATTTATACATGTCGTGAAACGATTTTGCTCTGTTGTCCACAGTGGACGGACAACATAAGGTATGCCCACCATCAATGAGTGTGTGCCAAGTGTCTAAAAGTGTCCAACTAATAAGATCATGTTTAAAAAATCAGACACTTGGCAATGTCTAAATGATAATAGACAACATAAGGTATGTCCATCGTGGACAACAGAGCAATTCTGGTCGTGAAATACACTACTATTCATATTAAAAAGTTAGTTATAATTTTAATCGAGAAAACAAGTATGTGTGTGATCGGAGGCAAGAGGCTCTACCTTGCATACGCATTATTCTTTTCTTTTAACCTTGTATTGTGTAGGAATTTTCTACAGAAATATCACCAAAATTCCTTCCTTTGGCGTCTTGGTGTTAACTACCCTTTAGATTGCGTGCTTAGACCCACTTCTTCAATTTATTTCGCGTGTATTTTATGTTTAATACTTTTTAATTCCTATCGAAGGGCAAAACTTTTCGCAGAAAAAAGGCAAAACTTTTCCTGGAAAAAAAGGCCACCGGATTTTTGGTGTTTAGGCACAGACTCTTTTGACCAAAATTAACATTGCCGTAATTCTCAATCCCCCAATCGAAACTAGTCTGTGCCGTGCTCCGCTTTCCTCCCTCTCCGCCCTTCGGCGCCCCACCACCACAAAAAATCCTCTGGCACGGGCACACAAACGCACCTCATTTTACTATCGACTAATTTTCTTCAATTTCTTCTACTGTAACTGTGTCGGTGTAATTCATAAACAAAAACAATTAAATTAAATAAATTGTGATGGAATTATCGTGTTCGCCACCGCTATCGGTGAATTTTATCCCAAATCGGCGTTTTTCTGTATCAAATAACCACCGGCGATGTCAAAAAGTTTTTTCTTCATTACCAAATTACCCTGCCTTTCCTTCCAATGTTTCCACACCTACCACCGTCTGTAGCAGTAGTTGTTCTTCATCCTTTTCGTCCTACTTTGGAAGTTCACTTTCTCAACGTTGCTGCAGGAAAAATTCATTTTCTATCAATAAGGGAAAACGATCATTTTATGTAGTTTCGGGAGTTTTTGAGAGATTTACTGAAAGAGCAATTAAAGCAGTGATGTTTTCGCAGAGAGAAGCCAAGGCGTTAGGTAAAGACATGGTGTTTACTCAGCACCTTTTGCTAGGCCTTGTTGCGGAGGATCGGGACCCAGCTGGGTTTTTGGGCTCTGGCATTACAATTGATGCTGTGCGTGAAGCTGTGCGAAGCATTTGGCAGAATGACGATGATAATGGGGATAATGGTGGGAGTGTTGCTCAATCGGAGACATCATCAACGGATGTGCCGTTCTCTGTTAGCACGAAGCGTGTTTTCGAGGCCGCAGTTGAGTACTCGAAGACCATGGGGTATAATTTTATCGCGCCCGAGCATATTTGGATTGGATTGTTCACTGTTGATGATGGCAGTGCTGGCCGAGTCCTCAAGAGGTATACGTCGCATGTATGATTTTCATATATGATTTTTATCCTTTCACTTTAATGAATCAAAGTTCACATTGGATAGGTTTTTTGGACTGTGGCATGGATGAATATGATTGTATTTTGTATAACATGAAGAAATTTTGGGAAATTTAGATAACAGATATTAAAAATCTATTTTTGATATCATTTTTCTTTCACTTGTTTGTCTTTCTGTAGTTGTTCGAGTATCTTTGCACACATTAAGGTGGTTGTCCCTATATTGTGTTATGTGTTAGTGAATGTGTATGTATTAATGATACTGCTGGGCATCTCTTTATATGAGGCTGCCTTTATAGAAATGCACCTCGAATTAAATTGATATCTATGTTTTAAATGGAAGTGTGGTTTGGGTCTAGTTATTTGGAGCAATAGGCCTGGACATGAATGACAATGCTGCTGAACCAAGAGAGTGGAAATGTGTTGTAAATAATTTAACTGGTCTGCAATTAATTATAATATGGAGATATTATGCTGTTGATCTGTGGCTATGCTTGATGCCAATGCATCTGTTGAATTCGCTAATCTAAACCATATGAATAGCATGTTAAAATGAATTCATATTCTCCACTTCTTCAATTATCATATTTCTAAGTATCAGTGGTTATATGATTTGCCCTGACATAGCCGAAAATAAAAATAAAAATAAAAAATAAAAAACTAAAGATTCTGTTTGATGTTGCATTATTCTATCCATTTGTTATCTCTAGTCTTTTTTGAGTAGAACATTGAAAAATTAATTCTCACATTGTCAATTGTTATATCATAATTTTCTTTCAAACAATATGACGAGCTAATGGGGGTCAATTTGGGAAAATTTTGTACCAAAGTTTAAATATTAGTATAGGTACTTATATTTATTTTCTGAATTGCCCCTATAACTAAGATGTTATAATCTTTTAACAATTGCAAACTTTCATTTATTGGACTCGACTAATATGATTTCAGATTAGGGGCAAATGTAAATAATTTGGCAGCAGTTGCAGTCTCCAGACTCCAAGGGGAGATGGCGAAAGATGGAAGAGAACCACCTACTGCTTTGAAAAGGTCGCGTGAGAATTCCTTCCCGGAGAAAGCTACCCGTGCTAGATCACTGGAAAAGTCAAGAGGTGGGAAACAGTTTTTTTTTTTTAGTTCATATGTGGAGTATAAATTTGATGAGAACATATTAGAAGGATCAGAAGTTTAACCATGTTTAACAGATAAAAAAGCGCTGGACCTATTCTGTGTGGATCTTACTGCCCGTGCTAGCAATGGACTCATTGATCCTGTGATTGGTCGAGAAACTGAAGTCCAGAGGATCATTCAAATTCTTTGCCGAAGAACCAAAAATAATGCAATTCTTCTTGGTGAAGCTGGGGTAGGGAAAACGGCAATTGCAGAAGGCTTGGCAATACTAATTGCTGATAATAATGTTCCCTATTTTCTCTTGGTGGGTCTTCTCTTGAGGAATGAAAGATTTTATATAAATAGTATACCTCCGTGTGTGTGCACAGACGCACACACAGAAGCTGATTTGGATTCAATGTTTACTTGTACCCTTGAAATAGTTGCATGCCAACTTGATTGTGAACATTGTGCTCTTTTGAACAGAAAAAGCGCATAATGTCCTTAGATATTGGCCTATTAATCTCTGGAGCAAAGGAAAGGGGTGAGTTGGAGGGACGTGTTACCACATTAATTAAGGAGATTAAGAAGTCAGGTAAGCAACTGTTTGGACTCATGTTAAGGTCAAAAGTACTTGAATCATGGCTCAGATTGATGTGGTGGCATTGCAGGCAATATTATTCTCTTTATTGATGAGGTCCACACACTTATTGGTTCTGGCACGGTTGGACGAGGAAATAAGGGATCTGGTCTAGACATAGCTAATTTATTGAAGCCATCACTTGGACGGGGTGAACTGCAGGTGACTATCTATCTTATGATGCCTGCTTCCCCTTTTAGGTTTTATGTCCTGCCATTGGTGCATTAGTTTTGGAGAGATCTATATCTGCAAGCTTTGCATAAATGAAGCTAACTGTGATATTTAGTTTCACAGCTCCCTACTTTTTCCCAAAACTGCCGTTTATCGCTAATGCCCTGCATGCAAAATCCACCCCATCCCCAACAAACTGCTCCTTGATGCATTTTTAGAATATTAGGTAGTTTTTCGAAACTGTATGCACTAACATTTTGTTTTTATGACAGTGTATTGCATCTACAACGATGGATGAATTCAGGTTGCATTTTGAAAAGGACAAGGCACTGGCCCGAAGATTTCAACCTGTCTTGATTAATGAACCAAGCCAGGTAGTAATACAAGGGATACACATTGCAAATGCTCGTATAATGTATTAGTATAGAAAATTTGATTTACATTTTTCTTGCCTTGCCCTTATGTTGTTTACACATTGAAGGAGGATGCAGTTCATATACTGTTGGGCTTGCGTGAAAGATATGAAGCCTATCACAGATGTAGATACACTTTGGAGGCCATAAATGCTGCTGTACATTTGTCAGCTAGGTACATTCCAGATAGATATCTTCCTGATAAAGCAATTGATCTTATAGACGAGGCAGGAAGTAAAGCCCGTATGGAAGAATCTAAGATAAGAAAGGAACAGCAAACCTGTATTCTTACAAAGTCGCCAAGTGATTATTGGCAAGAAATTAGATCTGTTCAGGCTATGCACGAAGTGGTATGATTTTAATTCTTCTTGGAGTTATCTATATAGGCTATGTTTTACATTTACTCTGCATTAATTGATTGTGTCCATCTAATCCTTATGTACGATTAGGAACTGGCTAGAAAACTGAGTGAAAATGGCAACGAGTCTATGGAGGAGGATAGCAGACTCACTTTTGAATCTTCATTGGCTTCCACGTTTGAAAATGACGAGTATGTATCTGGCCTTGTGTTCTTTTCAAAATGAAGAAATGTTAATTCCAAGTCTTCAACTACTAGATTACAAGCTGAAAGTTTCCCCTTCTCCCCAGGCCTACAGTGGTTGGACCTGAGGAAATAGCAGCTGTTGCTTCTCTCTGGTCAGGGATTCCAGTTAAGAAGCTTACAGCTGACGAAAGAATGCTTCTGATGGGTCTTGATGAACAACTAAAAAATCGGGTTATTGGTCAAGATGAGGCTGTTGCTGCCATTTGTCGGGCTGTAAAGAGATCCCGTGTTGGCTTGAGTCAACCAGATAGACCAATTGCAGCAATGCTCTTCTGTGGCCCCACTGGTGTGGGAAAAACTGAACTCACCAAAGCTTTGGCAGCAAGCTATTTTGGTTCTGTGAGGACTTGTGCACTTAATTATTTTCTGTTTCTAACTAAATTTTTATTTCATATTACATTAATTTAGGATTCTTAAAGTAATCATTAGATTTGTTCAACTTGTCCGACATGCCCTCAACATATGGAGATGGCCTTAGGCAAGAACAATTACCAAAATGGAAGGATTTGCAAGTGAATTTTTAGAAATCAAAGTTCAGGTTTTAGATGTGGATATGGGCTTTATGTTTAAAAAAGAACGTTAGATTTGCAATTAACATTGTAATTGGGTTAGATTTTTAATTGACAGCGTATTTGGGTTATTAGAGGTGACAAATTTGTATTGTCTTTGTGAAATGGATTTGAAATAACTTCAGTCTGATTATCTGATATCTTGGCAGTTGTAATTAGTAGGAAACAAATCCCTTTCTCTACATCTTCCTTATTGTTACCTTTTTGTGCTCATAATTTTCGGCCGGGTCTAAGGATCAAATGACCTAGTTCCAAGTTTGGAAGAATCAACAAGATGAGATGTTAAGTATACTTTCCCTTTTGTTGCAGGAGTCAGCCATGCTAAGATTGGACATGAGTGAATATATGGAGCGGCATACAGTGAGCAAGTTAATTGGATCTCCCCCAGGTTACGTTGGCTATGGAGAAGGAGGCACCCTTACTGAAGCTATTAGGAAACAACCTTTCACTGTTGTACTGCTAGATGAGATTGAGAAAGCTCATCCTGATATATTCAATATTCTTCTTCAGATGTTTGAAGATGGTCACCTCACAGATTCTCAGGTTTGCCTGCTAATATTTCTGCTCGCTTAAATTTTTCCATGACACGGAGAATTGCTCTTTGTTTTTTTCTTATCAAAATTATTTTTCATTATTATCGAGTGCTGATTCTAACTGCCCCTAATTCTGAAATTTTGTGCGTCAGGGTCGTAGAGTATCGTTTAAGAACGCACTGGTAGTGATGACTTCTAATGTTGGTTCTTCCGCCATCGCAAAGGGTAGATTAAACTCCATTGGTTTCTTGATTGCTGATGATGCCTCATCTTCATATGCTGGAATGAAAGCATTGGTGATGGAAGAGCTCAAGGCATATTTCCGCCCTGAGTTGCTCAACAGGATAGATGAGGTAGTGGTGTTCCGTCCTCTTGAGAAACCTCAGGTATGTCTTATTTAGTTATAGTTTGTTGCTGTATTTTAAATATACTGAAGGCTTTTGTTGCACTTCGTTAACTGCTTTGAGCATGATTGGCTAAGCTTTATAAAATTTAAGTTTTAACCTTTTGTTTTCAAACATTTTTAGAACCATTTTTTCGTTTTCTTACTTTTTGAGTATAAACAGTCAACTTATTTTGAAAGTAACTTTTACCTCAAAGTCAAATTATTTATGTCAAGACTTTCTTGTGTACATATAACTGAACTTTTTAAGCTCAGTTAAATTCACATCTTGTCTTGATCAACTCTTGCAATAAAATGTGACATGAGACGGGTTTTGATCCTAGATAAGGCTATGGCATCTAGCTTCGTCGATTTTCATTAGAATAATCAATTACTTTCCATTTCAGATGATTGAAATTTTAAATAAAATGCTGCATGAGGTGAAAGAACGGCTAAAATCTTTGGGAATTGGGTTGGAGGTTTCAAAAGAAATAATGGACCTAATATGCGAACAAGGATATGATCGGAGTTATGGTGCCCGGCCTCTCAGGAGGGCAGTTACTGTCATTATTGAAGATCTCTTAAGCGAATCACTTCTTTCCGAGGAGTACAAAAATGGTGACATTGCTGTAATTCATTTGGATGATTCAGGAAATCCTTTCGTCACTAATCGATCAAACCTGAAACTCCAATTACCCGATACAACTTCTATCTTGTAAGAATTTAATTCAACTGTATTGTTCATCATACCTATGTATATTTTTGAGTATATATCATGTATTGTATGTATAATTCATCATTTATGTACAAACACGGGTGTAAATGCAAACATAGCCTCGTATTAGGAGCACGAGCTCCGATCAAAGTGGATATATTGGACATGACTATCAAGTTCTTTGTTGTTTTTATAATTTTCAACACTAATAAAGGTCGAATCATGTATTGTGAATTCAGATAACTGGATGAAAGGGATGAGACTTTTAAGTTCAACAATAAATTTCCCATGTTTTATATCATCTTCTCTCATTTATTTATTTATTTTGGCTGGTTTTAGAGCTAATCTGGTTTCTATAAAAGACTAGGAGGAAAAGAAGAGGTGTCAGCAGAGGATAAGGAAGCCATTTTGGAAATTTATGGTCCATTGGCTGAGGGAATGGGATAAGGGGTTATTTCATCATTGTATGGAACAAACAATAAGCATAATCAACCTCTTTTCCAGCAATGAATTTCATATCCAAAGGCCTGGGAGAATGAACTCATGTTTTCTCTATTCCAGAGATTCTCTGGCTCAAAAATTATTGGGAACCGATGAATTCAGAGCTTTTGATTTTGCATATTGTAGAGTCAATTTCGCTACAAGTACTCTTTGGTTTACCCGTTCGTTTACTTGGTTTCACTTACTCCTCTCACATTGGCAGCAAGTGGGGCACATTTGTTGAAAGTAGGTCCCGACCTTCATGTGAGAGTACCAGTAGAGTCGGATAACTCAAAAGGTGTCAAAAGGTACAAATGACTTAATCCTTGTAAAATAGCTTTCTCAAAAGTTACTTCGGGTCAATTTTCCCTCCAATTTCACTACAGGTACACTTTGATTGACATTTTGGTTTACCTAATCTCACCCGTACACACACATTAGGGGCGGGGCCCGCGCATTTATGGAATGTGGGACCCGATCCCATGTGAGGGTTCGGATGGGTCGGGTAAATAAAAGTGTCAACCAACAAATACAAATAGTTTAATTCTTTTCTGTAAGGAGATGTTCGGTGCACTGTATTATATTGAATAAGTATAAATATAGTTTTATCCAATAGCTATCAATGTTTGGTTAGTATTCAAATTAAATTATTTCAGGGTGTTTATTTCAATCATATAAAACTAATACACTACGCGGATGGGTTTAAGTTGCATTATTTATTCACCAATTTATGAATTAAGAAGATAAATAGAATTACATATTTTTACTTTTAAGTAAATAAGAGTTTAGAATTTCATTTATAAGTATGATAAGAAAAGAGCTTATAACTGAAAAATCACTTATAGGCAAAAAAAAATTCATCTATTACAAAATTTGTGTATGAGTTAAAATTCTCTACTTATGAGTAAAAATTAACTTTTAAGTTATAAAATGCTTATAAAAGTAGAAAAATAGCTTATATGTTAAAAAAATAACTTCAGAACTAAACAAATATACTTTTTAAGTAAATTTCATTTATAAGGCAAAATTCACTTGTAACTGTAAAATTTAACTTATAAGTAAAAAATCACTTCAGAGTAAAAATTTTACTTATAATTTAGAAGTTCTATTAAAGTTTTAAAATTTTAATTATAAGTAAAAATTTCACTTTTAAGCTAAAATTCACTTATATGTAAACAATTTACTTATAGGGAAAAAAATTATTTATGTGAAAAAAAATTGAGTTAAATGTTTCATTAGTCATTAATCTTATATTTCCGTCACGTTATATTCACTGAACTTTAAAATGCATCGACTGATTACTAAACTGTAACATGTTGCACTCCATCACTCATTCATCATGTTTCATAAGTCTTTCATCACGTTATATTCACCGAACTTTAAAATACATCGACTGATTACTAAACTGTAATATGTTGCACTCCATCACTCGTTCCTCATGTTTCATAAGTCTTTCACATTTAAAATATTTATGAGTGGTCGTTGAACTTTAACATGTTGCACTCCATTATTCACCGCCATGTTTCATAAGTCGCTATTCTTGTATCTCCGTCATGCTTTACTCATTAAACATTATAATACTTTCAGGTGATCACCGAACTTCATAATGTTTTCGAGTAAAGTTGATTTTTTATGAGATTCGACCTAGATTTTAAAAAATAAAAATCGAATAGATAATAAGACTCTCAATTTCAGACAAGAATATTGATATTGGTCTAGAAAATATAATATCTTTAGTCGTCAAAAGTCATGATTAAGGGGATAGAAGGATGATAGCTTCAAATTGACATAAATCTTAATTTAGATTATAATTTTCTTTAGGTCGAGAAAATAACTCAAATCAAGAAAATAAAAAATATATCTCAAACAGATAGTGAAATTTTCGATTTAGAGTCAAGAATATTATCAAACTAGCAAAATATAAATTTTAGAGTTGTCGCAAGGTACTCAAGATGAGAGAATAGCGCCGTCTTCATGTATTATATTTTATACTTCAAAATTTTCAATTTTTGAACAATTGAATTCAGTGAATAAAGTTTAGTGGCCACTCAAAAGCATTTTAATGTTTAGTGAGTAAAGTGTGACAAAAGTATAAATTCAGGTACTAATGGAATATGGTGAGCATGAAATGGAATGCAACATCTAAAATTTCAATGACTACTCGAAAACATTTTAAAAGTTCAATGACTAATGAAACATAGCAAGTGAGTTATTGACCACCGAAAAATATTTTAAAGTTCAGTGTACTGTGTGGCGGAGGTAAAAGTTTAGTGACTAATAAAACATTTAACTCAAAAAGATTTCATACAAGAAATTATTAGCGAAAAAAAATAGTTCTAAATTTTAAATTTTTCATTGCTTGTACCATTTTCTAATGCAATGTAGCACCAAACGCAATATTAGAACAATCTTTCATAATCCACCTTTGATGGGAGGGACTAGGGAGTATGTACCATAAATAAAATCCCATTACTCCATTAGTGTTTTCATTGAACGCGAAGTTTCCTCTCCATTCTCTTCCCATCAGAATGGAACTGAAATGCGTGTTGTTTTGATCCTTCAACAAACATCCAAACACCCAATGACGCCGCCCAAAATTATCCATACCTCTGCTTTCTTGGGAATACAAATTTTTATTATTATTTTTATTTTTTTTAAGCTTTTTCCTTTATTTATTTTTTCTGTCTGAACCCATACATTGTTTTTGAGTATAAAAGGAAGGTATGGGTTACATTTTCTTTCATTATTCAAATCCACAGCAAACTCATTTTGGAAGAGAAGAAGATAATGGCAACTACAGCAACTAGTAGAGGAGCTCAAACCATGAATTCTATGTATTTCAAGTAAGGGTTTATTTTGATTAACAAGTGTTGACCTCAAAAATTGCACCTATGAGTTGTCAACAGATCCCAGGGCCTCTCACGTCCGGTTCAGCCTTTGTTCCTGCACACTAGGACAAACCGTCAGTTGCACGTGGCCTTCTCCAAAGATGGGGGGGAGCCGGCCGCGCGCACTCCGACGATCAAGTCAGTTGGAGTGGAAATATATGAGTGTGGGAAGGCTAAAACGTGAGCCTCCAAGAAGTATAAGGGGGTCGGCCTTGGGGAGAACAGTAAAATATAGAGAGAATTGCTAAATAGTATTGAGAAGTCAATTTAGCATTACCTTCAAATGCCACAATGTGTGAGCTTATATAGTAAGATAGGGTGAGTAAGGACCGTTAGATGAGTGGACACGTGGCCTTATCTCAACGGCTGAACTTCTTGTCATAGACTTCAGTGCATTTAATGCTCTGTGACATCCTATGTTTGAACTCTGACACGCGGGATAGGTGCAGCCGTAATTGCAGCGTGTTGTCACATCATCCACTTGTTAGAAGATCTTTTCCACCAGATCTTCTATAGGAGGGCCATACTGCGTACTGTTCACGTGACATGAGTTCGGTACCGCACAAGAGTTCGGTCACAAGGGGTTCATCAATGGAGGTTCGTCCTCACCAGTTCGACATGGAGGGTTCGGATGGGCGGCAGACTGTGGATTCGGCCACGTGGTGTGTGTGTGGGCCCATTTGGGATTGCCCGTAACAACTAGTCCCCGAAGTCCATGTATGATTATTTATATAGTGCGTGGACTTGAAGTAAAGAAAGAAAAGAAAGGTGGCCGTAACAACTAGTCCCCGAAGTCCATGTATGATTATTTATATAGTGCGTGGACTTGAAGGCCTGACCGTGATGTCAATAGAAGAGGTGTCTGTTGTAGAAGAGGCGGAGCCATGAAGGCGAGCCTGTTGTTGACGAGGCGAAGCCATGAAGGCGAGCCTGTTGAAGAAGAGGCGAAGCCATGAAGGCGAGCCTGTTGTTGACGAGGCGTAGCCATGAAGGCGAGCCTGTTGTTGACGAGCGAAGCCATGAAGGCGAGCCTGTTGTAGAAGAGGCGAAGCCATGAAGGCGAGCCTGTTGTTGACGAGGCGTAGCCATGAAGGCGAGCCTGTTGTAGAAGAGGCGAAGCCATGAAGGCGAGCCTGTTGTTGACGAGGCGTAGCCATGAAGGCGAGCCTGTTGTAGAAGAGGCGAAGCCATGAAGGCGAGCCTGTTGTTGACGAGGCGAAGCCATGAAGGCGAGCCTGTTGTTGACGAGGCGTAGCCATGAAGGCGAGCCTGTTGTTGACGAGGCGTAGCCATGAAGGCGAGCCTGTTGTAGAAGAGGCGAAGCCATGAAGGCGAGCCTATATGATTTTGACGTTGACGCTGGTTTCCAAGGTGGAAAGATAATTACGGCGAGGGCAGTTACTTTTTTCGTATTACGCAAATATTTAATGCGTGATAATGATTACTGGGGACAGCTGGCGTATTGACTCGAGTCCTTTGTGCGTGCGATGCACGCGCTGATCGTGGCCTTTGATTCAAAAATAGTGATAGCGCCTTTTCATTTAAACGTCCCTGATGCAGTGACAGGTGTAGGGCTTGGATGAAAGGCCAGGGCTGATCCAATGGCTGGGACGAGACTCCATCTAGTATAAAAAGGGCTTTGTTCTTCATTTTCACGCTTTTCGCTTCGCGAGAGAAAAATTTTCTAAGTATTCCAGGTTCTTCCTTTCTGTCTTCGCGATACTCCGTCCAGTTGTTGCTCTTCTTTGCAAGCACCGGCTCCTCTCCTAGCTTTTCCAATCGTAAGTGTTAGGTGTAGTTCACTGCTTAGATTTCTTCTTTCTTTCAATCACAGAGACAACAATGGCATCGTCTTCAGGGAATATGGGTGTTGGGGGTTCTTTGGGAGATGAGGAGACTGCCACTTTATATGCAGAGGTTGGTATGTCCCCACCCATTCCCACTTCCAGAATAATGGATGCGATGGGGGGACCCCACAGTGTTGCGATGATGCCGGAGGGGCCTATAAATTATAGGATGAGGTGGGGGGCATCCGAATGGGTTTCAAATGTAGAGGCGAGTGAGCTGGAAACATATAGGGAGAAGTATAGGATCCCTGAAACCATAGAGATGTTTGTACCGACCCCTGATGAGCGGGCCTGTTACCCTAGGGAGGGGTGTGTGGCGGTTAGCGAAGCCATCTTGGCAGGGGGGTTGAGGTTGCCCCTGCACCCCTTTTTTCGATATATTCTTAGGCAGTACAACCTGGCTCCGACCCAACTTGTACCGAATGCATGGAGCCAACTGGCAGGGGCTTTCCTTTTGTGGAAGGAGGTCACTCTTGGTGAGGATATGCCCCCCCACGTTTTTCAAACACTTTTTCAGCCCCGAGCCTCGAGTGGGGGCGATTCGTGCAGGGGGTGGTATTGTATTAACCCCTGGGGTTCGCACTCCCCCTTCATCTGGGGCACTCCTTCTTCAATTAAGAACTGGAAGTCCTCTTGGTTCTGGATAAGGGGTCGCTGGCAGACAGTGGAGGGGGATGCAGTCCCAGAGATAACCGTGCCGACCCATTACCACGAGTATAGTGAGTGTAGTCCGTGGTTATTTATTTGTTTTGTTACCTTGCATTTTTTGGTGTTTCTGATTCCAGAATTTTTTAGTTCCTGCAGATCGGTTCGAACTTGAACCTTGCGAGTGGGCCGTTGTGAGGGCCATATACGAACTGCCGTCGGAGAAGAGGGATTTCAAGAACGTTATAGCCAAACGAGCCCCATTCGTGACACACTTGCTGATGTCGACCCGCGGTAAGATCCGACCCCATTCTACATTCCGAGGCTGATTTTGTGCTGTTTTTGCTGACCTGCTTTGGTTCGGTTGCAGAGCAACATTTGAACAAGGAGTATGTGAAGCCAGACATGTTTCACATGCGTCGCCTTGCCGAGGCGAAGAATAAGAAACCTCTGAGCACGGGTTCGGCAACATACAAGAATCAGAGGGAAGAACTGAGCCGTTTATCGAAGGCTCATCCGCCTCCCCCTCCAGAAAAGAAAGTGGAGGCTAAAGGGAAAGAAAAAGCCGAACCTTCTGCTGGGGGGGGTGCCAAAGAAAAGGCGGCTGGTTTTGACTAAGAATAAGGGTCCTCCTCCTCCATCACGTCAAACTTCAATAGAGGAGTCCTTGAGGGAGCCCATTAATGTGAAGCCGTTGAACTCTTTGCCTGTGATTGACATTGATGAAGGCAATGAGGAGGAGGCTGGTTTGGTTAGGAAGAAGCGGGGGCGTCAGAATAGGATGGAGGGCCCTACAGAGTTTAAGGCTCCAGACTTTCTCGATGGCCGAACTGATGAGATTGCCCCCGAGGCGTTGGAGATGCTGCCAGCCGAAGCCCAAGCAGCAGCTAGGACCAATTACAAGTATTGGACTGACAAGTATGCATCCTATGCTGAGACTTGCGAATTCACTGACATGTTGGAGGCTGGACTGGCAATGCAGGCTCGGTCCCAAGGCTTCATTTTTAACGCCCAAATGGATATGAAGAGGCTGCAGGACCGGAACCGTCAGCTGGAGGAGAGGACTGCCAATGCTGAGTTGGAAGCTGCAAAATTGAAGGCAGAGGCCTCGACGGCAGATGAGGTCATTGAAGCCTTGAGGGCCAAGCAGGAGGAGTTGGAGGCCAAAGTTGGGAAAGTCTCCTCAGAAAATGCTGAACTTAAAGAGGAGGTTCACCTGTGCAAGTCTGAAGTTAATGCACTTACGAAGCGAGTGGAGAACTCGGATAACTTACAGAAGATTGCTTCGACAGCACTGGAGGTGGCCAACGAAGATAGGGCGGCTCTGAGGGCCCAAGTGACCGACCTGACTGCTGAGGTTGCAAGTTTGAAACAGCAGTTGGTTGAGGCGGGGGATGCTGCAGTGGAGAATTATGTTGCCCATTTTCATGAAACTGCAGAGTATGACGGCCTTGGTTTATACTGGAGGAATGTTGCCTATGGTGAAGTTCTTGCAAGGGTTGCAGAACTTCACCCAGAGGTGGACCTTACTGCCGTGAGGGAGGAGTTCATTCCTGCCGAACCCTCCACTCCTGCTGATGAAGTGGTTGAAGAGGTTGCTGAAGAGGTGGTGGAGGTTGTGGATGGAGGAAAGTAGTTTTGGTGGTTGTTTTTGTTGTTTTTTTTTTTTTTTTTTTTTTGAAGTGAAATAGTTGTACTTAACCGGATTCGACATTTTCTAATGGAGCCATTCTTTGTATTTTTTCTCCTCTTTGTCGCACTGATTCGACTTTCGCCATGTATGACCTCGTTGAGTAGCTTTCGAACTGATGATAGGTAACAACTTAGATAAGTTATTAAACAAGTCGCATGGGTTCGCCATGGTAATAACTCAGATGACACTTGTAATATTAACTATCATGCCGAACCGTTAAATTGTATATTAACCAATTTAAATAAGGCTTGTTGAATACCGTGGGTTATTAGCCACACTCAAGCCGTGCCGAACCGTTTTAACTTGGGATTTGTAGGGTGCCAGACTTCTTAAAACAGAAGGTGCTACAAAGTGAAACGGTTCGTCTAATAGCTCATCCAGTAAATTGTATATTAATCAATTTAAGTAAGGCTTGATGAATACCGTGGGTTATTAGCCACACTCAAACCGTGCCGAACCGTTTTAACTTGGGATTTGTAGGATGCCAGACTTCTTAAAACAGAAGGTGCTACAAAGTGAAACGGTTCGTCGAATAGCTCATCCAGTAAATTGTATATTAATCAATTTAAATAAGGCTTGTTGAATACCGTGGGTTGTTAGCCACACACAAGCCGTGCCGAACCGTTTTAACTTGGGATTTGTAGGATGCCAGACTTCTTAAAACAGAAGGTGCTACAAAGTGAAACGGTTCGTCGAATAGCTCATCCAGTAAATTGTATATTAATCAATTTAAATAAGGCTTGATGAATACCGTGGGTTATTAGCCACACTCAAACCGTGCCGAACCGTTTTAACTTGGGATTTGTAGGATGCCAGACTTCTTAAAACAGAAGGTGCTACAAAGTGAAACGGTTCGTCGAATAGCTCATCCAGTAAATTGTATATTAATCAATTTAAATAAGGCTTGTTGAATACCGTGGGTTGTTAGCCACACACAAGCCGTGCCGAACCGTTTTAACTTGGGATTTGTAGGATGCCAGACTTCTTAAAACAGAAGGTGCTACAAAGTGAAACGGTTCGTCGAATAGCTCATCCAGTAAATTGTATATTAATCAATTTAAATAAGGCTTGTTGAATACCGTGGGTTGTTAGCCACACACAAGCCGTGCCGAACCGTTTTAACTTGGGATTTGTAGGATGCCAGACTTCTTAAAACAGAAGGTGCTACAAAGTGAAACGGTTCGTCGAATAGCTCATCCAGTAAATTGTATATTAATCAATTTAAATAAGGCTTGTTGAATACCGTGGGTTGTTAGCCACACACAAGCCGTGCCGAACCGTTTTAACTTGGGATTTGTAGGATGCCAGACTTCTTAAAACAGAAGGTGCTACAAAGTGAAACGGCTCGTCGAATAGCTCATCCAGTAAATTGTATATTAATCAATTTAAAATAAGGCTTGTTGAATACCGTGGGTTGTTAGCCACACACAAGCCGTGCCGAACCGTTTTAACTTGGGATTTGTAGGATGCCAGACTTCTTAAAACAGAAGGTGCTACAAAGTGAAACGGTTCGTCGAATAGCTCATCCAGTAAATTGTATATTAATCAATTTAAATAAGGCTTGTTGAATACCGTGGGTTGTTAGCCACACACAAGCCGTGCCGAACCGTTTTAACTTGGGATTTGTAGGATGCCAGACTTCTTAAAACAGAAGGTGCTACAAAGTGAAACGGTTCGTCGAATAGCTCATCCAGTAAATTGTATATTAATCAATTTAAATAAGGCTTGTTGAATACCGTGGGTTGTTAGCCACACACAAGCCGTGCCGAACCGTTTTAAACTTGGGATTTGTAGGATGCCAGACTTCTTAAAACAGAAGGTGCTACAAAGTGAAACGGCTCGTCGAATAGCTCATCCAGTAAATTGTATATTAATCAATTTAAATAAGGCTTGTTGAATACCGTAGGTTGTTAGCCACACACAAGCCGTGCCGAACCGTTTTAACTTGGGATTTGTAGGATGCCAGACTTCTTAAAACAGAAGGTGCTACAAAGTGAAACGGTTCGTCGAATAGCTCATCCAGTAAATTGTATATTAATCAATTTAAATAAGGCTTGTTGAATACCGTGGGTTGTTAGCCACACACAAGCCGTGCTGAACCGTTTTAACTTGGGATTTGTAGGATGCCAGACTTCTTAAAACAGAAGGTGCTACAAAGTGAAACGGTTCGTCGAATAGCTCATCCAGTAAATTGTATATTAATCAATTTAAATAAGGCTTGTTGAATACCGTGGGTTGTTAGCCACACACAAGCCGTGCCGAACCGTTTTAACTTGGGATTTGTAGGATGCCAGACTTCTTAAAACAGAAGGTGCTACAAAGTGAAACGGTTCGTCGAATAGGGTTCACAACAGTTGAAACAATGAAAAGCGGCAAAGCTCCATTCCATAAGTGAGAAAGTAAACACAAAATAGAGGAGGCTATGAACATATGCCTCGATAACTGGACAGTGAAGAAAAGAAGATTACTGATAGTAGACCCTTAGGTGCTCAACATTCCAGGGGTGGGGCTGCAACTTCCCATCAAGAGTTTCGATCCTGAAAGTACCTGCCCTGATCTCTTCGGTTATGCGGTAGGGGCCTTCCCAATTTGGGCCAAGGGTTCCGACGCCGGGTTCCTTAGAATTTAGGAAAACTCTTCTCAGCACGAGGTCGCCCCTTCTGAAAGATCTCTTTTTCACTTTCTTGTTATAATACTTCGTCATCTTCCTTTGATAAGTGGCGAGCCTAACCTGTGAGGCGTCCCTTCTTTCACGCCTATTCCTAGGCTGGCGAACCTCCTGGGGCTCCTGTTGCTCCTGTCGCCTCACATTGGGAGGGGGTCGCTGGGGCCTATTCCTAGGCCCTGATGTGCCAATTCTGTCAAACACACTAGTAGACCTCCTTGGCTCCGGGTCTCGTGCGTATTCAGGAGGGAAGTTTCCCCCCCCTTGAAGGGGGTCCCCGCCGAGGTGGGTGTGGATGTGAGCTGAAGATGTATCCATGCCTACCTCCCTTTCCAGGGGGCTCGGTTCCCTTGCATGTTGTGCGAAAATTTCGGGTTCGTCATCCTGTTGATAGGCCTCATGATGGGGGGGTTGGTATCCAACCTGCCCATGCATTTGTAGAAGCAGCTGCTGCATGGCAGCGTTTTGTTCTGTTAAGTTCCTCATGTTTGCTGCCATTTCTCCTACCTCCCTAACTAGGCGTGCTGTTGTACCGCCCCGTCTGTGAAGGTGATGGGGTCTCCGCATGTTGACGTTTGTTCGGAGAACCTCTTCTTCAGAGGCCTCCTGTTGACGGCTTCTGTCACGGGAGTCCCCCCGTTGGTGGCTTTGGCTATGAGAACCGTAGTTACTGGAACTCATTGCTACAGCAAGTTCCGAACTTGCGGTTAAAATCAGTGGGAGGGGCTTTTCCTTCGTTTCTTTTTCCAGAAACCTGAACCTTTCTCCAAGGCTAGGCTTTTGCTTCCTTTCGACTGGCTTCCTCCACTAGGATGTTCGTGGTTATAATGTGTGGTTTCCCACAGACGGCGCCAATCTGTTGACCTCAAAAATTGCACCCATGAGTTGTCAACAGATCCCAGGGCCTCTCACGTCCGGTTCAGCCTTTGTTCCTGCACACTAGGACAAACCGTCAGTTGCACGTGGCCTTCTCCAAAGATGGGGGGAGCCGGCCGCGCGCACTCCGACGATCAAGTCAGTTGGAGTGGAAATATATGAGTGTGGGAAGGCTAAAACGTGAGCCTCCAAGAAGTATAAGGGGGTCGGCCTTGGGGAGAACAGTAAAATATAGAGAGAATTGCTAAATAGTATTGAGAAGTCAATTTAGCATTACCTTCAAATGCCACAATGTGTGAGCTTATATAGTAAGATAGGGTGAGTAAGGACCGTTAGATGAGTGGACACGTGGCCTTATCTCAACGGCTGAACTTCTTGTCATAGACTTCAGTGCATTTAATGCTCTGTGACATCCTATGTTTGAACTCTGACACGCGGGATAGGTGCAGCCGTAATTGCAGCGTGTTGTCACATCATCCACTTGTTAGAAGATCTTTTCCACCAGATCTTCTATAGGAGGGCCATACTGCGTACTGTTCACGTGACATGAGTTCGGTACCGCACAAGAGTTCGGTCACAAGGGGTTCATCAATGGAGGTTCGTCCTCACCAGTTCGACATGGAGGGTTCGGATGGGCGGCAGACTGTGGATTCGGCCACGTGGTGTGTGTGTGGGCCCATTTGGGATTGCCCGTAACAACAAGTTTGATCAACAAAAACATGTTATGATATGTTTAGCCTTCAAATCGAAAATGTTTCACATAGAGAGGATATCTAACATGACATACCACAAAAATACAAGTTTTCTAACATATTATATAAATATTTATATTGTCATGCTCAATTGGTGTTGACGATACCAGATCTCAAGATATTATTTTAGTACAATTTTTATGTGATTAATTTTTCAATGCACGTGTAGGCCAATGTTGAGGAAAGTGTATCATAGAAAAAGTTCGGACATGTTAAGTGATACGGCCAAATTGAATGGAGAGGAAGTGAAGAACAAGAACATGGTGGCCAGAAATTGTGATGCTACTTGGTGGATTCCAGACGATCGAACTGGAATTTATTACCCTAAAGGGCAAGAGAAGGTGATTGAGGACGTCCCTCAAGATGCCGGTAGGAATTTCGGAGCAATCAATTGGTTTTCTAACCGTGAGGATTGTATTTAGTTGGTCGTCAAATGATATTTTTTTTCACTAATGTGTATCAATCTATATGTTTTATGCATGTAAGTTAATTATTGGTTTTGATAAAATAAATTTTATTTTCAATTATACAATGATTGAATGGTTGTCAATAATGTATCCATCAATCAACATTTCATATTTGTCCTATCAATCATGCTACCTTACCACTTTGCTTGACCACTTGGATGACCTCGACCCCACTACTCCTCTCACATGGGGGGCAAAAATATTAAATTAAATGAGGTGAGACCCGACCTCCATGTGAGGGGAGTGATGAGGCCGAGATCATTCAAGTGGTCAAGCAAAGTGGCAAAGTAGATTAATCATTTGCCCTATAATCTCCATTATAAGATAAATCACTTTTCTTATCACTCAATATTTTATTCTCAAGGTAGATTTAAAAGCTCATTGACAATGCGTTGACTTGAGACTTTGAATTAAAAAGACCTATTTGCTCAATAAGAAAAGATTGAGGACTTTGAGTGCATTTAAAATATTGTGCCAAAAATTCAAAAGTATTAGTTAGAATTATGTTTTGTGTACATTGTTTTCTTAACATAGAGTTTGACACTCCATTGTTTTCAATTGTATTAAAAAATGAAATGGGTGGGAAACTATGTTTTTTTTTTTAAAACTGTCCAATGTTATGTCGCCATATGGCACATTGTAAAACTTCATGTCAAGTTTTATGTACTTGTAGCATGATTGTATTAGTTATCCTCAAACAGAAGCCTGAAAGGCAAAAAGAATTAATTTTGCAATTAGGTCAAAACTCGAAAAGCCGCAGAACTCCAATAGACAAAATCCCTTGAAGATTCAGTCCATTCACTTGTTTGATCATCATCAACAATGGCACGAGAGCCAAATGATCTTTCCTGGCATGATCTTTTCCTACACTCAGCATCATCCGATTCCGAATACGAACCTGAATCAGAACCCGTATCGGAATCCAAATCTGTCACCGGTTCAGAATCCGAATCCGAAGAAGGGGAATACTCGCAGATCTGCGGGATATGCTTGGAACCGAAAGAAGTTGATCAGATGTTTACAATTGAGAGCTGCAATCACATTTTTTGTACTGACTGTATCATCAAACACATTGAGACGAAAATCCAGAAAAAATCATCTACAGTATCATGCCCTGGTTTGGATTGTAAAGGAATTCTCGAACCTGATGCTTGTCGATCAGTAATTCCTAAACACGTTCTTACAGCATGGGATGGTCTTATGTGTGAGTCAATGATTATTGATTCACAGAAATTTTACTGTCCGTTCAAGAATTGTTCGGCAATGTTGGTAAAGGATAGTAATGAAGTGATAAGGGAATCGGAGTGTCCAATTTGCCGGAGATTGTTCTGTGCGCAGTGCCGTACGCCATGGCATTCGGGAATTGAATGCGCCGAGTTTCAGAGTCTGAATGAAGATGAAAGAGAGAAGGAAGATTTGATGCTACGGAACCTTGCAAAGGCAAATAATTGGAAGCGGTGTCCCAGATGCAAATTCTACGTGGAAAAAACTGAAGGCTGTTTACATATGACTTGCAGGTCTGTATCATTATTTACTCATATATTTATCTATTAAGATTTAAGATTTCATTTGAAAACTTTAACATTATTAAGAATAATAGCCGAAGTATTTCAGCATTAGTTTATGTGAATTTATCCTTTATCATAGTGACTCGTATGCATGTATCAATCTTAAAATTCGTGTGCTCGTTTTTTAGTCTTGATCGAACCAAATTGTTTGTTTGAACTTAATGAGTTTTGATTCCACAAGACTCAAGTTTCATTTTAAAAGATCAATATTATTAAGAGGGGTCATCCGAACTCTTATATGTTGACCTATATTTCGAAAATTAGTTATCCCTCAACATCAAACCTCGATTAGAAATATATAAAAAAAAAAAAATTATTTAAAATGTAGATTACTTGCTGGGGGTAACTGAACTTGGAAAGAGTCGAAAGAAGACAAAGCATTGTTCAACCACATTATAAGTGCAAACAACGTAAAAAAAAAAGGATGAACTCAGAGAGCATTTTTGGTAGCATCTTAAGTGCTTATAAGGTATAAGTTGTGCGTTCTATGGAATTAGTGAATGATAAGTGAGTAGTAAGTTGTGATTCCTACAGAATGTGTGAATAAAAAAATATGGTTGACAAACATGCACTCGTATGATCAACAACAAGAGACTAGAGTATCACGTGGCTAGGCTCCATTTGATTATAGGAATTCATTTAAAGCAAGGCATGGAAGTTTATGGTGCAAGACTGCAAGGCCAAGATAAAACATTGAGACTGTACTTGAACATACCCTAATGGAGAATGCTTTTTGTACAAAGATGGGTTACAAAAGTAGAATGACAAAGTGTGTTGGCAAAATCCAGGCTCTTAATTTCAAATGATTTAAAAATATTTAAAAATTTATTTTTGAAATGATTGGTGCAGATTTGATTTTGTAACCCAACTTTGTACACTTCCTTTGTAAGTGTAACATAACTCTACCCTAATACTTCGGCCAGAACCCCTCAGGATTACAGTGCACGTGGATTTAGAATTGAAAAAAAGGACAAGTATGGACAATAGAATTTCTTTCTTTTTGCAAAAACCAGAAAAATTAGAGAAAATCTTTAAATACCTTATTTAACAATGACTTAGACATTAGAGTGTGATTGTGCGTCCAGCCAGGTGGACTTTCATGAAAATGGTCCAAAACTAATACTTGTTAAGTTATTAAGCATTTGAAGTTAGTGTTCCTACCCTGGAAAGAATGTGATCCATTTAGTACTGTGCAGCTCTAAATATTCTTACTAGGGTTAGTCTACACGTACATAATCCCTTACATAATCTCTTACATCCCTCCCACATGGAGAGGGGCCCACGAATATTAAAATATTCATTGACCCCTCTCCATATAAGAAAGGTGTAAGCTATTTAGTACACCATAAGGTGTACAAATAACTTTATCCTTCATACTAACGGTTCAAATGAATTTATGCTTTATTTTTCTGGAATGTGAAAACAGGTGTACATTTCAATTTTGCTATGCATGTGGGGGCAACATGGAGTTCTAATCATGGTGGTTGCCAGTGACATTGAGCAGTCTGACTACTCGGCTGTTGGAACATTTGCTTTATTAGCCCTAAAATAGTCGTAAAAGTTCCTCAGGTTTTTGGATAATTTACATTTAGAATTATTTCTTTTGGTAGGAATTAAAATTAAATTTTAATAAATTTTGATAAAAATTGATGAGATGTGTGATTAAAAAGTTGTGGATCTCATAAATTATTTTATTAAAATATATTATTGACTTTGATTTAGATTAAAATTTTAATTTTAATTCCTGCCAAATATGGACTTATACTATATATCAATGTTCTAAAAAGCGTAAAGCATTGCTAAGCGTTGAGATCAAGTTTCAAGCATTACAAGCCTAGGCGAAATTTAAACGTAAAAAAGCGTTTTTTGATTTTAAAATTTTAATCATTGTAAAAAACATTCAATAATTCATATAATATATACCAAATATCTAAAATTATAAAATATTGTAAATACTTAATAATTCCTACAAAAAATATAAGTTTCAAAATCATAATTACATAACATAGATAACTTGTAACTTAAATCTTATTTAACTCTTTATCGAATTCTAATTCAATATCTTCTTCTTCATTTACAAAAAAAAAAAAAAAAAAATGTACATTTAATGAATATGAAAAGTATAAAAAATTAAAAAAAAAATTAAAATTAAGCGGTCAACATTCTTGTTAACCGCTTAATTTCAGCTTAGACTCAAAGTGAAGCATCTTGATCACGTCTCGCGCTTATACGATGTCTAGACGGACTTTTTAAAATACTGCTATATATAAAGGAATTACTTCCTTGTAGTCACAAATTTTTTTGTCCTAACTTGGGCCAATTAAAAATAAATATAAACTACATATTAGAACAATCAGATGGTAATAATTATTGGAATATTACAAAAAATATGTGTACGTAACATTAAAATGTTAAGATGAAATAAAATATTAATCTAAAATTGTTTGTGAAAATATATAAGACTTTGCATATTTTCAACACTATATATAGAGAGTCTTGTTATACGAACATCACAGTTGACTGTATAGGTGATCGCATTTGAATGTGTGGAAAAATATTATTTTATTTACATGAGACTCGCACATTCACATGCGATCACCCATGATGGTTGAGTAACATTTTTCATATATAGATCATATATTAATTTTTTGACATTGTCTGTCTCTTTTATTCTTGTCTATACTATACTTGGATTTGACATGCTCTTAATTAATTATTAGGGTCCGTTTGATAAAAAAACATGGAATTTGGTTGGAAAGAAAATGAATTGCATGGAATTGAATTGTCTAGAATTTGTTTTAGAAGGAATTGTAATTAATGGTGTTTGATTGGTATAATTTTTCACCTGGCAAATTTTTACGTTTGGCTTTATTTTTTTACGCAAATTGTCAATTAAATGGATAAATTTTTTTACCATTGACTTTGAAATGTGTTCCAATTGGTAATAAAAAAAAAATTGATCAAAAAGCTGGAAAATATTTTCCCACCAGTGGGAAAATATTTTTCAACTTTTGTGCATCAACAACTTGTATCTTGAAAAATGGTGGAAAACATTTTTCCCTAAAAAACAAGCTCAATCAAATACGCGAATTTTAAAAAGTAAGAATTTTTTTTTTTTCATTTCTCCTAAAAAACAGGCTCAATCAAACGGACCCTTAATGTAATTTATATTTTACTTTTCTTTACCTTTATACTACTTACAATAAAGGATAAATGAGTCAAAACAATAAGGGTCCGTTTGATTGCAAGGGATAAAAAATGGGTGGAAAGAAAATGAATGACAGATAATTGAATTGAATAGAATTTGGTTTTTAGGGGGAATTGTAATTAATGGTGTTTGATTGGTATAATTTTTCACATAATCCATTTGACTTTATTTTTCATGCAAATTGTTATCTTTTGGGATAAATTTTTTTACAATCTGCACTAAAATTTGTTTGGATTACAAAAAAGTTAAAAAAAATTAAAAAAATAAATTTTGAAATTTTTTTTGTATTCGTTTGGCTTTATTTTTCATGTAAATTATCAATTAAATAGATAAATTTTTTTACCATTGGATTTAGAATATATTTTCATTGCCAAAAAGTTTTTTAAAAAAAAGAATGAAAAATATTTTTCCACTATACCCATAAGAAAATAAAAGATGGAAAATGTGATTTAAATAATTGTACCTAGAAAAGGGTGAAAATAAATTTCATGAAAAAGTTATACAATTAAACATAAAATTTAAGAATGAAAAATGAAAATATTTAAGAAAATATTTTTCTTTTTCACTCAAATTCTTTGCAGCCTAATATTTATAACTACGCCTTTATTAATTTTTAACATTCTCACAGTAATAAAATTAGTAGAGCCATGTTCTCTTGCTCATGGTGAGTAAAAGTTAATCTATCGGGTACTCTGAAGTGGCATCGTCATGTTAGCGATGATTTTATTATTATTATTATTTTTCTCTTTAGGTTTTTGAAAACCCACTTACCCCTTATACCCTTATCTACCCCCAAACCTAAAAAAAGAGAAATTCATTTTCTCCTTACTCGTACCCAGCCCACCTCAATAACTTTTCACTTGTTATAAAAGGAAAATTTATTAGGATATAATTATATTCCTGTAATCCTAGAAATTATTATCATTGTATTTCTGATTCTTACCTATAAATATAGGGTTTTGGTCATTAATAAAATATACACAAGGTATTGACTCTAATTCTCTTTTTTTCTTCTTTTCTATTTTATAACACGTTATTAGCACGATAACTTAATTTTTTAAAGTTTAGAGAATGTAGTAATTTTTTTGGCATAATCATCGATCATGTGTATCAAAATTAATTTGATAACACGTGATTTTACACATTCATACGTCGAAATCATAAAATTTATGTTGGAATATGTGACTTCATTCATTGTCTCTTGATTATGCCGTCATCAATTACGTGAATTTATATATATATATATATATATATATATATATATACATCAATTCGAGTCAATCTTCTTCTATCCATCCCACTTGTATTAAACATCAAATATAATATATTGTTGGCCTATTTCCCAAGTTTCAAATTGTTTTAGTCAACAGTGTAATAATGACAATGGTACAAAACCCATATGCGTGTATATTTGCTTTTGTATGTATTAGTTTGTTTGTATAATCATTGTCTTCCATAAACAATTCATGTACATGAATTCATGTCTGCCACCATAAATTTTAGTACAATTACGCAATCAATTTTTCTACAATTAATTTAACATATATGTACAAATGTTCTGCGATTAAGTGTGCCCTAATTTTTTTTATTTTTTGTTAATTAATCATGCTTTTAAATCCTATTCAAATCTTCTGTTGTAGTGGTGATAATGATTCTTTTATATATACTTTAATGTATACTTTTTTTATCATTAACCTCATTAATAATTTTATTTTTTTTTGGTATAAACTATAATTCGTGTATATTTTTTTAATATTTCAGAAGAATATTAATTGTAGATTTATTGATTACAAATAATTTATTATTGCTCTTGAAAAATATTATTTACTCCTGAAGAGTATAAATTATAATTATAATTTTCAATATTCTATAAGAATATTGATATATTGCTCTTGAAGAAATAATAGTAAATTACAACGTGCTTCAGAAGTAACACATATTTCGAAGAATATATTATTTTAAATTAGTGTTTATCTCTGAAGGAAAATACATAACTTATGTCATGTTAATATTGACTACTTATCAATTATTCCGTATTCTTCGAAACTAATTGTATTTTTTATTGTGTAGTTAATCAAATGACAAATATCACAAAACTTGAGTTTGCTGCACTTGACATAATCTGGCAAAAACTATCTATCATGGGTACTTGATGCTGATATCCATCTTATCTCAAAAGGTCTGTGAGACACAATAAAAGAAGGAAACAAAGAATCCCTGCAGGATTGTGCAAAAGCACTCATCTTTCTTCGTCACCATCTTCACGATGGATTGAAAATTGAATATCTCACCGAGAAAGATCCACATGCTCTTTGAAAAAAAATTGACTGAAAGATTTTATCATCAGAGGACTATAGTCCTCCCTAAAGCCCGCTATGAGTGGATGCACCTTCGTTTGCAAGATTTCAAAACTGTAAGTGAGTACAATTCTGAACTCTTTAGAATATCATCAAAATTGATCTTGTGTGGAGAAAAAATCACTGATGAAGATATGTTGGAGAAAACTTTCTCTATCTTTCAAGCCTCAAATGTGCTCCTGCAGCAACAATATCATGAGCGTGATTTCAAAAAGTACTGATAACTTATATCTTGTTTGCTTATTGCTGAACAAAATAATGAACTTCTAATGAAAAATCACGAGTTACATCCAACTGGTTCTGTACCATTTTCTGAAACAAATGGTACTGTATTTCCTGAAGCAAATGCAATATCAAGACAAGAACGTGAACGTAGACGTGGACACGGATTTGGACGTGGACGCGGACGTGCACGTGGAATAAATCATGGACAAAATAATCAACAAAATTATCATCAGCAAGACAACAATTTCAAAAGGCACAAAGCAAACGAAAGTAGCACATCCAAAAAGGTGTATGAAGAAAATTGTTTTAGATGTGGAATGAAAGGGCATTGGACACGTACCTGTCGTACAGCAAAATACCTTGTGGATCTTTATAAAAAATTAATCAAGGAAAAAGTAAAAGTTGAGACAAATTTTGCTAATTATGATGGTACGATTGATGTGACTCATTTGGATGTCTCTGATTTCTTTGCCGATCCAAATGGAAATATTGACCACTTGATTGGAGGTGGTGTGATGGAAGATATAGATTAATTTGTTTTCTATGCTTCTAGTATTTCACTTTATTTTACAAATTTAGTTACAAACATGTTTCTTTTACTTTTCACAAAAAAAAAAAAAAAAAACTTTGTTATGTATCATCAATTTCATATTATTGATTCATATTTACTTCTTTAAATTTCAGTTCAAATTTTTATTAAAACATATGTATTTTGTTGTATTTATAGATTGATGATGGATTGTCAAGATACTTGTTTGATTGATAGTGCAACTACACATACAATTCTTCAAAATAAAAAATATTTTTTGGACTTAAAATTAGCATAAAATAATGTTAATACGATATCTGGTGCATCGAATATCGTTGAAGGCTCTGGAAGAGCTTGTATTATTTTACTAAATAATACAAAATTATATATTAACGATGCACTTTACTCTAGCAAATTTAGAAGAAATTTGCTTATTTTTAAAGATATCCGCTGCAATGGATATCACATTGAGACGATGCAAGAAAATAGTGTTGAATATCTTTGCATAATTTCCTTTGTATCTGGCAAGAAGCAGATAAAAGAAAAATTTCATGCACTCCCATCTGGCATGTACTATACATTTATAAAAATAGTTGAATCAAATAATGTCACGAACCAGAAGTTCGTTGACCCAAAAAATTTTATACTTTGACATGATAGACTTGGACATCCAGGAGCTATAATGATGCGTCGAATAATAAACAACTCGCATGGACATCCTTTAAAGAACCAAAAGATTCGTTTACCTAATGATTATCCATGTGTAGTTTGTTCGCAAGACAAGTTAGTCATTAGACCTTCGACTACAAAGGTCAATGTTGAATCTGCAACTTTTTTGGAAAGAATTCATGGAGATATATATGGGCCAATACACCCACCATGTGGACCATTTTGTTATTTTATGGTATTAATTGATTCTTTTACTAGATAGTCACACGTTTGCCTACTTTCTACTATGAATGTAGCATTTGCTAGACTACTTGCTTCATAAAATTACGAGCACAATTCTCCGATTACTCAATCAAGACTATTCGTCTTGACAACGCTGGTGAATTCAGATCACAAGCATTCAATGATTATTGTATGTCAATTGAAAATTACTATCGAACATTCGGTTGCGCATATTCATACACAAAATAGTTTAGCAGAGTCATTTATTAAACGCTTACAATTTATTGCTAGACCATTACTTATGAAAACAAAGTTACTAGCTTCTGTTTGGGGACATGCTATATTACATGCTGCATCATTGGTTAATATTAAACCAACTGTCTATTATCAATATTCACCTCTGCAACTTGCATTTAGTCATGAACCTAATATTTCTCACCTACGATTTTTTGGTTGTGCTATCCAAGTCTCTATTTCACCCCCACAACGTACTAAAATGGGTCCCCAACGAAAACTTGGGATTTATGTGGGTTTTGATTCACCATCCATTATTAAGTATCTGGAACCTTTAACGGGTGATCTATTTACTACACGTTTTGCAGACTGTCATTTTGATGAAATGACTTTCCCAACTTTGTGAAGGGAAAAACTATATTCTGAAAAATAAGATAAAATTTCTTGGAATGAAATAACTCAATCTCACTTTGATCCCGCAGTAATCAATGTGAGCAAGAGATTAAAAAAATCATTCATTTGCAAATAGTTGCAAATCAATTACCTGATATATTTGTTGACACGAAAAAAGTGACAAAGTCATATATACCAACAGAAAATATTACAGCAAAAATTGACGTCCTTACAGGACAATCTGCTGTGGCAAATGAATCTCACATGCGCCAGAAGCGTGATCGACCAGTTGGTTCAAAAAACTCTGTACCTCGAAAAAGAAAAGTACAAGAGAAAAATCAACCAAAAACTTCAAAAAAAGTAACATTAGAAAAGATTGATCAATCAAATATTGAAAATATGGTTCCTGAAGAACCACAAGTGTCCGAAAATAATGAGATTTCAATAAATTATATGTTATCTCATAAATTATGGGAACGGAATAATGTTGTTATAGACAATATTTTCGCCTTTAATGTGGCTCTTGATATTATGCAAAATGAGGATCCTGAACCACAGTCAGTTAAAGACTGTCAAAATAGAAATGATTGGCCAAAATTAAAAGAAGTCATACAGGCGGAATTGAATTCCTTAGAGAAATGAAAAGTGTTTGGACCTGTAATTCAAACACCTGAAAATGTAATCCTTGTAGGATACAAATGAGTTTTTGCACGAAAGATAAATGAAAGTAATGAAATTACAAGATACAAAACCCGACTAGTAATTCAAGGTTTCTCACAAAGACCAAGTATTGATTATGATGAAACATATTCTCCCGTAATGGACACCATCACTTTTAGATTTTTGATTAGTTTGACTGTGTCACAAAAACTTGATATGCGCCTTATGGATGTAATAAATGCATACTTATATGGTTCACTTGATAGTGACATATATATGAAAGTCTTCGAAGGACTTAAAGTGCAAGGAGCAAACGATACATGCCCGAGAACCATGTTCTCAATTAAATTACAAAGATCATTATATGGATTGAAACAATCCGGACGCATGTGGTATAATCGTCTTAACGAATATTTGTCGAATGAGGGTTATAAAAATGACGATGTCTGCCCATGTGTTTTCATAAAGAAACCAAATATTGGATTTGCAATTGTCGCAGTTTATGTTGATGATTTAAATTTCATTGGAACTCCTGAAGAACTCAACAAAATTGCTAATTATTTGAAAAATGAATTTGAGATGAAGGATTTAGGAAAAACCAAATTTTGTCTCGGGTTGTAAATCGAACACTTCTCAAAAGGATTGTTTGTTCATCAATCTACATATACAAAAAAAGTTTTAAAACGATTTTATATGGATAATGCACATTCATTGGCATAACCTATGATTGTTCGATCACTTGATGTGAAAAATGACCCATTTCGTCCACTTGAAGATGGAGAAAAGGTTCTTGGTCCTGAAATACCATATCTTAGTGCAATTGGAGCATTAACATATCTTGCAAATTGTACTCGACCCGACATAACTTTTTCTGTAAATCTCCTTGCAAGATATAGCTCTACACCAAGTCAAAGACATTGGAATGGTGTTAAACACATTTTTCGTTACCTAAAGGGTACGATTGATTTGTGATTATTTTACTCTCAAAAGTCGGGATCTACTTTAGTGGATATGCAGATGGAGGTTACTTATCTGACCCACATAAAGCTAAATTACAAACATGATGTGTGTTTACACGTAGAGGAACAGCTATATCATGGAGATCTGTGAAGCAATCCTTAACAACAACATCCTCAATTCATTCTGAAATTATTGCAATCCATGAAGTATGGTGAGAATGTGTATGGTTGAGGAACATGACCCATCATATCCAAGCATCATGCGGGTTAACTTCAACAAAAGATAGTCCAACAATTTTGTATGAAGACAATGCAACTTGTATTGCACAACTCAAAGGAGGCTATATCAAAGGCGACAGGACAAAACATATTTTTCCAAAAAATTTTCATACACACGAGTTTCAGAAGAATGGCGACATTGATGTTCAACAAATTCGCTCAAGTGACAATTTGGCCAATTTATTCACAAAAGAAGTTAGTCTATGAGATTGAAATGCGTCGACTCAAAAATTTTAGTGATCAACATCAAGGGGAGTAGCTGTACTCTTTTTCCTTCGCATAAGTTTTATCCCACTGGATTTTCCTAGCAAAATTTTAATGAGGCAGCATTTATTTTTAATACTCCAAAATAACTGTACTCTTTTTCCTTCGTTTGATTTTTTTGTCGTATTAGATTTTTATCAAACAAGGTTTTAACGAGACAGATATTTTGTAATGTGTCATTCAAGGGGGAGTGTTGTAAAAGGAAAGTTTATTAGGGTTTGTAGTGAATCACAATTATACCCTTGTAGCCCTAGAAATTATTATCATTGTATCCCTGATTCTTACCTATAAATATTGGATTTTGATCATTAATAAAATACACACAAAATATTGACTCTAATTCTCTTTTCTTCTTCTTCTCTATTTTATAACATTACTCACCCATACCATGGCAATAATTCATGCAATTTTAATTAGAAAAGTCAATGATTTTCCATCTTTTATCTCAATTTTCAGAATCATTACAAGATGTCAAACTAAGTTGAAATTGAAATTTTGCATTCTTAATATCATTTCGAAATGCTCGTGGCCTAATCTTTCGTGTCTTTAACAATGCGTGAAATGGTCAATTGTAGTAAAAATTACGACGCATCAAAGTAGGTTATTTCAAACTATTATTTTGAAAATTTCAATAATAACTAACTTTAAAAATTCGTCTGTGATTGTCGGCTAGCCAAATCCACAAATTCCTTGAGTCGTCTCGAAGCAAGTTTCAAGAATTACATCATAGGCATATCGAATAATCCAAATGGACATCATTTGAACATCGAAAATAGTTTTTTAAAAAAATTAAAAATTTCTTTAATATTTATTAGTTTTGCTAGGAAAATTTATGAATATAATTTATATCATTCTATTAGGAAATTTTTACGTGGTATTGTGTTAAAAATTATGTGGCATGGTGGTAAAAGAAATGGTAGAGTAGAGCTCTACCATTTCTTTTACTTAACAATTAATTACCTACCACATTTCCCACAATTATATACCTTGTCTCTCAATAATTGTATATAACTGTTTTATTATTTTTTGTTGATGCTTTTTTTTTTTAACGAATATTTACGTGAAATGAAAATAATGGACTGTTGGTTTCAGTAACTCTCGTTTGTTTCCTTGTTCTTCATACTACTTGTTATTCTTGTACTAAATCCCGATTCTCGTGCATACATATTATAGAAACTATACGCCTCTACATGGGACTGAAATTCCTGCCCAACGTTGGATATTTGACTAAGAAAAACTTATGGAATTTTCTGAATCCATCTCTACATGTTTGAAAAAAATGAGATTTGATAGAAAAATTCATGTGGGTAACAAATCAATCTATATAAAAATAAAATAAAAAGATGAACAAAAATCCTTTTAACATAAAAAATTTGCATTTTTCAACAGTTCATTATTTGCATTTCACGTAATTATTCATTAAAAAAAATACTTACCAACAAAATAAATAAACCAAATATATAAAAAACATTATTTTTCGACGATCACTAAAACACAAATCAGATCTGAGAAAAATATTGCTGTAAAATATGAAACGGTTGAGAGGCAAAAACGTTGCTACTGTGGTAAAAATGTGGTAGGTGATAGGGATAGGGTGGCCTGGGTGGGGGAAAACGGAAGGAGGGTAAAAAGAAGGAAGAGTGGGGACGTGGGAAAATAGTCGAGCGGAGTGCGGGGAAAAAAAGTTGAGTGAGAAAAAGATTGGTGGGATGTGAAGGAAAAAGGTGGCGTAAGAGTGGGAGACTGTGTCACTGTGAGGGAAAAAGAAATCAAATAACGTTAGGGTAATATTCTTTGTATATTGACCTCGTCCTATCATCATCTTGGTCTTCGTCTCTGTCTCCTTTATATGTATATATAAACTACAGTATTGCTACTCAAACAGGGCCTGTGATAGGACGCCACGCCCCCCCAACACCCCCCCCCTCCTCCAATAGGTGGGCTCCGCCAGCCCTACCGACATCCCCTCCATTCAATGAACTTAGAAGTTTCTATGCAATATTAAACCGGGACTAGGGTTTCAATTTTTCAAGTACTTCTCAAGGAAATTTCTAGGAAACATAGATTCTTGAAATTATATAACAGGATTAAGATTTCTAAAAATATCCTAATTTTCCGATGGATTTTTCTTCAGGGAATGCCCATTTATCGGATGACTTGTATGCCGAAGAATTACAACTCCAGGAGGCTCTCGAGGCCTCAATCTCATTCAACAATCTTCACATATCTTCATCAAGAAAGGCTGAATCATCCCGAAGTTTCTGTGGTATTTGCACGGAAGAAAAAGAAAATCATGAGATGTTCACATGTTTTCACTCCTTTTGCACTGATTGCACAGGAAAACATGTCAAAACACAGATTGAACTGAATAGTTACTCTGTTGCATGTCCTGGTTTCAAATGCCCAAGCTTTTTGGAACTAGACTCTTGCAGGTATATCGTAATTTTTCTTAGTAGTTTGATTGTGTACATAGTTAGTATATAAACCATTGTCTTCGTAATTCTTAAGATTAATAATAAAACCGATACAAATTGTCAAATTCTATTATTATGCCAAAAAGCAGAATCCCCGGAGAATGAGTGTTTTCTTCTCGGGGCTGAGGAGGCTTTGATCTTGGGAATTTGCAGGTCTATCGTTTCAGCAGATTTGATCGATCGTTGGGAGGCAGGACTGACTGAATCAACAATACCTATTTCTCAAAAATTTTACTGTCCTTGCAAAAACTGCTCAGCCATTTTGCAGAAAGATAACGGTGAAGAAGAAATCATAAGGGAATCGAAATGTCCAGAATGCCAGCGACTCTTTTGTGCACAGTGTAAAGTCCCTTGGCATCCCGGATATGAGTGCACAGAGTTTCAGAAATTCAATGAAAACGAAAGAGATGAAGCAGATCTGGATATGCGCAAACTGGCCAAGAAAGAGAAATGGCCTAACTGTCCCAATTGCAATTACATTGTGGAGAAGACTGAGGGCTGCATACACATGACTTGCAAGTTAGTTTCCTAAACTTTCACAAATAATGACAACGTTGGTCATTCAATTTTGATTTGTTTCAATTGATCATCCACTTACATTTTTTGCTTTAGTTTGACTATTTCGTGTTACACTCGTGGTGGAAGGTTTTATTTGTCCAAGGTTCTGTTTCTCATTGTCCAATGTGAGCAAGAGAACAATTTCGTTTTAGACTAAATGAGCATTTAGTAGACCAAAAAAAGAAGGAAATTTGGATTACGTTCTATTACTGGCGCTTTCACCTACCCTGCCCTGAGCCTTGATGAAATAAGTAAATCGCAGGTTATATCTCCAAGGATATAGGGTGGAAGACTGCTTGTACACTTACACTTACCAAAAAGTCAAATTCATATTTCAGAATTCTAACTCTTGACGCGACAGTTTCAATCAAAACTGATTTTCTCCACCATTTTATCACTTGGAGATGTACAAAAGGCAATTATTTATTATTATTTTTGTGGTCAAGAATGTCTGTTAAGCATTAAACAAGTACTAGGTGATGCATTCCATAAGTCACCTCACTTGATGTTATCACGTTTATGGTCATTCTGAAATAGCAATGTAAGTTGAATGGTCGGACTCAAACAAATTAAATTTGGGAAAAGATAAACGGACAATATTGGTTACAAAGTTTGGTGATCGACGTCACGTGGCGTCCCCTATTAGTGATCGACGTCACGTGATGCCCCTATTAATAGGGGGCGCCATGTAGTGTTGATCACCAAACTCTGTCACCAACCTTATCCATGTAGCAAAACCCATTAAAGTTAGATAATTGGCCGATTAGTTGAGAGTTGCCACTAGTGAAAATTTTCCACATCGGTCATTTTATTTGTTAAGAATATAATTGATTTTTTAATTATTTAATTAGTCCTATTTTAATCATTATCCAAGGGCTATATTAGAAAAATTTAAATAAAATTTATTGTTTCAATTATATTAATTATTTTTTCTTAATCTATGTGAAAATGAAAGCAAATTCATCTTTATGGTCGTAGATATTATTTATTTTTCTGATGTCACATACAGTTGTGGATTTGAGTTCTGCTATACCTGTGGATTAAAGTGGAGTGAGAGTAATCATTGGAGCACTTGCCAGAGAGGATGATATAACAAAGTTTGATCAAGAGAGTGCACTCGTTTTCCAGATCGACCGAGTCATTTGGACGAGTTAATTTTTCTACTATCTTCTTTCCTTCGTGACAGATCAAGTCATGTATCTCCCTACTAATATGTTTTTCCTTTTATTCAAGAAAGAGAATGTATCTTTTGTTTATTGTGTCTCTTGAACTGATTAATTTTTCTTTTTTGCTTTTTTCGTTGACCGGTTAGAGTTAGAAAACGTAAATTAAACAAAATATATATATATATATATATATATATATATATATATATATTTGAACTAAATTTGTTATCTATCAATAAATTGATATGAGATGACATATTGTTTAACCTATAATGAGTAGAATTAAGCTACACAGTTAGGCTAAAAAACATGCCTAAAAACAGGCATTTGAAAATGCTGACATGGCAAACAAAAACCAAATAAAAACAACACAATAAACCTAAACTAAACCAAACACAACCACAAAATAAAGAACCCCGATTTGCTCCCACCATTTTCCCCAACCCCTCCAAACCCTCACCGACCGGAGCTCCGACAATCGAAAGTCCTTTGCACACCGGCTGCTCCAAACAAAACACCTAGACACAAAAATCCCGATTCCACATCCTTTTCTCCAACTAGTCTGAATCGGCTGCTCCATGACTGAGGCTTGATTGTTGTTGGGTATTCCAACCAGCTGCTCCACGAGCTTTTTTCTGCAACCGACTAGACTTGATTGTTGTTGGGTATGTTGTAATGTTGTGTAATTAATTTTAGGAACCAATGAATTGTTGTGGGAAGTTGTTTGAGTTGAACAAGGAAATGAAATGGAGGTTTTATATTGATTAAACTCAGGTGATTGGTTCCTATATTCGTATTTTTATTTTGTGGTTTCATTAATAATATGGAGGTTTTATATTGATGAACGACACTGTATTCACGATAAACGATTGGCAAAGGCTTGCATCAAATGTGTTTCTATATGTTATTCATCTCTTTATAACAAATGTGTTTCTCATTAATTAACATGTTTCTATATGTTATTCACGAATTGATAGAGAAGCCCTAACATAGAAACATTAGTCCATTATTTAGAGCATGTTTGGCTAAGCTTAATAAAAAGTAGAAGTTATTCTTATCTCCGGTTGGCGGAGGCGTCTGCAGCGACGGGTTTGGAGGGGTTAGAGAAAATGGTGGGAGCGAATCAGGGTTCTTTATTTTGTGGTTGTGTTTGGTTTGGTTTAGGTTTATTGTATTGTTTTTAATTGATTTTTGTTTGCCATGTCAGCATTTTCAAATGGCTGTTTTTAAGTCCCTTTTTGGGCTGGCTGTGTAGCTTAATTGTAATGAGTATGGATGCTCAGTAGAATATTTTGTAGTGGAATCATCTTTGAGCAATACAATTTCAGTAAATTAATATTGGTTATGGTGCACATGCACTGCACCAAAACTACCGTGGATTTATTTACAAAATTCAAATCAATTGCTTAAATTGTTAGATCATCTTTAATAAAAGATTAGCCAAATGAGATACAAGTATAAACAATAGACTTAAATTACAAAAAAAAAAAAAGGGTGGGGGTGGGGGTGGGGGTGGGGGGTTATAAATAATTTTAGGAGAAGTTAGACATATCTTCCTCTGGCTTATATATATAACAATTATTCTTTCATATAATAATCATGAAGACACATTGCCACTATAATTACTTTAATTTAGTGCAATCCGCAATCAATCATGCACTAAACTTGTAGAATACAATCAAATATATAATACTATTTGTGCTCAAAAAAGTAAAATACTTATAGAAAAATGTTGAATGTACAATACTGGTACACAACATGGGTGACAACCATCACCCATGTTGTGGGATCCGCAATTATTTTAGGAGTTTTACTACAAATACACTTTTTTTGACATTAAATTTTACACTCTACTCACAATTAAAATAATAGTAGACCTTATACATTGTGAGTACAATGTCAAAAAAAATGTCAAAAAAGAGTGTACTTAAAGAATAATTCTTATTTTAATTGCAAACCTGACCCTTTGAATGTGAGTATGATGTGTACCATGCTGTACCCATATCCTCATCCATACATTATTTAGCATTTCCACGACACACTATTTTTGTTTGTTCAAGTACAAAAACAGTTAACCTTCAAGCAAGAATGCATAATCCCTCTCATCGCGTGCTTCAGAACTATTGATATTTTATTCTGTTCATTTAATTTGAGTACAAGTTATCACTGTGATGTATAGTTATGGAATTTATAAAGCAAGCAATGAACCAACATTATTATCAAAGAATAATTGCAAATGCAATCTTGTACTGAGTTAAGCTCGACGGTGATTAGGGACGCCGCTGCAATGTTCCCTTGTTTTTATATCTTTATTCGCACAAAAGTTCACACGTCAAATCTTTCATGTGAACTGAACAGCATTATGTTACTATCAGTAGCACTTTATGCAGAATTCCCCTTCAAAATCAATATGTAGATGATGAGTACTCAAGTCTTTACAAAAGTTGAGAGCAATAAGAGATTCACAAGTTACATTTACAATCCATCGCTTTCACATGACATCAAAGCCCCATTTTTCTGCTTGGGCATCTTCCATTGAAAATGGCCCTTTCCAAGTCGCTCTATTCCCGAGCGTCCTCCATGATGTAATGTCAGCGTTGTTATCATTGTTACAAACATTTCAACTAGAAATCAACTTCGAAGCCAGCTCACACTGAGGGCACTTAAAAGTGCTTATAAACTACGATCAAACTCAAGTTGGTGAGAGCATTGGATTCTTGTAAGAAGCAACATATTAGATCCTTAAATAGAAAAATAATTTTTGGCTAAAATTTGGGGAAGATTATTTTATCGAAAATTGCAGAGAAACATGAAAATGTTTGGAAAGCCAGATCAAAGATGCAGCGTATCAAGCAGAAGATATGATTGAATACCATAATTCAAGTCAAATTCATTTGGAATCAGAATTTCCTTGAAGCGATTGATTTATGCTGGCAGTCCAAAACCTAATTCGGGCAACCAGGAATCATGTTTTAGGGCGCAAATGTGAAGACTTGGAGAAAGAAATTGACATTCGAAATTGATTGGGTTACAGGACAGGTGTGGGTTGAAGGATCTACTACTAAAGAATTATTTGCTTCTGGTTCATCAAGACTTAAATATAGAGTAAAGGATATCTATGGTGGGATTTGATGATGACTTGATCCAAATCATGGTTGGCTCATTGGCAACAATTGAAACTCCAAATCATCCCAGTTATTGGGATGGGAGGCATTGGTAAGACTACTCTTGCTAGAAATCTTCATAATGATCCTTGTCTAGTTCATCACTGTGATACTAGTTCTTGGATTATATCTTAGGATTATCAAGTGAAAGAAACTCTTCTAGCCCTATAGTTCTTACTGATGAAAAACAGCCAGAGACTATTGAAGATTCATTTGCAGCAGTGATGGACAGTGCAGAAAACAATGGTCTGTCATCAGCCAAGAGAGTACAAGGAGAAAATTTGAGATTGAGTTCGGCCTGCAAAATCTTCCAAATTATCATCCTACAAGAACAATGAAAAACACAAGTGAGGGATTGCTTCAGCATGCAATTCACACAAGGGCATAGATCATAATTAATAACAGACATTTTTTATTAGATCCATATTGTTATAAATATTATTTTAGTTATACTTGTTTTTCAAAGCATCTAAATTTTCTATCGATCCACTGTGGTACAACAATAAAAACAAAACAAATCCACTATACGACGGGATGCAACCAATAGAACATATCATAAACTCAAGCTCGACTTTAGTCACCTTACACATAATACAAAGAAACAAGACCGAAATAAGTCGGTTCAAGTTCAGAAACGATGCCCTTGGGAAGTTTACAACATGATTACGGGTTTTGTCGTGGATGTTTATGTGATTTTTTGCCAGCCACTTTAATTAGGTTGAACACATGTCGGGCTAAGGATGGTTTTTGGTACTAAAACGAGGTTCTCTAATACAAGGTCATAAGCATGGTTAGATTTAATACTTAACCAATCCTCAACCTAAAATGATGATTATTTCATCCGTTAAAAAAAAAGGAAAAATAACTGGTTCTTATGTGCATCCACAGATCCACTAGTATATTATAGGACAAGAAAATATAGAGGAATTATAACAAAAATTGCACCCAAAACTATAAAATATTTGAGTTCAACAGCATTGGGAACTCAAGATTTACCTTGATTCTTTTATCTTAATTTTATTTACCTTGATTCAATCAAGATCACGAAAGTTGTAGTTTTTGGGCAGAAGGAGATTTTACCTTTGAAGGCAAAGTCCAAGTGCAGAAGCCATTCCACAGTTGTACCATTTCAGATTTTTCATCACATCTTCCCAAGAAAGGAGGGCAGCCATATTTGAGAATATCTTTTTGATGAGCACCAACTGGTAGTTCAAGCTAGTACCACAAAAGATCTTTACCACTGTGAAGCAGTAGCCAAGAATCAGGCACTGAAGGCTCAGAAAATGGATATTGTCCGACTCTGGTGCAATAGATCTGCCCATTCAGTATGAAGGAATTCTAGTTAACAGAAATCCCTTTCAATTGAATCCCATTCTGGTCTTCGGAAGGCATTAATTTGCAGTTTCAGCTTTTCATGGTTGTAATTTGAACCGACTTTCAGCAAGAGTAGTCTTACCATGCTTTCCATCCCAAAAACTAGGATAATTTGGAGTTCCGATTGCCGCCAAAAACCCAACCCACTACTTGAATCAACTCATCATCAAACACCACTATATTTTCGTCATAAAGGCTTGATAAACCAGGCAAAGAATCCCTAAGCAAAACCTTTAACCGACACCTGTCTTCATCCCCTCTACAATCGAATCAGTTTCTGTTGATGTTCATACCCTAAAAAGACGAATCCTACTAGCAGAAATCAGATTTTGAAGAGCATAAATAAATTGCTTGAAGAAAATTTCCAATTATGTAAGAATCTGATTCGAAAAATGGGATTCAATCATATCATCTACTTGATATGCTGCATCCTATACTTTCAAACATTTTTGTGCTTCCCTACCATTTTCTGGGGGAAAAATAAAATAAAATCTTCCACAGATTCTAGAGAAAAATTGAGATCTGCCCTAATGTCTACATCAGCAAAAATATAGCAGCATAAGACATCTCTGTTCTATCCTCTCTTTATATAGGACGGCCGACGGCTACGCAGTTATAGAGAATAAATAATTACGAAAAATTCGTAAAACCCTAACCCTAAAATTGGGCAATTTTAGAGTAAATGGTCCATAACCTTTGCCTTTAATGTGAAAATGTGTCCCTAATATTGTTTTCTTGACATTAACATCCCTATATAGTGTTTCTGCGTGCAATTGGTTCTTTTTTTTTTTAAAGAAAAAGACCAACGTGCCCTGAATTTAACTAGGAAAATTCGCACTTTGGTCCTTAGCATTTAGAAAAAGTTTGTATATATCTCAGCTTTATTTCAAAATACATGTTATAGCATACTAAATAATAAATATATTAGTGTCAATTAAAAATTAAAATGTTCGGAAGGGAAAAAAAAAAAAAGGTTAAATTATTGTGGTTTAAATTATCGTAATACTTTGTAATGTAAAAAAATTTAATAAAATTTCAGATAAATAAATAACAAAATGAATTATATAATTTTATGACATTCAATCACTCTTATTGTATTTTTATTTATGTGTTTTTTATTTTTCTTTATTTGATAATAAAAAGAAAATTAAAATATGAAAAATATAGTTGGACCTCCAATATTTGTAGTTAATAAACGTATAGCACAATTACATAAAAGTATTTGAGTGTTCATAAAAATTAAAATATTTTAGAATCAAGCTCTTTACATAAGGATGTTTTTCTTTTTTCCCCTTTACAATATAAAACAGTCTTATTTCTTTTGTCACGTGTCGACAATATGTGTCGTCAACATAAATGATGTAATTAGTTACTCCAGAAAAAAAAAACACAGAAAGTCCATTTTCTCATGACATCATCCATACCTCTGTTCTTCTTTCTTCTCTTTCTTCTTCTAAGAAAATAACTGTTGAGTAAATCTTTTGGGTGAGTACAATGTGGAGTTAGGATAGTATACTTAGTGGCACGTAAAAAAAATGGAAGCAAGGAGCTGCTCCTCACGGTTACAGATAAAATTTTGAATTTTAAAGAAAATAATTTACGTATATTATAATTTGGTCAATAAAGTGTTAATTAAATAAAAAATGAACTTTTACTTTTTTAAAGTATTCCTAGAAGAAAATAAAAGTAAGGTATGTTTTTCATTTTCCCATTTATTGTTATAATCATACATATAAATTTTTGAACTTTAAAGTAAACAATTTACGTATATTATCAATTTGGTAATTAAATAAAATGTGAACTTTTACTTTTTTTTTAAAGTACTCCTAGAAGAAAATAAAAGTAACATATGGGACCCATCTGCACATTTAGCAAAAAAGGAATAGAAACCTAGCTGAATTTTTTTCCTAATTAAAATTAAGGGCATGTTGATCTTTTCATTTTATGATTATGAAAAAGACCAACTGCGCATCAAAATACAGAGATTGGTAAATAGTAATCTCGTCTTGCACATTCTCATTTTTTAATTTTCACACACATTTTTATTGGATAATTTTAATATATAATAGTAATACTAAATAATATTTTTTTTTAACTCATTTAGAGTATTTCCAAGGGACTCTTCATTTTTAAATAGCATATTCTACAATTTAAAAAACATATATAAATTTAAAGAGCAAAAATTTTAAAATACTCAAATAGCATCTTTATTTTTAACATTTAATTTTACCATTCTCAATATGTATTTATTGTTTTTTTCATTCTTTTATTTTTACCAATAATTATATCATTTCCCTCCATTTTCTTTTTAATTAAGTCAATAAACTGTGCATTGAAAGTTGAAATTTTTGAAGCATTAAATTATAGAGAGGTGACAAACTCTTTATTTTAAAATGTTAAATTGAAGAGTCTCTTGGACTAAAATTTTAAAGATCAAGAATATTCCACTTTTAAAGAGTTTCTTAGAGATGCTCTTAGATACTATACGTGGATATGGAAAAGAATAATACTGCAAATTAGTGTCATAGTTAAGGTCAAGCTTTAAGCTTTTATGAACCTAAGTACACCTAGGTGAAGTATAAATGAAGCTTAGACAAAAAAAAAAAAAGGTAAAGCATAATTAGACGGTAAGAACAAGTTTCACGCGTAAGTGAAGCTTGGATGAAGTCTATGTGAACTTTGTAGAATACTACTTCAAAAAAAGTGACATTGAAAAGTAATAGGTATGTCACATTGGCTTGGTTGGTGATTGACTGGAATTAATGAATTACCATGATTGTCATCGACTAATAGAGCAAGCAACGCAATGGAGGCACTAGGATGGACGACATGAGTGCGAGCCCAAACCATAATGACTTTAGAGACTTCTCTCTCGACTTTTAAGAACATTTTGAAATTGAAGTGGGATTCAAACATTCTTTATGCATGTACAAAATTGGGGAGAATTTGACTAGCAAATTTAAGCATATGTCGTTGAAAGAGTCTCTGCTCATCTTAAGTTCTATCCACTTAAAGATATGAGAGCACATTTGTAACCTCACGATGGATACGGTTACAACTTCCAAGTTTAAATATTTATTAATTTCATTTCAAACACAAAAGAGTCCTACAATGTATGAATATGATTCAACTAGGTTCAAAAAAGAAATTTATTACAAGTGCTCTCGCATCTAATTTGCAAGTATTTTCCAACCAAACAAACAAACTCAAATTATTGTTTCATGCTGAAGATAGTAATTTAAACTATTAGATGAGATGTTTCAAAAAAAAAACATGTCCTCATAATTGAACTTAACATCAGAACCTGTTTCAAAAGCCAGTAACAAAGAAGAAAATGAAAACAAGAAATCCAATTCCCAATTCTGTCATCCCTTGAAGAAAAACTCCAATGCTTCAAAATCATTAAAATGTCTAACAGCCCTCCTCTTCAATCCTGTCGATGGATCTGAGGTTCCAATGGGTATATCAAATCAGTGCTAGATAACCTTGGGACCATGTTGAGCGCTTAGTGGATATAGTGAACAGATCTCTGACTTGTGTTCGCCAAAAAGAATATAATGGTCATTAACAGAATCTTACCTGGGACAGATGCATCTTAATGAGCAACGCCGCAACAGTCTCAACAAGATTGGTGAATGATCAACACAGCATTGCATCTTCTCTTCTTCTTCAGAAACATGTGTAATCAGCTCAGAAACATTTCTATGCAAACCAAACCATCAGAAGCCAACCCCGTAAAATAGTTGTCGGAGCCACATTACAAGATCTGTTATAATTGGCCAAAACAACCTGATCTTTAGCATTTGAAAAGAAAAATCCGTTAGAATCTAAAAATTATTTTCGCAGTAGAAGTGAAAGACAGAACTGGATAATAAGAAAGGAAAACAAATTTAATCTTCACATAGAGTATCACCTACCATGCTAGAATATTCAAAAGATCTGCAGACACTACAAAAGAGGGTTAGCCTTGTGATCCCATGCTAATTTGCACGGATAAATCCTTTTTTTTGCTCCAATTATGTATAATGGCAAGCTCGTCTTTAGCATTGAAGACATTCCAAGATTCTAATATCATTAAGCTTTGTTTTGCTTTTCTCAGTGATAAATAATAAGGGATAAGAACTATTTCTCAATACAGGGGAGCAAAATTTCCCACAGCTGGACTGGATCCAAATGAGACCAGCCAGTTCATTCTGGTGAAAATGTTCGATTTCAGTTTCGCCAAACCAAGTACTCACATGGTCTGTTTCTCAGCTTCAATGGTGAACCAAAAATCCTAAAGGTTCACCAAGTTTTCTTTCATAATTTTTTTGGTAAATTTTAAAACTTTTATTTGGTTGTTAGTTTTAATAACCATGCACTTGTCCACACCTAATTTAGCACATTTCTTAAGCCCCACCACTGAAAAGTAGAGTTAGATCCACTCCAATTCAGTTTCCTTTTTCCAAAATAAAGAAAACAAATCTTTACCATTTCGGACAGCTTGCAAAAACCAAACAGACCAGACTGTCCCTCCTCAATTATAAGAACTAAAGTTCCAGAAAATTGAAATCAATTTCTACATAAAAAGTTTCAAATTAGCAGTCTTTTAGAAAAACAGAAAAAAACTTGTACAAATAGAGCATTGATCTTAAATAAACAAAGTTCAAAGGCAGTAAATTACAATGTGAAACATTTTGCCAAACAGTAGATAAGATTTGCCACGTTAGACTCTTTGAAAACTGCTAGCTAAAAAATCTACAAAAACTAATTAGCTCCAAAAGTACGTACGAAATATGTAACATCAGAGGTTATATTTCGTCATTCTTTTTTCTTTTTTTTTTTTTTTACGGAGAACCGCAGCCCTTCGGGTGCGCATCGGGTAGACTCTCGAGTTGAATGGCGGAATGTAGTATTATTTTCATAGGTTAAGTTGCAAAAGCATATAACTGTCGTTGGTGCATGTTTGATACACAGTATTTAACAAGAATGAACCTAATAACTAAGAATTTTTAGGCTTCTTTTTTCTTGTTCAGTGTTATCCAATCCTCCCTACCTAACATGTTATTAGTGTTTTGTCCCATTTTACAATTATCTAAAATAACTCTTAACACTAGGGGAAGAGAAACAATTCATAAATTAGCGTTGAAATATATTTTTCATAAATTTTTGTTGGCTATTTCCTTACTCTTTTTCTATACATTTCATCTAACGAGCTTCAATGTTATTCTGATAGTTTCTTCAAAAATACTTATATCAAACTTAACGGATTAACTAGCATACTATTTCCTTTGCAAAAGCAACGTGTGGAAAGCAGCGGCAATTAAACTAGAGCATGTTTGCTAAGCTTAAGTCTATCTTTAATTGCAAAAATGTTTGATAAGTTGTTTTTTCTTGCTTATAAAAACTATTTTGGCAGTACGGTCGGTAGAGCAATTTTCAGTCTTACCGATTAAAAAAAATTATTTCAAAACTTATTTATTTACTTGCAAATAAATACTTTAAGCTTAGGTAAACATATGTGAACAAAAGTAACTTACACAAGTTGTTTCAAAATGGAATAAACTCTTTTGCCATAATTTTTTTGACCACTTGGATGACATACTCTCACATGTGATGGGATCCGCGCGAATAAAATATGCAAAAAAACAGTTGGTACCCCCCTGCTGTGAGGTTCGGTCAGGGAGGGTGTCAAAACCCTCCCTATCACCACTGCAGGGTTCTTTCAAAATACATAGATCCAACAGAAGTGGATTCTACTTTTTCCGCTCTTCTCTTTCTTCCTCTGGCAGAGCCGATACCCATGAATGAATACATGTAAGAACTTCCGAACATTTACTATGCAAGTAACAAGGAGTTGTAAACAAATGATAGTACACTTGAACATCCCATACGCATTGCCATTCCCTGAAAAGAAAGAATACGAAAAGTCGGAAGTGTAATCCACAGAGTTTTCATAAAGCATGCATTATATAAGAGCTTACAAAATGTAAGTGCAAGTGTACAAGCAACATTTCATTTTGTATCTTTGAAGGTATAATCTGCGATTTACCTCCCTCACGATACTCCAGACAGAAATGGTGTGAGACCCTTAAGGTTGGGGTTCAACCTTTTTTATATAAGAGCTTACAAAATTTATAAAATATTTAAAGAGGAGGCCCTTTTTTTTTACAAAACTGGAAGTACTTCAAATAGATTAACCTGCAAAAAAATATGATGGTATTAGTTTGCAAATCAATGACCTATAAATATGTCAATTCCGTAGCTCCTGGGCTAATATAATGGTGTATTTGAGTCACATTATTTTGAAAGAATGTATTCTATAATAGTAGATTGATGAAAAATGTGTGATTGAAAAAAAAAAAGTTATTGATGTGATGAAAAATATTATTTTATTGAAAACGAGTAGAAGAATGAGAATAAAAATTTTAATGTGTACCAAACAAGGGCTAAGCACCCCTAAGGCTATGTTTGATAGGATGAGATTTTCCATAAAAACGAAAAATGAATTCATTTTCCATATTTTCCCTTGTTTGATTACCAAATTTGCCATGGAATTGGTTTTCCACCTTTTTCTTATACTTTACATTTTCCTTGGTTTTGAAGAATTCCAATTCATTTGGTTTTAGTGGAAATTGGTTTTTCACCTTTTTTTTTTTTTTTTTAAATAGAAACAAATTCTATTCCTAATGGTAAAGAAAATTATGAAAAACAAAGTCAAACGAAGACAAAGAATTTTGAAAATTACAGATTGTAAAAAAAATTATCCCCAAAAGTAACAATTTGCATGAAAAACAAAGTCAAACAGATTAGGTGAAAAATTATACCAATCAAACACCATTAATTACAATTCTCTTTAAAATAAATTTTAAACTATTCAATTCCCTACAGTTCATTTTTTTGCTACCCAAATTTTATCCTTGCAATCAAACGAACCCTAAGACCAATAAATCATGCATTAAATTAGCTTCATCAAACAACAATTTTTTTTTCCTTTATTAGTTCTTACTTTTCAGCTTTCAAACACAATAATCTATCCAATACAACATTTACTGACTCGCAAAGATCTGTACCCGCTACCCATCCACCACTACTTTGATTAATAAATTTCTTCTTTGCTATGTGGCAGGAACTGTATCTTCAAAGAATTAATCTCTGCTTACAGAAAATGTTCAACAGATTTTTTATAGAATTTTAAATTTTCATTCACATAGAGTGGGACTATGCGTAAATTATTGAAAAAAAAATAAAAATTCTTCCCGCCTACTGTCCATCTTTAAATTCGGTTGTGAGTATCCTGTAGGTACAGGACTGTCCATCTTCAAATTCGGATTGAAGTCATTAGATTCAAACCAAACAATTTTCTTACTGTGCAATCTACAACACAAACACAATCTAACAATAATAGTTTTTTTATTACATTGAGTTGTCATGTTAAATTAATTTACTAAAAATATCTTGGAATATAAAGTTAAAGATATAAGCGCAAAAAAGGTTAGGTCATGTCGCATGAGCAAAAAGGGTTAGGCCATGTCGCATGAGCAAAAAGGGTTAGGCCATGTCGAATGAGCAAAAAGGCCCGTTACAACCCCTCCGAAAAACATAACTATCGAGGTAGGTTCATGATGGAAATCATGTTATTTGTCTTTGACTCGAAGCAAGCAATTTTGTCCCACTCTGTCCCGATAACCTGATTATCCAGGGAATCTGGAACTTGTCGTGCCCAGCCCATCAAGTAAAAAATCCGAAGTCCACTTTGCCCAACATAAAATTCAACCCACAACCACCCAATCAATTTCTTAAAAAGTTACCGTTAAACATTACCCCAACTTCAAATAGTTCGAACGCACAATAACAATATACACACAAACTCCCACACATTCCCAATTCAAAATTTCAAATTCAAATTGCCGTTGGTACCATAAATTCAACAGCATCGAACACAAGATAAAGCCTATCTACCAGTAACATTTCATTGAAGAACCCTTAAAATTTTCTCTGTATTCAAACCATAAACCAATCATGTCGGGTTGCAAGAAAATCTCAGTCCCACGCAATTCTTCGTACAATTCTCTCTACCACAATCCCCTTATTGAGAAGAAACACAACAGCAGCTCGAGCGAAGGTGGCAATATGAGGCGGTGTTTAGCTTCTATTATTAACGAAGACAAAGAAAACGCATTGCCCAATGCCATGATGGGCAAAATGTATGGAGATGGAAAAGAAAATGTAGTACCCAATATCGAACACAAGACTCTGGCGAATGGGAAATCTCAGACGAAGGATGGTGTATTGAAGCCATCTTCACTTCAGTTGTGTATACAGAAGAACGTCTCTGATTCGATAATGGGATTGAAATATTCGGAACCTGTTGATTCGGAAAGCTCGAATTCTGTCAATATGTGGGATTACTCGGATTCGGAAGCTGCCCCTGCTGCCCCTTGGTCAACTTTGCCAAACAGGTCAGTAAGCGCTACATTGTCGAAAAGCTTAAGATGGTAGATGGAAATATATTAACTTCTTTTTCAACATGCACTGTCGTGTGCAGGCCAAATTTATTTGTGTAAAAAACTCAAGTACCTATCTTGGACTTTATGAATTTAATATTACAAGGTCTTAGCAGAAAATAATTGAATCGCACATGAAGAAATTAATTTGTTCATACTGTTTTTCTTCAGATCTTTGCTGTATAGGCCTTTGCCAGTGGATGTTGGGAGGTGTACTTGTGTCATAGTGAAAGATTCCTCTCCTGAAGGACTTGATGGGGGCACTCTTTACACACTTTATACAAATGTAAGCCTGTTTAGAATTTGGGAAATTTATTTATTGCTTTTAAATGATTATAAGCATTTTCTGCAAACATGATAAGATGTGGTTTAAACTCTTGATGCCAAATTATAAAGAGCTCTTTGAGATCTTCCTACGGACGAGATATATACCTATCGATCTCATTGTGTGCCTTCTTTAGAATCTCTCCGAACTGATAACTATATTCTGCATACTGATTCTGTATTATATTGAACTCCGGTGAATTGTTTTTGTTTTATTTATATGACACTGTGTATAATTATCTCACCAACATAATAGGAGGGCCAGGGGCGACAAAATCGTAAACTTGCTGTGGCTCGTCACAGAAGGCACAAAGGAAGATCAGAATTCAGAATTGCTCAAAATGAAAAGGGATTAAAGAATTCATCTGATGACAGTTTAATTGGTTTTGTTACAGCTAATATTTTAGGTTCGAAATACCATGTATGGGATCAGGTAAACAACTTGAACACCACAAGTTCCTTTATTGTAGTTGACTCATAAGTAGAAGCAAAAATCTGTATTTCAAAATTTGGCCTTCCATATGTTTCAGGGAAATCGTCGAAATTCCTTGACCAAACACTCCAAATTATTGGCTGCGGTGAAGTAAGCACCTCCCTCTCTTGCCTCTAGAAGGACTGCACGTTTCAATTCGAATGGTGAATCAAGTTAATGACAGCTTATTTTCTGCTCTATCCACAGATTCATTCCTACGGTATCCACTTGGACTGGAAATTGCAGATGTATGAATGCATGGTTACCAAAGCACCAATCTATGCAGTTAAAGAATACAAACCAGGTGACATAAGCTGATGCCTGAAGAACTGTCAAAATTATATATTATTCTTGAAATTACCTACATTCTTTTTAAAATTTTCCTTTTTAGATACAACATATCAATGGACTGCCCATAGAATGGGAGGGTAAGAAGGATAAGGTACATCAGCTATTTTCAAGCGTTCCTCAATATAATAAGGTAAGAATAAAGTAAATGATTAGGTTCGATAATCTCACATAGCTCGTAAATGTGAGCCTATGCACTTAAATTTCGTCTTGTTTTACTTGTTGCCATAGATTTCGAAACAGTACGAATTGGATTTCAGAGATAGAGGAAGGGCAGGTCTTAAAATCCAAAGCTCGGTGAAGAATTTCCAATTAACTTTAGAGGTAAATCCCTTTTCTTTACCAGAAAATACCATTATGATTACGACTACATTTTAGATAATTATCGTCGAAGAATTGCTTCAGATTCTCTCAGTTAGCACGTCAGCTTACAGTAATCTGAAAACCAGGATAGCATGAGCGGAATGCAACCCCTTATGGGGTTATTTAAATGTAAAGTCATCAAGGGTGTTTATTTCTGAACAAGAACAATTGCCTTTTCAAGGGTCAAGGGTGTGTATAAATAAATTAGCAAAAGTGTGAATCAACTAGTAGAACATGTAACTTTTCAGACACGATGTTTGGGACATTAATTTTTGATTTTTCATTTGGTTTCTCCAGAGGAATGGAAGACAGACAATTCTTCAACTTGGAAGGGTGGGAAAGTCCAAGTATGTGATGGATTACAGGTAAACCTGAACAACCATGATGGTAATATGTTCCGAATTTTCTATTACATTGGCTTTTGAGGTTTAAAATCTGCTTAAAACTAAAAGAAGTTTATTTGCTGCAGATATCCATTGACTGGTTATCAGGCCTTTTGCATCTGCTTGGCTTCTATTGACTCAAAGCTTTGCTGCACTGTGTAATCACGATCTCCAGTTTCAACCTCTGAACACAAGATTACAGTTCCAGTGCTGCATTTTGACCTCAATCTGTATGAGGTTTGTTTCAATGGGTCTGCAGCAATCCGCGGGGGCTCGTACGGGCGATGACTGGGAGTTTTAAAGATCATGGTTCCTTTTTCCTCTTTGCCCCCTTGTCCAGGCTATTGTTATAGCCAAACAAAACATAGACATTGTCATTTTCTCTTTACTCATGCAAGCAAATGTAAGTGCATGGGGTATGTTGGTAATTGGTTGGAGTAAAGTTTACTCTCTCTCCCAACACTAAACATTGTTGTTTGCTGTGTTTGAAAATAGTCATGGAGCTCCGACACTATCCACTATCGGTGCTGTTCTGTGTGGATAAAATCTTGATAAAAACTTCAACTCAAATTTAATAATTAATTTTAAGGAAAAATTGCAGCAGCGATCCCAAATTTTTCACTTTTTTATAGACTTTATTCTAACATTCACTTTGTACCATCCACGGTCTCAAACCTTTCAAAAATATGCATTCGGGGTCCAAATAGATGGAAACCATCCAGTTGACCGTTATGTTAGTTGATCAAGAAAATTGGATTTTGACCAATTTGGACCAAATTGAAAGGGGTAAAATGCTATATTTACATTTTCCCAAATATTATTAACAATTAGAATAATTAAACTAAAAAAAAAGATAAAGAAATCTTCTTTTTCTTCTCATAGCTACCGGCACCACCACCACACCCAACTCCCACCTTGACCAAACCCAAATTTCATCTTCTTCTCATAGCCACGGGTACTACCACAACTACATGCTAGCAACTAATCAGTCACCTCCCAAAATCACTACCACTCCACAACCTTCAACCACGGCCCAAACTGTCATTCTCCTGCCTTAGCCACTGCCCAAACTAACCCCAACTCAACCTCCACCTCCACCCAACATCCAACTGAACACAATCCAAAGCTATCGACCGCTACCACCAAACCCACAATTGACTCGATGGACGATTACTCGTCTATCTCAAATTAATCAATTCAATTCTACAAGAAATTATTGGTGGAGAATCCCACCACCACCATCTCTACTGCAACTGCAACATAGAAAATTCGATCGAGTACTAACCAATATGATGCACTTTCCTTATTTGGATAATTAGCACAAAACGTCATAATCCTTCAATATTATTGTGCAAAATGTATCCACCTTCCATTTTTTTGCGTTTTCACTCCTACCTTCACATTTTCATTGCGAAAATCATCATTTTCATTCAATTCTCATGTAAAATGACAAATATATCCTCTTATTTAAATAAAACAAAAAAAGAAAAAAAAATTAAACAACAAATTGCAATCAAACTCCATAACTTTTATAGAAAGTGCGAATAAGTCCAAATAAATTATTAAAAGGGTAATTAGTACAAAACGTCTCTACATTTAAAGAGGAGTGTATATTTGAAAAAATTGATGAAGAGGAGTGTATATTTTATCATTTTTAATTGAAAAATTGATGAAAATGATGATTTTCGAAATAAAATGTGAAAATAATGATGAAAATGTCAAAACGTGAAAGATATGTACGTTTTGCACAATAATATTGAAAAGTAGTGGACATTTTGTGCTAATTGCCTTTTTAATAACTTATTTGGACTCATTTGCTATTTTTTTAAAGTTCTGGAATATGATTAGGAAAATGCTCATTGTACCTGCTGGATGACAGAATTAGATGACAGAATGAGGTGGCATTTCTTTTTTAATTCATTATTTAAAGGAAAGGGAAATGCTCCTTGAAGAACCGTGTCCATTTGAAAACAAAGAATAGTGGCCCATTTAGAACCCACTCACTGAAGAAGCGCGAAAAATCTTTTTTGTGTGGCAGTCGTCCCCAACTTTCTTCCCAAAAAAATTTCCCCAAAAATTTTCCCCAAAATCGATCAACCCATTTGATCTTCTCTGCTTTTAGACTTCTGATAACGCAGTAGAGAAAGATTTGCAACTCGTACAAGCTGTAGTTGCAAATCTTAGAAGGAGTTCTCCCCATTTTTTTGCCTCTAAATCAATCAACCTATTTCATCTACTCTGCTTTCAGACCTTATTTGGGCACACCGGAGAAAATATTGCAACTCGTAAACGCTGTAGTTGCAGTGAAATTAGAGGGAGTTGTCGACATTCCCTCTTTGTGTTCGTGAAATCAATGAAGAGTGTGCACCGAAGAGAATAAATGACAGACAAAGGTAATGGCTCGTTCCTAAATATTTCTAATTTTTGTTATGTGCGTTCAAGATTCACATTTCATGTCAATAAGGTTTATTGAATGGCATTGTGGAACATAAATAATCTGCCTGAATCTTGGAGCTATAGGTGCTCATTTAGACCATTTTTTTTTTAGCATTTGTGATGTCAATAGGCGGTGTTATGCATATTGTGTGGGATTTTGATTTCGAATAACCAATTGTTGACTGAAAATCAGAATGTGAGAATGATATTGGAGAAATAAGATGATCGAGTTCCTTAACCAGTTCTTCACTCTCTGGAATTCACAAACAGAAATTTCTCCAATATCAATATCATTCTCACATTTTTCCTTAACTGAAGCTGAAATGTTCTGTCATGTGGAGATACATTTACAACATTAGCTTTAACATTGTAAATGATTTTAAATTGTAGGGAAAGATGTTTCAAATGACATTCTGCTAGAATCTGAGAATATTGCAAAGAGTGTGAACGTGTTGGGTGATGACATTGTAGTAAGTGATGGTGTGCTTTTGCAAGCTCCCGAGGTCGGACCGTCGGAATGAAATTCAACGACGAAAATGAATTGTTTGATTACTACAAAAAAATATGCATATACCAAAGGTTTTCCTATTAGAAAAAGAAATTCGAAAAAGGACGACGATAGTGTCGTGAGATATGTCACATTGACATGTAGTCGCGAAGGAAAAAGAAGCAGTACTACAAGCGATTCTTTCAGACCACAACCAACTATCCAAATAGGTTGTAAAGCGAGGTTGACTGCATCTATGGATAGTCGTGGAATTTGGTGAATTAACACAGTCAACCTCAAGCATAATAAAAAAACAAGTCCATCAAAGTTTAGACTTTATCGATACAATCGAGAGTTGAGCGCACACGCTAAACGACGACTAGAAGTCAATGATATAACAGGGATTTCATTACACAAAAGTTTCAACTCTGCGGTAGTCGAAACAGGTGGATACGAAAATATGACGTGCGTTGAAAATGATTGTCAAAACTATGTTGAACAAATTTGGTGTCTTAGACTTGGAGAAGGAGACGCCGCTGCAATACAATCCTATTTTTCAAAAATGCAAGCTAGTTGCTCCGAGTTTTATTTCAGTATCGATTTTGATGAAGATTTGAGGCTAAAGAATGTATTTTGGACAGATAATATAAGTAGAAAAGCCTATAAGGAGTTTGGTGACGTTGTCACATTCGATACTACATACCTCACCAATAAGTATGACATGCCGTTTGCCCCATTTGTTGGTATTAATCACCACAGACAGTCGACGCTGCTTGGATGTGGGTTGGTGTCAAATGAGGATACACATACATTTGTTTGGTTGTTTAGGATATGGTTGCAATGCATGAACGGAGAAGCTCCGCAGGGTATAATTACTGATCAAGACGGGGCTATGCAAAATGCAATTGAAATCGTGTTCCCTCAAATGAAGCATAGATGGTGCTTGTGGCACATACTGAAAAAGTTACGGAAAAGTTTGGAGGCCACGTTGAGAAGGGTTCGATTTTTCATACTATACACAATTTGGTTTACGATTCACAATTTGTGCAAGATTTTGAAGATGGTTGGAGAGCAATGATTGACAGATACGATTTGCATGATAATGCCTAGTTTACGGGATTGTATAAGAACCGGTCTTGGTGGGTCCTATGCTTCTTCAAGACTAGTTTCTGGGCTGGGATGTCGACAACTTAGCGCAGCGAGAGTATGAACGCATTCTTCGATGGGTATGTGCATTCGAAAACGTCGTTAAAACAATTTGTCGAACAATACGAACGAGTGTTGAGGAATAAGGTTGAGAAGGAGGTTCAAGCAGATTTCAAGTTTTTCTCTCAGATGGTTCCATGTGAAACAAGGTATGAAATAGAGAAGCAATTGAGACAGCTGGGTCACTTGGGCCAGGAAGCAGTTATGATTGATGAAGTTGAGCTTATTCAATGACGAGGCACATAGTTGATAAAAATTTCAACTTTGACTAGTGTAGCCAGAAAGTTGGCTGAAGATTGTTGCAAATTTCTTGTTAACTTCAGTGGTTATCATTTATGAAGACTGTTGCAAATTAGATGTTATTCATTTTGTATAAACTTTGAATTACATCATTAGATTATAATGAAATCTTTTTTGTCTTACCATATGTTGGAGCCATGCCCCTTTATTAATCCCCTGTTCGAGGTTCATTTACTGTCATTATAGAGAGAGTTATGTGCATGCAGTGAAGACATTCTACCATATGCAATCTTTTGCCAACTAAACTTTATAAAATCTGAGAATGACAACAATGGATTACATTGAACATTGATTGCACAAGTGTTTGAAAATGTACATCTACATTTCAGATTATGAAATTACATTAAAGATTCACAACATCGTAGACGAACGAAGTTAAAAGTTGTTAAAAATATACACCAATGTTTCATGTTGAGCCCTTTCCTTTCTTATCACATTCCTCATTTGCATTTCCTTTACGTATTATCACGGTAATCTCCACATCTTCTTCGTGAGTTAATCAGCACATCGTTTCAAACATGCAACACACATTATTCTCTAATCCAGTTGCCACATGATTAGTGGAGGAGTTGCCAACGGAACTTGATTCGCCGGTCATTTCACCCTCCTTAACCCACTCCCAAAATCCGCATTTGTTGCTGCAACACTTGAACAATTTACATTTGTTCTTCGTGTTCTTTACCACCACAAAACACTTTACATATGCCGCTTTGCACCTCGGGCAAGATACCTTATTTGGACAATCCGCAAATAAGTGACCGCTTCGTCTACACCCATGGAAGACTCCATCATTCTGTCCTGCCATTAGAAGTTGCAGGAATCTCCATTACACACATGGTGGTAACATTATAGACATTCAACAGCACTTGCAGATGAACGGGTGCTATAACACACTCCATTACAACAATGAAAAATAGGTGCTACTCTATTACACAGTTGCTAATAGTTGCAACTCCATTACACACGCTCCATCACAACAATTCAAAAAAATGGCTCAAATAGGTGCTAACATCAAATTCAAACCCGTAATTATGAATTTTCACTTTGAGCGATTCAGGCAGATTTCTAAGGCAGTAGGTTGAGCGATGGTTTTAGAAAAATGCTCTCGACCAATTTTTCCAATTCCTACCCTACTGATGCTAAAATGTCAGAAACTAACAAAGCATTACAAGCCACAAAATTATCCAAAATTCGAATGCAGAATGATGAGCTTCTTGTATGCGAAGTTCAATTTCAAATTTACAAAAAAATTGGTCGGAAATAAATGTAAATCCACGTTCAATCAACAATTTCGAGATACCCATGTAAACAACATATCACGCTCACCTACTTGTAGTTGAAGATTTCACCGGAGAAGACGGTGGTTGCGGATTCGAGTGGCGAAAGCAACGACCGACCGCCTTGAATCCAAAAATTAACCAACGCCTTGTTTCACCCAACAAGGTCCCTCGTCGGATGCACTGAGATTTTTGTTGATGTTGGCGGAGATGGATAAAGATGGGACGGAGAGATGATGGAGATCGTCTTCTCACATTCGACGCACACCTTGGAGGAGTTAATGGCTTCTTTCAGATTTGGGGAATTCACAAATGGAGAAGATAACTCGGCTAGGTTGCCTTCCACTTTTTACCGATTGCCTTCAACTTTTTTTTGTTTTTGTGTTTTCCACCTCATTCTGTCAACTAATTCTGTACAAATAGCGGGATCGATATGATTGTCGTTTGTTCTTTAATTTTTTTTATTTAAATATGAGGGTATATTTGTCATTTTACATAAGAAATTGGATAAAATGACGATTTTCGCAATAAAGGGTGAAAGTGGGGTAAAAATGTCAAAAAATGAAAGGTATGGACGTTTTGTACAATAACGTTGAAAGGTAAAAACATTTTGTGCTAAGTATAAAAAAAAAATCTTCTTTTTCTTCCCACAGCTACCGACACCACCACCACACGCAACCTCCACCTTGACCAAACCCAAACTTCATACCACGCCCAAATTGCCATTTCCCTACCTTCCAGCCACTGCCTAAACTAACCCAACCCAATCCAACCCAACCCAACCTAACCTCCAGCCTCACCCAACATCCAACTAAACACAATCCAAAGCTACTGATCGCCACCACCAAACCCATAGTCGACTCGATGGACGGTTACCAGTCTATCTCAAATTAATGAATTCAATTCTACAAGAAATTACCGATGGAGAATCCCGCCACCACATCTCTATCGCGACTGCAACATAGAAAATCCGATCGAGTACTAACCTATATGATGCATTTCCTTATTTGAAACCCTCCAAGCAAATTAATAATGGGGATGCACTTTTCCCTTCTTGAAAGAAAATTGCACTGTCCTTATGTTTGGTGCAGAGAGTCTCATTAGTGAATCCATTGCTCTTGGCTTGGATCTTGCCAAGAGATCACAAAATTGATCGGAAATGGATTTTATGGACAAGAAAACAAAAACCATGGACACAATACACCATGGGGAAAAGAGAAATAGGTAAGGAACACTCAAGTAAGTCTTTTGGAATTCTTGTAACTTTTGGGTTTGATTTAGTGGAGGCCGTGTTGGAGTTTGAAAGGAATAGAAATGGAAGGCGGATGATTGATTTAGTGGATGTGGTTTTGGTTTTTGGGCGGCTGTGGGTTTGGCGGTGGGTTGGAGGATGGCGCGGGGGGACGGGGAAGGGGCGGGGCGGGGAAAAAGATGAAGACGGGTGCTTTCTTTTTTGTTTTTAGTTTAATTGTTAATACTATTGAAAAAAAAATATTTATTCTAAAGTTATCATTTTACCCCTTTCAATTTGATCGAAATTGGTCAAAGTCCAGTTTTCTTGATCGATTAATGGTCAACTGGACAGTTTCCATCCATTCGAGCTCCAGGTGCATATTTTTGAAAGATTTGGAATCGTGGGTGGCACAAAGTGAAGGTTAAGATAAAGTCTGTAAAAAAGTGAAAGGTTTGGAGCCTTTGCTGCAATTTTCCATAATTTCAATCATATATTTTAAGAATCCACAACTTTTCAACCGTACATTTTATATTTTTTTTTATTAAAATCTATTAAATTTTTTATTTTTATCTGCAAGCAAATAAATTTAGAAAGGCGACTATTCAACCCGTTAATCTATTATCATGTCAAATATTATCCAAAAAATTGTAATTCCAAGTCACTTCTTTGTACTTGACATGATGCTTTTAGATCCCGCCACGTGTCCTTTGAGTTTATGGACATTAGATGGTTGCATTAAATTATTAATTGTATTTGAGTGACTTTTCATTTAAATGATTGTACGTTGTATTAAATATTAAATCTTATTTGGATGACGTATTAGTCTTATTTGAAATATATGGTAATAAAGTACACTTTGTCCAAATCGACAAACTCAATCCAACTCGATCGACACTTGGTTGAGTTGGGTTGGGTTTCAACATTTGCTCGGGTTGGATTGATTTGATTTTAGACCAAATCGACTGTGTTGGGTTGGGTTTGGGGTGAGGGAAAAACCAACCCAACCCACGCCCATGCCTACTTGCAACTAAAATAATTCTTAAATTAGGGTTGAGGTTTATTTATTCAGAATTCAGGTATTATAATTAATATTATTAAATCTCATCCCATACTTAACACCCCACCAAATCCCCAATTTCATACATCTCTCTCTCCGTCTCTCCATCCCTCCCTGCCGTCTTCTTTCTCTGAACTTCCTTTTCACTCTACTCTGGTGTTGATACGAGACCGTCACTACTGCAAGAAGATGGGCGCTGCTGCAAGAGAGCCGCTAACTGCGAGGACCTATGCTGCTAGGTGGCCGCGTGACCTCTGCGTGTGTCTTTGCACAGATCGATGGTGGTGGTGGTTGTTGGAGTGGCGCTCAAATAACGACGCACGTCGTTTCTTTCTCAACGCCGCTGCAGTGCTCTCAAATCCGATGGTGGGGGTTGGAGTGGCACTCAGATCGGCTTCTCTTGCAACACCGTTGTAGTAGCTCTGTTGGATTTTTTATGTATTTGAAGTGGTGGTAATGATTTCCATATTTTGGTAGTGTATGGATTTTGGTGTGGTTGGTGCAGGTGAAGGTGAAGGTGGATTTGGTGGTGGCGGTGAGGTGTTTTTTTTTTTTGGTGGTCGTTAGATTTGGCGGTGCGTTGGATCTAGGTAGGATACAGGTGGTAGTGGTGAAAGCTGGTGTGATCTGTTTGTGGTGGATGTACGATGTGTTGCTGGTGTGGTGTGGTATGGTGGTGGCAGTGTTGCAAAATGGTGGTGGCGGCGGCGTTGGTGACAGTGGCGTAGTGATGGTAGCGGTTGTGCTCCTGTTAACAGTGGTGATTTGGGTGGCGTTGGTGAAGTTGGGAGGTGATGTATTGTTGTGTGTTTGGTAGTGGTTTTTGGCTGTGTATAGATGATGTTGGTGGCGGGCCTTTTTGGCTGTGTATTGTTGATGTTGGTGGCGGGGTGACGGTGTTGATGCATCTGACATGGCTATCAAACGGTGGCGCCACTACCGCTTGTGAAGGCATAGGCAGCGGCGAGTTTCTCTTATTGGTCGATCTGTGACCAGTTATTGGGGTCGAGATTCAGGACTTCTGGTGTATATGGCCAATTATTTATTAATTTGTGATCAAACATTCAACTGTGAACTAAAAATTGTGATCAAGTACTCATTTGTAAACTAAAAATTTGATAATGTGTGATTGAAAAAATTTCTATGACCAGCTAATTGAAAAATTGTGACCAACAAATAAACTGTGACCTATAATTTGTAATCTTGAAATAAATTGTGACCTATAAAAAATTTCTCAAAATAATCTGTGACTTATTAATTTGATAATATGTGACCATAATTATAAATCCGTGACCAATAATTGTATAATTGTGACTTTATTATATTTAATTAATTATATAAAAATCTGATTTTTGAATTTTTAAACTATATATCTGATTTTTGAATTGGTGTAAACTATACACCTTAATTATGAATTTTTCCCATAAAAAAATTTAAAATTAATTATATTATTCAAAAGTTGAATACCAATCAACTATTTTTTTTTTAATATATGAAATCATGTTAAAAGAAACAGTGTTCTCGTTCAAATCATGCAACTACAATAAAAAATAATAATAATTACTAATTACTAATTATTATTATAAAAGTTATTGCTCTAATCAACCTTTTTAAAAAAAAAATTGAAATCATGTTAGAAGAAATAGTTTTCACGTTCAAAATATCTTTATAAAACTACAATAAAAAATTAAAAATCAATTATATTATTATAAAAGTCGAAGACTAACTTATTACTCAAATAATCCACGAGTACTAGTGCCTTTTCTAGTCCTTTTTTATTCCGATAAAAATTAAAATTTTAATATATTTTGAAAAGTTGAAGGAATATATGATTACAAATTTGTATATTTTGTAAAATGTATGAGAAAAGTTAATTATTAACTTTGATTTAAATTTCAATCCAAATTTTAGTCGAACCAAACATAAATTTAATAATAAAATTAACAGTTTATCGTTTTAGTATCAAATTGGTACCAAATCAATAGAAAAGAACAACCTAATCAACAATTTTTCATCATAGTTATACAAAAAATTCCCAATAATAAATTTCAGACCTAGCTCAATTTTTTGACACAAATCTAAATAGAAAGATAAACTTTAGCCCCCGTTGGGCCCCCATTAAATTATATTTTATTTTTTTCTTTCATATTTTTAATCACACAATCTTTCATAAAATAATATTATATGTAAATTGAAAACATTTCATTCTTTTTTAACTACTCATTTTTTAAAAATATATTATTCCACTCATTTTGATTTCAATTCTGGGTGGTTGTGGCAATCACCGTCTTTGGATTATGGCTTGGTTGGAGGGTGGTGCGGGGCAGGGAAGAAGATGAAGATGGGTGCTTTTTTTTTTTTTTTTTTTTTAGTTTAATTGTTAATACTGTTGAAAAAAAAAATGTTAATTCTAAAGTTACCATTTTACCCCTTTCAATTTAGTCAAAAATTGGTCAAAGTCCAATTTTCTTGGTTAACTAATGGTCAACTGGACAGTTTCCATCTATTTGGATTCCATATGCATATTTTTGAAAGGTTTTGAAATGTGGGTGGCACAAAGTGAAAATTAAGGTAAAGTCAGCAAAAAAAAAAAAGTTTGGAACTGCTGGTGCAATTTTTCATAATTTTAATCATATATTTTAAGAATTCATAACTTTTCAGCCATACATTTCATACCTTTTTAATAAAGTCTATTAAAATTTTGATTTTTATCTATACTAAACGGGGGCAAATAAGATTAGAAGGGTGTTTGTTCAACATGTTATTCTATTTTGAGTGTATAATGCCGGGGCCCATCCCAAGCCCAATCAATTATGGGCTTCAGATGGTGAATTTCGCAGGAGTACAGTAATGGCCCAATCAGGGTGTTTATTTCATATATCAGATACACGACAAAATTGCTATCGTGTCAAAAATGATCCAAAAAATTGTAATTTCAAGTCACTTCTTTGTACTTCATGTGATGCTCCTAGATCCAGCCACGTGTCCTTTGAGTCAATCGCAACCGTAATAAATGACAACATAGAGAAGCTTCAAGAATTTGGCACCACACTTTATCCGACAGTGCTCATGTGACTGCCAACAAAACACAGACAAATGTGACCTCACGTTGGAGAAATCAACTTAATTTTTTGAGCTTTGTTGTGATTATAGAAAGGGAGTTCACACTTTGGGGAATTTTTTTATTATCATGAGGACCTATTTATGTGAGTATGTGTAAAATTTTTGTAGTCATATTTATTATACAAGTGGAAAAATCCTAATTTTTTTTTTATATGAAATCATGTTAAAAAAAAAATTTCTCGTTTAAAATTAATCACGCAACTAAATTAAAAAAGTTAAAATTAATTATATTATTCAAAAGTTGAATACCAACTTATTGCTGAGATAGTGTTTGATGTGGATTAAAATTATATTTTTTTAGTAGATTGTGATAGAATTTTTGAAATTGATTAAAATTTTGTGAGACCTATAAAAAATGTGATTAATATTGATTGCTTGACTTTGACTTAGATTAAAATCAGATTTTAATCGAAAACAAACAAGTTTATAATCAACTTTTTTTTTAATGAAATCTCCTTTACTGAATCAACTACTATTCATTCAGGACGTATTTTACTTTCACATTTTATCCGTGTTTTCTTTTATTAACTTCAATGCTATCATATTACATTCTTCAAGTTCAGAGTTTAATAGTAAAAGTCATAGCCATTTTTGTTGACTAATTGAAACTCATAAGAAACAAAAAATTGGATGGAAAATAAAAGAAGAGAAAAATGAGAAGGGATATGGTTAAATTATAAATAATTGGTCAAAAATGCCGTGCAAAAAAGGCGGTGGTAGCTGTATTACTCTTATTTTTTTGCATTTATTATACATTGTAGATATAGAAGGGTAAATTTGAGTTAGACATTTTTTCTTTCACTTTGAGTAATTTAATACAAGTAAATTTGTAAAATGGTATTGAAGTGAAAGTTATCTTGCTAAGTAAAGTTTAATTTTCAAGACAAGTTGGTGAAGTAATTTAATTTGGTAATGCAAACAAGCTAAAGTTGTTGAAAAAGTTATACAAAAATGCAGCTAAAATAAAAACATTATTATCAAAATTTGACCGAAATAACAAAAACTTAATAATCATACTAAAATAAAAGACGTAATTACGGAATAATTGTGAGTTTTGTTAGTATTTTACTACTTAAAATAGTTATGTATATTTTGTATGTGATGCAGAGTTGTCATTTGTCTTTTGACCTCTTTTAGGATAGGGTTATAAAGTCAATAATTGTGGGTATATCTACAAAATAAATCACATATTTAGAGATAATAGGATAGAATTGAAAAAAAAAAAAAAAAAGTAGAGATTGCAGGGGGTCAAGGGGTAACGCCCCCAACGGGGATAAAAAAAAAAAAAAAAAAAAAAAAAAAAAAAAAAAAAAACAGTTTCCGCGTTCAAATCATGCAACTACAATTAAAAAAAAAAATTTAAAATTACTGATATTATTGTAAAAGTTGAAGACTAAAGTTATTGCTCTAAATTCTAATCAACTAATTTTTATTTTATTTTTATTTGAAATCATGATAGAAGAAATAGTTTTCACGTTCAAAATTTCTCATACAACTACAATAAAAAATTAAAAATCAATTATATTATTATAAAAGTCAAAGACTAACTTATTACTCAAATAATCCACGAGTACTAGTGCGTTTTCTAATCCTTATTTTATTCAGATAAAAATCAAAATTTTAATATATTTTGATAAAAATTGAAGGAATATATGATTAAAAAATTATATATTCTATAAAATATATGATAACTTTGATTTATATTTCAATCCAAATTTCTAGTCGAACCAAACATAAATTTAATAATAAAATTAACAGTTTATCGCTTTAGTACCAAATTGGTACCAAGTCAATAGAAAAGAACAAGCTAATCAACAATTTTTTCATCATGGTTATACAAAAAATTTCACACCTAGCTCAATTTTTCGACACAAATCTAAATAGAAAGATAAACTTTAGCCCTCGTTAGGCCCCATTAATTAATATTTTTTTCCTTTTATATTTTTAATCATACAATCTTTCATAAAATAATATTACATGTAAATCGAAAACATTACCTTCTTTTTTAACAACTTATTTTCAAAAATATATTATTCCACCCGTTTTGATTTCAAAAAATGGGGGCCAAACACACATGTAGTTTGAACACGCTCAGGTTTCACGGGGTGCCTTTCTTCTTAGCACAGAAAGGAATACCGTGCGGCAATAGTCTGTTTCGCTAGACTACCTTCCGTCTTTTCTCGGGACGAAAACAAATTTGATCACAATTTTAAGAAAGCTTGCAACACGAATTAAAATACAAAAAAAAAAAAAAAAAAAAAAAAAAAAACTTGTTCATTGATTGCTTGAATGCTGAAAATTACAATAGATGAAAGCAGTAAATTATAATCACTAGTGCAGGGGGCGAACACTAGAAAGTTTGAAAATGTTTTTAAAGACTAATACCCCCTATACTAGATTTCGAAAAAAAAAATCTAAATGACGGGAGTAGACGTCTTTTGGCCGAAGAATTATACTAAAATTTTCTAATTTCTATCTATTTAAATAAATATTTACAATGGGCAATCGATGTTGGGCAAACTCCGGCTACAACTGGGCTACGAGGCTTAGACAAAGATGCTGCTCGTGACACCAGGTCTATGTGACGTGTTGATAAGGATTTGAACATTTTCTGTTGTTAACAAATGATCAAACACAGAAAAGTTGAAGTATTAACTTGTTAATAAAACAATAAATTGAGGAGTAATGGTGCAATATATCTAACTCATTTTAATTTTAAATTTTCTATTGCTACGTCAGTCCAAAATTTTTAGCCACGGTGTGAGTGGGCGCTTAGCACGTGCCAGGGAGCCTTACAACTCACAGTTCAAAAGCGAGTAAAGCGACACGTGTGAGCCGCCGCCAAATAAAATGTAGAAAATAAATTATATATTTCTCCGTCATTTCTTCTTTCGTATAGCAATAGCAAACTCTTTCTCACAGCAAAAATCGTCCGAATCAACTAGAAAAATTCTCTGAGTCGACTCACCCACCGAATTCAGTCGGTATCTATTAGGCTTAGGGTTTCACTATTATTTGATCTCAAAAACAGGTGGAGTTGTATTTGGTTTAATGGTGCAGTTAATGAGAAACGGAAACCCGGAATCGCACAGCGAAAAGATGCCGATGGTGAAGATGGAAATGGAGGATCCTTTGGAAGAAGAACATGGACCACTCTCCAAGCGTCACAAAGTATTTTATTCTCCTAATTTTGGAGTATATATGCTTAGATACGTGTCTCTGTATCTGTAGGCATGAATGTGTAATGAAATTAATAAAGCTAGGGCGTGAAAAATTAAGCATTTTAGGATGAAAGAAAAATTAGAAGCTTTTGATTACTGTTCTTTCTATCGTTCAATTGATGAAATTTCTCCCCTTTTGGTTTTAGATTTTTTATTCACCTTGATGTGATCTTTATTTGGGTTCAAACATATTTTTTCAAGTTATCAACAACTGTTGTGAGTTTACAGTTGTATATTAATGGGTTACTTTGACGTTGGTATTGTATGTGTTTCACTGTCGCAGCAAAGTCTTGGGATGGGAGGTTTTCTGGAGTCAGTTTCGCAATATAACCCACTTGATGAGCCAAGTCCATTGGGTTTGCAACTAAGAAAAAGCCCATCACTTCTAGAGTTGATTCAAGCAAAGCTTTCTCAAGCTAGAGCTTCCAAAGTTGGAAGTCATGGTCATGGTAAAAAGGAACAGAGACGTGGTGCTTCTGGTTCTACTGATAAGCTGAAGGCCTCCAACTTTCCCGCCTCGATTCTTAGAATTGGGACCTGGGAGGTAGATTCGAGTTTCACACCTTTCTTAAAAACACCTGTATAATGGATTTTAGTCATTGAACATTATAGTTTTTTGACTAATATTTACTGGAATATTGATTGGATTTGCAGTACAAATCGAGATATGAAGGGGACTTGGTGGCAAAATGTTACTTTGCAAAGCATAAGCTGGTGTGGGAAGTTCTTGATGGGGGACTGAAGAATAAGATTGAAATTCAGTGGTCTGATATAATGGCTCTCAAGGCAAATTACTCTGATGATGGTCCTGGGTTTATAGATGTTGTGGTAATAACCACTCACTTCACTCAGTCTTATTTTGTTGCAGTGTATCCGCTGTTAATAATTAATTGGCAACAAATTTTGGCATTTTGATGTGCAGTTGGCCAGGCAACCTCTTTTCTTCAGAGAGACTAATCCACAACCTAGAAAGCACACCCTTTGGCAGGCAACAACAGATTTTACTGGTGGACAGGCTAGCATACATAGGTAAGTCTTCTGTACTGCCTGGGTTGGGAGCAGTTCAACCATGCTTAATTTATGTTTTTTAGCCGACATTTCTGTATTTTCCCTTATTGTGATCCGGCAGTCATGAATGATTTCACAAAGAATTTTCTCTCTATTTCCTCTGCGTGCTTGTGTATTTTAAACCTTAGGCTCCGTTTGAATGGCGAAAATTTTCCCAGGAAGTTCTTCCACTTTTGCTCTATTTGATAGTGTTTTTTTTTTCCCATAGAATTGGGTGGGTACAACCACTTGAAGCGTGATTTCGTGGAATTCAATTCCTTGCTATATGGTGGGAATTGGTTTTCACCTTTTTTTTTTTATTTTTTATTTTTTTTATTTTAAGCAATAGAAACAAATTTTAAAATAAAGTGTAAAAAAATTTATCCCTTTAATTGACAAATTTCATGCAAAACAAAGCCAAACGTAAAAATAAAAAATAAAAAATTATTAATTAATTTATTTTTATTTTTTTGGCAATCTAAACATATTTTGCCCCCAATGGTAAAAAAATTTATCCATTTAATTGACAATTTGGATAAAAAACAAAGTCAAACGTATTATAATAGAAAATGGAAAATTATACCAATCAAACACCTTTAATTCAATTCCCAGTAAAATAATTTCAGGCAATTCAATTCACTAGAATCCATTTCCTTTCCACCTATTTTTCACCCTTGCAATCAAACGAACCCTTAGATCACTTCTTATATTTGTAATTTTCTCAGTATGCAAGATCAGATGGTAGAGTTAATTGTTTACATGGCGAAAGAATGCCTCTATTTGAAGATTTCCACCTTTCTATAACTTTCTTTTGGTGTGTGTGGATTGGGGAATGTGTGAAAGATATAACATCATCTTGTGTGCTGCTAGTTTATTTGTGGTTCACGGCAAAAACCCAATGATTCTTTTCAGGCTGGAAAAATCTATGCCGGATGATGCTAGTGTAATGTCAAACTTTGGAAGGTGATAAATGTGTAGGAAAACGAACATTTCCTCACACACTGTATGCAATTAGTAGTATGATGCAAAATGTCTCACTATTCTTCTCAGGCTTAAGTTTCATTGGTAGATTGCCCAACATGGCAAGAAACAAAATTGGAAGCAAAAGAATATTCATTGAAATATTCTACCATTTAGTTAACATCTGTAGCATATAGTGTGGTAGTTACTGTGTGTCTGTTATTATTTTTATTTTTTCCTTTAGTTGTTTTATTCTAAAGTCTTTACTTGCTGGTTACATGAGGACTCCTGTCATCTGTATAGTTCCAGATTGGAACTTACTGATCAAAACATGATTTTATTTATTTATTTTGTGCATGTGCATGTGCATGTGTATGTGTATGTGGAGCATATATAGTGGGGTGAACTCTGAAGTCGTTGCTCTGGTGATGGGATGATTCCTGCCAATGTATCATTGCAATGTTGGGATTAGATCAAAAGTTTAGTGGTTGATCTATTTATTTTAGGGTTATGATTGTTTATATGTATATGGTTTGAGGTATGAATGTATACATGTACATGCTATGGTTGCATGTTTTGGGTTTTCTTTCAGGCTTTTTAGGTGACTTAGTTGTGTCTTTATGCATGGAGCTCTTACATTTACACGTGGGTGATTTTTTTATGCTTCAGGCGACATTATCTGGAGTGCCCACAAGGCTTGCTTGGAAAGCATTTTGAAAAACTTATTCAGTGCGATCCCCGTCTCAACTTTCTCAGTCAGCAAGGAGAGATAACATTGGATTCTCCATATTTTGAACCCAGAGTCTCTGTGTTTGATGATCCAAGTGAAAACAATAGTGGGTTTGATATGAATAGCGGAGAGAGTTCTTCCTTTTCTAATTTACGGGACCCAGCTTCGCCATCTGGAGCTCAATCACCTTCTTCAAAATATGAACATGATGCTCTGGGTAGACATTCAGAATCTTACCCTCGTGAAACACCGTCACCAAGCTCAGGTAGAACTGTATTTTGTTGATAAAATGTATGCTAAACTTAGTGTTTTTGTTACAGAGAAGTATACTTGTTTAAATTTTTTTAATACTTAAAGAAGTATATCTATCCCGACATGCTCTCTATTTAATTGTTTGAGGATTGCATGACTTCTTTTACCTCTTCCTATCCACTTGCAAGAACGGAACCCTTAATCCTGTGTATAGATTTCCCCCCATGATTATTTGTTTTTCATTTAATTACAATTATTAGTGCATTTATCGAAAACTGGTTTGGAATATCTCGCCTTTGATGAAATAAAGAAAAATGAATGAGGGACAAAGCTGAAGTTACTATAGGGGTGTGATCTAATGTGTTTTGGCTAACAAGTTGATCATCCTTGTGCACCTTTTTAATTTACCTAGTATAGAGAATAGCCACAGTCTGAAACCTGAAAGGAAGCATAAATTGGTTTGTACTATAAAATTTTGTTACTAGAGGAATTTCAAACCCATTGGTACCTCTAAGTTAAACAGAACAATGCATGAATTAAATCAATTTTATATGTGCTGGATATATATGAATATTAGGAAGTGTTCCATATTTCTGTAGCCTCTTGGAGAAAAAGTGCAGTTCAATTGTGATTTAATAGTGTTTCAAATTGTTAGGATGTTACATCGTGAAATATTTTTAATAATTTAGAATTTCTTGGGGTTTTGACTACCAAGTAATATTGATCATTATGGGGGCAGCCATTTTGAAAAAAAGTGACTAGAATCAAGATGTGACACAGGATTAGTAGTATTGACTGTAAATTGTGTTTTGAAGTTGATTGTATCAGGCTGTTGAACACAAGGAAGATTTTTGGCCCTGTTCAACGTGGTCTGAGTCCCCTCGTATTCTATGGTTGGGGAAGGGCCGCAACACGACTTCTTTATGGGATTTTCAACTCCCCCTTTCCTCATTCTCTTATTTCAGAGAGGGGAGTAGGTGATGCAGAGCTCAGCTTGTGATTGTCTACCTTAGCAACTAAGTAGGAGTACAGATCCTGTGTATTGAGTTCATGCAATGTACTCGGATTAAGAAAACTGATGTCACTCTCTAAACTGCCAAGCTAGGAAGTAAAGCTCTTTTTTATAGCCAGTTGTGTGTGGGGAGTATGGGAAAAGACGAGGGCAAGAATATAGAAGACATGTCCCGGAGCAAAATTCTATGAGAAAGCTTAAGACTCTTGTAAGCTTGTACACTGAATCTTGTTACAACTCCAGAAGTGGTAGAACACAATGTCTTCCGGAAGATATACAGTTACATGATGATCAGGAATTGGACTTGAATGGCTGGACCTCTACCTATCTTTTGCATTAATCTATTTAGCTGGCACGATGCTCATCTGTAACAGGGAGAGTAGCTAGATATTTTACCCAGGGCTTTTCATTTTACAAATTCCCAAAAGCAGCTGGTGCACCTAAGAGATTCACTTCAATTTAATTTAGTCTACCCTTTCAATTTAGGAGAGGATGTATAAGGAAGTACTAATATGACAAGTTCATATTTCCTATTTCAAAATGAGTAATTATGTCGTCATTTTCATGTTTGTAAGTTCCACACTGAGGTTAGAAAAATGTATTTGAGGATGAGAAAATATATATTCTTGATTACTCCTTTTCTCCTCTCTACTATCTTCCATGCTAGAGAAGATTTTTCCGATGTCCTCGGTGTTTGTTTGTCCCCACAGTTTCTGGCCATGAAATACTGAAAAATGGACCTATGCATCTTCATTTTTTCCTGATACTTGTTCACCAATTCTCATCGGGGTTGTAAACTACATTAAACTCCATTATTGCACGGGCTCTACATGTGGTGATAGAAAATATTAGTACATTATGATGAATTACATCATTACCTTCTGAGTTGCTCATTGTCCTGCCTCGAGAAGTATCATCAATTGGATTTGTTTGCTATTTATTTGTAGATAGATTCTTGTCTTCTTTTATCTAATAATATGAAACTCCTTTTACCATTATATGCAGCTAGGGAAATGCTGCCCATTGAAGATATTAAAACTGGCGGGATGGAGCAACTAAAGGTGCTCAGCAACTGGGATCAGATCAGGGCGCCAGGTCTCCACTCGTCTATGTCAATGAGTGATTTGGTGAGCTATCTTGAGCATCGGATATCCGAGCAGAAAACCTCTAACTATCAAAATCTCTCGAGCGAGGAATGGCAAAGCCTTGAAGTTCTGGACAACATCAAGCAGTGCTTGTTCAGCGACAGTGACATCCAACACATGCCCGACTCAGATGAGAAGTCTCTCATGTCAAGGGTCAATTCTCTTTGCTGCCTTCTTCAGAAAGATACTACAGCAGGTCCAAACTTGCAAATTAAAAGTGGAAACTGTCCTGGCGTGTCTTTGCCAGAAAGGAGAACAGATGACAAGTTTGGTGCATCAACTACAGAAAATGAACCTATCCCCATGGATGAGACCAATGATACCTCTGGTTACAAGCAGCCGGCATCAATGACTAGGGAGGACTCAGTTGGAGAACTGCTGCTTAATCTCCCTAGGATAGCATCTTTGCCTCAGTTCTTGTTCAACATTCCAGAAGATACTAAGAACCAAGCTAGGTAAGGTCATTCAAGTCGTGAAAAAGCAGAGGTAGAGGTATGAAGCTCCATTGTCCTAGTAACTTTTGTGTATATGGATGCCAGAATAGGTTTTCTTTAGTATGTGAATGTGGAAATCGTGTCCGATGAAGAATGTTGCTGCTGAGTATTTGTTTTAATGTAGTAGTCCCCTGTCATCATGTACAAAAATGTAGTGTTTTGCTGCATGTATGTAAAAATCTTTTATTGTGGTTTGAAGTTTCTTCAGTTTCTGGTTGCATTTTGAAATTTTCAAAATTCCTGAATAGGAGCATACTCCATTTTTCTTCTTTTGTGGAGTACAAAATTGACAATGTTAGGTGTTTGACAAAGCTTTTGGTAAAAATACCAAAATATAGTGGATTTCGATAAATATTGTGGATTTTATGGGATGTGTAATTAAAATTATTTGTTGAAATTTTTAAAAATCTCAAACAATCACTTAATTATAGACGTAAAAAGGTAAAATTATAGGGAGAAAAATAATACGAAGATTTGTGATGAAACTCCAAAATCGAAAATATATATGATCTCGACTTGTAAAATTGGAATGACTTTGTTACAAATATTTGCTGTTTTCAAATCATTTCCAGAAAATAGTAGAGGAAACTGGAGAGAAGCCATTCAAACTTCTTCTCTCCACGCTCTTCGGTTCAATACTAGAAGATTTCATTCAAACTCATCTGAAAATTTTGTTAAATTCAGTTGACAAGCATGTGACATGTTATGCAGGTAGAAACGTATCTACATTAAAATTAAATCATGCACAAACAACGTGAGGATGTATTGTTGGAAAAATGATTTTCCCACAATAGGGGTGGAGAAGAAACACCGAACCAAAACAAGAAAGTGAAAAGGAAAATGAAAGTTTAAACACGTGATTGTTGTCTTCAAACGATATTTGTCCCTTCTCGAATTAAATTTGATGTTTAAAGGGACTCTTGACAAATTGTTTGCAAAATTTATCAAACCTTGAAAAGGATTGACACTTAAGCACCTAGTTAAATCCTTCAAAACTTAAGAACACATAAAATATTAAGTATGATAGAGAGAGCATTGATTATTTTGTGGAATGGAAATTTTGATCACAAATGATTTTCAAGTGTATTGTATTGCACATCCACCACCTATTTATAATCTCAAAAATACTTCACGAAGTGGTACCAAAACAAGATGTCAAAAGATACCAGCTGCAGTTAAAAAAATCAGCCAACTGCTAGTTTAAAATTTAAATGCTTTTTGCGGTCGCATAGATCAAACCTATGCGACCCCATAGATTGTTCAAAGGCAGGCCTAAGGGCCCTACAAGGCAACATGCAACCACACGCCTCTTTGGCCTATGCGGTAACATAGATCAGTGTTTTTGGCCTCAATCCCACTTTTCATTCCACATACATTTTATTGATTTTTGAACAAAAATATTCAACAATCTCCAACTTGTTCAATATTCAATAAAATCTCATATCCAAAATATACAATATTCATGTATAAAGATTAGATATATTTCTATTTGAATTTAACCATAGTGTAATTCAAACAAAGTAAAGTCGAAATTAAAGGTACTATTGAAGTTTTGAATCAGTTATTTCATGTGACAATATTGGTAAGAACACACAAGTATCACGCGTTCTCAAGTTCCTCAATCTTGCTTAGCGCTAATATAACATTGTGCTTATCCTTTCAACAAACTTTTAAGAGAGAAACTCTAATTCTCTATTGAGGCGGCACCACCTCGAAGTTTATCTAGGTGAAGTTCTTTCGATATCTTTGTTACTTTTTTAGAGATATTTGTACTTAGTACTGAATTTCATTAAGAGCTTAAAGTTTAACATTCATTTCAATAACAACTAGCATTATTCAATTAGAAAAGGGTTATCGAGGATTTTATAATGCCGAAACTATCTATATATCAAATGATTTGTTATTACCCTTTGAACTCATGGATTACTTGTTAAGTAATGACAGGTAAGTTTATCATCATTGGTGGACCTTTTAGTTCAAAAGTTTCTACTTCATCTTTCTCGAAGTAAATGTTACTAAATTTCTATTTAGAGGTTTAGTTAAAGGATCTGCTAAGTTCTCGATTGACTTAACATGACTTAATGAAATTATTCAATTCTTAATTAATTTTCTTATGTAGCCATGTGTAAGACTTATATGTCTATACTTTTCATTGTATATCTCGTTGTGTGTTTTTGTTAATGTAGATTGACTATCACACATGATAGGTACTGAAGATATATTCTTCGATCACAAATGTATTTCATAAAGTAGATCCTTAAATCATTCAGCTTCTTTCCAGATTTATAATAATACTACAAAATCAGATTCCATAGTTGAGTGTGTTATACATGTCTATTTCTTTGATTTACTTTCATCCGTGCTAGATATCCAACTAATTTCGGTAAATCATTATAATATAACCAAGAATTTAGTATATTGTAGACCTAAGTTTTTTATTTTCTTTAAATAGCCAAGAATTCTTTCAATACCCTTCAAATGGTCTTTGCTTGGACTACTAGTAAACCTACTAAGTTTACTAATTGTAAAAGCTATGTTCGGTCTTGTGCATTGGACTGGATACATAAGACTTCTTATAGCACTTGCATACTTCAATTGAGCAACTGTTCTTTCATCATTCTTTATAATCTTTAAAATTGGATCAAAATGGGTACTAAATTCTTTTATGTTCAAATGTTTGAATTCATTAATCATATTCTCAATATAATGTGATTGACTTAAATTATAACCTCACTAGTTTTAGTAACTTTGATATCCAAAATGGTATTCACTTGTCCAAGATCCTTCATCTTGAATGTGGAAGATATAAATATCCGTGTTTCTTCTATTTCATTCACGTGATTACTTATAATCAACATGTCATCAACATATAAGTAAATAAATGTAACAAAATTATTACATAATTTGGAGTACAAACATTATCTGCACTATTATGCTTGAAATCAAATGAGACAACGACTAAGTTAATTTTTTCATATCATTTCTTAGGTGCTTGTTTTAAATTGTATAACGATTTTACTAACTTGCACACCTTATGTTCATTTTTAGGTAGAGCAAACCCTTCGAGTTGCTCCATATAAACCTCACCATCGAGATTCTCATTCAAGAATACCGTCTTAACACCAATTTGATGAACATGCAAGTCATGTATGGAAGTCAGTGCGAATAATACCCTAATTGATGTTATTTTAGCTACCGATGCATAAATATCAAAATAGTTTATTCTTTCCTTTTATCGATAACATTTGGTTACTAGTCTAGTTTTAAATGTATTAAGAGAACCATCAATATTATACTTTCTCTTAAATACTCATTTACATCCAGTAGGTTTGGATCCAATTGATAAATCAACAAATTTTCATGTATTGTTCGACATAATTGAATCCATTTCATCTTTAATTGTATCTTTTCAAAAGATGCTATCACGAGAATCCGTAACATCTTTTGTAAATTTTGGGATCGATTTCCACTTGGAAAACAAAATGAATTGTTCTTACAATATTTTTCTCATTTTCCTGTACTATGTAAAAGAAAATAAGATGAGAGTAAATTTCATCCGATCTTAAAAACTTCTCAATTCGAGTTCTTTTACTTCTTCAAGGTTCACTAGATTTATGAATATTTTTAGAAGATGTTTCATCTTATATTCTACTAAAGTTTGAGATCTCTTTAAGAGTTTCCATGAATTCATTATCCGAAGATAGTGAATTCTTAAAGAACTCCACGTCATTGGAATCAATGATCACATTAATTTTCAAATTTAATAATCTATATGATTTGTTATTACTACCAAAACTAAAAGGCAAATTTAATATTTCTTGGACCCAACTTGGTTCTATTAGGGTTCGTATTCTTACAATAAGTAAGACACCCCCACACTTTGAAGTATCCAATGTTAGATTTTTTTCATTTTCTCAATTCATAAGGAAAAACTTTTGTAAATTGAGAAGGAATCATATTTAGTATTCTGCATGCATTCAATAATGTTTCACCCCATAAATTAAATAGCAACTTAGCATAAGTTAATATGACATTTATCGTTTCAACTAAAATTCTATTTTTTCTTCTAGTTAAACTATTTTGTTCAGGTGTTCTAGGTGCAGAATATTGATTAATTATGCATTGTGGTTCACAAAACAAGTTAAAATCACTAGAAAAATATTCACATTTTCTATCACTTCTTAGAATTCTTATTTTCTTGCTTAAGTGATTTTCAACTCCATTCTTATATGTTTTAAACATATCAAATGTTTCATGTTTATGTTTCATTAAGTAAACATATGTATAATTATAGCAATCATTTATAAAGGCAATGAAATACATATTTCCTTCTCTAGTTAACCAGACATTTAATTCACATATATCCGTATAAATTAATTCTAAAATATTAGAAGTCATATTTACACTTTGATAAGGCTTCCTAGTCATCTTAAATTCTACACAAGTTTTAAATTTAAATGTATCATTTTTATTATGTGATATTAAGTCATATTTTAACAATCTTTTCATGACACTTGACGAGTGTGTGTTGCTCACGAGTTTTATCCTACTTTTGATTTAATTATAAGCTAGATTCTATGAAAAGTGAATATTTTTTATGTGTTTATTCGTGTTATTTTGTAGAAGTTTGGAGATAGCAATGAAACAACGAAGGGACGATAAAATGGAGTGATGACTCAAATCAGGAAAAAATATAGACAAAAGGGCAAAACAGTCAAAATGCAACAAGGCGCGACGTCGATGGTTCAGGAGGTGGCGCTACGACACTGCTTGTTACCAGTAAAAGACGGAAATTTTAGATCCAAAAGGCCCATAAAAAAATCATATTCTAGCATGGACGTGGAGATGAGTATAAATAGACTTTTTGAAGACCAATTGGGGGTTACACAATTTGGAGAGGCACAAGAACGCCAAGAGAGATCTACAATCAATTGTTGGTTTTATTTATGTATTAATGCTTTGAATGTTCTGGTCAATTATTCAATAATTTAGTGAAAAATAATTGTGTAGAGATGCAAATTGTTTGTCTAGACCATATAATAAAACCCAGTAAATTGATATAACGTGTAGAGATACCTATATTGATTGTTACGGTCGTGTATGAATTTTCAGAACCTTGTTTCGTTTAATTAAGATTAGTTTGCATAGAACTACGAAATTGGCTTAATTAAATAGGCTCAACGAGAACTCGAGAGGGGTAAATTGAATATATTAGGAGAATTCGACCGAACACAACTTTAGTTCATTAATTTTGATGTAAATAGTAAAGGTGATCCAATCGGTGAAATGTTTTGCCCTAACATTCTTCTCATTATTAAACTCCGACGTCGTTTCTGTGCACATCACACTTTAATTTTAAGCTTTCTTTAGATTACAACATTCTTCACACAATTTAGAGGTTACATTTATCAAATAGAAGTTGAAATTAACTAGATTATACATTAAAGTATAGTCCCCGTGAGAACGATTATCCGGACTCTTTGGTCCACTTTATTACTTGTTCGATATCGTACATTTGCGATAGAAAAATCACAACAACACTCTTACCTATGTGACATAATCTAGCATGTCATAAATTAAATGAATCAATAATATAAGCAAAATCAATTTCATTATTAATCATTTTGTCAACTGTACAAAGTTTGACCAATTCTTTCATAATAATAACATTTTCAACAAATTTCTCAATTTGGGACAATACAAATTTACCAAACTCATAAACACTTTTTATGTCCGATTTTTCTAAGAGATTACCGCTAACTAAATTCCTATTCATATCAGAAATATGTAGCATATTTGTCAGGGTAACGATCTAGCCTGAGTGCTGAACGATATAAGCATTAAGAAGATGAACTCATATGTCGTTGTCACATACTAAATGCATTATTCGACTATATAAAGTATAGAGTTATATCTCTATCCTTTATCAAACCTTACAATATTTATTATATTGTGCTTAAACTCCTATCGTCTCTCTCGGTAACAATAAAATCCACTAACAAGTCAATTGGTGATTAAAAAAAATTAAAAAACGATAATAAACATCCACAAATCAAACCAACTCAAAATCAAAATAATTAATTAAAAACTAAAAATATCATAACAATGGTTCATCTCATCCTAGTAATTTATATAATTAGTCTAACACATTGAAATTACAAGAAATCATATTTAAGTGAAAAAGACATAACCCGAATTTTTGATAAATTGAGAAGATGAAGATGAAGATTGAAATTTTGAGTTTTTTTAATGGTTTCTTGACGAATCTTCACTTGACTGAATTTTTACAAGTCTCCCTTAATTCTCTCACAATAATGAAAAATAGTTTATCAGGACATAATTGCACCCCTTTCTTCTTTAATCTCTCTTTTTAAAAATAATATAAAATTATAATAGCAACTTTATACAACGATAATAATTAAGCTAAATAATTTAATAATTTCAAATTATTTGATCATTTCTTAGTGGAGAAGCATTATTCCTTTGGTTCTCTTTTTTTACTTCAATTTCAACATTATCTAATCTTTCTCCAATTCAAATGCTGGATGACTACGGAGGAAAGTGAAAGTGTCATCATCCATTTGAATTTGTGCCATCCTTCTCATCTATAAAACGTCATGTGTATTTTAATATTTGTTGGAGCACTAAAAATGTGTTTGATAGACATTATTTGGAAAAAATAAATTTTGAAATAGTGATATGATGGGAAATGTGTGGTTGAAAAAGAAGGAAAAGTTATTGATGTGATGAAAAATATTATTTTATTGAAGAATGTGTGGTTGAAAATGAGTAGAAGAATGAGAATGAGAATTAAAATGGGAATCAAACAGGGCCTAAATACCCGCTAAAACTACACTCTTTACAAGTCAAAATGGATAGTAGGTTCTAAATATTTTTCCCCTTTCATTTAGGGAATTTTCCAATTAATATTTTCATTTTCTTTATATTCAAAAATAAATAAACCTCTTAAGTCCTATATCTCTTAATTTTGTCCCTCAGGTGTACGCTATGAGTGCATATATGATTAGTACTGTTCAAACATTAATTTTTACATTAATTTAGGAAAAAATCTAATTAATATTTTCGTAACATTTCATTTTCTTTATATTAAAATAAATAAATAAATAAACTTTTTTCTTTAAGAATTTTGAGGACGTGTTTGGCTCGCCGTGTTAAATCGGATAATGATGAATTAATCTCCTTAAGTCATATATTTTTTAATTTTATTCCCACGATTCTATAAAGTGTGCTAAACGTGCAATAATGAGTACAGTTCAACAATTAATTTTTACATTCATTTAGGGAAATTTCCAATTAATTTTTTTTGTAAAGTTTTATATTCAAAATAAATAAATAAACCATTTTCCTTATGAATTTCGAGGACACGTGTAGCGCGTCTTATGAAATCGGATGAGAATGAATTTAATCCTCGTCGAGTCAAATATCTCATAATAGGTGTACCAAACGTGCAATGAGTTTGTATATTGATTAGTGCTGTTGAATCATTAATACATTTATTTTGTATTTATTGATATGTTCCACTCTTTTAGATTGGTTTGATCATTATCTAAAATTTCAACTCTTGACCTATTATCTTTTCGAGTTGGGCTGTTTTTTGGATTAAAGGAGATTATTCAATATTTAAGTTTTATTCACTCTAATTCAAAGTAGAAAAAGTATACAAAAATGAGCAAAAAATTATCAGAAAAGCGGGAAATCATTCTAGATCGACACGTGGACCGGAGTTCATGCCAAACAAACCTTCAAACTCCAATTGTGCGAAATCTCCATTTTGTCCAAGTCTGCGTTATTTTCACGCCATCCGTGATCTACAATTTCACCGAAATGACTAAAATGAAACCATACAACAGCCTCCATTGGTCCGTCACCCGAGAAAACCTCACAGTCAGTGACAATTAAAATTAATGCCCCGTCACCCGGAGCCCCGCCACCCAAATGGGTTAATCTGTCCCACGTGTCGATCTGCAAAAGAACAAATGGGACCCACAACCGAACCCTTTAAAACTCTCAATAGCGTTAAGCGCCAAAAAACACATCACCCTCTAAAGCGCTCTCTCTCTTTCTCTCTACAACGCTTTCTCTCTCTCTAAGCACTCACACTCTTGTACCAGCGCTTTGAAATTTCACCGATCAAAAATCAAATTACGGATCTCGCAGTTTCGTCCACTGGTACGAAAATTAAACCCTCGTTATATCCCCGAACAAGACCTTGTCGATTTTACACACAGTCACACACTAATATATATATATATATATATGTGTGTGTGTGTGTGTGTGTGTGTGTGTGTGTTAATATAATAATATGGGGGGGGGGGGGGGGGGGGGGGGGGGGTGTATTTGGATTTTTTAATTGATTGATGATGCTATGGTGAATAATTTCATTCTGATTAAATGTTTAGGTTTTTTGTTTGATTTTTCCCCCATTTTAAGTTCATTATGAGCTTTTGTTAATGGGTAATTTTTGGATTGTTGTGATTGCGTAATCAAGCGTTTAGAGCTTTCTTGAATGGAAATAATTTTTATTTGTGATCGATGTTCTTATTGATTTTTAAGCTATTGATTATCTGCAAAAAATTTGGTTGTGATAATAGTGATTGTTATTTAAATGCCGCATTTATGAATCTTGTATTTCTATCTCTTTTTAATAGACCTTTACTAGTTATCATTGTCATTTCACTGTCTATTAACGAATATTTTATGTGTATTCATGGCTGTTTCATCAATTAAAGGGTGAAAATGTTGATTGTTGTTTTTATAAGTTAGAATTCCTAGCTAAACTTAAAGTTTTATTGGCTTAAGAAAAAGTATAGTACATATGTGAAGGAAGATTCTTGTTTTGTCTAAAAACATGTGCTAACTTGAGGTTATAATCGTATGTTGGTTAGTGAATGATTTTGTGAATACAAGTCTGATTTTTTTTTAATTATTACTTTTATCTGAACAAATCAATTGGATCTGGCACAAACATTTACTTTTTCAAACCCTTTGTTTCTAGCTTCCCTTACTCTTGCATCTATACGGTTAGCGTTTGTTAGCTTTATGGAAGAGGGAACCCTTGTTGGTAAAAATTCAAGTAAAACTGATATCAGCACCAGTCTTGAAATGCCTGTAAGATGAGTACACATTTTTATCATTTTGTCCTCAATGCCATAGCTCGTGTTGGTGTTTATCGTGCAATGTAATAGTGAAGTGCTTGGAGTGTTTTCTGGTATCGTATCTTTCCGGTTTTATTTATTAATTTATCTTTTACAGTATTGGTTTCTTTAATTGTGAGGATGTTGTTAGTTCTTTCTTCTTTATGTATCGAGGTTCACATTTATCAAGAGTATTGTTCGTCTTTTGTCAAGATTACTACCTTCGCACGGGTTTCTTTGCTTATGACGCTGCTCTCCCTCGTTTAAGTCAATATGATTGAAATATTACTTAAGACTTTTAAAGAAGACAAAAGATTAGATTATTGCACGATACTCTTTAGTCATTGATTGGAAGTTTTTAATTAGTAAACTTTAGAGACGCTCCATATACCATACCCATCTACTGTTATTTGTACATTAAATATCTGTTTTGTAATTGGAATGCTGATAGCACTCTTTCTGCATAATCTATGTAGGTTGAGACAATCAATGGGATTTGGCAATCCACCAGCCTTGAGTTCTCCGCTAGAAATACATGGTGATCTTTCAGTCACCAGTAGGCCAAGTGTAGCTTCTGTTACTAGTAAAATAACTTGTGGTGCTACTAATTCTGGAGCGGACCCTATGTCATTTGGATATATGTCTCTGCCTTATACCCATTCTCCTCGAGATGACATTCAAGGAACTTGTCTGTCTTACCCACATGACCACAATATTTTTGTTAACCCCAATGACTTATCAAATCACCAGTATAATCCAGATTTGAGAGGCAATGTATCTAATCTCCGACAGTTGATTGATGGTAATAATATGAACACCAGAGATTGTTTCATGAATGGAGGTGTTTTTTCCACAGACTATCAGCACCCAGAGGTTAGAATGAAATTCATGCCAGTGAGAGGCGAGGTTGCCACAGATCATCCAATGACCGCACAGGGAGGAGAACCCAAAGCTAGTAGCCTTAGTAGGTCACAGATAAGTGGAACTTTTTCCAATTTAGGAGCTAGCACATCTATGTTGCAGCATGATGAGAACTTTGTTCAGTTTGGTTCTCCAGGAATAATTGATGGAAATTTTCTGACACTTGGAACTGGAGCTATTCCAGAAACCAGATTCTGCAGAAAATTTAGTACCCGAGAGATTGCCAATAAATTGGACGAAGTTGATTCTTCCAATTACAACTGTCATGCTGGACAAACTACAAGAAATCCTCTGATTCGTACAGAGTATGCTGGTAGAACTACAAGCTTCCAAACTAGTGCTGGGGCATTGTCAAGTTCATCATGCAATTTGGGCGGCCATATCTTCAATTGTAATGATGTTGGCATTGATAGAGGGCACAACACCAGGCCAAAGTCACTCCCACTCCACACTTTTCTGTCTTTACATGCTGATAAACATCCTAATCATTCTGTAAACGGCGCTAGAGATTCTGATTTTCAAGTTGATATGGCTTCATCCTTGATGCCTTTTGGCAGCACTTTCATCACCCATCCTGAATGTAATAGGTGGTCTGCAATAGCGTCAGAATCAGCAATGCCTACCATGTTTCCGAATCAATTAACACCACACCAGCAACAGAATTGCTATATGGAAAGTTCCACGAGAGTCTCATCAGAGTCTTTCATGAATTTCCATCATCTCCGGAATCAAGGAGGAAGCTCCATCAGGCATGCTAAACTAGGTCAGTCAGCCTAAGCTTGCTTTTCAATACCACATCTAATATTGAACTCATTACTTTGCAATTTTTGGGTTCTATGTTGTCTGTGTACTGACCTTCTCCTGTCGTCATTCATCTATAATGCTGGAGGTCTTAAGCTAAGGATAGGCAGGGAAGTAGTTCCTTTGTTATTACTTATTTGCTAGTTGAAATATTGGAATTTTTTCACTTTCATCAAACAATTAGGTGCACAATAATGTTGGTCTACTCCACTTTGTCATTGTTCAAATATTACTAATGTCTATAAACGATAAGGAAAAGATAGGGACACAGCTTTAAACAATCTGAAGATTTTCGTACCTGCTCTTTAATGAGAAAACAACTCAAGATCAGCAGTGTTTCTACATCTTTTTATATCGAGTTTGAAATCCACTTTGGGCTCAAGTGTTCCAACGTTGCTCCCAATTTTATATCTATATCATTTTGGTAATTTCTGCATATTTCTTTGGAACAACTTGGAGGCTCTACATGCTATTATTTGGGTAAATTAGGGCTGGGCTCCCCAACCTTTCATGTATTGTGGTTATGGATCCCCAACCTATTTGAATCTGTAAATTTGGTGGTCCACACATGAAGAAAATTGTCAATTAAGACGTTGAAATCGCATGCAACTTCAAGTTGAATTGGAGACAAATATAAGTGGTTAGGTAATTTTTCCCTCTAGCTATAGGTGATGTGAAAGTCGTGTGCAATTTTAATGTTTACATTTATGTTTTCAATCACTTGGGAATCCAGATTGACCAATTTAAATAGGTTGGGAACCCAAAACCTCACCTTTAAAGATTGGGCACCCATAAGCACACCACATGAAAGGTTGGAAATCCCAGCCCTAATTTACTCCTATTATTCCACAACTGTGTTAGTTATAACCACATGAAAGGTTGGAAATCCCAGCCTAATTTACTCCTATTATTTCACAACTGTGTTAGTTATAACCCAATGTTCTAAAAAGCTCGCCTAGGCGGTGCCTAGACTTGAAGCTCGTGCAAAACGCATCGCTTCGCGCCTAAGCGCTCCTTTTTTTGAATTTATAAACAACTAAATTTTTTCCTTTATTTTTTTCGTCTTCTACGTGCTTTATTAGTTTTTTTAAAAATCTTTTATTTGACTTTAACTTACTATTATTTTTTTTAAAAAAACTTTTCATTTGACTTTAATTTCAAGTTTTCAAAAGATTTTATCTGTACAAAAGTTAAAAATGACTTTATTTAAATAGTTAAATAAAATTTATGTTTTGATGTTATCTACATTACGTAATTATAATTTTGATATTCATTTTATTACAAATTTCAAAAGCATGTATGAAATTCCTATAAATATATTAAGTGAGACTTGTTTAGTTGAAAATTGAAATTACGAAAAATATTCTAATTTTTGCATTTCAAAAACCTGAAAATTGTATAATTGACTAATAATAGGAGTTATCAAGTAAATATTGTATTTTATAATTTTTAGATACTTAATATATATTATTTTAATTTTTAAATAATTTTTTAAATGATTCAAAATTTAAAATAATATCATAAATAAGAAATTTTTTTTTACGCCTAAGCCTCACTTAAGCTCGTAAAACTTGAAGTTTCGGCTCCACGCCTAGCCACGCTTTACGCTTTTTAGGAGTCACGTACTTCTGTCCAGGAAAAGAGACTCGAGATACCAAAGGGGCATTGAAATCATTAATCATATACTGAAATTATCTTATTTTTCTTTCTTTGTTGCGTAGAAAGAGTTAGAGAGTTGGATTATTGTATATCTCTTATTGACAATTTCAGCAAAAAGGTTTTTTTTGAACTTTGCAGGAAACTTGGTGCCTCTTTCAGAAGGTCATGTTGTTGACAATGGTCCTTTTTCCACAAGGGCTCAACAAGTTGGTAAGGTCATCTACCTTATTTTATTTGCACTATGTTGATCAAGGCCATTATCACTAATAAAAATTTTAATCAGTTAGGGATGGAAAACATTTTTATGCCATACATCAACAAATGCCAACTATGAACTTGGTAATTTCTGTTAGTAAGTAGTTTCTTCTTTGAACTGTCTTGTTTTATTTGCAGGAAAGCTGATTACACTTTCAGAAGGAAGGGTGACAGGAGTTGTCAATCCCTCTCCAAATAGTCTTCAACCAGTTGGTAAGGCATATACCTTATTTGGATATTCCACTTATGTCGATCAATATCATTATTGCACTACAAAAGCTGGGTACCAGCGGTTTTAACTTTTCTTTTTGACCCCTTCTCTGGTTGGAGAGGAGACAGGATTTTGATTGTGTATCCCAGATGAAATTAAATTACTAAAAGAGTTTTAAAAATTTGATGACGAAGCTGAAGACAAGGTTTTCAAGAAGATCACCTAAATTGATATATAAGAAATAGTTTCAGTTTCACAGGGGAACACCTAGACAATCACCTAGACAATATCACTGTACAATGTTGAAATTCTATATTTTTTGTGCAGCTGAAATTGTGTTTGCTAAGGGAGCACACATATTTTAGTGCTTATGAAGCAAATATTAGAAGAAATTTTTTAATTTCTTCATTCAGCTACCCGTAAGGATATTCATCTTCCTTTTCAGCCCATTGAAAAGGTCTATATAACCAGAGCAATGTGGCGATTGATAGGATGGATTCATGTTGTAAACCCCAAATAAGACTTTGATGTTATATAAATAGAGTCACAGTCCGTGTCTTTAAGGGTCTTTTACAAGTAGCTATCCAGTTTTGTTGAGCTGATGAGTAACATTATTACATTTACTACCTCTGGACAATAAATACATGATTCAATTTTTTATTGACTACTTTCCTCAGGTCAACTACCTTGTCATAATGTTAGTTCTGTGCACGCTCGTGGGTATGGTATGATTCCCGAGAGAAGTGGGTTCCAACTTTCAGGAAGTAGCACTTTCCAATCTGCTGCGGGGGGTCCATTCCCTAAGAGGCTAGGTGGTCAACCCAATGATTTGGCTGCTGCTCGAGCCACTGAAGGTGTGTATCCCTCAATTAACAAGAAAATTCACATGTGGCCTTACATTTATCATAAAGGACAGCCTTTCTCTTTGTTAAGGTTTGGGTTCTGAACTATGATAAAAGGTGATTTAACTGCCAAAGTCATAATGTTCAAATTCTTCTAAATAGTTTTTTCCTTGAAAAGGAAGAACATAAATCTATGACTGGGACAAAGTATTCTACGTCCAAAAAATTTATCTGGCATATGCAAGCAGTAACCTCTATTGAAGAGCTATCGGGAACACAAGTTATGGTGTCTCATCCACCTGATTACAAATGTGCTATAATGGTGATAAAATGTCAAAGTGGTTGAGAATTCTCTTGTACATATGAAAAAGCAAGGGCAATAGGGCAAAACCCAGGCAAAGAGTAGGTTGCCTTTGCTCTGGTTTCAATTTTCACATAGTATTTGGTAATATTTTTCAGGTGACCTGCATCAGATTCAAAATTGTCAACTGCTTCATTATCCTCGAATTCCTGTTGGACATCCAATTGCCATGGGTATTTGCCTTCAACTTGTTGCCCATGCTCTATTTATTGATCTTGAATGTGTTACAATATTCTGACTTCTATGTGACTGAGATCACTTTTATTTTTCACCAGTCCCTCCTCAAGGCCCTTTCCCTGCTCATGTTAATCCTTGTGGACTCTCAGTTACTGCAGGTACTTACAATGAAAGTCTTTACTGATATTAGATAAATTTTACTATGCTCCATATTTCATGGCAAGATGATTTTAGTTTGCATGTATTGTAATCTATCATTTCTTCATGTAATCTAGGACAATCTCATTTGCCAACTCAGTTGTCTAAGGAATTTCCTAAAGCTGATTATACTGAAGGTATTTATTATGCATCTACTTTGATATGCATTTAATAATTTCTAGGAGTAGCATCCTGTAATGATGGCTGTAAGTTTTGGTACTTTATAGGTCCTGTTATTCCAGTTGCAAACGTAGATTTCCAAAGTCAGGCTTCTAATGTTCTTTGTCGGCCATCTCTTAAAAGAAGAGCAAATGAAAATTCTCCGGCTGCTCCCTTGGTTCAACGCAGGAAGATAGTTCCTCAACCTATTAAACATCATTCAGGATCTTACCAAAAGAAGTATATTCCACCACCTGTTCCTGCTGCTCCTCTTCATATAAAATGGCAAGGTATCTGAATTATCCCTTTCACTTGCAATCACTTTTTGACAAATTGATCTGGGCAGTTTTGTTATTTTGAAAATTTGTGTAGTTGCTGTGACCTGGACACTGTCCTCCATAAGTTGATTGTGTAATTTGTTATTTTCAAATCCCAGCCCACATTATTATGCTTGAGTTGTTTTGCCCCGATCTTGATTGTTTGGTCGCGGTAAAGTTCTTGAGACTATCTTCTTTTTTGTTGTAATATGTCCCAGCTTTTTCCTATATATGCCATTACTCATTAGCGTAATTTAGAAAACCTGTGTGGCTGCAAGTATATTGACTTCTGTGCAGTTGTCATTTAACATAATATTGTGTGAGGTTCTAGATAAGTAAGCTGATAGTCGGATAGACTTCATTTACTTCCCCCTTTTTATGCTAGTTGGGTTGTCCAAGAAACGCATAAGATCTATGCCATGCTAAGCCAAAAGATTTTTTTTTTAAATGGGTCGCCATAATGACAATTTTAGTCCTGTAACTTGCGGTTAAACACATTTGCAGGTTTGGAGGAACTTCCTAAGCCAACAGGACAAAATTGCCTCTTATGCAAGAGGGATCTCTCATTCACACCAGAAGGTCCAATACATCAGCCTGCTGCTTCGCCGGCAGTTGCTGTTCTTCCCTGTGGACATGCATTTCACGACCACTGTTTACAAAAAATTACACCTCAAGACCAATCAAAAAGTCCTCCTTGCATTCCTTGTGCCATTGGTGAAACTTGAAGTTTCTCCTTTTTTGCTTCGCCTTTTTGGGCTACTGCCAGAAAACAAATTGATCAAAAATGTTTCCAAACTTTTGTGAAGGAACACAATAGAACTTTTAGAGAGTTACTAGCTGGAGTTAGGTATGATTCACAGAGACATACTTGCTACATGATGCATAGATATTGAATTTTTTGACCGAGCAAATACATGTTCAAAACCCTTGTTTGCACATTCACATATGTTGTCAGCTGATTAAAATGAGTCTCATGTCACTTACTTCAATGAGTATCTTTGGTACGGTGTATTGTCAGTGCTGAATCTATTCTCGTCCACATTATAGTGCCATTCGCCTTCATTTTCCTTGAACCCCACCACTTGTTAATAGACTTGACTTGAAAACCATAAATTGCTAAAACATGTGAACTATAAATTGCTAAAACATGTGGCTGTCTTGGAACATTTTCCTTCCCTTGTAATATGAGCGGCCTCTGAATAATGAAAATTATTAGTGATCAACCGTCAACGTGTATAATGATCTGGTTCACAGAGCACCTACATGTGCCAAAATTTCTCATCCGTCCCATTCAATTAGAGTATAAACAAAAATAAGGGGTTCATTCCCTATCATACCATACGACAATTCTAAGCATTTTTAATTTTATTAACTTTCTCTCGACTAATACAATTAAATTGGATTTCATCATCTAAAAACTAAAAATTGATTAAGCCCATGATTTAAAAAGCTTTTTAAGATTATAAGCGAGACAAACTTTATTTTTTAGCGTACCTTTCATCGAATTGATAATTTTTTTTTTTTTTTTTTTTTCCAATTTTTAACCATACAATGTGACTCAGCAACTTATAATCTCAAAAATGCTTTGCCAAACATAAATCTATAACACTTTCAGTTATTACCACATTTCACTTTTATACGAGGACACCAACCATGGGTAGCAATGTTTGGGTAATTAGCTATAAGTGAAAGTTAGTTTTAGAATTGTTGACGATTCTTTGCATCCTTGCATTCCTTGTTGATATAAGGAATAATAAATAGAAAATGGTTTGGCAAATTGCATTCAGATTCTAACTTGGAATGGCAGTCTTCGAATGACAGCGTTGAGTCTCTGACTAGCCCAAAGAAATCGCCCACGACCGTTATTCCTGTTATATAATATTTTTCTACTGATAAATTCCTTTTTGCGTTTTGTATTTCCTTCTAACTTCTAAGAAACTCCCCCATGCCCATGCCCACCCCCACCCCCACCCCCACCCAATCCAACCCCCCACCTCACCTAGATTGTTATTTATCTAAGCCCTAAAGTAAATATTTCCCAAACAGCCCCAGAAATAGAAGAGAGAAAACTCAAGTTAACTAATAGAGTTGTTTTGTTCCCTTTTCTTGTCAAAAAGCGAGAAATTGTGAGGCTTTGTTATCGATCCAATTTCAAGGAAATTCGAGAAATAGATACGATGGTTGAGCCTATATATGGAGATGGGGTTGCATGGTTTAGGGGTGCAATGATAGGAAAAGGGGGTTTTGGGCGTGTTTATTTGGCTACTTTGAAGAATCCCAAATCAAAATACAGCTGTTTGCCGTCTGTGATGGCTGTAAAATCCGCAGAGGTTTCAGCTTCTGGTTCAATTCAGAAGGAGAGGGAGGTTTTGAGCAATGTCAAGGGATGCCCTAATATAATTAGGTGTTATGGTGAAGAGACAACAATGGGGGAGAATGGTGTGATGGCGTATAATCTGCTTTTAGAGTATGGTTCTGGTGGAACATTAGCGGATAGAATCAAGAAATTGAGTGGCAAAGGATTGTCCGAATCCGAAGTTAGGGTATATGCAAGGTCTATACTTCAAGGGTTAAATCATATTCATGGCATTGGTTATGTTCATTGTGATTTAAAACCCGATAATATTTTACTTGTTCATAGTGGTCGAAGAACTGGGGTTCCTGAGTTTAGGGCGAAAATCGGCGATTTTGGGTTGGCGAAGAGGGCGCAAGGGAACAAGAAGAGGAAACTGGAGCCTTACTGGAGGGGTACTCCGCGGTATTTGGCTCCCGAGGCTGTAGTGGATAATGTGCAAGAGTTTCCCTCTGATATTTGGGCATTTGGGTGTATTGTTCTTGAGATGTTGACTGGGAAACCTCCTTGGGACGGGGAAAAGGAATCAAATGCAGAGGATATTCTTCGTAAGATTAAAGAAGGGCATGAATTGCCAAAAATTCCGAGTGAGATATCTAAGGAGGCAAGGGATTTTGTTAAGGGTTGCTTTGTGAGGAAACCAATGTTTAGATTGACGGCAGAAATGTTGTTGAATCATCCGTTTTTAGAAGGTTTGGACGACAATGAGGATGAGGCTGAAGAAATCGAGGAGGTTGAAGATTTAAATGACATTGCATCTATTGTGTTAGTACATGAAAGCGAGGATGAATTAAGTAGTAGCTCATTTCAAGATTATTGTAGCTTTGATTCTGGGGAGGATTTCTTCGATTATTTGTCCGAAGAAGTTGTGGAGGATGAACTCGTATCCCATTTTGACGAAGGAAAACCGAAAGAAGAGGAAACTGAGGGTGTTGCTAGCTCCATCATTGATTCAGGATTTGATCAACCAATCAAACCATCAATATCATCAAGAACTGGACAACGATATCCAGTTTCTCATACGATTCCTGCAGGTGTCTAGCAAGATGGAATCAATTTTGATGGTGAGATAGGGAGTTCAATTTTGGTTTGTTGTATGCCCAATTGATCGTTTACAGGTTATACTTTACCTATATAATATACTAGGAATTGATACATTAGACTGATCTTAGTCTTCTGCTAACTTGTAGCATTTCTTCAATTCATTTTATTGTTTTAGTTTCCCTTTTCATTGTTTCAATTTGTTTAGAATGGAATGCATTGCTAAATCAACACTTCCATTTTATTCCATGTTTGCCAGAAGTTGCATTGCACTAGCAAGTATTGGAATATTGTGGTTAATCATATTCTACACTAAGTTTTTCTCCATGGTGAAAAAACTTGGAGCAGTGTGTCTTTTGCTTGTATTCATTTCCTTATAACTCTCATGACTATATGAATCTAAAATACTTAAGAGCCTATTTGGCAGGATTTTTGTGGAAGAACTTCACGAGTAAGCTATCTTGTACCAACTTTCTCTAAAAGCTCTTTTAGTCAAACATAACATTTCTAAAAAATTATCCAAACATGTTGAAAACTCAAAAGTAACTTCTTAGTCTCAAAAACAATTTTAACTTTTCAAAAGTCTTGCCAAATAAGCACTAAGTAAGTGATGTTCTTCCATTATGGTAATTGTTCATGACAAATTTAGTTAAACTTGTATTGATATATCTTCATGTCTATTTCATTTTCATCCTCGATGTAAAATCTGCAACTAAATTGTGTTATTGTTATAGAATATCTTTTCAAATGAAGTGCAGATTGATGATGCTGAACCACCAATTATTTAAGGTGAGAATGCCTCCAGTATACAGAATGTCAAACTATTTGATGAGAACGATGAGCATTCCAGTTTATCGAAGAAAAATCGAGTGATACCTTAATCACTCACATGGAATGATAACTTAATCACTCACAGATCAACAAATTCGCACATTTAAAGTATTGTCTTATTATAGTATTACTACTCTTAGAAGTAACAATTTCGATGATAAACTAAAGAAAGCATAATATACAAGTAACTAACGCATTGTGAAGTGGACAAGTTTTCGTGAAAGTGTAGGAAATGCTCACAACGTTAGTAACATTGCTTTAGTGCTATTAGTGTCAAATGTCAACTAGTGGTTTAAATTGGCCTGTCATAATTGGGTAAGGTCCATGTTGAATACGGTTGTTAGTTTGTCCATTTCCGAACAACCTTAATTTTTTGGCTAATTATATTCTCACAACAAATTTTATTTCTTGCACCATATTTTAATTACACTTAAAGTTATTAATTTTTACTCATTATAACACTTATATCCCTAACAATTTTTCATGTCGTTTTTATCCCCAAACTTTTCATTGATTAACAAATTTTGTAACAATTTTATGTCTAAAAGTTCGTTGAAAAGTCTTAAAACAACTTATTTTTCAATCATATTTTAAATAAATAAATAAAAAGTGTGAAAACATATTTTTTTCCCTTAGGGTCCGTTTGATTGTAAGATGAAATTTGAGTGGAAAGAAAACGAATTACATAGAATTGAATTGCTTAGAATTTATTTTACCAGGGATAAATTTTTTTACCATTGAGTTTAGAATTTGTTTCAATTGCCAAAAAAAAAAAAAAAAAATGAATTGTTTTTCCCACCAAAATGGTGGGAAAAGAGGAAAATGTGAAAAAAAAAATTTGGCCAATCAAACAAGCCAAAATTAGGATTTGAAATTTATTTTCCAACTTTCTAGGAAAATAATGCCCTATCAAACAGGGCCTTATTTCAAAATATGAAAACAAAATATTTTGATATAAATCATCATTTAGGACGAAACGTATTAATTAATTGAATATTGAAGGTAAGATTTTGACAAAAAAAAAAAAGTTAAGAAAATAATTATTACAATGAGCAAAAATTGAGGAGCTTAAATGTAATTAAAATGTGATGTACCAAATAAAACTTGTGATGGCAATATAATCCGCCAATTTTTTTTTATCAACTCTTCCTTGTCAAATTCTAATCTTCCCACATTTAACTTTTAAGTAGAAAATTATCAAGGCAATTATGGTTAGTGAAAGAACTCATGGTCACACAACTTATAATGAAGTTTTAGCACGTGATTGTCAATAAGTTATTATAAGTAGTGGGTTCCAAAAAATTAACCTTAATTAATCACACACAATTAATAACTATATCTAGTTATCAACTAAACTAAACAATTAACAAGCAAGCCAAGTCTTGGAATTTATGAAGTTACAAAAGGTACTAGGATCCTGTACGCACTATTTTAACCTACTTTAATCCTCAATTATTCATTTATAATCAATTCTTGCTTCTGGTGAAAGTCAATTATTTAATTATAATCAATAGCCTTTTTCGAGGTCAATTAGTCCTATACTTATATGTGAACTCAACTATTTCTAATTAATTTGTGAACATATAATATATATTAGTTCACAAAGGTAATCACATAACAATTTTATAGAGCACAATGATGTCAAATCACTGTTTAAAAATGTGTTTTTTGAAAAGAATGTGACTTAAACAGGGTCTAAATTACATATTGTTATTACCTCGTTCTAATTTATGTTGAATTGAATCTCTTAAAAACAATATAAATGGTGGCTAATCTATTGATTTAACATGCAACGAACGTAATCTAATTTCATTTTCGTTATTAAACATGATGCAAAAATCCAGTCATGAATAAGTTGACATAAACATCAATCAATAAATTTATGAACGAGAAGATAGAATGAATTTCAAAAATCTTCAATTTCAAGAGCTCCGACATCTTCATGCTTGAATTTCTTGAGTTCTCCTAAAAAAAATTGAATTTTGATGTGTTTTCTTTGATATCTAAAATGTGCTTTTCTCCAAAACCTTGTCTCGGACGGGTCTAGCTGAGGCCACACTCTGCTTCTGCGGCCTCAATGAGACCAACATGAAAATATTTTCCTCACTGTGGCCTTAGTCAAGCATTATACGGTTGCAGTCCTTTAACTTTTTAATTCTACACATCTTGCTCCCTAGTTTACAATTTTCGTCCAAGTTTAGTCTCTTATAACTTTCGACCCACAACTCCGAATGTCAGTCCCTTTTTTTACATTGAACTACAAATTCGATCATCATTTCAATGTTATATCATTTTTCCTGTGTAAAGTAGAAGATCGATTTCTAAAAAGTTACCTAGATAAAAATGACTATCATAGACGTCACACGTAAAAATAAATAAATGTAACGTTGCTCAACATCTAACCATCTATATAATATTCAGTTGTTCCTTGTTCCTCAACATCTATCATAAGATGAGATATCACATAAAGGACTATATTTGAACCTACCTACCTGTTTGTAAAAGTAGTATTGAAGGAAACACTCTAAAACTTACAGGATTTCCATTGCGGAAGGACTGAACTAATTCAATGGAATCAACTAGTTAAGAAAAAGTGGATTGTAAAAGCTAATTTTAAGAATCTCCTAAATCGCTCGTAAAAGACATTACTATTTCTTTTAGAATGATATTAGTAATCTTTTTCTAATCATCTGGATTAGTTAGCTCATAAAATCCATTTTAGAGGTGACTTCCATAGAGGGTTATTACAGTTATAATTCAAATGAAGATTCTTTGTAGCAGTCTTTGGTGTGAAGTTATCTGATGTTACCAAAATGGGTTATCCTTTGCATAAAAGATATAACCAATGACATAACCGTTATTCCCGTTATATAATAGAAACTTGTACGTCCTTCTAAGAAACGCGGCTGTTTAATTCTTTTACCCCACTATTTTTAAGCCCTAAACTAAATTTTCTTAATCGTTAGCCTTCAAAGAGCAAAATAAACTCAGTGAACTAATAGGGTTCTTCATTTATTTTCAGTAACGTTCAAATTTCAATCGAATCTTTTGAAGTTGCAAATTCAGGATTGTATTTGATCCATTTTCAAGAAAATTCGGGAAATAGGTGTCGAGGATATATTAGAGACGGTACAATGGATTGGAAGGGAAAAGAAGAGGTTCAAGAAAAGGGTTTACCAAAATATGGAGATGGGATTGCATGGTTTAGGGGTCCAATGATAGGAAAAGGGGGTTTTGGGCGTGTTTATTTGGCTTCTTCGAAGAATCCCAGATCAAAACACAGCTGTTTTCCTTCTGTGATGGCTGTAAAATCTGCCGAGGTTTCTGTTTCTGGTTCGATTCAGAAGGAGAGGGAGGTTTACAGCAATGTCAAAGGTTGCCCTAATATAATTAGGTGTATAGGTGAAGAGACAACAATCGGGGAGAATGGTGTGATGGCGTATAATTTGCTTTTAGAGTATGGTTCCGGTGGAACATTATCGGATAGAATCAAGAAATTGGGTGGCAATGGATTGTCTGAATCGGAAGTTAGGGTATATGCAAGGTCTATACTTCAAGGGTTAAATCATATTCATGGCATTGGTTATGTTCATTGTGATTTAAAACCTGATAATGTTTTACTTGTTCATAGTGGCCGAAGAACAGGAGATTATGAGTTTAGGGCGAAAATTGGCGATTTTGGGTTGGCAAAGAGGGCGCAGGGGAACAAGAAGAAGAAATTGGAGCCTTATTTGAGGGGTACTACGGAGTATTTGGCTCCAGAAGCTGTGGTGGATAATGTGCAAGAGTTTCCCTCTGATATTTGGGCATTTGGGTGTATTGTTCTTGAGATGTTGACTGGGAAACCTCCTTGGGATGGGGAAAAGGAATCAAATGCAGAGGATATTCTTCGTAAGATCAAAGAAGGGCGCGTATTGCCAAAAATTCCGAATAATATATCAAAGGAGGCAAGGGATTTTCTTAAGGGTTGCTTTGTGAGGAAACCAATGTTTAGATTGACAGCAGAAATGTTGATGAATCATCCATTTTTAGAAGGTTTGGGGGACGATGGTGATGAGAATGAAGAATTCGAGGAGGTTGAAAATTTGAATGAGATTGAGTCTATTCTGTTAGTATATGAAAGTGAAGATGAATTAAGTAGTAGCTCGTCTCAAGATTATTGTAGCTTCGATGCTGGGGAGGAGTCTGAAGAAGATGTTGAGGACGAACTCATATCCAATTTTGATGAAGAAAATCAGAAGAAGAAGAAGAAACTGCGGGTGTCAAGAGCTCCATCTCTGATGCTGGGTTCGACCAATCAATCTAGTCATCGATATAGATTTCATAAAAAACGAACCAGAATATGATATGATTCCTGCATGAGGCTAGTTATATATTTAGTGAGATAATGATGCAGCTTTGATGGTGAAAAATGAAGTTCAATTGATTATGTACAGGCTATAGTTTACCTAAATACTAGGATTAGACTAGAATAATTCTAGTTTTCAGCCAAATGTAGCTTTTCTTCAATTTATGATAATGTTTCTATTTTCCCTTTTAATTGTTTAACTCATAAGTTGCATTGCGAATTGACGTACTATAAATTTGTCCTAATATTCTCATGAACGACATATAATGTATTTATTAGATATAGATATAGATTGAGAGACTCGAGATCACCATTGCACTTCTCTTCTTCTTCACAGTGAAAACTTGGACTGATGAGTAGACGCAAGTCTCTTCCTATTCTTCGCTTGTTTTTGTTTTCTTGCTACTCTTTCAAATCGTATACTTAAATAGTTAATTCTTTTCATATTTTCAGGGCTCGCCTTCCCTTATTTTCCCGGTGTTTGAGGGCACCCCAGTTTCATGAAAGGATTTTGTTGTTATTATTGTTTGTTCTTTATAAACTTGATCAATTAATTACTTTAGTAGGTGATGCATCTTGCTTAATAATCCATCTTACTGGATGAACTTAGTTTGTAGAGCTTCCATTTTGCAGTTTTCTTGTTAACCAGTATGGTAATTGGAGTAACAAATTTAGTGAAATATCTATTGCTATATCCAGTGTATTGCATACCTTGAGTCTGTAACTAATTTACATCAATGTCATAGAATATTCATTTCCAATGGTCTGCACTTTCTTATGTTCTTACTATAAACACGGGAAACTAGTCAATTTCTGAGCTTGTAAGATCCTGTTGTTAATTGAGTTGATTCAATATGGTATCACTACAAGTTTTAGATTGAAATTTTTTCACTATCCACTTATAAAATCGAGAACGAATCATGTCTGCAGGTGGCGTATGTTAAAGACTAAATTTAAATAAATAAATATATATTGTTTTTAAAAACTTACGTGGTTAGACGAAATAGTTCAACATGATAATCTATATATTTTCAATTACTGATGGTTTGTATAGATTTATTACATATAAAGAAAGGATGAACTAAAATCTTGTCAATTATCTTATCGAATTCTATCAGTTCTACATGATAAACATGTTCATAATGCTTCATGGATCTTGTTTTTTGGTTGTTGATAAGGATGAAAAAGAACCACAAAACTACAAAATCGATTCTAAACTTTGGTTTCAAAATTGTTGGTTTCGGACCATGAGAACTCATCAACGTTTTGATTTTGAACCATTTTCAATAGTTAAAAAGCCACCAGTATTCACTATTTCACTTCTCAAACTTACCATAACCATTCTCCCTACATTCCAAAGATCGTCCAAAGGTCCCAATATGTTAGTGTTAGATCATTGTAATTGACTATTCTGTGAGCAAAATGATCAACTTGAATATTTTAGAAGTTTAGGGGCTTAATTGTAAAGTTTCATAGTTGGTTGTATAGTGTAAGGTTTGGGATCCAAGTTTGGAACACGAAGAAAACTCGCCGTATTTTCGCTAGCTACTCGCGAGAGTCATGCTCGAGTAGATAAAACAGAACATTCAGCGCTCGACTTTCGCCCACCTGTCGCTCGAGCGACAGGGCCCTCGCTCGATCGACCAATTTATGGTCAAACCTAATTCGCGATTTCGTGAAATTTTTATTGGCCAAAGTTTTCATATTCATCCAACATATAAAAGGTGGCGCTGCACATTCGGGAAAGGTGTGTTGAACATTATTCATTCAAGAGAAAACAATTATTCTTTCAAGAGCCAAACATTCAACAGTTCAATCACCTCATCTATATGCACCCTTCGGATTGAAAACATCAAAACCTTTAATCAATACACTGGTACTATTCTTCACTTGGATCTGTCAGGAAGATTGTGTCGTCAACTTGGCTGATTGCGAAGATCAAGAAAGAAATTTAAGAACGAGGAGTTTTTGATGGATCTACATGAGATAAAGTACGTGAAGAGTTAGGAGAGGAGTTCGTGTACTCACTTCAGGAGGACTGCTTTACAACAAAGAGTTGGGATTGGTGTTCGTGTGCACATTCCAGGAGAGTTGCTTCAAATTTTAGACAGGAGATCAGAAAACTTGTGTCGTCAACTTTGTTGGTGGTCTATAAATTTATAATACAGTTTATAGTGGATTTTTGACTGGTAAAGCGCTCAGAATTTTTTCCACGTTGGTTTCTCCGTGAATAATTCTTGTATTGCTTACTGTTTTAGTTATTGCTTTCATATTACTGCGGTAGTTCAAGATAGAATAATTTGAATTGGTTGATTAATCATCTAGAAACTAATTAAAGTGACTTGTTGCTTTGGTTAGATTAATTCCACACATGAGGTCAAACTAAAAACGAGTAATTAGTAACGATCTAGCGCTATCCCGTTAACTTTTACAACATAATACAAAAATCTATTTCATTTGATTTTTTATATACGTTTGGAAGGCATTACTCTTATGTCATTAGCTAAACTGAGTTTTTGAAATCAAATTGTATTGATAAACAAAATTTAGTTTAAAGTGAAATTATTTGATTTGAATATGAATATGAACGAAAATGCCCAGGGGCCAAGTCTATAAATAAAAATTGTTAACAAGCATGAATAAATATCTTGACCTATAAATTAAATTGTGTAGCATGTGATTGCGACATGTTTTAATTTTAATTTATAGGTGACAATCATTTATCAGGTCTCAAATCACATATCACTTAATTTTTGAATTTTTTTTGCAAATTTATTAATTTTGAAATTGTATTATTAAATTTTCTTTTTCAATAAATCAGGTCTAAACCCGGCCCACTTAAGGAGTTTTGAGCATTTTCCCGCGTTCTCCAGAACTCTCTGGTTGGCCTTTTGGCCTAACTAAAAAAGAACGAATACTCTGGTTCTTCCTAATCTGTCTCTCTCTCTCTCGAACCTCCTCGATCCACTCACGCATGCCCCGCCCACAAGATATATACCCCATCTGATTCTTCACCATCAACACAGATTCAAAGCAAACAATTCAAGAAATCAGTCTTCATTTTCAAAAATTCAAAATCTTTTTTTAGTTAAAGAAAAATAATCTTTTGATGGCGAAAACTGAGGGCAAGGCCATTGGTATTGATCTCGGCACAACGTACAGTTGTGTTGGGGTGTGGCAGAATGATCGAGTGGAGATTATTCCCAATGATCAAGGCAACAGAACAACCCCATCTTATGTTGCTTTCACAGATACTGAGAGGCTAATAGGCGATGCGGCCAAGAATCAGGTGGCAATGAACCCACAAAACACCGTTTTTGATGCCAAACGCCTCATCGGACGGAGATTCTCCGACCCTTCTGTTCAAAGTGACATGAAGCTCTGGCCGTTTAAGGTGATTCCAGGCCCTGGTGACAAGCCCATGATTGTTGTTCAGTACAAGGGTGAGGAGAAACAGTTCTCAGCGGAGGAGATTTCCTCTATGGTTTTGACAAAAATGAAGGAAATTGCTGAGGCTTTCTTGGGGCAAACTATAAAGAATGCTGTGGTTACTGTTCCTGCTTATTTCAATGATTCGCAGAGGCAAGCTACAAAGGATGCTGGTGCCATTGCTGGGCTCAATGTGATGCGGATTATAAACGAGCCGACTGCGGCAGCAATAGCATATGGTTTGGACAAGAAAGCTTCAAGAACTGGTGAAAAGAATGTGTTGATCTTTGATCTTGGTGGTGGAACTTTTGATGTTTCATTGTTGACTATCGAAGAAGGGATTTTCGAGGTGAAAGCTACCGCCGGAGACACTCATTTGGGCGGAGAAGATTTTGACAACAGGCTTGTGAACCATTTTGTGATGGAGTTCAAGAGGAAGCACAAGAAGGATATCAGTGGCAATGCCAGGGCTTTGAGGAGGCTAAGGACGGCTTGCGAGAGGGCAAAGAGGAAGACACTTTCTTCGACTACTCAGACCACGATTGAGATTGATTCATTGTACGAGGGTATTGATTTCTATGCAACAATTACAAGGGCTAGATTTGAGGAGCTGAACATGGATTTGTTCAGGAAATGTATGGAGCCTGTGGAAAAATGCTTGAGGGATTCCAAGATTGACAAGAGCCAGGTTCATGATGTTGTTCTTGTTGGTGGATCAACAAGGATTCCAAAGGTGCAGCAACTCTTGCAAGATTTCTTTAATGGTAAGGAACTTTGCAAGAGTATTAATCCAGATGAAGCTGTGGCTTATGGGGCTGCTGTCCAGGCTGCAATTTTGAGTGGTGAAGGCAATGAAAAAGTTCAAGATTTATTGCTTCTTGATGTAACACCTCTCAGTCTTGGAATTGAAACTGCTGGAGGTGTTATGACAGTTTTGATTCCAAGAAACACCACAATTCCGACCAAGAAAGAGCAAGTTTTCTCGACTTACTCCGATAATCAGCCTGCCGTACTTATTCAAGTGTTTGAAGGAGAGAGGCCTATGACTAAAGACAACAATCTTCTTGGGAAATTTGAGCTCAAGGGGATTCCTCCAGCACCAAGGGGTGTGCCTCAGATCAATGTGTGTTTCGACATTGATGCTAATGGGATTTTGAATGTATCTGCTGAGGACAAGACTGCCGGTGTAAAGAACAAGATCACGATCACGAATGATAAGGGAAGGTTGAGTAAGGAAGAGATTGAGAAAATGGTACAAGATGCTGAGAAGTACAAGGCTGAAGACGAGACCCTGAAGAAGAAGGTGGAGGCGAAGAATGCGTTGGAGAATTACGCGTATAATATGAAGAATACTGTAAAAGATGAGAAAATTGGAGGGAAATTGGATTCCTCGGATAAGCAAAAGATTGAGAAGGCAATCGAGGAGGCTATTGAATGGTTGGACAGGAATCAGTTGGCTGAGGTTGATGAGTTTGAGGATAAGCTGAAGGATTTGGAAAATATGTGTAATCCTATCATTGCTAAGATTTACCGGGGTGGTGCCGGAGACATGCCTATGGGCGATGACATGCCGGGAGCTAGTTACGGCTCCGGTAACACTGGCGGCGGTGCCGGTCCTAAGATTGAGGAAGTTGATTAAAATTTGAAGGGGTTGTGTTTGTTGTTCTGATTTTTTTGCTGTTTTTTCTCTTTGAATTTAAGTGGATTGTCAAATCAAATGTAGTTTGTGAAGGTTGAAATTAATATCCATCTTATTGTAAGATGTAAACATTACATTTTCTTGCAATAATAAACTTGCTTTTGATAAAATAGTTTGGTTGATTTGGCTTTCAAATGAGCTGGAATTTTTGGTGATTTGCACTTGAAACACAAAAACATTGACTAGTGTGAAGTTTGTGCACGAGTTTGTCCATAAAATCAGCCATATGAGACTGACTTTTAGAAAAATATTATGTTCTTTATGACAATGTTGGTAATTTTTCAATTTGTGTTGATAGATTTTGCAGAAAATGACAGGTTAGTAATAATAGTATTGAATCTAAATGAATAATAATTATAAATTGATTTTGATGAAATAGGAAAAATAACTTTTAATTTCAATGAACCAATGGAGTTAATTTAATCAATGTTAATTGAACTTTGATATAAGTTACCGCTTGCGCATTGAAATTCAAAATATTACTTTTTAGTTACTAAATTTTGCTACGAGTTATTACTTGCTCACTGAAATTTAAAAGGTAACTTTTTCACTTAAATTTGAATAAAGTTACATATTAATCATTCATATTATTTCCATCAGTATTACCTATAACAAAATTCATTGAGCAATGAATAACTCTATTTAAATTTATGTGAGCAACGAGTAAAATGATAAATTTTGGTGAGCAGATAGTGATACATAACAAAGTTTAGTGAATAACGAGTAATTTTTTAAAAATCAATGAGCAAGTAATAATTGTAGCAAAGTTCAATGGCCATTGATTAAATTAACTCGAAAGAATATAAATTAGCAAGAAGGAACTTTTACAATGTTATCATGTTAGAACATCTCCAATAAATTCTTTAAACATGAGATTTTCTCTATTTTAAAAAGTCAACCCTTAAAATTATGCTCCAAGATTCTTTTTAAACTAACATTTTAATTTAGAGAGTGAGTTTGGCTCTCTAAAGCCAAATTTACTCTCTATAATAAACTGTATTCAAAATGTTTCAATTTTCAATATAAGAAAATAATAAAATAATCTAGAAAAAAATTGGTTAAAATAAAAGATTGAGAAAAATAATAAATATTTTTTTGGAGTGGTAAAATTAAGTGTTAAATATAAAGAGTTTGTTGGAGTACTTCACAATTTTAACTTTTTAAGTTTATAGACGCTTTTCAAATGATAAAATATGCTCTTCAAAATAAAAAGCCTCTTGAAGAAACTTATATCGACAAAACCCAATAGTGGGATGTGGGCCAAGAAGGGCCACGCCAAAAAAATTCAACCCTGATTGAGTCTAGTCTTTTTCAACAAAATGAGTTTTGAAATAGTAATTTTTTGAATAATGTGTTGTTAAAAAAAAGATTTACATGTAAAATTATGTTATAGAAGAATTTGTGATTGAAAACGAGTTCTGAACAAATGAATTTCAGGGAAAAAAAATGGAGCTCGGGCTCAGTAAAAGTAGGTCATCATTTATAATGTTGTTGCTTTGAAAAATATAGTAGCCCAAGAAAAAATCAGTAAAGGTCAGGTAGGATAGTTAAACACCGCTAAAATAGGTAACATGAGTACATTTGAAAATAATACTTGGTGTACAACGATGAGTTCTATGAACCCATCCAAAATACTCATAATAGGGGGAGTGGGTGGGATTCTATTTTTTTTTGTTTTCAATATTTTACTCACATGAGACCTACCCATATGAATATTATGGAATTGTTCCGTGAACAATTAGTTTGTACACAGACTAATTCGAAAGCTAATCTCTCGAAGTTTACTAATTCTTCACTTTTCTTTATTATCTAAATATATTTTCATTTTTGTAATACATTGTGTTATATTAAGTTATATTACACATTTTATCACCTGTATCCACTGCAACTAATGTCATCGCCATCGCCATTTACAATACATCATGTTATATAAATGTTACTGTTTATTTCAATACCAATTGGTGTTATACCACCATCGCTTAACCACTGTCACTTGTAACATTCATTGTTATACCACAATCGCAATAATCCCCACTTACAAAATTCATTGTTAAACTACAATCGGCAATAAAGAAACAGGACACACTTATCCCTTCAATTGCCAAAAAAAAATCAAGAATCCCAATCTCGTCTGCTATGTTTTCACTTTTACGATGATCTAATTTCTCGTTTTTTTTTCCTCCTCGTCAACGACACAAAAAATAGTATAAAAATTAAAACAATAACCACATATGCAAAAAAACCAATTGTTGGTGATTGCTTCTCTTCGTCAGCAGCAAAAACCAGACCAATCTTTCGTTAAAAATCCCCAAAATTACGTTACGATGTGTTTACACCACTACCAATAGGTTTGTTAAATGGAGCAAGCCACCTCGTCTTAAGTATCCTATTCCTAAGCTCGGCTCGCTCCACGAGTTCGCCCCACTAATTCATGAGCCAATCTTGACTTGTCATCTCTTGCCAATAATTTACTGCTAGAAGTATAAAACAGAAGTAAATTTGTAAGAAAAATGTAAACTTAAAATATTATAATTTTGTAAAAACTATCCTCTTTTATCCGAACTTGAAACAAAATGATATTAAAAATTAAAATATAATTGCAATTCTACATCTGCGGTCTGCAATTACATATCTGAAAAAATGTCAAAAGGACACCTTCATCTTCTTGAATCCATTGACATATACAAACACGTGCTTCTATTCAGGTGCAATATTGCTTAAATTATATGATTCATTTCAGAGCTTGAAAATCTCCGACTATCAATTTGTCCATTTTATCTTGGATCTACAGCTTTGCATCTTGGGTCTTTTCGGTCTCTATGCAAGATAAAATGCATCTTAGATAGATGGAATAATATATGGACGAAAGGTGCTGATAATTCATATAATTCATACTATACTTGGACAGAAATAATTCAAATAAGTAAATTTGGAGACAATAAAACTTTGCATTATAACACTCCTCAATATTAAAATATTTATCTAATCAAGATTATAAATATATATGGATCATGACACTACACAAAATCTAAATCAGTGGCAGTGTACACAACCATTTGCCATCGATAGTATTGGCATGATGCGTGACTGAAAAAGTTATGCACACATGTTACCTTTTTAATTTAGGCGAGTCCAATGGGCTCATTTATTTCAATTCGCGAGTTGAGAACCAGCAATTCACAAATGAGGAAATTACACCCCACCAGGTGTTTCAAGATTCCAATGCAAAAATCAGGTCAAAAGATTTTTTATGCAAATATCAGGTATCCAATTAATTATTATAAATTATTAATATTAAAAATATTATTATTAAACCCTAAAATAAAACTCTCTCACTAACCTACACGCTCTCTCTGCCTTCTCTCTAAAACCTACACGCTCTCTCTGCCTTCTCTCTAAAACACCGGCAGCTCCTAAATCTGATCGCCGCTCCTCTCTTCGCGACGAATGCTGGTGACGCGACTAGCGTCGGGTGCAGGACGACGAGCGTCGATGCCGTGCTTGCTGAGCGTCGATCTGAGCGCAGTTGCGGGTTAACGTGAGCATCGAAGTCGCGGCGTTGTTGTGGCTGTGCTGTGCGGCGACAGCGTTGGTTGGGTATCTGTGTGGTGGTGGAAGTGTATTGGTGCGATGTTTGTTGGGTTTGTTGGTTTTTGGTGTGGTGGTGAATGTGGTGGTGGTGCGGGGGTGGTAGCGGTGGTGGGTTGAATTGGTGGTTGTGGTGGTGTGGACTGCGGCGGTTGTGTGGTGGCTGTGGTGGTGGTGGTTCCACAGATCTGTTTTTTTTTTTTTTTCTTTTTTTCTCAGTTTGATTTATGCTATGAAGTTATGGTAATGGTGGTTGATGGTTTTGGATTCTCTGTGTGGGCGGTGGTGGTGGTGATAGTGATGAGGTGATGTTGATGGGCGTGGTGTTGGTGGTGGTGGTTGTGACGGCGGAGGAGGGAGCGACAGTGATTGGATGGGGCGCGATTTGGGGATTGAGCGATGGTGGTTCTGGGGATTGGTTGGGCGATGGTGGTTCTGTTAATGTTGATAATGTTGGTGGTCGTGGATCTGGGATGTGGTGTTGGTGGATTTGGGATGTGGTGGATCTGGGGATGTGGCTGTGGTGGTGAGATGTTGGTGCATTTGGGATCTGGATCGTTGGTGCAGGTGGTAGAGGTGGTGGTGGCGCTAGTGGTGGCCGTGGTGCTTGTGGCGGTGGAGGTGGCGACGGACGCTGTAGTGACGGGATGGGACGTCTGTAACCATTAATTTGGTTATATGTGACCAAATACTCAAATGTGACCTAAAAATTTGATAATATGTGACTGAAAAAACATTTGTGACTAAGTAATTTGAAAATCTGTGACTTCGAAATAAATTGTAATCGATAATTTGTGACCTCGAAATAAACTGTGACCTGTAAAATTTTTGAATTGTGACTTTGAAATAATATGTGACTAATCAATTTGATAATATGTGACCAATAAATAAATTGTGACCTTAATTGGATATCTGTGACCATTAATTCAATAATGTGATTTTATTATATTTAATTAATAAATATATTTAATTAATTATATATATACCTGATTTTTGAATTTTTAAATTTTGTACCTGAATTTTGAATTGAGGTAAACTTGGTACCTTAAATATGAATTTTTCCCTTCACAAATATGATTATATTTTTTTTAAAAAAATAAAAAATAGTGGGTACCGTTACAATACGTGAATAATAAATAGATAATAATTGTGAATTATATGATTAAATTAATATTTAACTTTAATTTGAAATTATAATGAAAATATAATTTTATCCAAACAGGCTCTAATATATTAAAAAATAAGCATCATGATCAATTAGCTTAGGAAAAAAACTAAAATAAGAAGACAAGTGGATGAGTAATAATTGGAAAGTCCATCATACACTGTATCATGTCTTAAAGAGACAAGACATCCATTAATTTCGTTAAATGATATGATTGATCATTCTGAAACTCTAGCTCAAAAGGAAAACATTTTTTGTACAGACCTTGATCAAATGGACTTGTACAAACAGCTCAAAATTGACCACAAAAACTTGTCTCTCCCCTATTCTCTTCATATTACTATAAAAATTTAAAAAACAAAGAAACATATGAATTTTCTAAAAGATTATGATCTAATCAGTACTTTCACACAAACAGACACCTAAGTTAGTAGCAAAAATTAGGACGAAACTTATTTTAGGTCAACTTTATAACTTAGTAATTTAAATATAAAAAAAAAAAAATTATTCAGGAGTGTGGAAGATCAAGTTGTTAATTCTCTTATTAGATATAATAATCCTGCATATACATTAGATACTGATAACTTGGAGATAAATAAGGAGGACGTACCAATTCCTTAGTTGTCGATCTGAACTGTATTTTGAATTTAAAATTTCCTTATTTATAAGATTGTAGTTAGTCTCAGTCTCAATAAACTCTACAATCAGATTAGAATTCAAAATCTTTGTAAAGAACATATGGGTTTTAAATGTTATCTATATAGAGATTTATATTGAAAATACTACTTATAACTCACAAAAAAATACGAGTAAAAGAAGTGTAAATATCTCATTATTAAATCTTAATTTATTTATTTTTTTCTAATGATTATTTCAAAACATTAACTATAAATTAGAACTAATGAAACTTCTCTTTCTCACTTAATTTCGTATATAGAATATTTTCTGTTTCTGATCTCTTAAATAACCGTCGACATGCACGAGGATTGAAAAAGACAAATACGTCTTTTTAAGATTTATAGAAATTAGATAAAATAATTTGTGCTACTCGGACCATCACGAATATTCGCAGCTCAAGAACTCAAATACAGAGTTGCATGACCTTATTAAAAAAAAAGCTGGGCCAAACGTGCCCTTAATCAACTTAAATTTGGTTTAAATATTTGATAACCAAACGAAATCCTAAGATTTGAAAGTCTAAAAAATCTCAGACGATTGAGATTTGACATTCTCTTTGATTTTTGTTTATCACCAACAATTTTGTCAACCTACTATAAATGTAATTAAAGATCACATAATTCCCAAAATTCAACAGAAACAATTCAATATTATTTAAAGAAAAAGTCATGAAATATCTGCCTGTCTATTTTGTGTTAATTTCATTGTTGGTTATCGAAGTTTTAATCGGATCACTCAATTTTAATTTGTAATTAAATTATTGAATTTCAATTTATGTTCACTACTATTCACACTTTCCACTCCATTAGCCATTGTTAACTAAATTTAACGTCGGAGTTTTGAGTTCCATGTGAAACTTAAAAATTGATAGTAATTTACTTTCTCATACACTTTTTCAATTAAATATGCTACCTAATCATAATATGACCGTAAATTTTGAAATTAAATTGGCGACAATTCATCCAATGTAACGAACTTAGAAATCTATTCATCCACAAGTTCGAGATTGTGGACCAAATGTGAAACAACTCCATTTTCATGTAGAAAAATTCTGGTTTCAAGTCCAAGAAAATTACAATTGAGGTTTCAAATTTGCACAATACAATACTTAAGGTCCCCATTAAATATATTTTAGGTATGTACGTCCTCAAACTTTTCATTTTGAAGCGAGTCTCCATCGGATAGAGCTGGGGCCACCTTAATGTAGACCTAGGTTCTCTACTTTGCATTATTTGAAGAACCCAACTCTAATTTTTCCATTCATATCCCCAACAATGGAGAAATTGACTTTTTTTATTTTTTATTTTTAACAAATGAATTTCCGTTTATTTCACATGGATAATAAATTCAATTAAGTACATGGTATAATTAGACAACTTAAACCTATTTCTAATGGCCTTACCTATATTTGATAAACAATTGGGGACTAGAAAAATGTCATCAAAAATGAATTTGTTGGAATATAGATTAATTTTACTCAATGGTACTTTATCTAAGAATCTTTGTTAAATTATTAGATTCGTGATACCACTTGGTTTAGGATGAGAAGAGCCACAATACGCAACCATAACTTGTCTTTTGGACGTGAGATCCGTTTCAATACTCTAGAGCTAATTCACTAACTCAATCAAATTAAGTCATCGTGCGTACTTAGTACTTGACCCTTTTAAGTTTTAAGTATCACTTACCTTGTCATAGCTCCCTCTAACTTGCTTGCATATTTTTAGAACATTCCCGTCTTGAAAAATAAAACACAAAATAAATGAGTAGAAACGTGTTGATGTACCGAGTATAAAGTGTTATAGGAAATTGTAAGAATTGTAGAATCGACATTTTAGAAAATTTCTTAACATAATTTCACCTTCCATCTTAAGAAAGTTATAAAACTATAATTAACAATAAAAAAAAAAAAAAAAGGGTTGAGATTAGGGTGAAGAAAGAAAATACACAATTGAGATTTTGTGTGGTTGAAGCATCAGTTGTTTGGATAGCCTAGAAATTAAACTCGATTGAGTTTTTGTTCGTCCAGCGCTAATCCATCGTTGAAATTTGAAGTCTCGATCTCAAGATTGATGCATTTGTACCATTTAGCGCAGAATACGTAAATCACAAAATCTACAGTCGTTAATGCAGCAATGAGAAAGTAAAATCTTTCCATATGTCCAGTGTTCAAATCATTAGGAATCCATCCTGGGTTGCTGCCTCTAGCTGTAATTCCCATTACGACGTTTACAAGCACGCTACTAACAAAATTGCCAAGGGAAATCGACGCCATGCAGAGGGAGCTACCAAAGCTCTTTATACCATCGGGCGCCTCCCCATTAAAGAATTCCAGCTGCCCGATATACATGAAAACCTCGGACGCACCAACAAGAATGTATTGTGGGATTTGCCAGAATATGCTTAAAGGGCTAGAGTCATTATGCAATAATACCCTTTTGCGTCGTTCAATTTCAGTAATTCCTGCTGCAACCATTGCAAGCATTCCAATTATTAGGCCAATTCCCATTCTTTGAAGCTCCGTTAGTCCTTTCGGGTTTTTACTTAGTCTGCCGACTAGAGGTACTAGGATTTGGTGATAAATTCCCGTGCAAATGAGGACACTGCATATGTCAAAAGCGGACATGCTAGCCGCTGGAAGGTGAAACTTTCCTATTTTGGCATTCATCACGTTGCCTTGCTCGACGAAAAGTGAAGCCATTTGAGTGAAAATCACTGAATATATGATGGTGCATAGCCAAATTGGTAACATTTTAAGGATACATTTTGCTTCCTCAACTTGAGTCACAGTGCAAAGCCTCCATGGGTTTACTAGTCCATGTCGAGCTTCTTCTGGGTCGACTATATTGCTGCCTTGTCAAGCCACCTAGAGATTGCAACAAAATTGTAATAATTATTAGTTGTTTCTTGATTTTAGAAAGAGAAATATCAAATTAACCAAGAAATAAAAGCTGAAAAATCAAAATGGATAAAAAATCAGTAAAGATCAATGTCATTTATCTGACTATCACGACTAGAAAATATGTCAATAATAGCGAAAATTTATCGACTCATAATTTTTATCGCTGTCACAGACAAAAAGTATTACCGGCATATTATTTTTTAATCAAAAAAATTAACTTACCGATGGATCCATCAATGGAATACTTCGGTCAATAAAATTTCGTTCGTAGCTTGTTGGTAAAAAATAAATAAAGTGTAGATTTAAAGTTTCGGAAGGATTTTCCTAAGGATGATTCTGTTGGTAAGTGTATTATAAGAATTATAAAAATACAGACAAAAACAATCTGTTTGACGTAGGTAATATTTCTAAAATACAAAAAACTTCAGAAAATATAGATAAAAAATCTATTTCACAAGTTGTCAGTAATTGCACCAGACCAAGTCGTTGCTGAAAATGTCGTTGAATCGACCTATTAGTAATTACCAACACTTATGTCCGTTTCTAATATATCCATAATTGCTGATGCTTTAACTAGTTCATCGATATGTTATCGATCAGCTTTCACTTTAGAATGTGTAGTTGAAAAATAGTTTATTGGTATTACTTGTGAATCCATTGAAATGTATGATTAAAAATTAAAATCAATAATTTATAAATTTGGCTAAACGGAGGCTTAGTATTTGTACTTACTGAAATTCACTGGTGTGAAGAATTTTCCGACTTCCTTTGATTGCAGAGTCTAATCCCCGTACCTCATACAATTCTTGTCCATCAGAAAGAGTTACATTCCATTTCTTTGCTGCAGCAACAAACACTTGTGCTACCCGTGGCAAAGGGTTGCCACAGGGCTTAATATACCGATATCTTGGCGAGCCAAGCAAAAATAACACTAATGCTAGAACAGCTGAGCCTGTAGCCACCCAAAACCCGAGTGTCCATTGTCCCTTGTTCTCGTAGTAGACCAATACGGTGTTTGGGCCTAACTCAACCCATACATAACCGGCTTGTAAGGTGAGGTTTGCCCATACTATATAAATTGGTCCTAGGCACTTTAATCAGTCGATGTGGGATTTAACACACCCCCCTCACGCACAGCGTGGACTTTGCCATACGACTGTGGAAACCGATATTGGGGGCCCAACACCGAAACTGGGCCTGGCTCTGATACCATCTTAAGATATTGGGCCTAACTCAACCCATACAAAACCGGCTTGTAAGGTGAGGTTTGCCCATACTATATAAATTGGTCCTAGGCACTTTAATCAGTCGATGTGGGATTTAACAAATAACGAGCCTGTATTTAGTGCAAAATAAAAGTAGCAGAAGAAAACCTCCTTGGAAATCTTTTGTTTAGGATTTGATTCGTTGAATTGAACTGATCCAAAGGTGGCAATAGTAGGTTGGTGTCCTCCATATCCAAAGGCCACCAAGTATATAGCTAAGTAGAATGCGGCCGAGCCAAATGCAGTCATAGGTACACATATTTGTTTTCCGTCACCACAGCCATCAGGTTTGATCAAGAAAATCCAAGATATTAAGGAAAAAAGAGCAAGACCCTGTGTTGAGATTCTACTTGTTAGCTTAGAACACGAAATAATTAAGTACTAAAAATTTTGAAAATAAAGATTTACCAGAACGAATATCACTTGGAAGATTGCACAAGTGAGATAACGGCCCCAATACGAATCACAGAGGAATGCTCCTAATAATGAGCACAAGTAAACTGTCCCCGTCCACTTACTCACATTATTGGCTGCAGAAGCATTGTCTTGACTAAGAACTCGGGTTAAAAACAAAACCAAATTCACCCCAACGCCAAAGAAAGCCAGTGTCGCAAGTCCTTGATCTACTGCATAATAGGAAAAAGGGGAAAGGAAAATGTGGAAAAATACGTTAAACTTTCACTAGTACAAGTTTAATGATAATTTTAAGTGCTAGTTACCTAACAAAAGAAAAGCTGAACTCCATCCTCCCGTGCTTTTTATTTCTGTGCAAGCATTCGTCTGCTCCTCTTCGATATTGCTGACAACGTTCGTGTCTAGAGGTCCCTGGATAAATTGGTAGGGGAATTAGTAGAAAAGATACGACTTTATTTACCGCGAGGCAAACAAGAATTCATTTCTTCATCTTCTGTTAAAAGGACCAAGAGGAAAATATCCAATACCCTTTGAGAGGTGACTTTTGAACGAGTTATAACCTTAAAGGTAGGATTCAAGGTAAGATCTTAATAGATAAAAGAAGGTAGATTGAAAATCAAAGACACAAAGACGTGTGAAGCTCGAAAGAAGAGGTCGTAAAGGTTCATGGGATGCCAATAGATTCAAGGTTATACTACAAGGATTGGCTAATTGAGGGAAGTTGAAGCACCTTAGAGTAATTCCAACCACAACACCAAATCACCATTTTGCACCAAATTTGATAAAAGTCATTTCTGTCCTTTTTTTATTTATCACCAAATGATATCAAGGGTATTTGTGTCATTTTACATTATACATAAATTTTTATTCTTAATTTTTATTATTTAACTTTAATCGTGTAATCAATAATAATTGAGGAATGAATTAAATAAAATGATTTCTAATAATTAAATTACGACACTAGATCGACTTTGTCGTATCATAATTTCGGGATTCGAAATGCACTACTTTGTTTTAATAACATGATTTAATAGTTTCTTAGTTGTGGTATTTTTATTAATTGTACTACATTTTTAAAATTTATTAAATAATTTAATATTTTCGTAAACGAAATGTAATTATGTATATAGTAATTTATGTAGTAGTAAATTAAATAAATAAATAATTTTTCAGCTATATAAATTGTTAAGAATAAAAAAATGAAAAAAATAATAATTAAACATTGTTCATTTGGTGCAATTTTTGATGTAATGAGTTGAAAATAATTTTTAATTTGACGCAAAATTTGATGCAAAATTTGGTGCAGGTTGGAGATAGTCTTATTTTCCTTCCATCACAATCCCTTCTTTCATTGTTCAACTAATGCAGAAGGGAGGTCTGCAAGGGTACACATGTAATCCTGCTAGTCGTTACTCCCCCCTGCCAATGGTCAGCAAAAAATTGGACAAATGAAGTATTTAGGCATTCACAAAAAGCCGAAATTGAAGTTGAAGTTTACGAGGCAGAGGATTTTGAGATAAACACAATAAACTCGAATGGTGCTGCTCCAGAAGACACACACTAAAGGTGTCGAACAATTAACTTAATGGGTTTTGCTATTTTTACAGCACCATGCACAGTCCCCTCATAATAGAGGTGGAGTCCGCAATTATTTTAATCGCGGACTCCACCCCTTATAAATAATCGCGAACCCCACCCCCTATTGTGAGGGGCCTGTGCACCGTACTGTGCTTCTAGTTTGACTCTTATCTTAATAACTATGTAAGTTTATTAAATTTATTTGTCAACTTCAATGATAGGAGAAACGGTCTATAGATAATCATATTACGATAGAATCTCAATACAGTGATATAAATTTTATTGCTAATGATAGAAATAAGTGGAATTGGTCTTCCTTGCTATAAAGTCGTGTTTTTCATTTTTTTCAACTTTAGTCTTCGTCCTTAATTGTTTCAGTCAATTTGTCATGAAAATTGAATTCAAAAAGGGCTAATCACTTATCTTCCATTAATCCAATATTTAAAAGCTATTCAAAATCACATATGTCAACAAGTTAACATTCTTCACAAACACACCGAGACATAACAGTTCTTCTTTAGAGATAAAACACTAACTTGAGGGCATAAAAATCTAATTTTCCTCAATCCATACAACATGCTAAAGACACAATTTCGCCAACACAAATACTTGGTACTAACCATATTTTTATTGTCTTCAAAACTTGTTCTTATACCAGAAAACACCCTTGTTTTGCTCGTCTGGTTCGACATAAAGACACTCCTTCGCCTCTCTCCACATAGCCTTGTAAAACGGAGTTCCATCAAACTGATAGTACTCACCTAATAGTGGCTTAATTGCTTTAGTTGCCTCCATTGCATGATAGTGCGGTATGGTTGAGAAGAGGTGATGAGCCACATGCGTATCAGTAATGTTGTGGAAAACCTTATTCAGCACGCCGTAATCTCGATCAACAGTTAACAAAGCACCCCTCAGCCAAATCCCACTCGGAAGAATCATAACGTGGCAATGAAGGGTGTGTGTGCTGCAGATACGTAATCAAGACAAGGAAGCCATTCACAATGAGCAACGGTACTCCGTAGATGCATGTAAGCCAAACAAGTCCTTGGGCCAAAGCAACGCGGTAAAGGATGTATGTTGTGGCGATGATACCCACATCAGAAATGTAGATTTGAAGTCGTTCACGGTCATTATAAATTGGGCCGTAAGGATCATAGTGGCAGGCGTATCGATCGTAAGGTCGACCAGAAACGTTGAAGGCCAAGTATAGAGGCCAGCCTAGTGTAAGGGTGATAACAAGTGTCATGACTCGGCCTGGTGGATTGTTCAAGTGTTTGGAGAACCACAAGAGTTCAGATTTAGTCTTCGGGACAAAAACTTCATCACGATCGAGGGAGCCTATGTTGGAATGGTGTCGTCGGTGACTATATTTCCATGAAAAATAGGGTACAAGGAGGGTAGAGTGGAGGATAAGACCGACTGTGTCATCGACCCACTTGTAATCACTGAATGCATGGTGACCACATTCATGGCCAATGACCCAAACTCCAGTGCAAACGCAACCTTGAAGGATCCAGTAAACAGGCCAAGCAAGGCAGCTGAAGGGGGATGGAAGTAGAGGAAAGTACGACGTAGCAATGTAATAAAATAGGGAAATGAGAAATAGGTCATAAACAACATAGGAGAATGAGCGCAAGAGAGATCTCTCGAAGCAATGGAGTGGGATGGCCTTCTTGATGTCACTAACCGTGAATGGAGGTTTTGAGTAAGGAACCCTTTTAAGAGGGTTCTTCTTTTCTTCTCCTTTGGTAGCCGGAACAGACATACGGCCTCCTGCTCCCATTTTCGTTCAAGGATTTGTTTCACACAACCTGGCAAACCAAAAATTTAGGTAAGTCGACAGTGAAGAATAGATATTCATTCAGAAATAGATGAACACAATTTATATTGAGAGTGAATGACAAAAGTCACATCTGAAACCAAATTCTAGTTAGTTAAATGTAAATTAGAAAGTTTCCTATTCCTTTAAATATAAAATGTCGTGTTTTAACATGTGCATCATATGCAGTCATGAATCTATGATATCGAATGATAGAAAGGGCTTAACTACCAAAAAGAAGAGAGAGCAACCAAGACATACAAGTAACTGAAACACATATAAACTTCATAAATAGAAGATAATCATAAATATCTAGGCTTTCCGATTGGATGGTTACCAGATTATCGAACAATGCACCAGACTGCATTTCCCTTCAATCACAAAGACAACTCACGTAGTTATATAAGTTTGGTTTTAAATGAACGGGGCAAAGATAAACTTACCTAATTGTTAGGTAGCCAACTCCCCAATACTAAATTTATTGTTCGTAAAGGAAATAAATAGGAACAAATTATATTGAAGGAAATAAAAAATAAAATATCAAGTACCTTTTTTTGAAAAGAAGAACAGTAGTATATAATTAATAAATCCTAAGGTCCATTAAGGCAAGATTCAAATTCCATCCTCTTGTTCGATCAAATATCATAAGGTCTACAATAACGAAGTCCATCAAAATCGCCAAATCAGGAAGCAAGGCCAAAGCTTTACCTAGCAATGAATTGGAGTACTATGACGAATGAATAAAATCTAACTAATTAGTTAATAGTTGGACAAGTTAAGAGTAACCAGAATTCATGTAAAAGAGGTAAATAACTAATATTAGTAATGTCTATCCTTCTGGTTAGAATACTTCGTCCCTGACCACGACCTAATTGGAAACGACACATTTTACATGCTATAATTCTGATGAAATCTAGGTCCTGTTTGATTCCCATTTTAATTCTCATTCTCATTCTTCTACTCATTTTCAACCACACATTCTTCAATAAAATAATATTTTCTATCACATCAATAACTTTTCCTTCTTTTTCAACCACACATTTCCCATCATATCACTATTTCAAAATGCATTTTTTCCAAATAATGCCTATCAAACACACTCAAGTCGTAAGAACTACGGTAGATAGTAGCATAGCACCAACCTTGCCAAACTATCCTAGATGATAATAGGGATTTGAAATACTAAAATTAATAATAAAAAGTAATCTAAGGCAGTGTTTGATTGCAAACCATTTGGGTGGAAACGGAAAATGTTTGGGTTTAGGGTTTGGGTGGAATTTTCCTTTTCCACCCTTAAATGTGCTGTTTGATTGCCTTTATTTTCCCTGGAAAATGTTTTTCATGGAATTCTAGGTACAACCTTTTGAAGCACAAAAGTAGGAAAATATTTTCCTATGGGTATGGTGGGAAAATGTTTTCCACCTTGCTGAGTGTTTTTTTTTTTTTTTTTTTTTTTTTACTTTTTGACAATGGAAACATATTCTAAATTCAATGGTAAAATTTTTTATCCATTTAATTGACAATTTGCATGAAAAATGAAGCCAAACGAATAAAAACAATTCAAAAATTATTTTTTTTAATTTTTTTTTTACTTTTTTGCAATCTAAACAAATTTTAATACAGATTGTGAAAAAATTTATCCCAAAAAGTAACAATTTGCATGAAAAATAAAGTCAAACGAATTAGGTGAAAAATTATACCAATCAAACACCATTAATTACAATTCCCTCTAAAATAAATTAGGGTCCGTTTGATTGGCCGAGATTTTCTAGGGAAAGTGGAATTCGTTTTCCATTTCCAGCTTTTTCCTTGTTTGATTGGCATTTTTTTCTAGGGAAAACGTTTTCCACCCTTTTCCAAGGTACAAGTTGTTGATGCACAAAAGCTGGAAAACATTTTCCCACCACTTTGGTGGGAAAATGTTTTCCAGCTTTTTGACCAACAATTTTTTTTTTTTTTTTTTTTTTTTTACCAATTGGAACACATTCTAAAGTCAATGGTAAAAAAATTTATCCATTTAATTGACAATTTGCATAAAAAACAAAGCTAAACGTAAAAATTTGTCACAAAAAAATTATACCAATCAAACACCATTAATTACAATTCCCTCTAAAACAAATTCTAGGCAATTCAATTCCCTGCAATTCGTTTTCTTTCCAACCAAATTCCATGTTTTTTATCAAACGGACCCTTATATTCAATTCAATTCCCTCCCATTCATTTTCTTTCCACCCATTTTCCACCCTTGCAATCAAACGGACCTAAGTTCAGAAAAATAAGCTAAAGCAGAAATGGACAATTCATTTGAAAATAAACAAACCCGCATTAAAGGAAGAGTAAAACTCCATACTTTGAGGAGAAACGTCAAAAGGCAAAGATTTGATTTGGCCAACAAAAGCTAGAACCCATAATTTCTGGTAAAAATAATAGAATAGTTCCTACAAGACCCACACGCAACACATGAAAATCTAAACAAATCAAATTCAAAATCATTATAAATCACATTCAAATACAAAAAAGTGATCCGGCAATCAATTTCTCCCTCTCTCTTTTTTCTCGATTATTTTATTTTTCTCACAGAAAAAGTAGTTTCATCATAGATTTGCCACTTAAATTTAAATGCAGACAAAAGCTAAAATGCACATTCAATCAAACGCATAGAATTCAAAGCATTACCAAAGAAAATGTACCCAATTGCTCACATGTCAAAAATCCATAAATATTCTTCAAAAATAGAACAATAATTTCACAGATCCATCCAATTTACAATAATGCTGCTCAATAAACATTAATTATATTTGATGAGGCAATATACGGAAACTCGAACATGGATCATCGACGACTCCCGACCTAATAGACCCGACCTTGGACTCCCGTGAAATTAGCCTCGATGTGTTCGGGGTCTTAAGGTCGGAGAACATGTCACGAACTTAGGGTCTCCAGATCGGGCCAGGTCCTGCACACTAATCCTATAATTCGTTTCGGCATCCTCCTTGTCCAAACACCTTTCCTAATCTTACTCAAATACCAGTAGAACTGTTTGAGCGAAACACAAACTCCTTACGAGATAAGGTTCACAAGCGATAGACTCCTTCTACAACGCAACTACTCGCCTGTATAAATAGGTGATCCAAACTCTTTTTTCAGGTTACAAGAATTATTGTTACTTTACTGTTTTATAGTCTTACGCATATTTTTCCCTCTCTAACTTAAGCATCGGAGGGGCGACGAGGACAAACCTCGACGCCTTTGTTTCAAGTTCTCAGGAGATCCTGTTCGCGGTCGATCATAGCAATCCAGTTCGGAAATCATCAGGTACTATTTTTGGTATCATCAATATTCATATTCATCGTGAAAATGCTGAAGAATAGAGGAAAGAAATGGTACCTGAGAATCAGATTGGGCTGTAGAAATCACCGGGAAAGCCCTTCTTTGTGAAGCGCTTTCTCTCTCTAAAACTGCTCGTGTCTCCGTCTCTGTGTTCATGGCAATGTGGAAACCTCCTCCTAATATCAGCCGTGCTACTTGTACATCAAGGGCTACCGAATGGGTGCCATAATAGACACATGGAGGCCCCCTATTGGAGGGGCGCCTGTCGCTACAGGCGCCCCCCAATAGGGGGCCTCCATGTGTCTATTATGGCACCCGTTCGGTAGCCCATTATGTACCACAAGAATAATTCTCCTAATATACAGCTCTGAGAAATGACTAACAATTTCACAGACCCAAAAAAGCCTTCCACGCGTCGAAATGTGATTGGTTATCACACGTTATACCCTTGTTTAAATTTCCATTTTATGGGCATAAATTGAAGGATGAAAAATATATTAATTTCGTTGCTCAAATTAAAATTGAAAAATTCGATCTAATATTAGGTAACAAATATGACATTCATGTCTTATTAAAAAACAAAATTTACATATGTTTATCGAGGGTCGACACAATCTTTTAATATATTATGTATTGATGTTTATCTGTTTATTCAATGTCGAGCGATCTTTTAACATATTTTGTATCAATGTTCGTCTATTTATTATTGAGAGTCGACGCGATCTTCTAACATATTTTGTATGGATATTTTTATGTAGTTTTAATTGATGGAAATAATACTAAAATGGAATAAATAATGAAAAATTATCATTTCCTTTAGTTTGTAGTTATTAAGAAATTAATGAGGTACATGTTTTTTTATTATTTAACTGATGTATGTTTGCATATGATTGGATATGAAATGACAAAAAAGGGCTTGCATGTCCATGCAAGACAGCAAGAGTGCAAGCAGGAAAATTTGGCAGTGGCAAAAATGACAAGTTGATAAAAAGATATCTCACGCGACACGCAGCTGAGTTCCTAGGTTTCAGCGTGCCGGCACTTGGTATCAGGATATTTCTACTCGGAATATTTCTCTAGGTTTTGTCTCCACCGTTGTTTTTGTTTTTTCAAATTTTTTTTTTTATTGGTTCAATTACTTAGAATTCAATAATAAAAATGCGGATTTAGCCCATGCTTGGGTTCTATTAAAAATTTTCATAAATTTTTCTTTTTTCTTATTTTCAAACACTCATGTTTTACTATTCTAAAATATATTTTCTCTAAAAATTAATTCTAATGGAGCCCATAAAGGGACTTAATTAGTAGTAGGCATGGGCAAAAAAATCGATAAACCGCCAAACCAATGAAACCAAACCGATTTGGGCCGGTTCGGTTTGGTTTTAATCAACCTATTGGTTTGGTTTGGTTTTTATTTATCAAAATCATATTGGGTCGGTTTGGTTAATGGTTTTAAATCCAAAACCGGCGAACCGAACCGGCCCAAACCACCAAAAGTAAAAAAAAAAAAAAAAAAAAAATTTTTTTTAACCGTAAATCTCACGCATTCTTCAGTCATCTCTCTCAAGTCTCTCAACTCGGTGTAGAATCTCAAGATATTAGATGTTCACAAAATTCATTTTTGTGCTTGAGTTTCTTTCTTGTAATATAATATTTATTTTCTTAGTCTTGACTTTGGAATTTGGATTATACTTATTCCTAGTTATTTTCTTAATCTTGGTTTTGGATTATGCTTATTTCAGAAAAAAAAAAAAAAAAAAAAAACTTGATGAAGATTTGGTTTAGTCATGGTTATACTATGTTAATGTGAGTGGTTAAATTGAATGACCTTTATTATTTTTTGCATGATTTTCTATTTTTTATAATGCAATATTATTTAAAAGTGTAAATCGACAAACCAAATCAAACCAAATCGATTTGGTTTGGGTTGGTTTGGTTTAAGGGTTAGAGTGGGTTGGTTTGGGTTGAAATTTTTCCAAACCGACTCCATTGGTTTTGGTTTTGGTTTGGGGTCGAAACCAACCCAAACCAAACCGCGCCCAGACCTACACCTAACTTCTAGCAAAACATTGCCACGTTCCAGCTTCACGGACGGAACAACATCAACATGGGAAAAACTTGGACAAGTCATTGTCAATTATCATAAATAGCACTTAGTACATTCACACACACCTGCCTTCTAGCAAAACATAGCCACGTTCCAGCTTTACGGAACAACATCAACATGGGAAAAACATGGACAAGTCATTGACAATTATCATAAATAGCCCAATATGCTGTAAAAATTACAGCACACTCACATTAGTGGGCCCAGAGTTGGTTATGTGATTTTCGGAGTATGAGACGAACTCCGTAAATTAGGTCCCCCAAAATTAATGTAAATGTAAAATTCAACAGTGTATTATGTAATATATTGTTAATTTTAAACTTAACAGTAAAACAACAAAAAAATGTATCATATAAAAGATTAATATTATAAAATAACAAAACTAACAACGTTTCAAACAATCACTTAAATACTATTCGCCTTTCTGTTTCTCTTTTGAGCTCCAGACTCACCTTTAGGAGGCATGGTGTATGAGTCTACTATCTATATCTAATGTCCAATGATTAATCTAAAAGACAATTGCAAAATATCACAATCATTTCACAATTAAAGTTTTTAATATAGTTACTTTGTGCGCTTGTGCAATTGATTCTACAAGTTTCAATCATATAAACCGACCATGCTACAATTATATAAGCCGACAAGGTTTCAAACATTCAATATATTTAATGATAAGTTAGGGCAAACCATTGCTTACATGAGAAGAAGAATTCCGACGAAAATTATGGAATCACACCGTTGAGAATTTCACCGTCACAGCTTAGCCTGAAATAAAAATTTAACATCAAATTTTAATTACCTGAAATATCCATATCCATTTAATAGTTCGATTTGAAATGTCAAGTATGAATTTCAAAAACCGTTGACCGTGGCAAAGATTTCACTATGCTCGAGAGTTTAGGAGCAATAATGTTATTTTCAAATGTCTTGTAAATTTTCAAAAGAGGCTTATAACTACAAGCATCCAAATCACACCATCGGAATATTTCCTTGTACACACCTCAGATCCAACAGTCGTGAAAAACTTGAATCAAATCACCATAAGACCTCATCAGACTATAAGCACTTCCTTGTAAATCTCCAGCCACGTGGAACAGATAAGAAAGTCCCAATAAAAAATTACCATATCTTTTAAGTCCACTAAACTGGAATAGAGATTCTACTATATAAATGTGGTGTCCAGCGTTTCAATTTTAAAAGACAGTCCTCTGTATAGAATATAATACTTAAGCAATGTGATTTCAGATACAAAACTCATAATTTAATATTGGTAACACTTAAATCTTTGAAACACTGGGGAGGAATAAATTTAAATTCCATGTATGTTTGCATGACTTTTAAAAGGTTAATTATTTTGGAGGAGAACAATGTCAGTAATCAAATATATAAACTTAAAAAGAGAAAAAGGAAAAAGGAAAGATTTTTTTGTCTCATCTTTCTGTAGCTTGATCTTGTGAACTAATTGAGATCAAAATTGGAAAAATAGATGCAAAACTCATTCCGTTTCACATTATATTAAGCAAGAAATCACTATGGCATACATTTAGTATCATTATACAATTGCATAAGGGTTAGAGCTTAAAATTTGTACCTCATCACTAAACTTCATTAGAAATCATCAATACTGTAAACAAGATAAAACTTCGAATGAAAAAAAATATGGCAACAAATACCATTTGGCCTTACCTGCAAAAGACCAAGCATCTTCAGATTTGGCGTTGGATTAATGACAACAAAAAAGGAACATGTTGATAAACAAAATAAGCATAAGTTACATTTTATCTAGCTTAAATTGGATTGCAGCAACTAATTAAAGGATTATTCTAATCTCGAAACTAAATAACCCCGTTGAGTTATACTATTGACTTATCCATAGTCACTCAATCAATATGTTGATTCTTTGTTTTAGCAATATCGTGATTAGATAGGTCAATGAACAAAAAGAAGCTGAATTGAAAATTAAAAAAAAAAAAAAAAAACATTCAAATTTACTCACCAATAGAGGTGCTCAGCAGCTTAAGCTACTTAGCCACCCAAAAGCGAAAGACAACTAAAACTTGCGAGTCCATTAAAACCCCTCTTCTTCAAAACCCCGAACTCCCAAAATTCTCGGATTCAAACTTTAAGGTAATTTTTCGTTCATCTTCCTGTCTTCCTCTCCTCCACCTTTATTTAAATCTTGCAGAGAGAGTTAGTGGGTTTTAAGACAAACGCTAGTAGTCAAAGGAGAGTCGAGGTCTCGAGGAGAACTGGTGGAAAGTGAAGTGAAGTGAAGGGAAGGGAAAGGAAGGGAGAAGTGAGGAGGAAGAAGATAAGTTCTGGTAGCCTTGGAGGAGCTCGCAGTTCGCCGGTGAAAAGGAGAATCGAGGTCTCGAGGAGAGGAAAGTAAAAAGAAACCTTTTACGGTTTTGGAAAAAAAAAAAAAAAAAAAAAAAAATATATATATATATATATATATATATTACTTGGGCCAAAAAAGACCCATAATTATTTGTGTTTAAGGCTATCGCCTCTTCTGCCTCATGGCAGATTTTAATCGTGGGGCCCACTCCTCAAATGTGAGTGTTCTGTATGGTCCGCTGATGAGAATGATTTATTCAACGAACAAACGCCGCTAAACCATAGTTTTCGGCTCGATCTCGGGCATTTGTGAGCATTTTGATGGGTGTATTCGTGTTTTTTTGTAACCTTGATAACTTGGGAGAATACGACATACTTTGAAGCTTGAATTGAGGGCGACGATGGATCACAAAAATGAGCATGGAAAGTTAGTGACGAAAGAGGAGAAAGAACTACTAAAGAGGTTTAGAAACCGAACAAAGGGAATCAAGTCAGAACACTCCACGCCACGGCGCCCAAATATGCAACAATGGGCCTCACCAACAGAACACGCCATGCCACGGCATCCAAAGATGAAGGAAAAAGGGTTTGCTAGCAGAACACTCCACGCCACGGCGCCCGTTATGGGCTCCACGGCGTCCAGCTAGAAGGATAACCAACAGAATACGCGGCGCCACGGCGCCCGTTATGGGCCCCATGGCGCCGCCTGTGTGAAAAATCCGGAACTTACGATTTTGAAATATTTTCTCGGCCCATTTGAGTCCAAATCCGTCCAAACACTCAAGGGATATAAAAACCAATGTGAAGACCTAGCTAAGGACGTTTTTGCAACTGAAGAAAAGGGAGAACATAGCACACTTGAAGAGGAGATTTTTGGAGAATAACATAGAGATTTTGAAGAAGAAGAGAAGGAAGAGATCTGGGAATTCGTGGCCTTGACTGCTGCTGTCGAAAGAGGCGTTTATCAGTTTCGCTTTCCTGCAATTCTTCCCAAGAAAACCATGGTGAATTCATTTTGGTTGATTTTAGTTTTTAGCATGAACTAATTCCATTTACTTCTAGGGATATGATGTAATCTGGATCTGAAACTATGTTTGATTGGTTATGCTAAATTGATTTAATTCTCGTCTATGTTTGTCTGGATTATTCTGATTTAATGCTTCTAATTAACATGTCATTAATTAGATGACTTCAATTTTGTAATTTACTGTCGAAAGAGGGAATTATCTGGTAGATCTTGGATAATTCGGCATAGGTAAATATAGAGATCGAAAGACTTATATGAACCTATGTGGTGTTAAAATCATTGGTCTATTTGTTTCATTGTTTTATTAAAATTGCGTATGCATATGTGATTTGATAAACGAGAATAACATTCAATTCACTGTTGAAAGAGGTGTTGGATGAATGGACGATTTGCTAACAAACAAGAGAATTGAATTCAATTAGCTAACTAAAAAAGGCATAGTGAAGATCTAGGTGAAGTCGATTTCCCTAGAAGTCTCTATCTCGATTAATCTTCAACAATATAAATTCCCTTGTCTTCATTTAAGCAATTTTCTTAGAGTTGAATTTACTTTAATTTGCAACTACAACAATCTTTGTGATTCTCCTAAATAAAATTGAGATTAACATAATTTCGGTACTTGACAAACGTAAGATACAAATCCCTGAGGACGATACTTTTCTCATCATTTTATTATAAAACTTCGACACTGTGCACTTGCAGTTTCGTACCGATCAAGTTTTTGGCGCCGTTGCCCGGGATTAGTTTAATCTTATTTTTGCCAATATCGATACTAAGTAATCTTGATTTTAATTTAGGATCTTATTTCAGTCTAATTTAATTTGTGTTTTACATTCTCTACAGGTAGGTTTCTGACGTTGGATGCGCCGTGGTAGAACTCGTGACATTCTTCCTTTTGACCCGAAAATTGAAAGAACTTTCAGAGCACAAAGAAAGAAAAAAATATTAGCCATGGCCAACGGACAACCTAAAGAACAACCACGCACCTTGAGGGACTATATAAGGCCGGTTGTGAATGATAACTTCTCAAGCATAAGACGCCAAACCATTAATGCCAACAATTTCGAGCTCAAACCAGCATTGATCAGCATGGTACAACAAGCTCAATTTAGTGGGTCGCCACTAGATGACCCCAACATTCATTTGGCGATGTTCTTGGAGATCTGTGATACAATAAAAATCAATGGTGTTACTGAAGACACCATTAGGCTAAGGCTGTTCCCTTTCTCTTTGAGGGACAAAGCGAGAGGTTAGCTCAATCTCTACAAGCTGGAAGCATTACCAGTTGGTAGGACATGGCAGAAAAATTCCTTGCCAAATTCTTTCCCCCTGCAAAAACAGCCCAACTCAGAAGTGAGATTGGCCAATTCAAGCAAAACGATGTAGAGTCGCTTTATGAGGCATGGGAAAGGTTTAAGGATATGACTCGACGCTGTCCTCAACATGGATTTCTAGAGTGGTTGCAAGTGCAGATATTCTATAATGGATTGAATGGGCAAACTCATACCATAGTTGATGCTGCTTCTGGAGGAACTTTGATGTCAAAGACACCTGAAGGTGCTACTGCCCTTTTGGAAGAAATGGCCTCAAACAACTACCAATGGCCAACTAAGAGAACTATAACCAAGAAAGTTGCTGGTGTGCATGAATTAGAACCATTTGCAGCCCTTTCTGCTCAAGTGGCCTCTCTATCTCATCAGATTGCAGCCTTATCAACCCAAAATACACCACAAAGTGTAGAATATTTGGGGGATACTGGTGTTACAGCCCCGATCAATGAAATGAGTCAAGAACAAATTCAACACATCAACAATCGGAGCTACAACTATCGTGAAAATCAGACACCAAATTACTATCATCCCGGGCTTCGAAATCACGAAAATTTTTCGTATGGAAACATAAAGAATGTGTTGCAACCCCCCCTCCCCCCAAGGATTTGATAGTCAATCAAGTGAGAAAAAGATGTCTCTTGAAGATGCTATGATTTCATTTGTTGAGGAGACAAAGACAATGTTTAAAAAGACAGATTCAAGGTTGGACAACATGGAAACTCATGTTAGCAATATGGGAGCCACCATGAAAAATCTAGAAGTGCAAATTGGGCAACTAGCCACTCCATCAATGCACAACAAAAAGGAACCTTTCCTAGCAACACAGAAGAAGAATGAAGGCTGCTACGTGTGTTAAGGGAAGATCAGACATCATTGGGGTGGACTATATCTGACATAAAAGGTATAAGTCCATCCATTTGCATGCACAAAAATTTGATGGAGGAATCTTACAAATCGTTGATCGAGCACCAGAGACGATTAAATCCAGCAATGAAAGAAGTTGTGAGAGCTGAAATTTTGAAACTCCTCAATGCTGGAATAATTTATGCTATCTCTGACAGCTCATGGGTAAGTCCAGTGCAAATGGTACCAAAAAAGGGTGGAATGACGATAGTAAAAAATGACAACAACGAGCTTATTCCTACAAGAACAGTCATAGGTTGGTGTGTGTGTGTATGGACTACCGCAAGCTGAACAAAGCAACAAGGAAGTATCATTTTCCACTACCCTTCATTGACCATATGTTGGATCGACTAGCTGGGTATTCATATTATTGCTTTCTAGACGGTTATTCGGGGTATAACCAGATCGCCATAGCCCCTGAAGACCAAGAGAAAACCACATTCACATGCCCTACGGAATATTCTCATTTAGGAGAATGCCTTTCGGGTTATGTAATGCCCCCGCAACATTTCAACGTTGCATGAGGACAATTTTTTTCGATATGGTGGAAGAGATAATGGAAGTCTTCATGGATGATTTCTCAGTTTTCGGTACATCATTTGACCATTGCCTGCATAATCTAGCTCTAGTGTTGCAGAGGCGTGAAGATAAAAATCTGGTCCTAAACTGGGAGAAGTGCCATTTCATGGTGCAAGAAGGGATCGTTCTAGGCCACAGAGTGTCATCAGAAGGACTGGAGGTCGATCGAGCTAAAATTGCAACTATAGAAAAGCTACCAAATAATGTGAAGGGAATCAGAAGCTTTTTGGGACATGCAGGCTTCTATAGAAGATTTATAAAGGATTTTTCTAAACTCTCTAAACATTTATGTAATCTTCTTGAGAAAAATTCTGCGTTTGATTTTGATGGTATCTGTTTGTAGGCCTTTAATACAATCAAGGATAAACTCATCTTGGCACCGGTCATGACTGTACCTGATTGGAGTCAACCTTTTGAAGTAATGTGTGATGCAAGTGATTTTGCCATCGGAGCAATGTTAGGACAAAAGCGAGACAAATTGTTTCGGGCTATCTACTATGCAAGCCGAACATTAAATGAAGCTCAATTGAATTACACAACAACTGAAAAGGGTTACTTGCTGTGGTATTTGCCTATGACAAGTTTTAGTCTTACCTAGTTGGTACAAAAGTGATAGTGTTCACCGACCATGCAGCGCTCCGTTATTTGTTTGGAAAGAAGGATGCTAAGCCTAGACTAATTCGTTGGATCCTGCTTCTTCAAGAATTTGATTTGGAAATTCGAGATAAGAAAGGAAGTGAAAATGTAGTTGCTGATCACCTTTCTCGGTTGGAGCAAGAAGAAGTAAAGCCAGATTCAGCAATCCAAGAAGCATTCCCTGATGAACAGTTGTTTGCATGTGAGACCAAGCTTCCTTGGTTTGCTGATATTGTAAACTACCTAGCGTGTAAAGTATTGCCACCAAATCTCACCTACCACCAACACAAGAAGTTCCTACATGATGTGAAATACTATCTTTGGGATGAACCTTTGTTATTCAAGAAATGCTCCGATCAAATCATCAGAAGATGTGTGCCAGAAGAAGAGATGCAATCCATTCTCCATCATTGTCATTTTTCATCATATGGAGGACACTTTGGCGCAACATGAACAGCAGCTAAAATACTTCAAAGTGGTTTCTATTGGCCTTCTATTTTTCGTGACACCTACACGTTGGTGAAAACGTGTGACCGGTGCCAACGCATGGGAAACATTTCAAGGCGTCAAGAACTACCACTGAAAAATATTTTAGAGGTTGAGTTATTTGATGTTTGGGGGATCGATTTTATGGGTCCTTTTCCTCCATCTTTTGGCAATATTTATTCCTGCTAGCTGTTGACTATGTTTCAAAGTGGGTAGAAGCAATTGCAACAACAAAGAATGATGCAAATGTAGTGCTCAGATTCCTCCAAAAGAATATATTCACAAGATTTGGCACTCCTCGGGCGATTATTAGCGATGAAGGAACCCACTTTTGCAACAAGCTGTTTGACAACTTGCTTGCTAAATATGGTGTGAAGCACAAGATAACACTTGCCTACCACCCACAAACAAATGGTCAAGCTAAAATCTCGAATCGGGAGATTAAGAACATCCTCGAAAATACGGTCAACACCAATAGAAAGGATTGGGCACAGAAGCTTGACGATGCATTGTGGGCATACCGTACAGCCTTCAAAACACCTATCGGGATGTCTCCATATCGATTAGTGTTTGGTAAAGCATGTCATCTCCCTGTCGAGCTGGAGCATAAAGCATATTGGACTGTCAAGAAGTTCAATTTTAATTTAAAGGCAGTTGGAGAAAAGAGACTTCTTCAATTGAATGAGATAGATGAGTTCCGGAATGACGCCTACGAAAATGCAAAGATTTACAAGGAACAAATGAAGGAGTGGCACGATAAACAGATTCTTAGGCGTGAGTTTACTCTAGGACAACAAGTTTTACTCTTCAACTCACGACTAAAAATCTTCCCAGTCAAGTTAAAGTCAAGATGGACAGGCCCTATACGATTGACAAAGTTTCACCTTTTGGAGGCATAGACTTGAGGGACAAAATGGGTAATATATTCAGAATAAATGGTCAACGACTGAAACATTATTACGGAGAACAAATGGGGAGGAACTGTGGATTCATTCCTCTCGGTGACCCAAACTGATGAAGACTGAAAGTCTGGCTGTAGACTCTAAAACAAGCGCTTAAAGGAGGCAACCCAAAGAATTTTCTTTCATTCGTTTATTCATTTATTCTCACAATTTTTTCTCTTTCTTTTGAATAAAACTTGAGTAATGTGATTTCTGACGCAGGTATTTAGCTGGAATAAAGTGCTCGACATTGCTAATCACAGCGGCGTCACCATGAAATCAGGGAAGTTCCTTTAACTCTTTTACTCATTACTCTATAGATTAAAAAAAAACACGGCAGAGTACTAGACGCCATGGCGCCCAACACTCTGAATAAAACCGGCAGAGTACCCGACGCCATGGCGTTCGTATCTCTGAATTTAACCGACAGAAGACGCGACGCCATGGCGTCTAATCTGGGCGCCACGGCGTCCGTACGCTATAATTTTTTTTTAAAGAGGAACCGGCCCAAACATTGAAAAAACCCAAAAACTCTCACCGTCTCTAACTCCCTCACTCACGGCTTCTCTCCCCCATTTCTTCTTCCATTCATCATCTCATCTCACATCACCCACACAACTCGTGTAGAAGCACACCCCCACAACTCTTCCTCCCTTGTGTGGTGTTTGCGGTAAGTAAAATCTCAAATTTTTGACTTCCCTTAAATCAACGATTTTTTAAAAAAAAATTGGGCGATTCCCTTTGTTAATTCATGGGTTAATGATCACTGTCACTAGATTGCTTGGTTGGGATTTGCTTGATGTGGTTAAAAGTTGAATAATGCATGAGAAAAATAGTTGCCTACAAGGTGTTTGTGAAAATGTTTAAGTGCACTTTTTATGTGTTATTGGGAGTTATTCTTTACAAGATGTGTGTAGCCTGTTTCAATGCATTCTTTGAGACCAATTGATAATGTAGTTATGGTTTAACTTTACCTATTGCTTTCTCTTGCAGGCATAGCCACTAAAACTTTAATTGTGTGATTATAATTGTATAACCATGCCACCAAAGAAGAAATCCAAAGTTGCTGAATCCACTTCCACAGCCGCCTATGATAGAAAATGATTTGTAAGTGCTGGGGCAGCAGAACGGTTTAGACATTCGGTAGTACACCGCAACTGCATCCCGGAAGGGGCTTCGAAAAATTTATGCTCGAAAAATTACAAAGTTTAGGATGGGAACAATTTGTAAAACAACCTGGAGCCTGCTCTATTCCTTTAGTGAAAGAGTTCTATGCCAACGCAAAAGAACATGAGGAATTCAAGGTTTTTGTGCGGGGTCGTTGGGTGAAATTTGATAGTGCATCGATCAACCGCTTCTACAACACACAAGACATACCGGATGATGATTATTCAAGATTGCGGGACGAAGGAGTTGACCCCACTATTCTGAATGACACTTTGGCATATGACGGGACGGAATGGAAGCGTAGTGCAACTGATGTAACTCACTTCCTAGCCTCGGGTTTAACAGTCCATAGTCGGGTGTGGCATCACTTCATAGTTGCAAAATTGATGCCTAGCAGCAATGTTAGTGAAGTAACTAGAGAACGAGCCACACTTAACTATGCAATTCAGAGAGGGCACTCCATTTATGTAGACAAAGTGATTCAGAATAGCATCCTGCGCATCCTAGCAGGATCAGCAACAAGTAGCTTGGGACATCCATCGCTCATACATGATCTTTGTGTCCAGAAGGGTGTGGCTATTCAAGAATCTGATGAAGTACTACACCCTAAGCAACCTCTGACGAAGGGACTTCGTGATAAGGTAAAGATGCGTCAAAGCCGGGGTAGCTCATCTCACTCTTCTCAGCAAGCACCGTCTCCTATCCCTCCTCCACAGCCTGATGCCCATACTGGAGCCATACTTCGGCAACTTGAGGCCATGGACCTTCGCATGGCTAATTGGCAGAATAACATGGATCAGCGACACACTGCTTGGCAACATGAAATAACTTCACTTATGACCAATTGGCAGAGCGGTATACAAGGACAACTGGACCACCTACAATCCTCCATGTATGATCAATTTTGTTACCAAAATGAATACAATGCGGTCATGGCATCCACTTATCCCGATCACTCATTTCCTTCGGCACCGCCACTACCATCACCACCCCACCCTCCAGCTCCACCGAGTGACGATGAGACCAGTTGATGTCCTCCATACGGTACTCATCCCTCCTTCCTTTCTTTCACATTGGAGACAATGTGCAAATTAAGTTTGGGGGTGTTAATTTTGCTTGTGTGTTTCCTTAACGTTTGGATGTGTGTGCCCCTTTAAATATTTTTGTGTGTTGAAACGCATGATTTAAAAAAAAAAAAAAAAAAAAAAATTATTTTTGCATGCTCGCGTGAGTTGGATAACATTGTTGGCAATGATGCATATAATTGGAAACATAAATCGGTTATGTGCTATGAATGCGTTATGTGTGAGTAAATTCTTACTTATCCTTCCAAGGCATGATAACGTAATTGCACGCGAGCCAAATATACCATTGGACTAGAAGAGACTGATTCATAAATGTGATAGATTGATCTAGTGACCCTAGAAACGATCCAAACAATCAATGAGCGTCACAATATCCTCAAACCAAATCTAGGATGTTTGGAACGGTTGAACTATTGTGGGGGGACATAGATTTGATGTGGATTCCATACGTGCAAGTGTGGATTGTTTAAAACCAATAGGATGAAATTCAGGTGAAAACCTTAAGTTAAGGGTCTATTTTCGAGAATGAGAGTTTAATAAGGGGCATTGCACTAATCACTACAAAAGATCCCAATGAGGACAATTGTAAAGCATCTCTTCGTAGCCTTTATGACTTGAGTGAATAAGTCTGGAAGGGTTTAAAACTTGGTGCCCTAAAGTCATTTGATTTGGGAGTCACCGACCTAAAACTCGCTACATGGGTCATCTAGAAAACTTAATGGAGGGATGACAATATATATATATATATATATATATATATATATATATATATATATATATATATATATAAAAGCAAGTGCATGAAACAGAAAACGCACCTATGAAGTGATTAAGTCTTGAATGCTTGTTTTAGAAAATTAGACTTTTGATGACAGGTTAATAACTTGGTTGAGTCCTGGAAGTGAAAGTAGTAAGAAGGAGAATCCATGTTTGTCAACACGTTGAACCGCAAGTAGTGAAACATGACCAAACTTGAGTGGTGTGAGAAGTTAGTAAATAAAAAAAAAATCATCAACTTTAGAGTACACCTCGGAAAGTGAAAAGAAAACAAGTTTGGGGGTAAGCGAATCCAACGAGCGACGTGAGTAAATAATTGACTCTCGAGGTCGAGAATGAAATCAATCTATGATAGTACGGTGCTGTATTTGACTCTTCACACACCTACACATCTGTCTCGCATGGGAAAGCTAATTATTTGATTCTCACATTTTAGCCTTGAAGTAGTTAATAACCCGATACCATGCAGTCACTGCTGAGCCGCAAGACAATTTATCCAACTAAGTTATGCTATTGTATCTTATTTGTGTGTTTAATTTATCATGTCTTCTTTCTCTTTTTTCTCTTTTTTGTGTTTGCTTGTAGACAAGCAAAGAACTAAGTTTAGGGGTGTTTGATGAGAATGATTTATTCAACAAACAAACGCCGCTAAACCATAGTTTTCGGCTCGATCTCAGGCATTTGTGAGCATTTTGATGGGTGTATTCGTGTTGTTTTGTAGCCTTGATAATTTGGGAGAATACGACATACTTTGAAACTTGAATTGAGGGCGACGATGGATCACAAAAAGGAGCATGAAAAGTTAGTGACGAAAGAGGAGAAAGAACTACTAAAGAGGTCTGGAAACCGAACAAAGGGAATCAAGTCAGAACACTCCACGCCACGGCGTGTAATTTTCACGCCACGGCGCCCAAATATGCAACAATGGGCCTCACCAACAGAACAGGCCACTCCACAGCGTCCAAAGATGAAGGAAAAAGGGTTCGCCAGCAGAATACTCTACGCCACGGGCGCCATGGCGTCCAACGAGAAGGATAACCAGCAGAATACGCGGCGCCACGGCGCCCATAACGCCGCCTGTGCGAAAAACCCGGAACTTACGATTTTGAAATATTTTCTCGGCCCATTTGAGTCCAAATCCATCCAAACACTTAAGGGATATAAAAACCAATGTGAAGACCTAGCTAAGGACGTTTTTGCAACTGGAGAAAAGGGAGAACATAGCACACTTGAAGAGGAGATTTTTGGAGAATAACATAGAGATTTTGAAGAAGAAGAGAAGGAAGAGATCTGAGAATTCGTGGCCTTGACTGCTGCTGTCGAAAGAGGCGTTTATCAGTTTGGCTTTCCTTCAATTCTTCCCTAGAAAACCATGGTGAATTCGTTTTGGTTGATTTTAGTTTTTAGCATGAACTAATTCCATTTACTTCTAGGGATATGATGTAATCTGGATCTGAAACTATGTTTGATTGGTTATGCTAAATTGATTTAATTCTCGTCTATGTTTGTCTGGATTATTCTGAGTTTAATGCTTCTAATTAACAGGCCATTAATTAGATGACTTCAATTTTATAATTTACTGTTGAAAGAGGGAATTATAGGGTAGATCTTGGATAATTCGGCATAGGTAAATATAGAGATCGAAAGACTTATATGAACCTATGTGGTGTTAAAATCATTGGTCTATTTGCTTCCTTATTTTATTAAAATTGCGTATGCATATGTGATTTGATAAACGATAATAACATTCAATTGACTGTCGAAAGAGGTGTTGGATGAATGGACGATTTGCTAACAAACAAGATAATTGAATTCAATTAGCTAACTAAAAAAGGCATAGTGAAAATCTAGGTGAAGTCGATTTCCCTAGAAGTCTCTATCTCGATTAATCTTCAACAATATAAATTCCCTTGTCTTCATTTAAGTAATTTTCTTAGAGTTGAATTTACTTAAATTAGCAACTACAACAATCTTTGTGATTCTCCTAAATAAAATTGAGATTAACATAATTTCGGTACTTGACAAACATAGGATACCGATCTCTGAGGACGATACTTTTCTCATCATTTTATTATAAAACTTCGATACTGTGCACTTGCAATTTCGCACCGATCATCCGCTGTACATGAAGCGGATTTCATCCGACATTACCAGAAATATAGGGGTTACATCTACATTTTGAGAGAGTCGTCCTGTTCACGTAAGTTTGTGCTAGCCCCTCTGCCTCAGTTAATTTTTATTCATTCATAAGCAAATTAGAAAAGAACAAAAGGTCGGTTCAAGTTGATTTCTTTGTCAACTTTCAAATACTTAGGTAATTCATTTCCAAGTATTTTAATACCATTTACTAATGTTCAATTCATTTTTCGAGAATATTTAGTTAATCATAGTAACTAGACTCAGTCTAATCTGAAAACCGCTGACAAACCCTACCTCAACCTATAAAAGTGACAACCAGAACATTGGAGTCGACAACATTAACTCGATATACTTATTTATTCACATTTATATATTAACTTGTATAATTTGTTAGCTTCAAGTATTTTTGAGAAAATTATAGTCCCCTAATCTTCATAAATTGATGATCTTTTATATATAAATTGAATAATTAATTAAAAAACGAGTTATCGGATGTTGTAATATCAAATAATTATTTTATTGATATGCAATGTATTACGAATTATTTTTAACAAAGTTGATTCAGATACTTAATGCACATTTGATGGATAGTTAATAAAATGTTCGTAAATAACAAATATGAAAACAATATAAATTTTACTATAATTTACATATTATACAAAAATTAATTGTCTCAAGAAAAAAAAAATTGTATTTTGAAATTTTCTAAATAATTTTTAGTGACCCGATGACTCGGTTGCCTGGCAGGGTCTATGTCCGGGTCGAGTAGTAAAGTATCATAATTTTATAGTTAATAACATTGCTATTGGAAATTCAATTACAGGTTAATAATAGGATAATATTCCTTACATGCACATAGCATTTGACACATATAAAGAAATGTTGCCACTTCAGAAGGCCATCACGCAGGAAAACAGCATTACCAAGGTGCAGAAACAGGCACAAATTAACCCAACTAGTTTTGCAAACGATCAAATGTCATACAACAGCTTCTCAAAAACTTTCATGTGTTCCGTTTGCAGTGAAATCGCAACAGATAAGCTCCCGTCGTCGCTTGGACTTGGCAATACAAAACTCAAACCTTCGTATGCGATCCCACCGGGACCCATAAAGATCGGCCTACCCCAGCCGAAGTCCGCATCGTGGATTGGCAGCCGAACCCAACTTGTTATTCCAAGATTTGGACACCTAAAAGTATGCGCACCACGGACAAGGGCCTTAAGATCCGGTTGCAACTCCAAGTAATCGAGAGCAGATCTCAAGTAATCGTTGTCCATTCGAGCTAAAGCATCGTGAATTTTACTCGCAGAGTACCATACGGGCTTTGATTGAAGATCACCAGCTACTGCAATAGGAGTGGCTGTGAATATCACATTCCCAAAATAGCCCTCAGGGAGTGGAGGTTGGATCCTAGAACGCCCATCGGTTGCAATGTAAAGTTTCGTTTCTTGATCCTCGGGAAGTCCTCGTGCATTACACGTACAACGCCATACATGTCCTGCCAACATTGCATACGAGCTATAGGAAATAGTATTTTCCTCGTCCTTCGACTTGGCTTTTAGAGCACTGAGTTGGGCACGAGTTAGTTTAAATATGGAAACAGCGGTATCAGGATCAGATTTAGAGTTATTCTGAGGAGAGGTTTTCATGGCCGGAGCAGGTTGGTACTCGATGTGCTTAAACTGAGGCTGGGGTGGATCACGTGCACGGAGGAGAGTCCTATCGATGAAAGGCAAGATAGAAATGTCTAGACCACGAGCCATGTCGGACCATGTATTGATAAAATGAAGACCAGAAAACCCATCTGCTACATGATGTTGCATTCCAACGCCTAGGGAGACTCCTCCACATTTGAAATATGTGACCTGCACAATAATTGAATCAGTTTTCGCTGGTTTTTATGTCAAAGTTCACAAACTGAGCTAGAAAAGACATCGATTATTCCCCTTGTATAGAGATTTTTTGCCAGGCCGTGTACAACTTCTGGCTGGCAACAAATTCTCTTTTGCCAATGAATTAAACTAGCTTACCAGAATGAGTTTGACTTGCAGGTTGACATCCTCTCATATGTATTGGGACCGAGACCCATATGAATTAAAAAAGACAAAAAAAATTCTCCCCCCAAACCCATTGTGTGTAGTCAGGAAGAGTGTCAAACTAGCGACATTCTTTGCCAATTGTCAATTAAAATTGACAAGTATTTCCCATGTATAAACCCCTGCAAAATCCCCTATACATGTAGCAGCTTTCAAAAGACATAATTACACAAACAAACAGCCTCAAGCCCTAAAACGTGGATGAAGATGCGTATCGTATTGACGTATAGTACGACAAGATCATGTGAGGTTTTCTTTTTCTTTTCCCTCAATCAAAATATCTCTTCTATTTCAAAAAGATTAAAGTGAAAATCGACAAGTTACAAAACTACTATTTATTTTCCCTTTGTCATATCCTAGAATTTTTTGACATTTCTGAAAATATTTATTTTGAAAATTACCAATTCCTATAATCATACCAAATACAGAAACGTGTGATCACGTTTTAGGTCAAATAACGCAATCACGACTTTACCTTATATTGGCCACTACTTGATTACTCGTGTCATGATAAATGATGACACAAATGCACTAATTTATATGGCACTTGGGAAAAAAGAAATAGCATACTATTAAAAAAAAAAGAATATTAATAATAACAATGGATTCGTTCGCCGGAATCGCACCTGTAACACCAGAAGTGGATACGTCGATATTGGTTGAGAATAATCCACCGCCGGAATAAGGCGTCGGAGCTCCAGCGTCGGAGCAAAGTCGCCGAAATCATCGACCTTCCCCTCGGAGTCCGCCTCCACGAGCAGCACTCCCTCACCATTACAGTCAATCTCAATTCGACCATCTTCATCTCTCTTCAACCTACCAGCCATGGGATAGAATGGCACCAGCGCACGGCTAAGCGCCTCCTTGAGCACGGTAGCGTCAAAAAAGTTCGCCGCTCCGGTCGGCCGGTAAAAGTACACGCTAGGGGTGTGGAAGTTCGGCACTACCAGGTCCACGTTGGAGTTCCACAGGCTCTTCATCGGCGTTGCCGCCGCTGGCCTCACCATAGTGGAATCTTTCACGCTGATCCTCATGGCTTAACGTGGTCGTTTTATGCCCTGGTTACAAAAAAATATAATCAAAATTATTAACACGAGAGAAACTTTCCACTTCAATATGAAGACGATATTTTTCACATTAAATCACCTAACAAAAAAGTGTTCTTAAGCGATTTGTTTCCAAATTGAATCAGATAACAAATGTGGCGGTGGTGGAGAACGGCGGTGTTGGTTGGTTGGTTGAAGGGTATAGACGATGAAATTTGTATGTATGAATAAAGTTGTTTATAAGAAATGACCACATTTGAAGCTTATTATAAAAACTTGTCCTCTTACCTACCACGCCTAATCAATAAAAGGATTGACCACATAAAAGCATGTAGAAAAGCGTATGGCAAAAGATAAAAAAAAATGGGTTAATTTCATAAAAGGTCATTGAATTTACAAGAAAATCACGAAACGATCACTGAAGAATTTTTATGATTTGAATTCAAACTTAAATGACCAAAACGTTTGAAGATAGAACCTTGAGGACCAAACCACCAAAACTTAACAAAAATGAATTTTTTTTCTCTATTTTTGGGCGAATTTTGAGGTAATTTTTCGGAACCTTTCAACCACTGGATTTGAATACCATTGGAAAGCCCACAATATCCTCTTCAATTACCACAAAAAATTTCCTCATAATTCTAAAGGATTCGGTCGGAATAAACCCACAAATTCGATTACTCGAAAACGTGAAAATCTAGACAAACTTACATATTTTTTGGGCGAGTTTGAGGCAATTTTTCGGCACCTTCTGACCACCAATACCGCCAGAATTTGATACATTTTGAAAGCCCACAATGTTCTCTTCAGTTACCACCCAAAATATCTCCATAACTCTAAGGGATTCGGCCGGAATAAACCCACAAAGTCAGTATCTCAAAAAGGCGAAAATCTGGGCAGATTTTTCAGATTTTTTGGGCGATTTTTACAACAATTTTTCGGCATCTTCCAACCACCGAGACCGTCGGATTTGGATACTGTTGAAAAGTCCACAATGTTCTTTTCAATTACCACCCAAAATCTCCCCATAAATCCAAAGGATTCGGACAGAATAAACCCACAAATTCGACTACCCAAAAACGTGATAATCTGGGCAAATTATCAGATTTTTTAGACGAGTTTGAGGTAATTTTTCTACACCTTCCAACCACCAATACTGCTGGAATTTGATACATTTGGGAATCCCACAATGTCTTCTTCAATTAACCCCAAAATACCCCTCATAACTCCAAGGTATTCGACCGGAATAAACCCATAAAGTCGGCTACCCAAAAATGGAAAAATCTGGGCGGACTTTAGGTAGCTGACTTTGTGGGTTTATTCTGGCCAAATCCTTTGGATTTATGAGGAGATTTTGGATGTTAATTGAAGAGTACCTTATGGGCTTTTCCAAATGTATCAAATTCCGGCGGTATTAGAGGTCGGAAGGTACCAAAAAATTGCCTCAAACTCGTCCAAAAATATGAAAATTTGCCCAAATTTTTACGTTGTTGGGAAGCCGACTTTATGGGTTTATTTCGGTCGAATTCTTTGGAGTTATGGGAAGATTTTGGGTGGTAATTGAAGAGGACATTGTGAGCTTTCCAACGGTATCCAAATCCGACGGTCTCGGTAGTCAGAAGGTACCGAAAAATTGTCTCAAAACTCACCCAAAAATAGAGAGATAAAGCTCATTTTTGTCAAGTTTTGGTAGTTTGGTCCTCAAGATTCTAACTTTGGTCATTTAAATTTGAATTCAAATCATAAAGGTCCTTCAGTGACCGTTAGTAAAATCGCATATAAATTGAGTGACCGTTTCTGCAAGTTTTAAAATTTATTGATCGTTTTGTAATTTTAATGTAAATTCAATGACCGTTTGTGAAATTGATAATAAGAAAATGGGTAAAATAATTAAAATTTAAAGCAGAGAAGTAAATATTATTGGACCACCCCTGTTATACACTAGAGTGTACAACAAAGGGTACAGTCCTCTCACAATAGGGAACGTGCTTTTTTTATTGGCATGGGCCTTCTCTGTTTGTGAGGGAACTGTACCTTGTACAGTTCACGTGATCTCTACAAGGGGTAAAAACCCAATATTATTAAGAGTCTGTTTGATTGCAAGGGTGGAAAATGGGTGGAAATAAAATGAATGGCAAGGAATTGAATTGTCTAAAAAACGTTTTACAGGGAATTATAATTAATGGTGTTTGATTAGTATAATTTTTCACCTGACAAATTTTTCGTTTGACTTTATTTTTTACGTAAATTGTCAATTAAATGGATAATTTTTTTTACCATTGACTTTGGAATGTGTTCCAATTACTAAAAAAAAAATATCAAAAAGTTGGAAAACGTTTTCCCACCATTATGGTGAAAAAACGTTTTCTAACTTTTGTGCATCAACCGCTTGTACTTTGAAAAACGTTTTCCCTGGAAAATTAGTGCAATGAAACAGGTGAATAGTAAAAAGTAGGAAAACATTTTCCACCTTTAACGAAAAATTACGACCAATCAAACAGGCTCTAAAAGGACAGGATGAGTTAGTGAGGAAGTTGGTGAGATGGTGACCCAACAGTTGTTTAACCGGATACGCATCCCCAGTTTTGTCCTCGCCAAAGTGGGTCAAGTAGGTCCATTTTATTGGCGGGGTTACTGACATGGATTGAGAAAAATTCGCATTTACAAAAAAACCAATTTTAATTTAATATTTTAAAATTCAATTCGGATATTAATTCACGAAAAGCGGACGAGTCAAATTTTAAAGAGCTCACCTAAAGTTCTAAAATATATCAAAACACACGCGCAAACTTATCCTAATCCGACATGAGTATTATCAAAATGCTCAGAAATTCCTTTTTTTTTCCATCCGGAGTTGAATAGTAATAATAAATAGTTATCGAATTTTGAGAAAGGACTTGTACGTTGTCTCATCAAGTCATCTCCTTCCACTATATGCACCGAGAGCCATGCTTCTTCAACAACCCCCTAGAACAAGTAGGGGGTTGTTCAAGTGGATTAACTGATGCACCGGATATAAGAACAAAACTCAAGCAATAAAGTTTTGTGATATTAATGATATTCCAGTGGCAAGACTTTACTTTGAGAAGAAAAAAAAAAGGACCACAAAACTTGATTGAGTCGTGATCAGTTCAATTAATTCTTGTTGAATCGGGCTAGTAACTAGGGTTTCATTTCATATTTTATGATTTTAAGCTATAATTTATCAGTTTTCCGATCTAATGAATCAGAGTCATCTGATTGTTGATCCATTCCAATTGTTAGTTTTCTCCGAATTCAATAATCTTTAATCTTCTTAATTAGCTAGATAAGTGTAATTAATCATATTATCCACATTAATAATTTGATTTAGAATAATGATATCTAACACTACTTGTGTTAAAATACTAGTTTAGGTTCATGAGATCAACGAAAGGTAAGATTATAAGACTCATTTAATTGTTTTTCTTATTTTAATGATATTTACTATCACCTAAACTAGTGTTATAATTATACTAAATTGTAGTACCATTTGATTTAAGGATCTTTAATCTTGTTTTAATTAGTCAAAAAAGAGTTAAAAAGTGCAATTAATCACATTATCCACATCAATCATTTGACTTAAGGATATTCAATCCTGTTTTAATTAGTCAAAAAAAAGAGTTAAAAAGTGATAGTAATGACATTATTGACATTAACCATTTGATTTAAGGATATTTAATCTTGTTTTTATTAGTCAAAAAAGATTTAAAAAGTGATAGTAATGACATTATTGACATTAACCATTTGATTTAAGGATATTTAATCTTGTTTTTATTAGTCAAAAAAGATTTAAAAAGTGTAATATATCACATAATCAAAAGCTCAAAAAAAAAAAATCAAATTATCTAAATTGACCATTTGATTTAAGAATCTTTAACCTAGTTATAATTAGTCGAAAAAGAGGTTCAAAAAGTGTAATTAATCAAATAATCCTAATTAACCATTGGAATTAATTGGGGGGATGCATCGTCATCTGGCTATCGGAATCAATCACGAATGATGAATTTTATGTGGGTCCCACTGTGGTTGGTGAAACCTTCAAATAAGTCTCGCGTTTACGCTGACTTTAGATCCCTAATTTGAAAGCAAGGTTCATTTCTCAAATATTAAATTAATTTTATTGAATAATCAATTTCCTGCCCAATTGCTAAATATATAATATTAAAAATAAGTAACAATTTATCTACATTCCATTCAGGGCACCACTTGTTCCCAATCCTCACCCTCACAATGGAATATTTTATTTTGTAATGATAGAAATTGTCCGAATTATGTGGCTCTTGTCAAATTTGATGGAATAAAGTTTATCTTCCCAACCTGAGTCGGATGTCACGACTACTCTATCCCCTTACCTAGGTAGACTGACAAGATTAACATAAGTTGTGGGTGTGGTCCACATACTGATGTGAACCGATGAAAAAATGCATGAACATGCACTTGTCCCGTGAGGTTTACTTGGAGTCCTATGAATAATTGTACTTATTATGAGTTTGACGGACGTGGGTGGAAAGGCCATCTAGTGAACTTCATGCGTAGATGCAGAAGATCACGAATACGCACGAGAGGCTCGTGAGAAAATCTTAAAAAATTTAAAGCGATTCATATTTTCACAAGGACGACCCATACGATAACTTAACAAAGATAGTTCAACTATAATGAAAAAAAAAAAAAGTTAATTACCAACTTGTCTATTTTAAAAATTGACAATTTACTATTAAGACAATGAATCAGGGACCAATGGTGCAATTTTCTCTTTCATTTTTATTTTAAACCAATTTGCATTAACTTCTTGTTGTTTAACTGGTGTACGGTGGTTGGTTCACTTGGTTGGCCAGCAAGCATGGCTCGGTCAGCGGTGAGCCGTCATTGAGGGACAATTCAAGTGATTTCGTCAATTCATTTGGATCCAAACGAAATTTAGTAAAGCAAATTAATGTGACTAGACTTGTAAATGGATTAGGGTTGGGTACTTGGTAGCGAGTACACTTTACTTAAATTTTACGAGAATAATATTTACGTCAAGATTTCACATATAAAAATAAAACAGAAGTCAAATTTTAATAAATTTGCCTTTTATTTTATAGAGAATAAAAAGTAATATCGGAGATCCTTATTTTTTTTATTTATTTTTTTTTCATTTTTTAACTTTTCATATACGAAAAATAGGATAACGCTCGGTGAGCGACACATTAAAGTTTAGTCCATGAGTTTATAAATTGATATAGCTATATAATTCCATAATTTAATAGTATATTACATCGATCATTTGTCAATTTATTAATATTTTATTTCTCTCAATCAGTTGAAGAATCATGCCTTCCAGTCGAAAGTATTTTGACTATTCTTGAGATAAGGATCAAGATTTTCGACATAGACTCCTTGTGATATTTCTTTTTCTGATTTAAATTTTTTTTAATATAGGATTGGGATGGACTTGTTTGATAGCCACTAATCAAGAGAAGAGTGAGTTGATTTTAAAATTATTTTCAAAAAATTAATTTAAATTCAAGTAAGTAAAGACTAAATAGATTAATTCAAATAATAACCGTATATATGAAAGCGATAAGTAAAAAAGGAGAGATGATGCGAACGATATAATTGTAGAGATTCGATCCAAGCAATGATCTACATCATTTGTTACCAAACTCTTCGACACGAGCAATACCTTTTCACTATGTTTATTGACTTATGGTACAATCCAACCCTTTACAACATTTCAGGTGACTTACAAATAAGGAGCACTGATCCTTATACAATGTTGAGTTTTACGGGACTTCAACACGACACACACTATTGAATTTTACGGGACCTCAATATGACCTACAAGTTATCAAAGTGATTTTACAATAGAGTTTCTCTCTTGATAAATAATACAAACAAGTTAAGTACTAAGAGAGGCTAATACTTCAATGAATAGTAATCAATGATAGTTCAAGTGTTAGATGAATTTTTTTGATAAATATGATAATTAAAAATTAAATTCAATCAGTCAAAGTGTTTCAATGAGAAGATAATGAAGAAATAAATCAAATGTAAGTTCAAAAAATCTTCTCAATGTATAGAATATTTTAATTAATGATTGTAATAAATTAAGCACTAAGAGAGAGAAATGTGAAATTTTGATAAATACGATGATTTTATAAATTTGATTTAATCAATCAAAGTTTCTAATATGAATAAATCCAAAAAACTTCTTCAAAAATATAACTTTCTTTTAAGATTGATTTAAATAAGTTAAGCACAAAGAAAGATTTAAAACTTCGATGAGAAAAAAATCCAAGAAGTGTGGTTCAACAATCAAAATTTTTGTTATGAACAAATAAATGAAATGAATATAAAAATATAGGCTCAAAGAATATTTTTCATACACATATTTCACAAGAAAACTCTCTTCAAGTTGTAATGAATGCAAAGTGAAATTGTATTTATAACAATCAAAACGGAAAAGTTTTGACCATCCGGATGACCAAACTAGCCGTAGTGGGTCAGAAGTCAGAACAGTTAAAAATTTAACCGTTGGCGAACCAGACGTACTGTTGACCGTTGACTTTTTTAAAAATTTATTATTATATTATTATTATTATTATTATTATTTAATCTAAGTTCAAGTATCACTTTGAAAATCAATCTTATTTTTTATTAAAACATTTTATTGAAGTGATAATGAAAATAATTTTTCGTGCACAAAATGCTTTTTAAACTATTGTCATTCATTACTAAAGATCAAATTGTTATACCTTTACATATAATCTAAGAAGCCTAGTCTTTGATCTTACTTCGAAATTTCTTTCATATTTGGCTTTCGACTCTTAGACTTCTCGTCTTAATCTTTCTTTGATGTCATCTTTCATGCTCTTGATCATTCTTGGCGTTTATCTTTTAAGCTCTTGTATTGAATGCTTAACTTTCACTTTGATCTTCATTTCAAGTCCGATATATAATGTTTGATTGATTTTAATATTGAACTATTATCACTCAAAATCAATTGTTAGAAACAATATTAATCTTGTTTGTTATGATCAAAACATTAAGGATGAAGTCACCATATGTCGACAATGTTGGGTTTAATTGAATAAGTAAATTAAAATTTAAGTCAAAATTAACAATTAATTTTTAACTATTGTAACATTTTTAAAAAAAATTTAAACTTTCACAACAAATATTAATTTTCAGTTTTGATTTTTAATACAAAATTAAATCTCATTATTAGATTTTAACTTATACTTAAATATGATTTATTTTCATGAATATGAGGGTCGAATTTCTCCTTATAAAAGGGGATGATTTTCATGCGGTTAAACATAACATGAAAAATGATAATGTCATAGAATACTCTCTACACCTATATATTATTTTCTAGACAACTTGATAAAAACTCGTTCTTTATCTTCTTGAGATCATGCTCATAGAAAGATAATCGACTGTGAGCTACATGAATTTTATCTTGAAGTCGTATAATGCTGAAAGAACTCGCACGAAAGAGAAGTAATATGACTTTAGGACAACGTTTTTGACGTGACTCCCTAAAGCTTGTTTTCTAATTCTTTACTTATATTTTATGTTTATGTTATTGTTGAATTCTCATGTTTCACTACACCAAAAACAGTTTTTTGCAACGTGCAAAAAACGTTGCCAAAGAGTTTTTGCAGCGTTCGGAGACTGTGATGTTGTCATAGAGTGGAACGTTTTCACAACATGCAGCGAATGTTGCGAAAAAGGATAACGGCAACGTTCGCTGCACGTTGCGAAAAAGGGAAACGGCAACTTGCAGCGAACGTTGCCGTTGCCCTTTTTCGCAAGTTTTTCGCAACGTTCACCGAACGTTGCGATAGGCATTTTTTTTGTTTCAATTATCATATATTTGTTTCATTAATTATTTCCTGAATAAACAATTGTCTAAATGCATTTCTAGTACATATAATCAATGACAACAAGTACACAACATGCACCAAATGCAAAAGTAAAATTAAACTAATATTCCAATTGACAAAAATTTCTAATTATATATTCAACACATTTCTTATCCCATAAAGAGCACATCAACAATATTGAGATTTTTTTACTTTCTATTGTGTAATCTCAGTGTCGATCAAAGTACTCTACAATATGAAACAAAATATTTCTCTAACAAAAAAAAAGCGTACATAAGTATGCTTCAAAGTTACAATAGCAAATACATAGAAGAAGCTCTTAGAAGAGTCTCTTTTCTGTGTCATGACTATGGCGGGTGTAAAATGCAAAAGGTGTCTTGAACATCAAGCTCTTCATTGGAACGAGAATCAGAGAAGACATCAAAATGTGAAGACTCATATCCATATATCTTTTATTCTGCTGAAACAATAGACAACAAGATATAAGACTAATAGAAAAATACAGAGCACTGTGTGTCATTCAATACATTAGCATGCTGCATCTCGAATAGAAGATTAACCAAAGTGAATACTAAAACTCTTCAGGCAAGCATGTTTAGCAACTGGTGGACAAAAATATAGAAATAAAGAAATAAAAACATGCAAAAGTGCAAAAATTCATAGAATACCTTCGTCAAATGAGTCTAATACTACTATTTGGCCAAGCAACAGTACTTCCCATGGCTTCATGTAGCACTCGAAATTAATCAGTAGGTCTATATAAGGTCAAATGACCCATATACACTTCTTCAACCCAAACCTTCCAACAATCTCGTCCAAGTGGCATGTGGTTACGCTTGGGTCGGTTGATGCAATCTTTCCTTCTCCTATAATTTCTTCCTCATCATACCGGTACCAATGCAATAATTGACACCTTGAATTTTTCGAAGGTGTAGTACCTCCGAGGATACCACTTCCTTGTTGGGACTACAAATTCACAGTAAAATGAACATATTCCCTTTAAAATTAGTATGCTATAGCCTGAATTTATATGAAACAAACAATAAATAATACAAGATACATAACCTGAGGAGTAAAAGCACGTGAACTCATGTCATCTACATTCTTAGTTTGATTCTGTAGAATATTACAAAAATTAACAAATTATTTTACGTACTAAGTTATGTAAAGCTATGGTATCATTTTAGATATAATGATAAAGTATATAACCTGTGATAACTTGAGAAGTGCTTCAACTTTTTCTTTTAGTGCTTCCATCCTTTCTGATTGAGATTGTATTCTTTCTGATTGAGTTTGCACTTGGCTTTCAAGTTCTCTCACCCTAGGATTACACTGAATTTGTCCATCAACTTTTGATGGTGTAACCCCAAATCCAAGTCCTCTTACTCTTCCACGACGTTCAGGACCTAGAACATGAGCAACAGCATCATCACGAATGGAATCTTGTGCTGGTGTATCGGAAATAGATTGGGCGCAATCTTCTATCTTTTTCTGCACTTATGAAACTTAATTTTTATACTAGCAAGTGATACATATAATAAGTTTAATTATTATAAGAATGTTGATATAGCATACCAAAGTTTCGGCAACCGCTTCATTTATAAGTTTCCCATCCCTTCTAAGATGTCCACGAGTCCACACTGTAATTCTTACCCCTTTTATGTCTGGGTCATTTTTCTTCTGCAATACAAATCAAGTAATTAATTATACTAGTATTAGACATATATGCAAGAAACTCGATATAAACTAACAAGAATGAAGATAAAAAAGAAAATCGTTATAGACAAGTAAAGATAGTTTGTATGTGTACCAAATCGTGAGCCATACGTGGATAACCTTTTCGACCCATAGTATGTAGAAGCTTCTGATTAGTTCTCATTTTGCTGAATTTAGCACTTTTTTCCTATTAAGAAAACCAAAAAAAATAATAATAATAAAATTGAACAACAATAATCAAACATTAATTTTAAGCTCAATATGAACAAATCGATTTACTTTAAAGCCAGCAGAAAGAGTATCTTCTACAAATTGTTTCCATGCTTCTTCAGAGTTGACATTCTTCTGTCTAAGAAGGGAAATAACGTGTGTTCTATTCACAGATGATGTTGTTTGAGTTCTGATTTGTTTTCTCAATCTTGATTTGTACGTCCTCCAGTACTTTCCCATACATTGAAATGTCATTTTTTTGGTGGAAATCATCCACATTGAACCTTTGCTGTATTTTGTGAACAAATATAAGAAATGATGTCATTAGGAAGGAAACATATATAATAAATAATGAAAGAAATTATATTATCTATAAATGTACCTGTACGAAAGTCCAAAGTTCCATTTTTTTATCGTCACCCACCGACTGCCAATCCTTAATCACAACAGGCACGTGTTCTTGTACCATGGCTCCAACTATGCTAGCAAATTTGTCAGAGTTAATGCCCACTACTTGCCCAAATTCATTAAATTCAAGCTCCATCTTATGCTTCTTATTTTCAGGAACTGATTTCACTTGAGTTGGCCCTCTTCTCTTACATAATTCTCATCCTCATCGTGATTGTCTTCAAGTTGGGTTATATCTAATGGAATAGTTGCCCCATGGGAAGTATCTTCTTCCATATGTATCGCGTGAAAGTCTCTTGGTGATGCTTGCAAAGCAACATACCAATTAGATGTTTCATTCTCCCTAGAATAAAACACTTGTTTCGCCTGTGATGCCAAAATGAAAGGATCGTTTTCAAATTGTCTGTATCCCTCATGAAGATTAACCAAAGTGAATCCATCTTCCTTTTTATTCCATTCACGATATTTGTCCAATCACATTTGAATATTGGAATATGAAATGTATTGTAATCAAGCACTATAACATCGCGCAAAACTCCATAATAAAGAACCTTCCCAACAACATGTGCATTATCTTTTACACTAGATCTACAAATGGTTGTTGCTTCAACTAAAATACCACTATTTTGCCGAGACTTTTCTGTATCTTTAGTGTGAAATTGAAGGCCATTTATTATGAAACTGGAATATGACATGGATTGACATCTAGGACCACGTGCAAGCCACTTTACAGAATTTGAAATTGGTACCAGCAACAATTGACCTTTGATCTGTATTTATTTTAAACATGTTAGGAATGCAAGAATAAACAACATAACTTGTCACTAATTATTTCTTAGATATTGGTCAACCTTATCATCCAGCCAAGAAGCAAATGAGTCAATGTGTTTCTTATGCAATAAATTCTCGTTTCTTGCAAGACGTTTGTCAAAACTCTTGAGTTCATCCATATGCATCCTAAGTAAATAACAAGATATCAAAAAAAGGTACTAGTCGAAGAACTTAAAATCTAACGTAGTTATTTGACAAACATACTGTATGTACGGTGCCACTTCTGTACTATTTAGTAACACATAGCGATGAGCAACTTTCAACATCTCATCTGGTAGTACAAGTGACTTTCCTTTAGAAATTGTACGCCCTACAACTAAGAAGTCACTCTCATATTCTTCATTGCGTGCAGACTTCGAGCCTATTTCAGATGTTTGTTTTATGTATTTGCTACAAAACATCACATTTTCTTCAACTATGTATCGTTCAGCTATATACCCTTCAGGTCGTGCACGATTCATAACATACCCTTTCAACACTTTCATATACCTACACATTTATCCAAAAAATCATAAAATATAAAATCATGTTGATAATAAATTTCACTTTTGGTAATAACTTAAAGAAATATTACCTCTCAAATGGGTACATCCAACGATATTAGACTGGTCCACATAGACGAACTTCTCTCCCAATATGGATTGTTAAATGGACCATAATATCAAAAAATGAAGGTGGAAAATACCTTTCCAACATGCATAATGTTTCAGAAACATCCTCCTCTAAACTTTCAATATTATTCCTATCTACAACTCCTTGATATATTTCATTGAAAAATGAACACAATTTAAAAATTGAGTTCCTTGGACCTTTAGGTAGAAGTCCTCTCAATGCAACTGACAGTAATTGTTGCATTAGAATGTGACAATCATGAGATTTAAGTCCAACTATCTTACACTCTTCCACTGAAATACAATTTCCAATATTAGAACCATAACCATCGGGCAATCTCACGTTAGCAAGCCATTTGCAAAAAAATTATTTTTCTGCTTTTGATAAAGTGTGAGGAGCAGCAGGTAGGTAGAATTTAGTTCCTCTACTCTGAGGATGTAAATCATGCCTAATGTTCATCGCTTCCAAGTCCTTACGAGAGTTAATGCCATCTTTAGATTTTTCTTTCACATCCAACAGTGTACTAATGATGCTCTCGCAAATATTCTTTTCCACATGCATCACATTCAAATTATGACGTACAAGTAAAGTCTGCAAATTAAACATTAATAATGTCACGATATACTACATGCCTTTGGAAGTATTAAATAAAACAGAAAGAAATATTAGAGTTACCTTCTAATATGGAAGCATGAAAAATATTGATTTTTTCTTCCACTTTACATCTGATTGAGTTGTATTCTTCTTCCTCTTTCGCTTAATACTTCCCCCTCAATCATATGCAATTTTATCAACTTCATTAAAATCTTCTTCACCCTTCTTTATTTTTGGCCTAATGCCATTTTCAATATGTCCATTAAATCAACTCTTTTTCATGCGAAATGGATGACTCAAGTGGAGAAATATTTTATGTCCCATGTACGCAAACTTCCTACCATGTGACAACCATATGGAACATGTATCTTCACGACAAATAGGGCATGCAATTTTTCCCTTAACGGGCCGTCCAGATACATTTTCATATGCAGAAAAATCATGTATTGTCCACATCAAAATAGCTTTTAAGTTGAATGTAGATTTCGTAACTGCATCATACATCTCAACCCCATCACTCCATAACAATATTAAGTCGTCTACAAGTGGTGCCAAATAAATGTCTATATCATTATCTGGCTGCTTTGGTCCCGAGAATAATAAACTCAACATCAAACTTTCTTTCAACATGCATAATGAGGGCGGCAAATTATATATAGTTAAAATTACTGGGCAACAACTGTATTTAGAGTTAAGATCTTTGAAAGGATTAAATCCATCAGTTGCAAGTCCTAATTGAACGTTTCGAGGATCGGATGCAAAATGTGGCCATCTTCTATTTATCATTTTCCAACTTAATGAGTCAACAAGATGTCTAATTTTACTATCTGCTCTTTTATTATTTGAGTGCCATCTAAGTTGTGTCGCCATCTCATCTATTCCAAACATCCTCTTAAGTCTTGATATTATCCGGAAATAACGCAACACTTTTGCGGGGATTTTTTTTTTTAATTTTCTTAGTCCGTTGGTTAACTTTTCATCTTGAGCAATCACATTTTGGACATAAATCAGCATGTTCAAGCTCCTTTCTATACAGACAACTATCATTCAAGCAAGCATGTATCTTTTCATAGCCCAAGTCAAATGTATTGACAAGTTTTTTCATCTCATAAAATGAGTTGGGAAGTGTATTATTCTCTGGCAGCATGCCCCGAACAAGATTTATAAGTTCATCGAAACCACTATCTGAAAAATCATGTCTAGCTTTAAGTTTCAACATGGCAATCGAAGCTGACATCTTCGTAAATGCCGTACAACTAGGATACAAAGGTATTTCGGCATCATCAACCAAATTTTAAATCTCTCCATCTCTTCCATCAACAGGGTTTTCAAGATCTACATCATGTTGTACATAGAAGTCCCTAAACATCTAATGTGACTCGAGCATTTCCACATCAACTGGATTTAATACACGCTTGGGTCGTTCTCCATGAAATACCCAAATAGTGTACGTAGGATCCATTCCCTTAATAACTAAATGTTCATACACTATTTCATAATGATGATGCTTTAGATTCCTACACTTAATACAAGGGCATCCTATCATTTCTGAACATAGATTTTTACGAGCTAGATCAACAAAATTCCGTGCTCTATCTCTATATTGCTCTGAAAACCTATAAGCAAAATTCCATGATCACTTCACGTGAAATTGTTTAAATTTTGTTTGTAGATTCACGAGATCTTAATCCAGACAATAACCTTGATAATTGCAGCCATGCTTTGTCCATTGTTATTCTCTCAGACACTGAACAACACAAATACAAATTCAAAACTTAAAAATAAGTAAAAAGTAACTTCTTTAAGTAAATAAAGTTACAAATTAGTGTTTCTCTTAGGCTATTCTCAGAATTTGAGATGCAGTGCAATTGCATGCTATCAATTGAAACAAGAATTTTGGCTACTCTATGCTTTTGGAAGCCAATTTGCTGATTATAGAGTAGAGAGTAGCCCAATCCCTACTTGAATGATAACCAACTTCTTATAAGAATATATTCATCAATTCTCATCCCTCATGAGAATTTTTTTAATAATTTCCAATCTTCAATGAACTGAATGCTGAAGTGCAATGTAATAGAATATTTTTGCTTTTATGAGTTCAAAAGAGTTGATTTAAGAATCAATACGGTACAATCTACTTAATCAAACGAGTCGTGCACATAATGCAGTTTTGCACAAATCGATATCATTAATACTCTAATTAAGTCAAAAGTAAGAAAATTTGCTGTAAAATAGAATACCCACAAAATTAAACTAAACAAAGAAGCAACAACACTCGAGAAACATTTGCAAAATTCACAAACTCCATCAAATTATTTATTTGAAGAAATGAAATGCAGAAGTCTTTCAATTGTTAACAAATAGCAAGAAGACACGTACAAACAAATGAAATAAAATGACAGAACGACTGCTATAAGCTCCCCTCATTCCCATGAACAGAAGCTTCGTATTATTTCCAACAATTTCATTAGCTATTTGAAAGAAGTTTGAGTAATCTGCAGGAGGTAAATAGCCTTGCAAACAAAGAAAAGTATTGCAGTTTCGAAAAACATTGTTCAGATTGAAGACCAGGGAAACATGTTCAGGGCTCAACAGTCATGTTCTCTACCTCTCGTCTAACTGATAATCCTTCATTGGCAGAAACTTGTAGCTGTCTATGTGGAAGATTCTGAGAGCCAGCAAAGAAGTTTAATATTAGATAAACTAGATGTACCACAATGTAGGCTTAAGAAAATTTGAGTTCATAATGTAGCAACCACAATATTTCCCCTTCATATGCCCCACTTTCATCCACAAACCAACATCCCAAGTCCCAGCAACATTCACCTCAATTCTGCCCTCCCTCCTCATCCTCCAAAACCCAAGCCAACCTTTAGTCACCATAAAACAGCCAAACCACCAGCCCTAATACCAAATTCGAACATCTAAAATAAATAATAAAGGCAACAGCAACGGGAGGAAAAAATCAATCGGCTAACATTTCTGAACCTTGTTTTAGTTTTAGCAGTTGTTGCTATTAGTTTAGTACAAAAAATATATTCTGATAAAACAAGATTGAATCCCCAGACATTCTGGTTGGTTTAACAAGATTGCATGAAAAACCCCAAATGAGAAATTTTGTCCCACATTTCAAAACACAAAAGAAAGATCTAATCAACATGTAAATGAAACAAATACATACGGTGAAAATCCTATCAGAATTACAGTACACACCATTTTCATCTAAAAATTTCAAAGAGTTTTGGTTTATTCTCAATTTAAAAAGATGCTTACCGAGTTACCCTTTCCCCTATGGCGGGCAGTTCGCATCCTCGGGTGAAACCAGAGTGACCCGTGCCTTGGGCGAAGAACCAATCACCGAAGTAGCTGCCGGCGCCGTTGAAAAATTAAGCTGGAGAGAAACTGAGAAGAAGCGATTCGAGAGAGAGACAGTGAGATATTTTATTTTTAGCGCTTGGTCAATTTAGGAACGAATGAAGATTGAAGGAGGAAATACAGTTTATTTTTTATTATTTTTTTTGAAGTAGCCAAGTCGGTTCGGGTAGTTTTAGTCGGGTTTAATTGTTCAACCCATAAAAAATTTGAGTGACAATAAACAATTTTTTTAATTTAAAAACAGTAAAAGAGAACGATCGCGTGATTTTTTTAATTCAGACATGATTTCATGATAACTTCGTGTTTGTCCGTTTTTGACGAATTAATAGTCCAATTCGATTGAAAACAGGCTAATAAACAATACTCACTGCTTTGACGTGATGTACATCGGATTTTGGCCAAATTCCTTCGTTTAGGCCCTCGTTTACGCGTTTTTGCTATTTTTGATAATATTTTCTTTGTCAATTTGAAAGGGAATATGAGGTCGAATTTAGCCAGATTATTGGCAAATTATTTCTTTTATTAAGTATTTCATTATGGTATAATTATTAGGATTTTGCAATTTTTTGCAATTTTTGATTTTTTTTTGCAATTTTCGATAATTATTAGGATTTCATCATGGTTATTTTTGATTTCATTGAATGATATAATAAACAAGTTGTTTCGTTTTCTTAGTTTTCCTCTCGAATTATCCATTACAAAATATCTATTCATTATTCTGTCCGGCGTCAACAATTTTGTAATTTAACAATTCTTTTTTTAATTTCAAATTTTAAAAAAAATGTGGTGAGGTTGTAAAACAAGTATATATTCTTCAGCCGACTTTTGGCAACGTTCATTGCACGTTGCCAAAAGTAGCATTCGCAATGCACGTTGCGAAAGGGGAGACTTTTCGCAACGTGCACAGAACGTTGCAAAATTTTCAGATTTTTAGCAACGTGCAATGAATGTTGCTAAAAGTTCCCCCTTTTGCAACGTTCATTGTACGTTGCGAATGCTACTTTTGCAACGTGCAATGCACGTTGCGAAATGGGAGACTTTTTGCAACGTTCATTGCATGTTGCTAAAAATCTGAAGATTTTGCAACGTTCTATGCACGTTGTGAAAAGTCTCCCATTAATGCACGTTGCGAATACTACTTTTGGCAACGTGCAATAAACGTTGTCAAAGAGAGAACTTTTCGCAACATTCATTGCACGTTTCTAAAAGTTCAACTTTTCGCAACGTGCAATGAACGTTGCGAAAAGTGGTATTGGCGACATTCTTTTGAAGAATGTTGCTAAAGGTCAATTAAGTTAACCAATTTCAACATTCATTTATTATAATGTTGCCATAGACTCCTTTAGCAACATTCATTGATTGAATGTTGCCTTTTGAGTGTTGCAAAATGTCTTTTTTTGTTGTAGTGTTTATGTTGTTTAATTGATTATGTTTATTGAGAATTTATCTACACGTAAATCACCAATTTTTTCAACAATCTAAAGTTGTGTTGGTGATTATGTGTTTAGAGAGAGATGCATAATCTTTAAAATGTTTACAATGTTTAGGTACTTGTTATTTTGTGTACACACATGAGATGAGATGTAGCACACATGGATTATATTGTAATATCTATCCTTACAATATTGCCGTCATTATCTTCAACAAGCAGCATCAACTAAGCAATATATCTAATAAACATGGGTTGCTTACGTGAATTCTTTTTCATAACTATAATCTTTAAGAGCGACTTTACTAAAAAGTTCAAAGGAATGGATGTGTTGGAACCACAAAAAGTCACAATACTAGGTCCCAACCAAAGTCGGAAAAATGGAAATGAGTCACCTGCCTTATTGATGTAGATCGAATCTACAAACACAAGAATAACAACTCGAAAACGGATTGTACTTAAAAAAACAAACATTTTTCTTATTTCGTAAACAACTAAAAACCCTACAAGATGTTTTAAAGTTTTAAATATGAAAAGAACATATAATATACTAGGCCAACAATCCCTTAATGGGCTAAACTACAAATCAAAATAAACAAATACTAGAAATAATGAATTAAGAAACTTTAAATGCCATTTTGATTTAGTAAACGAATTCAAATGGCCAAAGTCCATCATAGGTCACGGCGAAACTGTGTTCAATGAAAATCGTCGTGACCGTTCCGGAATGGGGTCATGATCACAAAACAGACACCGTATGCAAAGTTACGTCAATTTCTTCGAACACCGATCATCCAAGTGTTCCATATACGCAAATATATATTCCTTCACACTAACCTCATCACTTGTATGGAATTAATTGTTAAAGTCACAAATTTGCTATTGAACTCCCTGTCCACTCCCTCCTGTAGATTGTGAAACCCTGCCAGTATTTGATTTTACCTACTTTAAATGTAAGCTAAACCAACTGATGTCAATCCTCTTTGAAACTATTAAAAAAAATTAAAAGGGAATGCGCCAGTAATTTGCGGCTCTGTTTACAAATTGTTGCTGCTAATGATTTGATAATAGTCTAAACACCTACTTTGATTGGTAGAAAACGTCAAGATTAGTTGCTGTAATGAACATCACAGGCTGCTTGCATTTAAACTTGAAACCTCACTACCCAATTTTAGATACACGAAGAATCTATTCTCGGAACAAGATTTTTACATACGGGACGACTATAGATGCTCCTACAATTTATTTATTTATTTTTAAAGAAAAGAAAAGATCAGGAATTTTCTATTGGATAATATTAAATCTGGTTCTGTAATCTTTTGACGAGGTGTATTTGATCAATGTTTCTTTGTAAACAATTGATTGATCTTTCTATCCTTTCCCTCGCCTTTGGATATCCCATGAAAGAATATGCGATTGATTGTGGGTGGGATGAATAGTGAACGCATGAGAATTACTTAAAAAAAAAAAAAAAAAAAACACAAGATATTATTATAAGTTATGGTTGAAATTTAAAGAAAATATTAATACGTGAGACAGTTGGAAATATTCCATGTTTTATGTCTAATTTTAGGATTCGACACTTCTCTGGGGCAGTAGACTAGTACGTATGGTGCTTTTAGATTTTGATAATTCTGAAATGGTTGAGCTTAATGTGACAACACATGAACATATGAAATAGTGACTTCTCCATTATTGTGCACGGTAAAAACATGGATCTGAACTAGATAAGAATCCATTCTAGAACGGCTTATCTTGAAGTCGTGTAGTACCGAAAGTGCTCGCACGAAGGGAATGCAACATCACTTTAGAACAATGTCCTTGACGTGACTCCCTGAGACTTGTTTTCTAATTCTCTACTTATATTTTATGTTTATATTATTATTGAATTTTTATGCTTATGTTATTTAATTGATTACGTTTATTGAGAATTCATCTACACACAAATCACCAATTTTTCCAACATTAACCACATATTTTATGAAATTCACAACTTTTCAACCACATATTCTATTAACTTTTCGAAGCATTCCATGAAGAAAAAAACCACCAACCTGTCAAATGGATTAGTTGGTTTGGTTTTTAGTTTGGATCTAGGCTAAGATTTCGATAGTTAAAATTCGCTCGAAACCAAATCAAATCGTTCACCATTTGTTTTTTAATTACTCGTTTTACCTAAGAAATATTATTTATTAGATCAATTTTATTATTATTATTATTTTTTATGAATTTAACAAATTTACTTGCCAGTCGCCTTTCATTGGCTCTTTAGAAAAAAATGATATATTTACGATAATAATTTTCTTATATAAAGAATGAAATAAAAACCATAAATTCAATGTTTGAACTTGTATGAATTTATTGGTTTAAGGTTTTAATGGGACAATTTTAAAATTAATTATTGATTTTAATTTAAATTTTAATCCACACCAAATAGGAGCTAAATCAAACCGCAAAAATGGTTCGATTTGAAAATTATAAACCATTTAAAATGGTTTGATTCGAAAAATATCATGAATCCAAACTGAATTGAGTTATGTCCACAACTAGCATTAGTCCTTTACCAGCATTCAAATATAGCAGCAGTTGAAGATCTATAGTAGGAATGGCACAGACTCACAGAGAAGGACATTTGCTCCGTTAGAACTATTTGTATAAAGGCCCATTAATGAAGGAAGGCACAATAGACCCAAACTCTGGATACCCATATAGACCTATTATTCGGCCCACGAATTCGGGTTCGCCTTCCTCCCTCCCATCTTCTTCAATTGCAAGTGAAATTACTTTACTGCAATTTCGCACAATTTCACCGCTAAATCGATCGATTACGAAACTTCAGGTTCGTACAATACAAAATGATTCAGATTCCAGCAATATTATAGTATAGATGTGGGATTTCTTTATTAGAAAAAATTATCATAATAATCGCTTAAAGATTTCTTTATATTTCTGCAGACAAGTGAGTATAATTAGAATCGTAGACACATTAATCGTTAATCCTCCACTTAAATAAATCCTAATTGATGATGTGGTCATTTCCATAATTATTATCTCAGTTTCACTAGAGGTGAATTCCTATCATTGTTTTGAATTGATTCGTTATGCTAGTTGTTTTTATGGAACAGTAAATAATAAGCATTAATTAAGAAGAAGCTTTCATATTAGATTTGTATTAGTTACTACTTGATTACATAGATTGCTTGAACATGTGAAGTAATATATTTGCGCACGGGTGTCTATATCTACACTATAGCTTGTGTATATGTTTTAATATATACTGTGGTGGGCTGTAAAGAAAAATATTTCTACCCACTGTATAAATGCAATTATTGTGACTTTATAATAAATTTTAGTTGTCTTTTCCATGCATGTGTGAATTGAAGGCTAAGATGTTCATACCATTAATATATGAATAAAGGTACTAACAATGTGTATAAAATACATGTATATATCCTTTTGTTGTGTGTATATACTGTCTGTTGCAGTATTTGCGAGTATCAATGTGGTTATTACGGACTTACCTTAAACTTTTCATTTCATTTATGGGAAGTTGTGTTAACTTTCAGAATGGTCCATGATGCTTCATCCTTAAGTCATGGATAAGAAGAGAATATTAAGTTGTTGGCTTGTTTATGCTGTTTAATAATCTTGTATGCTGAGTCCTGATCTGTTAGGATATTTTGCATCATGGTACTTGAAATGTTCCAGGGAGGGTTGCTTCATTGATCTCAAACCGAATCAGAAATTATAAAGCCATCTAATTTCTGCTAGAAATACACTGAATCTGCAAAAAATTATATGTTGATTGTTACTCATATCAGGTTGTTGTTTCGTTGGGATCACAGAGAGCAGACAAAAAAAAAACCTTGGGATAACAAAATGGATGGTGCAGAGTCCTTTTCGAGATACTGGTGTCACATGTGTTATGAGATGGTGAATACAATTCTAGAGATTGGGATGTTGAAATGCCCCATCTGTGATGGTGGCTTCCTTGAAGAAATGACCACTACTGCCAGTTTTGAAAGTGTTAATTTGTTGGTAGGCTTTTTGGGAGAGTAATTTATGGGTCCTCGCTTAATCTAATTTGCCTCTTCATCACTTGATGGAGTACAATACATATAACTATGGGACTTACCCCCTTGGATGGGGTTGATGGTCTAAGTCTAATTTTCTTGGGCTGATTGGGACAGAAGTTGAAAAGTGAAAGTATTGCACATTACTTACCTAAAACAGTCAAGACCAGGTTGGGAGCGTTGTGTATATATGTACTGATGTATGTATGAATTTATGTGGATGTCTAGATGCAATAGTATTTTATTCAAATTCTTAAAATGGCATTCTCTCTCATTTTTTTCTGTATGATGCAACCACAGGTTTATTATTGCAGGTTAGCATGGGTGTATATCTAAGCACTCCCAAAACTGAAAAGATCTCTGAGGATGGTGAGAATGACAGGCTTAGGTATGGCTTGTCATCCATGCAAGGATGGCGCTCAACCATGGAAGATGCTGTAAGTACCTTTTGCTTTCTCATTATTTAAGATCTGGTCATGGTTTGCGTTTCATTCTAAAATGATTTTGTTCATAAAAATGATGAATTTTTCTCCAAGCTATTACTCACCAACATCATTTGCCGGGACCATATAAGATTTGTCTGCCTCAATCATAAATGCACATAACTTATTCTGTTATTTCTGTATCTGAAAAAAGAGCAATATCAGAATATTGAAGTTTTGACCTAAACACTTCTGAATTAAAGAATAAAGTTTTGAACTGATGTGTGAATCTAATATATATAGTCTAGTGTGTATTTCGCATTTTCTCAATCTTTTATATTTCTGACGTGCTTAAATGAGATATTCTACAGCATGCAGCTTATACTGATTTGGACAATTCAACCTCTTATTTTGGTGTTTATGATGGACATGGAGGTAAATACAAGCCAAATTACCGTCAAATTAATGACTTTGGTTGTTGTTTTCTCTTTTAAAGGGTGAGGTGTTCATTGATCTCCATTTTCATTGAGGTTCACTTTCATCCATATGGTTTATATGGATTTTTAACTTTGCTGGCCTCAATTAAATGTTAACCGATTCTTAGTTTATTGAACCACTTCATTGCCTAGAAAATGAAGGTGCACCTATAACCTATTAATAAACCCTAAGTAAAGCTGGAATGTCCCATATGTAACACAATAAGACACATGGTTCACTAATTTGACTCAGATAGTGAGTGAATATGAAATATAACCTCCATTTATGACTAAAAGAAGTGACATACGGAAACTAAAAGTAAAGTTAACCTTTCAATTTGATTTAGGACATGCATGGCCAATTTGTTTTAATTTCAATGCCTGAAATAAGATTATTAGATCTGGAGGGACTTAAGATGGGAATGGAATGAGTGAAGCATCAAGGTGAGTCAAAAAGAACAGTTAGCTGAAATGATAATTTAAGTGTTGGTAGTTTTAGAGTAATAGTTTAGGTCTCCGAAGAATGGAAAGGCTATGGCCATAAAGTGAATTACAAACTTCTTACATAAGCAGACAATGAAACTAAAAGCTGTTTGCTGAGGTTAGCAAGTTCTGTCTTTCCCATTCAACCTCCTTTTGCAAGAGTATTCTTTTTCATGGTGCTGTACATCTTTCGTGACACATTGCACTCAGTAGGTTTGTTTCACCTTGCAGGCAAAGAAGTTGCAAAATTTTGTGCCAATTATCTTCATCATCAGGTGCTCAGACATGAAGCTTACTTAGCTGGAGATTTGGCCACATCTGTTCAGAATGCTTTTCTGAGGTTGCTCAGTCCTTTTGTTTTCATTTATTTATTTTATCTCACATTTTGTTCACCTATAAATTATATGTTCTTTTTGGGCTGGGTTTCTAAAGCTAGGCACGGTTAACCTCGTGGAATTATAAGCGTTTGAAGTGCTTCATTGTGGCTCGACATTCATTTGAATGTCATAATTATGTAGTCTGCTAGGACTCATGAGCATAGATGGAGACATACAAATAGAAGACAGTGTACACTGACAACTCTGGTGTTTCCAATCAATTCCTATTACTAAAATAGGCTATGGATTCATATTTTATAAGGATTTTGAAATATTATATCTATCACTTTTTCTTTTTTACTTTTATGATGATGTGCACCGGTTTTATGTTCTTTCCTTTTTAATTCATATGCTTTAACATTCTTTTTATTTTTTGCTTGCAGAATGGATGAAATGATGTGTGGAGAAAGAGGGCAGAGAGAGTTGGCTTTATTCGGTGGCAAAATTGACCAACCTGGGGGTATTTTAGAAGGCTCAATACAGTCACCTAAGAGTGGTGAAGTTAATGGCCAAATAGATGACTGGTTAAATTCTAAGGAGGTATTTGCTCGGTCTAATATATGTCTCGACTTGGCGTGCATTTAACTAAATAACATTTTGATTGTAGTGATAGTTGTGCAATACTGCAGTGTTATATTGGTTAAAACCAGTGCCCACTCTGCACAAAACACGTGCATTTTAATCTCTAAGCTTAATGATATTTCTACTGAAAAAATCATAAAGATTAAAAAAGTTTAACAATCTATAATTCTCTATAAACTTGAGGAATTATATTGAATGAATGTTTATGCATTTTCTAAGAGAGATCTATGGGGCCTATTGAACTAAAAATGATTGCATTCACTACATTATTGGAAAATATATCAGTCTGGTCTATCTTCATTTGGATCTAACTAAACATGGTGCATGATTGTTTAGATGTGTTGTAATTTGCTTTTGGTTGCATTTTTATCTCATTAAATCCTGCTAAATATCTTGATGAATATAGGGAGCTCTCTTTGATTACAATGGACCATCTGCTGGATGCACAGCTTGTGTTGCGCTTATCCGAAACAATCAACTTCTCGTTGCAAATGCTGGAGACTCCCGTTGTGTTTTCTCTCAGAGGGGTCAGGTAAAGTTTTTCTATTACTTTTCGAGCGGTAATATTACGTTTTGTTCTTTGGAAATGTTATTCGTTATTTCTTCCAAATAAACAGTAATTAAAAGAATGGTTACAATGACCAAATAATGGGATTTTGAACTAACAGTTCAGGGAAATTTTTTATTGTAATACATGTGGTGTCACGTCTTTGAAAGACATTTATAATTTTGTGTGGCATAAATCCTTTGATGTAGGCACACGATCTGTCCAAGGATCACAAACCTGACCTTGATGCTGAGAAAGAAAGGATATTGAACGCTGGTGGATATGTCCAATATGGACGAGTCAATGGGAGCCTCAACCTGTCTAGGGCAATTGGTGATTTACTCATAAGACCTATTTAGATGTAGGGGAGAGAATGTTGCTTTGTTTCCTGTTTCCTGGTATGACCATTTTAAATCTTTCAGGAGACATGGAACTGAAGCAAAACAAATCGTTACCCGCTGAAAAGCAAATCGTGACAGCAAACCCTGATATAACCACTGTATGTTGCTTCTTAAACTTAGTTTGCATGTTAATTTATGTATTCTGCCAATCTTAATGGATGGATTGCAATTCAAAGATTTTGTGATTAATGATTTGTGAGCATAACTGGTACCAATGGAATCACTTTGATTAAATGGAAGAAGAGTAAAGCTGTGGCATATATTTTTGTTTGCTTCTTTTTACCTTTGAGCTAGTTTTGGAGTTGAATCAAATTTATTTCTTTATTGTTCTTTTTTCCAAACTAGGTTGAGCTTTCCGATGATGATGATTTTCTTATTATCGCTTGTGATGGAATATGGTAAGTCTGTTGCAGGTATTTATATGAATTTTTGCTTTTAATCTGCTGAGCTGTCTGTTTGGTCCTAGTCTGGCCCATGCTGAGACAGATGTTGCTGTGCCTTTGTATCAAGGTCTGCAGCCTGAGCAGGGCAGCCAATGGCCCCTGTGGTCTTCTTTTTGTTTTTTTCTTTTCTAGAAAATGAAAAATACCAAAAAACTACTGGGCTGGAACCCTGGAGTCTTGGTATGGACCGTTGAGTGGCCTAGTCTGTCCTGTTGACACCCCTGCCCACCCTTGATCGAGCATCCCAGATTCTGTAATGATCTGCTTAAATGGAATCTTTGGTCTCACTCTAGCAAACTTACGTTTGAACATAATATTGTTAAAAGGTCTATTCTGAGTTCTTCAATGGAAGCAAGATTTGCTCCTCCCTACTGCATTTTCCATTTCTTTTAATTTTTTTAGAAGAAAACTTTTACCATTTCTATGCAGTACCTAATTAGTATTTTTTTTATTAGCATGACGATGTGATTTTCCCATTTGAATCAACAGATGCATATTGTTTACTTTTTTGTGTGTCTGTGTGTGTATATATTTTGGTAATTTTTATTATTTATTTATAAGCAGACAGGAAAATTCCCTTAATAAGGAAAAATAGTGAGTCTCAAATAAAAAATTAATTATGTAAAGTCTTAGCATCCAAAACTTTTGGTAAGAAACTAATGTGAAGAATACTATAAATCATTTTGGACGATGATAGACTATTTCAGAAGGTTAGAAACTTTAGTAATCCCTTCCTAATGTAGTTTTGGTCTTCATTTTACTATTATCCATACGTATCTATCGCCTTTGTAATACTTATCTACATTTTTGCTTTGCTAGGGATTGCATGTCAAGTCAAGAAGCAGTTGACTTTGTACAAGAACACTTGACTTCAGTAAGTTTCTTATGCATCTTGTTAAATATTTTTGACAGATTTGATCGTGGAATTGAAACTAACTACCATCACAAATTATGCAGGAAAGCAAACTATCTACAGTGTGTGAAAAAATGTTTGATCGGTGTTTGGCACCGTCTTCTGGTGGGGAAGGTTGCGATAACATGACCATGATCCTTGTACAGTTCAAGAAAAGTGTTGACAGAAAAGTGGCGAAGTCGTCAGATCAGCAAACCGAACCAGATCATAATGCACCCGGTCCTCAATCTAACTTCTAGTTTTGCATTGTTGAGTTGTTTTGTTTGTAGTAGTAATTTCTCATGGTACATCGTTGGTCTGAGAGAAACTCGTCTGTAAATGTTGATTTTCATAAGAATTACTGTTTCTGGAATTTATGCATGCATCTTTGTTGGTGGATACAAACTGAATGATCTTTCTACTTTCAATATTGAACAATACGATTTATGGATCTCAAATGAATTTTATAATTGTTGGGAAGTTGAATGAAACAGGGACTATGCGGGCATTTTGATACGTGCTATTGGACTCTTCTAATGATTTGCTTACCCTAATTTGAACGTAATTTCGAAAGTGGAGGATTCTGTCATTCTCTTTAGATTTCTCATTATCGTCATCTTATATAATAAGATAAAATATCATCAGTTGTGGAATCTCCCACCAATTTATCTCACTTCCAATTCATAATACCTTTTTGTTTCATTTTAATCTGTGAATGATTTTTGTTGACCTCAAAATCTGATGATGATGCGTAGCCTACAAATTTTAACTCATCTTCCGTTCACGTGTATATTATCTGCATACTTAGACAATCATGTTAGATTGCTCGTGACCATAGCTCCTGTGAGGGGTTTGACGTTTGCGAGCACTTTGACGTTTAAGTCAAATAAATTTATAGATGTTTTTGGTGTGAGAGAGATACAATAGATTAGAATATGGGCAACTAGTTTAAAGGGAGAACATCGAAATCTTTACAATGTGTTTTGAAGTTACTGTTGCATTGATTGTATTCAAGTTAATTGAGACACAAGTGTGAACTTTTGTATCAAGAAAGAAAAGGATATGTTCATTGGATGTTTGACACGTTGCCTCGTCTTAAGGGATCACTATTCAAGCCATGCCAATCCTTATTGTCCTAGGCTTGTGGCTGCTTGACACAAGCTGAAAACTTAAATCATTAAGGCACCTTGAAAAGTATTAAATGTTGATTGAGCATATTTGTTGCTAGTCTTCAAATCTGTCAAATGTTCAGAGTATCTTTTATATGAAATTTGTTTTCGAGGAGGTGGTGAAGGCAAAGGATATCATTTACAAGAGATGCCAACGACTTCGAAGGTAGAGTGCAACAGGAGGCACCTCACCTCACTTCTAAATTGAGTATTCTCACCTCGAAAGTGTCACTTCGCAGAGAATATAGTGTACTTAGAGAGGTGGTCAACCACTTCGGATGAGGTGCCTAACCAACTCGTCCAATATTCTGACCACCTCGTAAAAATGTGGGTAGCGAGGTGGGGTGGAGTGTGGATTTTGCGTGACCTCTTATTTTGTCTCAGTTTAACTATCACGTGATTTGTCTCGTAGGATGAGGCAACAATTTTTTATTAAAATAGAAAAATAAAAAATCTAAAATGTGTAGGAGAATAACAATGTTACTTCGAACAGAGTAACAAATGGGATACACGATATTAATTTTCATCCATGATAGAATTTATTCAGATGTAGAATCTAAATTCAGCGAGATATGACCAACTCGTTCTATTTCAAATAGATTAGGGTATGCGACTGTAGTTTTTCCTAATTCAATTCATAAAACCTACCAAAACATGCGTGACCTATTCTAATATAGTAATACTAGAAAACTTCAATTATCTAGTTAAAAGTCAAATTTATTTGTAACTGGGTCAAATTATAAATTGATGTAGCGAGGTGGCAGCGATAAAAAATAATAGAACGACACGCTATCAAAATTTCGTTGATTTCAAATGAATATCGAAACACAATCACCATCTATTTCAAATAGATTAGGGTATGCGACTGTAGTTTTTCCTAATTCAATTCATAAAACCTACCAAAACATGCGTGACCTGTTCTAATATAGTAATACTAGAAAACTTCAATTATCTAGTTAAAAGTCAAATTTATTTGTAACTGGGTCAAATTATAAATTGATGTAGCGAGGTGGCAGCGATAAAAAATAATAGAACGACACGCTATCAAAATTTCGTTGATTTCAAATGAATATCGAAACACAATCACCATCTATTTCAAATAGATTAGGGTATGCGACTGTAGTTTTTCCTAATTCAATTCATAAAACCTACCAAAACATGCGTGACCTGTTCTAATATAGTAATACTAGAAAACTTCAATTATCTATTTAAAAGTCAAATTTATTTGTAACTGGGTCAAATTATAAATTGATGTAGCGAGGTGGCAGCGATAAAAAATAATAGAACGACACGCTATCAAAATTTCGTTGATTTCAAATGAATATCGAAACACAATCACCATCTAGCTTCTGTTGATTCTTAAGAATATCAAAATTTTAGGCAGCAAACTCTAATTCTTTGATTCGCACACGGATGCAAAGAATTGGACTTGTTGATTTTTAAATATCAAATACGAGAATTAAGAAATTGGAGAAATCTCAACAATTCAAATTCCACTCAATTAATTGCCATAAGGCTTACTGCTCGTATTTAAAGCGATGAATAAAATTTAAATAATAAATAAGCTCTAGATAATAATAAAATTAAAGATAATGACTAACTCTAAAATTAAAATCCTAATCTAATTAAAATTATGAAAATTAAGAGTCCTAATATTAATTAAAGACTAAACTAATTATTAATTAAAATAAGATAAAATTATCAAAATTAAATTAAAGCTATCCAAATTCAATCTTCATCATAAATCCAGCCCATCTCTTAATTTATAAACATTGTTCTAATAAAATAAGATATGGAGCTCATTCACCAAACTTAGTCCCTTGGGGCTCGTTTGACAAAATTTTTACTTTTACTTACACAATTTTAATTTTTTTTTTTTGAAGAAAGTTACCTTATTTCAGCTTTTTCTAAAAACTATTCTGATCAGACAAAGTACTTTCTAAAGATAATCTAAAAATATTCAAAAGCATCTTCTTAACATTAGAAACAGTTTTTAACTTTTTAAAAACATTTGAGTAGTGAACAAATTTTCAACACGGCGTAGCAATACATCCAAAAAATATAACATATCATCACTGTATAAATAAAATAGTGTAAAACTTATTTTAAGAATATAGATACTTCCATGTTCGAGTATTATTCACATTGAAATGAATGGGTAGGACGAGGTGGAATTTTCCGGGAGGGGGAGATGTGATGAGAACGGGGTTAAAATATATTCTTCGAACTTTGAATGGTATAGGAATTTCTTAATAATTTGACTTCTAAGTTAACGTTATGCAGCAAACCATAGGCTATGTAGTAAAAAAGTGGGATTTCTCCATATGTACAGAAAAAAAAAAAAAAAAAAAAAAAAAACACACACACACACACACAAAAGCAGTTGTACAGAATACTAATATAGATGGTGGGCCCATGTGAATTATATATGAGAAAAATTCAAAAGTCAAGTGTTAACTTTGACACAATTCAATTTTTAGGCGTCTAGTTTCAAAATACAAAATTCAGGTATTAGTTAATTAATTAAAAATATTTATTAATTAAATATAATAAAATCACGATTATATAATTAATGATCACATATACATAATTATTGACCACAACTTATTTATTGATCACATATTATCAAATTAATTCGTCACATATTATTTCAAGGTCACAAATTTAGTTCCCGATCGAAATAATTTTGGGCAGCGTGTCAATCAAATTATGAATCCCTTGAATCTTTTCAAGTATCAAAATTTCACTCCTAAAAATCGATCTAATGAAGTGATAACAAACATGTATACATTTCGTCTTTGTATGATAAATAGGATTCTTTGCCATAATTATGCTTCATGACTTAACAATTGAAATTTTTTGACAAGAGTCAAAACTCACGAATACACAAAAATCTTGATGACCAAAACCCTAGAAGAACATGAACTAAAGGCTCAAACTAATAGAACTTCAGGGTCCTCTAGGAAAATATAAAATACTAAGGGGTTAAAATACAATATGTAGAAAGTAGAGGCATATACTCCCAAAGCTGAAAAAAGAATACCCTAAATGAAACTTCCCAATTATTTCATTGCTGACCCGGACTTGGATAAGATCGTCAAAATTGACCCCCCCCCCCCCCCCACCCACCCACCCACACACACAGTTATACACGCACGCACGTACATACATACATACATATGTGTGTGTGTGTGTGTACACGTCCATAATCCATTGAACATTGCTTGTCAATTTCTTTGAATCCATTATTGCAATCAAAAAGTGGTGCCTCATCCACAATTCTATTGACTTATTTTTTTATTTTTTTTTAATTATCTATCACATTATTATGCCCATCACATTATTCAACTGATATCCGTTTCGAAACTGCTTTGATTGCCATTGTAATTACACATTAATCGACAATCTACACAAGAGAAATTGGTGAATTTTGCTTGTGGGTTTTCAAAATCTGGGGTTTTTATCGAGTTTAATATATAGAAATTGTGGGAATGGCTGCTGTTGTAGGTTACTGTTCTGCATCAATTTCTTGGGTTCAATTGAAGGATTCTTCATCAAAGAGGACCGTGAAGAATAGATTTAGAGTTTCATGTGTTTCATATTCTGCTGTTAGTGATCCGTATAAGACTCTCAGGATTCATCCTGGAGCCTCTGAATCTGAGGTCAAGAAAGCATTTAGACAGCTTGCTCTTCAGGTAAATTTTCATTTATCCTCCATATTATTATTCTTTAATCAATGCGTTAAAAATGTGTTTTCTCTATATTTTGAAATTGCATTGTCATTAACTTGTTGATTTCGACAATTTCAGTATCATCCAGATGTCTGCAGAGGAAGCAATTGTGGCGTCCAATTTCACCAAATTAATGAAGCCTATAATGTATGTAAAATTTATCATCTATTTTTAAAAATCTTAATGCACAAAAGTTATGTCCCTGTTATGTTTGAGCCTTGATATGTTCTGTAAATAATGTTTATGTTAATGTGGTGCAGATTGTAATGAGTAATCTGAGAGGGGAATTAAGCAATCCGGAGATGCGAATGTACAAGCAATACGACATGGCAGGGGACGACGAACAAATGGGAGGCGTTAGCGATCAAGATTGGGATCTCTGGGAAGAATGGATGGGATGGGAAGGAGCGGGAATCCGCGACTACTCATCCCATATCAACCCTTACATTTGATCTTAAAATTTTGTTAATATGTTGTTTGGGAAATTCTTTACTCTGCACATAGTACAATCAGAATAAGGGATCATATCCATAATTGTTGCTAATTTTACTTTAAGATTACTATGTAAATGAAACATGAGTTAATAGAATAATTGATTTCTATGTTACCTAGTCTTAATACTTCAGTCTTCGTGGTACATTTGCTAAATTTGGCACCAAATACCTGTACATAAAATTTCAAATCTTGTTCAGAGTAGGCTAATAAGATGCTGGCCATGTCGGCTTCATCCTGGGCGACCCTGGATCAGTATTGGCCCTACACTGGCCAATTCAAGAGAGCCTGGGCCGGTACTCCCCCTTTTCCTGCGTTGGTTCGTGGGAACCAACAATCAGGATTTATTATAAACGGAACTCTACGGTTTGGCGAATGGAAGATGCAACCACAGTGCGACTGGCACAAAAATATCTCTATAATTTAACCCAGAAACAGAACAGTTATCAAATTGATGTCTATGGAAAATATATTCCTACATTGCAATAAGCATTAGAAGTTCTCGACTATTATCACCCCATAATAATGACTTCGAAAGTATTTCACTTTATAAGAACAGATTTTCCATATTATGATAAGATGAAAACCAAAACCCAGATTTCTGGAAGGCTATAAGATTGTTACAATTATTCTTCATTTAGATATGGATGAACCAGCGGAGAGTCTTTCGTTCCTTGCTTTATCAGCTTTTTCCATGTAATCTTGATGCGATTGATGTTTTGATCCTGGAAAAGAAAATACAAACTTTTGTCAGGTCGAGCTGTTTCAATATAACCAACATTTGAAATCATGAAAAGAAAGGTACAAACCAATGCAATAATCTAAGAAGAAATTCCAACTAAGAATATAGAAGATCCTTGCAGAAAACCACTAGATCTCTGTTCATCTGGCAAACTCTACCACATCTTCCAATTTTTATTTTTTTATTTTTTATTTTTGTATTTATTTCTTTTCATTATCCATTCTTTTTAATTTGTCTTCTTTTTTTGGCGGAGGAAGGGAAGATGATTGCAACACGAGGAGCTCCTGACCAAATCAGTTTCCATTTATACCCAAATTATTTCCAATACTTACCAAATGAAAATGTACACACCCTAAAGAACAGAGATTGGGTCGGATAGGAGGAGATAATGACAGCAGATATGCCTCAATTGTGGCAATGGGTTTTGAAGATCCTCTTCATTTTATTTACGGATTCATGTTGTTGCAGGTCGCTCTAAGCAACCTTGCAATCTGTAAACAAGTCATCAAACTAGTCCAAAGTAGAACTTTACAGGAGAAAATATCCACGGAACAAAATTTCAAGTGTAGGAAGGTCCTCAACCATGTCAACCTCAATCGATTCACTGACCACCAGTTACATAATCTGATTCATGAGATAGGTATCTTTATATTTTAACACCAAGGTTGTTTTGGTAAACACAACTCTGCTTTAGGGGCAATAAACATGACACAATTAAGCCGCCTTTATTTGACAAAGGAAATTTTCAAGCTTATGTGTAGTTAGAAAAGCCATGTTTTTAGGAAAAATGTGAGTAAAGCCAAAGCCAACAGGAAAAAGGAACTATATTGAGTGAGATTTCACTTGGTCTCTGTCAGCATTTATCTCTTTTTTCCTTTCCTTCCTGGCTGAGAAAAGAATGGTACCAGCATTATTATCTCTACCTCTTTCCTCCCTTCTACATTTCTACATATCTCACGGTACTTAAAGTCCTCTCCCTCCCGAGTCATGACCTCTAACTCTTCTTTCAACTCCCCCACTCTGGCTAAGTATCATTTGATACATAAATAGAAAAACAAAATCATTTTTGTACAACCCCCTTCAGCTATTATTTTTCTTCACTACTCTTTCTGGCCTTTTTGTTTTCATTTGAGGGGAAAGACTCAAAGATATGATCACAATGTACAGTCGTCTGCATCCATTGGTCTTTTATAGTTTAGAGATTATCTTTACAAAATTTAAAAGCGTCAAATCCTAAAATTGGATGCTGACTTCGATCACCATTCACCAAAGAAATAGATCAATTATGACCTTTAAAAAGAAGCAAAGAATGCAGACCGTGATACTATTTCTTGTGTATATGCATCAAGCTTATCAGGCAGCTCAAAAACCATGCACTGCTTATTTAGGATTGCCTCCGTGACTTTGACTTACTTCCAATAAAATTGTTTCAGAAAAAAATGTCATAAAAGTAAATTAACTGTCCAAGGTTTAGCTTGATAAATTTCATAACCCGTTCTTGCTTAGCTCTCATGGACTTAACCACTCAAATTGAACCATTCATTTAAAAATAGCCATCAAATACTCCAAAAGTAACAAGAACAATTCCGAATATCAAAACATTCATTCCAACTGATACTAACCATAGAATTATTTCCAAAAAATAAGCTATGTTAAATACATTTTTAAAATTTATTTGTCCAAAAACCCCCGTAAATCCCATTTCTGGTAGTAGCAATAGCACGCATTAACAAATCAATAGCCACATATACATCAATCGCATAACAGAAAGCAGCAGCTCCACAAAGAAATTCCAAATTTTAATCAAATTTTCAAAATCACATTCACAAATAGTGAAAAATGAGGATGCCCAAAACCCAAATCAATCTCACAAGTCTTAGAACGACAGAAATATGTCAAAAGAAAACGAACCTCGATTCATGAGGTACCAAGGGACACCAAAAATGATACCAATTACGGCGATGCCTCCAATGACATGTTTCTTTTCTCCACTATACAAATAGTGTTCCAATTTAGCCTTGAATCCTCCTCCTCCTGATCCACCAGATCCACTTTTTTTGGAATCACTGCTCATTTTTTTTCTTTTCTTTTCGCTAATTTCAGTTCCTGACTTCCTGCTCCTCTCTCTGCTTAAACTTAAACCCTCGTTCTGTTGATTTTGTGGTGGGTTTTAGACTAGTTGAGGGCCTATTGGCTTTTTTTTTTTTTTTTTTTTTTATGTTTTATTTGCCATGTTTAAATAAAATATAAAATTACTTCGAAATCATTTATTATATATTTTGAATTGTGTTTAGATATTATATGTTTTTTACTTTTTACTTTAAAGTAAAAAATTACATATTTTAAAAATAATTCAAACTCTTATTCTTTGAAATTTGGACTAAAATGCTTTTTTATTTTTGTGCGCGTTGCTTCGCAGTTAATTCTATTTCTGTAGATCTTATTCGTCTCTCTAGTAGACAAGCGATCTTAAAACGATCTCTAGTAAAATAAGTAATTAGTTGTTTAGTCCTTGTTTGTCGTTTATTTTTTTCAAATTCATTTTCAATCAAACATTTTAATAAGTTTGCAACTTTTATCAAATTTTCAATGAATACCGTTATTTTTATCCACACTTTTTATATTTCCATCCACTTTCAAAAATAAAATTTTATTATATTTTAAATCATATGTAAATTTACTGAAATAGATATAAATAAAATTAAATAAAAATACATAACTCTATATTCATCCACTTATTTTTATTTTCATTAAATTACCATAAATTTTTTTACATTCTTTTAGAATTTGTATTTAACTAGAACTCTAATAGATCAGATAAAATTATTATCCAAACCGACTATTTTGATTCGGTTTAAAAGTTATAGTGAATTTGTTTTGGTTGAAATTTTTCCAAATCGACTATTTTGATTTTGATTATTAGGTTGGGACCTGAAATCAAAACCATCCCAAACCAAATAATAATTTATGGTTGTTTGCTTTGACGGATTGAGTTATAAGAACAAGAACGATAAAACTTCTAATCTAACATGGTTAAGCGAATAATATATGTATATATAATTAGTTCAACTTTGTTTTTATTTCGTTAATCTGATTTAAAAAAGTTTATGATTTTAGAGAATATGTGGATCTGTAATATTAGAGATATATTTAAAGTGAGATGAAAATATAAAATTAATTTGGATATATAGTAGTTAAATGAATGAATTTAATAAGGACAAGATTTGATTATGACGTGAATGTAAATAGTATTTTTTGTAAAAAAATATATAAAATTTAATAGGGATGAACTTAGAGTGGGATGTAAATATAAAAAATGTGGATGAAAATAGCGGTATCCACTTCTAATAACACATTTCATCAACTTTTATTAAAATATAAACCAAACAGGATCTTAATATACATCGAAGGGGGAAAAAATGAGATTTTTACACGCTGCTTCCATCTCTACAAGCCAGTTTCTCCAAGTGTACTTCCTGCATACAATGGATTTAAAGAACAAAGAGAAGCTGTTTCAAAAGCTGATCTACAATGTTCTATTATTTCTCCTTGACCTACTGGGAAATTTTGGAGGAGGAGACGGAGAAAACTCGAATGGAAGCATTGGGATTTCCATTTCCCGTTTCAAAATCTTAACAATCTCTCCAATGTCAGGCCGCAGTTCAGGCATTTTTTGTAGGCAAGCAAGAGCCAAATTAATGCACAAGGTAGCCTCGTCCTTGTTATACTCATCGTTCAGTCTCTCATCCACGAGTTCTAATATGTTTCCGGTATGAGCCAAGTGCCTACACCAGCTTATTAAGTTTGCTTTCTCGAGCTTCATTGGTGATGAAAGTACGTGAAGTGGCCGTCTACCTGAGACAATTACAAGTATTAAAACACCAAAGCTGTAAATATCGGCCTTCTCCATTAAGTGTCCACATCCACTGTATTCTGGTGCAGCATAGCACAAAGTACCCCTCATGCTCGTTGTGCTACTTAACTCTCGACTGAAAAGATCTCCACTCCACATATCACTCCCTCCAGAACGGGAATCCTTCTTCTTGCAACCCTTCCTAAAACTGAACTCCATATCCTCATCATTCACATTATGGCTCTTGTGACTCGATTTTCTCTTCCTTTTGAAGCGTTTTCCTAAATTCAAGCGTACTTTGAACAGTTTCGTACTCCTTATTTGAAACTTGTTCACCTTTTTATTCTTCTTGCTAAGTTCATCAAGGTGTTCTTCTTTCCACCATTCTTGAATCTTCCGATGCCTCTTTGATTCTTCCTTCTCAATCGCACCGTCAGGACACTCAAATCCCAGTTCTTGTAAAGGATTATCATTCGATTTTTCAAATTTCTCCAGCTGAGTCGAATTAACCAAGTCGATTCTCGATGGGGGGCATTGATTTTCTTCGTCCCAATTAGAATTAGTTGAAGGGTTGATTTGGCTTCCTATCCACTCCTTGACATAATCTTTACTGCACAATTCACCATTACCATCCTGTTTCCACCACCAATCCTTTCCCCATTGTTTTGCACCCAAATTATTACTATCGTTATCATCCCTAACCATAGCAGCATTCAAGTTCAACTCCTTACTTGGACTATTGTTACTTAGGCCGTCGTTATAATTCACAGACTTGTTATCGTCCCCCTTGCCATTTTTGATAGTAGAGACCTCCTTCCCCTTCACAATCCTATCTTTAATATCAATCTCATTCCCAAAATCACTCCTCCAATTTATAGAATTCAAGGCCAAAATTTTCACATTATGATAACTTCTACAACTATTTTTTGACGAAGAAGAAGCTTGCAAAGCCAGAGCAAAATCTACCTCGTCATGATCATTACTCTCCACTGGAGTCCCAATAGCTGGAGTCTCATTCTCACCACCTTCCCCGACTGCATTCAAGTTCCCAGAAAGTTCTTCACTCTTCAATAATTCTTGGCTCTTCCACAAGTCCTGACTGAACAAATCGACACCAAACTCACCCTCAAGCTTCAACCTCGACAACCCAAAATCCGAAAGTTTAGCCCTAAACTCTGAATCTAGTAACACATTGCTTGGCTTCACATCCCCATGGATCACTGGTGGATCACATTCAAGATGCAAAAATGACAATGCCTTAGCAACATTAAGTATAATATCGAACCTCTTAGCCCAATTCAAACTCATATTATTACAGTTATTATTCGACTCTGAAAATAAAGATTCCTGCAAGCTTTTATTAGGCATATACTCATACACCACAAGTCTCTTATCTCTATCCACACAATAACCCAATAAATTAACAACAAGAGGACAAGATTTTAGCCCACCCAGAATATTTAACTCATTCTGAAACTCCTGTTCAAACTGAAATGAATTTGAATCAAGAATTTTTATGGCTACCAATTTTCCATCCTTAAGAATACCTCTGAATACAGTTCCAGAGCCTCCTTTGCCAATGGAATTGGAATCACTGAAGTTCTGGGTGGCATCCTTTAGCTCTTTGTAACTATACCTCTGGAGCTTGTTTAAGGGTGTAGTGGAATCATATGGATTGGTGCGTGACCTGTTAACCAGAGAGTACCACCAATAGTAAATGAAATAAAGAATGGCAAAGAGAATAACTAGAGAAGAAGAAATTGTTACTGTAAAGAAAATTATGCTTGTTTTGGGTGTTGAATTTAATTTGAATGGCTGTCTTGAGGTCATTCTGCTGCTGCTTTATGGAAATGGTGATGGGAGAAGTTAGGTACTGGAGGGGGTCGGAGGAGTTCTGCAGGAAACTTAGGTTTCTATGCTTCACAGTTGGATAGCCATATATATAAATGTAGATTATTACTTATTATAAGTTCGAGTTCAATCGTTGTTTATGTTTAGTACATAAAATTTGATATTATTAACAATTTAAAGAAGATAATTCTATACTGAAACTGTCGAGTATTACTTAATCAGAAATTTAGAATAGTTTTGGATTTTTTTGGGTAGTTTAAGTTAATTTAATGGAAGTGAGTTGAAATTAGGGGATGAAGATGATTAAAGAAAAGGAGGGAGCTTTTGACTAAAGTGAGCTTTTGCTGGGTATTGTCGTATTGCGTGAAGAAAATTGGAAGAAGAGAAAGCAAGGCGGAGTGGTGGGCATTTGGTAATGGGTTCCAGTCTGTTGGCTGGTTTTCATTTTCTTTAGTGGCAATAATTTATTCAGAAGAATTTCGAGGCAAATTTTTAAAATTGTCCTTTTTTTCATTTGTCAAAATGAAAAAAATATTATATTTTTATTGTAGCTTAAAAAGTTCCTTTTGGTTAATACCTAAATATTCTTTCTTTTTCAGTTCACACGCAACACTCCTTCCATGACGTTTATGGAAATGAAAAAGATAAGCATTCATTCAGCCTTTCTTTGATCCACGTTCTAATTTTCATTCTTATTATTCTATTCATTTTAAATCATATATTTTTCAATAAAATAATATTTTTCATCACATCAATAACTTTTCTTTCTTTTTCAACCACATATTCATCATCAAATCACACAAAAAATGCATTCTTTCCATTTTAATGTGCATCAAACGGGGCTCACCAGTTTTACCCTCGTTTCCTTATGGGCTAATACATTCTGTCAATATCACTATTTACTGAAAAAATCCAAATCTATCTAATTTACTGTGCTGATTATCGAGTTTGATATCCTCGGTATAAGCCGTAAGTTCATATAGAAAATGCTAGAACTCACATTTAAGTGACATAGCAAAACATCTAGGGTTAAGCACTAGAGTTCGGACAAATTGCATTTGAAAAATCACCAGAAGAAAGAATTGATTTTTTTTTTTTTTTATACCCAGGTGTCCCAATTTCGCCAGATTAAATCTTGAACCTCGGGCCTTTGGCCCCTCTCCAGCCCGAGGAGGTAAATCGTGGGATATGCCATCCATAGCCAGTGTCTGTACGTCCTTCTACTTGTTGCCCTAAGAGACCCTTCTCCATGGGTTTTACAACACCAAACTGTTCTGCCCAAAGGTTTTATATTATTTGGCTGCTCCTCCCAGGATTCGAACTCCCCACGCTGGATTAGCAAACTCCAACACACACGGTCTTTGCCACTTTGGATGTGCCCCGGGGGGCAGAAAGAGTTGATTAGTTTGGCAAGAAGTTGCCTATATTCACCTGGCATGGAGCCTACCAAATATGCAAGTAATGTTTATCTCGACACAATTGTCCTACGACAAGGTTGTTTTGGACATTTGCTCAATCACCCCAAATCTTTTACTATGATCTTTTAATCGGGCTAACCCACGTGTAAATAATCTCTTCATCATTAGTTTGTTCCCAAAAGATGGCCTAATTTTTGAAAGAAAAGCTGCAATTCATCATTTGATTGCATACTTTAAACAATAAAAGAAGGCAAAGAAAGGGAAGGTTTAAACATATTGTAGCAAACTTCAAACATGAATGCTTTCTCAACATGATTTATTTTATAATCAAATTAGATACCAATCCTTTTGCCATGTTTTGTATACCGTATTGTATATTGTACAAAGACTGACAATGATTATATCCAGTGCTATTCAATCGTCCTTTTAAATGTGCACTAAATTGCTATTTTACATTGAAATAACGTTGTTTCATTCTTATATAAAGAAAAAAAAAATTATAATAATCATAGGATTCTTGACTGTTGATCAACTCCATTAAAAGGATCTCCACCTATAGAAAAAAAAAATTTAAACAATAAAATAATCGTCTTATATTTCTACGCCAAAGACATACAATACATAATTATTTTTCTTATCGACTCAATAATGGTACATATACCTAGTTTCATATGAATGCATTATATCTTATATGTCTCATATGTCTAAAGTGCTCTATTGAAAAATAAGCACTTAACTGAAAGTGTCCTTTGAATATGCCAATGTCATTGCCATGTAGAGTTCCTTTTTGGCTAATAAAAGATAACCATGGACACTCCATTTAGTTAAAGAATAGTCAATCCTAAAGAGCACCTAAATTATTTAAGGTAGTTTATACTGCATTCCATCATTTCTCTATGATTTTGAATTGATAATAAAATAGATTCAGTGTCATAAATGAAATCTTTCTTTCTTTCGTAACATCTGAATATGTGATGATTTATTTTGCCGGTCATATCTCAAAATTCATGGATGTTTCATTGGACATTTTTCTTGGTTATTTTATTTTATTATTATTATTTTTTATTAAATGTTTCAATAGCCTACCTAAAGATATATCGATTGAAGTTTGAGCCATTCCCACATTCCACGGATGACCTTTGAAGAGCGGGAGTGTGGCAAAGAAGTGAACATTACAAAACAGCAATTTTTAGTACAAAATGTAATGTTATACCATTTTTCATACACTTGTCTAATGTTACTACGTTTTGAGGAAAAGTACAACTTTCGAGATGGGACGAGTTATTTCTAAAGATTTTGACATTTGTACTCGGAGATTGACACTCCGAATTACTCGGTCCTACCCGACCTCTCACTTGGAGGTTGGGCCCCACGCCCAATAAATGTATGCGGCCCGACCTCCATGTGAGAGGTCGGGTGGAATCGAGTAATTCGGAGTGTCAAATTTCGAGTACATGTAGCAAAACCCTTATTCTCTAGACAATGCCTGCTAACAAAAATCACAAAATATCCTTCATTTTCAACGGTGGCAGACGTAGATATTTTGAGTTAGTGGAACACAATCGAACTGGCAAAAAATACATATTTACGTTTATCTCAAATATCATCAAGTTTGACATCTTTTATATCTCCAACATTATTTTCATCACTTTCATCTCTAATATCTCTTTCATAAATATTGTGATCATCAAAAGAAAACGCATATTTATGTTTAAATTATTTTTCTATCACAATCAATTCAAGTGAAAAATACAAAAATCACAACAATTCTAAATGTTATATTATCAACTACATTTCAATTCAAACAAAGACAAAACTAGCAGCAAGAATTCATTACCATAAAATCGTCAAAACAAAATAGAAATTGGAGCACTTAAGTGGATATCCCCAATTCCATTTCATAATAAAAAAACATAGGAAATCATTAAAAAAAAAAAATTAACTTCACGAGGAATGAGACATATAACTTCTCATGAATAAATCTTTTACATTCTTTAAGAAATTAAAACTTCATTCAAAACTTTCGAATTTTTCGAGTTCAAGTTCTTCAGCTTCAAATCTGATTTCTTTAAAAAATAATAATAATAAATTATTTTTAAGTTGGTGGGTCAAGTGACCCACGGGACCAACTGTGGGTGCGCCAATGATTTTCTGCATATTTGTTCGATTTTGAAACATTAATATGTATTTCTCGATATTTTGTACATATTTCTCGGCAGTTTAACCAAATTATACATCTAATTTATAATAGAAAGTGACCATATTGTACATTTTTCCATTTATAATAGAAAAAAAATTGTTTTCACTCTTTTCTTTCTTTTTCGATTCATGCGCTCTGTGAAAATGTGTAAAGCTGTTGTTTTACCATTGCCATTATTAAAGAACCGAAAAGAAAAAAGAAAGTACTTTTTTTGGTCTCTATAAAAGAGTAATTATTTCGCAAAAGCAAGTGTTATTCTATGATATTTAGGTTGTAATTCACTTATTTGCTCACAGTTCAAATTCAAAATTTTAACCAAGTAAAAAAAAATGATAATTACTTTTATTGTCAATTGTTGGTGCAATTTTTCCTCTTGACTTTTACTTTATAGTGTTAAGTTACTATCATGTGAAAACCCCTTTAGAATGGGTTAATAATAAAAAAAAGTAACTTTCATATTTTATTTTGTTCAGACGTGTAAAAAATAAAAATGGTAAAGTTGCATGCAGCTTATTGGATATTGTTTATTGGAACCAACGATGTGATATTAATATGCTCCTCTTATGATAATATCATTTGAGATATCCGAAAAGATGCATTCTCAAACTGCACATCCACTTATGAAATGTGTAGCAGGCAATGCTTTTGTGAATAGATGTGTCATAATATCATTTGAACGAATTTGTTAAACAACAATTTCACTGGTTGGTGAAGATTATGGGTGAAAAAGATTTTTGGTGAAATAGGTATTGTTCTGTCGTCTTAAACGAATCCTTCCTTTAATGAGCTATGCATGGAGTATCATCTTTGTAGTGTTGTTGGAGTTCCTTTGTAGGAAGATAGAGTACATGTAACATGTCTCTTGAATATGTTGAGTCGTTGATCTCAATAATACACATTCTCAACTTTTCTCGTTAATTGCAAGTAGTTCAGCATGATTTAAAAAAGTCATATTTATGTTTTCTGCAAATCGTCATGATATAGTAGTACAATCACATTCAAATAGATAACATGTTTGAAATCTAGCTTTATGTTGGTAAGATAAATATCCTATGTCAGCATAGCAACTAATTCTGATTTAAATTTATTAGAATAAAATAATACTCTACTAATTGTTTTCCAAAAATGACGGACTATGTGTTTTATATTACATGGTACTTTAGGAACAAGCAATCCTTCAATATCTTCTCGAGACCTAAAGTTATCCTTTTTCGTATCAAGTGAACAAACATTCATTAGGGTACTTAGTGGATGTGTTTTATCTATATAAAATCGTTTAAGAACCTTTACTGTATAAGTTGAATGATGAACGAAAATTTCATCAACTGAATTCTTGAACGCGTGTTGAGGCAAAATTTTATTTTCCGGGATCTTTTATTTCAATTCTTTGGATATTCATCTGCTTTTGAAAGCTCTTCAGATGTTCCAATAATGTTTATATCATCAAAGTATAATGATAAATTCAGTTGTTGATTTCTTTGTCATAACATAAGGGCATTTATGATTATTCTTGTAACATTCTTTCAATAAATATTCGCTGAGACAATTATATCACATACTTTTAGATTGTTTTAATTCATACAATGATCTTTGTAGCTTGAATAAATATATTTCTTGAAAATTTGAATTATATGACTCAGGCATTTTAAATTCTTTAGAGACTTTTATATGAATATAGTTATCAAGCATTCCTTATAAATAAACTATAGCCACATCCATGAGATGTAAATTTAGTTTTTCATGAATCCATAAACTAACTAGATATCAAAACGTAATTGTCATTATAGGATAAGGATTAATATATATATATACTCACACTTTTACTAAATAGTGTATTCCCTGTCTCCCTCTCACATAAAATGAGGACCCCATTTGAATTAAAAAAATGTAGACTGTGTGGTCCCCACTCCTATTATGTGTAGTGAGTAAATCATTTTGTAAAAATATAAGTACATGTAGCATGGTTCATAGGAGAATATGTTATTGACAGTCAATGCCAAGCCTTTGTAAAAATTCTAGTTCTATAAGTCGTGCTTTATATCTCAAGACTTCATTTTTTATTTTATTTTATTTTTAGCACAAATACTCATTTGTACCCTACTGGCTTTACCCCCTCCAGTTGTTTAGACGACATGTCAAAAAAAATTTACGTTTCTCTAATGAGTTTAATTCGGCTTTAGTGAATAATTTCTATGTCGACATTTTTTGATGGATCTTGGTTCAACATCCTTGCTTTCATTTATAATATCGAGCTTTACATTATGTACAAAAATGTTGTTGACAACTGTTTCTTCTCGAATCTCTTTTGCAATTTTCTGATTAGTTATGTCTAAGAACTTTTCAGGAGTTTCTGTCTTTTCAATAGGAACATCTTGATTATCTGCTCCTCTTTCTTTTAGGGAGTGTTTGGAACCGATTGGTTTACCATGCTTCAAGCATTTTTTAGATCACTAGCTATAGATTTTTCTACGAGGACATCAATTTGAATTGCACATTTGCAGGTGGAATGTGTAATTTTGTAACTCTCTTCAGGTCTATAAAAGCATTTGGCAGTTGATTGGCTACACGTTGCAAATGAATTATTTTTGAACTTCTTGTTCACATTGTTGAAAAAGCGATCCTTACAAGAATGATTTCTTTACATGTGTATGTGTAACTAAGAAGAAGTTTGGCTTAATTAGTAATCTATCTCGTTTCACTGTTTTCCCCTTTAAATCCAACTTTTTAAAGCCGGCTGTTAAAATCAAGGTTTACGAGGTTTTCGACATCTGAGATGCACGACCAAACTTAATGGGAGAACTGAACCATTTGTGTTGGAAGTGATAGGGTTAAGGACTTCCATTCCAAGTTTGGAATGTTAGGGACCAATTGTGCAAGGATTCTATAGGTTAGGGACTATTTGTGTCAATTTCCCCTAAAAGAAGGTAAAAGATTTGAACTTGAATGCTAAATTTTATTTCGCTGCGGTCTGTCACTCGATCTAAATTCATAAATTTGACAAATAAAAATAAAAATAAAATATGAATGATATTTTTCACACAATAATTTTTATTTGTTTTACTTATAATTATACTTAGTCTTCAACATTGGCTCATTATAGTATTTATCTCTCTAATTTTTTTGTATTCTCAATTTTCTATTAATTTGCATATTCGTCTTTAATTATGGTTTTCTCTTGCAAATAATTTTATTTCCATGCTTTAAATTGTGGGGAAATAAAACATTTTAATGGAAGGTTGAGATTAAGAATACTACGAACAAGGTTGAAAATAGTAATATAACAAAAAGAAAAACGAAGACTATAATTGCAACTAAAATACGATATAATAAATAAAAATAATGTTGTGAGTATAATTATCCTATAGAGGTTACAATATTTGTGGCTAAAACAATGTAATATGACTGTATTTGAAAAGTGGGTTACTAATTCATCCTTGTTAGTGCTTGTCTAATGGAAACCCCTTAACGTCACGGGATTAAATCTGGGGACTAAACACCTGTTTAGTCCCGAGATTTAATCCCTTGACGTGATGTTTGGTGACTAAACACCTATTTAGTCCCGAGATTTAATTTCTTGACGTGATGTTTGGTGTTCTTGTTTAGTTTCTGGATTTAATCCCGGCACGTAGAGAATCACTCTTGTTTAATAGGATAAATGCATAATCACAATTGACTAATCAATTTTTAAAGTTCTCTATTGAAGATAAGAACTTGCCTACAATGTCTTATGCATATGACACTAATTGTCATTGTCATGTTAAAGTTCCTTTAAGCCAATAAAAGATAAGCATGTTGTCTTTTTTTTCTTTGTGTAAGATAAAGATTTTACTTTTGACTTTAACTTTTCTATTTAAAATTTTTGTCAAAGTGTTGTTGAAATTTGAACTTTATGTAACATCGTGATAGAATCTTAAATTAGACAAGGAGAAATGATCTCTTAGATGCTAATCATCGATGATATGATATGCTAATTAAATGGCTTGTCATGTAATCAATATTTAGCATAAACTGAACATTGATATTGAGAAAATCGTTTTTCATTAAATAAGATTGTATAAAATTTATTGATAATTAAAAGTGGTTTATGTCAACTTGGATAGATATAGATTTGGTACAATCCACAATTTTGACAGTCTTGCTCTATCAACATATCAAGAGAAACGAGGTTGAGGCCAACAATCAGATTCAAATTTTGATTCTCCAAAAAAGAATTAAAAAAAGTTGACATTACTTGCCTTTACACGTCGACTCATAAAACTATTCTAGATAGGACCAAACAACGTGGTCCATCTTTAATGTTTCAAATAAGAATAATACTAAACAAATATAATGCTGGACATAACAGTTGACATCCCCCTCACATGGATGTGTAGGTCCCACTTGAATAAAATAATATTTTCCCCTTATGTGTGAGAGATGAGTGTCAACCGTTATGTCAAACATTATGTTCGTGTAGCATTTTCCTTCAAATAAATCCACATGTTAGTCAATCTAATAATAATGGCTTAAGTTACTTTTTAAAGCTTATTTCTGCAAACTAGATATAATTGTGTGAAATATTGAGCATTTGGATAGACACCTCAATATAATTGCGTGGAAATTTTACAAAATGGGTAAAAGAAATATAACGAATAATTGCAACAAGCATTTATTTTGTTCGTAAATTCTAAATTTATCGTGCATTTTTTTATTAAAAAAAAAAATACAGTATTCAGTATTCATACACAAAGTCTAAGCCCTAAAATCACCATCACCACTATCCAACCCCAGAATTAGATCGACTCCCCAACCCCAACCCCAACCCCAACCCCAACTCCAACTCGTCACTTCACCACCATGTGCCAACAATAATGTTGCACTCATCTATCACCAGTACTCCATATGTTGCCAACTCTACTGAAGTTATTCATCACACGCAAAGTTCCATCGTGATAGGTGTTCCATCGCTGCTAGTCGAAGACCCTTGCATACTCTAGATTCATCACCATCTACATTTTTGAGTTCCGTTTCTCCAACACCACAACCTATATTGGTCGGAAAACTTCACTTGTGACACTGCCACTAGCTCCATCTATTTGGACGATGACAACAATGTTGGTTCTGTTCATTTTTTAGGTCCTTGAAGATATACTTTTTTGTTATGGAGATGAAAATTTTCAGATATGAACTTGTATTCAATGTGGTGGTGATCATGGTCGGCGTTGGCAAGAAAAAATGTATCAACAGACTTTTTGGATAAAAATCATTATTAGAAATGACATGCTATTTAATGGAAGTTTATACTAAGAATATGATTGAAAAAGCTGGAGAAATAAGTAATATAATAAGAAAACCACCGTCCCAATTTGTGTAAATTTCCCAAATATAATTACAGCAAGGGAACAATTCATAAATAAGATTTTAAGTATGATTCATTTCAATAATAAGATAATAAGTTTCAAAATTTCAGGTTTCTATTAAATTTTATTTATGATTTAATTAATCAATTAATTATTTAAATATATAAATGTCACAAATTTGTACAATTTGATCACAAATGTATTTATTGGTCACATATTATCAAATTAATTAATTACAAATTATTTCGAGGTCACAAATTAAAAAATTTATAAGTCACAAATTATTTTCGAGGTCACAGTCTCACGGATCGAGATTTTTATAGGTCACAATTTATTTTCGAGGTCACAAATCAAAATTTTAATAGGTTTATAGGTCACGAATCAAGATTTTTATAGGTCACAATTTATTTTCGAGGTCACAAATCAAAATTTTAATAGGTCACAAATTATTTTACGATCATGATTTGAAATTTTCATAGGTCACAATTTGTTTATCGATCACAAATCATTGGTTACAAATTCTTTATTGGTCACAGATTAACTATCACTACCGTCGCCGCCACCAAAACCACCACCACCTCAAACAAATCAACAGAAAAATACCATCGCACCAGATCCATCACCACACCAACAGACCTATCACCACCAACATCTCACCATCACCACCACACCCACTGCCACGTCCGCCACCGCCACCGCCACCGCCACCGCCAAAATAACACCACCACCAAAACAATGCAAAACAACCACTAAATCGCGTCATCCATGCCATCCCACACACAAATCACCGCTGCAAATACCATGACCGCCGACCGCCGACCACCGCACAATTTCGAATCAAAAACCAAAAAACGCATCCTAGAACCACTGTAATAATAAGGCCCGTTCCCACCTTTACCACTACATCACCACCACAAACAAAGTCACTCCACAAATTAGATCCAACCTCCGGCATCGTTACCCACCGAATCGCCGCGCAACCAGATATTTGGATGGATGGTGCAGTGTCGCGAATCGCCCGGTGTAGCGCTTGGATCCAAAAACACCGTTACGCTCAGATCCAGAAGCAATGTCGCGAATCGCTATTCCGGCGATCTCTTCTTGTTTTCCGACGACATTGCTCCAAGTGTTAGGAAGAAAACAGAGAGAGAAGTGGGCGGTAGTTGTCGACAGTGGACGAAGGGCCAACACCGTTTCATTTGGACGGCGACGTCGCCGGCAACGAGTGGGAGAGAGAGAGAGAGAGAGATGAATGTATTGTTTTTTAATTAGGGTTTATAAATATATATAATTAATTAAATTTTGTAGTAAATATTAATTTAAATCATATTAATTTATTAATTAAAATCTGATTTCTGTATTATGAAACTTGATTTTGGATTTATGAAAATAGTATCTTAAATATCTGGTGGGGTGTAATTTCCTCTTACTGCAAACTACAGGCCCATTCTCAGAAAAAGCCCAAACAAATTATTTGGGCCAAGCATAAGCCCATATGCCACACAATTAATGACAGGAAAAGTTTCATAGTCTACCTAAAAAATTAAATTATTTCTTATATAATTGCCCAATTTATTTTATTTTCAAAATAATTTTTTTCCTTTTTCATAACCAAAAATGTTATATATATTTTTAACAATTATAAATATGTATTACCAAGAGTGTAATGCATGTAACGAGCTTTATTATATGCATTCTGTTGCCTCCATCACCATCTCTATTATTTCAAAAAAGGTTGAACCCCAATCTTGAGGGTCCCTCACCGTCTCGTTCCTAGAACATTGTGTCTCGAGGTAAATTGCGGGATGTGCCTCAACAGGCCATGGTATAAGAGCTGCCATATTGATACCCACAAAGAGTGTAATTCCATACATTGTAATAGACAGAAATTGAACCCTCACACTGCGACTGTCAGCTCAATTGAGACTACTTCACTCATGTTCTTTGCACCATTAAGTTATGTCCGAGACATCACCACCTCTATTACTACTTGTACCACGCGTTGATTTAATTATTAATATAATAGCAATTCTTGCATGTATTGGTTTAACTTTTCTGTCTATAAGCAATAAAATATCTCCGTCGCCAGTAGAAAATGTTATGCTTCAATTCTTCGTCATAAGTGAATTTAATTTTTTTATATCTGAAAACGTCCATAATATGGTTTGTTAGGAAACGATGCTCAATCAATGCCTTGAATCAATGTTGAAGCAATCACAAGTTTTTACAAAATTTCAACAAACTCAAGTTATGGGTGAAATGGAGATTTTCAATATATATGGAGAATGAATTGGATTACTTGAACAATCCTCAAGTTAATCCCAAGAATGAAAATGAGTTTAAGATTTTATAACTCAAAATAGAACAACCTCTAATCTTGTAAAAAATCTCTCCAAATCTCTCTTTTTCTCTCTATTTCCTGGGGTGTGTGAATGGGGGGAAATAAGGGGCTTAAATAGGTATCGGGGCGCCGCGGCGCCACCTCTTCAGTTGGCGGCGCCCCCTTCATTTCCCCACAATTCTCCACCTCGTACATAATTTGATAAACCTCAAATTTTGGACGATCACAAGAAGAAGCTGTAAGCACCGCACCCGGCTGCACCATTCAACCATGGTTGCCTACGTACCCTGAACCAGGATCAAGCCACACCGTAGTTCATACCTCTCCATAAAATCCATCTCCAAAACTCAAACCGGATGCACCATTAAACAATGGTTTCCTACGTACCCTTCACCGGGATCAAGTCATCCCTTAGTTCATTCCAGCTGCACCATTCTACCATGGTTGCCTACGTAACCCCTACACCGGGATCAACCCACCATAGGTCTTACCGGCTGCACCACTTTACCGTGGTTGCCTACGTACCCTCCACCGGGATCAAGCCATCGTAGTTCTCGCATCTTCAATGTACATATCATCTCCACCTAACTTCAACACCGCCCCGAAGGGCCCAAGCCCACTTGGGCACATCAACTCTCTCCATGCTGTTCCGCATAGCTTCCTTGAAGGTGAAATACTCATCAACCCTCAACGAGAGTACATACTCAACCATATTTGATTGCCCATAGTGCCTCAGAGGCTGGTTTGATCCCAACTTTTGAACTAGCTTGAATGCTCGCCTTGGCCTAGAGGACGCCAAACTTTCCTCGAGCTGTTGTTGTTGTAGAGCCTGTACATTCTCTTGCTGAACCTCCTCATGTTCAAGCACATCATCACTCTCCTCTCGAGTGTCTCCATGATACACCTCTCGAACATGACTTGGACCTGGTCGGTCCTTGGATTCTATCTCAACAACCTGAAACTTAGAACCCCCTACAGCTTCAACACCACTGGACACTGTAGCTTTTGACCAAGCTACCATGAAGTTCTCCTCAAAAGTAACATTCCTGCTGATAATGAACTTCGCCAAGTCTCCACCACTTCCACTTGTTTCAACCGCTACATCATCTGTAACTGTAGTACCCTGAAGAGCATATAGGTTGCCTTGGCGAATGCTCTTCATTACTACCAAAGAGCTTTGAACAACATTCTTGACTCCATCCCACGTCACAATCTTGCAACCACCGGAGTCCAATACACCAACAGAAATAAGGTTCATCCGCAAATCAGGAACATGTCTCACATCCATCAATGTTCTCACCACTCTATCATGCATCTTGATTCTAATGGAACTAAGCCCCACCGTTTTACAAGCATGGTTATTACCCATCAACACGGTTCCACCATCAGTGCAAGTATAGGTAGTAAACTACTTCCTATTCGGACACATATGTTAAGAGGAACCAGAATCAAGAATCCACTTACCGGAGATTTCTTCATCACAAGTGATGGTGTAACACTCATCGATGCCCCATTCTTCCGAGGCATAGCTAACCTCTTGATTGCCATGAACCCCCTCCTCTCTGTTGTTGTTGTTGTTCTTCTTCTTCTTCCTTTCCGCTCTTTTATTTTTACAATTTGCCTTGAAGTGCCCGAGCTCGCCGCATTTGAAACACGACCTTTCCGTAAGAGGTCTAGAACTCCATCTAGACTTTCCTCCCTTGTCTTTTTCCCGTTCGTTGCTCCTCCCTCTCACAAACAACCCTTGAGCTTGATCCTTGTTACCAATGGTAGACATGCCACTAGTTACAATCTTTCGAAGATCATCCGCTAGAAGTGACGTTCTAGTGTCCTCCATCACAAGTTTATCACCCACAAGCATCAATATTTGCACAAGGTTCTCGTAAGACTTCGGCAATGAGAGAAGTAGTAGAAGTGCTTGATCCTCATCTTCTACTTTCACATCAATGTCCTTCAAATCTGATATGCACCTATCAAACTTGTTGACGTACTCCCGGATTGGTGTACCTTCATCCATCTTGCAAGTATACAATTTGGACTTTAAATAGATCCGATTGGTTAGAGTTTTCGTCATGAAGTTTGCCTCCAACTTTGTCCACACCTCCGCCGCCGTTACCTCACCATCAACCAAGAAAGTAACATCTCTTTCAAGGCATAAAATGATAGACGTTCGTGCCTTAAGATCTAGATCTTCCCAATCCTCGTCAGACATATCTTTGTGCTTCTTCTCCTTACCCGCCAAAGCTTTGTGCAACTTTAGAGAAATCAACAAATTTTTCATTTGCATTCTCCAATAGGAAAAATCATTCTTCCCATTGAATTTCTTTATCTCATACTTCCCAACCTTCACCGCTCCACTAGTAGACGTCATTTGCCCACTCGTTTTAGTGAAATTCGCCAACCAAGTTCTCACAGAAATTTTATCAAAACTTATAGTTGCTTCAACATTGATTCAAGGCATTGATTGAGCATCGTTTCCTAACAATTTGGTATCAGAACTACATATCAAATCAAGGTGGTCAAACTTCGATTTGAGGAATGTAGGCTTGAATCAAGTGTGTAGACAAGGTGTTTGATAAAAATTTTGTCAAAATTTGTGGTTGCTTCAACATTAATTCAAAACATTAATTGAACATCGTTTCCTAACATGGTTTAATTGAATAAAAGTTTGTTTAAAAAAGTTCAGAATTGGCATAAATTTATCGCATTTCTTTAAAAATAATAATAATAATAATAATAATTTACTTCTTTTTAAGTTTTTGACCAGCTATCTAACTATTATCTCTTTATTTTTTCGACTCATTTTTTAAAATCACTCAGTAATAAAGGGAACAGATTCCAGCAGCCACTCCACGCCACTAGCAGACAAAATAAAAAAGCAAATAAAAGAAAAGTGGATTTTAATAAAGTAATAAAATGTGGGTTCCAAAGTTTCGTCCCACTCATGCGCCACGTGTAAAGCATAAACACAAACTTTCAGAATATTCCTATTTGAGATTATCGGTAGTCGTCTTATATGATATACATATATCGCTTTGTTATTTGATGAATAAACTATGATCGAGATCATTAACTTTTCACATGATATGATTAAGAGTTCTCCTCAAACTTTAAAAGCGAGGTTGTAGGTCATAACATGATATGATGGATTGTGTTGTATGTATATAACAATTTAAATAATGATTCATCAAAAAATGATGTGACAATATTTAATTGAATCAAAATCTCATCAATCAAGTAATTTTTCCATTTATATTTTGACATCTTAATATAAAATATTATATAAATAGTTATGTATAAGACGTATTTTTCGTGACTAAAATCATCAATTTAGATGTTAAAAATTCAATGCTACTTTCACATGACTCATGACTAGAGAATAAAATTATCAAATCACTTAATATTTATTTCAAATTCAACTAACAGCCTCATGAAATTTTAACATTTATATTGACAATATTCATCAATTCACATATTCAAATAGATTGGAATTCAAAACTTACTTTTAATGAGTTGGACAATATTCATAAATTCACATATTCAAATAGATTGGAATCCAAAACTTACTTTTAATGAGTCGGGGACCCATAATCACATTATGCGAAACATTAGGAACTTCAACCCAATTTACCATTATAGATATATTGCCATCAAGAAGTAAATTTAGAGATTATTTGAATATTGATTTTTTGAAGAATGTGTGGTTAAAAGTAAAAAAAAAAAAAAAAATTTAAATTTATGTACAAAATATTTTATTATGTGAATATGTGATTGAAAATGAATATGTAAAAAAAAAAAAGTTTTGAAATAACAGTCGTCAAATAGAGGCTTAATCAAACAAGCGCTTAACATGGCGGTCGAAAAATCAATATTCTTTGCCACCTTTTTGTGTGAGCAGGTAAATTTTTTTTTCGGATATAAAATGTTAATTAAAAAAAGTAACTTAAAAAGTAATTTGAGTATTGACCAAGCATATACTCAAAATAAGTAAAATGAGAGTGTTTGGTATTGATTTTTGAGGATAATAATTGATTTTTGAATAGTGATATGATGGGAAATATATGATTGAAAAATGAGGAAAAATTATTATTGTGATATAAAATATTATTTTATTAAAAAATATGTGATTAAAAATAAGGATTGATTGAGAAAATCAATACCAAACCCCCGCTAAAATCCCTTGATTACAGAGACTAGCAGAAGAGAAATAGGGAAGGGAACCATAAAAAATTATTTGGTGCCCAGCGACACCACACCGTTCACTGCAAAAGCCATGCAAAAGCCAAATTGAGCTTTAATATTGTTCTATAAAATGAACCAGTTACAGTACTCTGTGTAGTCTGCTTCAGTCAGAGCAAGGAAATAAAAGCGACGATGGAGCTGATGAAGCGCATTTGTCCGGATTCTCCATATGTACGCAATTTTTAAGCTCTGTTCTCTTTTAATTGTTGGAAATGTAATGAATTTAATTGTTAAATCATAATATTTCTTGTTGGAAGCTAAATAATCTTTTGAATTAGATGAAAAATACTTTTTGATCGTACTAAACATAAACTTCTTGCACTTTCTGGTTGAATAAACCGTGAAAATTATGAACCTTTTTTGCGTTATATTTGGGGAACTTTAAATTCAGGAAAGCGAACGGGTTCCTGAAGAAATGTGAAATTTTGAGAAGAAATTGAAAAGCTGCTCTAATTTTGAATATAATCGTTCACACACACACACATATACACGATAGCGCGTAGACTCGTGCAAATTTACATCTTAGCATGCCTCGTAAGGAATTAAGGTATTCCTAGTTCTTGTATATAAAAAGTTGTTTCAGATATTTGGTTTCTTAATTTTGTGGTGATTCTAAGTAAAGATCTTGATTTTACTTGTTTGTGATCAGGTGTGGAATCACGAGGGAGTTTCAGAGTGTTTCGACAATTTATATCCTTTGATTCAATTGCTTGATTTCATATCACTGTTCAACAGTAATTTCATGTATGGTAGGGAGATGATTGGATAGCGCTGGACATCACTGATGAATGAAAATAAGCTAAAATATCTTGTTCATTACATTGTTCAATGCCATTGCATGCTACGCACCAAACATGCAGTATTAGCATTATTTCTGCTGTTCCCTTTCTTTCCCTTTAAACGATTCACAGTGCTTGGTCTTGGTGTGAACATAGTGTCTATGGTTATGGTTGCTGTACTTGGAATCAAGACAAGGCACCAGAAAGAAAGTAGGAGGGTATGCCACTAAACTTTATTGTTTTCAAGAAATAAAGCAATGAGGTCACAAAAGTTGACTGTTACAATTTAACCTTTGTCATTGTCTGATTTAATTTGAAACGGAACTTAACATTTATGTAATAGCTCGGATGGGGTCACAAAATGTTAATACAATGAGCCATTAAAAGAAATTGCATTACCATGAGCATTCGTTTTGCTTTTAGATCACAAGTTCCTTTAGTTACTCAAGAATGCCAATTTGTATACGATCTCGTATTTCCAGTATTTTGCCTACAAAAGTTGATAGTTAACCGTTTAAGGGTTAACCACACTTACAGGGTTGATTTTGAGCATGTGTGGCTAATCTTAAAGGCACTTTAAAAGGAGCTTTTTTCAGCAGTAATGAACTATAAATGCCAAAAAAAAAAAAAACTCCTTCCAAGGAGCTTATAAGCTAAGCCAAACATGCTATTAACTTGAATCTATACCATAATTAATATGCTCTTTCATTGTTTATCTACTTTTCTTCTATTTTTTGACACTGGACTATGGAACCAGGTTCCAGTTTACTCTGTACATGTATCACTTTAAGTTTTTGCTCTTACCTCTCTATCACATTGTTCTCAGTATGTCAACTGAAATTACACAGATGCACCTTTCAGCAAAGATTTTATCTTATCTTCTACCTGCTCTTGGATTATGCTTCGCATTCTTCGACGTGGCTGTGCTTATAAGGAGAAGACTAAATGCATACCCCGTTGCATATCATGAATGGCTATTTAGTTTCTCGCAGTTCTCATCCTGGGTAAGTCTAAATTTTCCCAAAGTAACTGAAATGAGCAAGCTGAAGCTTTCTTCTTCTACTCTGGAAATGAACTTTTGTTTTCTTGCTGTTACCAATTTCAGGCTATAGTTATACTTGTAGCAAAGTCCGAAAATCAGTTAGTTGTCTTGTGCAATCGCGTCCTGTGTTTTTGGTGGATCGCAAAATTGTTTCTGCTGATCCCTCGACTGCAAATAGTTTTTTCTTCTCCAGGGGTAACTCTTGACATATACTTTATGTAAACTTTTCCCTTATATTTTGGATGATGGAACAAATTTTGACCTCTTCAATTTTATTATGAAATTGGAGTGCGTCATGCTTAATCACGGAGCAATATCTTTTGATCTATTTGTTAGTTATATCTCTTGAACATATTGTTGCCTTCGATGCACGGTTTATCGGAAACAAGGCTTCATTTTTGTTATAACTTTTTCTTCTAAACCTTCTGCTTTTATGCAGGCCTTGTTTTATTCCATAGAAACAAATTTTACTATTTAATTATCTCAAAATAGAAGTGTTTGAGTTTCAAATTATCTACTTACAGGTTTTAAGATGGCTAAAGGAGAGCTGTGTGGCTTTTATTGACGTACTTTTCGGAATTTTGATAAACATAATCAGAATAAAGTTGGCAGCTCATGGAAGCAGGTAGATACAATCTTACAAAATTATGCCATATAGAATCCTGGAGGCAAGATAAACTGTTCGTAGATTTTTTACTTTTTACATTTGTACTTTAGCCCTAAATAATTCAGATTACAATAAAAGTTTAACACTGATATGAAACATCTAAATGAGTTTTATAATCCACAGAAGATATTAGAGCAAGCAATAGCGAGTGCTTAGAAAACCTAGTTAATTCTGGATTCTATAGTGTTAGCTAAACCTCAAACTTATGCCATTATGGGTTAAAGATGAGATATAATGCCAGATGGATTTCTAATCCAGTGTAGAAGGGAAGAAACTTTGGACAAAGAGCTAAGTATGTACCATTAGATAAATATGTGTCACTCTATCACAATTTGAAATTCTTCATGAGAAATAAATTAAAAATAACCTTATAGTTTCTGAGCTTTAAAATTCTAGACACAATTAGTTAAACTGGGTAATTATCAGTTCATTTTCTGGAGTTTGGAATGAAGAATTTATTAGTTTGGAATGAAGAATTTATTAAACATTTGTCACCTTCCTTTTCTACCTTTTTCGTGTTAGTTTTTGAAGTTAGAACAGTTGAAGATTATTACGTGTCTATTTTCTTCATTGCTGATACATTTTGTATCCCATAGGATTCTATCCCATCTCTGCATAGTACGTGCTCGTACTTAGGTGCAATCAACATGAAAGTTGGTCCTTGTATTGCTCTTGTTGCGATGATATACTAAATCGATTATGGTAATTACAGTTACTTTTTAAATTGTAGTTCAATGGAGGAGTCACTTCTCCCCTGCAAGATGGAAGTTAAAGAAGATTGTTTGACAGATCTGGTAGGTAGTTCCCATCATTCCGCTACTTATATTTTGCATCCCAATTTAACCTGTAGTTTCATGAATGAAAGAGTTGACTATGACCAATTTTAATTATTTCTACACATCTTAAAACCTCTAAAAATACATTTTCCTCAGTCATATTCTGCTTCGTGATACGGTTCCATGTTTACATGTTTCTATGTTATTCGTGAAGGGAATTGTTGGCAATGTTTGGCATTTCATGACATTTAAATCCATTGATCCCGTGATGCAACGGGGTATGAAAAAGCAGCTTGACTTTGAAGATTTGCTTCAGCTACCCTTGGATATGGATCCCTCATCCTGCCATAACATTCTACTAAGCTGTTGGAATGCACAACGAACAAATACCGCTACCCATCCTTCTTTATTCAAGGCAATATCTTCAGCATATGGATGGCCATATTTCCGCCTCGGTCTGTTAAAGGTATGGTATTGGTATGCTGCTTTTCTCTGTAGTTTCTCGAAAGTAATAGAAAAGGAAAATACAGAACAGGTGACTCCTGCAAGACTTTTACCAAAAAAGGTGATGTTACTGATGGATCAAATGAAATATTAGGTTTTTGAATTTGTTGTCTAGTCATGAATCCCACGATGGGAAATTAAATATGTTTTCGTCATTATTCTTTAAATACTTACTGTTACATATGATTGAATAAAAAAATTTCCCATTGAAGTAAAATTTCATTTGAGGAAGATCATAGATCATAATTTCCAGAAGTGGCGATTCCTTTTACTTTTCTATATTTAACTATTGTTTCAGTGAAGAAATTGATATGAAGTTTATAATTTCTAATGTGATGTAAAGATTGAAGCTTGATATGTATTTTGACGAGTGCTTATGTGTACATTTCTTTAATTTGCCTTATTGAGACTTAAGTCATTTTCTATTTTACTTGTAAACTGTAAGGACTTGGGGTTCCATCTTAAAAAGTTCAATTTTATTTTGAGGAGTAGCCTAAATTCTTATAATTGATCTATATTTTCATCTTTATTCAATGAGAAATTATATCCCTTAACATTCCTCCTCAAGATGGTAACTCGTTTGAGTAGACCAATTTTAAAATCCGTGTGCTCATTTTTTTTTAGTTTTAATCGGATCGAATTGCTCGTTGGAATTTAATGAACTCTGATACCATGTAAAGATTTGGGGTTCAATTTTAAAAGGTAGACCTTGTTAGGAGGAGTAGCCCAAATTCTTATAAATTGGTCTATGTTTTCATCTTTATAGCCATATATTACAGCTCTTCAGAGTTAGAGTGTCCATCTAGTTAAATTCAGTGGATTTTGATCTTTAACTCCTTACAGTGTGCATATTGTTTGCAACTTTGTACTTCATTAGTTAATTGCTTTTATGCAGGTTCTCAATGACTGCCTTGGTTTTGCAGGACCGATACTTCTCAATAAGCTAATTCATTTTCTTCAGCAAGGTTTACACTCTCCATTACTCGTAAAATTCTGAGAAGAGAAAACTGTAATAATTGAAGAATGATGATATTGAGTTATCTTGTCTTGATAAGTGGTTTTAACTCAATTTATACTTTTGTATCATATTCAGGAAAAGTACGATCCAGTGTGAAAAATAAAATGATTACAATCTATTTTCATTTACACGAATTTTGTACGCCAACATTGAAATCAAGGCATATAGTTTTTTGATGAGGATAAGTAGTCTAGCTCATTACAATGTAGTATACACCAACTGTGAAATTTGGTGCTTTCATGCTTGACATGATTCTGAAAATGTGTGATCTCGGAGAACAAAGATCCAGATTTATTATATCAATTAATAGTTATGGCAGTTATTTTAATTTATTGGATGTCAATGCTTGTTTTTTATTTTTAATTTTGGAATTCTCTCAACTTCTGTAAGGGCCTATGCATGCAAGGCTACTCCAACATTTGTAATGGTATTTGAGGAATTGATGTACAAATGATTGATTTTCTAAGTTTAGTCGTAGTTTAGACTGGATTCTCTTCTCCTGTGTGTTTGTCCTACGTCAGATAACCTCAGATATGATAGCAATTGTTTTCCTCTGCTGATCAATGCAAATAATTGATTTTCCTTTTCAATTATATCAACTATAAGTCTAAACCAACTTGCCTCATGTAAAGTTGCCTCTTACCGAGTTTTGGCTCATTTGGCATTGAACTACTGCTAAAAAGCAGTGGAAATGCTTAGAAAGCTAAAATTATTGATCTGCTTAAGTTTTCATCAACAGGTTCCAGAGAAGCCAATGGCTACTTTCTAGCAATATCCTTGGGCTTGATATCTGTTTTGAAGTAATTTTTCTTCCCTACACTTTCGATTCTATATTTTCAGTCATTTCTATTTACTTTTCACTTAGAAAATGCTTCTGGTGTAAATTTTTTTAAAACTTGGTACGCTATCAGTTAAAGACAGAAGCTGACTTTGTTTTTTCAGACATTAAAAGATGACAATTGCATATTTGGCTATCCTTAAAATATTACTTATAAGTAAATAAGTAAGTTTTGAAATAAATAAACATTTTGTTAGCCAAAGTTGGAAATAAGTAAGTTACTTATTTTGAAAGTAACCATACTTTACTGTCAATATAAGTAATTTTTTTTTTCACTTATTAGAATATTGTAATCCAAGCATGTTTAGATATAATTATAATGGAAATATATTTTAGAGGATATTGGAGGAAGTGGATAATGGGGGTTCTTTTAAGTCTTTTTGGTCTGTCATAATGAACGGAAATCCTAAATTATGGTTTCGAACCCCTAAAGGGCTTAAAAAATGCCATTCACTATTTCCTTTTGTTTTTGCTGAGGAATGTGGAATTCTTAAGAGGTGCAAATAGGTAGTCCCATACGTACATTCCATTCTGTTGTATGTAACCACATTAATGCTAGACAAGTGTCACTATCTATGTTCTTATAGTGAATCAATTCTGGTCTTTATTTCATAGAATTGTTTAAATACTGGTGTTCAATTAATTCTGCAGATCTTTCCTAGACACACAGTATACTCTTCATCTTTCAAAACTTAGGCTCAAATTGAGATCCAGTATCTCGACTGTCATCTATCGGAAGGTAAATCTTCTTTATCTGTACTGCATATACACAAAGAGAAGTTCATGACATGTGGACTTCTGTGTGACAGATTGCTTATAAGTCTTGTAGGTAATGCATGGTTTGTTCAGTCTTTGCAATACAGTATCACCAAGAAAGGCTCTTGGGAGAAGTTCAAAAAGTCGAGCATTGATTTTTTAGGACTTCTTCACATATTTAAAATAAAAATTGTAGTATCCCTTTGTTTTGTTTGTCGCTATTTTTCCTTTTGACTGCCAGTATATATTCTTTCAGTGTCTTTGTGTTAGCTTAGCGGAGAGATCAACATTTTCAGAAGGAGAAATTCAAACATTCATGTCCGTTGATGCTGATCGAATTGTAAACCTCTGCAACAGTGTTCACGATATCTGGAGGTTAAATGTCTACATCTTTAACCCACTTGGAATCGTAGTCATATAGTATCCTATCTCTCACTAAATATTTCCGAAATTAACATTTTCTAAATATGTCCGATATCTTCGTTCTGAAGGTGCTAATGTATGGAACAATGCTTAACATAAACTCTTACCCTGAATCAGTACCATTAGCAGACTAAATATTGTATATTCTTATTTTTGTGCAGCAGTAACTTATTATTATAAATTCTTGACTCGTGTTTATTGTGTAATGGCCTCAGCTTGCCATTGCAAATAGGAATTGCTCTGTATCTACTCTATCAACAAGTCAAGTTTGCCTTTGTATCTGGGGTTGCAATAATTATTTTGCTAATACCAGGTAAGTTGACCAACTTTTTAATTCTTTAAGTTCTATTTGGACATGGATAATTTTTCATCAAGTAAACATTATAAAAGCATGTTTCTAACATATAGGCATATAAAAAGTTGAATGTGAATGCCAAGTATATTGAAAAATATTGTTTCTTTCCGTCATTAATTTCCTTTTACCACTCATTTGTTGTGTTTCCTTTCCTTTATTAGTTTATAGAACAATATTGAATTAATCCATTAATTCTGGAGGGGTATTTTTTTCCCAGTTAGGGAATAATTAAATAGTGCTTATATACTGAGTCAAAGCCAGCATTAACAAAATAAATTGTAGCAAAATCCTCACAATGCCCAAAATGTTGTATACACGTCCTATGCATAGATATTAATTGAAAGGTTCTATTTTTTTATTTTTTATTTTCCTTCCAGTGCAGGATAATTTCTGAATTTAAGATATTTCAAACTGCAGGCTGGTTCTTCAGCTACTGATATTAACAATTCTATTCACAGTGAACAAATGGATTGCTAATAGAATTTAATATTGGGTTGAGTTACATTTGGAATACGAATTCCTACTGATATTAACAATTCTATTCACAGTGAACAAATGGATTGCTAATAGGATTGCAAATGCAACCAAAAATATGATGGAGCAAAAGGATGAAAGGTACATAAAAAATTTCCCGAACTGCCTTTTTATGCGCATAACTTTGCAGGACGAATTTATCATCCTAAGTGATGTTGAATTTTGAAGTTCTAGTATGCTGTTCTTGCTGCCTTAATAATTTCTCATAAGAGATCGAGCTAAACTATCAAAACTATTTGATCATTTACAATTAGCTCTCTCTCTCTCTCTCTCTCTCTCTCTCTCTCTCTCTCTCTCTCTCTCTCTCTCTCTCTCTCTCAGTGTGTGCGCGCGCGTGTCAAATAGAAAACAGAAAGTCAAAGCCTACTCCTAACTTGTATAAAGAGGAGCAAAATAAGTGTTGGCCATGAGTCAAGTTTTTTTGGAGTAATCACTGGAAGATGAGTATATCGTGCTTACAATAATTAAGAGAGGTGATGTCGAGTATCAATTCGATTTCTCCAAAAAAAGGGCACTACGGTAGAATAACATATTTGAATAAAACTTAGATCAGATGTGAGTATCGGACTCGTGACACGTGTGAGTTTCGCCGAGTTGACCGGAGTTGATGATCGGAATCTGAGTATAAAAAGACGAGTCGGAATACCAACGGATGATTATCGTGTCGTGTAAATAATTGCTTGTAGATGATATCATATAGTAAGATACAAGAATTTCACACTAATGGACTGTTTTAAAAATGTGAATTCATTTTAAAAGTTCGATAGAAGCTAAATGAAGTAGTAAAACAATGTACATCTAGTCAAATATACATCTAAATGTGCTTGGCGGTAGACCGGTTATACTTCTTCTGAGTTTCATGTATCTCCTGATTTTATATTGTGTAATGCTACAGGTGTGTATACCACTTCTATAGTCTTGAATGTCATACATCTTAATTTATATGTCATTTGGCAGGATTAGGAAGACAGCAGAACTTTTAACATATATCCGCACTTTAAAAATGTATGGCTGGGAGCTTCTTTTCGCTAAATGGCTGATGAAGACCAGATCCTCCGAAGTCGCATATTTATCTGTGAGAAAATTGTATTTTACTTATCGTTCTAGTTGCACATGAACTGAAAACCAGGGTCTTAGGTACCATGGCATGAAACTAACAGATTTCCTCTTTTACTGTTAGACTAGGAAGTATTTGGATGCCTGGTGTGTTTTCTTTTGGGCAACAACACCCACTCTTTTCTCTCTGTTCACATTTGGACTCTATACAATGTTGGGTCATCAGCTTGATGCAGCAACGGTATATCAGTAGCTTATGCCTTATTTTTCTAAGGATAATTTATATTGCAAATATTCTTCTTTCACAAGTTTTGTATCAAAAAGATTTTATTGTCTTCACTAATATTTCAACATGGATATTCAGGTTTTCACTTGCCTTGCTCTATTCAACAATTTAATCTCCCCTCTAAACTCATTCCCATGGGTCATTAATGGTTTGATTGATGTAAATTTTCATTATCCTTAATTTTAAGATTTTGTGCTTTGGAATGTGAAGATTACTATATTAACTCTATAGCTGCTTCCAGGCCACCATATCAACTAGACGGTTGAGCAAGTTCCTCTTCTGTTATGAAATTGAAACTGGACCCAGTCTCTCATTCCTGTCACATTCGGATGAAAAGTTGGATTATGAAGATACTACTGTTGTTCTTCGTGATGCATCTTGTACATGGTCAAGCAGTAACGAGGAGGAGTTTGATCTGGTCTTGAAACACATAAATCTTTGTGTTCCTAAGGGCTTTCTGGTTGCGGTAATTGGAGAGGTGATTTTCTTTAGAGTTTTACTATTTTGTTGAGTTCGTACTTTTATATGCATTATACATTTATACTTCATGGTTGGATTTGGAAAGTATCTTCAGTGGTTTCGTATGAACTTTCTTACATATATCATCTCATATTTGCTCATTTCACGGATAACATAAGAGTATGCATCCTTTAAGTTGAATTTCGATATGATATTAATGCTGTAAACTAAATTTTGGAAACTGATGGATATTATTAAACTCACAAAATTTCCTACTTTTATGTGTATTGAACTTTACAATAAGATGGATTTCCCACGTTTCCTTTGATCTAAACTAATCCTTTAACATCTTGCACCATCATAACCAGTATTGCACATTTCTTCGTATGACAGGTTGGATCGGGTAAATCGTCTCTCTTAAACTTGATTCTCCGGGAAATGAGACTCGTCAATGGATCAATTTACTCAAGCGGAACCACAGCCTATGTTCCACAGGTTAATTAACGTTAACTTGTAGTAGCTTCATGCATGCTTTTGAAACAACTTTTTACACTCTTCCTACTTCTGCTTTAGGTCCCTTGGATTCTGTCAGGAACTCTCCGTGACAATATTTTGTTTGGCAAGGACTATGATCAGGAAAGGTATTAGCATACAAAATGTTGTTGAAGGCAAAAGCTAGAGGCACTTATTGGGGTTAACTTTGAGCAAGAAATATGTTCATACCCACCAATTTCCTGAGTGTTCTGTGTTAAAATGTTCTAAAAAAAATATGTTTATATATATATATATTGCTCATGAATTCCTCTTATATTCTCTTATCTGAGTAGATACTCAGAAATATTACAGGCTTGCGCTCTAGATCTTGATATTTCCCTAATGATGGGAGGCGACATGGCTTGTATTGGAGAGAAAGGAGTCAATTTATCTGGAGGACAGAGAGCTCGTCTTGCACTTGCTAGGTAATATTTTCTCTTGTTTTTCTCCAGGAGCAGAATGTTTAAATTGCAGAGCGCTTGGCACATTATGATCTTCTCTAATAATTTTATTTTTTATTTTTTTTTTTTTATTTTTTTATTTTTTGGTGTCATGGGAATGTGTAGAGCTATCTACCAGGACTCAAACATATACTTGCTTGATGATGTTCTAAGTGCTGTTGATGCACATGTTGCTTGCTCAATTCTACAAAATGCTATTCTTGGTACTCTTTTAAACCAGAAGACATGCATTCTCTGCACACATAACATTCAGGTTCAACATATTCTCCTTCTCCTTTTCATCATTAAACTAACAATACCTACTGACAAATTCAGTACCATTTATATTTTGCAAATGAAGAAGCCAAGTGAGACATTTTAGCAACTGATGTTAAATTTGTTTTAATGGATGACTCAATATTTTGCAATTGACAATGATTATTATGATACGTTGTATAGATCAGCACTTGTATAGAATTCATTTTAAAAAGTATGTCCTTTTCTAGCAGGCAATATCTTTGGCTGATATGGTGGTTGTAATGGATAAAGGACGTATGAAGTGTGTAGGAAGTCCATCTGACCCTTCTGTTGCTTCCTGCATATCGTTTTTATCAGTAAATGACTTCAACACATTTTCTGAGGAAGGCAAGAAAGAAAAAATATCAAATGTTATTGAAGAAACCCTAGAAAAAGACCTAGATGTTGATTGTATAAGCTCTTCCAGCCAAGCCCAGGACATCATTGAGGTTGAGACAAGAAAAGATGGTAGAGTCGAACCAACTGTGTACAAGTGAGTTAATTTGTTGATTCAAGTTGAAGGCACAGCTCCATGAATTTTTTTCATTTGACCATTTGCTAATGTGTTATTTACAGAAATTATGCTGCATTTTCTGGTTGGTTCATTACAATTCTGACATGTCTCTCCGCAATTCTAATGCAAGCATCTCGTAATGGAAATGATCTGTGGCTATCATTCTGGGTTGATACTACTGGAAGCAACCAAAAAAAGTACTCAACTACCTTTTATCTGGTAAGTATCTGCTGCCTTGTATCTGGTAAGTAGTAATATTCTTGAAATGCATTGGGGCCTCATCGAAGTTTGTCTAACCAGAACTAAGATGAAATGAATTATAAGTTCATGGAGAGTGCAATATTAAAATTTATTGTTATATAGACAAGAAGTATGCTTCATGTTTTAAATTTTTCTTGTATTAGTCTCCTCACCCCATGATTCTTCTTGGTTTCTGTACTTAAAGCACATAATATGGTGGAACTGCAGCATATTTTTTAATCTTTTCGATTAACTTATTATATGTGGTGCAGGTCATACTCTGCGTGTTTTGTTTGGCGAATTCCTCCTTGACTTTGGTGAGGGCATTTGCATTTGCATTTGGTGGTCTACGGGCTGCTGTTCGAGTGCACGATAAATTAGTACAGATTCTTATCAATGCACCGGTTAGTTTCTTTGATCAGACCCCAAGTGGAAGGATACTAAACAGGTAGCATGACATTCCTTCAAATGATTAACAATTTCATTTCACTTTTCCACTTTAATACTAACTTTATTATGTAGACTGTCTTCAGATCTTTATACAATAGATGATTCTCTTCCTTTTATACTCAACATTCTCCTGGCAAATTTTGTTGGCCTCTTGGGAATTGCTGTAGTTTTGTCGTATGTGCAGGTGTTGGAAATCATACAGCCTTTATGTTTTCCTCTTGTTCATTCCTGAATTTAGTTCATTCTCTGTACTTATGTGGAGTTTTGTCCCTAAAACTATGCTCACATGTGCAGGTCGTGTTTATGCTTCTTTTATTGCCTTTTTGGTATATATACAGAAAATTGCAGGTTTGTAATTTATCTTTTCTATCAGTTTGCAGAGCCAAGATTTAAAATTTAGCTTGACATAATTTCTCTCCTAGAGTTTTGATACTAAGCTCTTTTGAGACAGTTAAAGTGGTCAGGTGGGAATTGAGGGTGAAATTTTTGTTAGTTAGCTAAAAGTGTTGAGGCATACGGTACATGGAACTTAAACAATCAGTCGAAAGAAAACCAGATCATGCCTACAATTCTTTTCTTTTTTCCCTGGAAGATAGACAAATAGATTTTCTAGTTGTTACAGTAATAATTATGCAATAATATAATATTATAAAATATCAAACACCCGCGTTAAACATAAGATTTTTCGTAGTTTTACTACAGATCAACGTCTCGGGAATTGCGAAGACTGGACAGTGTTTCTCGTTCACCAATTTATGCATCATTTACTGAGACATTAAATGGTTCACCAACTATTAGAGCTTTCAAGTCTCTGGTAAAGTTCTTCTCTGTTACAGCATCAGCATGACGCTTCATTTAAAATTATATCTGGTGGTGTGCTTTTAGTGCTACTTGAATTATGCATTTCTTTCTTCATATTTTGATCATTCAAGAGAATATATTTAGATGTAAAGGATCTGGTATTCCTAGATAAAAAGAGTTTATGGAGCATAATGAGTAGGAGATCCTTAGGGCCTGTCATAAATTGTTAAAATAAAATAATCAGATTGACTAGGTTGGCACTTCACCACTCAGAAGCTCAGCATCATCATTGTTGATCTAGACCTTGCAATAATTTATCCACGAACTAAATCTTTCTTTGATGATCTTTTATTAATATTAAATCTGTTTCTATAGTTAAAAAACAAAAATTATAATCATAAGGCTCTTGGTTCCTATAATAGGAGTTAAATTTCGTTTAAGCTGGAAGTTAACAGGGTTCAGTTCTATTTTCTCATGAACATGCTTGCAATGTTTCAAAATGCCAATTAGTTGTGCTTGTGGGCAGGACCACTTCTTTTTCAGGTTCACTCAGCATATGCAGTTATATCAGCGGACTTCTTACACAGAGATCTTTGCAAGTTTATGGCTTTCCCTTCGGCTTCAGGTATCTCTCCTGATGTTAGCATTTTTATCTATGCATATGATGCAGAAAGTCTAGATTTGCAACTTTGTTGTTGATGAACTTATCAATTCTTTATGCACTTAAAACTCCAAAATCTTCAGTCAATAGTTACATGTGAGTAGTAACAGGTAGATGTTTTTAGTTGTTGGCAGCATGTATTGTGTCATTTGTTGCTGTGATGGCTATTGTTGGCTCTCATGGACTTCTCCCTGTCAGTTTGGGCACTCCAGGGCTGGTAAATTATTAAGCTCCTTTTACTTTTGCTATTTCATCTTTTGTAAGTTGATGTATATATTAGTGTCGTAAATCAATTTTAAAGTACTTTAATTATTTTTGAACCACTTTATCCAAATATTTTATCAAACAGAGAACAAACATATTTACTTAAATTATGTCCCAATGTGCTCCTCATTTGCAGGCCAAGTTAGTTTTTTTTTTTTTTAATAAAAAGCCAGACACGTGCACCATTTTCATTAGCCGTGACCTTTCTTGCTCCATGACCATGTTGAACTCATGTGCACAATTATTAAGCTTCTAGATGAGTTGGTATAACAATTAATTAGAATTCTGAGATGGATCTTTTTTCCCCGTAGGTTGGGCTAGCCCTTTCTTATGCTTCCCCGATTGTATCCTTGTTGGGTAGCTTCTTGACTAGCTTCACTGAAACTGAGAAGGAGATGGTTTCTGTCGAGAGGGTTCTTCAGGCAAGTTAGATTAATGTTAAGCTAATAGATATACTTCCCCGTTGTTGTTGACGTTCCTGACCTTCTCTTGCTGCACTTTTCACTTCTCAGTACATGGACATTCCTCAAGAAGAACTGATGGGGGAAAATCCATTAGACCCAACTTGGCCATTGCACGGTGAGATCCAGTTTCAGAATGTGACTCTCAGATATATGCCATCTTTGCCCCCCGCACTACGTGATGTGTCTTTCACTGTTGCTGGAGGAACTCAGGTTTGTTAATTTTGACCCCCTGACCTGCTTATTCTTCCCTTATCTTGGAAAATTTTGATACTATTGTGAAATCAAAGAGATGGTTAGACATAATGAAAGTTTATAATCACAGAATTTAAGTTCAGTTCTATATAAATATTTATTAACTATAAAGCTTTGTATAGAATAATAATATTTACAACTTCCATGCCCAAAATTTAATCTGTTGTCAAAATTTGTTGTAAGCATTCCATTGTTGCACATTTTTCTTATGGCAATATGTGAACTGAGCATGACAAGCATATGAAGTCTTGATACTTATCCGATTATTTCCCTCTAATGCTAATGCTTGCTCTTCAAATGGATGAACCAAATCTTATTCTATTTTATTGACCTATTACATTTAATAATCATTCTGTAATCTAGACAGTGGATCTTTTTTCTTTTATTGTCAAGAGTGTTAAAATTTTAGCTTCCTTAATTTTCAAGAATGGACGTGATAGATACATTAGAGTATCAAGAAAAGTATCACACCATGTGGTTGGAAACGTCCATATAGTGGGTTTTAAACTCAATTGAGAATTTGTATAGACTCAGTTTAAAAGTTGTATGAAACTGAATCAGGTTGGAATTGTGGGAAGAACTGGTGCTGGGAAATCAAGCATTCTGAATGCTGTATTCCGTCTCAATCCAATTTGTGGTGGACGTATTATAGTGGATGGTATAAATATTGCTGGAGTTCCTGTCAGAGATCTCCGTTCTCATATTGCTGTTGTTCCCCAGAGTTCATTCTTGTTTGAAGGATCATTAAGGTAATCGGAAGAGTACAGGAATCTTTGTGTTGTTCATACAGCATGTTGCTGAGATTTAATAGATGACATTAAATATTTGGTTTCCACATTAATTTTCAGGGCAAATTTGGATCCGTTCCAGGTAACTAGTGATGATAAGATTTGGAACACCCTGGAAAAATGCTGTGTTAGGGAAGAAGTAGAAGCAGCTGGAGGACTTGAAATTCATGTACAAGAATCTGGAACCTCTTTTTCAGTTGGGCAACGACAACTCCTCTGCCTTGCACGTGCTCTTCTCAAGTCTTCTAAGGTACAAGAATTGTGGGGGGTGAGAGATTATGCTTAAAGAAAGATGCGTGCCTGCATAAGTAGGGGATATAAATGGGGTCGGCCTGGATGGCGAGCCCGTGGCAGTCTTGAACTTAATAGATAGTCCATTTCCAAGAAACTTTTTGTTTTATTTATTTATTTATTTTTTTCTTTTTTTGAGCCCACAGAACAGTCCAGGTCCTGCATTGGACTGGGTTTGGCCGGCCAGGCCTATTTTTACACCTCTATGCATGGGTATGCTCGCACGCACATGTACAAAGAGTGGGAAGGTGGGGGCGGGGGGCACTGCCTTATTAACGAGAGGCTGACAATTATAAAAATGTAAACTTTCAGGTACTTTTTTTGGATGAGTGCACTGCCAATATAGACTCTCAAACAGCTTCTAAACTGCAGAAAGTAATATTTACAGAATGCCGAAGCACAACTGTTATCACAATTGCTCATCGCATTTCCACAGTTCTGATCATGGACGATATTCTTATTTTGGATCAAGGGACACTGGTAAGATTGTTCAGTTTCTTAGACTTTACATCTCCGTTCTAGCAACATTCATTTTAGATCATTATGAGTCCTTGCGGGTGGAAGGAACATGCTTGAGTTCACTAAATATGCAAAGATTAGTTAAGAAAAAAACTGCACAAGTGACCAGGCTAGTGTTTTAACTTCCAAACCTCGATATCTCTAAGACAAATTCTATAAAGCACTGTAGTTTATTTTTATATATTAATGTGCTTTGAAAGAGTTCTTTTTCTAGTCGAACAACTTCCGAAAAGTGTGAAAAATTAACCAATGGAAAAGTATTTTGGTCATTGATACCTGTAATGTAAGAATACTTATCAACTTAAAGGACTCTTATAGCATGATTGATATGTTGAATTGGACAATACCGAACTTTATTAAGCCCCCCGTTTGACTCCTATTTTCTCCAAAATTCATTTTTCTCTCTCTTATTTTCAACCACGCATTCTTTAATAAAATAATATTACACGCAAATCCAAAACTTTTCCTTAATTTTTAACTACACATTCTCCATCAATCAACAATTCAAAATGCATTTTTTCCTCCAAAATAGGAATCAAACAGGCCCTAAATAAGAAAAAAATGGTTTAAAAAAAATTGTCTATTAGTATGATCTAGTAGTGCATGCAGAACATGCACTTGTTGTATGCAAGTACCCTCATTATTTGATTGTGGTATACAAGTTCATGATTTGATTAATTAGTCAATCATGAAGTACTTAACATAATTTGAAGGTCTTTTCTGTCTCTCCTTTGTAGGTTGAACAAGGAAATCCACATATACTTCTGCACAATGAGTCCTCCAGATTCTCAAGTTTTGCCAGGGCTTCAACAATGTAATCTTCATGGATTAACGAGATTCTCACTATCCTTGTCTACTATCCCGCTAAACAACATTCAAGAGTACGGGTTGTCAAAATGAAAGAGAGTAGATTTTAGGCAGGACAACATTAGCATGCCATATTTAGGGGTGGAGCCTCCAAATTCGTCGGGTCTAAGATTGCCATATGTAAATCCTGTCTCCCCTTGTTGACCCATATGTCTTATTTGACAACGTTAAGGATTTCAAAACATGCGACTTGGGAGTATGCCAAATTTGATTTGTTTTTCCTTGCTGTTTCTTGTCTAAATTCAATGTTTTTAACCTTCCAATTCCGATAGGATTGAAAATATTCTTGTGTGCGCACATGCGTAAAATAGAATGTCTCGGACCACAATAATATGATTTTTCCACGTAGTAATTGGATGGAATATCATAAAGTTTGCTGTGAGATATCCAATATCGATATTCCCACGATTGATCCAAGCCAAAGTACATAGTATTGAAATTTAGTTGTTTCTAGTAGAGCTGGACATGGTTCGGTTCGGTTCTAACGAAAATCAAATTGGACCCAAAATTTTCGGGTATTTAGTAAGGAGGAACCGTCGGATTCAAATTTAATTATGGAACCGTTCGAGTTCGATTTCATTCTGTTTGGTTCAATTCGGTTTACAAGTTCTGTACTATAATTAATTTTTTTAATATTTACAAAAATACATTAATTTAACTAATGAAATGTACAATCTTAGTTCTTACAAAATAACGTAGTCCAATCTTATGTATCTTTTACGTCTTTCTTTAATAATTTTTTTTATAGATTTAATTGTGAAAATCAAATGAAAATGACAATGACGAGCTTACAATAGACGCTATCGAACTTCAATTTGATTTCTCCAGAAAGAAACGGCACTATGGTAGAATAATAGATTTGGATAAAACTTAGGTCAATTTGAATAAGTTGGGCTTAGACTGAAAATTAGAAATAGGAAAATTTTATTTTTGGATTGGCAAATTTATTTAGAAAATAATAAAATAACTTGATTTATTTAAAATAAATAAATTAAAAAACTATGGGGAATGGAAATTCGGTTCTTCGCGTCTTGATCTAGAACCGATAACCTAATCGAATTCGTCGGTTCTCGATTCAGATACTCGTTCGGATATTTAACTTAACAAGAACCACTTGGTTCAATTCAGTTCGGTTCGGGTCTGGTTCGGTTCAGGAGTTTTGACCACCCCTAGTTTCTAGTTAAAGAAGAACGATCAAACTTTATATTCCAAATTGTTTAGAAAATTCGCATAACATGGTTTACTTTTAGATCGTTTGATGATGCGGGTTGTAACAATGCTAAACCATGAAGAAAACAAAACAGAACTTAAAAAGTTTTCTATAAAATTATCTAGTTTTATCCAGCGCTGATATACAACAAAATACTTCGATATTCTACAATTTTTCTGCCTGGCTATTTTGTGGATGAAACTGTCCTGAAATGGCAGCTGCAAGTGCTGCTTTGAAATCGGGATCTTGTGTTAAGGAGGAAGCCATTTGTTCCACAAGATACTGTTGGAATTGTGTGCCTATATTTCGGATCGAATCAGTAGCTGGCTTTGGTTTTGTAAGATCAAGTGTAATGGTCTGTGCAGACGAGCTTAGAGAGGTCGTCGGGCAAGGGACCGTGCTAAGTGTCACCACCCGGCTGGAGCCAGAAGCGTGCTCGGGTTTCAAGGGGGGAGGATGGTTGTGCTCTCCTTCGTAAGTTGCTACTAGAATAGATTGATCCTCTATACTTCTTTGAACCTGCATAAAGATCATTTAACAAACAATTAGAAATCAAAAAATCTTGAGAAAATTGGAGAAATTCAAGAACTGTTGAAAAGGATTAATCTGTTTAGATCTACTTTCGAATTAAGTTAAAATCTGTTCGATTATAGTGTTCAATCCTATTACTACTGCGTACTAAACATTCGTTAAATACGAACCTTCTTTTTTACTGGACACGTTGGAGCAAAAGAGCACTTAAAATAAGCTCTTGGACAAGGATTGTCCCTGGTAACCTTCTGTCCATACTTCCTCCACTGATATCCATCCTTAACTATCTGTAATTTGTATAAAGCAGTTTTCAGCACAGGAACATAAACAAAGATTTGTTTGAATATATGAACTACTTTAAAGCAACATACTCAGCTTATAATGCATATAGAGAATATTCAAAACACTGTACTGGACAGTTTCTTCCACGATAACTGAAAAGATTTTAACTTTTTTTCCTTAATTCCTATTTAATACTATCCGGTCCAGCATAATAAACATGCCAATGAGACGGTCCATTTCCACGATTTTGAGTAGTTTCTAAGAAGTGAGATTAATTTATAATTACTTACAAGGCTAGTATCAGATGCTTCTGTTCGAACGCAGGCTCGAGAAATCTTTGGTTCGATGTGTTGTTCCCTTGGTTTCTTGCATGAATCTTCATCACTTGAGCTGCTCTCAGAAGGGCCATTGATTCCATCAGTATTGCCATTGTTGTTGCTGATTTCAGCTTTCCTTTTTCTTGATGCGTCATTATTTACTATAGAATTCTTGCTCGAGTTTATTACTCGGTTCCGTAATTCATTGTAATTCTCACATACGACTGTTAATAGTTCTGTCAGCTTCTTGTTTTCAGCACTCACCCGGTTTATTTCCTCAATCAATGCACCTTTCTGAGAAAAAAAGAAGATGAAAAAAAGTTAAGAACTCCATTTTTATCATTCTTGATTTGTGGCTCTCTCTCTCTCTCTCTCTCTCTCTCTCTCTCTCTCTCTCTCTCTCTCTCTCTATGGTGTGTGATTATAAGCTAAATTATGACTTAAGGTACTAAAGAAACACTAACAACTAATATTAATAATTCATTTTGTGAATATCCAAAAACTAAGTGCATGTTCGGTACATGGGATCGATTTCACAAAGTTCAAAAAATACCAAACATGTCATAACTGTATATATAGCTAATTTTAAAGCTTCACATACCGACAGCAGTGGCTCCTCCTCGAGAATTTGTAGTGGTTTGCCATTAAGATCCAATGAAGTATTCTTCAGACTAATGAATTCCATAGCTTCTGATATAAACTGTTGCAAAATTTTCAAAGCTCCTCAATTTCTTCAGAAAATGCTCTCAAAGTGGTAAAGCACCTGTGATTATCTAATGTTTGAAGCAAAATCCAATGAAGAGAAGAGGTATATATATTATACGAGGTAGGAAGGAAGATGAAGAGCAGGAGATAAAATATTTAAATATTGTCATTTATTTATAGCTGAAGTGGAACACAACGTTGATCGTTAGCAAGAAAAGTAAAAGGTAGGTTAGTTGATTAAGTATAGCTTTTACTTTTAAGTTCCTTATTTTATAAAACAAGATTTTTAAAAGTGGGTGTGAAGTATACATAGAATTATCATTTTTGGGTTTTAAAATTACTTTTCGTTAACACCGATTGACTTTCATTAAAACCCCTTCTATCTCAACAAAGTAATTATTCAAACATATTTAAAAATAATTTTTAATATAAAATATAATTTTTGACTTTTAAAAAAAAAATATTATTCAAAGTCAGTGACTACAGTAATTATCTTATGTAACAACTTATTATTTGAGTTATTAATTTTCTGTAATTATATTTTCGTAACTAAAAAACTAATGTCTCAAATAATAAGTTGTCACATAAAATAACTCCTGCAATCACTAACTATGAATATCATTAATCTTTCAAAAATCTAATGGATGGTCTTCAAGTAAATGAAAATCTAATTTTAATCTCAAGTTAAAGTCAACAATTAATTTTAGAATTAAGTCATTTGTATCGAGAGTTTGACACTCCGAATTATACGATCTCATCGGAGCTCTCACATGGGGTCGGACTCCACTTTCGACAAGTGTGCCGACACCGCACCCAATGTGAGAGGGTTGATGAGATCGGGTAATTCAAAGTGTCAAACTTCAGGTACATATATCAAAACAATTAATTTTAACCATATATTTTATAAAGTTCACAATTTTTAAATCACATATTTTCTCAACTTTTATTAAAATTTACTAAACGTTTATTTAAATCTACATAAACGGAGGAAGAAAGAAAAGAAGACTTTGGCGAAGTCAAAGTCAAGCCCACCTTTGGTAGGAAGAAGACGACGGCGTACGTACCTTGAATTTGTAGTGAAACTCCTATATTGACCAAATCTTCTCGTTTATTTATCCATATTATGTAAAAATATATTATTGTCACTGTGACTGGACCAGGACTAGTAATTAAAGTGGTAATAGGTTGCGTTTCTACTTGTGTTTCATGTTATTTAAATTATATTCAACCAAATAAAAGAGTGGAAGAAATTGTTGGATTTAAGTGTTGGCATGGATAAACAAGTCGTGACTGCGGTTCGCTATTTGTCGCACCATAACATTACGTTTTTATTTTTATTTTTGAAGGACACGTTTGATACATTAAACTGAATATGATTAATTTATGACAAAATGATGTCAAGGGAAATACCACATATAATTCGATTTATAAATTCAATCAATATCAACATTTATTGAATTGTCCTATTCTATCTTAGCCTAGCCCGATGATAACTTATTTCATAGACTTCTATTGTTCATATGAAGTGGACTAAGAAACTTCAAAGTAAAACTCGTCAACGAATATGATTAAGAGGGTGTTTGTGGGGATTAAAATTAGATTTTTTTTAGTAGATTGTGATTGAAGTTTTTGAAATATATGGTTGAAATTTGGTGGGACACATAAAACATGTGGTTAATATTGATTATTTGACATTAACTTAAATTAAAATCAGATTTTAATCGGTACCAAATAAGCTCTAAAGAAGAAAAGTGTATGATTGAACATGCTGTTTTTTGCAAAACAAGAACTCAATAAAATTTTGAATGAGTGACTAACGTTGCATTTCTCAGCGTGCACGGAGTTACTGTCCATTCTTCATTGGGAAGGGACGGATCCATGAATAAATTTAGCACAGGCTAATACGAAAATTGTTTTTTAGTACGGGTTAATATGAAAAAAAATTAATTTTTTTTATTAGTATTTGGGTTAGACCGACCTGACCCGGCCCTAAATCTGCGCCTGTCATTGGGTGTTCTAAAGCAGAATCTTTCCAATTTGGCGTTTGAAAACCTCAACTTTTCAACGTATTTTCACACGAACACACTTTCTTCTCTATATTTAATGGTTACTTATATATGTTGAAAACTTGGATGAATCCCACTTTAACCATGAACACGTGCAATGAACTATGAAAGCGTGTCAAAGCTGGCATCAAAGATTCAAGAGCATTCAACAATTCACATCAATTTAAATTTCAAAAACAAATTTTTTGTAAAATATATCGTCTTACGTAGTTTGAAATATTTAACATCAAACTTAAAATAAGATTTCATCTAGAAATAATTCATGTTGATGGTAAAAAATTGAATCATCAAATTCTCTTACCTTACTATGATTTTCTTCTCCTAAACTAATTAATTTCGATAATCAAATTTGGAGAGAGATGGGAAATAACTATTTGAGAGGGAAATATTTGAATTGCATTTTTTACTCTTCAAAAAGTAGGAATATCTATAGATTTTCCTCCGAACTTCAGAAATCATTTAGGAAATATAACAGGTGGCAGGTCCATACCAATTATCTTGTAACTAATTTCGTGGCATTAAAAGCCTTACTTATTTATTAATTATATCCAAAGTTGACTCATAGAACTAAACTAATGAAATAATTTGCACACCTGCAAAATCATTAATATTAAATTAAAGTAAGAGTCATGTTATAATATCCGCTTGCTTGATCGCTTGGATGACCACACTCACACACATTGGAAGAAAAAATATTATTTTATTTTTGCAGGACTCACACACCTATATGAGGGTGTAGAAGTATTGAATCGTCTTTTTAATAGAATGTGAACGATTTGGTACGTCATACTCGTGACATCATGTCCCACTCTTTAACTATTCCAATACCCAAATACCACGAAAAGACATAATTTTAAAAAATAAATAGAGTTGTCTCTTCCATATTGCTTTTTGTTTTTATTTCTTTCTAAAGAAGTCCTATTGGCCAGTGCATTATATTTATAAACATGCTTAAATCGACTCAATTTATACTGTGTCATTGTTTTTTTTTTTACTCAACTTATACTTTGAAATAAGCTTATAAATGAGTCGTGTTTGAACTTGACTCGACTCTACTCGGCCCGATCAATCAAATAAAATTCGTATATTTCTTCATTAACAAGATATTTTTTCTTTATTTGATTGATATCTTGATGTGCAGGATCCGATGTGTTTAGACTTGGGCATAGAGAAGAATTTGTTCTAATACAATTTGCCGTGGAGTCGACTCAAACCAAATCTTGTACGACACTAACCAAGTTGGTGCGTCCTCGTTGAACATTTACGGGTCCAAAATGGATCTAGTAAACTGGGTCCATATTCAGTGAATTGACTAAATTAGGCATGTCCACATCCAGTTAATCACGGGTAAAGTATAATTCAATTATAATCAAGTACAAAGAAAAAATGATGGAATTCAAAAAGGTGAAGGCATGTAAAAATATTTCAATAGAATACAATTCTAACTTTTGTAAAAAGAAAATTTATTAGAGTTTGTAGTGAATGATAATTATACTCCTGCAGTCCTAGAAATTATTATCATTGTATCCCTGATTCTTACCTATAAATATAGGGTTTTGTTTATTAATAAAATACACACAAAGGATTGACTTTAATTCTCTCTCATTCTTCTTCTTCTTCTCCATTTTATAACACGTTATCAGCACGATAGCTTAATTTTTTTTAAAAGTTTAGAGAGATAATAATTTTTTTTTTAAAACATAATCATCTATCATGTCTACCAAAATTAATTTGGTAACACGTGGTTTACATATTGATATGTCGAAATCGGAATACGTGACTTCAATTTGTTTCTTGATTTACGTGTACTGAAATATATTCATGTATGTGATTATTAATTCTATAATCATTACAATTGATATTTGTGCCCATCAATTCTACTATCAACCCTGCTCTTTGAATTTGTCTCTGTCGTCATTGCTTGTGCGGTCATTGCTTTGGCTTTTACATATATAATATTATTTAATCTTGTAACTTTATTTCTCTTGTGACTCAAATATGTGCCTTTTCGAATTCTGTGTAATGTATTTTATATGATTACGTCCAATCCGCCACGTTTACCCTAGTCTCTTGACTCTACTACCACAATAGATGGATTGAAAACTCTAATGATTACGTCTTTTGCTAAACTCAATTTACGTCTTTTGCTAATGACTCTAATTGATTTACGTTTACGTAAAAAAGAAGAGTATAGTGATTTCATAAAAAACAATCCCATGTTTGGTGATTGATTCACGTGCACCTTTGGCATCTTTCTATTTTTACTAATACATGTTGGTAAAAGTTTTAGTCAATTTTGTAAACTTTTATATATGAAGATTTTTTTTCCTAGTGCATTTTTGGTAATTTATATTCATGTTTGTATGGTAATTAATATTCTTTAAATCGATTAAATATTTTTAGATATTCTTCTATAAACTTTAAATTAATAATTTATCATGTTGTTACTCCTGAAGTAGCACAACAATATAATTAATATTCCAGAAGAATGTTACTCGTAGATTTATCTATTATAAATATTTTGTTGCTCTTGAAGTAGCACAAAAATATAATCTATAGTTTAGAAGAATATTATTCATAGATCTATCTAATATAAATAGTTTGTTGTTACTTCTGAAATAGCACAACATTTTAATTAATATTCATGAAGAATATAACTTGCTCCTGAAGAGCATAAATTGTAATTTTCAATATTCCAGAAGAATATTGATATATTTCTCGTGAATAAACAATAATAAAATATAACGTGCTCTCAAAGTAGCACATGTTTCGAAAAACATATTATTTTAAATTAGTGCTTATCCTTGAAAGAAAATACGTAACTTATGTTGATATTGATTCAATTATCTTTGAAGGGTTATCTAGTATAGATTTGTCTTCAACAACCAGAAGCAGCAGCTTAAATTAATGGAAGGTCAATATCATAAATATTATCATGTTATGTTGTGCCTTGACCTTTTCAATCACATGCTACAAAGTCAAAAATCTAAAATACATTAGCATACATCAATCGATAGTCATCATGGCTATGCACCGATAATTATTGATAAATTGATGGGAAGAAATCAAGTCATTGTCTGTGATAAATTAACGTCATCATCCGTTTCACGTATCGTACCACATAACAGGTTTAATTTTTTTTCTTTCTCCATATCTATGTGGCTAGTAGACTCTACATTCTATTCATATTATTATGTTATCCAAATAAAGCGCACATTTATACTTATTAATGTCCATGAAGAATATTTTGTCATTCTTGAATAATCCAAAATTTATGTATATTAAATTTCATATGATGTTAATATTCTAGGAGAATATTACTTGCTCTAGAATAGCGAATTCTATGAGATCTAGTTTATTTCATGGTTTGAGAAATTTTCTAGATCGATATCATAAATGAATATAATGTTGTTGCTCCTGAAGAAGCTCATCTCTACAAATAATACACGACTCCTGAAGAGTTAATATTTTCTGAATAATAATTTGTTGCTCCTGAAGTAGCACACTATTATTTATGTTTTAATAATATTTTGCTTGCTCTCGAAGATGATAATTAAAAATTATGTCTTTACTCCCGAAGAGTAAGTTTTTATATAATTTATTATTTCAAACAATAATACGTTATTGCTTCTGAAGAGCAAAACACTCCGATTCAGTAGTCCAAAAGAATGTTATTTATAGATCTGTCTATTACAAATATTTTGTTGCTCATGAATTAGCACAACATTATATTAATATTCTAAATAATATTATTTGCTCCAGAAGAGCATGATATTACAATTTTAATATTCTAGAAGAATATTAATTGATTTCTATGTGAAATCACAAATTAAATTATTCAATTTCTTTACGTATCCATTCTTCTACATTAGGATTTATTTATTGATATTCTAGTTATATTTTATTTGCTCTCAAATAGTATAATTAAAAAATTCTATTTTTACCCTCGAAGAGTAAATTTTTATCCAATTTATTATTTCAAATAATAATATGTTGTTGTCCTTGAAGAGTATGATACTACGATCCCAATATTCCAGAAGAATATTGATCTATTACTCTTGAAAAATTTATAATTAAAAATAATGTGTTCTCGAAGTATCACATTTTCGAAGAATATATCATTTTTAATTCATGTTTATCTCTGAAAGAAAACATTTAACTAATGTCACGAGAATATTGATTAGTTTGACTACTTGAATGATATATGACTATATAATGTTTAATCGCATTCTTCGAAATTAACTAATTGAATTATATCTTATATTGAATCAGAAGTTCAATTTGATTTTATTATTTGGCATGATTAGTTAGACCATCATTGGATAAATAATGATGCGAAATTAAAAATTTTAAATGGATATTCAATGAAAAATCACAAGATTTTTTAATCCAATAAATTTCTATATATCATTTGTTTTCTTTATCGATAATTGATCATTAAACATCACTAGTTAAAATAAGAAATGAATTTCCTATATTTTTAAAAATTAATTAGGGTGATATATGGGGCCCCGTCACCCACCACGTTGACCATCTAAATATTATTTGTATCTAATAGTTTTGGTACAAATACTAGATGATTGTATGATATTCGTAACCTGAAGTTTGTGAAATTATTGCTCAAGTTATGAGCATAATTTTCAAATTATATAATCAAAACTGTGTCTTGTTAATGCTAGTAGGTATAAATCTCAATATTTGAATAAATGTTAGTTGAAATATTTGATAAATGATTTAACGCTATTTTTGTTAAATGTCTACAATTAATATAATTGAAAACAAAGTATTTTCCCCTTTTTGTTTAGGGAATTCAATTACGCATCATGCTAACATCATAGTTCTCCATATTATAATTGGTTTATGATTAGAGCCTAATTTTTCATGTAATTATTTTGATAGTGCAGTATATGTAAAATCAATCCACCACAATGCACTGAGATGAAAAATAAAGAATGTTGAGAATAAATGTATAGTTTGAACCCTTATCTCAAATGGTGATATTTTATAACGCAATTTAATTATTGTCAATTTTGATTGTACAATTCTCTCAGTATTAGGGGGAAGAATTAAGAAGCTGAAAAAAAATATATAAATGCATCAATATCTAAATTCTCGCAAAAGACAATTCGAACCAGAAGTTCGAAAGATAATTTATTTAGATGCATTTATTGACCAAAGAGATTAACAATCTCACACATCAACTTTAAATGCACCAACTCGAATTGACTCCTGGAAGGACAATTCGTTAATATTATATTTGATAAATTTATGACACGCATGAAGCGTGATGATATTCGATTCTATTACAAAATCCTCCAAAAGAAAATGGAGCAATTGGTAAAGATGATTTTATTATGGAGGCATACACTCTTAATGAGTATTTAAACATAACATATTATAAAACATCTGAAGAGGTTCAGGTACATGTTATATTGAATTTGAGATATCTCAACAAGTTATGTCGTTATGGAGTAAGAAATAGATTTGAAAAACGAAAAGTTATCGACAATAATTTTGTAGATGATGTGCTACATCATAGATGAATCGCGAGGAATAAAAATCAATGCGTCAAAGTATATCGATCGAAGTAATGTTTGGCCAAATAAAATGAACGCAATCATAAATTGATTTTACTAAGGAAACATGATATTTTTGGACCTGTAGTCCAATAATATAAAGATATATACTTATGTGAAAAGAAAATGAGAAAAATGAAGTCATAATGTGTAATGTACAACTCTCAACATAGTGAATTTTGCAAAGATCGTCGTTGATGAAATCACGAATCTATATCATGTTATCTTGACAATATATGAAATTTGAAATACGTGATAGTCAACTCATCTGACATGACTATTAATATTATCTTTGAAATATTTAATATGCCTGAAGCATAACTCAAATGATGTATGTCCGAGAACCATGTTTCAAATTAAATTGCAAAGATTACTATATGTATTGAAACAATTTGGACGCATGTAGTATAATCGCCTTACCGAATATTTGTTAAATGAGGTCTATAAGAATGACGATATCTGTCCATGTATTTTCATAAAGAAAAAAAATGTTGAATTTACAATTGTAGCTGTTTATATGAATGATTTAAATTTAACTCCTGAAGAGTTCAACAAAACTGCTAATTATTTAAAAATGAATTTGAGATGAATGATTTGGAAAAATAAAATTTTATCTCGGATTGCAGATTGAACATTTTTCATTAGGATTATTTGTTCATCAATCTACTTATACAGAAAAAGTTCTAAAACGGTTTTATATGGATAATGCGCATCCATTGATATCGCCTATGGTTGTTCGATCATTTGATGTGAAAAAAGATTCATTTCGTCCACTTGAAGATGGAGAAAAAAATTTGGCCCTGAAGTACCATATCTTAGTGCAATTGGAGCATTAACTTATCTTGCAAACTACACTCGACCCGACATAACTTTTTCTGTAAATCTTCTTGTAAGATGTAGCTCTACACCAATTCAAAGACATTGGAATGGTGTTAAACATATTTTTCGTTACCTAAAGTATGCGATTGATTTGAAATTATTTTATTCTCAAACGTCGGGATCTACTTTAGTGGAATATGTAGATGCAAGTTATCTATTTGACCCACATAAAGGTAAATCACAAATAGGATATGTGTTTACACGTGGAGTAATAGCTATATCATGGAGATCTGTGAAGCAATCATTGACAGTAACATCCTCAAATCATTCTGAAATTATTGCAATCCATGAAACAGAGCGAGAATGTGTATGGTTGATGAACATGACCCACCATATCCAAACATCATGCGGGTTAATTTCAACAAAAGACAGTCCAACAATTTTGTATGAAGACAATGTAACTTATATTACACAACTCAAAGGAGACTATATCAAAGGTGACAGGACGAATCATATTTCTCCAAAATTCTTTCATACACACGAATTTCAGAAGAACGGCGACATCAATGTTCAACAAATTCACTCAAGTGACAACTTGACCGATCTATTCACAAAAACACTGTCAACATCTACATTCAAGAAATTAGCTCATGAGATTGGAATGCGTCGACTCAAATATTTTCAGTGATTAATATCAGGGGGAGTAGCTGTACTCTTTTTCCTTCGCTTAAGTTTTATCCCACTGGATTTTCCTAGTAAGGTTTTAATGAGGCAGCATTTATTTTTAATACTCCAAATAACTGTACTCTTTTTCCTTCGTTTGATTTTTTGTCCCATTAGATTTTTATCAAACAAGATTTTAACGAGGCAGATATTTTATAATGTGTCATTCAAGGGGGAGTGTTGTAAAATGAAAGTTTATTAGAGTTTGTAGTGAATGACAATTATAACCCTGCAACCCTAGAAATTATTACCATTGTATCCCTGATTCTTACCTATAAATATAGGACTTTGTTCATTAATAAAATACACACAAGGTATTGACTTTAACTCTCTCTCTCCTTCTCTATTTTATAACACTGACGTTGTTTTAAACAAACTTGGTATCATAGGACACGAATATTGACCTTGGTGGGGGTGGGGGTGGGGGGTAAGGTTGCGGATGAAATTTTACCATTAACAAGTAAAAAAACTAATAATGCCATTTTGATTTGAAGCCAAAATTAGGAACTTAATCTCACCCGATACGATTTATTCTTGTAATTAAATAGTCCCTCGATTCCTTCCCTTCGTTAGTGATTGCATTTTCTCACAAAAAATACATCAAAATTCGACTAGTTATCAAAGCACTTGAGACGTATTTAGAAGTATGAGTAGCCTATGTTTCGTTAATGTTTATAAATATTTAAAAAAATTGACAATTATTATTCACTTTTCTACCATTCATTTATATAATTTAAATATTTTATATACTTTCAGAACATGTTGAAAAAATTAATTTGCATGATATTAAAAGGCTAAAGAGACTATGGTCAATAGTATCACAAACTATTTTGAAGCACGTGGAATTACATAGCCGAAATTGGAACAGTTTTCTGTCAAATTTCAATTTTAGTAAGTCGCACAATTAAACGCCGTGAACATCGGGTCAACGTATACAAATTGTTTCAGTGTGAGCAAATGGAAATAAAGCGTTCAACAATCACTTTACGAAAAGCACGCTTTATGGCTCATCACATTCTAAATGATTTCACATTCTTTTCAAGAATTAGTGGTAATTTAAAATCTGTTATTTTTTTTGTCAATTATAGTGTATATAAATTTTTGACTCTATGTAATTCTTTCACAGTGAAATTTAAAATAATTCTACATTCAGTTTATATTAATCCAATTAAAATGTATGTAAATTATTTGAAAGTGTGAATTATACTATGAGTTAATAATGTTACAAGGGTTAATTATCTAGTTGGTCATTGAACTTTACGAAAGGTTTTTAAATGGTCATTGAACAAAAGTTTTTTCACTAGTCACTGAACTTTATAAAAGTTTCTCCATTAGTCACTAAGTGATGGATGTGATTGTATTTTGTAAAGTTCAGTGACTAATGGAAATTTTTTTGAAGTTCTCAGTGATAGATGAGATTACATTTGTAAAGTTTAGTGACTAATGAGGAAGTTTTTGAAGTTTAGTGAACTTTAGAAAACCTTATGTAAAATCCAGTAACAATTAGACAATTAACCCAATATTACAACATGTGCAAATTTTTGAAATTGTGACCTTCAAATGTCATATTTGCTGCCACCACCTACCACTTATATCGATCATCAACTGCTAACACCATACCACTAGATATCGACCTCCATCGTGACCAAATCTCCACTCTCCACCAAATCTACACCACAATCGAGACAAGATTTGTACAACCTACATTAGATTTGCACCACCACAAAAACAACTATGACCACCTACAGCTAGGCCTCGGCAAAAAAATTGAAAAATCAATCAAATCGAACCGATTCGGGTCGATTTGGGTCTGTTTCACATAGGTAATTGGTTTGGTTTTCTTTTAAACAAAACCATGGTGGATTGGTTCGGTTATGATTTGAAATCTCAAACAGCTGGTTAACCGAACCAACTCAACCCATTTACATACATATTTACCGTCATTTAAGAAAAAAAAATCCAAAGAAGCCATAATCTCATAATTATATCTTGATTTTCTCCAATCTATAATGTTGTCGGTAAATAATAGCATTGAAAAATTTCTTTCACAAGCTCATTATGTTCTATTTAGCCTATTTTTCCCTACTTTGGTAAACATACTACATAATACATTAAAAAAAAAAAATTTAAGATTTTCATTGATCTATCTCTATTAATCTGATTTTATTTGTTAATAAAAAATTCTTGTAATATAAAATTATTTAGTTATTTTAGTTCTTGTAATTTAATTGGACCCAAAATTTGGCAATTTTTTAAAAAAAAAATTAATTTGAACTAAAAGTCCAAACCGACTAACCAAACCAAATCGGTTTGGTTTAAGAGTTAGAGTCGGTTGGTTTGAGTTGAAATTTATCAAAATCGATTAATTTGATTTTGGTTTCGGGTTGGAGTCGAAACCGATCCAAACCAAACCACGTCCAAACCTACCTACCGCCTATATGGACCATCCGATGCCATCACTAGTACTCCACCATATTTTCATCACCATCATGACCAAATCCCCATATCTACTCCACAATGGGGACAAGATTTGTACACCCTTCACACAAAAAGGCTTCACCATCACATTTGATGTTACTATCCCAATTCCTGAACCGCCACAAACAACTACAAAATAAACGACCAACTCAGGGAGGAAGAAAGCATCCACTAGCTCTTCAGATTTTTAGAAAATCGTAGCAAGAGAGGGAGAGTAGGGGTGGAAGGGAAATGGGTTAGGGATTATTTTGGAGTTTTTTTTTGTCACTTTTGGGCCAAGATAGATGCTCCCTATCCCGACTTGAGGACAAGGTTAAAAACAAGGGCAAGTACCCTCAAGACTTTTTTAAAAAATGTTAATAAAATTTATATTTAAGAAAAGAGGGGGAGGAAGGGTTGAAGAGATTATTTTGGAGTTTTTGAAGTGATCCCTGATTTCAAAATTAATTTGCAATTGACTATATTTCATTTTTGGGTGGTTAGACTATATTGGAGGCTCTAATTATTCCATAAAATAAGTGCTATTTACATATATTACCACTGAAGCAGTGGCAAATACCCAAGCCCAAAACTTCTTTCCCTACTCAACGGTCATTGTACTTAGTTCACAAAGAAAAGGTGGGCTTGTATAGATTTAGAACCCACTAGGAAGCCAACATTATTGATAGGGAAAAATCAGGGGAAGAGCACGTGGGCTAAAAGTAATAGAATATATTTTTAGGGAAAATTTCCTAAATCCTACTTTAAGAATAGTGTATTTTCAAAATTAGAAATTAAGTTTCAAATTTTCAAAATCGATATTCATTTAAAAAATATTTATAATTTATCCAATTCATTATATAATTTATTCATTAAACAAATTAAAGTCACATATTTACACAATTTGATTACAGATTCACAGTTTGATCACAGATCAAAATTTATTAAGTCACAGATTTTTTTCGAGGTCACGGATCGAAATTTTAATAAATCAAAATTTATTTTCAAGGTCACATGTCAAAATTTATTAGGTCACATATTTTTCGAGGTCACAGATGTGAATTTTAATAAGTCACAATTGGCCATAGATTTATTATTGGTCACAGATTAGCCAATTTAGTGATCACAGTTAACCAAATAATCTGTGACCATCGCCCGACAACGGTTGCCGCCTCGCCACCACCTCACAATCACCACCGCCACCCCCTCACAGACGCCAAAGCCACCACGAAGTCGGATATGAAAATCAACACCTCACAAAATCACAAAACTACCCTCACTGCCGCCGCTCACAAGCACTACCGCCACCACCTCACCAGCCGGATCTGAAATTGCCACCACTACCACTGCCAACACCAACACACAACCGCCACCACCACCTCATGATCGCCACAGCCACCAACAGATTTACAGACCACCACCACCACAGCAAACCACCACCACCATCTCCATTTACACCACCCCCACCAACGAATCAACAACCCCTCACCACCCCGCCGCAGCCGCTACATAGTTCGCCCCACTCCACCACCGCCGTCGCCGCCAGCAATAACCACAAACACAACCGTCCATTCTCTTCTTCGACTCCGATCTACAACGACAAAAATCAGATCGCATCACCCACCACTGCAGACCACCGCACCACCGCACAATAGATCAAATCAAAAACAAAACAAAAAAATCCCTAAAATCATAAACAAAAAAAAAATAATCTCCTCACTGCGGATGGCACAGCGAAGAACGCCTCTGTATGACTCCACACCGCGGGCTGCGACTATGGCGAGTTAGGTTTTGGAGAGAGAGAGTCGCTGGAGACTAGAGAGAGAGAGGCGTTGGAGACGGAATGAGAGAGAGAGAGAGAGAGAGAGTTAGGGGTGGCAACGAGCCGAGCCGGCCCGGCTCGCGGGCCAAAATTTTAGGCCCGGGCTCGGCTCGGGCTCGGAGGATCCGGGCTTTTTCCGAGCCCGAGCCGAGCCGAGCCAAAGCTCGGTGAAATTTTTGGGGCTCGGCCCGGGCTTCGGCTCGGGCTTTTCCCGAGCCGAGTCGGCCCGAGCCCGGGCCGGCCCGTATTTTCCTATTTTTTTAATTTTTTTTTTAAAAAATTCAGTATTATTCTATTTATTTTACATTTTTTTTTTATCGCGAACCCAAAAAATCCGTAATACGAGCCGGCCCGCGTAGATAACGGGCCGGCCCGGCTCGGGCCGAGCCCCAAAAATGAGGCTCGGCCCGAGCCTTGGCTCGGTATTCCGGGCCGCGAGCCGGGCCTGGCCCGGGCTTTTCACGGGCCGAGCCCGGGCGGCCCGAGCCACCGAGCCATTTTGCCACCCCTAGAGAGAGTTGGGAAGGGAATGATTATTGAATTAGGTTTGTAAATATTAATTAATTAAATTTCTAATATTTATTTTAATTAAAATATTAAATCAAACCTGATTTCAGAAATTACAAATCTTAAACCTGAATTAGGAAATGAGATCTCTAAAAGTAGGGTTGGGTGTAATTTCCACATATTTTTAATTAACCATTTCATAAATTACATTAATAACATCTGATTTTTGAAGTTGTAAACATTGTTTTTAAGTTTTGAAATGGATCATAGTTAAACTCTTATATATGAAATTTTCCCTTAAAAAAGTTCAATAAAAAGGCCCAAATTCTTTCCAAGTCTAAAGCAAGCCGAAAAAATTGGGGATTGCATATGAAATATATTATATTTTCATTAATACAATTAAAATTTTAAAATACAGAAACTACTATATTTTCTATAAAACTACCAAAACTACTGACAACCAAATTTTCCTCATATAATATAAAGTAACTGACATTGTCTTGAATGGGCTGAAGAATTTGAGATCATTTAATCGCCTCCTGCCATTACGAGAATTCAAATTGAAACGGGAACCAACTTCATACAACTTTGAATCGGCGATATTTCATCAAGCTTGACTATCACCTGGCGTATACCAATAATGAACGCTATTATTCGTCGTATATAAAGATTTTATTTTTCGACCACGATATTACTGATTTTCGAATGTATATTTATCTGCTTTTGGTTCTGATCATTGTTTTTTCACATCATCTAATCAACGAAATTAATGATCTTAGTGTTTTCCCACAGGGTCGGTCCCTGAGAGTCTTGAGGTCCTAGACGACTCATCATTACGAGACCTTGTACATAATTTTTTTTTATAAGCATATTGACATCAAACATGTCCGAATCAAACAATTTCTCATGATAAAAAATATTATACTTTGGTACTCACTTATCACTTGATTTGTATAAGAATCAATTTTCGTTTTCAAAAAAATACAATATAAAGTCAGTGAGGTATGAGGATGATGCCTACTATTTATTATCAAAAATATCTTATATTTAAAAATAAAAAGTTAAAAGTGACAATAAATTGAAAGACATTATTGGTAGGGAGGCCCCTACTTTATTTACACTACCGTAAAATATTTAATGTAAGAAAATTGAGAAAATTTTAAAATAATTATTTTTGGGCTTTCAAAAAATTTTGGAGGCCCCATTATACCTGAAGCCCAAGGCCACTTGGGCCAGAACTGGCCCTATTTTCCCAGATTGCCTAATTTACAAATTAGTTTATACAACATTCGTCATAACCAATTTTAACATATGTTCAATTTTTACCGATAAAAACATATTTCTTCTGGACTGTGTGTTATTTTGTTTGAAATTAATCCAATTTCGAACTATTTTTGTGCTTTTCAATTGAAATTACACAATTCTTGCAAAATATGAATGCTAAATGATTATTTATATTTCACATTTTGTAGTTAACAAATTTATATTTATATCTCGTCTAGACGGACGTGTATTATTTATAACAAAGCCAAATTTCATGAAGCTACAATAGTTGTTTCACTCTGCCTTCAATGATTTTGCAACATCGATAAAAAATCGGTATTACTATACCTGCAGATTATTTGTCAAACTGCGACATAACATACTTTCAATTGTACATCATGCTTTTAGATCTCCCTTCTGAGAATTTCACTAGTAAAAAAACATAGATGTGTCTCTTGCACCCCATCCAAAAGCCTTGAGCGTGTTCTCTGTTTCAGGAAATTCAGCCATTTGGTCCATTTGTGTATCTTCCATTTGAGATAAAAGTCAGAGATTAGTGTGGGAATGACAAATGCCCGTGCTTGTTCTGATTTGAGGTTGAAGGTGAGTGATTTGCGTGATGATTTAAAGTTCGAGTTAGGTCGGCGAAGAAGTATACCATCTTATGCTTCTGGGAGTATATATATATATATATTTTTTTTTTCCTTATTCAATTTCTATTGATTTTCCTGTTTATGCATTTTACAAAACTATTTTGTCAGTTTTTGGTACATTCTCCATTTTTTTATGAATCGTTCTATTATATTTTCAATTGATACAACGTCATGTATCGTCGACCATTCCAATCCGCGTGGGCGTATTGACTGCTAAAATATACTATGAAATTACGTCCAACAAAATTAATTAAATAAACAATAAAATATCAAATTATAACTTGCTAAAGAAACTAAGAAAGTTATGTCACTAATTTTAACTCAAGATGTTGTATAAAAACCTTAGCTTTGAAACTCCTAAATTCAATTTGAAAATTTGATACGACTAATTGACATTTGATCAAAAATAGTAATATTGCATTCTTGAACCAATATAACTAATAACAAATATAATCTGAATCCTAAAATAAGTAACTGTGACTTACTCCTTAGCCAATAAATTAATCAAAATCAATTATTTTCCCTTAAGTATGGGACACTGCAATACATATTTTTTTGAAGAACCATGCTACTTGTACAACATCTCTTGACAACATTGGTTGACAATCACTCACATGGAAGGGGGGCCCACGATGAATAAGAAAATCGTGGGCTCCCTTTATGTGAAATAATTGTCAACCAATATTGTCAAAGGATATTGTACAAGTAGCAGAATTCTTTTTTGAAAAGTATGGGACCTCTGGTACAAATATTCCCTATTTTAATTAATTAAAGTTTAAAAGACTATTTAATCCTCTCTAAAAATCGTCAAATTATTATCAAACGCATGGCTTGTGTGAGACCCGAATCTAGAGATTTGAGCCGAAAAAAGCTGGTAATTCACTTATTCATAAATATGATCAATAATTATTAATTAAGCCCATTTTTGGTAGTCATTTTTTTTTTTCAAAAATGTATTTTTATTTTTTTTATTTTCAACCATACATTCTTCAATAAAATAATATTACACGCAAACCAAAATTTTTCCTTAATTTTTAATCACACATTCTTCATTAATCAACTATTCAAAAAAATATTTTCTCCCCAAAAATGACTACCAATCAGGGGCTAAGTTTGAGTAAAAATAGATTTGACCCCACAAAAACTAATTATGCACTCTTTCATAATGCCATTGGAAATCATCAATATTATAGTGGACAACCTCTTTGTTGCCATATCTATAAAACTCGTTTTTGCTTTGATTTGTAGATCGTGAGATATTCATGAATTATTTCGATTTTGAGATCTTTAACCGTCTCATTTCTCATGTATTTTGTGAGGAATTTTGATTTGACAAATAATTATGCGTTTAGCACAATGTTGTTGGATTCAGTATTTGAGTTGAATGGTCTTGTTGTTTTTTTGGTTAATTTCAACTAAACGAACGTGGAATTAGTTGGAGGACTGTCAAAATGTAGTTACGACCAACTTTATATCTTTGGGATCCGTTTGATTGCAATAATGGAATTTGGGTGGAAAGGAAACGAATTTCAGAAAATTGAATTGCGTAGAATTTGTTTTCCTGGAAATTGTCAATTAATTGTGTTTGATTGATATAAATTTTCAACTGAAAAATGTTTAAATTTTCTATCTTTTGGTATTCATTTGACTTTGTTTTCCGTGTAAATTGTCAATTAAAGGGATATAATTTGTTTTAATTCTCAAAAAAAAAAAGAAAAGGAAAAAGGGGTCACGTGAGGGGGGGGGGGGGGGGAGTGGAAAACCAATTGTTTGAAATTTTTTGCTTATCAGATGGAAATTGAATTGAATTTCCATCTTCTATAAAAATTAATGTCTATCAAACAGACCCTTAATTATAACAGATCGATTTTTTTTTTAATAAGCAACAAAATTACTTTATTTCTTGAAAGGGAATTGCAAACAACTAAAATTTTTGTCTCTAATTTACATTCACCCCAATACTCAACATCTTTTCACGTGCTTTTTAACCCATTGGGCATAAATTATCAACTTGAAATGACTAGTGCAACCAAGTGAAAGATAAAAAATTTAAATATTTGATAATGAAAAATTAAAGGTCAGACCGACATCTCACGAGTTGAAAATCTCTTTTGCAATTTTTTCAGCGCGATAGTATGCAGAGTTCGATTCCTCGCAAGGAATTGACTTTGTTGCAAGCGGAAGTTACCATTGAGTTAATAGTCCTGGTCTATCCATAAGTTCTCCACCTTGGCTCCTGGGAGGCATATCCTGCGATTTACCTCCTCCACAATGGCTCAGGATATGATCGATGGGGGGTCCTCAAGGTTGGGGTTCAACCTTTTTTGAGAATCTCTTTTGCAATTTTTGGCCAGAGTTGGTGATTGAGGCCTGCATAATGCATCTAACTAAAATCATAAAGTGTGGTGGGTTGAATAATAAATAAATAAAATATAATCATAAATTTATAATTAGAATACCGTTTTCTCCCTACAGACAAAACAACGCACTCCAACCATAAACACACAGACACACACCAACTCAACTAATTCTGTACCACCACCACTCCCCACTCCTCCGCCGCCTTCCAGTCATTCACCATTACCACAACTTTCTAAGGACCTATCAAAAAATTTACCCTTTTGGACCCAAAAATTTAATCATTACCATTTACCAGATCACTTCAAGGGAGCCTTTGCAATTGCATCCAGGAGTTGCGGATCCACCATTGAGCTTGTTCAAACATGGAAGAAGAGCAACCAAATCATTCTATTCAAGAAACTTACAACCTCATCAATGGAGGCAATCGAAATATCATTTTAGGAAAATACGAGATGGGAAGGGTTCTAGGACAAGGCACTTTTGCCAAAGTCTACTATGGGAAAAACCTTCAATCCTCCGAAAGTGTAGCGATTAAGGTTATAAACAAAGATCAGGTGAAGAAAGAAGGTATGATGGAGCAAATCGAGCGGGAAATCTCTGTTATGCGATTGATTCGACACCCCAACGTTGTTGAAATCAAAGAAGTGATGGCCACTAAGCAGAAAATCTTCTTTGTAATGGAATATGTAAAAGGGGGAGAACTTTTTGCCAAAGTGGCGACAGGGAAACTGAAAGAAGATTTGGCAAAGAAATATTTTCAGCAGTTAATTAGTGCGGTGGATTATTGCCATAGCCGCGGCGTTAGCCACCGTGATTTAAAGCCGGAAAATCTGCTTTTGGATGAAAATGAGAATTTGAAGGTGTCGGATTTTGGGTTGTCGGCCTTGCCTGAGCATTTGAGAAACGACGGACTTTTGCACACTCGTTGTGGGACTCCCGCATATGTGGCGCCGGAAGTTCTGCGGAAAAAAGGGTACGGGTAGCTATCTCATTTTAATGTTTATACGGTTAATGCAGGATATATATAGCATTTATTTATTTAATTGTTGGTCTTTCCAACACGCCCAGTTTGGTGCAGCAGAATTTATTCAAACGTTTATCAAGCTTAAGCATTCGAGAAATTACTTTTATTTTGTTTAAGTTTGGCCTTCAACAGGTATGATGGAGCAAAAGCTGACATTTGGTCATGTGGGGTGATTTTATACGTGCTATTGGCTGGATTTCTTCCATTTCAAGATGAAAATATGATGAGAATGTATAGTAAAGTTTTCAAGGCAGAATATGAGTTTCCACCCTGGTTTTCACATGAATCAAAAAGGTTAATTTCAAGACTTTTGGTGGCTGATCCTGAAAAAAGAATTACAATTCCAGCTATTATGAGAGTCCCTTGGTTCTACAAAGGGTTCACTAGGTCGACTTCTTTTTCAATTCAAGAAACAGCTCAAGAAAATCTTGATGCTTCAGAGAGTAAAGAACCAGATTTCTTAAGATCAAAATCATCCCCTCCTTTCTGTAATGCATTTGAATTTATATCCTCGATGTCTTCGGGATTTGATTTGTCGAGTTTGTTTGAGGGAAGGAGGAAATCGGGATCTCTGTTTACGTCGAAATGTTCAGCTTCTATGATTATGAGCAAGCTAGAATCAGTTGCCAAGAAGCTGAATTTTAAGGTTTTATTAGCCAAGAATTTTAAGATGAAAATGCAAGGGGTTTCCGAGGGACGAAAAGGGAAGTTGTCGGTGACAGCCGAGGTGTTCGAGGTGGCGCCGGAGGTGGCGGTGGTGAAGTTCTCCAAGTTCGCCGGTGACACGCTTGAGTACCAAAAGTTCTGCGAGGAGGATGTGAGGCCTGCCCTTAAAGACATCGTTTGGAGTTGGCAAGGGGAGAGTTGTACCAGCCTAGACTAATAGTCTTTCTTCGGACATGTGTGGTGGTATGTAGTACTTAATCATAGTATGAACAAAACTGTAACTTCTTTTTCTAATATCTTCAAGTACTAAAATTCTGAGGAATGTTTTTTAATGGTTAATGTCAGTTCAGGCATCTTATCTAATACTTGGGGGTGGGTGTGAAGTTAGGCAAAGGTAGTTAAGGTAGGTTGCAGTTGCAATAGTGCCCTTCTTTGATTTCCTTTAAAATTTTAATACATTTTTTTTTTTCTTTTTCATTCACACATTTTTCAATAAAATGATATTACACATAAATTAATTTTTTTTATTCTTATTTAATCTCACATTCTCTCAAAAATTACTATTTCAAAATATATTTTACTCATTTTTTTTTATTATAATGATTGTCAAACAGGAGCGCGGTATGGTCCTAAGGCTCGAATGTCAGCATCAATTGCTAACTTGTACAAAGAAAATTTAACATTCTTGTACATTACCAAACCACGTTGACTTACTAACTCCCTTGATAAATATATGGGGTGTAACATAGTGTACCGTCAATTCTAAAATGTACTCGAATCTTTAGGTAGATTCAATCATACATAAAAATCAATCGACTCTCAAAGAATAATTTAAAAAGAAATAAGTTAAATTTGAACTCGTGCACACACTTTGTTAAAGTTTAATACAGATAGTAAATAAGCAGACAGGGCCACGTAAACCCATTCGTTACACAGACTTTGTGTCAATAAGGGGTGCACGACAGATCCTCTGTCAATACGGGGAGCCATGTGTGCCCCTTGGACGGACAAGACCACAACAGAACCCCTGTCAATAGAGAGGCGTCACCCCTTCCTTCTTGAGTGAGAATTAATCTACTTGTACAATAATGGTTGATAACATTTGTTGACAATGTTTGATGTGATAAAATCTGGATAATTAATTTTTAAAAAATAATTTTTGAAATAGATGAACATAATAATATTAAATCATAATTGTCAATAAAATTTATCAATCATCATTGTACATGTAATATACATGATTCTCTTGAGTGATTGCTACAGAGGACAAGATTATTACGGAACAATCAAACCCATGCCTAGTGGTTCCAAAGCCTCCACCTCCTTCTTGGTACAGCAATTCAAAGCGTAACACTTGGCAAGTTCAGAGTGCACCACCACTTACACACTTACACCTCACACTGCATGATTTGACGAAGGGATCCTGGCAAATCAACAATGAAGTTTGATTAGAATTTTTGAATTTTGTTGTACCAATCCATTTGATCATCTATGCAAATGATTAATCTCTATCATTAATGAATCAAATCAAACAATAAATCTTAAAGAATGTGGGCCAAACTAAATCTAACATTTAGTTTTGTCTTCATTTATTTATCAAAAATATGTAAATCATGACACTTTGAAGATAAAAATTAACGGAAAAAATAGTTCATCTTTAATAACATGAAACTTTCAGAAGTTTTATCATTCAAATCAATGTGAAATAATCGTCTTAACTCTTTCACAAATATTTGTTTTTTATTTAAAAAATTTCTCATCAATTTTTTTAATAAATGATTGACTACTAAATGAATTTTTTATTAGATGATTCGTGAATCATTTAATCAAATTGTATGTCAAGCGAAAATATATTTCTAACATCTCAGAAACTAATGATTCAGAGAGAAACCTATTCTCACCCCCCCCCCCCACACGAAGATTTTAATAATATGGCTAAATGACAATTAGCACATAGGATATGCAAAGTTCTCATTGGTTTACCTAACTTTTGTCTCTCAATCGAAAAGTTTCAAAAGAAACCAAAAGAAGAAAAAAAAAAAGAGGTTCAAATCTGGCTTGTTGCTATAGATTCAATGGCCTATGCCAACTTTAAGGTAGAACTTGGTTGAGCATCCTCTCCATTTTCACTTACTACCTATGTCGCATGAACACTTCTATTAGGATGACGTATTCGTGTTTGACTAATATCTAGCCAGGATGAACCCGATACTGTTCAAACATTTAAAGATTTGTATCAATTTTGATATCAACAAATAGAGTATCAAATTTTGTTGAATCTATGGCCATTTGAAATTTTGCACTTCGTGTCATCATTCATTCATGCACACATGTCTCGATGCATGAAGTGGTGAGATGAGGCCGGCAAGACTTCAAAATTAGTTGACCTAGAAATGGAGCCAATGCTTCATTATTAACTATAATGAATAATACTTTTGACCATAATTTCGTTATATAATTTAATAAAACTATATTCTTCAAATTAAGAGTTCAATTGGTAGGTCAAGTTCTACATAATTGATCGAATTAGTAAATAAAACTGTCTAGCAACGACAAAAATGTTAAAATTTGGGGGTCTATCTTGAAAGGTCAATCTTTTTAAGAGGAGTAATCCAAAGTCTTATAAATTGGCCTATGTTTACATTTTTAATCGATGTGAGATTATATTTCTTAACATGTCCTAGCAAGATGGTGACTCGTTTGAGCAGACCAATTTTGAAATTCATATGCGCATATTTTTTGAGTCTTACAAGGATTGAATCGTTCGTTGGAGTTTAATGGGCTCTGATACCATGTTAAAATTTGGGGATCCATCTTAAAATGTCAATCTTATTAAGAGGAGTAACCCCAGACCTTATAAATTGGCCTATGTTTACATATTTAATCGATGTGGGATTATATCCTTTAACATGCCCCTGCAAGATGGTGGCTCGTTTGAACAAACCAATCTTGAAATTCATATGCTCATATTTTTTAGTCTATAAGGACCGAATCGCTCGTTGGAGTTTAATGGACTCTAATATTATGTTAAAATTTAGGGGTCTATATTAAAATATTAACATTCTTAAGAGTAGCAGTCCAAGACCTTATAAATTGGCCTATGTTTACATCTTTAATCGATGTGTGATTATATTCATTAACAATCCTGCTACAGTGACTTTCAATTTCTCATATTTTGTGTTAGGAAACATATCAACTGACCATACTTTGTACACATATGGTCACATGCAAGTCCAATTCACCCTTCGAATGGGAGTCGATCCATGAATGTTAATTGTTCATTTTTAATGATCGTTTTATTTAAAGTCAATCAATTTATTTCTTTAAACTCACTCTCACCTAGATTATTGTCTTAGAGCCTTGAGTTCAACCAATTTGTTGGGAAGAAAACTCTTGTATCTATCTATAATATAAATTCTATAATTTTGTTGGGAATTTATCTATTCCCTTATAACATATTTGGCGAGAAACATATTAACGTTACAACATAAAGAAAATTAAATGCAAAAAGAAGATAGACACACAAGAACATGCAAAATTTATAGATGTTCGCCTCAATGTGAAATTATTTCCTCAACCGTTGGTGTAATAATTCAATTTAATGAAAATAAGTTTATAAGAAAAAATTTGCACACATTACTCTCTCTCTCTCTCTCTCTCTCTCTCTCTCTCTCTAATGATACAAATCATAATGATGTCTCTCCATTTACAAAATAAATTAGAACAAATCGAAATCATAAGTTAAAATTCCTAAGATATAGGATTTTGACGAAGTTCGCACAACGATAATAATTAGCCTTCACAAATTAACAAAATATTGTAGATTAAATTATACTCTATTATAGCCTGTCATGTCCAATGCTGCATACAAATAACGTACTTTAACATATTTGTTTCATATCTTTGAGTGATATATTAAGGTAGTTGGTGTTCTGCACCTGGTGGTCTGGGCAACTTTGATGGTTTAGAGGAAAAAAGCCAAAGGTACAGGGATGTTTCACAGGAAAATTTTATAAGAAGAGAGGTAGCGTCCTTGGATTGGATGATGAAAAAATATAGATTAAAACAGACTAATGCAATGTTTGACACTTGACATCCGGTAAAAATTCTGTGCAACTTCTTTGTACTTATAGCAAAACTGGATTTAGAGGTCAAGTTTCTAGTCGTCTGGAAATATTTTAAATTCAATCGGCCCCATCTAAATTATTGCCACATATAGTCAGCTGAATAAGATAAAACTGGCTCACAAAGGAATAATCTGGAATCAATAATGCATTATTGGTCTGTTTTCCAAGCCATTTTCATGAATAGGAAATTGTCTGATTGTCTCACTTAAGCTCATGTGAACAGTAGCGGAGTCAGCTTATTAAAAATGAGGGGTTCAAATTAAAAAATATATGGGTGAAGAGGTGGGGGCCAACGAGGGTTCGAGAGCAGCGCCCTCGAATTTTTTTTTTGAAAGAAACTACAAAAATGAGAGGAAATAAAAGCTCATTAATTGAGTCATTTACCTTCTCTGCGGATAGTACATCAGTGTAAATATTACTAATAAGTTGAGAATTAACCTAAAATAAGTGGAAGAAATAAGATTAACTTTTTTCGCAAGTTTATTTGTAATAAAATAGAAGTTACAATTCTTCAATCCTTCCAATTTAATTAACATTAAAAAAAAAAAAATTTCTCAAAAAAATGAGGGGTCCAAGACTCCCCCAGGACCCCTCTGCCTCCGCCCCTGCATGTGAATATAAGTTAGGAATATTTATGGCATTTATGCACCTTTTAATCTTCCCGAGCCATCTGGAGCGTATCAAGTGAAATACACATGGGTGGGGACTGGGGACGAAAGTTGATTTGAAAATAGATATTGATGAGTTTCTGGTTTTTCTATACTAAAAACTTTAATTCATATGAAGCCAAAAATTATTGTAGAATATGTAATTTTAACAATTATGCTTCCATCTTTACATAGAAGTTCTGAAAATAATGTAAATCATACATAAAAGGTAGGAAAATTTACAAAAATAAGCCAGAAAATAAACTGTTTTCTGAAATATTGTTTCGATGTTTTCTACTACTTTAATTTTAATTTTTATATCATAGAAATATTGAGATAAGTGATAACATATTGTATTACGAACAAATTTTGATTAAAAAAAAAATATATATATATATATATATATATTATATTTTCATTATATTATCGTCTTCTTCTTTTTCCTTCTTTTTAAGTACTTTATATTAGCCCATCCTATGAACCTTCTCCTTTACTTTTCTATTTTATGAACCCCACCCCACGTTATTGCAATTGTAGGCATCAAAGCATAATTCTAAAAGTATCATTTTCTTCATTCATGATTTATTTAAGGTATCAATTTCTTTTTAAATTGCATCATTGTCTTGTCCCCCACTTGCTTATTTTGCAATGCATAAGGGTTTTTTTTTTTTTTTTTATAGTAAAAAGGTTATTTTTGAAGTCTCTCTTAACTTAGTTTCAAAGAAGAGATTTGCTTGTTATTAACTTTGACCAAGAAACAATTTATTTAATTTTTAACTTACTTATCTACTTGTAATTAGTAATGTGTCTAAGTTTAGCTAAACTTGCTCAAGGTCCCTGTTGGACTAGTGGAGGAAATATAATGAGAAATCTCACCAGTCATCATTGTCACGACAAGGGCAAAGAGGAGGGAAATCCAACAAGATTTCAATAAGGCATCTAAGTATAATCAAGTTGACTAAAATTTCACTGCAAGAAATTTAGAGAGTAAGACTTAGAGGGTGTTTGGTGAGAATTAAAATTAGATTTTTGATTAAAAAAAATTTGAAATATATGGTTGAAAAGTTGCAGATCCCATGAAATATGTAGTTAAAATTTAATGTTGATTTTGAATTGAGATTTTATCCAAAATAAACATGGGCTTAGTTTGATATTGTTGTGCTTTTAAGAGAATTAGCATTTAATTGTATCAGCTTTTGGAACAATCAGTTAGGTATTTGATAAACGTTTGTTTCATAATTATTGTACGTCTCAAAATATGTATTTGAGTGTTGACATCGATTATAATGATGTATATTTTTATTTGTTTAATAAACAATATTATTTTATAAAAAAAAATACTAATATTTAACAAAATTAGGAATTTTAAAATAAAAATGTTCATAAGTATTTATATCAAAATTATGATCCCTAAATTTGAGAGGATTTGACGTGCCATAGCTAGAAAAAAATTGTGATCGGTACAAGGTGAAAAATTCTCTGTGTAAAGAGAATTTGGACAAGGATTTGAAATTTCACTCACATGGGAGTGGGTTCTATGTATAAAATATTGTAAAAAAAAAAAAAAATTCCCCCATGAATGAGTGTGTTTGATAAGTACAAGAATTTTAAATTTCTGTACGTATAGACTGATTCGTACAAGGTTTGTTAGTATTCTGTCCTTCAAACTGGGCAACACCAGAAGTCATCATTTCAACGACAAACTTTATTCTATCTTTACTAATTTAGTTGGGGGCAAAAAAAAACCTTATCAAATATGTCATAAAAGCAACTTGTGAAATGACCCCAACTTTACAATTTCTGATTTATTGTCTAAGCCTCCATCTGGTAAAATTATAAATCATTTATTAGTTGGTCAAACTTTATTTTTAATCACGTATTCTAATAAATTCAAGATTGGATCTAATACCAGGCTGCAAAATTTCAAATCGGGTTAATACAAAAAAAAAAAAAGTGTACACATAAAAAAAAATTATATATATATATATTTGTGGAAATTACACACAATCCTACATTTCAAGATGTGATTTCCAAAATCAGATTTGAAGTTTGATATTTCAGAAATCATGTTTATAAATTCCAAAATCAGAAGTTTTATTTTAATAAATATTTTTATAAAATTTAATTAATTATATATAATACAAACCCTAATTATAATATTCACTTTCCTCTCTCTCTCTACCTCCCAGTGACACCCATCTCTCTGACGACGTCTTCACCACCCAGTGGTGACTACCTCCAAATTTTCAATGGTGGCTTCTCCAAAAGAGATACAAATTCCCCCCACCACCACCACCGCAGTCGCTATATAGTTCGCCCCACTTCGGCGACGTCTTCACCACCCAGCCGCTTCCTTTTCCAAATTCCCCCATCCACGACGCCGGTGGTGACTACCTCCACTCCCAATGGTGGCTTCTCCGATGCGGTGGCTTCCACTCCAAGATGTGTGCAGCGGTCATCGTTGCTGCAAACGCACAGCTACGCTTCGCGACGGTGGAGCCTGAATGTGCAACGCCGCCTTGATTTTAGGGATTTTTTTGTTTTCTTTTTGATTTGATCTATTGTGCGGTGGTGCGGTGGTCGACAGTGGTGACGATGGTGGTTGTGGCGGTGGGTGCTGCATGGGTGATGCAATCTGGTTTTTGTTGTTGTAGATCGGAGTCGAAAAAGAGAATGGACGGTTGTGTTTGTGGTTGTTGTTGGCGGCGACGGCTGTGGTGGAGTGGGGTGAACTATGTAGCGGCTGCAATGGTGGCGGTGGGGGGTTGTTGATTCGTTGGTGGGGGTGGTGTAATTGGAGATGGTGGTGGTGGTTTGCTGTGGTGGTGGTGGTCTGTAAATTTGTTGGCGGCTGTGGCGATCATGAGGTGGTGGTGGCGGTTGTGTGTTGGTGTTGGCAGTGGTGGTGGTGGCAATTCTAGATCCGGCTGGTGAGGTGGTGACAGTGGTGCTTGTGATCGGCGACAGTTAGGATAGTTTTGTGATTCTGTGAGGTGTTGATTTTCATATCCGACTTCGTGGTGACTTTGGCGATTGTGAGGGGGTGGCAGTGGTGATTGTGAGGTGGTGGCGGGGTGACGATGGTTGTCGGGCGGTGATCACAAATTATTTAGTTAACTGTGACCACTAAATTGACTAATATGTGACCAATAACAAATTTGTGATCAATTGTGACTTATTAAAATTCATATCTGTGACCTCGAATAATATCTGTGACCTAATAAATTTTGACATGTGACATTAAAAATAAATTGTGAATTATTAAAATTTCGATTTGTGACTTCGAAAAAAATCTATGACCTAATAAATTTCGATCCGTGATCTCGAAAAAAATTTGTGACCTAATAAATTTCGATCTGTGACCAAACTGTGAATCTGTGACCAAATTGTGTAAATATGTGATCTTAATTTGTTTAATGAATAAAATATATAATTAATTGAATAAATTATAAATATTTATTAAATGAATATCTAATTTTGGAAATTTGAAACTTAATTTCTGATTTTGGAAATATACTATTCATAAAGTAGGATTTAGGAAATTTTCCCTATTTTTTTTTTTGCCTTAAAAATAAATGCGCTGGGGAGGGACCGAGCTACAACCCAAACCAGTCCCCCTACCTCCGTCTCTGAATGAATCCATAAATACTTTTAACCACACATTTGTATTTATTTATAAATTCTTTTCATACAAAGGATAGTATTCATCCAGATAGATGAATTCAATATCACGTCATTAAAGGCATAATTCAAATAATCATACATTATCTTTTATATACATTTGCGTTAAAAAGAAAAAGAAAAAGAAAAACAGAATATTTTCACATTATCTGACTTTTATTAATTAGAGCTACCAGTCTACCAGTTGTTGAAAAAATGGCAGCAAATACAGAAGAAATTATAAGTCTGACTGAATGTGAATGGGTTTATCGTTTCGTTTAGGAAATGGGATGTGGCCTTTCTCCTGCAGACTTTTGACTGTGTCATATAAACACTGTTTCACAGGTGTAAATTCTAACCCCAAGTCTTTCAGCTTTTTGTTTGAGAATTTGTAGGGTTTCCTTCATCTGAGCACCTGCAGAATTCAAAAAGAAAAACATATATATCCATTACTTCTTTTGATATATTCCTCCGTTGTTTCTACTAATATTGGAGTAAGTAACTGAAAGGAATGATAGCTTGGTGAAGATTAGTCTTAATTAACTCAAAAATGTTTAATGGAATAGATTGGTAACAAAATGGTCAATCAAAATAGATTCTGCATTATGCTAAGCAACCAATATTAGAAGCATTAACCTAAGTTCATTCTAAGGTAATATATTTTTGATTATTAAAGTAGGATATTATGACTAATATATAAGGAGGAACATAAAATGTGACATTTTCAAATGGAATTTGGAATACTAATTGCTTATAAAACTTGGTAGGGATAGGATAATCAGTGAAAAACTCTGTCATAATCTCGACCACCTCAGCTCGATGGATCGTACCCTCAACACAAAGGTAGTGCCGGAGATTGAAGATGTCTCGAAATGAAGTATGTGAGACAATGCCACATCCTTGACATGCACACATCCATGGACGGAGTTCGCATAAGTCTTTACTAAGCAAGTCAAATACTTCAATATAGTGGGTTGAAGCATTGGTCCAAGCACCAAAACCGGGTTGATGACCACCATGTCCACCCCTAACTCCGCCGCAATATCCCATGCTGCTTGTTCGGCCACAGCCTTCCCATAGCAATACCAGTTCTACAATGCCAAGTCAAATAAGTAATTAATGATCTCCAAAATTTACTTGTGATTTTCTGTAATTACTTCTATGTATAGTAGTGTGATTGTGATTTTCTGTAATTACTTCTATGTATACTAGTAATTTTTAACTTACTAGTATTTTGACCATTTATGAAATTGTTGATTGTCTCATCTATTCGAGCAAAATTACCTAAATAGGCTAATTTTGTCACGTGCTTAACATCTTAAAATGCGCTAATATTTATATATTTTTTAATTGTATTGTACCATCTATGATGATAATTCTTTTATATGTCTTGTATTGTCCCATACCATGAACCTTCTTTACTTTTCTATTGTATGAGTACCACTCCACTTTATTCCAGTGATAGGCATCAAAACATAATTGTAAAAGCATCATCTTCTTCATTTATGATTTATTTAAGGTATCAACTGCATCTTTGTCTTGTCCCCCACTTGCTTGTTTTGCAATGCTAAAAATAATTAGTGATTTTTTTTTATTTTAAATATATTTAGATATGTTGTTATTTTTTTTACCTTAATTTTTAGTAAAAATGCTATTTGTGTGAAGTCTCTCTTACCTTAGTTTCAAATAAGAGATTTGCTTCTTTTTTTAACTTAGACCAAAAAAATTTATTTATTTTTAAATTTACTTATTGATTTATAAGAAATGTATTTAAGTTGGGAGCTGCTTTTTTTATCCATCAATCTTATATATTTACATCTCGATAAATCTAAATTCAAATTTTACTCCAATGAAAAGATTTAAAGTCACATTTGGCCTCTTGTGCCAAAAAATGCAATTTGTGTTTCCTTTACATCTCTTCATTGGAGAGCGTTTTGACCACTTTGAAGATCTAAATCACAATTTAAATTTATTTTACACCATGATTGGAGATGCTTTTAGAAGAGAAAATTTTTAGCAAGGTGGGAAGCATGGACTTTTCACATTTCATGGAATGGTTAAAATAATCATGGTAATTGAAAAGGCTAAAATCAGAAGTTGAAAAACTACTTTTGCTGCTTCTCAATTATTTTAAGTTTATCAAACACTTAAAATAATCGTTCTTGAATAACAAGCTGAAATTAAGGCTCTAAAAGCAATCCCTAAATAATCAAGCTATATGTACAGATTTCTTTTATAGAATTGTTTCGCTTATCACATATGGCAAAACATCATTAAAATGTAAGTATTATGCCCTAGGTCCAATCAACTTTGGGTATAAATACTTTTGATATATGTTTAATGCATTTATTATGGCAAGATCTATTATATTAAATAATAGAGTCCGTAGATTCAAGTTTCGATAATTTGTTAATCACAATGAGTTGTGATTGTGAGATACAAATTACATATGATTGAATCTTAAATCATCCGTGGTTGTAAGTAATAACGAGATACGGATATCGTTACTACGGATAGACCACCACGTGTGGCATTCCTTACTTGTGAAGTAAGTAGCTGATCTCACAAGTTAAAGTGTAGTGACACTTAAATGAACACGTGAATGTTTTATTATAGAACAAAACATTGGAGACCCGCTGAGAGATTCCACATGGATAACTATCTGAGTGTCAGTGGTTAATCTCTAACGTTCGGTAGTGGAATTGATCCTTCGACTTGAGATCATCATAGTACCTTATGTGGGGACAGTCATGCTTTGGTGATGCTGGAAGTTGCTCTGTCAATGGCCGCTAATACGGCATCGTTCGGGTATGTCAAGAATCATATGAAGGTTGTGAATGATCAATAGAGGATTCGTTGCTCTTAGATAGTAAGAATTTATGATCTACATTTCATCCAATTAAGTTGATAACGAAATCCTTGGCCAAGGTGTACCTATAAGTCGAAAAGGAGTTTTCGACTTACATTGACTTAATAAGTGGAATGAAAGATATGATCGATAATCGAGATTGACACAATCCATATCTCGTAATTGATCGGATCATATTGACGAAGGGATTATAGTTTCACGATAAACGAACGAGTTTAGTTTTGTCATACCACGTGACATTTCTCGTCACATGTATTGCCCTGACACATTGCTAGATGTCAATCTAGGACGACGGATGTGAATTAGAGATAAATCAAAAGGGTGTTTTGATTTATCGATTTTGATTAGATCAAAATAATAATTTACGTCGTTAGGCATCGTGATTGGGAACCTAATGGGTCACATACAAAAGGAGAACTAGAAGATTGAGATCCGCCAATTAATTAATTGACAAGTGTTGTGTAATTAATTAATTGGATTAATAAGCCCAAATTAAGTAATTAGATTAATTAATTCATGGACCGAATTTGATTAATTGAATTAATTAAATATTTGGCCAGGTTAAGTTGTAGGACGGGTCAAGTTCTTTTGGGCTTATATAAATAAGCTACTAGGGTTTGGAAACAGAAATTGGACTTTCGTTTATTCTTGCTAGCACAAGAAAAGAAAAACCCTAATTCTCTCAATCTTGTTCCCTGTGTGGATTTCATTGGAGGCTGGACAATTGGATAGCTGTGGAAGGCAGATCGGGATTGCTGGAACTACAGGAATAGCAAAGGAGTTTGCAGATCTGGTAAAATGTATGATTCCTATCACAATTTTTATCTAAACACAAAGCAGATTCTTGGTGGGAATTGAAATTTATTTAATTTTTCGCTGTACATGATAAGTAAATTCCCAACATAAAAGATCAAAAAGAAAAAAACAGAGGAATAGAATACTGCCACGACAGCACCTTGTAGAAAACCTGTGAAACTTTCCCTATACTTAGGGAAGAATCCATCCCTAAAATGGGGAAAATGTTTGACGTGCATTAGCTACAAAATTGTGGTCGTATATTTTAATACGTAAAATCTAGACAAAATCGTATCAAATATCTCGTGCAACTCTTTGCTAAGTTTGTAAAAAATTCAACATATCAAAACTTGTCTTAAAAGTAATTTGTAAAATGACCCCAACTTCACAATTTCTAGTTTATTATCCAAGTTTCTGTTTGCAAATTTATAAATTATTTATGAATTTCTCAAATTTCATTTTCAACCATACATTTCAACGGACTCACAAATAATATACATTTTTTCACCATGTTTTTTCATCTATTTATAAATTAAATCGTTTACAAATTTTTTTTCCAAATTCCTGATTAAGGAAAATAATAGACTAGGTCATGCATGATGAATCCAATATTATGTCATTTAAAAGCATAATTCGAATATCCAAAATACATTAACTTCTGACAAGACATTTGCTTTGAAAAGAAAAGGAAAAACAGAATTTAATGTTGTTAACTTAATTTTCACATTATCAGTCTCTTATTAATTACAGCTACCACTTCGTTGAAAAAAATGGCAGCAAATACAGAAGAAAATATGTCTAAGACTGAATGTGAATGGATTCATCATTTTGTTTAGGAATTGGGATGCGGCCTTTCTCCTGCAGGCTTTTGACCTTGTCATATAAACACGAGCCTATTCTCTTTACCGTTTTCAAGTCGTTTTCTATTTTTAATTTTTGAAAATAGTCAAAACGCGTTCTCTTTTCTATTTTCGAAAACGCATTTTTGAAAACAAACCTTAAATTTACAAAGAAAACCCATTTTCAGTTATAACTTGATCAAAATTTTCAAAACCTGTTTTCGTTGTTTTCAGTTACATCACCCCCAACCACCACCATCGCCGCCTGCAAAACACCACCAACCACCGTCTGCCCAACATCACCCCAACCACCGTCATCACCGGAACCACCACAACAGCCACAACCAACACCACAATCTCCAGAACCACCACCACAAAAATCACCACTACACAACACAGCCACCACCATGTCGAAACCACCACAAAATCAGCGAGCTGTGGTTGAAATTGGACTTTACCCATGGTTGGGTTAGGTGCTCCAGAGGGAGAGGAAGGTCACCCATGTGGTCCGCGACCATAGGCTGAACATTAGTCGCAAGAATCTGAATTCTTAGAACTGGGTAGAGGTGCACAGAGATGACGGCTTAACTCTTGTTTGGACTAAATTGAGGCCTGTTTTTGAGTCGCCTAGAAATGGGCAGTCGATCGGTGATGGTCCGCGATCACGACGGTGGCCAGAGGTTGGGATTCCGGCATGTTACAGAGGAGGGGACGAAGAGAAAGAGACGAGTGAAAAAAAAAAAGTGAATGGGTTTTGAGTTTTTCCATTTTTTAAAACAATTTTTCAAAATTGCAAAAAGAACGCGTTTTCAACAATATCAAAATGAACACTCAAAATACAAAATTGAAATACGAAGAGAACATCACCGAAGTCTTTCAGCTTTTGGTTTGAGAACTCGTAGGGTTTTCTTCTTGGGTTGTTTTCATCTAAGCACCTACAGTATTCCAAAAGAAAAACAAATATTTCCATTTTATTTAATGAGAAGTCCATAACGAAGTACATTAATCTTAACAATCACATATCAAAGCTGACAAAAAAACGACCAACCCACCATATAAATAATAACATTACTCTTCTTTTCATTACGCCACAAGCCTTTATAGTATAGGAACAAAAGTCTTGGATGTGTTATATGCTAATTGTTAAATACGAAGAAATTGTATAATATCGTTAAATACGCATAATTGGTCGATAGTTTGAATCACGATATCTAGCACCACTGGTGCTAAAAATATCCAATGTGGCATTAAATCAAACGTCCAATTAAATAATTATTGGTCCACCACAGACAATGATCAGTGGTTGGCGAGGACTCTTCATGTCCACAAAATATCAACGTTATGAACATAATCATTAAGAATGTATTCTCAACTAAAAACAATAACTAGACAGCATACCAAACGCATACATATTTACATTGTAATATGTGTGTGTATATTCCTGTCAGATTTGGTAGACCGACTAATCCAATCCCCAACGGAAAAATAAAATAAAATAATCACATGTTAATTGAGTCGGATGGAATTGCACTACTGGATCCCATTTCGCACTCGAACCGGTCAATAATCGACTTTACAAGTAAGAATCATAGGCTGACAAATTTGAGTAGATTTTGATTTGGAGTTTTTATTAGGTCAACTCTATGAATTTTGAAATCAAAATATCCCTATAGAGTAGTTTATATGAAATGCTAAGCAATTATATTAAGAAGCATAAAACTAAGTTCATTCTATGGTCATATATATTTGATTAACAAAATTATAGTATGACTAATCTATAAGAAAGAGGGACATAAAATGTGATATTTTTAAATGGAATTTGAAACATTAATGGCTTATTAAAAAGAACTTACTTGGTAGGAATCGGATATTCAGGAAAAAACTTGGCCAAAATCTCGACCACCTCAGCTCGGTGGATCATGTTCTCAACACAAAGGTAGCGCCCGGAGGCCAAAGTTGTCTCAAAAAGAAGTATTTGAGCCAATGCCACATCGTTGACATGCACGTACTCCTGGACAGAGTTCGCATAAGTCTTTGCTGAGCCAGTCAAATACTTCAATATATGAAGAACACTGGCATTTATAGTAGTTTGAAGCAACGGTCCAATCACCAAAACTGGGTTGATGACCACCATGTCCACTCCTAACTCCTTTGCCATATCCCATGCTGCTTGTTCTGCCACAGCCTTCCCATAGCAATACCAATTCTACAATGACATGTCAAATAAGTAACTAATGATCTCCATAATTCATTTGAGCACCCCCCCCCCCTCCCCCCAAGTTTTAACTATTTGAAAACCCACAAAATATTATATACTCTACGGAGTTACGTACACTCACGGGATCACCAAACTTAAATTTTATTTCAATGTGGTCACTCCATCCATATTCCTTAGTACATACTAACCTAACATTCAATTTCCAGCTCAGATCCAAAGTCTCCAAGTGGTTCCTCTGGACCACCCACGACCTTGGTTTCCACTTTTAAGCTCAACAATGGCAATGTAGCAATCTAGTTATTTGATGCCACATTAACTTTACCGTCACGAAAAGTAACAGATACAACAACAAATTGTAACGAACTTTCAAGTTAACCTGACCTAATTGGAATAAAATTTAAGTTCGGTGACCAGTAGAGTTTTTCTAATGTGTTAAGTGTATACGCAAACCTTGGTATTTTTGCAAAGTTCGAGATCACTCCAGCAACTGTCATCAACAACTTGTTCAGGGTCTCTGTTGGGATCCATGTATACTGCACCAATTGATGAGGTTAAAACTACACGGCTGACTTTGGCTTCCGCCACCGCACGAATTACATTCTTAGTCCCATTTTCCGCTGGCTCCACCATTTGCTCCATCAATTGAAACAATTGGAAAAACATCAATTGTTAGCCAAACATCATAGTGTGGGTATTATATTATATGATACCTTACCCAAAAAAAAAACCTTATGTAAATGGTTAGAGTCTATATGAGTTGACCGACCTAGCTTAAATTTGATCAAGGGATCGTCAATCCATCCTTTTGAGTTCAAGTGGGGATGATTAAGTGGATTATTTGAAAGGAGCGAGACTAGGGGACGAAAGGGTGAGCTATTGTCCATCAACTTGACCGGGCAGGAGCTATTTCAAACAAAGCCAATGGAGCTAGCCATTTCCCGCAAAGCAATAACATTTTTGGAGTTCATTATGTTTAAATTAAATTTCAATTTAACCTTGGGAAAGCCACAAGTAAGGTTATTTTAGGAAGTTCAAACCTTGAATGATCATCTTCGAATAGAAATGCCGACTAGTTTCTCGACCAATGGTAGTCCATACCGTGCATATTATCATCCTATTGTTTTAGTTAAACACGATTATTTGAAAACAAAATATTCGGAATTTCAATAGCCAACAGATATTCAAATCAAATCGAGAAGTAACAATAAATAATGTCCAAACAATGAAATTGATCTCCTGGGCAGGAGATCAGGCCTAGTCCAAACAAACATAAATTAAAACGTCTCTTGGAGTACTTTTTCCACGCAAGGGGAATGGAGAAGAAGAAAACTGAAATAGAAGATAAATGCTTAAACACGTAATCGTTATCCTCAAGCAATATTTGTCCTCTCTCGAATTGAATTTGATGCACAAAGGGACTCTTTACAAATGGTTTGCAAGATTTATCAAAGTCTTGGAAAAGCTTAAACACTTAAACACTAGTAAAATTCCTTCAAAACTCGAGATCACAAAACAGGATATTGAATATATAGAAAAGAGATTTTTATCCTTTTTGTGGAATGGAATTTGATCTTAAGTGGATTTCATATATCTTGTATTGATCATTAATCACATATTTATAGACCTCAATCAATACTACACGAAATTGTGCCAAAACATGAAGAAGAGTGGCAATATTCTGTCCAAAAAACACCAGATTCAATTTGAAAAAAACCAGCAAACGACTAATTTTGTACTTTATACGATCGCATAGAACAAACATATGCGGTCGCATAGGTCATTCAATGGCAGGGACAAGCCACCATGCGACCGCATGCTTCCATGGCCTATGCGGTCGCATAGGCTAATGTTTTGGCCTTCAGTCCCACTTTTGTTCTAGACATTTTTTATTGATATTGAACAACAATTTCAGCATGGTCAAACCAAGATTCAATTTAGGACTCCAGTGCCCTCTCTTTATTGCTTTACTGTGGCAGTACCTAACATATAAAGAGCAAATAAACTACCAAATCCCACATAAGAATTAAAAAGTACTAATAAATATTATTTTAATTAATTTCAGCCATTTTTTCCCTCATCTCCTAATCAATAAAATTAGGGCTTGGTGAATGATAATTAATAAGAACTTACTGGATCATCGGTGACAGGTGAAGCAGCATGGAAAACACCATCACAGCCATCGATTGCTTTACGTATACTTCCATAATCATTAAGCTCAGCTCTACATAAAATTAATCTCTCTTTTTTTTTTTTTCCAAAGGACTCGTACCTAACATGTATACCATTCTTGATCTAATTATGCAACATTTTAAAACAAGGCTTGCAATCTCAAGTCTTTTGTCCTAATCTTTTGTCCCACCAAAAATACAATTTGCATGTTGCCAATGTAGATATTGTCAACAACTGTGTTTGGCATTCTATGGCTATGCCTCTATACAGGTAAAAGAATATGATTCAAGGAAGATTCCTCAAAATCTACATAAATATCCAAAGCAACTAATCCTTAACATTCACGACAGAATGTGTGTCCATCTACCTCTCCGTCTTATAACCGAGAAAACCCATAAAAATACACATAATTACTAAAGTCGAAAATTTTGAAAAACCATCCTACCAAACAAAGGTACAAAAGAAACAGTAGCTGAAGACGGACTTCATTACAGTTCTGGGGAAACAAGAAATGCCCCCGGTGAAATTCAAGTTATTTTAATTTGGATATGATCACACGAAATTAAGCTACATTTGTAAATAACAAACCAACGAGCTTAATATGGTATATTATAGTAACTAGATAACTATCTCCTCTTAGAAAAGGGATAGAACCAGTAAACTGGGATGCACTCTCAGGTGTAGCCTCTTCAATTTTTTCCTGCACTGCTCCAAAATCCCATGTCCAAGATCAATTTGATTTCATAGCAGATTGGTATTTAAATTCTTTATGCATTCTGGCGGCTCTAGTTGTTAGGTTCTATGTCACTCATCGATGCTTCTGCCTCTGGCTTGACTGCATGTTTTGCTCCATCAGGATCGTCGTTTGGTGAGACATTTGTTTCACGTGTCTCATCCCCTGGATCATCCTCAATGCAAATGACATTTGCTATAGAATTCTCCCCAGATTTACTGCGTTTACAAGGTTTATTTTTGGATCTGAAGGCAGAAGATTTAGCTATTTGAAGGCTATACTTGGTACTGCAAGTATAAATGAAAAAATATACAATCTTTTCAAATTTTATAGAACTTCAGAAGCAAAACAACCTTTTAGACAAGGAGGTGCCATGTTCTTGCACTGTTGATGATCCTGCCTTCCGTTTTTCCGTCTTCTTTTTTTTGTTCCTGCTCAAGTACAGAAAAGATAATAATAATTTCATCCAAGTATGTTCGATTATCTCACTGGGGGTGGGGAGGAAAAATATCAGACACAGGATGACGAAAGAATACAAAATGAAGAACCGAATAGGTTTCAACAAGAAATTAAGCTTCAATAGATTTCCTTCCCCATTACTTTTCCTCTTTCTTTTCTTCACAGGTTGAAAACTCAAATTAAATTATTTAAGCTAATCGCAGAACGAAGGATAATCTAGAATGTGAAACAAATATTATTTAAGTGCTACACACGATGGAGCAGACTAACAAATGCACCAAGAGCGTGTCTGGCTAAGCTGAGCATAAGTAAAGTCCCCTGTAGTAGAACCACAGCCCAAACAAGGGCAACCATGTTAGCCGCTTAAACTAACAGATTATAACATATTTACTTTAATTTCAGCTTAAAGAAGAATAAAGCACTTAGGAGATGATGGAAATAAAACTGGATATGGTTTTTATCAATTAAAAAGATATGAGGTCGGGTCCAGAGGAACTCTTAACTATTACTTTTTACAAATTAAAATTTTAACTTACTTGACAAGCACATTAGCAGAAGATGGAAGATCGGCTTCTTCCTTCTGAAAGTATTGCATCAAGCAGTTACATAACAAAGTAAATAGGACTGAGAAAGAAAGTAAGAGAACAAATGGTAAAATCACCAAAATATTGATTATGAGAATGAGTACAATCAAAAACGTATCTGACCAGTTGAGGGCACATGTCAACCAGTTCCCATCTTTGTTTACTCAGATTCAAGATTTCTTCCCACTCATCTTCATATATAATCTGCACAAGACAGACAAAATAAAATGTGAGCATGCAGGTATGGTAAAGCACTAAAACATGAGTCAAATAAGGTGGTCGGGTTATCTGCAACACAAGTATGTTCCTCCACTAAACAATTCAGTTCTTAAGGTGAAGTAAGAACATGTTTGGCTAGCTTAAACAGATTACTTATAAGTAAATAAGCAAGTTTTCATACATTAATCTTTTTGTTGGTCAAAGTTGAAACAGGTTACTTGTTTTTATATTAAGATTAGAGTTACCTTTCAAAATTAACTTTTTTTTTTTTTTTTTAAACTCGGAAATATGAAAAATATAAACAATTAAACATGTTTGGTAATAAGCTTCGCCAGACATGCTCATAACTAGAATGATGGGAGGAAGATCCTTGTGAAGCCCTAAAAGAAGTATCTTTTCACCTTGTGCTTCTTTTTCAAAGGATCAAAAGAATTAACAATGCCTGGGTAAAACCTGCATAAATCTAAAAAGTGAGAAAATAATTTCAGGTGGAGAACATATAATATTCAAGGAAAAAAATGCCTCCGACGTGATTTGGCATATAGTCTAGGATGATGTCTCACACACTACTGAGTTCAACGTAAAATAGAGGCTCAGAAAGGAATTTTTTTCTGCTGAGTTCCATACTACTACCTAGTTGGTCCATAAACGTCACATTAGTTTTTTCCCCTGGTGGGTAAGTTCGGGGGTTGGGGGGGGGGGATGTAAGGTAATTCACTCCCGTGACATGGGGCAACCCAATTTAATACAATGCTCAAGAAACAGAAAAGGAAACCATTATTTGGTTAAGGAAAATGTAAGTAGGAATATAAATTACAATGGAAAGCATGCCATCAACATTAATTACTTACGTTTTGTCCATTGGCCACCAAACCTGTATCTTCGTGCCAACCAACTCCTCACCATAATTTTTAACAATTTGGGTCCTCCTAGACTTCTGAATTGAAAATCACCAAATAATTGAGAGCAAGAAAATGAATTTAATTAAATCACAAAAGGATGAACAAGAGAGCGCTTTAGCGTGTGTTCCAAACACAATTACAAAAGCAGATATTTCAAAGGGCATTATCAATCTTATTTCAAAGGGCATTATCAATCTCCATCATCAGTATTATTACATGATGGTACCTTTTCCATATCTGGTGCCGAATTCTTCTTGCGTTTGGCTTTTGCAGGACTTGACGTGGAGGAAGAAACAACCATCTACATTACTCATAAAAAAAAATAAAGAATTCAAAGGCACATAAACCAATTACACAAGCAGAAACCATCAAACAAACAAGTATTTTATTACCTTGTCTCCAATCTTTTCAGATTTATGTTTCCCAACAATAATATCATTTCTGATTTGTTTGCTCCCGTCAAATCCTTGAAGTGACAACTCATCTTTTCCATCAGTGTCACTAAGGATCTCTTCTTCCTCCTTCACTGTTATGCTCTCTTTCTTCTTTGGCCAACCCCTTCTACGAGAAGATCCATCATTTGATAAATGATCTTCAGATACAAAAGTTTCCATTTTCTCACTCTGAGATCCCTTTTTGCGGAAAAAATCGGGAGATTTCCCCTTTCTAGATTTAGTCGACGAAGATAACTCTTTTGACGATGAACTTCTAGGCGAACTGTCTTTTTCTCGATTCTTACCATTACGGTGTACTTCAAAGAAGTCCTTGAATCCACTTATCCAAGCATGATCATAACCCTCCTCCGGTTTCATCAACGAATTAGGTTTTCTACCCCTTCTCTTTCGAACCGCTCCTGTGTCCCTTTCTGGTTGCTGTATTTCTGTAATGCCAGTATTTTTAAGCTCCTGCTGACAGCTCTTTAAAGTCCCCTGTGAATTTTCATCATCTGAAAGATTTCCATTAGCGGTCTTCCTTTCAGGAGTGATATCTTCCGGCTCAGAATTGGATATCTCCTCATCAGACAGAACAACCTCTTTTGCCTCCTGATTCATATAAAAGGATATTAAAAATAAACTTTATTAGCAAAATACAGATGATATACTATAAAAAGAAAACTTAGACATGATATATTTCGAGCACCCTTAGAGTATATTTCCACTGATACTCGAAAGCTATAGCGCTGCAATTACAAAAAATAGTACACAAAACCATGAAATTTGGAATCTCCATGATATTGTGTCAGATACAACTTGTCTCTGGCTAGTTTGTTCCCATCTTCAGAATGGCATCCATTTGTCAAGTCAATGGAGAATAATTTTCTATCATAAATTTAAATCAAGTGGACTTACTTGTAATTATGCAATGCGCTATATGAGTGGTGAACTTACTAATATTTTTCAAAGAGAAAAGATCATTGATACCTGTCCCGTGCATATAATAAGATTATAATTCCAATTTCCTATAACTTACACAACGCTTATGCAACATGCTGTAGGAGTGAACTTACTGATTAGATGTGTAAAGCATTTTTTCAAAGACAAAAGATTGTGGGTACCCGTGCATATAATAAGATTATAATACCAATTTCCTATAACTTAGACAATGCACCAGTTGAAAAAGAAAATGGCATTGAAGAAAATTGTATTAAGAAGCATGAGACATACTGCTATTCATAGAAGAACTAGAAGCTTGATATTACTATCAGAGATGTCATCTTCCAGACACTTCTGGCTCATCATCAATATGCAATGTGATTTTCACACACTCCCTCAGATCACTAAAATATTTAAAGCAAATAGAATATTCTCCAACAAATGCAAATAGAATAGCTCGGACCCCATATAAACATTTTTCTTAAAATAATAATCTAAGGGAACAAAGTGCTGTTTTAAATGCAGAAAGTATTTAGAAGAAAAGCACCGTGTTTCTACTACTGGATCTGGATGTATCCCGGCAAATAGAAGTAACTATTTCAGCATAGTCATCAATATCCAGGTTCATTGACTCCACCGCTTTTTTTAGATAATGTTTTAGTTTGCCAGAGCAGTTTCTAAAGACCTTTTCTCCCAACTCCCAGGAAACAGGAGAAATATTCTGAAACAAAAAATTAATTTGTAAAAAGAATGACAAGAAAACATATAGAATAAATAATTGTGTCAAAGAGCATGTACGCAATCATTACCTTATTGTTCATTGTTACACTAACTAAAAGGGGACTCAGAAGCTGAAATGAGATTTCATCGCTTTCTTGTATCACCAAAGTCATGATAGTTTCCATGTGTGTGAAAACACAAGGGGGATGATTGGACCTTCAGCAATAATACAACCTCAGTCAACAGGCTCAAGAAAAAGAAAACTGTTGCTACAATCAGATATAGATAATTGTATTCAAATACTACAGGCCAACTCTTCAGACTTACCTAATGGTCTTGAAAAATAGTTGAAACATCTCACCAATTAGTGCATCACACTCTATGTCAACCATCATCAGGCATGACCTCACACTGGCCACGGTTTGAAGAATTTGCAGGGCTCTCTCATAAGTGCGACCAGATTCACAGGACAATTTCTCAAATGCGACCATAAACAATCCAAAAATTTCCTGTCATCGGCAACCTTAGACTAGTTAGTAAATGTGCAAATACCTTAGATGTGGAGAGAGAGAGAGAGAGGAACATAAATCACCAGTTTGAAATTATCTAATTTGCACAAGAAACAAGAATAAATGGATTCTGACAACCTTCATGTGATCATCACTATAAGGGAATTCTGGAGCAGATATTCTAGTGAGCTCATTAATACAAGATGCAACTGCAACTTGGACATTTGCATCAGAATGCTGTGAGAGTTCGTCAGCAACCAGTGCCGTCATCAATGGTAGAAGTGCCCTCCCTGTTGATGTGGGAGGCTGCTGACATACCTTGGGTAAAAGGTTCTCTGCTTTCTGTATCAAAGAACGAAACACAAGACAAACAAACACATTCAGTTAAATATTAAATATGGTGAGACTAGGAAGGGAGGAATTGGGAGATATGGTGAATGTCAAGGATGCATTGGACAAAATTAACAAATCTGTTTGACCATTAAAATCGGAATGAGAACAGTCTAAAATAAGCAAGCTCTCTTCTATCAAGATTAAAAAATGAACCATATTTAGTGGCAGCTCCTTGAAAATCATTTCTCTACTCATAAAATGGTAAGACAACAATAAGATTTACAACATCTAAACAACCATCAAACAATGTTTTGCATAAAAGTATATAGAACTCAAACAAACATTTAAGGATGTGTGCAAGTGGACCATCACAAATAAAGAAGAAGAGGAGTGTTCTTATTTCTTTAAAAAGGAATAAATTAGTATGTGACATGGGTGCGAGCACGTATAGATGATAAGATCTTTAATCTCGCTACCAATCAACAATAACTAAGGGAAATCTGTTGGAGGCCAATTAGCCATTAGAAGCAAATCAAGCAGAATGTACTACTCTGATTGTTGCGAAGATAAGAGGAGTCCTATAGATAGACACATAAAATTCATGCCGCCGTGTGTTCTACAAATGATTAACGCAGCCATTAAAGCATCGAAACATTAGTTTCAGCCAAATGGCAAAGATAAATCCAACACACTAAAAAAATCTGCCCTTTCCAAATATCAATATCTAGCAACAAGAAAAGAATTAAATGACAGAAATACATTTTCACATCCAGTAATGCAATATGTGATCAATCCAACAAAAACACTAAATTATGAGTTTCATGCAAAAGAAGAAAGAAAAACGTTTAAAAGATTAAAACCTTCCCTCTTTCTTGAATTAACAGTTTTACAACATTCAACAAAAAATACAATATTATCTAATAGTTTTCATGTATTGCTTAGTATGTGGCTTTCCACTGCCATCTTCGAAACACACAAGCAAGTGAATCATCAAATACATACCTAGGCTGAAACTGGCTTGTTACAGACATAAAAAACATCAAACGCAATATATTCAGAGTGTATCGTGTAAAATAAGCAATTTTTGAAGACATATATCACATGGAATATCAATTTTCGAATTTTGACACACTAAACAAAATTTTTATCACAAACATAACTCAATTTATGCCCCAATAATGTTTTCTCAGACTATGTACATTGACATAAAAGTGGATGTCTTTGAGCGTTTATGGAAACTTGAGCTTCTACAAACATAATTGACATTTGCACAAATAGCTTCGATACAAGATTTTAAAATTTTGATCTTTTCTATATATGAAAGACACTCAGTACAAACAGATTCCATCTTTATACATATACGCATAAAAAATGTAAATAAATACACATGAACATGGTGATTGAGTCTTATACCTCAAGCAGGGTGAGTAGCTCATCAATGGAGGAAGGAGATTTCAGAAGCTTGTTCCCAGCAGCCCTTAGTCCATCTTCAAGCTCTTTCTGTGAAGCACCATCCCGAGAAGGAGAACCCATTTTTCTTTTTGTTCTAATCCTTCCCCTCAAATCAAAAAACCAATAAAAATTCAAGAATCCACAAGCCCGCCACAATTTTTTCACTCAAACTCACAAAAACTCTGGCTGAAAACCCTATAAGCAGAAAAGGCAACGAATTTATAGCAAAGCCAGCTCAATACACCGCCAATGCTGCTGATGTATGAAATAGGCAAGTAAAATGGGGATCTTTTGAAAAATGGCTTGCATGCAAAGCCCCGGATTTTGCCTCTCTTCATCAACTTCTACTAATTTTGGGGTTTCAAATCCGCGGACATTTTTCCTTTTGTTGCTGGATTTGCTTTAATGAAAAATCGTGTGCGTGTATATAGTAAATGTTGGACGTTGTGTAGACTGTGCTTTGCTGTTGCCTATTATTTGGCGGCATTTCTCAACTTTGCTGCTCACTGTGAAACTCATTTGCGGTCAACGAAATGGAGAGAGGTTCAATTCTAACTGGGCTATTTTGACCGGCTGAGTCGGAGATAATAATTTAGCTATTTTGACTAATTAATGCTGGTTTGGAAAGTGATTAAACTAAAATTTTAAATGATTATAAGTTGAATAACGAGTGACTAATCATTGTGAAAATTATGAAATATAGGGATAAAAAGTAAATTTGATTAAGTGATATTAAAATATGAACACGATCACACCTTCAAAAAAATGGTGAATGTGTCTTATGTCAACTCGTCTATCCTTGTTACTACACTATCATGCATGGTTTGTAAAATTTGGTGGATTATAGAAATAAAGAGCTCTTGGAAATAGTTGATATATGAATTTGAGCAATCAGTGTATTGGAGACACTTCTGATTCAAAATTGTGATTTCTTCTTGATCATTTACTTGAAACACTTTTTGAGCGGAATTGGTGGCTAATTGACAAAGCATTTAATTGAAAATTGTGATATTCTCGTATCCACATAAATGAAACTCTTTTTTAATGAGACTAGCATAGTGACAAATCGCCAATTTAAGCCCTAGATCCTCTTTCATGGTTATACATAAAACTCTTGTTTAAAATGGTGGGTTGTATGGCGATAAATTAGTTGACGATTGTGTTCCTTTCTTGTCAGCAATAGATATGAAATAAAGCAATGAAGTTGTATAGTATTAAAAGACAATAGAATAAATATCATTGAAAAATTAGAAATGTGGACATGAATCAAAGTTCGCATGTTAAACCACGTGTGCCGAGAAAGAGAAGGAATTATCTAACGAACATTATCTTGGATTGTTTTATACATCTTAATGTAGTACCTAGTAAGACACAAGCAATTAATCAACCATTAATACTAAATACATTATTATATGTAGATAACGGTATTTGTTTGCTCGGTTGAAAATTTGTTTCAGGTGTGTACCTTGTGGGACCCCTTTTTGTGTAAAAAAGTATTGAAACTCAATTGCCCCCGGGGCACATCTCCAAGTGGTAAAAAGGGAAAGGTGGAAAAATCTAACTTTATTTTAGACTGCCATGTCAAGAGTTCGAATCCTGAAATATGAATTTGACTTTTGGGTAACTGCAAGTGTACAAGTAGTCTTCCACCCTATATCTTTGGAGGTATAACTTACGATTTACCTCCTTCACCAAGGTCCAGGACAGATGAGGGCGTCAGTAATGGAGTATAATCCAAAAAAAAGTATTGAAATTGAATTACTAAAACCAATTTCATTTTTTAGTGTTAATTATGCAAAAGGTATAAAACTTTTCCTTTTTTTTTCAAAATTATAAATGAATTCAATTTTATTTTAAAGCTATACACTTGTACACGAAGTTGTGAATTTGTTTCTCCATAAATAAATTAACTTCCTTCATTCAAAATTAACATAACAATCTACATGGCAAATAACATAGCCTACGTGGTTATGGCATGTGTGACTCATTACGGATTGAATCTGCGGTCACAAATATATAAATTTTACCCTTCATTTCAAAATCATATACGAACTCGACTTTGTTACAAAATCATATATGAACTCGCGAACTTGTTTTCCATCCATACATAATTCAATATTGGCAGTATTATTGTGTAATTTATAATAATCCACACAAGTGTAAATTCTTAGTCACTAGAATGCTATATAGGACTATAATATTATTCATATTTGATAATAGAAAAATTAGAGTTTGGGAAACTATTTGAAATCATCCCCTCTCACAACGAACGCCATGATGCAATGTTTATAGAGATGTTTCGAATATAATAAGCTTCATATGTGGAGAGTGAAAATATATCTTCATAAATTTGGACCTTGATATATGTACAGAAGATTTCCAGAATACACACATAGAGGTGGGTGGGATATTTTTTGACAATTTTTTATTCACGATGGGACCCACATCATTAGTATATCTGGAAAACTTCTGTACAAATTTCTTCTATACATCTATATTTATCCCATTAATTTTGCCAAAGTCGTGTGCCACTTTGTCGTACATTTTAGCTGCATCATAACCGGAAGAATGCAAGAGCTTGAGAAGAGAATACTAGATGCAGCTGGCATTGCATGTGTCGGACTTCAGAATTTGGCTACGAAGTTTGGCAATTTAATGATCAAATCATTGCTTAATGAAAACAAAAAATTAAAAATTAAAAACACTTAATATTCTGTGGAGGAGTTGCACCTATGAGAATTTCTTTTCATTGGAAGCACAACCAGATTACGATTTGGCTTAAATCAAATACATGTCAATTAGAGTCACATAATCTCTAAGCAAAGATGAGCTCATAAATAATTTTAAAACAAGGATAAGATTCATATATCATCTACCACGTCATAACAACGTAAGCACATCATTTGCTAGGTGGATTATCCCATTAAATTTGACTGACGAAATTAAGAGCCTCTTTGATTCTCATTAATCGGGAAAAAAATGAGTTTTGAATAATAAGTATAGAATATTTTATTGTGTGAATGTGTGATTGAAAATAATCATGTAACAAACTATAAATTAAATTACTGGAAATCAAACAAACCCTAATCTATGTATGAATAAAAATCAAATTTGTGAACTCATGTATAATTTTGAAAACAAGGGTTAAAGTTCATTTACTGTTCGAACAATTAATCCTCTTTTGCATCTAGTTAATTTAATGAGCACTTCCACGCGACAAGTTTTCAAATATTAGATATTTTTTCCGTAATTGAAGATTTTAAATGAAATTTAAGAATTTACCCTTGTTTGACAATCATTCTTTCATTCTTTTTTTCTCATACTCATTTTCAATCACACATTCTCATCATAAAATATTCATCACGTAAATTCAAAAAATTTCAAACAGGGGCTTCTTTTGACTAATAAAAGTTTTTTTTTTTTTTTTTTAATGAAGAAATAAAAATTTTATTAAAAATAAAGTAAGTAAACATTTGATGTCCTTGACATGCAATTATTAATAAAAAAAAAAAAAGGCAGCATTGTTGACCGTTCGTTTCCATATTGCAGTTGGTGGAACTGTGGAATATTTCAAAATTGGCATCAACCATCCAAAATATTTGAATTCTCCCATCAAAGTATTCGCCTAAATTGTAAAAATATAAATTAAAGCAAGCACAAAGATACAACTCCAGAAATCAACTACCTGAATTCAGCAACGACGAAATTTAGATTCTTTTCAAGATTCTAACGACCAGGAATAGTAATTAATTTACATTGCTTTACCTCGGCGCAGCTCTTGCACTCATAGATGAATGGTAATTGGTGCTTCTTTCTTTCCTGTAGGAGCTATAGACATCATCATATTGACTAGCCTCGTTTGGATCAGCTTTTGCCCCAAGGCCCAACCTACCAGAACTACTAGATCCAGGTTTTTGCTCTACACTTCCATCGTCAAAAGTCTCAGAATTGGGGTCCGTATTTAGACCTGGAGGTGGAGGAATGCAGGCCCCTCCCTTACGGATGGGAAGCTCTCTTTCGTATTCATAATCCTCAGCGTCCCTTGACTCGGATGGTTTTGCAGCTCCTTCAAATGGATTAACCTCGCCAATCTCTCTAAAGAACTTCGACACTCTCTCATTGATTTCAGATGGGGATATATTGGAAGGCGGTATAACGGTGGGAATATCCAGGGGGCTCATGGGAGAGTAAGGCACCCCACTACCAATCTGCATTTTTTCTCACCATACCGGGAATGAGGCCAGGTGGGAACAGAGGATATGGAGGCAGTTTTTCACCAACCTTGCCAAGATGAGGTGCAGGTGGTTGATTTGATTGCTGTATAGAAGATGGCACGGGCATAGACGCAAACCCACTGGAAGGAACAGAAGTAGGATGAAATTGTTGAGGTGCTAAAGATGGAGCCATTGATGGTATAAGAGGAGCTTGTTCTTGAACCGCCATATTTCGAATCGAGTTTTGCTTATCAGGCTGCCACTGTAATGAATTATGATTTGCCGCTTGGTGGGGTCCTGCATGGGAAGTAAAAGTTACCAGAGCAAGTAGAGAATGTTTGAAGTTACATGAAAAAATACTTTGGATAATTTTCATTCAAAAACTGCTAGAAGTAACAAAAGCTACCTATGGCCACGGAAGGATCTAATGCAACTGCAGATAAGTCTCCGTGAGGACCAGGAAGAGAATTCTGAACCTGCCCACTCACCATCTCATTTTCGAGCCCACGAATAGTATCCTGATCGAAAACGTCCTTGGAAGCCCAGAATTGTAAAAATTTTCTGAAGGCGGGACTGGTTTTCTTCCTTGTTTAAAGGGTTGTGGTAAATCCTTGCCATCATAGAACCTAAAACTGGCTTAAATGCAAGTGCCTCCTTATCCAACTCATGAGGATTGACCCGCCTCTGCAAGCTGTATATTTCAGAAATCCAAATATAAATGTGGAAGAAATATAATGATTTCTGAGGAACCCTTGAGATCTTAAATATCCTTAATGTCGTAATATATGTTTCTTATCACAATCGACTAAATGATAAATTTTCTTTCTAGGAGGGGGATGATGATGGCCCTGTACCACCTAAAAGGGCTTCTTCAAAACTACTAATACACAATAGTCAGCATTTAGTAGTGTAATTACATGTAGCAGACAAAAGACATTCTTATAAGGAATTTAACGAACAGGTAGAGAAACCAAAACTAGAATAGCTTGACTTTTTAAGTGCTTTTAATTACTTGCATTAGCCAGTAGACTAGAGAAACCAAAACTAGAATAGCTTGACTTTATAAGTGCTTTTAATTACTTGCATTAGCCAGTAGACATGAAAGAATATTTAGAAAAAAGCTGAAAATTATGAAAGCAATGTGACTGGCATGCCAGGGCTGAAACTCCTCAAGTTCTTCCAAAGACAACATAGTCCACACAGATGACAGCAACCCTCCAAATGTCAGTTCATCATCAATGAAGTAAGAACCTAATACTCTGCCCTTGTAGCATGCCCACATATGTTTCTCAAAATCCATTAAGACTAAAAATTGGCTTACGCCTTGTTTGATTTTTATTTTTTCAAAATCACTTTTCCTCGAACTCTTTCTCAACCACACATTTTCCAATAAAAAATTACTTTTCACAAAATCACTTCTCAAAAATCAAAATCAAGTTACTTTTCCAACAAAAAAATTGTAATCAATAATTTATAAAGTAGTATCAAGCTTTTAGCGATTGAAGACTACCTGTCAAATAGAATATCATTGGCAAGGTAAATTATATGCAGTTGTCTCTCAGGATCATCAAAGGAAAATATCCTGTCTCTCAGTGCCTCAGCCAGGGCAGGTACAAAAGGAGATCTTTGCATAAACCAAGTCTTCGCACCTTTGATCGACTCTTTGGTACCAGTGAGACTGTTGAGAACGCCATTCAGCTCCATTTCAACATCGGAAGGAAGTGGTCTAGATAAACCTTTGAAAGACCTAAAAGATTGATCATATTCTGGACGACCATGACCAGTGAAAGGCTGAGATTTGTGAGGGAGCTGCTGCTCATAGAATGGGGAAAAGGATGTTGTTGCAAGTGAGGTGCACCCAACACTGAAGAAGAAACCCCTGCAGCAGCATTAGGAGCATTCATAGGGGAAGAACCCATTATGGGGTTGGGAGGATGCATCATGGGCAAAGAAGAGGGTGGGAAATGAGGGGTGAAGGGACCCCCTAGATGTCTTGTTGCCACCCAAAGCTTATAGCGGTAGTAACTATGGCCTTCCCCTCCAAAGAGGAAATTGTAAGCAGGGTTTTCTTGCTCTCTTTCACGAACCACGGCTTCAAACTCGGGACCATTCTTGACAGCATACTCAACCAATTTATCAATACGCTTTTGTAGTTCAGGATCAGATGGAGGTGGAGCAGGTGGTGCAGAGTCATATGGGCCGTGGAAAGGAGAGGGAACAAGATGAGGAGGCATGTGTGGTGGGAAGGCAGGCGGTGGCTGCTGGTGAAGGTGAGGAAGAGGAGGATGTGGATAGTGTTGATGTTGCTGCATTTGCTGTGCGTATGGAAACTGTTGGAGAGGAGGATGTGGGGGCAGAAAAGGAGGACCATGAACAGATGGAGGAAATTGTTGATGTTGAGGATGAAAACCATATTGTTGCTGTTGTTGAATATTTGTGACTTGCTGCTGTTGAGCAAATGCCATAGCGGCAGCATAATCATGAGGCCGATCCATAAGCAAATATAGAACTGGAAATTTCCGTAGTATGCAGCCTAGAGAAAATTACTCTGACCAAATGATTCAACAAAAACAGCAGTAAGAACAAGCCATTGTTCAAGAAATAGAAGAGCAGATTAAATTCCATCATAATAATAATAATAGTGAATGAAGGAAGGAAGTAAGTAAAACAGAAGCTGGGTACACGAGACTTGACTTCTTCAACTATAAACATTAAATTTTAACTTTAAGAAGTAGATAAACTATGTATACCACACCACAAGTTCTATTAACTTGACACTAATAGAAACTAGAAAACGTCAGATTGGTATCAGATCTATAATATAGAACTATAAAAAATGCAGTTTGAAAAAGGACAGGTTCTTATCATGTTTGCTCAAAAAAATGGCAATGAAAAATGGGTCTCTTTTTCATAGAGTTCAGAATTACTTCAGCAAGAAAAACTTGTCTTATTCACCAACTATTTTTCCAGTAATTTATTTAGGAAACAAAATTGAAGCAGAAACATTTCAGTAGGCAGGAGAAACAGAAGGACATTCTGAGAAAACAAAAATTGAAGATGAATTAAATTCTGGTAAATATGTTCTACAATATTTAGATGACAAATGATTGTCATATCATGTTATTAAGAAAATTTGAGAACTACATGGACAGCTCCTTGGTCAAAATGGCAGATACAAGGTAAAGGGAGGAAGGTAGGAGCATAACTTTTGAATTAGAAAATCTCCAGATTTGTCGTCACCTCTGATTATATCCTTGCAAACTTTAATATGAAGTTAATGGCCAATTTTCCTCCCCCCACCTTCCCCTCCGTCCTTGCCACTTACAAACAAACAAACAAACACTCACTCTCTTTGATTCATAAATTCCAACACAAAAGCTCAAAGCTTTCTATATATTCTACATTTCATATTTCACTTGAAAGCCTTGATTGTCTGATTATAAATGGAATGTGATCTTTTTTGTCCTTTTTAAACGAAACACGTTTCAGAAAAAATTATAAGACGTCGCTGCTTATCTTTATATTGTCTCTCAGAAAAAAAAAAACAAGGACACACCATTTGGACCAACTATATTAAAGAGCTCGCTTCAATATAACAATTTCATATGCCTGTTACACAGAAAATTTCTGATTCAAGTGAAGTTCAGCATACTTTGGAGCTATAATCAACATTAAACACCAAGTTAATGTACAGTTAAATATTTATGCACTTAAAAAAAACTGATATGCTGCAAATTCTAATTCTTTCAGTAAAACAAAATTTCATTGTTAGCTAAAAATGGACATGGTGCAATTAAAAACAACTGTGCAAAAGGTTTCTCAAAATGCCTAATTGTGCAAAAGAGTGAATCTTTATCCAACACAAACCCTGTAAGCGTCTAATCGAATTAGGTGTGGCCTTAGATTGTACATATGTGTTGGTGCATGAAAGAAATAGAAAGAAGGTTACCCAACTAAGACCACCTCAGATCTCCAAATGAATAAAAAGAACAGAAAGTATATAAAAACATGTTTCTTAGATTTTGTACCTTTGTAAATTTGTGTATTAACCAATAAAAAATAATGAATAAAATCCAAATGTTGCCTCCTACAAATGAAGGCAGAGTCCTTTTTTTTTTAATAATAAACTTTTCACAGCTAATGATATTAGCAACTACAAACTATCAAGGATTACTTGGTTTTTTTCTCTCAAAGTCAATGCCTTTCAATTCGTGTAGATGATATACTAGTTACATTTTCTAGTACTTATACCTCCAAGGTTTTATTCTTACCCATAGAGACAAATGACACTCACAAACCACCATCATGCCATAATGTCATCACTCGTATCTAAAAACACATTCAAGACAACCGCAAGACAGTCAACATAATATTACTTTGATTTCAGTAGCATATAAGTGAATTGAGCAAAACCATATTATTTACATTACCGACTAATCAGCGTGAATTTTCAAGCAATACTACTTTAGGTAAATCTAACAAACGTAATTACGACAGAATCACAGACATATCAAAGAACCCCAAATTGAAAGCGCCAAACCCTAGTCCTGATTGAAAGTAAGAAAGCAAAGATGTGCACGCACGCACGAGAAGAGGAAGAAAAACATAGAGAGGATTTGGGGAGTACCCGAAATAGTTGCCCAACAGCCGAATTGATAGAGGGACATGGTGAATGGGGAGAAGTATAGTGGAAGGGGGAGAAAAAGAACAACAAGAGTTAACAATAAAATTCGGGTCGAACTGAGTTAAATCGGTGATTAGAAAAAGGAGGAAATACCTGTAAATGGGAAAAGCCCATATTTGTCTTTGACCAAACAATACGTTAAAAAAAAAAAGGAACAATACAAAACTAAGGTTCTTAGTATCATCAATTCAATAATAAGGTAATAAATTTCAAAATTCAAATCAGGTTTTTATTAAATTTTATTTATGATTTAATTATTTATTTATTTAATTAAATATATAAAAGTCACAATTTTTTACAAATTGGTCACAAATATATTTATTGGTCACATATTATCAAATTAATTAATTACAAATTATTACGAAATCACAAATCAAAATTTTTATTAGTCACAAATTATTTTCAAGGTCACGGATTGAAATTTTGATAGGTCACAATTTATTTCTGAGGTCACAGATTAAAATTTTACTAGGTCACAAATCAAAATTTAATAGGTCATAGACTAATTTATTAATCACAATTTATTGAATTTTATGGTCACAAATCGATCCGATCAAAATCCACCACCAATACTTGGTCACCACAACCACCTGCACGACTATCATCTAAAGGATCTCCATAGCATTGACACAGTAAAGGAACCACCATCACGCCTGACCACCCTCACCCTCGCCCTGCGACAACCATCCATCTCCACCGTCACAACCGCACCAACAACCATCACCACTGAAAACAACCATCTCACCACAACCACCTGCATGACTATCATCTAACCACCACTGAAAACCACCATCTCACCACAATCAGCACCACCACCGCCTGTACTCAAAATCAAAACCACCATCCCCACTACACCATACTACCACCAACTAAAAAAATCCCCAAAACAGAATCGAGGCCTCACCGTCGATGTTGACTTTGAAGACGATGCCATTGGCTGCGTCGGTGATGTAAGCGTTCGTGGAGAAATCGACTGCGACGTAATTTGGAACCATGGTGTTTGGGAGCTAGGCGAGAAAAAGTTGATTGAAGGAGTTGAGATGGTAAGAGGCGAGGGCGCTATAGGGTGGGGAGGAAGGGCGATGAACGATGACGAGGAGGCGATCTACGGCCACGCTAAAGGTAGCTGCAACGCCATCATCGTGAAGGGGGCGACGGGAGAGGGAGAGAGCGAGATAGAGAGACGATTAGGGCTTCTGAATGTTTTATAATTAGGTTAATTAAATTTTATATGATTAATTAAAATTTAAAATATTATTATTTAATATTAAAATATTTTATAATATTATAATTAAAACTTGATTTTTGTATAAATAAATTATATATCCTAATTTTGATTTTGGATCTTTAAATACCTTCCTAAATGTAATTTCCTATAAAAAAAAATCGAAAAACTTAGGGTCCATTTGATTGCAAGGGTGGAAAATAGGTAGAAAAGAAATGGATTCTAGGGAATTGAATTGTCTGGGATTGTTTTATCGGGAATTAAATTAAAGGTGTTTGATTGGTATAATTTTTCATATTTCTATTATAATACGTTTGACTTTGTTTTTTATGCAAATTGTCAATTAAATGGATAATTTTTTTTACCATTGGGGACAAAATATGTTTAGATTGCCAAAAAAATAAAAATTATTTTTTATTTTTACGTCTGACTCTGTTTTACATGAAATTTGTCAATTAAATGGATAAATTTTTTTACACTTTATCTTATAATTTGTTTCTATTGCTTAAAAAAGGAAAAAAAAAAAAAAAAAAAAAAAAAAAAGGTGGAAACCAATTCTCACCATATAATAAGGAATTGAATTTCATGAAATCACGCTTCACGTGGTTGTACCTTGAAAAATGGATGGAAACCAATTCAATGGAAAAAAAAAAACACTATCAAACGGACAAAAGGTGAAAGTTGAAATTCAATTCCAACTTCCAGGAAAAATTTTGGCGAATCAAATAGACCCTTAAGGAAATAACAATGGTACGAAAATCCCAAAATATTCATCATATTCTCATTCTTTCACTGCCACTTCCAAAATAATCGCTAGCCACCCAACTCCACAGTACACTATTCCGATCATCGTGCTCGTTGGTGGCCAACACACAAAAAAAAGATCCTTCTTCAACACAAAGTCGACACAGGTTCGTTTTTTGAATCAATGAAAAAAATAATCATAAAATTTTTATTTGGTGAAATCTGAATTTCTCTACATTTATTTGGATTAATAATTTATATATAGGTTATAATGATGGTTGTAAACAGTTGATTTGACCGGTTGGTCCAAACCGGCTGTAAAAGGTTTTTTTTTAAATAACAATTTAATTTTTCAAATTTAATTGCTATTCTATATTTTTGTATATAAAATAAAATTAAATATTTTTATATATAAAATAAAAAAATAACTTTAAATTAATTTAAAATTCTTTAATTAAATATTATTTGTAAATAATTTTTTTTTCAAAGTTAATTAGATAATATTTATATCTTTTATTTACGTTTAATATTTTCCTTTTCAATAAATATTATATATATATATATATATATATATATATATATATATATATATATATATATATATATATATATATATAATTAATTAATTAAATGAAGAAATTTAAATGGATAATTACCAAAAATCAAACGTAATTAAATAATATTTATATATTTTTAATAATTTTCTTTTATTTTAATTCACATATATAAAATAAAATAACTAACTTTAAATTGATAATTACGAAAATGAAATATTATTCTTCAAGCAAATTCTTATTTTTTTCCTTTTAATATTTTAATTAATTAAATATTATTTGTAAATAAATATTTTTTTTTCAAAGTTAATTAAATAATATTTATATTTTTTATTTCCTTTTACTAGTTTCCATTTCTTTAAATTATATATATATATATATATATATATATATATATATATGAAGAAATTTAAATTGATAATTACCAAAAATCAAATGCAATTAAATAATATTTGTATTTTTTTTGCTTTAATAATTTTCTTTTGTTTTCATTTTTATATATAAAATTAAATAAATAATTAATTTTAAATTGATAATTACAAGAATGAAATATTATTTTTTAACAAATTAGCAAATTCTTATTTTTTTATTTTAATTAATTTAAAATTCTTTAATTAAATATTCTTTGTAAATAAATCTTTAATTTTGTCAATTTAATTAAATAAAAATTATATCTTTTACTTACTTTTAATATTTTTCATTTTTTTAAATTATTATATATATAATTAAATGAAAAAATTTAAATTGATAATTACCAAAAACGAAATTAAAATTAAAATTAAAATTGATAAAAAAAAATTTTCGTTTATTTACTTTTAATTTTTTGAGATTATATTGTATTCCATTATCTTATATTTCATGTGTTAATAATTTAAATTTTTGCAGCATGAAGTACCATTTGGATGCGACATTGAGACAAATGTCAGGTAAGACTACCTGGAATGGTAGACTTAACAGTTACAGATTAGTATTGGATATGTTGGATGCACAGCATGAAGATATGTTTCATCGGTCCTTTCTGTGGCCCTGTACGAGTTGAAACACTTATAGTTCTCAGGGCAGATCATCGATGTCCTACTGTATCGATTGCTAAGTCCAGTCGACGGCAATGCCCTCCACTTCGATCTCGGGGACAAAGTCCTCAATTTCTCTATGTTCGACTTTGTCATGATCACTGGACTGAAGATTACGGGCGACAACGCAGCTCATGCCGATACGCAAAGGGCTAGTAGGCTGTACGACACAGACTTCCAGGGGCAGGGGTCGGTTCTTCTGATACAGCTGTTGGACGTGATCACTAGGTGTGACCACATATTAGACAGGGCGAATCTCGATCTGGTCTACATCCTGGAGAGCATATTACGATGTCACCACAGGAGAACTGCAATCAACCCCTTCCATCTGGAGATCGTCGACGATTTTGATGCGTTTAACACATATCCGTGGGCGTGGAGATGTTTTCAGGACACGATCACGTTTTCACCAGATTGTATTGGAAGCCGAGGAGAACCATGCTGAAGTATGATACATAAAGATTGCTCCTGACTATACAGGTATATGTTTGACATAAATATGAATATAATAATTGTATTTGTTGCAGATCTGGGCGTACGAGACTGTCCCAGTCATTAGTGATCGGTATGCGACGCGAGTGGAGACAAGCATCCCTCGGATGCATCATTGGCAAGCATCTCGAGCAGTGGGATATTCAACTAGCAAACAGTTGTCAGCTATCCTCAACGATACTCAGGTGAGATAATACATTTTTCGATTTATGTTGTTTGTAGCTCCAACATCTGATCACACGATTATTAACTAGTCGAAATGTGGATATTTCGACAATGATACTCCAAGAATTTTAAAGTTAAACAATGTATAGAGTAATTTTACAAAGTATAATTAAAATTTTAAATGGTCTGTAGAATATTGAGACATTTTACATAATAATGCAATAAAAACACCATTTTCAAGTGTAGTTGAATTTACCTATTGATATACTAAATTGATTTTAAAAATATTGACATCGAAGTTATACCATTTAGTCAAAATCATGACATCTTGTTTATTAACCTATTGATGCACGAGATAACTTAAAAATAAAGTTGGATAAACCAAGAATATGAAACCAAAGTGTTGCTAATATTATAAGAGAAATCTCTAGTTCATAGATTGCACTCTACATGACATTCAAATAGATGAGCTTGTAGAGTATGGAGCATTGACGTCTAATGAATTGACGAGGAAGATAGAAACTTTATCGCTCTAAAAATAGAAACATAATCATTAATCCTCTTTCCTGTAATTTTTTCTTTCATATGATTGCTTGAATAATTGTCGAGTCAACACATTTAATGAAAGCTCTATATCTAGACGAAACTCTAGGATAATGTCTATTTATTCAGTCGCACTAGCTTTCATTGATTGGAAATTATTTTTCCAAACATTGTTTTCTTTTACTTATGTGACAATTTTTTTTTAAACAATTGTTCAAAGAGCATCTCCAATGAATTTTAGGGATTGCAGTTTATGTGGCATTCAAGTGGATGGAGCAACACTAATGTATGATATATAGACTTTCAGAACCCAGTATTTTTGCTTACTCATTTCTTTTATTTAGCACCCCATGTTTTCTTGACCTTCACATTTTGCAATTATGTCTCCAACCTTTTTCATTGTATCTTTGTCTTCAACCATTTATTGTTCTTCACATTTGGTCTCCAATGATGGTTTTCATCCAAAATTTCACTTGAAAAACATAAAAAGACCTATTTACCTCTTATGTATTTCAATAAGAAAGATAAACAATGAATACAAAGTTTGACAAAATATGTGCCCTTCATTTCAATACACTTAAGCGGATTATTTGGACAAAAAAATATTGTTAAAAACAAAATGTGCTAAATAATCAAATTTTAACAATAAGAATGCAACGCAGAAAAAGTATGAACATGAAGGCAAATAACTACCAGGTTTTAATCCTCGCCTCATTGAACATATTAGTTTATATTCATTTTGCTCGGATTGGTATCACAAACTTAAGGGGAATGGCTAGGCTATCCCACCTAGCGCGGCTAGAAAAAAAAATGATATAAGTAAGTTTTAAAAAAATGAAAAAGCAATACATTTTAATGATAACTCGATCCTAGTACATACGATATGTTAATTGTCATGTCAACCTCCAATATCTTTTTAGGGTCTATCTAAAAGAGTCATGTTCTTCTTGGTCGTAAATATTTTTATTGTCTGTTCGTGATTTAAACAAAATTATTTTGACAATTTATACCATTTATTTATAGCATTTAAATATCTAATATTTCAATTCTTTCACGTATGAACAATAATATATTGTTCCATGTATGAGTAACAACATCTTTCAGACTAAGTGGTAGAATTCATTCTGCAAATGTCATATTTTTCTCAACAATGTAATTTTGCCTAACGGATAGAGTTACTATTAACTTTCCTACCATTTTGATAATCGTCACTTGTAACGCGCAAATATTTGTCCGCATCCCCTCCAATTAATGGATGAGCAAGAAAAAATATTTCAAAGCAATTAAAACCATAAATTAACTTTTTCATACAAACGCTCAATACATGTATCAGTCTGTATAATTAAAAGGGTCACCGCTATTAAAAACGTTCAATTCTTAATCAACTAAAGACTTTCTTGACCTAACAAAACATGTTTTCTATTTCAACACTCCATTTCCATCAAAAATCACAGACATGACAAATTCAAGAAACTCATTTATTCACAGCTCACTATGCAAATAATAATCAAGCTTTCCCCTCAATCTCCATGTTTCCACCATTAATAAATGAATCCTTCATGAACATTTCGAAATTATATAAAAAGAAAAAAAAAAATCCCATAATTATTTATTTCTTTAAATAACTATTATTAGGCTGTCCAAGGAAAAAAAAAATACCATTTTAAAATAAAATGCAACATGCCTATAAAAGAAAGAAATGGTTCGTATTATTGCGTAACCCTAATTTTATCAGCTGCCCCGTTCATCGCGGCCTCACATCCGAAACCCAAAAACCCTGAAACTGCATAATATTAATATATATTCATGCCCAACGTGGATTTTTATATATGTATTTTTGTGTATATTGGCACTGGGTTTAAATTATAGCGATAATTTCATTGATTCGTTGTATCAAGATCCAAGATTTGTTGATTTCACAAGGTATTGTTGTTTTAATTCACATTTTTTGTATGGGTGTTATTCTTTTTATTTGGCTGTTGGAATTAGGGGCTGATTTTGCATTTTCTGGATTTTTATGCAGTTTTTATTTGGAATTTGATGGTTTTTGACAGACCAATCCGAGGTCTTCAAATGTTCAAATTTTGATTGAGAAAAATCTGTTAAATTTGTCGAATAAATTACTCTGAAAATCTTTGTGGGAGATGTCACTTTTACCAAAAAGCGAATCGTTTCAGACTCGGGAGGTTTGGGCTGATAATCTGGACCAAGAATTTGCTCTAATTCGTGATATTGTCGATGATTACCCATATATTGCCATGGATACTGAGTTCCCGGGCATTGTAATCCGACCCGTGGGCAATTTCAAGAATTCCAGTGACTATCATTACCAAACTTTGAAAGCCAATGTTGATTTACTGAAGTTGATTCAGTTAGGGCTTACATTTTCGGATGACAAGGGAAATTTGCCAACCTGTGGAACAGAAAAGTATTGCATTTGGCAATTCAATTTCCGGGAATTCAATTCAAATGAGGATGTATTTGCCAATGATTCGATTGAATTATTGCACCAGAGTGGCATTGATTTCTCGAAGAATATTGAGAAGGGTATTGACGCCAAGCGATTTGGGGAGCTTTTGATGTCATCAGGGATTGTTTTAAACGATAATGTGTACTGGGTGACTTTCCATAGTGGCTATGATTTTGGGTATTTGCTCAAGCTCTTGACTTGCCAAAGCTTGCCTGATACACAAGAGGGGTTCTTTACTATGATCCATGTGTATTTTCCTGTGCTTTATGATATTAAGCATTTGATGAAGTTTTGTAATAGTCTACACGGGGGCTTGAATAAGCTGGCCGAGTTGTTGGAGGTGGAGAGAGTCGGGGTTTGCCACCAGGCGGGTTCAGATAGTTTGCTCACATCCTTTGCCTTCAGGAAGTTGAAGGAGAACTTTTTTAGAGGTTCCCTGGAGAAGTATTCTGGTGTGTTGTACGGTCTAGGTGTTGAGAATGGACAGAATACAAACTGAGGATAGGGAAAAAGGTGAAATAAAAAAAAGAAAAAAGAAATAATAGATAATGTACTACATTGTGTGGGCATGTTTACAAGGATGCCACCCTTTGTATAATCTTGAAGTAAAGGGTTGTTTATTTAATGAAATATTTCTTTATGTTGGTGTTTTATATCTCCTTTTACTCTTTGTTGTTGACATATTTGGCATATTTTTTATATTTCTGCTTCAAGATTTATTGTTATGGTTCTCTTGATCAAGAAAACATAAATCAAAAAGTTTGATTCTTGTTCAGGCTGAAGTTGGGAATTCTTGGTTCTTGTCTATGTTTGAGACAGGATTTTTCTTGGATGGTTGGAAATATGCCGTTGGATTGTAAGTGATTATGCAATGCGCTAAGGTGAATTCAAGATTACTTTTGACGATCAAAATATAACAGAAAACATGGAGAAATGAACTTGTCTTGAATTTTTTTTCAAAGGAATTGACATTCAGAATTTTCTCAGCCAACTTTTCATGTCCTAAAGTTAATTATATTTTCATTTTTGAGCCTTGGAATCTGTTGGACTTGGTTGGATTTTATGATCAGTCGACTGGTTAGTTTTAATGGCTCAAGTGCCCAAATGAACGGATAAAGACATGCAATTTGTATATTCGAAGTACATAGTCAAGAAATCAAGATGCCTAGTTTGGATGGGCCTACTCATATAGACAAACAAATGAAGACATAAATCAAACACTATGCTGAAAAAGTCGATGCCTGGTGCTTTCTATGAAGCAGTAGACGCTATGAACTCTCATCACAAAGTGAAATTAAGATGACCCACGCTTTTAATCCAGTTCATATAATGTCTTTTTCGGGAGGTTAATGAAATGCATCTTAAGTACATCAGTTAGAGAAATAGAATTGACGAATCCTAACTCAAAGGGCGAGAAACTCAACACCACTATTGTTGAACAACTTGGAGCCAGACCCAGAAGCTAAAAAAGGGTATCCAGAGCAATTCCAATAATCGGGCCACTATTGTTGAACAACTTGGAGACAGAGCTAGAAGCTAAAAAATGGTATTCTTAGCAATTTCAATAATCGGGTTCATTGATATTCTAGGTATAGTAGATGCTATCACACACACAATCATACTTAACAAATAATCATTCATTAAATTTAAATGGGTCATTTTTCTTTGGTGAAATCGAATACATGAATTGCAATATAACTTCGAATTAATCTCCTTGTACAAGGAGATTTTACATAAAGATAATAAAGATAATGCAGTCTGAACAATCTCCTTGTACATGTAACCTAATTTTATAACTTCTCCCTTTCGATTTTTAGGTCAGCATTTAGCTCCAGGTTTCTCATACTTGTTTTTTTTTTTTTTTTTTTAACCTCAAGGCCATACGACAATGTCTCTAACCGTGAACCAGCACATCGTGCACAAAGCCAGAGCAAAACCACCGTGTTTTGACACACAAGGGTGACTAGAATAGTTCATTTCTCATGCAAGAAAAGAGAGTGCATCCAATGGCAACAGAGGGAGAATAATAGGGTGGAGACCATACACTAACTGGTTCACGACATTTGAATATGACTGCAGCATATTCTCCTCTCCATTTCTCCTTTATTTCTCATTGCGTTCAAAACATGCAATTTTTAAAGGTCATGTAACTAATAATCTATATCTAGAAATAAAAATCTTTCAGGCTTCACAAAGACCTATCAAATTTACCCCAAAATAAAATATAAAAAAGCAAGTTTTAACAACATACCAAATTCAAATTCTCATAGAGTTCAATCACAAAGCACCAAATTCTGTTCCAATGAAGAACACTACATAGTCCAGCATTTCCTAAATAAACATGGGACAACTTCACAGAAAACAAAGACTACAATTGAAAATGGTGGGGCAATCCTGTCCAATTTCGGCTTCCTCCATAACTATCCAAACTTTCCTCTCCAGCTGTTTCCTAGCCACGAATAAAGAAAAGAGACGAAAATTTTGATTAGATATATTTCTTATAAAACCAGACTTCTTTGCACACAAAAATAATCAACACACTACAATAGACACCCTGTGAGAGAGATGCACCAGAACTCATCTCTTGCGCTTGAGAGTCTTCAATTGCTTGAAGATGTAATTGATGACTTCCTTCAGCGTGGCTTTCCTATTTTCCTTGTAGTTCCACAGCTCGGGAACCACATACCGGCCACTTGGGTTGTATTCATTCATTTCACGGAAGGCCGCAATAACTGCATCATAAATTTCGTCCCCCCATTCATCCTTAAGGTTTCTGAGCAATTCATCATCTTCATTCAATATTTCCTACATGGTTCAGCAAGACTTTAATTTATAATATTCAAATGGTTCTCTGCTAACCATACATCAAGCATAAAGGCAAAGAGACCACCTTTGAATCCCAATTCATGTTCAAACAAAATTCAAAAGAACAAAAACTTTCAATAGGAATAATAGGAGGTTAATATCTTAAGTCTCCGCGGATCTGTTAGAAATTTAAGCCTAATTTAAAAAAAAAAAAATTAGACAGAAACAAGGTCAGATCATTAACGACCCACCTGGGGATTTCCCTTATCATCTGTGGTGACTTTGACTGGGTACCATTGAGGATTTTTCAGTTTTTCTTGCCATAGGGAGCAAAGTTCAAGAGCCTTTATCTCAGCTTCTTCAGATGGGAATCTCAGATTGCATGCATTCTTGAACGCTTTCTCATCGATTTCTCCCATCATCTTTAGCCCAATATTAACACGACTGCTACTTAGCATCTCACGCAAACTCTGAATGGAAATAAGACAAATGGAATTATTCATGGCATGGTGACTAATAATTAATGACCTTGAAAGTAAAAAAGACAAATTGGAAATATTCATAAAATGCAGGACTAATCAATGACTACATAACTGGCAAGAACATATCAATTAGGAGCCATCTCACCCACTACCTTGATATCAGACTGATCTTTTCTGCACTGCATTATCACTTATATACAGCACTAAAACCCTCGTTGAACAATTACGATCTCACTAATTTAGTATCCCACTATAACCGTGATGCAAGCTAGAAGATTTGATGACATGAAGATATCATACCGTTATTAATTCTTTACGAGCCAGTTGTAGCTCGTCATTACTAGTGCGCTCCTTGACAGTTAGTTGTAGATTTAAATCTTCGAGATTATCCATTTCCTCTATTTTTTCCTCCAGCTGCTCATTCATCTCCTTTATCTTTTTCTGGACAGCTGCATCATCTTTTCCCAGATGCTTCATCACCTCTAGTTTTCCTTTTAATTCTTCAATTTCCATTTCTCGTTTTTGCTTCTCATCTAGATTCTTTTCTAGCTCGAGAACCTTTTTCAGAGCTTCCTCTTTCTCTTTCTGCATATTATATAAGTCAAAAGTATATTAAAAAGTAATAGAAGTTGCACTCATAAGTAATGATAAATATGTAAATGAATGTGGGATACTAGCATGCACCTAATGGAGGGAGAAAAGACATGGCATTAAAAGGCACACCTTATGTTCTTCTGCGAGCCTTAAGACATTTTCATCAGCTTTTCTCTGCTCCTCCGAAGCCATTTGAAGTGCATTATTTCTCATATCATTCTGTCAAAGACATAATTTTAGCATGATATGAAGTAATGAAGATCACCAATTAATTTTAATTACGACGTCATAACTAGAAATAATTCATCAGCTATGACCTTTCACATGAAATAATTTCAGCATGATGTGATAATCACCAATTAATTTCCATTACAACGTCATAACCAGAAATAATTCATCAGCAATGACCTTTAACATAATATAGTATGAATAATGAATCACCTTTTTTTTCTCCTCTTCAAGTTTCAGTCTCTCGCGTTCTGTCAAGGCCTCACGTTTGTTCAGTTCTTTACTCCACGAATCAAGTCGTCTTTTTTTGTTTTCCAACTCTATGTTTAACGTCTCCTGTTCATCTAAAACTCTCCTTACACGCTCCCGTGAATCGCGTTGCAGCTTCCTTGTTTCTGAAAGAACACGACACTCAGAAGCACATTAATTACTATCAAAACCCAAGATAAAGAAACTTAATAGATTGATCATTTTATGAGTGATCTAATCAATCGTATGCTATGGAGAGGTATCCTTAGAACAAGTCTATCAAGCAGATAAAGTTGTGACTTTGTTGGATTCCATGGCAACAAGAGATGACATGGCAAAGTAAATTAATCAATTTGAGAACTGAAACATATTGAAGTATAAGTAAAAACTTAAAACTTTAAGCTACCAGGGAGGACAATTTCCTATAATATCAGGGACATAAATAATTGCCATCTGCGCAGAAATCTATGCAGTATCTCACAAGAGCATAATGCAGTATGAGATGAGATGTGAACGACAAACCTTCATCGAAACGACGGTGAAGTATGTCTTTCTCTTGAAGCATCCTACTAAGGGACATTGCTTTTTCATTGTACTTGATCTGCAAGTGATCCAGATTTTCATTTTTCATGTCTATCTCATTGGCTAGATTAGCCACGATTTTTTCCTTGTCTTTAGCCGCTTCCTCGACAATGTCAGCGATTGTCTTTAATTCTCCATTTTTCCGAAGGTAATCTCCCACTGCCCCTTCTGAATTATAATCGTCTTCACGACCAAACCAGCCATATATATTTGAACCAGGAGAAGTTCTACGCTCATCCCATTCTTTCTTACTATGACCATCAGCTTCAAAAAACTTCTCGAACAGCATGACATTCTTAAACCCACTCCAATCATTATCAAATTGTAATACAGCTTGTGCTGTGCGCTCCTGTTGATCCCAGAAAATCTCAACTTTTAAAGGCTTGTACTTGGAAAACTTTTCCAACCAGTACTCACTGCTATCCACACACTGTCCATTGCCTGGCTCATTCAGTATGTTATTAATTATTCCTGTCCAAGGCCAGCAGTACAAGTCATTCTGCTCAGATTTAACAGCAGGTGCAGGTGTAACCACATGCTGGGGAAGTGGTTCCGCCATGTCAGCTAGGTCAGTTTCCAAGTACTTAGCCAATGCAAGATGGTTTGCCTTCTGCTTTGCACTTCGGTTGGAGGAGCCTTTGCCTGCTCCAATGGCGTGTTGAAAAAGATGATTGTACTGGTAGTCTTGTTTTTTCTTCCCAGCACAGAAGGGGCACCTAAGGGTACCATTTCGGCCCTTCACTTTGTAAACACCGGCCTTCAGTTCCTCATAAGGTTTTTCAACATATTCATTAATCTCTGAATCACTGATATCCGACTCTGAATCAGAACTGCTTCCCATCTGACTTGATAATATGATGAATAATAGGAATGCAATGAAAGTTAGTCCTGCAAGAAGAGAATTGGCTTGACTGAATCAATATGATGATCTGAATGAAGCAGAGAGAAAAAAATGAAATTTAGAGCTGTTGCGCCATAAACTTTGTGATGAAAAGAAAATAATTTATATATAAACCAGCATCTAAACATCATGTAAGGTTACAACTTACACAATTCTCGATGAAAGAAACAAACTTAATATGCAAAAGGTGGTAATTAAAGGAGAGTTCAGAGAGGTCTTGTTTATATACAAAAGAATAGCTAAGGGATACTTGAACGACCTCCTTAAGACTGTAAAATGGGGGATATTATCCTTAGATTAACGTAATGGCACTTAGGTATCTATTCTATCTTTTTAGGCATATTCAAACTTCATTTTTCACAACAAACAAGGTCCTTTTGGGTGGTTTCCGCCCAAAGCAGTCATTAGAGTTGGGTACTAACATTTTTGGCATCAATTACAAATCAACAAAATAAATTAAACAAGTATAAAGAAATGTGGAGCTAAAAAGAATAAAAATTCAAGAAAAAGAGAACAAAAATTCTTATACAGGCAGACCATGGTTCAAGGATTCTGTTGATGCTCATCCAAATGGGTTGAGTTGCTCACACCGGTAATTACGAGTTGTGCTATGGTAACCAAAGGAATGACCTAAGGGATGATATCCCCTCACACATGGGGGGGGGGGGGGGGGGGGGGATGTTATTTTATTCAAGTGTTACCCTCACACCCATGTGAGGGAGATGTCAACCTTTATGTCATCCCTTTGGTTTGTTTAGCATTATTCGGTAATTACATGGTCTTCTCTGACACTAATATGCTCCATTTACAACTTTTATCTAGATCAGGACCAATGAGTTGTGTTATACCACCTGAACCAGGTAAATAGTCCGCAAGGTTTAGTGTTTCTTATCACAAACAACACTTTGTCTTGTCAAGCTGGGAAACAAACGCTTCAGAAATGGGAAAGTTTTCAGATCTTTAAGAATTGGCTGGAGATCAGATCCAGTAACTTATCTAACCGCACGAAAGGACTTTTTTTGCATTTTTAAGAGGATAGAAGAATTTCACCCCTCTCCCCGACTGCACAAGAGAGGATGAGAATGTGGGACAAAGATACAAGAAAACAAGTGAAATGTGGTGTTCAAGGTCCATGAAGTGCAGCAATTCCGCATATCATAACCACATTTCTCACACGTTACTGCTATATTGCAAAATCTAACATTCTTTTGAGTAGATTTAAGAAACCCCGTAAAACTTCATGGAATAGAACAGGAGATGCAATATCAATTCTCTTTATTTAAAGGCAATTTTTTCTTTTTCAACTACAATCAAAATGTTCTATATTATCATTTACCACACCAGCAAAGAGAAAAACCAAGATGAAAAGCAAAAAGAAAAATAAATATCGAAAAACTACTCATTTAGATTTTAAAGCTTAACATCTTATCAAAATACTTAAGCAAAGTAAAAATAAAAAATAACTTGCATGTTAATCAATTCCTAAAACCAAATTAGTAATCCAACAATAAAAAATAAAAATACATTTTCCCTAGTAATGCATAATAGGAATTACAAATATATATATATATATATATATATATATATATATTTTTTTTTTTTTTTTTTTTTTAATTTTATTATTATTTTTTTTATGACTGTGGATGTCTGGACCAGCTTACGCGCACCTCGACTAATCTCACGGCGCCCTGAAGTTTAGGGCCGAATACTCACCTCAGTGACTTGAGGGACTCGAACTATTGACTATTGGGAGCAAATTCAAGACCTAACCAACTGAGCTATCCCGAGAGTTAATAGGAATTACAAATTTACTAGAGGAAATGAGAAGGGTGAGACTTATCGATCTGAGTGAGCTTGACATAGGACAATAAACAAATAGATTAATGTAAGTTGAAAAGAAGAAAATTTTAGAATGGGAAACAGGTAGTGCTTTAGTAATACCGATGTGAGTCTATGTCTGAACATGACTATTGGCTTTCGTCCCTTGCGGTTTCAACTTTCGAGAATAGGAAAAATGTTTTTTAAAAAATGAAGAAGAAAAGAAGATTCTCGATTGTAGAGTTTCTATCTCAAAAACAACGTGAAAAAAGAAAAAAAAGAGGAAAAATCCTAAAATTTGGGACTGTACTACAGCCCGACTTGCTCTGAGTCGATTCGTCCCAAAAGAAATAATGGACTGTGTTAACTCAAAAAGAGTGTATATTGTCCAGTTAAGGAAAAGATGATCGTTCCTTTTGCTTACCCGAGTCGACTCGGTATGACTGAGTCAAACAGGTCACAGACAAGTGCAGACACATGCATTCAAATTAAACGCCGGAAAATCAATTAAACATCTGAATGCTAGTTTATTGTATAAAGAAAGTACATATAGAAAAACTTGAACACTCTCACCTCAGTGAAAAACGATTCAAACGAGCCGCAGAGAAATGGAAAGAAATTATGGAGCACCAGCGCTCATTATCAATTGAGTCAAGGAAAATCCACCTCCAGCGAAAGATCTCACGGAGAAACCATGGCCGGCGACTTGGCAGTGAAAAGGGCAAAATCAGTAAAACGGGAGGGTGGAGAGCTGCAAATTACGTATATTTATAGCAAGACTTAGATATAATTACATAAACAACCCCTCAATTAACTAAAAAATACACTAAAACTCCTCGCATTAAAAATATTACACAATTACTTACCAAAATGAGCTGATGTTTCCCATTTTACTCATCTGTTTTGACAACAGTCGACTGATTTGAACTTATATTGAACTGAATTTAATAAAATATAATTTACATCAACCTTTTTGGACTGAAATAATTACTTTTAACTACTCTTCAACTGTCCACGATTTTGCCCTCGCCTAACCTCATTTTTGGGCCAAAGCACATTTTGAAATAGTATTTTTATTGAAAAATAAATGATTAAAAAATAAGATATTTTTTTAATTTATTTGTAAAATTATTTTATAGAAGAATGTGTACTTGAAAATAAGTTTTGGAAAAAATAATTTTTTGAAAAAATGATAGCCAAACACACAATTTGAAGTTATATGAATGCCAAGTTTGGGCTTCATTAAAATTTTAATTCATTTTTCTCTTTCTTCTTTTTAATCACACATTTTTTAATATAATAGTATTATGCGTAAACCTAAACATCTGTTTGAGCCACATTATTTTTGAAAAAATACATTTTTACTGTTGATGTGATGAGAAATATGTGGTTGAAAAATAAAGAAAAGTAATTGATGTAATGAAAAATATTATTTTATTGAAAAATGTGTTGTTGAAAGTGAGTAGAAGAATGAGAATGGGAAAATAATATGACTCAAACAGGGTCTAAATTTTTTTTTTTTTTTACCACATTCTTCAAAAAAATCACTATTTCAAAAAACGTTTTCTCTAAAATTAAATTTAATGGAGCCCAAATAGGGGCTAAAACCATGTTTTGATAATCCTTCTTTTAAAATTCTTTTTCTTTTCATATTCATTTTCGAGTAACATGCTCAAAATAAAATATTATTCAAGTAAATATAATTTTTTCCTATTTTTTAACCACACATTCTTCAAAATTTTAATATTTAAAAACTCATTCTTTCCCAAAAAAAAATTCTGTCAAACAATTTTTTAAATAAAATAATTTATTTTGTATACTCATTTTCAACCACGTGTTACATAAAAAAAAAATTTGCACATAAAATTAAAAAATTTCAACTACACGTTTTTCAAAAAATCACTATTTAAAATATTATTTTTACGCAATGATAACCATCAAAGAGGGACTTAATAAAATATTGGAAAAATTGTAGCAGAGATCCCTAATCTTTTTAATTTTTGAAAACTTTACCTAAATTTTCATTTCTTGTCAATGAAGGTTCTTAACCTTTCATAAATATGCAATTGAAGTTCATCTGGATGAAAATTGTCAACTTTTCCATTAGTTGACCAAAAAATAGAAAATTTGATCAATTTTGACCAAATTAAAAAGGACAAAATGGTACTATACATTTTTCTCATATCATATAAGTTAGTTAATTAAATTAAAAAACAAATAATAATAATATATAGATCCCAACCTCACCTCACCATCCAGAAAATGAAGGTTAGAATAAAGTTTGCAAAAATTGAAAAGATTAAGGATTGCTATTGCAATTTTTCCTAAAATCTTTCGTCAATTAATCATATGTTCTTAAAAATTGAACAATTGTATTTGTCACTTTACACCTCCACCTAACAACGAACTTTGAGTTTATTCTGAGAATGATACAAGCAACTCACATTAGGAGGTGAGTGGTAAACTTTTTCCAAATTTTTACATGCGTGGATACCACTCATGTGTGAGCTCTGGTAACAAGGGCATGTACACTGACTTTATTCTTATTCTGAATTGAAAATAATTATTTTTTCATTGAAAATAGTTACCAACCAAATGTTTTTTTAAATTCGTATTTCTAACTTTACACCCTCTCCTAACAATGGACTTCGAGTTATATTAAATTGAATTTAGCCCCCATTTGATAATCATTATTTCAAAGTTTTTTACTCTACATATTAATTTTCAACCACTCATTCACATAATAAAATATTCTACACATAAACCCAAAACTTTTCTAGATTTTTTAGCAACACATTCTCCAAAATTCCATTATTCATAACTTTATTTTTGTCAAATAATGACCATCAAATAAGTTTTGTCAAATAATTTTTGTCAAAATTCCATTATTCATAACTTTATTTTAATAAAAAAATATGTGAACTTCTTTTATTATAATTTGTTCCAATTTTATTGAATGGCCCATATTGTCATATCTTGTCTCATCTAATCACTCACCAACTACTACTACAAATTCATATCTTGTGTATGAACACTTTTTCCTTTCCCCCCTTTTTTCTGTGTGTATTTTAAGGTGTTTTATTGTCACTTTATTTTTTTACGATAACAATCCATCTTGCAAATCGTTGAATTTTTTATTTTTTTATTTTTTGGGCTCAAAATTAATTAATATTTGTTCACAATGTCTTCACATTTTTTTAGATGTTCCGCATGACTTCATTAATTTGTTGGGAAAGAACTAATTAAACTCCACGATTCACTTTATAGTTCAAACTTTTGTTCTAAAGCAACTGACGATTTATATTAATCGACACATAAAGTGATAGATTCGTAACATGGTCAAGTCGAGAATTTTTTTATTTTTTATTTTAAACTTTAAACAAATGAAGTTAGTATGAATTTTTTAATACACAAGAACGGTTTTGTATTTTAGTTCCTTAATTACATAGTTCGTAATTCTTAATCTGAGATGATATTTCTATTTGTTACATTAGCAAAACATAGAACATGAAACAACCTTTATCCTTGTTGAAAATGTCAAAAATCCATGATTGAGCTGCTCAATGCACAAGGCGAAACACTGTATTATGAGCAACAGTAAATCCTTACGTCTCAAAGCGACACCAAATCCAGAGTTACTTGTCATATGAAAGTAGTCGACAGAGCCCGCATGCATCTGTTGAACAACGATGACTTGTCATCTATGGTAGGCACGGGTTTTAGCCTGTCCACATCGACTAAACTTTTCTAACAAGAGCCTGCAACCTCAAAAACAACTGTTTGATAAACAGAAGACTACCTTCCATTTATTCTAATCATGGGAGGTCCTTTTTACTTTCACCACTACTCGGCTTATGCTGGGAGCCAGGAGTACTCGGCATGGGCTCACTCGTCTTCCCTTCAGTCGGGGTTCTAGTGGTTACTTCGGAACTCTTGTCCGCTTCTAATCCACGTTGAATTTTACTTGCTTTGATTTGTGCATCATCTGATTGTTTCTTAGATTCAACGACAATTTCTTTTACTGTTTCTTCCAGCTTGTTTAGTCTCTCTTTTACCTCCCTAAGCACTGGATCAGCTGCACCTTCAGCTTTCTTTAATTCCATCTCTTTTGCTTGTGCTTCAAATTCAGCTTGTTTCTTCAACTCGAGTTCCTGACAACATAGTTTAAAAGCCAATATACGAAACAAATCACATGGCTTGTAGCTCTATTGTAATGATAACTAACATCTATGAAATATAAAATCCAAACAAGATTTTACTTTTGATAGCTATCAAGACGAAGAAAAAATGACTTTGTCCTGTTCGAAACAATCTCTGAAACCCTGTTACTTTACTCAAATAAATGCATTGAAGTATCCTTGTTAGACAACCAATATTAGGGCAACGCCATGGGGGTGTATAGCATAATCTGCATTGACTATAACCTTAAGACATGTCAAACATGATTGATTTGTTCAGCGGTCATGTACAAAAAAGTTGAATACCCATTTCCATACATTATATGTCTTGAATTGAACACAAGTTCCCCGTAGATATAAAGAAAATGAGTAAAAAGATATCGATATATTGCCATACCCTACATACCCAAGATTTCAGGGAACCTAATTTGACCAGAAAACCTATCTGACTCCCAACAGAACAGGTGTAGACAGGTCACCACTGCAAAAGTATCGAAAGAGATACATACAAATATCTCTTCATGTAAATTCAGTAATACTAAAATCCTGCCTACAATAGAGTCAATACGGGAATTCATGTGCTTCTTAACACGAGGAGAGTCTAATTTCACAGAAGCTCACCTTTAATATACCTTTTTGGGTTATTCATATTGTGGTTGTTAAGATCTGTCTAGAAAGCCAAATTTGACAAAACCATACAAGTCACTTGAATGGGATTTCGGATGTTCAGTAAGATCAACCAAACAAAAGGAAAAGTAGGAGGATCGGTGAGCTAGAATAAACAATTTTAACCATCATAAATATGAAACTGGTTTGTTACCCGTCACAGTAAAATGAAACTTATAGGACAGTAAAACATCTTTGCTACCAAAATAAAGATTGATATGATCTTTTTCTTAAGAACTTCGAAACAATAACTAGGTAAGGTCATTCTAAGTGCCAAATGTAAATCAAGTTTGTAACTTTGACATCCACTTTTCTCCTATTATCAGATAAAAGGATATCAAATTGTTTATAAGTTTATTTCCACATCTTATAGGTAACCTTATTTTGTTTTGTAAGCATATAGATACCCTCCCCATGGTACATGGATAGAGCTTGCCCAGGCATATTGAAAACAACATGCTATTATATATATGGACCAAAAAATTGAATATTGTGGATTGATTTTCATCGCCAGACTGACAAGTTGACATCATATTTTATGTTCATAATTAAAAATAAACGAAAGAAAGAAAAAAGATGCAAACCGGATGAAAAGCAAATCAAATTACATATATAGAGTAAACTACGAAGGATAATGAACAAAATGATTACCTCATCCATTTTTTTCATTTCACTGCGAGCATACTGAGCCACAAGATATACAGCTGCAGAGAAAGATGCATATATATTCAATGTTTCGGAAATGAAAGCACATAAAAATCAAACTCAAATAGCAAATGGACATAACCAAGAAGGTCTATGGTCTGAGTTACAAACTCAATAGTCCACATTTAGATTAAGAATGGAGATACAATACCCAATGAAGGCAAGCAGACAAAGAAGAGCTGTACCAGGTGGAAATCTAATCTGATAATCATCAAACATACAATTAATTCTTAGCTGAAATGGGACTTAACTGCAATAGCAATCAAAATGGAGAACAGGTTCAATTCGAGGAAACAAAGCATTCTGTATAATGCAGTTTTTTCTCTTTGCTGAAAATGGGAAATGAATATGATAAAATTTAAAATGCCTCTTAGAAAAGTAAAAGCGTACCCAAATTTCGTCTTCTTGGGCTGATCGGTGAAGAGGATTTTGGCGGCGGTCATGAAATCCAGATTATTAAGAGCTTTGTATTGCTCACTATACTTACTTAATGATGAAGAAGAAGAAGACTCATTGCCATTGCTAGAAATGGTAGCAGGTTTATTATTGGAATTTTTGTGTGGAGTGCTGCAAAAGGGTCGGTTTAAAAAGGGGACTCGATTCCAAATATATCTTCCGTGAAGAAATTTTTCTCCTCATCTTCTTCAATACTAAAAAATCACCAAGAAAACGATTTGAACTAGTCAGCGGGGTGGAGGGAGGGGGGGGGGGAGAGATGCTGGAGCATCGGACCTATGACATGAGGCAACATCTGACCAAAAATATTACCAGAAATGATTGCCAACGACTTCAAATTATTTCTGCAAACGACTATTTCTGCCTGATACATGTTCCATCCCCCCAAACAGATTTATTGATAAATCCCAAATATTATTTAATATCCAATGACAACTCGACCCCAGACACCTGAGTATCATATGTATTAACTTAATCTCGCATTATCAACCTCAACCTGCAAATGTCATATCTAGATATTTGATCAATTCCTAGGACCACAGTAATAATTTTGCATTTTTCTAATCAACGAGTTCCTTTCAAATTAATGGTGGGTTCCTCCAAATTATGGGATAGAACTTATAAATTCCATCAACTCTGATCATCTTATCCATCTTTCAGTTCAAAGCAACAAATTGAATTTATGTTAAAGAAAATTCACAAAAATTATGCATCCACTCAAAAGGCAGGAAAAACAAAGAACAAAATTTTTTAAGTGTAAAATATGGGACATTGTAACATACAAATTTCAGTGTGAAACCCTAAACTAATTTTCAAGTCTGGCACGATATCCATACTTGATCAAACTTTAAATTCCAGCAACATTGTAAAATCAATTCAATTTTCAGCAAAGAAAGAACTTTGTTACACTTTAATACTTGCTCACCGATCTTTAAAATGTTACTCGTTGCTCACTCAACTTTGCCATAGATTACTACTTGCTCATCGAAATTTAAAATATTACACGACTCATCCAAATTTAAACAAAGTTACCATCAATCACCCATATCATTTCCATAAGGCTCCATTTGATAGCACCAGATTTTTTCAGGAACTTGGAATTCGAATTCCAACTTCCACTTTTGGCTTGTTTGATTGGCCAAATTTTCCATGAAAACTGTTTTCCAACTTTTGAAATTTTTTTTGATTTCAAGGAATTCATTTTCCCACCACTTTGGTGGGAATTAAAATTTCACATTTTTTAAAGCAATAGAAACAAATTCTAAGATGAAGTGTAAATAAATTTATCCCTTTAATTGACAAATTCTATGTAAAACAAAGTCAAACGGACACCAAAAGTATTATATTTTCCAAGTAAAAAATTATATCAACCAAACACCTTTAATTACAATTCTCAGTAAAACAAATTCTAGGCAATTCAATTCATTTTCTTTCCACCCAAATTCCATTTTTCTATCAAACGGACCCTAAATGAAACCTATAATAAAGTTTAGTGAGCAACGAGTAACTTTATTCAAATTTAGGTAAGCAATAAGTAACCTGTTAAATTTCGGTGAGCATGTAGTAACCAACAACGTTTAGTGAGAAATGAGTAACTTTTTAAGATCAATGAGCAGGTAGTAACATATAACAAAGTTCACTGAATACACAAAGTAATTACTTATTGAAATAGCATAAACAAATAATTACCTCGGTGCTCAAATGTTGTGGCAGTGAAGCTGAAGCTGCAAGACGTCTAGAAAGAAACCGTGAGTCGGCGCCGACGGTCTTTGGTCCGAAATAAATCGGCGACAAGTTTGGGTTTGGTCCGATCTAGATCTAAATCAGCTATGGTGTTGATTTTTATTTTTATTTTTCCAATTGATAAAAAAAATGCTACGCACTCAGGCTGATTCCATGCTGTGGCTGCAGAAAGAAACTCGGCCAACAATATCATCGGAGAAAGGATTGCCGGCGACTTCAAATCCGAAAAAGGGGAAAACTACTGGAAAGGCTGCTCTACAAAGCGCGAAGCATGGACTTAGCAAGAACTAGAGAAGATTACAGACGCAACCCTTAATCAATCGATAAAAACATCAACAGTCCTTCACATTTAAAATATTATACCAACCTCTCCACTCAGAAATAGACCAGCCAAAAAGTGGAAGTGCTATAAATTTATGTTTCCTATTTTTACTGGACAACGGATTCGAAGATATATTGAAACGAATTTTAATAAAAAATTTCAACAACCTTTCTTGTTCAACTGGAAAAATTAAGAATTGATTGGAAAACTAATCTGATTGTTGGTTAAAACTATAGTATTGTTTGAAATGTATTCAGCTTACTTTCACATTTCTTCATAATTTTTTTACTCCATAACCACACAATCTCTGAAAAGAATCAGTTTCAAATAATTACTTATAGTCTTATACAAAAGCACTTATTATTCATTGAATAAATTATTCTTTTATACTTTTGATTTAGACTAGCTCATTTCAGTTAAAAAATATCATTATAAATACTGTTGTTAAAAATTATAAAATGTGATTTTTATTTTTACAAATATGATTACAAAAAATCTACATAAATAAATATTAAATATTTTAGAATTATGTAATAAAGCTAATTGAGAGTTCATATTTTATATTGCTCGATTTTATTACAATTTTTTTTATACTCTTAACATTTATGCTATATTAGTATTAGAAAACTGAAGTAATATTATCATAATATCAAATATGCAAAAAATAGGCATCAGAATTTTATAGTTTAGATTGCTTTTTAGTTCATTTTTGAAATAAATATTTTAAATCAATTTAAAATGTCCATTTTTAATGAGAATCAATATTCACAAAAATATGGTTAAAATTAAATCATGCTGTACAAAATATTAAAAAATATTTTTGTTGAAATTTATATTTCTCTAAATTAAAATTAAGAAAATAAATATAACCATATATAGAGCACAAGGAGAGGAGCAAAATGAAAATTTTATGTCAAGATGGGATGTTTCTAAAAAATTTACAAAGGAGAGGATGTCTCTGTTATTGATATATACATTAGGAGAAGTCTTTGTAATTTATTCAAAAAACATATACATTTGGCAAAAAGGGGAAATCTGTTACTAAAAACAACATTAGGGGAGCTTTGTGTAATTTTCAAAACAAGAAAGGGTGTTTGAAAAATTAGTTTAAACTTTGGGAAGTTTCTGAGATTTACCAAAATTGAAAAGTAGAAAGCAATTAGCAAAAATTCTAATAGTCCTCCGTGTTTAGCTGTTCCTATATTTCAGTCACCAAATTGTTTACTCACCTCAACATCTCTCTTATAGTCTTATAGTTCATTTATGGGTCGAAATGAGGGAATAACAATACAAAAAATAAGAAATCGAAAAGAATCCGTTAAGAGGGTTGAACGCTCCAACATATACCAAAACATCCAAGAATTAGGGAAGACGTGGATAGTTAAGACTATAAGATCAAGTCGCGAATAAGAATAGAATGCGATCAAGGATGCTTTCATTGATTCAAAACCAGAATTATGATAATCATTGATCTGATTACCCCACCAATTTCCTCTGCAACACGTATCATATACTATTTCCACCCTCAACAAAACCCAATTAATCAGAGATTATAAGTATCATAATACAATCAGGGACGGATCCAGGATTGTTGGTGTGCTAGGGCCACATTAGCAAAATTGTTTATCAATATTTAATTAAACAATATTAAAATTCTTTAATAAATATATAAATGTACTAAAATGTTAAAATCATATACATATGAAAATATAATCCAATAGAACCCAAAATAATAAGAAAAACTAGATTTTAAACCATGGATAGCCAGGCAGGACAACTGGACAAGGTTCCAATTTAAGATTCAAGCTTCTCAACAAATAACTATTTGAAATCAACCAGAACTAATTATCTATGGCCATCTGATTCTCAAGACAGAAACTTAAAAACAAGACAAAAGTAAACTAGATTTAAACTATGGACAAAATAATAAACCAACCAAAATCAGTTTAACTTGAAATATAAATTCGTCCCACATATTGCTTTGATTTATAAACTCATGGAGTACACCAAAATACCCAAACAAAATTCAAAAAAAATATACCTGAATCCATGTGGGTGAGACCACCAGAGAATTGGACCCCAACCGACAATCGGGTGGAATATGATTCAGTCCACGGGCACGGCGCAATTTGAGAGAGAGAGAGAGATTCCGAAAATATTTGCAATTTGGAGGGGGACGTGATTCACGATTTCAAGGTCTCTGAAATTCTGAATTCTGAAATGAAATGGGTATTTGGATTGGACTTTGGGCTAAATTCTAATGTTTAAACAAAAGGGCCTAAAACAAAATCTCACTACAAAAAAAAGCCCAAAAATGCAAACTTCTTCACCTGTTCACCTTCCCTGCCTTTCAATTTTCATAAACAAAGTCTGCCAGCGACTAGATTAGAATTCAAGGTTGTCACGCCAGCTCGCCTGGCTCCGTAATCACAACCCACCCTCTATCATAATAATTGTTCCAATGGTTAGGGAACTTATATATATATTTTCGATTGCTCATTGAAATTTAAAATGTCGAATTTTGGTACTGAACTTTGAAAAACGTTGTACATGGCCGATGGAATACACATGTGACGCCCTGTCATACTTTTAAACTTTGAGATAGTTGAATTTTGGTCACTGAACTTTGATATAGTCGAACTTTGTTCACTAAATTTTGAAAAATGTCTTCTATTGCTTACCATAAATTTGGATTTAATTAAGCTTATGTTTATCTCAAAAATTCATAAGTAAGAGTATAACTGTATAAGTATGACTCATTTCAATAATAAGAAAATAAGTTTCAACTTTCAAAAATCAGATTTTTATTAATTTTTATTTATAATTTAATTAATTAAATATATTAATGTCACAGATCTATATAATTTGGTTACAGATTCACAATTTAATTAGTCACATATTATTTTCAGTCACAAATCAAAAATTTTAAATGTGAAAAATTATTTTATGGTCACAATTGAAAAAATTTATAGGTCACAATTTGTTCATTGGTCACAGATTCACAATTTAATTAGTCACATATTATTTTTCGGTCAAAAATAAAAAATTTTAAATGTCACAAATTTTTACGGTCACAATTCAAAAATTTTAAAGGTCACAATTTTTTCCTTAATCACAAGTGAAAAATTTATAAGTCACAATTTCTTTATCGGTCACATATCACGAAGATTATAAGTCACAACTTATAATCGGTTACAAATTAACAAATTTTTAGATCACACGTTATTTCTTAGTCACAATTCATATTTTTCATTGATCACATATTGTTTACTGGTCACAGATTAAACAATTTAATAGTCACAATCAAATAAATAAATTGTAACCACCATCCATTCTTGTGGGTTGTGACCACCACAGCCTCATCACCGCCTAAACCACAACCACTTTCACCGCCAAAACCACCACCACATTGCTCACAAATTAGTCAATTTGTTGGTCACAACTTTCAATTAACCAATAAAATTGTCACAAACACCTCCAGCCCATCCCACCACTACAAAGCACAACACCACCGCCAACCAGCACCAGTGGCGTCGCCACTGTCACTGCCACCACCGTCGACATACCACCACTACAACACCAACAACACGCACGCCCCATCCCACCACTGAAAAGCACTGCACCACCGCCAACAGCCACTAGCAACGCCGCCCACCGCCTCAGCAACCAAGACTTCCTAACACCACCGCACGGCACAACAACCACCCATCGCACACCCATCACACACCAACCACCACCGCACCGCACTTCACACCAACCCCCGATTTGTAGTGCCCATTGAGAAACGTCGTCTGGTGCCTCATTGCGTGCACCGCCGTCAAACACCACTGCCTAGCCTAATTGCGTGCACCGCATCACCACAACACCACCACAAACACCTCACCACTATACCGCTATCAGACACCACCACCACCAACCACCTCACCATCGTACTGCACCATAGCCACTGCCACAACAATGATCGCGAACCACACCAAAACCTCCATCGACCACCACAAATCACAACTTCATAGATCTGTGCGAAGAAATCAAACTAAGAAAAAAATAAACCACACCAAAACCTCCGCCACAACCACCACAAATCACAGCTCCACAGATCTATACGAAGAAATCAAACTAAGAAAAGAAACTGATTCCCTCCGCCTCTACCTCACACTAGCACCACCACTCATTCTCTTCTCCTACTTGATTGCAGTGCCGGTGACGACGGGGGCTTGTAGTGTGGTGCGCCCATAGCAACTCCTTCATCGCTGGTTGCCGGAGTTTGAATAGGTAGCCGGCATTCGAAGAGATTGAAATGAAGAGAGGAGAGAAATGAAAAACAATTAGGGTTGAATGAAATTTGTATTATAATATTTAATAATTAAATATGAAATATCTGATTTTTGAACAATGAAACATCCTATTTGATTTTAGAATTCTGAATTTTTAAAGTAGGGTAGGGTGTAATTTCCACTTAAAGTAAAACTCTTTAATTTTCATACTTATTTTTAACCGCACATTTATACAATAAAAATATTTTACACGTAAACTTTTTTTTTCAACTTTTTAATCACACATATTCCAAAAAAAATATTATTTAAAACTCCTTTTTAAAAAGAAATAATGGCAATCAAACATGGGCTAAAATTCATTGTTAAAACTCGAATTTAATTTAATTTTAACAATAAATATATTATTGTTTTATTTCAATTAGTAGTCACTTCCTTTACACTATGTTAAAATCAACGTTTAATGGTGTGACGGGGCGCCATATATGCATTCTGTCAATCATGTTATCAATTCCGTTAGAGTTTGAGACGGAAGTTATGATAGTGAGTAACGTACAACGTTTTTCAAAGTTCAGTGGTCAAAATTTGACATTTTCAATTTTAACGAGCAATCGAAAACATAGATATAAATTCATTGACCATTGGAACAATCAACTCTTACTTTCTCCATTAAAAAAAAAAAAGAATTTTCAAAATTTTAAAAAATTTGATCCCATAGCTCACATTCAACCAATCAGTGTAGGGGTGAACACGGTTCGATTTGAACGATTTATGCTATATTTTCAACGCAAACCATTTCAAGCGGTTTGAAATTTTTTCAAACCAAACCAAACCATTATTTACGATTTGGTTCGATTTTAATCCGCGGTTTAGCTATCGACATTATAATAATATATTTAAAAAAAGTTAACATATAAATTTAAACGAACACTAATAATGTTAAATGTTATATTATATTCATATTTGTCTGATATTCAATATTTAACAAAAAAAAAAAAAGTATTAAACTAGCATCATTCAAAATTTTACAAGCAACAATATTAGAATAAGTATAAAAATACTAATCTCTCAGGTACCGGGAGTCACTAGATCAATCTTTTACAAGCCTCGTAGTTCCCTTGAACATATCAATCTTTGCATTTCGAAGGATGACAGTAGTACCGGGCGTCACTAGATCAACTGAGGAAAAAATATAAACAAGAATCAAATGGTTACACAGCTGAAAACCAAAAATGCAATAAAAAATATTAATAAAGGAAAAAACCTATTATTCAAAATAACAAGCCAAAAGAATCAAAACTCGTTATTTACAATTTTGCAGGCATAGAATCTCATTCTAATAACTAAAATATTCGTCACACAACATTAATAGTTTTCCACTTGATCATGAATTTGTGTTGCGTTATGCAAATATATCTAACTTATGTACATAACACAAGTATGCATATCTTAGTCATTGCGAGTGGTGAAGAGGATAGTACCAGTCTCATCGCCAACAAGGCACTCAGTAATGCGGGTGTTGCGCATGTAGGGGGAGACGACGTGACCTTTCTACAACACCATATTGGAATTAAAAAGAATCTAGATTTTGGTTTGAGACTTTGAGTTGGGTTTTGACTTTTCCTCCTTTTTTTTTGGCTTGGGCTTGGGTTTGGACATAAATTAAAAAATTGAATTTCTAGGTTTACTTTGAAGGTGTCATTTCTAATTGGTTTACATTTTAAATTCTAAAAATTATACTTTAATAAAATTATATATGAAAATTTATGATTTTATAAAAAAAAATATTAATTAAAAAGTGCGGTTCGATTTGATTTTTTGCGATTTTTGAAACTCAAAATCTAAACCAAACAATTTTGAAATGATTTGGTTCGGTTTGAGGAAAAAAAATCGCGGGTCCACGTGGACCCAAACCAACGGTTACCGTTCGATTTGCGATTTCGCGATTTTTTTGTACAGCCCTAAATCAGTGGGCGAACTCTCTTACTTTCTCCGTTTAAAAAAAAAATTCAAAATTTTAGAAAATTTGATCCCATAGCTCACATTCAACCAATCTACTGGGCGAACCGCTTTAGTTTTCACTAAAACTTAAGCGCGTATTTAGTATACAGTATAGCGCCCGTCTAATAAACCTTACCCACACGGCCACACCCAGATTCTATATAAGTTTTGCGGTTTGCCACCATTCCAAATTTATTCTCAATCTGATCTTCATCATCCCTTCTGAATTGAAATTCATTTCCATTTTCTTGAATGTACTAATTCTTGAAGGAGAGGCCAATCATCAAAAAAGGGCTGCATAGAATTTCTTGCTTGGTTAAGAATGTTATGCAGAAGAAGTTCAATTCAGAGTAGCCATGGATCTGTACCAGTGTACCTTAATGTCTATGATATAACCTCCATTAACGGCTATGCTTATTGGCTTGGTCTTGGGGCCTATCATTCTGGGGTTCAAGGTTAGTATCCCTATCTCGCTTTGCTTCAAAGTCGATATATTTCATTCATTCGTACGAACATATTAACTCGACTGCAACATTTCTGGAAGAGCGTGTTATGCCACGATTTTTGAAGTTATTTTTCTTACGAACAAACATTTCCGCACATGCTCGACCAGCTTTATACTTCAAAATACTGACTTGTTATTTCAATTTCTATCATCAAAATTGTGATTGATTTTATATATTCTGATGAGATTGTGGCAGTTCATGGGGTAGAATATGCATTTGGAGGCCATGAGTATTCAACAACTGGAATTTTCGAAGGAGAACCAAAACAATGTGATGGATTTACATTCAGGAAGTCAATTTTGATGGGATGGACAGATGTGAGTCCTGGGGAAGTCAGGAGAATTATGGAGGAACTTGCAAAAAAATATAGAGGAAATGCTTATAATCTCATCACCAATAATTGCAACCATTTCTGCAATGATGTTTGCATTAAACTTACTGGAAATCCCATCCCGAGTTGGATTAATCGACTCGCTAGGTTTGGTAAGTACTAATTCTATGATTTATTTGAAGACGACATCGCGTTATTCAAAACTCTCATACCGAGTATATTTAATTCTGATTGTCTTATGTTGGTTCCTCGTTGCCTATAATAATCATTCCTTAGAATCCGGTCAAGACAAGATCGATCATTTTGTATGATTAGAACATAGCTAGCAATTGTTCAATACACGTGTGTTAAACATATAGATAGACGTGTTTGTCAGATATGCATGCCCTAGAGTTATCGGAATTAAATATACACACGTTTGCCTAATAATCGTATTGTTATTAACAGCTAAAGCAATGTTAGCATTTGATTTTAGAATAATTATGTTGCTGCAAAAGTGATTGCTTTAAATGAAATGATTCATCCATGTTTTCAAGTGGAATATGTATTTGGTGGAGCACCATGTTCATCATTGGTGCTCACTCTTGTTTCAGAAGAATAATTTAGATGCTAATTGATGTTATGGTCAATATATATCTCTTAATGATCCACTTTAAATTTATTGAATAAATTAAATTTTTTTTCTTGTTGATAAATACATATGTTTTCTAGGTTTGTTGTGCAACTGCATAATTCCAGAGAATTTAAATTCCACAAAAGTTGGCCAACACAAAATTGAAGACAAGGGATGTGAAGAAGAGAAGAAGAAACTGAGAAGCCGCTCGAACATATCCCTTCCGTCGTCTAATTCATCGTCATCTTCATCGTGTTCTCGGCCACTTGCCACAACCAGTGATAGTCGAAGCAAAAACTCTTCGCCTTAGGTTCTTGATTCTATTCCACCCAAACAAGACGCAGTGCTAGGCAGTGAATATGAAAATATTTTTACATTTCTTATTTCTGATACTGGCTAGAACTGTAAACTCCACTTACCGAACAAATGTAATCTTCTTGACTTTAGATTCCTTTCCTGTAATCTTATAAGGGGTTACAAAATATTTCAAATCGTAACCTTATTGGTTAAGCTAAAAAGCCAGAGGGAATGTGCACCTTTAAGAACATGTTTTCTCTAACTGCTTTATGCTTAATAAAGGCACTTTTGCTTGAATTGCTAACCACTGGATTATTTTTGTAGGCAAACTTTTACTCTTTTAAATGGAAAAGTACCTGAAACTGGACCCTTTTCCTTATCAATCAATTATAGCATCTCCACCACCATTACCATGTTGCTTATGAAACGAATCATCAGAACTTTGCAAAAAAAGTAATCAGAGTAACTATATTGGAATTTACTGGAAATGTCTCCATCTACATCTAGAGGTGTATTCCGGGTTGTGGTAGGTCCATCCACACCCCATAATGCAGAGCATTGGCTTTTTGCGTGCTGGGGGAAGCCAAGCCAATTTTAGACCTGAACATGCATATAGGAAGTACAGAGAGGATGAGAGGGTTCTCAAATAGTTGCAGAACGCACAAGATCACGAACACTTCTAGTTTATATATATCTTTGCTTTATGAAATAAAAAATGAACAATGAAGAGGCATTTTCCGTAACAGGAAAAGAAGTTTCTAAACGAAAGCAGAATCGAAGTTGGGCATTCTAATTGGTATTTTTGTGGCAAGTCCTGCTAGCAGATACAACTAAATACCAGAATGAAACACTTTCATTGCAGCAGTATGTATTACAGAAAATTCAAAACAGTTTACTAATTTGATTATAAGCAATGCTGAAGGCAATACAGACTTTGCCGTGGTTCTCACCTTAAACCTCCTTGACTCTCATCCAATGATTCCAATCGACAAAGTTATCTAAGACCAAGGGCCAAGCAAGATCTGGATCATAATTGCTGAAATCTGGGAAGCTAATCTGTTGCAAGATCATTAAATCAACAAAATTGCATTAATTACAGGGGACAAAAAAACATAAATACAAATTTAGACTCAATAATTCCCCGAGATACCCTCTACCAGTTGAGCAATATCTAAAAGCATACGAGTTTGATGGCCTTCTGACGGGAAAATATGGTAGATTATTTAAAGAACCAATATATAATTACAATCTCATACTAATGTTGTGACGCATCACCTAGTACCTCATTAGAACTCATAGTTTCATCTCAAAACAGAAAGTTACAAAACCTAAGATACCCATACCTCTTTCTCAAGTTCTGGAAGTGCCTTCTTGATTTTACTTATTGTGTCTACTTTCAAAACTTCAAGGCCTGTTCGCCACTCTTCCTGAGCAAGTAATAGGATGAGTATTATTGCTATAATTGAAAAATGTTTCAATGTGCTATTTCTTAAGAAAAATGGGACATTCTGTGCATGTACTCATGCATGTATTTGGCATGCACATGAATAAAAACAAATGTGCCTACTTTGATTTTCAATATTTTAATTCCAGGCAGGTAAACACTCTTGAGCAGAGAATTATATATCGGCTTCAACTACCATCAGTAGATGGGTGAAGTATCGTGCTAATCATTTGCCATAAACAAGCAAAAATACGAAAAATTCCCTGGAAAAGAAGAACACCTCCTCGTGCTGTCACTTAGAAGAATTTACTAAGATATTCCCCATTGTGATACAGAAGGTGTAATATACATTTATGAGGTACATCCTTGCACTTTATTCAATAGCACAAAAGAACACAAACACGAACATTAAGTTGATAAGAAAACAGGAGTTGAAGCTAATAAATTAGACCTAAGCACATGAATCTATTGAAGAAACAAGAGAGTCATGAGCCAAATCAAAGAACATTAGTAGTGAATTTACATTTAAGAGAATGCTAAAGCTTTTCTTACCCGGGTGAAATATCCTTGTTACTGAAATAAGGGTTGTGAGGTAACAGGGTGGCGCCGCGGCGCCACCGCCTGAAGAGGTGGCGCCGGGGCGCCACTCAACCGGCGCCCCGAGTCCTATATATAGGCCGGTTCTCCCCCCTTTCACTTGGTCCGAAAAATAGAGAGAAAAATAGACTTTTAGAGAGTTTTTTCTAAGGTTAAGAGGCTTGTTCTTCCTTGGTTGATATAAAGGCTATTTTTCTTCCTTGATTGATTAACTTGTGGCTTGTACAAGTAATCAAACATTGTTCTTCATTCTTTTTGAAAATCATTTCTTCCCCCATTTGCCTCTTTGTTCAATTTTCTTTGAATTGTCATTTACTTGTGGGTGGTTCCATATTGATTCAAGGCATTGATTGGGCTACATTTCCTAACAATTTGGTATCAGAGCTACATATCAAATCAAGGTGGTCAAGCTTCGATTTGAGGAAGGTAGGCTTGAGTCAATTGTGCACACAAGGTGTTTGTGAAAATTCTTGAGTGAACTTAGTTGTCGAATTTCATCGAAACAAGTGGATAGATCATGTCTACTAGTGGAACGGTGAATGTTGGGAAGTATGATATCGAAAAATTCAATGAAAAAAATGATTTTTCATATTGGAGGATGCAAATGAAGAATGTGTTAATTTCTCAAAAATTGCACAAGGCTTTTGGGGGGCAAGGAGAAGAAGCACAAAGATATGTCGGACGAGGATTGAGAGGAGCTTGATCTCGAAGCACGGGCGTCGATCATCCTATGCCCTGAAAGAGATGTTGCTTTCTTGGTAGATGGTGAGGCAACGACGGCGGCAGTGTGGACCAAGTTAGAGACAAACTTCATGACGAAGACACTAACTAATAGGATCTACTTGAAATCCAAATTGTATTCATGCAAGATGGATGAAGGTACACCAATCCGGGAGTATGTCAACAAGTTCGATAGGTGCATATCGGACTTGAAGGACATTGATGTTAAAGTTGATGATGAGGATCAAGCACTCCTACTTCTACTCTCTTTGCCAAAGTCCTATGAGAACCTAGTGCAAACATTGATGCTTGTGGGCGATAAACTTGTGATGGAGGATACTAGAACGTCACTTCTAGCGGATGATCTTCGAAAGATTGCAACTAGTGGCATGTCTATCATTGGTAACAAGGAGCAATCTTAAGGGTTGTTTGTGAGATGGAGGAGCAATGAACGAGCAAGGGGGAAAGGGAAAAAATCTAGATCCAGTTCTAGACCTCTTTCAGAAAAGGCTTGTTTTAAATGTGGCGAGCTCGGGCACTTCAAGGCAAACTGTACCAACAAAAGAGTGGATTGGAAGAAGAACAATAAGAACAACAAGAACAACGGAAGGGTGCAAGTCAAACAGGAGGTTAGCTATGCCTCGGAAGGAGGGGAAAGCGATGAATGCAACACCATCTCTTGTGATGAAGAATCCTCCGATAAGTGGATTCTTGACTCTGGTTGCTCCTACCATATGTGTCCAAATAGGGAGTGGTTTACTACCTATAGAAGCACTGATGGTGGAACTGTATTGATGGGTAATAACCATTCTTGTAAAACGGAGGGGCTTGGTTCGGTTAGGATCAAGATGCATGATGGAGTTATTAGAACTTTGATGGATGTTAGACATGTTCCTGAATTGAGGAAGAACCTTATTTCTGTTGGTGCTTTAGACTCCGGTGGTTGCAAGATTGTGACATGGAATGGAGTAAAGAAGGTTGTTCGGGGTTCTTTGATTGTAATGAAGGGTATTCGTAAAGGCAATCTCTATGTCCTTCAGGGTACTACAGTTACAGAAGATGTGGCAGTTGGAACTAGTGGAAGTGGTGGAGACCCATGTGAGTGCACTCGGCTATGACATATGTCAGAAAAGGGTCTATATCTGCTCAGTAAGGAAGGTTTGCTGAAGAACTTGAAGAAGCCTTGCATGGACTTTTGTGAGCATTGTGTGTATGGGAAAGCACACCGGGTTCAGTTCCAGTCAAGCAAACATAGAAGCAGAGGGATACTAGACTATGTGCATACAGATGTTTGGGGTCCGGCCTCTGTCACTTCCAAAGGCGGTTCCAGGTATTTTGTTACATTTGTCGATGATTATTCTAGATATGCTTGAATTTATTTTTTAAAGCATAAGAATGAGGTATTCGACACTTTCAAGAAGTGGAAGGCAATGGTCGAAAATAGAACAGGAAAGAAGTTGAAGACACTGCGATCTGATAACGGTACTGAGTATACAGATGGTGCTTTCAAGGAGTTCTGTGATAAGGAAGGCATTGCGAGACACTGGACAGTTAGGAATACACCGCAACAGAATGAGGTCGCAGAAAGACTGAATCGCACATTTCGAGAGAAATCGATGTGTATGCGATCCTATGCTGGTTTGGGCAGAGAATGGTAGGCAGAGTCGGTTGCTAATACTTGCTACCTAGTGAACTGGTCCCCACATTCTAAGTTAGATGGAGATATACCTTTCAGGATATTGACAGGAGAGCATGCAGATTATGATAAACTCAGAATATTTGGAAGCACAGCCTGTTACCACATCAACGAGGGAAAGCTTGATGCGAGAGCCAAGAAGGCAATATTCTTGGGCTATGGAGCGGGTGTAAAAGGCTATCGCCTATGGTGTGTAGAAAATTCTAAGTTCATAATCAGTAGAGATGTTACTTTTGATGAGAACTCCATGATAGTTTCGTTGAAAGCTATAGTGCCCGGTGGTGATGAAGTTGAGACTTCAAAGTCTCGTGCTATTGACATAGAACCTACAGATAAATCGGGTCCTAGTCAGGTTCAAGAGGAGCATCATGAAGACACTCAGGATGAGAGAGATGATGAGCTTGAACATGAGGCGATTCAGCAAGAGAATGTACAGGCACAGCAACAACAACAACTTGTTGATAACTTGGCTTCCTCTAGGCCACGGCGAACATACAAGCAAGTTTTGAAGTTGGGGTCAGATGAGCCTTTGAGGCACTATGGGTAGACAAATTTGGTGGAGTATGCACTCTCGGTGGAGGATGATGAGCCTGCCACTTTCAAGGAAGCTATTCTTAATAGCAATAGTGAGAGTTGGTTGGGCGCGATGGAAGAAGAGATGGAATCACTTCATAAGAACCAAACATGGGAGATTGTCTCATTGCCCATAGGTAAGAAAGCTATTGGTTGCAAGTGGTTGTACAAAAGGAAAGAGGATCCTTCCAAGCTCGGTGGTACAAGGTACAAGGCAAAGCTAGTGGCTAAGGGGTTTGCACAAAGAGAGGGAGTTGACTACAATGAGATCTTCTCTCCGGTGGTCAAGCACACTTCCATTCGGGTGCTATTGAGTATTGTTGCTCATAGTGATTTTGAGCTAGAACAACTCGATGTCAAAACGGCCTTCTTGCACGAGGACTTAGATGAGGAAATCTATATACATCAACCTGAGGGCTACAAGGTTGAGAATAAGGAACGTCAGGTATGTCGTTTGAGAAAATCACTATATGGATTGAAGCAATCTCCTCGGCAGTGGTACAAGCGATTTGACTCCTTCATGCTAAAGCAGAGTTTCTCCAGAAGTGAGTATGACTGCTGTGTTTATATTCGAAAACTTCGTGGAGGTAATGTTATCTATCTTCTCTTGTATGTGGATGACATGCTTATAACTTCAAAAAGTATGGTGGAGATATATAGGTTGAAATCTCAACTTGGTAAAGAGTTTGAGATGAAGGATATGGGAGCTGCTAGGAAAATACTGGGTATGGAGATTAGAAGAGAGAGGTCGAACCGGCGAATGTTCTTGAGTCAAAAAGGCTACATTGAGCGGATTATTGCTAGGTTCGGGTTGCAAGGTGCTAAGTCAGTGGTGACTCCATTGGCTCCACATTTCAGGCTCTCTGGTAAACAATCTCCCACTACAACAGATGAGAAGGTACGCATGGATCGTGTACCTTATGCTAGTGCAGTTGGTAGTTTGATGTATGTCATGGTGTGTATACGTCCAGATATTTCACAGGCAGTCAGTGTGGTCAGTAGGTTCATGGCGAATCCGGGGAAAACACATTGGGAAGCTGTGAAGTGGATACTGAGGTACTTGAAAGGTACCGCGGATACGGGTTTGTGCTTTGGTGGAGATACTTGTCATATTAGTGGGTTTGTGGACTCAGACTATGCAGGTGATCTAGATAGACGACGGTCTACTACTGGTTATGTGTTCTGTATACACGGTGCTCCAGTTAGTTGACGATCGATGTTACAGGCTACAGTGACACTTTCTACTACAGAGGCCGAGTATATGGCTATGGCAGAGGGAGTGAAGGAAGCATTGTGGCTGTGGGGTCTTCTAGATGATTTGGGGATTGAGCAGGATTGTGTGGACTTGTGCTGTGATAGTAAGAGTGCAATTCACTTGGCTAAGAATCAGGTTCATCATGCTCGTACCAAGCATATTGATGTCAGGTATCATTTTGTGCGGGATGTCATAGAGGAAGGTGATATTTCTCTTCTGAAGGTACACACAAATGAGAACCCAGTAGACATGTTAACCAAAGTGGTAACGGGTAGCAAGTTCCAACATTGCTTGGACTTGCTTCATATTAGTTCGTGTTGATATGCCCATGAGGGCATGGCCCTTCGGGCGGGGTTGGAATGAGGTGGAGTGAATGTGAAGATGAAGGTGAACTACAGAGGCTTGATCCCAAGTTTTGGGTACGTAGGCAACCATGATTTGAATGGTGCAGCCGAGTGGTGTTTATTCGTCCAAAATTTGAGACCTATCAAATGATGGACGAGGTGGAGATTGTGATGTAACAGGGTGGCGCCGCAGCGCCACCCACCGACGCCGCGGCGCCCCGAGTCCTATATATAGGCCGGTTCTCCCCCTTTCACTTGGTCCAAAAAATAGAGAGAAAAATAGACTTTTAGAGAGTTTTTCCTAAGGTTAAGAGGCTTGTTTTTCCTTGGTTGATATAAAGGCTATTTTTCTTCCTTGATTGATTAACTTGTGGCTTGTACAAGTAATCAAACATTGTTCTTCATTCTTTTTGGAAATCATTTCTTCCCCCATTTGCCTCTTTGTTCAATTTTCTTTGAATTGTCATTTATTTGTGGGTGGTTCCATATTGATTCAAGGCATTGATTGGGCTACATTTCCTAACAAGGGTTGAGCTTCAAGCTCTTAATGGAGTTCAGTAATAAGTACAAGTATCTCTAAAACTAATAAAAGATACAGGAAGAACTTCACCTACACGAACTTCGAGGTGGTGTCGCCTCAATAGAGAGTTAGAGTTTCTCTTAAAAGTTTGTCAAAAAGGATGACTGCTGGACCATATTAGCACTAAGCAAGATTGAAGGATTTGAGAACGCGTGATACTTGTGGAATGAAATAATGATCACAAGTAATTTCAAGTGTCTTGTATTGAAACATCAATTCTATTTATAGGCCTCAATAATACTCCACAAAATGGCGCCAAAGAACACTTGAAAAGCTGCGGGACAACCTTCAAGAGCCACCAGAAATTCAAATGAAAACGGTCATTAACGGCCATATAGTTGCTCTATGCGACCGCATAGTACAATCCTATGCGGTCGCATAGAACAAAACTATGCAAACCGTCAATTCACTGTAAATGGCCATGCGACAGCATGCAAATATGGTCTATGTGGTCGCTTAGGCCAAGTATTGCCCTTCCATGTCCACTTTTAAGTTCCACAAGCTTTTATTGATTTTTGAACAACATTACAACACAAGCAAAGACAAGGAACGTGGGAAAGAAAAATGTAAAACATCACTAATTCCTCAGAAAGTAACCCATTACTTAGACTATAGTCAAAGTATAAAAACACATCTTACAAGCTCGTTACATTAAATGGAGATTGGAATATCTCAATGATTATAAATTTGTACTTCAATTGCTTGAAATCAACAAGAATTTTACAAAATCTTCTTCCTATAAATGTTGACAGGATCTTAGAGCTGGAAAACTATGAATCATACATAAAATTGCCCTTCATTGGCTTACCAGATGAAAGGTTGCATACTAAAAATAATGAATTCTTATCTATGGTTTACACTGACGGACAATTTTATGTGATGAGGGAAATAACGGATCAGGTTCCTAGCTTCAATTTTTATTGAAACTTCCAATATGACTAACGAGAGAGAAAGAGAGACAGCTTTTCCCATCCCCATCCCAACAATGGGCACGGAAGATAAAAGTGTTGGGAACCTACTTACACATGCTTAGTGGAATTTGAATTTTATTTTCGATTCCCTTCAAGGATGTCTTTGTGTTTAGATAGAAATCGTGATTAAAATATTACCTTTAACAAAATTTTCAAATTCATTTGAGAATCATGAACACGATCAATCATTATCTCTCATCTCCTTTGTGGATCTTGATCTACCACTATTCTTTCTCACTACAGTTGTTTAATTGTCTAGTCTCCAATAGTAATCCACACGGGAGAACAAGAACGAGAGATTATGATTTTTATTTTTATTTTTTTCAATTTTTTGTGCTAACAAAATTATGAATGAATGATGTTGTGTTGTAGGGATGACAATTTAACCCGCTCTGTCTCGAATGGGCCCAAAAAATCCGCCCCTATAGGTTAGCAGGGATGCCCCATCCCGAACCCTCCTAGTAAATTTTTTTTTAAAAATTTTATCTAACAATTATATTATACAATTTAAAATTTTACCAAACAAATTATATTATATAATTGTATTTTATTCTCTCATACTAGTAAAACTCAAAATATTGAAAATGTTAAAAAAAAATTATTAACGGGGCAAGATCTTATCCCGCACCCTCGTCCAGAACCCGCCCCATTATCATCTCTATCGTGTTATCAAAATCTCAAATCTTAATTATTTATTTATAGATGTTTAATTGACATTGGCCCACCCATTAAATATAAATAGGCCCATTAGTTAATTAATTAATAAATATTGACCCATAAATAAAAAACTCAATTAACTAATTCTACAAATGTTCTACACTTGTCAATTAATTAACTCTTAATTTCATTATTCTAGTTCTTGCGTTTTGTGTGCATTAAATATAAATAGGCCCATTAGTCAATTAATTAATAAATATTGACCCATAAATAAACAACTCAATTAACTAATTCTACAAATGTTCCACACTTGTAAATTAATTAACTCTTAATTTCATTATTCTAGTGCTTGCATTTTGTGTGTGAACCATTAGATTCTCGATCAAGATGTCAGACAATATGAATTATTATTTTGATATAATCAAATAAGATAAATTAAAATTTTCTTTTAATTTATCTATATTAATTAATCTATATTCGTCGTCCCGATTAACATCTAATAATGTATCAAGGCAATAAATGTAACAAGAAGTGTCATGTGTTGTGACAAAATCAATTTTTTTCGATTATTATAAACATAATTCTTTCGTCAATATAACCCGATCAGTTACAAGATATAAGAATGTGTCAATCTCGATTTAATTGATCATATATTTCACCCTGCTCTTAAGTCAATTATCATCGAAACATTTTTCAACTTATGAACTCACCTAGTTAAGGATTTCAATATCAATTTAAACGAATGAAACGAATGTCATAATCTCTTACTATCTAAAAATGACGAATTTTATATTGATCATTCACATTCATTATATGATTCTTGTCATACTCGAACGATGTTGTATTAGTGACTCTTGAAAGGGCTAGGGGATTTACGAGATCAATTTTGAAATTTTCAGAAACTGAGATGGCGTAGGAAGGATAGCACAATGTACTATTTTTCTTTGGTAGGCAAAGCCTTGAGGCTATTTTCGTGAACCACTCAAATCAAAGAATCAGTTTAGTTCGATTTTATTTACAATCCCAACTATCATTATTTGAGTAAAATGAAGTTTCGAATAATGATTTTTTGAAGAACGTGAAATTAAAAATAGGGAAAATTTTGAATTTACATGCAGAATATTTTATTGGGGTAATTAGCAAAAAATGTTTATATCTTTTAATGTTATTGTGCAAAACGTTCACACATTTCATTTTTTGACATTTTCACCCCTATTTTGAATTTACATGCAGAATATTTTACTAGGGTAATTATTTTCACATTTCATTGCGATTTGTGGTCTCGTTCCCTGTTTTTAAGTACAAAATTGAATTTTAATAAACTAATTTCTATGGATTTTTCATGCAGAATATTATAGTGGGGTAATTATTTTCACATTTCATTGCGATTAGTGGTCTCGTTCCCTGTTTCTAAGTACAAAATTGAATTTTAATAAACTAATTTCTTTGGGTTTTTCATGAAGCAAATTTTAAAAAAAATTATATAGTATTTATATTTTTTATTCTTTACAATGTAATGGACCTTGATACGACGCTCTATTTCAATCATAAAATGAGGTTGTCTCCAAGATGTACAGAGTAACAAACCTCCAGTTTGGTGTTAAACACCAATAAGGATGATAGATAGTATTATTTAGAGGTAATTCTTAAAATGTCATAATTTTAATACAGCGAAATGCAACAAAATTATGGGGTTGTTTGACAAAAGTTTAACTAAATTTTGAGATAAATTAATGAAATGTAGGGTAAAATTGAAATTTGATCATGTTTCGGCACTAATGGTGCTTGTTTAAAAGAAACTACAAGTTATGAAATTATAAATTGGTAAAAATGAGTGATATATAAATGAGAAGTATTTGTGAGCCCTACTGAACCTGCTTGGTTTAACATAAAAAAAATGAATTAAAATCTAGTCAAAATTAACAATTAATTTTAATCACATTCTATGAAGTTCACAACTCTTCAATCATACAAATCATCAAATTTTACTAAAAATTTGATTTCCATCTAAACCAAACGAGGCTAAGTTTGATACACATTATTTGTAAAATGAGAATGAAAAATATAGTCGTTATGGACCCCACATAAGAGATGTAAAGTCAAATATGATGGCTGGATGTGATGGATAACGGTCATATTTTTTATTTTTATGGTGAAAAAATAGGAATCAAACTGAGTCTAAATATATTGTTAAAAATTAAAATTTGATTTTGACATTAAATTGCAATATACCAAACAAGCAATTATGATGGAAAATGATGCTATTTCCATGATTTGGACACGTTTACATGATTACCTCACCAACAGGTTATCGATAAGAATTATTCTACTTGTATAGTAAAAATCCCTGCATGGCTATTGATAATACTAAATGCGAGTTAGTAGTGGCAATTGGGTTGAGCCACTCGTGGGCTCGGCTCGTCTAAAACGAGCCACGAGCTGCTCGGACTTGTAAAAAACGAGCCCGAGCAACGACCCGAACAAAAATTTTTTGGAAGAATCGAGCCGAGTTCGACTCGTCAGATAGACGAGCTCACGAGCTTGATCTCGTGGCTCGTCAAATGCGAGCCACAAGCAGAGCCGACTCGTAGGCTAGTCCAATTTAAAAAAAAAAAAATTAAAAGTCAGTGACCAGAACGGTCACTAAAGTTTGTCAGTGACCATTTTGGTCCTCAAATTTTTATTTTTATTTTTTTCAAATTTCATTTTCTTTCTATAAATATCTATCAATTACAACATTTTTTTCTTACCAAACTTACTATTAATATCTTATTCTCTACTATACTCTCTACAAATCAATTATTATCAATATTATTCATTCATTCTTATTTCTATACTCTTCTACATTTTATATTCATATCATTAAATTATAATATTGATTTTACAATATATTTTCTATACTACTACATAATCTTCATTCACTTCTCAATTCTACTTCACTTTTTATTCTTCAATATTCAATTTCAATTATTCACAAATGGATACACGCTCATTTATTGAAAACTTGTTCCATATCGGAGTTGGGAATGAAGCACATGTGCCCCCATAATCAATTTGAGAATGAGTTCATCGGTCTAAATAAAATACCCATTCCAGAAAATATTGAAGATTACAATGTTCATGAAAGTAGTCATCCAATTGATTTGGATGACGTTGATATCGATGCTCCAATTGATTTGGAACATGATGATAAACCTGTTATTGAAATTCCCGATGCAAGAGGGAAGAGAAAGGGGAAGAAACAGGCAAAATGTTGGGACCATTTTAAATTGGTTCAAACTGGTCGTGTGATCGATGGAATTTCAGCAACCAAAACAGTATATAAATACTATACATTGCCGGATCTGAGTTGCCACTAGCACAAATGGACAACCAACATTTCATTACCTTTGTGCAAGAATGTCTTCAACCGAGGTACGTTGGGGTAAGTCGAAATACTTTTCGTTCTGATACAATAGAATATTTTGAAACTGCAAAGAAAACATTGATTACCGATTTAGAAAAATATAAGGGTGTGATATCTTTAACTTCGGATTTATGGGAAGGGATTAATAAAAGAGGTTATATTGCAACAACTGCACACTATATAGACCCATTTTGGATTATACATAAAAGAATAATTGCTTTTAAAATTATTGAGTACCCGCAAAATGCTCCCAATATATTTAGTGATATTATGAACATTATCAGAGAATATAAATACGAGAGTAAAATTCGTTTTTTTTTACGTTCGACAACACTAATGTAAATAAGTCTGTTATCGAGAAATTGCAAAGAGTACTTCAACCCGAATTTGGTGGTTATTTATTTCATATTCGATGTGTATGCCATATTTTAAATTTAATAGTACAAGACGGCTTAAAATATGTTAAGGATGAAATTCAACGAATTAGGAATGCACTAATATATATCACTATTACACCTAGTAAAAACAAGTATTTGAGGATTTTCGTGTCGAAATTAGGGTGTCGCATTCAAAAACTTTTATTAGTGACGTAGTGCATAGATGGAACTTCACATATTTATTATTAAAATCATGTGAAGGTTTCGGACATTTAATTACTGAATTTTATAATAATAGACACATGAGGGACGACGACGAAAATATTTTCAATGAATCCGATTGGACTTTAGTTATTAAAATTAAAATTTTTTTGAAATATTTTTATAATTCTACAAATATTTTGTCTAGTGTTTATTATCCTACTAGTTGTATGGTCCTTCAACGTCTTTATCTAATTTATAGGATTTTTGATAGATATAAAGATGATCCCGATTTTAGTTCAGTTATAATTGTCATGGAAATAAAGTTTAAAAAATATTGGGAAAACTTGCCTATGTTATTTCCATTAGCATGCATCATGGACCCCTAATATAATTTATCGGGTACTAAATTTGTAATTGAACGAATGTCAAGATCTTTAACTTTTAACGTACCTATTACCTATAGGAATTTAGAAGCAACTTTATCTGAAATGTATGTAATATATGCTTCACGAATGGGTACACATGTTACTCGTGTACCCTTCGACTCTACAAGTACTCCTTCCACTAATTTAGGAGATGACGACGCTGAAATTTTAAATTTATTTGAAAGCATGAACTCATATAGATATAGTTAAACTGGATATGCATATGGTTCATCCAGTAATAGTAGTTTGTCTTCCACTGCATGTACTCAAATATCGAGTAATAGTCCAAATGCAATGCCTGCTGAATTACTTGATTACTTTAATCATAATTGGTCTAGTAACAATGCACTAAGGAAAAATTCAGAAGAGGTAGTTGACTTCTGGTGAAAGTATGACCGTCGATGGCCAATAATTTCTGCAATGGCAAAAGATCTATTAACACATCCGGTTAGCAGTGTAGTTTCGGAATCTGCTTTTAGTGCAGGGTCTAAGGTTATTTCTGAAGTTAGGAATCGACTAAAAGAAGATATTTTGAAAGTATTAATGTACGTGAAGGACTGACAAGACGCTCATTTTCAACTACAAGATAAATATGCTGAAATTGCATATAATCAAGTAAGTGATATTTAGTTTAATCATATTTATGACGAATTTTTATTTTAATACCTTTATAATTTTTTTTAAAAAATTGTACACATAACAAGTTGTTCGTGTACAATTTTTAACTCCGCCTACTCGAAATTAAACTATTGAAGTAGCCGGTCCCAAACCTGGATAAAGGAAGATGGTTTATATTTTATTATTTTTAAAATGAAAAAATATTTTGAAAAATCATTTGACAATTTCTCATATTTTTTTTAATTTTATCATTTATAAAATAGTTATTTTCAATCAATATATTTTCTTCAAAACAAACTTGAAAATGAAAATATATTAACTAAAAATTATTTATAAGTAAAAAAATTAAATTATAATTTCAAAAAACTTATAAGTATTATTTATAAAATAAATTCATAAAAAAATACATTATAAAAAATATTTTATCTAAATAAATTATTTACAAAATAAAAATACTTATAAGATAAAATTTTACTAAAAATCTATTTTTTTTAAAAAAATATTTAGAAAGAAAACGTGTATAAAAAAAAAATAGGCGAGCTCACGAGCCGTGAGCTCGGCTCGTCAAGACTCATGAGCCACAAGCTCGTGGGTCGAGCCGAGCTCACCTTTTTTTTTTAAGAGTCGAGTCCGGCTCGACTTGTTGCCCATCGAGTTCGTTGGGCAACGAGCTCGAACTCGAGCACAAACCGAGCTCGTAGGGTAACGAGTCAAATCAGCTCGATTCGATTCATTATCACCACTAAGGCGAGTGCATGTACTACTGTTCCTAATAATTTCGGCTGCCACTTTTATATAGGTCCAATGATGGATAATCAACGTCTAATCATATTTTTATATACTTTTCAACCATAAATTTAGGATCAATTAATCTGGTTTAGTTAAATCATTGAGTCATAGCCCACAATGTACCTTATCCTTTCTCGGACAAACATTACGTTTGACTTGATGTTTTAATGTAAAAAACTATAGCATTGATTTTTAACCTCTTATTCAACTAGTAAATTGATTTTCGATATCTAGCAAAAAGTTTTGTCTAGTAATTTTATAATAGTCAGATAACTAGTCATCAATGTAGACAAAAATCATTCAAATTAGAAATCACTATTAGTTCATCATGTGATCCAAGTATGTATAATGCTTTGAAGCAAGTTTACTTCGAACTCGATTTATTGCATATTGAAGTGATATATATTTTTGTGAAAGTCTCGAACTACTCGCACTCTTCATATATGAACACCCTTTATTTGAGATTAAAAAAAAAATAGTTTAGAAAAGAGATACATCGAAGGAAGTCATGCTAGTCTACTAAACCTTGTCTCTTTACGAAGACAGCATGCCCTTTATTTGAGATTAAAAAAATAAAAGTTTAGAAAAGAGATACATCGAAGGAAGTCATGCTAGTCTACTAAACCCTGTCTCTTTACGAAGATAGCATGCCTTTTATTTGAGATTAAAAAAACAAATAGCTTAGAAAAGAGATACATCGAAAGAAGTCACATGCTAGTCTACTAAACCCTCTCTCTTTTACGAAGATAGCTTACATTTTTGCATTTGGAATTTTTCTTGATTCATAATGATGGTGAAACATTATAAACGTGTGTACACTTACTCCAATACGTTATACAAACAAAAATTCCTAATAAATCAACCAGCTTTGTTGAAAATAATTAACACATTCTTGAATGATGCCAAATTTGATTACGATAACCCTATTCAAAACCTTGTCTTGTCTTGCTTAATTTCTCGATTAGTACTATGAAAATAAAGTGAGATGCAAATCGTTGAAAAACGAGAACATAATCTATCTAAAACACAAAATCCAATTTTAGAATGTTTGAGACCAATAATAATCGATTCCAAGACTAACTAAAACTTAGTGAATTAAATTACAATAATTGAACTTCGCACAAAGTGAAAATTTGAGCCAATAATAAAAGTAAATTATTGTCAAACGTAAGCAATTATTCTATCATAGTTGAAGTTATCAATTTTAGTACGTCAAGTATAAACTAATATAAAATTACTGGATACTATCGACGATTGTTTCACATGGAAAGTCACTATCGATGATAAGAGATAAGATGGTTGCGATGACTTACCGCTGTAATTAACACAAAGTTTCAAAGATCAAATAAGGCAATTTATGGAAAGTTTCATTAGATTTAGAGAACTTTGTTTAGGTAGAGTGTATGTCTACTTAATGTTAATAAAGGAGAAGGGGTGGAGGATGCTCGGGGATATGAGGTCGACTTGTTTTTTCATCTTCAAATTCATTGATAGATTTTTAGGTTTTCGTCAACTATATTATCATCCTCACTTTTCAAATTACAATGAAATTTGAAGCTCGCAAATAATTTTAACTTCATTGGAATTGAATCTAAAATCTTTTATTAAATTACGATTATTTTTAATTGTGCTACTTGAAACTTTTATGGCGTTTCAAGCTTAAACTTTAATATTGACTAGTTTCTTAAAAATAATTTTGATACTATGATATCTTGTCATGTCAGCTCGTAGATGGCCATAGAGTTATCATTGTCACGAGTGATAACTTTGTTAATTTGAGTGGTAAATGCACGCGGGAGTGACCTAAGGAAAAGAAATTAAGTGCAGATAATTTATATGTCAAACACATTTGTTGCTTTCTTGGATTGCGCAATCTAGTATAGGATCGTCGGTCAAAAATAGCAGCTACAACTCTACAATCCCATGTGAGAGCGCATGCATTCCTTGTATATGGGAAAAAATTGCACCATTGGTCTTCAATCTTTTAAAAATGGACAAGTTGGGCACTATCATTCTCTAATAATGAAAAATGACCAAATATCCATTAAAATATTTTTTTATACCCATAAAAACGTATATTTCTTGAAGTTTTTGGACTCCGACTCGATTAGGGATGGCAAAATTCCAGTGATTGCCCCTATGCCGAATTCTTCAAACCCATCTTGAATCTTATTTTAAATTACAAATAATAACATTAAAAAATCTCACCCTGCCTCTCGATTTTTTTTTTGATGCATGGGAATAGTATTTTAATAACAACCCTATAGTCTCGTTTAAGGATGTCAACGAGTTAAGTCGAGTTGAGCCGAAACTCGAAGTTCGTGATCGATTTGAGTATAAATGATTCGTGTTTTTTTTTTTTCCCGAGTTAAGCTGAGTTTTTGTTTGGCCAAAAAATTTAAACTCGACTTGAGCTTTCGGCTTGGGCCTTAACGAGCCGAACCGACTAGCTTTTTCCAAGGCAGCTACTAATGCCTTGTTAAGGCAGTTTCCAAAATGGGGTCGCTCGATCCGACGAGCCAAATTGACACCCCTAATCCTGTCCCATTATCCCCTTAGTCCAAGCCAAGATGCAAAACCTAACTTCATAAAATTGATATTGATGGACGTGCCCCATTTAAAAGTGATTTGGGCGAATTACATTATTAAGGACTAATTATGAAATTATAGTGGAAGATAAGATACCAACTTACTTCCTTTTAAAAGTTAAAAGAACAATTTGCTACGAAAAATATTGGTTAGGGACTGATATATGTAACTTTCAAGAGAGAGAGTTGCAAATTATCTTGCATTCTATTTGCGGAGCATCTCCAATGCAACAATGTGATTTGTTGTACATGTTGCAACCAAATTGGGGAATGGAAATAACATCTCCAATCTAGCACACCCTCCCTAGCTAAATAATCTCGATTTTTTTCTCGTCATGTAAACATTTTAAGGTAATGTGACACACTTTTTAATGCAATTCATAGTCTCATTGAAGTTCCTCTAAGAATCTTGACGTTGCAGCTGAGGCACGTGGGCATGTTTCCTATGTTTAGTAAATGCGATGTGATCAGCCATGTATGTTTGTCTACTTTGCTGTTACACTACAATAAATTCAAGCTTCTTAACTCTTCTGTAGCCTATACATATAAAAAAATATAAGCCATACTCCCCAATCTCACCCTTCGAAACTTGGAAGTTAAGATTCTTTGATCTTAAGATTACTATATTTAGTCTATGAATATCATCATGATCAACAAATAAGCAAGTTTTAATCCTCGATCGTCTCCTGACTCGACCAACTTAGCTATTAAATAACTTTATTTAAAAATCTAATTATTCCTAAATACCCTAAAATGTAAGTCGAATATAATTTTTCATTAAAAGGTATGTCGCCCACATAGCTTTATAAATGAATGATGCCGAGTCGACACCTTGGCACTCCTTGGTACTATATTGAATCACTTTGTTTACGTTTATATAAATTTTTTCACTTTTAATGGGAAGGAAAGAAACTAAAGAATAGAAGGTCATGTGGGCCCAATCCCACAGCTGAAGGCCGCAAAGATTGCTTACAAAAACCCCTCAACCCTTTTCATTCCAATCCTCACAATCTCTGTTGCCACTCTCATTCTCTCTCAGACACATATCACAAACACTTGCCATTTTCTGCTCTGCTAATCTAGCCATGGCTAGACCGCAGCAACGATACCGAGGTGTCCGCCAGCGTCAGTGGGGCTCGTGGGTGTCCGAAATTCGCCATCCGTTATTGTAAATTCTCTCTTCCTTTACTCTTCTTTCAATCTACATACAATTGTCCAAATCAATGTATTTGATATTTTGAAACATTTCTTTTTAGCTTTTGCTAGTGAAAGTCGTAAGTAAAACGATATTTGAAGGCTCCAGTACTACTGCACTCTTCACGGATTGTAGATTTTGTATTAGGTCACCTTCATTATGTTATATACAGAGATCTTAGGGAACGTTTTTCTTCCAAATAAGACAAAGAGGTTCGAGGAACAATCTAGTAAAAAATCCGTAGCGACAAGTGGACATGACTGTTACAATTGTTTATGTGTGTAGGAAGACTAGAGTATGGCTGGGCACGTTCGAAACAGCAGAGGATGCAGCCAGAGCCTACGACGAGGCTGCAAGGATCATGTGCGGGGCAAAAGCACGAACGAATTTTCCGTACAACCCCAATGAGCCTCAAACATCGTCGGCCAAGCTTCTTTCGGCTACATTGATGGCAAAACTACAAAAATGTCACATGGCATCCCTCAAAATGTCCAAGAAACAACCTATAAATGCAGCTAAACAATCGTCATGTACTAACAGAGAAGACTGCATTTATAAAGAGAGTGATCCAATGGGGAGTGGACAAGAACTGAAGGCACTTGAAGATGATCATATAGAGCAGATGATTGAGGAGTTGTTTGATTATGGCTCAGTTGAGCTTTGTTCTGTTATGGAAAATTAAATTGAGTCGTGTCTTATTTTCATTTGCTTTTGGTTGAACTTTCTTCCACGTTTCCGTGCTATAGGCACGTTTGATATGCTGGATTGGTGACTCTGAGTATGATTAAAGAAGAAAAATAAGTTGAAATCTCATTCGTAGTACTATACGTTAATGTAGAATATTGTCTATGTAACCTAATTCTACTTTGAATCTTGAGTACAAGAACACTATATTGAGTTTTTTAGAACTCTTTTAAATTGTTGTGCTACTTCCGTAAGAGACAAAAATTGTCCTATCTTAAGATTGCTGACAATTTTTAAGCACAATAGAAGTGAACAAATTCGTCTAAAGGACACATCGTAAAATTGGTGAACTCAAATTAATTTCTAATTCTTATTTTTATCCTATTTCTCATTCTATTCGTGATTCAAATTCCGTTCCTATTTCAATAATATGAAAAAGTAAGTATCTCAACGGTAAACTGTATCCACGTAGAGCTATTGTTTTACTTAAATTTAAAATCAGCCGGCTTGTAATGGCATTGCCAAACCTAATATGCCATACCAATAAATAAATAATTGGGAAGATGCATGCTAGATGCTATAAGGGCCGTGCTTCCTGTAGAGGGCCTGGACCTGTACATGAAGATTAATCCTTGCTATAAATATGAACAATATTTGAAAAAATGTGGCTCAATAATGTATGTTGATTTCTGGAGGAACACTCTCATAGTTCTCTTATTACCTTTTACAACATTTGACGACAGCTGAACAAATATATACCCTTGGTGTCAAAATTTCCTAAAAAGTACCAATCTTTTTGACTGGATTTTTTTCTCTCTTTTTTCATGGGATAAGTTTTCATTACAATCAGAAATCATTCAAGGACAAAAGCCACGCCTAGTCCCAGCACATGAAAGGGTACGCACAGATCTTTTAGAAAATGACTCTCAATTTCAACTGTCAATCAAAGACAATTTGATTGTCTTTTCCTGAAATTTTACGATCTATTATTTTTGGACTTTGCGACAAGGCATCCTGTCATTTGACAGTGCTCGCAGCCAATGCAGTGTTGTCAACACTGCATTTGACACTTGTATGCGAAACCCAAGAAATTATATGGGGTTGGATTAAAATTTGAATGTAATATATTGAATAACTCTAAAAACATTCCGCTATTGCAATTTGAAATAACATTTTCAAGAGACTCTTACCTTATAATGATTTCTTTTGAGTATATAAAAATGTATTCTATATTATGTCTTAAGATTCTCTAATAGTTAATATAATATACAAATTTAGACAGAGGATATATGACTTGACTTCCTGCAAATAAAAATACAATATGTAGAAAAAATAACGAATATAAGAGACTAGGAGTTTTTTATACCCTAAAACCATGTCATTCTCTCTCACACGATATATGTTAGTATAAATAATACTTTTTAATTTTATAGTATATTTTAAAATAAAAATATAATACAAGCTTTGAGGGGATTCAACCTCTCCTCTAGCTCGAGGTTCACTAACAATAAATTTTTCTAGTCTAGAGTCGGAGAGCATAATGTAAACTCTTAAATATACACTTCATGCACCTTATCACTCATTGTCATCATATCATACTTCGAGTATGGTATCAGTTAGGCTCATGGTCACTTTCATGTTAGTTATTTGAAGAAGATTGTGTAAATTTATTATTCTACTTTGAGTTCAGAAAGTTCACATCTTTCTCAAAATTTCCATGAATGCAGAGGTGGATATAGGGATGAGCCGGCAATGTTCTAGCTAGTCTCGCCCTCTAGCCCAAATGTTAATTTTAAAAAAAAAAAATAGGTAAATTTTTTCTGCATTTTAGCTCATTCTAAATTTTTTCCTGAATCCGCCCCTGCATGAATGTGTTCAAAAGTGTCCAACATATTCTCTCGTCCTTAGATAAAAAGGTAATACCTCCACTTTGGCCGACACCTTTAATGCGAACGCCACATATTTCTATACCCATCTCAAATTGCTCAAATTAAAACCCTTTTCAATTAATTGTTGGATCAAAATTTTGTTAACTATCTCTACCACTTTCCCTTTCACCTTCCTCTCCTCTTGGTTAACCGAACATACTTCATTTGTTAGTATAGAATGATTTGAGTCTATACTTGTTCCGCATTGCAAGTTTACAAAACTCTGCAATAATAAAAATAAAAATAATTAACGGCAATATTAAGAAATAAAAAATAAATGAATCTTGTCGAGTGTCGACTGTATAATTCTATGCAATCTCATACTACGTTCTAGCATGAACTAAAAGTAATTTTATAAATTTAGTTCTTCTATCGTGACAAGATGTAGTTTCACGCCAAAAAATAAAAAGTAAATATCTAACATTCCATGCTCGTGCATGTGCAACAATTTCTTTATTTTGTGCATATATGGGGTGGGTAGGATAATGGAACCATGTTATTCACTTGTCTTCGATAGGGTACCCGCGTTATCCAAATGGGTTTCGTGCATGTTGATTCTAGCATGAGCGGCGCATGCTTGCACATGGACCGACCATCTCGTCTCTTAATAAATTTGATGATAAGAGAGACAAGAATTCGTGGTACCATATCTTTCTTATGAAACAAGATTTGATTTGTAATTTGCTTTTAGGGAGAAATTTATATTTTGAGCATGTTTATTTCAAATTAAAATTTAAGTCAAAGTCAAATAATTAATATTGACTACATTTTTCTTGGATCCCACAATTTTTTAACCACACATTTAAAAAATTTCTATCACAATCTACTAAAAATATAATTTTAATTTCCACCAAACACCCTCTTTATTTAGTGTATATATGTTTAGTATGTAATATATATATGATATGATTGAATAATGGAATTGTTTTTAATATTGTTTAGTATTATTAAAAAGGGTTAATTTCACAAATGGTCACTGAATTTACATCAAAATAACAAAATGGTAACTGAATTACAAAAGTTGCAAAAACGGTCACTGAATTTTCTAGTGGTTTTACAAATGGTCACTGGAGAACTAAACTCATTCCCTTCTCAACTCGTCACCTTTGGACCACCATAACTCTAATCTGGGGATACATTGGCCATCGATCAACATACCGTCTTAAAGTCCTCAATGCCCTATTTACAACCCACCCAACTACTGACCGTAACCCCGTCGAAACAGATCGAAAAATCGCTCCAAAGTCGACTACGCGTGCACAGCGAACGTGCCGACGTTGAGATCCACGGTGGGGGACCACCACCATTCGATTCTACTCATCAAAGCGAATAAGAAGAACATATCGGTCATCATCAATTTCCCTCGAATCAGCCTTTTTTGTTTTTTCCGGCGAGTTTGTTGTGCGTGCGTAATCGACTTTGAAGCGATTTTCCGGTCAATTTCGACGAGGTTACGGCCAGTGGTTGAGTGGGTTGTGAAGAGGGCATTGAAGGCTTCAAGACGATAGGTTGGTCGATGGCCAACGTGTCCCAAGATTGGAGTTATGGTGGTCCAAAGGTGACAGGTTGAGAAGGGAATATATTTGGTCCTCTAGTGACCATTTGTGAAATTACTAGAAAATTCAGTGATCGTTTGTACAACTTTTGTAATTCAGTGACCGTTTTGTTATTTTAATGTAAATTCAGTGACCATTTGTGAAATTAACCCCTACTAAAAATATATATATTATATGTTGAAGATGTTTGATTAGTGAAATAATTCGTTGAAAGTTATTGTGGAAAGTCCAATTTTTATCTTGTTTATCAAAGTTTGAAACGAATGAAACATGTTTTAGTACCGAAACTTCTAAGTCATGAAAGTGATGATTTTTTAGGTCTCGTGTTGTGTTATGTCAAGGGTTTGTAAGGGCATGCTATTGTTTAAGCAACATAGTAGTAAGAGAATATCATCTCACGAGGATCGTTAGCTTGACCTGTTTCAATTAAACACAACTCTAATCGAGACGTGCAAATTTAAAAGGTTTGATTTGTTATATTTTTTAATCTGCATTGATCAATTTTACTAAAACGAGAAAACTATTGCACAAATGAGTTTCGGGAAAATTCAATGATGAGAAAAGTACTAAAAATTTGACTCCGCCGATTAATTCATTTGAATTCTCCAATTCCCTTCATTAATCAAATTCATGTTCGTAGTGACAACCAATCCTAATTTATACAACAAAAAGGACTATTTCGCTCGATCATATACTCGTATACTTCATTAATAATCTAATTTAATCTAAGATTATATAATATTGACGTCAGTAAATAAGATTAACGAGATAATTAACTGATAATCACATTGAATACTAGGTCAAGACGAAACATTCATTGCACGACTTTCAATTTTCAACTTTGGCAACAAGATTCTTTTTTTTTTTTTTTGATAACCCAGGTGTCCCAATTTTTACCAGACTAAATCTTGGACCGCAAGTTTTTGGCCCCTATCCAGCTTGCGGATGGTAAATCGCGGGTTATGTTCTCCATGAATCCTCCAGCCTTTGTTTTTACTCCTGATCCAAATATAATTTTCCTCACTGCAAGCAGGATTCAAACTCTACACATTTGGGTTACAAACCCACGCCAGTTTTTGGAGAGTCACTTTGGATGTGCCCCGGGAGACACAAGATTCTTTTCTTTACTTCTGCTATGTGTCTTTACCCAGACATCCCCCATCTATTCACAAAACCTAATCTTATTGGACGTTCTGGTTCATGTACTCATTCTACATTTGAATTCGTTGTTGTGTATTAGACTAGAGAGAGGTTTTGTGTACAGTCATTGTACACAACCTTGTGTACAGTCCCCTCACATGAGAGAGACTCGCGAATATTTTAATCATCATAGACCTCCTCTCATGTGCGAGGACTGTGCACATAGTTTTTTTCATTAGACTATTAGGAAGTTAAACTTTATTGAGATTTGTGCACCAATTTTTTTGTACCGTGTAATCTGAATTGCACAAAGATTTCAATCATTTTTCCTTTTTTTTTTTTTTTTTTTTTTTTTTTGCAAAAGGGTAGAATGAACATTTTAAATCCAAATTTAACCATTTGTGCAAATCTTTGAAAAATGACCATTTGTAAAATCCCACGTGAAAACAGCCACTATTAAAATGGCCCTGCTGCGAAATGGGATCGAAAGCGGCTGAATTGGATACCCCTTAATCTCCACTGGATTTTGGGCCAAACCACTCTAAATGCATCAACAACGATTTATTTCAAGGGACATAGTATTACCTTTTTACCCTTATAGCACTTTTGTTCACTTGTTTTCGCAAATTTATTTTCAATCATATATTTCATGAAATCTGTAATTTTCAGTCACACATTTTATCAACGTTTATCAAATACTCACCTCCGTCCCCATTTATAGAGGGTGATTTTTCTTATTTTCTTGTTTCAATTATATAGTCTTATTTCTTGATTGATATTTTTTTTTTCGTTTACTAATATACCATTATTTAATTTGTCTAGTTATAATCAATTTTTTCACTTAATCTTGAAATTGTACAAATATAAATAATGGTAAATTGAAAAAGTTTTTGGTAAAAATTGCTTTTTTCAATAACATTGAATAAGACTTCTTAATCTGTATGAAATATAAAATCAGCTTATATAAATAGGACGAAAGAAGTACTAAAAATCTGAATTTTAATGGGGCTCAAACTAAAAATCTAAATTATAAATTTAATGGGGCTCAAACAGGCCAGGGCTAAATACTTTTTAATATCATGTTCATACGATTCATAGAATGAAAAAGAAAAGAGAAATATTACAAATGAAAAAACATTTTTTTTGTTAATCTTTCAAAATTTTGGGAGTGAAATAGGACACCTTTTGAAATTTTGTGTTTTTAGTTTAAAATTTTGTATAGACTCCTAAATGCAATGTTTCTCTTTAATTTCCACCCTTTTTTTTTTTAAATAAAAAAAAAAAAAAAAAAACTTATAATCTCCTTAATTAATCGCACAATATATATAAAAATATATAGAGACGTGAAGTATTCAAATAGATAATAGATATAGATACAGGGCGAGAAAGTAAAGTTTTTCGCTTCCTCGTCATGCATGGTGAGTTGAGTTGCACTGTAGTAATTTTAGACGAAGAGGAATTATAGATACAGAGGATTATATATAGACATATACGTGTATTTAGAGCGAGAGAGGAAGTGTTGAGAACGAAACAATGGCGGCGAACAAGGGCATCAGCTTGGAGGAGATCAAAAATGAGAATATTGATCTCGTAAGTGCATTCTTTTTCTCTAATTCCAATTTTTCTATTTCTATTATTTCATTCAGAGTCTATATTAGAAAATTGTTCTTCGGATTACTAATCAGATTTATCTACTCTGCTGTTTACATTATCCAGTATTACGAACAGTTTTAATAGAATTTTTCAAATCCATGTTTTATACAAATTGTTGCTTCTGAGAATTTTTACTCGCTGGCCTCAGATCTGTGGTCGCGAATATAATAAACGATACGTGTTTGTTATATATTTATGTGAAGTGTTTGTGCCGTGTGCGTTTGAGTGTTGATTTTCATGCCTTTGATTTCATGTAATCGAATTGTATGCGGTTCGCCGCTTATATAATTCCTCCAGGATCTGTAATTCGAATTCATAATTGCATTTTTGCGTAAATTGAACCCACAAAATTATGCATGTATGTAAAAATGTATGTAAGGCGTTGGGTATTGATTTTGGTGCATTTAGTGTACAAATCGCAATTTTTCATTACTGCGCGTGTAGTGTTTCTGGAGAATAAGTGAATCATTTGGTTTCGGATCCTGGTTACCATTATATGTATAGTTTCAACTTTCATATTATACTTACATGCTTTGATAGCATATATGCAAGAATTTTGACATTAGAGTAGGATAACGTTAACTCAATTTTAGTTGTCATTCTTTTTAAATTGAATTCAGTAATTTTGATTGTAATTCTTTGGTTCAATTCAGTAATCAGGTATTTTACGCTTATTGTTCAATTGTTGGTTTAATATTTTGGGTACAGGAGCACATGCCGGTTGAGGAAGTATTTGCACAATTGCAATGTTCAAAGGAGGGATTGACAAGTTCTGAAGCTGACAAAAGGCTTCAAATATTTGGTCAAAACAAGCTAGAGGAGAAAAAGGCAAATTTAGTTTTTTTCCTGGTTTTATACGTGCGTGTAGTCTGGTTAACTTGAGGTAATAAAATAACTCATTAAGAAGCATTCTTAAACAGGAAAGCAAGTTCCTCAAATTCTTGGGTTTTATGTGGAATCCTCTATCATGGGTTATGGAGATTGCTGCCATCATAGCTATTGCTGTGGCAAATGGACAGGTATGTTTGCTGCATGTTCTCACTTTCTCTGTGCGTGTATCTGATATTCCAGTAAATAAATTTCAGGGGAAACCTCCAGATTGGCAGGATTTTGTTGGTATAGTGGTTTTACTGTTCATCAACTCCACCATAAGCTTCATTGAAGAGAACAATGCGGGGAATGCTGCAGCAGCGCTGATGGCAGGCCTTGCACCAAAGACAAAGGTCTTGTGAGATTTAGCTGAAGCATTGACAACACCATGTCCCATTTTCTTGGTTTTCAACTGAGAATTTATGCATTTTGTTTCGTGAAGGTCCTGAGAGACGGCAGGTGGTCTGAGGAGGAAGCTGTGATCCTGGTGCCAGGAGATATCATCAGCATCAAGTTGGGAGATATAATCCCAGCAGATGCTCGGCTTCTTGAAGGGGATCCACTCAAGATTGATCAATCTGCACTCACAGGCGAATCATTGCCAGTAACTAAAAGCCCCGGGGATGAAGTGTTTTCAGGCTCCACTTGCAAACAAGGAGAGATTGAAGCTGTTGTTATTGCCACTGGGATCAATACTTTCTTTGGGAAAGCTGCTCATCTTGTCGACAGCACTCATTCAGTTGGCCACTTCCAGAAGGTATTTTTGACATTGTTTGCTTTAATCATAAACTTGTATCACGTGTACATTTTGTCTATTATATGTTGGATATAATGAATTTACCTCAGTTTCTTACCTGTTTGGCTATTCTGATTTGTATTGTATGAATATAATTGATGTGGTTAGGTGTTGACTGCCATTGGTAACTTTTGCATATGCTCCATTGCGTTGGGGATCATAATAGAGATAGTGGTGATGTACCCAATTCAGCACCGGAAGTACAGAGATGGAATTGACAATCTGCTAGTTCTTCTCATTGGAGGAATTCCAATTGCCATGCCAACTGTCTTATCTGTGACTATGGCCATTGGATCCCACAGGTTATCACAGCAAGGTGCTATCACCAAGAGAATGACTGCTATTGAAGAAATGGCTGGAATGGATGTCTTGTGTAGTGACAAGACTGGAACGCTTACCCTAAACAAACTCACAGTTGACAAAAATTTAATTGAGGTTGGTAAAGCTGATATAGAATGAGATCAAAATTTTAAACGGGAAAATGGGAGAGTAGACTAAATTTTTTAGCACTATTTCTGTTATTAAATTAATTTACAGCAATATACTCCCTAATCATGGATGGAAGTGGTGTTACGTAGATATTTGCAAAGGATGTGGACAAAGAAATGGCAGTTCTTCTTGGGGCTAGAGCATCAAGGGTCGAGAATCAGGATGCTATTGACGCTTGCATTGTTGGAATGCTGGGTGATCCGAAAGAGGTACCAACACTTTTTGCAGGGCTAGATATTCTTGTTCATAATTATAACAATTACTATGATCAATCTGTCATTACAGGTTACCCGTTACTATGTTTGGTTAGATATTTTATAAACTCTTTACTTGTGTTTCCAGGCTAGAGCAGGAATCACTGAAGTGCATTTCCTTCCCTTTAATCCTGTGGATAAGCGCACAGCTATTACTTATATAGACAGCAATGGTAATTGGCACAGAGTTAGCAAAGGGGCACCCGAACAGGTAAATTAAGTACGTTCCAGAAAAATATAATCTTCCCCTATATTATTTGCCTAATTCAAAATTCTCTACCAAACAGATCGTGGAGCTATGTGGCCTAAAGGAAGATGTGAAGAAAAAAGTTCACGCCATTATCAATAAGTTTGCTGAGCGTGGTCTTCGCTCTCTTGCTGTAGCTCGACAGGTGAGTTGGTAAGCGAATTTCTTTATGTAGGTAATTGATGAAACTTGTTGCAATATTTTTCTGGTTTATCAGGTTGTACCTGAGAAGATGAAGGAGAGCCCAGGAGGGCCCTGGGTGTTCGTGGCAATCTTGCCACTTTTTGACCCTCCAAGACATGATAGTGGCGAGACAATCAGGCGTGCCCTTAACCTTGGCGTCAATGTTAAGATGATCACTGGTGATCAGCTAGCCATTGGCAAGGAGACTGGTCGAAGGCTGGGAATGGGAACAAACATGTATCCTTCTTCCTCCCTTCTTGGACAACACAAGGATGAAAGTATTGCTAACATCCCGGTTGAGGAACTCATTGAGAAGGCTGATGGCTTCGCTGGTGTCTTTCCAGGTGAATATTGTAACTTTCATATAACCTAGTTATATGTAAGATCTTTTACTACCTACCACCTTCAAATTTAAGATATATTGATTGCTTTCATTCATTTAGTCTTTTGTGAACATTGAGTGCTGACAATTTTTGAGGACGGATGTAGAGCACAAATACGAGATCGTGAAGAAGCTGCAAGAAAGAAACCACATCTGTGGAATGACAGGAGATGGTGTGAATGATGCCCCAGCCCTAAAGAAGGCAGACATTGGCATTGCAGTGGCAGATGCAACTGATGCTGCCCGGAGTGCATCTGATATAGTCCTGACAGAGCCTGGATTGAGTGTGATAGTGAGTGCAGTTTTGACAAGCAGGGCCATATTCCAGAGGATGAAGAACTACACTATATATGCAGTTTCCATAACTATACGTATTGTGCTCGGTTTTATGCTCATTGCCCTCATCTGGAAGTTTGATTTCTCACCGTTCATGGTTCTGATAATCGCAATCCTCAATGATGGAACCATCATGACAATTTCTAAAGACAAGGTGAAGCCATCCCCGATGCCTGATTCATGGAAGCTGAAAGAAATTTTCGCCACTGGAATTGTTCTTGGAACTTATCTTGCAGTAATGACTGTAGTTTTCTTCTGGGCTGCGCACGAGTCAGATTTCTTCACGGTAGGGGAGTCCATTTGTTTAAATAGATGAAGGACTTTTTCTTCTTTTGCATTCCATTCGTGCTGAAATTCACAATATGATTAATTTTTGCAGGAAAAATTTGGTGTAAGATCAATCAGGCACCATTATCCCGAGCTCAATTCAGCTCTTTATCTTCAAGTTAGTATTGTTAGCCAGGCACTTATCTTTGTCACTCGTTCAAGGAGCTGGTCATTCATGGAGCGTCCTGGACTCCTGTTAGTGGGAGCATTTCTAATAGCGCAACTGGTAAGTTGTACAAAAACATAGCAATTTCACTTGAGATTCTGCCTTTCTAACATCATTTTCTGTCTTTTTTGTCAAGATCGCAACATTACTTGCTGTGTATGCTAACTGGGAATTTGCAAGGATCCGCGGGATAGGTTGGGGATGGGCAGGTGTTATCTGGTTTTACAGCTTCATCTTCTACTTCCCTCTGGATATTTTGAAGTTTTTCATCAGATATGCATTGACTGGCAAGGCGTGGAATAATATACTTGACAACAGGGTATTACATCCAGCCTTTTCCAATTTTCTATATGAGACTACTTAGAAAGCTTAAGCTCTATTAAATTTAGTCTTTCAAGATTTAGTTTTTATGCACATTTTCCTAAATCGACGACATCGTCACAAGAAGATTTAAGTAAAAAACTTTTAAAAGCTAACGTATAGAGCTTTACAGAGGAATCTAGTTTACGACTCCCTTTCGATTTTTGTCCCCTAATCAATCATTCTTATTGTCCTCCTAATTCTGCAGACTGCCTTTACAACGAAGAATGATTATGGCCGGGGAGAAAGGGAAGCACAATGGGCAATGGCTCAGCGCACACTGCATGGACTTCAGCCACCAGATACTTCAGAACTCTTTACCGACAAAAACAGCTACAGAGAACTGTCTGAAATTGCTGAACAGGCCAAAAAACGTGCTGAAGTTGCCAGGTCTATTGGTGTCTGAAAATTTATTTGCCTTAAAAAGTTTTCATTATACACATGAATTTACTGAGTTTGATCGGATGGTTCTTCCATACCAAACACGTCCTGAAAAATAAGATAAAATCTCGTTCATGATGTTGTACTGCTTACCTAACGTGTCCCCGACTTTATTTCAGGCTGAGAGAGCTTCACACTCTGAAGGGGCATGTGGAGTCAGTTATCAAGCTTAAGGGTCTTGACATCGACGGTATTCAGCAACACTACACAGTTTAATAAAGTGCAAGAGAGGATGATGTTAGAATTTTCCAGAAGATAAAAAGACTTTCAAAAGGAAACTTTTTACTGTAATTTTATTTTCCCAGTTGGATTAATTGAGAAAGCATTGACACTAATTGTTGGAAACAGCAGTCAGTCATAGGACTAGAGTTTCAGATTTGGTTCTTTCTTGAGCATGATATTTTACCACGGTCTGTTTATCCATATAATAACGTACCTTACTGCATTTCATGCAAATTTTCAGTTTTTCACTGGTTAAAATCTTGAACATAGATTCATTGCTTGAGTAATGATGGCGTGTTTGGGATTGGATAATATTGCACACGAACGACATTTTAAATTGTTTATCTTCTTTAATTATATTGAGTACAAATATGCTTTTTGAAATGTGCTTCTATAGTGGGCATTAGAAGAAAAGTTTCTAATAAATATTTGGATCTGCAATTAAAAAAAATCTGGGAATTCAAGTCCAAACTCGTATATATTAGCATAAAGTTCCTTTTATAAACATTTTTCATCAATTAAAAATTCAAGTTATTGCGTACCGCACACATGATTATAATGAAATCAAATAGAAAGGACTTGGCTATTTATTTTATAAATCTAGTTCTTATTGTTCTTGTGAGGTTTCATCTCAATCTAATTTGACTTATTTTTCACTTTTATCAAATTGCTATTTGGATTATAAAAAAAAATATGAAGTAATTTAATAGCTCAAATTAATAGAATTTGTACATTAAATAAAAATTCTAGAGAAAATAGCTATATCTCAATTTCATAAGAAATTAAAATTTTCTAAATTTATTGAAATGAATTAGAAAATTAGGACGAGTGCAGAAAATATTTCATAATGAGCAAAATTTCTCCACATTCATTTTCAACCATAAATTTTTTTTCAAAATTAATTTTCAAGTTATTCTTTCATTTTGTTTAACCACATTTAAAAAAAAAAAGGCACATTTCTAATAACCTCTCCCAAACAAGGATTAATAAAAATGAAGTAATTTGGTAGCTCAAATTTTTACGAGTTCCAATAAAATTTATACTGTAACCTCGAAAAATGAATAAATAAAAATTATAGAGTAGAGAATATGGTCATATCTCAATTCTTAAAAATTTATGTAGATTCATGTTCGCAAAATATGCCTTTTTCACAACAATATATAACCAAATAAATACGAACAATAGCAGAGTACGTTGTACCATTTTTGTTCATCTCACTAACCCAAGTCCTGAAAAGTAACATACTTTATGACAGCAGAAAGATTAAATTTACATTATTTTCTAGAAAGCTCAACAACGTTAACCGTCCATCTCTTTCCTGCTCTTTAGTCCAATTAAAGCCGGATATGGATGGTCCCAGCCTCCCAGGGCACATCTTTTAGTGATAAAAAGAAAATGTGGAAATATCCAACTTTACTTGAGAGTACCACGTCAAGAATTCGAATCCTGAAATATGAATTTTGCTCTTGGGTAAATACAAGTAGTCTTCTGCCATATACCTTTGGAGGCATAATCTGCGATTTACCTCCTTCACTAAAGTCCAGAGCAGGGCAGGTGAGGGCGCCAATAATAGAATGTAATCCAAAAAAATCCGAATATGGATGTCAAAAAGGAAAATCACCAAACATTGTAGTAGATTGTGAAGGGACAAGAACAATTGTCCCTCCAAAAAGATTACTAATACTGAACTTCTACTCAAATGAAATCTAATTTCCCAACCAACAAATGAAATGCACTTGTCTGACTTTTAAGCATATGATAAGGAAGAATGCCTTAGTTATTAATTTCTTAACTCTTTAGTCTTCTTTTTCCCCTTTTTCTTTCTTTTGCGAGCAGTATTAAGCCTCTCCCTCAGTACGAGATACTTGTACGCAATGACGAATTCAGGATTTCGACTGAGCTAAGGCGACCGTTGATTGTTGACCATCAACAGTCAACAACCGTATAGCGATGTCATGCATACACAGTGCCCATACTGCTTCATTTTATTGTTATCTGCTTTATATCGTGCATGCACAGTGTACACGGATATGTTTTATAATCTGCAAAATTCCCCAAAAATTGTTTAGGAAGGACTCGATAGGAATTTTTTCTTGAATTATTCATCACAAATAAACTTTTCTGCAAATAACAACTGCCACATCCAAATTACTGTAATCAATGCTAAAGACTTCTAACCTCTCTTTTGCCCAGCCAAAAGCAAAGTTTTATATATCACATTTCACATATTCCCAAATAAATTCATAAATCCCCAATTTTCATAAATCATAAACCTCAGCAGTATCATAACTCATAAAACATAAAACATAAATTATAACTCATAAATGATAAATGCTAAATCAAAAAATGAACTAAAAGAACAAAAACAAAAAAAAAAGGGAAAAAAAAGAAAAAGAAAAAGAAAAAAAAGAGAAGAGAGACGGAGGCTCACGAGTCATGGATGGAGACAAAGTCAGGCTCGACGTCAACAACGACTTGAAGGCAGTCTAACAGGTCACACCGTCACATACTCACAACTCAAATCACATGCCAGGGGTTGAGCTGTTGAGGGAGGAAGGTAGGTTTTGCTACCGGTTTGGAGAATTGGAGTTCATTGGTAATTGATTTTCAATTAGATTGTGAAAGTGAAACAATACAAACATTTACATCAAGTAGCCAGCATATTATAGTGGATCAGGCCTAATTTTTTAAAAAACAAGAGGCCCAACACAAAAGAAATGGGCCAAAAAAATGATCTAATCAATTTATTGTCATCTTCATCTTCCAATTTCCATATTCCCACCAAAGAGCAGTCGCCTTCAATTTCAAGTTTCCTCCCTGGCTACACCCGATGAGCAACGACAGTGACGATTCAGGCGAATCTAGTTAGTGCGGCCGCCCTAACTCGACAGGTGCTAGATTCGTCCCTGGGCACCATACATCCCAAATACAAAGAAGTTGAAAGATACTTCCACCAAGTTGAAAATTTGAAATTTACATCATTATATATATATATATATATATATATATATATATATTTCTTTGGGGGTCAAAAAGGTAAAATCAATTGTCGAAACCTACTCTATTTTTGGCGATTATGATTCAATTTTCAACTTCACTTCATAAATCTGAGATTTTGGATGAATTATGTTCAATGATTTTTATTTTTATTTTTTGCTTTTATATAATCAGATACACGGTGTTGCATTGAAGTGTCGGATATATGGTTTTGCATTAAAGTTTCAAATTCAAGTTTAATATATATGATTAATTAACTAGCAAATCATCTAAATATTGTTAAGTTGCATGTTGGTTTCATTGAAATGTCAAATTTAAATGAATTTACGTAGCATGTTAATATCATGCATTTTAGAGTCTTTGCCACATTTTTTGAGTGTCATTTTTATTTTATTTGTGAATTTTGTCACCTTTTAAGTGTCTGTCGCTTTTTTATTTTTATGTTACTTTTTTAAATTCGTTACTTTTTTAAATTTGGCACTTTTTTCAGTCATCTTTTTGAAATTTCTATCACTATTTTTTAGTGACAAATATCACTTTTTATAAAAGTGACATTGTATGTAATTTTTTAATAAAAAAAATAATAATAAACTTTTAAAGTGATATTATGTCAGATACAATTTTTATAAAAAAAAAGTAACATTGTATCAATTTTTAATTTTACATAGTATTTTTTACTTTCAAAAAACTTTTCATATAATTTTTTTAAAATACCTCTAATTTTAATGGTACTTTTGTAAGTGGTCCTTACTTTGATTTGCCTTAAAAAAAAAAAAAAAAAAAGGCCCAAAATTGTGACTCTCAAATGACAAAGACGGTATATCTCTAGTTTGAAGGGGGGATAATGGGAGCCGAGGGGTCGGCATGCTGTCACGCCATTATAGCCGTGAAACTAAATACAGGTGTGAGCTAAAACCTTAGCTTCATCGCTGCGTGAATTGCACGCTCCAATTATAAAGTCAACAGTTGGATGCTCCTTTCTTGGTAGTATTCAGGTGACAGTGGTCCCCGGTTTAATAGCTCCCCCAGGAAAAAAATTCAAGTCATGTTTGGCTTAGCTTAAAACTTTTGCTTATAACACAAATAATCGTTTCTGTGAAAGCTATAAAATTATTTCATAATAAAGCATTGAGTGACTTATCTTAACAGTAAATCTTTTAAATAATTTTTCCAAGAAAAACACTATAAATAATTTCACTTTTTAAAGCCAAATATTCTCCAATTGAATAAAATGTCACCAAGAGGAAATATTGATTGGCAATTGATGCATGATCCAAATTCAGAGTATGAATTTCAGTGATCAAGTTTAGTCCCACATAAACCAACCTCATCCGACCCCATCCCCATCCCCATCCCCATCCCCAACCCACCAAACCTCTCACTCATCCAAACACAATTGATGCTACCAAAAATCGTACATATCGATTTTCAAGCTTGATGATTGAGATTGAACACGAACAAAAGCTCCTAGTGCCTGAACAAAGACATCGAAATATGTTCCCATCGCCCCTCCGATACTTAAGTTAGGAAATGAATTTTATGCATGAGACTATAAACTGAAAAATAGTGTAAAAACATACTGTAATAACGAGCTTGGGACATTATTTATAGATGTTGGTGGTAAATTGTAAAAGGACTCGACTACCTGTGATCTCTATCTTGTATAGCATTTGTATTGTAATGAAAGGGTTCAGCTTATATTTGAGTTGGACCGTCAGAGGTATCTAACGAGAATAAAGTTATGGGAAATCATTGTTGGGATAGGATTGACGTTTTCCTATAAGACAGGAGCTAAGGAATGGCCCGACCTATCGACCCCCGGGCACTATGGCCCGACCTCGCCCATGAAGTTTGTGGTGGGGGTTGAGGTCGAGCTCCATTTTTTGCCACCATCAACAATAGTGTATGATACTAAGTACGTTAAATTAGATAATATCGATTAAATCTTATAAAAAATATATATATACGTAATAAAAAAAATATTGCTCTATATATCGAGATAATTAAGAATTGTTCTATATATCAAGTCAAATAAGAGTGTTAACACGTGCCCTATAGATATAGCTCCTGTTTGGTAGAGATTAAAATATTTTTTTTTTTATTTTGTAAATTTTAATAAAAAATTGATGAAATTTATGATTGAAAAATTGTAGATCTCATAAAATGTGTAGTTAATATTAAAATATTGACTTGTCATGGATTAAAATCTTGATTTTAATTTCTACCAAACATGAGCATAATAAATACGAAGTAGAAAATATGTGAGAATTTTTTTTTTGAATATGCTAACTTACTACTCGATAAACATTGAAACAAAATAGTAAATTGTCTCATACCACCATTTAAATAGTGTGATCCAAATTTTATTTTTAATTAATGTAATTAGATCCTCTGATTTAATTTGGCAAAAAAAAAAATGAATACTTGATAAATAAATAAAAATGCGTGATAATATTTCATATTTTTTTAATCTAAAATATCAATGCCATACGAGTAAAAACTTAAGCATGCCACAATTCCAAAATGGGGTCCACGCATTGAAGGGTCCCACAAGCCAAAAAAAATGTGTGAAAAAAAATGTGTTGAGTTCAACCATTAGTATAGAACAAGACAAAGTAATCAAAACGCACTTTTTAAGAATTTACTGTGCACATGCAATCCACATCAGTGGGAAACTGGTAAAAATTGAAAACCGAAGGAAACAATGATTATGAGATCAAATTACCTCATATGATTTTATTTGCGCTGCCCCTAGAGCGACATTTAAGCCTCCAGAGAAGTGTAATATTTAAATGGCTTTTAAGCCTGTCTTGATCTTCTTCAGATAATATGCGGAATAAACAGACATAATATCAAGAAGTTGCAGGACCGCGAAATAAGTTTCATCACAACAGTCTGAAGATGACAATTAAATTGAAAAAACACCTACCTTCTCAACTAAGTGGTCCTTTGGAGGTGACAGCATGAAGCTTGGGGGTTCCACCTAGCTGACCCAAAACGCAAAGTCTCCACACTGTAACAGTTTATTTGTTAATAACCTTACAAAGCATTTGCACCTTAGCTCATCTATGCAAACCGGAAAAGAATCCCTAACTCTAAATGTAACACTTCGCCCTTCGGACTTCTCAATAACTTTTAAGCAATTTATGAACTCATTTTACATCACAAGTCAATCAGACAAAATTTGCAGCATGGGATAGTTGAAAGCCAGACGAGGGGATAAATTACATAAAGGGGGATGGTAATTATGCATATTTCACTACACAACTAATGCAATGTTTATGCTTGATGCTTGTTCAAAGCAAATAAAATAAAATAAAAAAGTAAAATGGTGCTTAAGGCTAAATTATGATTGAATAAATTGTTTCCTTGTGAATTTTTACAAGAGGAAAGCATGGAAAGTAAAAGCCCTGCAATATGTGCAGCAAATCCAACACTGGAACGCACATTTTGCAAATTAAGTGCTTACTTAAATTCCAACAGAACAATGCTCCTATGACGACAATCTCGATACACATAGAAAATCATTGCTAACTGTAAATCAGAACTGTAGAACGTAAATCTTATTAGTCAATTCATGACCATGCCATTTATACCAAATAAAATGCCATGGGAACAAGACCGTATATCAAGAACACACAACTCGATGCAACCGGCTAAAGGAATTATCATGCAAGCTAGTCAAATAGAAAAATCATTTTACCAATGAAACAAATTGTTGCTGCAGCTGCAAAACTTACTTGTGTTCTTTCTGGTTTTCTCATCAACTGACATCCTCAACTGCAAAAGACTCTCTCTCTCAAGTCCTTGAAATTGATACCTCCACTCCTTGCCTCGCTCTCCTTCTCTTCAATCTCTCTCAGCTTCAAGAGCCTCTCGTTCAGCTCCTGCAGTGAGAACCAGTTTCCCTTCTTCTCGGGCCTCAACATCCTCAGCTTTTCCCCCAACTCATTATAATTGTACATCTTGACAAATTCAGTCCTCATTGCAGGGCCGGCTTTATCACCACCCCTTTTCTCCTTCCCAAATATCGAGGCAGGCAATTGTCTATTTGTGGACCGGAGATGACGGATGCTCTCGTGAATTGCCTCAAATGAGAGTTTCTCACCAGCTGCGGCAGCTCCTGCAGGTTTTGCAGTCGAATCTGAAGAAGCGGAACCAGATTCTTCAGCTTTTAGAGGGACATTTCTTTTGTAGAGTTCTTGGAATGATATGGGTCGACCGGAACGGGAAGATGGCGAAGCAGCGGACGATGATGGCTGCGGTGCGGCGGAGCGGCGGCGAAACTCGGAGAGGTTATTACGGATTTCTTCCAATGAACCGATTTTAGGAGACGGCGTTTGAGGAGTGGAATTTGAAAACGACAGCGTTTTGCGAGGGATTTGAGTGCGATTCTGATTCGAGGATTCTTTTTGTAGACTGGCTTTCACATCGCTGAAATATGAGGAGAATGGGGATTGAGATTGGGTTTCCGATTTGGATTCGGATTTCGATGTGACGTCATTGGAGGCGGGTTTGGAAGATGAGGAGAAGAAGCGGTAGGGAATTCGGCAAGGCTGGGGAAAGGAATGGAATTTGGGACGACGGAGGCGGATGAGTTTGGTGGTGGTGGCCGCCATTGGAGGTTTAATGGAAACACTTGTTTTGCAGGTTAGATTTTTATAAGGAAGAGTGAAAGTGTAGGGAACAAATGTTAGGCAAATTTAGACGCCATATACGGCCCAAATACGAAGAAATTGAAAAATATTTGGACAACTTATAATGAACCATGCTACTTGTACAACTCCGATTGACAATATTGGTTGACAATCACTCACATGGGAGGGGGGCTCACGATGAATAAAAAAATCGTGGGTCCCCCTTCATGTGAGAAGATTGTCAACCAATGTTATCAACCGGAGTTGTACAAGTAGCAAAATTCCTTACGATACTACCCTTAAAATGAGGAATTTTTTAAAAAATCATATGAAATTTTTTTTAGAAGTTAAAAATACTTTATAAAATTAAAAATGTGACATAATATGTCACTTTTTTATAAAAATTGTGTCACTTTTTTTTTTAAAAAAAATAACATAATGTCACTTTTAAAAGTTTAGTATCATTTTTTTATTAAAAAATTACATACAATATCACTTTTTATTAAAAAAAAATTATATTTGTCACTAAAAAGTGATAGAAAATTCAAAAAGACTATTGAAAAAAGTGACAAATACTAAAAAATGTGATAAAAGTTCAAAAAAGTGATAGAAATTAAAAAAAAAGAAGTGACGAAGTTAAAAAAAAGTAACATAACATATTTTTCGGAAGATAAAAATTCTATATAAAGTTTAAGTGTCAATTTTTTACAAAAAGTGACATACTATGTCACTTTTATTAACAAGTGATATTTATCACTTAAAAAAGTGACAAATTTCAAAAAAGTCACAAGTATTATTCAAAAAGTGACATAAATTAAAAAAAGTGACAAAACATCAAAAAGTGACAATATCAATCAAAATCTTAAAATATATTATTAAAAAGTGACTTTTGTCACTTAAAAAGTACAAATTTTAAAAAGTGACAAAAATTTTTTTAAAAAGTGAAAAAAAAATCCAAAAAGATAGAATTTTTTAAAAAGTGAGAAATTCAAAAAATATGACACAAAAATCCAAAAAAAAAAAAAGTGACAGAAAAACGTGGCAATATTCAAAAAAAGTGATACAAATTCAAAAAAAAAAAAAAAAAAAAATTGACAAACACTAAAAAAAAAAAAGTGACGAATATAGTATGATGACGATTTTTTGGTTGAATAATTAGTATTTATTTTACTCAGTTAAAACTTTTGTTAGAAATTTAGAAATAATCAATCTATTTGTTTAATAAAAAATGAGATATAAGTAAAATTATTCAATTTCACACATCGATAGCATTCATGAAGCCAAACCAATCAAATTAAACCCTCGAAATTCATCATTTATAATGCAACCTTTAGGGATCCCTATGATTTTTCTCATAATTACGTTGGATTTGAAATGATATTTTTTAAGTATAAAAAAAAAAAGCAATTCGATCGAGCTATCAAGTTTTATACTAATCTTTTGGCATGTACAGTTTAATTTGACAAATGTTATATGAAGTACACAAATCTAATACTATCTACTGATTTTATCCCCATCAATCGCACCGCCATGGCTTCATGCACCGCCAAAGAGGTTCTCGCCTACCTTTCTCTAGTCATCAAACTATACAAAGATGTCATCGCCAAAACGCTTACTGGTTCACCCCATATTCCTCTGTTGCCAAATGACGATGCCACTGGCATAGCCTACAAAGACTTAGACATTCCCCCCAATGATTCAAGCCAGATTATACCTTCCAAAACTCACAGAACCAAACCAAAAGCTCAAATTTTGGTTTTTAGCATGGCGTTGGATTTTTGCCTTGGATCTATCTTCACTGTCCTTGAGAACTGTTACATTAATAGCTGATTTTTGAGATGAAAGAACAACATTCCTTTCTCAGGCAGATTTCTAACATGCTTACCATCATGTGGATATGGAATTGATTGCTCAATATATATGCAGTGGTCCGTAAAAGTAACAAAATCTCAACACAATCAAATTATTTTTCAACTAAAGATGAAGGTCCAGTCAAGGAACATATTAATATTGAACTCACACAAGAACACAACTAGTCATGACAAACAACCAAACAAAATTGGACAATTGGAGGTAAATCACCTTTTGGATATCACGACCAAAGAAATCAAGAAAAATCACCTAAAAGAGTCGCAACTGAATGTTTGAACGAACAACAAACACATTTTCTTCTTCCACTCTTTTCAAATGCATCGATTCCCCTCTGCGTAACACACGCGTCTCTACCATTAGATAATTCTTGTGCTAACGTAAGTTCCAATTTCTTTCACACTCAACATACATGAATACAACTATCACCCCCACCCCACCCCACGCCACCCCACCCATCTTATCTTTCTTTCCATATTTAACCTATTCGATTCCTAGACCACGCGCCAAAAGAGGAAAATGATACTACTGCATCCTTTTTACAAAATGATAGAAAATAGAGACAGTCATGCCAAATTGTGGGTAATTATTGGTAAGATGTTTTGATTAAATATGACACAGTGATAGGAGAGTTACGGGGTGACGCCACCTCTTCTTTCTCCTTCGTTCTTGATGGGATTTCTATCTTCTCCACTTACCTCTAAGGTGGGTCATGAGCGTATTTATTACGAGAGTAAAAACTTTTTTTTAATTTTAGGGTATTATTCTAATTTGAAATTTTTAGAGGGTAATGGGCCTAATTAGCCCCTAAAATGAACATAAACCAAGATGTCTTAAGGTTTACACATGACACTGAAAGACTAAGCTTTGCGGCTCTTAATTAAGGCCTCATATAAGGCAGCCTTGAGGCTGAGGCATATGACTACACGAATCATTTCTTATCTTATCCACCAATGCTGGAAGGTATAATGCACAGGCAGACCCAGAATTATGGTTCAATGGAGGCGAAACAGAATTACATAAAAAATAATTTCAAATTAGACAATAACAATAATATTCAAAATGTAGTACCCTTTTTTACATTTGTTCCTTACGGCTTCTCATACTTTGAAAACGTCGTATAATAGTCTTGTTATCAATTTCATTAAATACAACTTTTTCAACATACACAATTAAGCTATCATTCATCCATTGGTCTCCAATCTGATTGCCCAGTCGATTCTTCACAATATTCATAACAGAAAATAATATTTCAACTGTAGCAGTAGCAATCGAAAGAGTTAATCCTAAAGTCGCAAGCATGTAAACAAGTGGATACACTTTATTTCTTTTGGTCACAACCAACTTCAGTACAAATTCACTAAGTCCTTCAATTCTCCAAACTCCTTGCTAGAGCGCATATCAACAATATAGTTTCAAAACTGGTCAACAAGTGTCATGAACTGTACTTTTGAAAAATCTTTAGGATAATACTTAGCAAGACAAATTAATTTATCATTGTCAAAAGCAGAGAATGAATCATCGGGACATAAACATGCTAAACAAAGAACTCTATACTTATCTCAGAAAAATGATCATTCAATTCTTGAAATTGCATATCAATAATAGAATAAAATAAATCCACACAAAAGCGATGAAAATTCGTCATTTCTTCCGTATTACGTCGTGAGCGACCTAGGAGTACAAACACGCTATCCATATCAGGAACATCAATATTATGCTTTTGACAAAAAGAAACGACTTCATCCAAAAAAGAATCCCACTCATTATCCCTCATCTCATGGAGTCTTTGTTTGCATACTGTCACTAAAGTCATGGCATTTACAATATCCTGATTTTTTCTTTGTAATGTCTTAGACAATTCATTTGAAATTCCTAATATGGTTCTCATGAGATGTAGATTAAACACAATCCATACATACAACTAATGAACTAAATATACGGATGCAAAATTATGTCTCTGTCAAGCACAAGACGGTGGGGTCTTTATAATTTCTCCAGCAGAAGAAGAATTTCAACGACTCATACAGAAGTAATAGAACCTACACAGAGATAAGGTAAAAAAAAATATCTTGAACAAGGGTATGACTTTATATATGCAATTACTCTTGTTAAATTCTGAGACAGAGAGCGATTGAAAGAAGGGGACGGGCTATTGAGCTTCTACAGTTCTACTCAATATCACTGCTACTTACTGTTACATGAGCTTTATAGAGACAACAAATCAAACTTCATTTAACCAGACAAAAAATAATCACCACCAAAGTCCAAACTCAATATTAGCCCATCAATACCAGAATCAGTCTAGGGATGATAATTTGGCTCGTCTATTAGGATCAAGCCCCAATTTTGGTGTGCTAGGCCGAGCCTGAGCCGACCCACAAGCTCAAAAAAAATGGTGGTAGCCCGCTGCCTTTTTAGGCAGTAACACAGAAGGAAGAAAAAAAATCGAGCCGAGTTGAAAGCTCCGATCGAGCCTCTTTTATTTGGGCAAACAAAAGCTCGACTTGAAAAAAAAATCCGCACCTCAAGCCCAAGCCTCAAATTTCGGCTCGTTGACATCTCTAAGTACCACAATTACACAAAATCCATTCACGACTGCTTCACAAATCACACGCAGTTTTTAAATCCAAGTATCCAAATCACCATATCTAATCTTGCTATTTGTACATATAACTATCAAACACATAAATAATAAGATTAAGAAAGAGGGATTGATTACCAATTTTTACTTTTTCAATCTGTCGATGTTCCGTGTTCGGGTTCACTGTTCATAGTTAGCACTTCGCATGTAGGAGGGTTTGCACTTCGCACGCAGGAGGGTGAGAGAATTGGGGAAAACGGAAAGTGAAGAGTTCACAAGTCAGGTGTATTCTTTACACTAATTCAATATTCAGGCACAAAGTTTAAAAATGCAAATATCAGGTATTTATTTATTAATTAAAAATATTTTATTAATTAAATGTAATAATGTCGGAGTTATGTGATTAATAGTCACAGATTCATAATTATAGGTCACAGATTTATTTATTGATCAGGTATCGTCAAATTAATTGGTCACAGATTATTTCGCAGTTACAAATAAAAATTTTTGTAGGTCATCATTCAATTTATAGGTCATATTTTATCTATAGGTCACGTAAGTCACAGTTTGTTAGTCACAGATTAATTTTAGTCACATACACCTAATATTTAATCACAGATCAGCCAAATAGTTGGTCACGGACGCTTAAATAGTTGGTCACAGACACCCCACCCGTCATCGTCACCGCAACAACCACCAGCATCATCACAATAACACAACAAGCACCATTGCCTCCAAAACCACCGAAAGCACACCACCACCATTTGCTAAAAAATTACAGTTTCACCTCCATCAGCACAAAAAACAATAGCCAACATCGAACACAACAGCCAGCCTGGAAGGATGGACTTGCACTACAAATTTTGCCAAATAAAGAAATCAGAACGGAGAAGAAAAGGAAGGTGCGATTTGCGCGCAGCAACCGGCCTTCGAGCATCAATCTGGAAAGCTTCTCTAACACTACATACACCACCAACCGCTGCCACAGTTTCATTGTACAGACCACCATGGCACCCACAACAGTCGTCAAACACCACCATTCCACCGCATCTCCACCACCATCGCGCGCAACACGACCACCCTTGTCGCACGCACACATACACACCACTGCGCCGCAGCAACACAACCATCGCACCACCTCCGCCGCACCGAAGACCTCCACCGCACAACTCAAAAATAAAAAATAAAAAAATGACAAAGACGGTTGGATCTGCGTTGTTGCCGCCGCACCCATCACCGCCGTAGCACACACCACCACACCCACCCACGCATAGCTGTCCCTTTTCACCGTCGACGTTGTGGAGAGTGAGAAGATTAGATTAGGGGAGAGAGAGAGAATCGGGGCTGGGGGGAAGAAATGGGGAAATGATTAGGGTTTTAATTGAATTGGGTGAATTAACTATATATAATACTTGATTTTTGCATAAATTAATTTCGCCCCTGATGTTTGAAATCAACTCTTTAAACACCTGCAATTTTGTAATTTTGCCCCTGGTATAATGCATCCAAAATCATCGCAATCACATCAAACCATATTAACAATATTCAAAGATGAATGATAATATCTATATGATATATACAATCTAACACGACGATATAATAAATCGTTAGAGCTCCTTCAATAAAATGTGACTTGAATAATTGATTCAGTAATGCCATGATCCATGTAAGACAATTAAGTGAAATATAAAAATAAAATAAAAAATAAAAATTGGACCCTTGCATCAACATAATTGTTTAAATACACAAACAATTCAAGAAAGCAAAAATGCAAGCTAGATTGAGGGCATACTTGAAAATCTTTTAAACTACAATGAGAACCAGAGAAATGATAAAGGAGCCCCAACTCGATAAAATTTCAGTAACATACAAATGGAAAAATTCAACCTCGAAGACCAATTTCAAGTTCAAGCTCATCATCATTTTCAAACAATTTCATAAACCACACATGATGAGTGAGATATTTCTTATAAGGTGTTGATGCTAGATCAAGTGACGGAGATGAGGTGAACCAAAATTAAATATTGGTGGGAGTTTTGGTCGGATTCACGGTTCAGATTTTTGGGGTGGGGGTGGGGGTGGGGGGGTTTCTAAGGTTTTAGTTTTGGGGTTTGGTTGGGGGAGGGTGGTTTTGAGCATATTAATTACTAGAGCAAAGATTTTAATGAATTTTAGGGGTAGTATTCTAATTTAATAATTTTTAAGGGTAGTGGGCCTAATTAACCCAAAATACTTCCTCCAAGTTGAAAATTTGAAATTTACGTCATTACATATAAATTTCTTTTGGGGGTCAAAAGGGTAAAATTATTTGACGAAACCTTCTCTATTTTGGCGACTAGGATTAATTTTCAACTTCACTTCATAACTCTGTGATTTTGGATGAATTATGTTCAATAATAATTATTTTTTTGCCCTTATATAATCTGGTGTTGCATTAAAGTGTCAAATTCAAATTTAATATATATGATTAATTAGCTAACAAATCATTTGAATATTTTTAAGCAGCATGTTAGTTTCATGCATTTTTGAGTGTTTATCACATTTTTTGAGTTTGTGTCAATTTTTTTGAATTTTTTTACTTTTTTATCTTTTCTGTCACTTTTTTTGAATTTGTATAACTTTTTTTTATTTGCGTCACTTTTTTAAATTCGTCACCTTTTTTTTTTTGAATTCTCGTCACTTTTTTTTAGTGATTGTCACTTTTTAGTCATATTTTTGAAATTTCTATCACTATTTTTTAGTGACAAACATCTTTTTTTTTTTTTTTTTTTTAAAGTGACATTGTATACAATTTTTTAATAAAAAAGTAATATTGTATCTCTTTTTAATCTTACAAATTATTTTTAACTTTCAAAAAATATTTTATATAATTTTTCAAAATATCTTTAATTTTAAGGATATTTTTATAAGTTATCCGTACTTTGATTTGCCTAAAAAAAAAAAATGCCCAAAATTGTGACACTCAAATGACAGAGACAGTATATCTCTACTTCTCTAGTTTGAAGGGGGGATAATGGGAGCGGGAGAGTTGGCATGCTGTCACGCAATTATAGCGGAGAAACTAAATACAGGTGTGAGATAAAACCTTAGCTTCATCGCTGCGTGAATTGCACGCTCCAATTATAAAGTCAACAGTTGGATTTGGATACTCCTTTTTGGTTGTATTCAGGTGACTGTGGTCCAAGGCTTAATAGCTCCCCCAGGAAAAAAATTCAAGTCATGTTTGGCCAAGCTTAAAACTTTTACTTATAACACGAATAACCGTTTCTGTGAAAGCTATAAATAAATTTCATAAGAGTAAATAGTACAAAATATCTATATCTTTCAATATCATTATGGAAAATATCTCTACTCTTCGGCTTTTTTTTTTTTTTGCATTTTCATCCCTATTTTCACATTTCATCGCGCAGAAGGTCATTTTCATCTATTTTTGACGATTTTGCCCTCTATTCAAATAAGACAAAAAGTAAAGAAAAGAAAAATAAAGAACTTATTGCAATCATAGTCCCAAAAATTTTAAAAATTACAAATCATTTATTATATTCTTATTTGTCCTCCAATTTTCTATCCACATCCAAAAACAAACAAACTATTCAAATTTCGAATCTTTAACATTTTCAATAAAATTTTCACATATAAATGTATATTTAGAACCCCGAATCTATAAAACACGACTTCCAATTTACAGTTTTTTTTAGTCATAAAAACAAACCTTCTTTTTGATAGTGCAATCCTCAGACACAATTTGCAACTCTTGCTCAAAACCCAAAAAAATAAAAAATCTTGAACTAAACATACTTGGCGGCGACATGCCAAGAAAGAAGAAATAGAGAGAAATTTGAGACCCATTTTGTAGACACTTTTCCATAGCTTTCTATTCTTCGTAATTTCCTTCATTTCTCTATCAATATAAATATCAAATTTCAGTTATATAAAAATGCATTATCATAGACTTTGTAATAAGCATATCATGCAAAAGCTTAAACACCTTGAAAAAAATCAAACATGACACAAGCATAATCCAAATCCTTCCTATTTTGGGCAAACATTTCCTTTCCCATATCTCATTTTTCATAATTTTAGTAGTTGGAGTGCATCGTTGTTGTTAAAGATTTAGGATCCATTTGATAAGATTTTTACTCTTGCTTCTACTCCTACTTCTGTAGAATAGTTCTATGAGGAAGCTACATAAATTAACGTAAAATGGGGCGATGAAGGAGCTACATTAATTGTGTAAAGTAGAAAACATATAAATGTAAAATTGGGCGATGATGGAGCTGGACTGTGGATTTTTCTTCACTTTTGCCCCTTTCTTGTGGTAGGGAGGGTTAAACTCCCCGGTGACTAAAAAAAACTATAAATTGAAAGTCATGTTTTATAGATTCAGGGTTCTAAATATACATTTATGTGTAATTTTCACTAAAAATGTTAAAAATTCAAAATTTGAAAATTTATTCATTTCTGGGTGTGGATAGAAATCGCCAATCGGGAGGTTAAGCTAATAATTTAATGACTCATTTGTAATTTTTTTTTTAAAAATTTGGGACTATGGTTACAATTAGTTCTTTATTTTATTTTTTTCATTTTTTTTTGTTTTATTTGAATAGGAGTGTAAAATCGTCAAAAATAGATAAAAATGACATTCTGCGCAATAAAATGTAGAAATATGGGCGAAAATGCCAAAAATAAAAGGTATAGACGTTTTACATAATGACATTGAAATATACGGATGTTTTGTGCTATATATCCAATTTCATAATAAAACATTAAGTTACTTATCTCAACAGTAAATCTTTTAAATAAAATTTCCAAGAAAAACACTTTTTTAAAGCCAAACATTCTCCAATTGAATAAAATGTCACTAAGAGGAAAGATTGATTGGCAATTGATGCATGATCCAAATTCAGACTATGAATTTCAGTGGTCGAATTTAGTCCCACATAAACCAACCTCATTCGACCCCATTCCCAACCCACCAAACCTCACACTGACCCAAACACAATCATAATTGTACGCTATTGAGTAGGTTGAATTAGATAATATCGATTAAATCTTATAAAAAATTATTCATAATAAAAAAATTATCGAGCCATATATTGAGGTAAATAAGAATTGTTCTATATATCATGTTAAATAAGAGTGTTAACACGTGTTTTATATCTTAACTCCTATTTGGTGGAGATTAAAATCACTATATTTTATTTTTTTGTAAATTTTGGTAAAATTTGATGAAATATATTATTAAAAAGTTGTGGATCCCAAAAAATGTGTAATTAAAATTAAAATATTGACTGGACTTGGATGAAAATTTTGATTTTAATTTCTACCAAACATGAGCATAATAAATACAAAGTAGATAAAACGTGAGACGGAATTTTTTTGAAGATGCTAACTTAGTACTCGATAAACATTGAAACAAAAAAGTGAATTATCTCGTACCACCGTTTAAATAGTGTGATCCAAATTTTAATTTTAATTAACGGCAATTGATGTAATTAGATATAATTTGGCAAAATAAAAATGAATACGTGATATTATTTCATATATTTTTTTAATCTAAAATATCAAATGCCATACGAGTAAAAACTTAGCATGCCACAATTCCAAAATGGGGTCCACGCATTGAAGGGTCCCACAAGCGAAAAAAGAAGGAGTGATGAGTCCAACCATTAGTATAGAACAAAGTCATCAAACGCACAGTTGGTGATGTGAATAAGCATCTTCCCCATAGAAGAAGCACGCATATGTATAAAATTCATGACACACCATATCATTATTTAATATTCAATTTTATAACTTCTCCCTCATTCCTCCATACCCCACCCCACCATATCCAACCCTGACCAGGCAACAACGTAGCAAGAGCCATGGAAGGTGACGAAGAGTGGATAAAGGAGGCGATGGCTGATGACACGATGGTAGTGGAGCTATTAGTGCGGCTTAACAAGTACCAATCCATGCCTCCACCTCCACCTCCGCCGCCGCGGCTGAAGTGGAGCGTGCGTCAGCGCCGGTCAAAACCAGTCGCGGTTGATAATGTTAAGAATCAGGCTCCGAGAGCCAGTCCTACCACACCACTGTCATGGAGCGGTGCCACCTGTTTCAGCGGTGGCGCTATCGACGGTTGCCCTGAAGAGTCCAGTAGATCCCCCACTCTTCCTAAACTCTCTAACTCCACAAGATCTAAGGTTTGTGAACGTAAAAAAATTCATATTCTTCATTTATAATTTATTTAAGTGGCGGTTTGGGGGTGCTTTTCTGGTAGCCGACGGTGGTGAGTCAGCAGCTATGTATCATTGTAATTGACGATTATACCCTATAAAATCTGAATATTTTCTGTCACGTTTCTAGGAGAAGTCAGATTCAGCCATTTCATTTCAGGCCTTAACCTGTTACCATTTTCCTGTTTCCAAATTTACAGTAATACCCTCTTTGCATGGGACTCTGATGCCTCTGTTCCCAAAATTTCAGGGACAATTAAGGCATTTAACCTTATCCGATTCCGGCGGCTGCCTCGCTTCGCCGTAGGTTGTCTCATATTCGGCATTTGTTGACCAAAATACCCTCCGAGATTTTATCTTAGACTTTCCATTTTTTAATCATTTTTTTTCCTTTTGTTTCGAGAAGGAAACTTGGGGACTTTTTTCAACGCGTATGGTCAGACTCCCACACAACGTTGAATGACAACAAATTTCTTATTCTCCAATTGACCAAATTACCCTTTCTCAAAGGGTAAAGCTGTAAATTTACTTGCTTGAAGTAACCATCGCAACTAGAAATCTAATTTTCAAAACAACTGCATCGATCTTCTCTTGCGTGTGTCACACAAAGTCAAACTTTAATTTCTTTATTATGGAATTAGTTTCAAGCAGCTTATTTTTGAACATCATAAGATCCCGACAAGGGTTTTTGTCGATGTCGTGCCAAATAATACAATGTAGAACCAAGCATCAGTTTAGGCTATACGATTTCGGAGTATAAGGGTATTTTAGTCAATTTTGGATAGGGGGCGTGGTTGCCCGGTTTAAGGGGTGGCGTGTTTTCGTGGCAAATAGGTTTGGTGGAGTGTTGTTAGTGGTTGTGCACTTTTATAATAAAAAAAAATTATTCGTTATGTGGAGCAACTTGTACCGCAATTATCTGCTTGTCTTTATGCACCAACCGTCTATTGCCATCTGTACACAAGCGAACACCCCGAGGCACCTCCCAATGTGACAAAAAAACAGTGAGCTTTGTTCCATTTTTTCTATCTTCTGACAAAGTCAAAATATGGAGAATAACTTTTTTATTTTTATTTTTTTGTGTAAAAGGGAATTTAAAGGGGGTGTAATCCCTATGCATGATGAATTAAGCTGTGTACAGAAAATTTTAATAGAATTTTTTACAGAAATTTGAATTTTCACTCATATGGAGTGGGATCATGTGTAAAATATTGGGAAAAAAAAAATCTGTCCGTCCAATGTTGTGAGTGTTCTGTTGAATTCCTGTACCTATAACACTGTCCATACATGATAGGGTCTAATGGAGGGGGATTTTGATTTTTTTTCCCTTCTATTTGAAGATTCCTTTATGGTGTTTACCAAGAAAGTTGATTTTGGACAAAAATTGGAATGTAGACGAAGGTTTGAAATGGCACGAATTGATCAAAATTTAAAATAAGTAATTCTTTTTCTACTTAAAAGTAAAAAAAAATTAAAAAAATACATATATATCTTATCCACGTGTAGGATCTTTACTTATTTTTAAGCTTTAGCCTATGCACTTTGGAGTTCTTATAATGCCTTGCAAAGGTTCCTGTCACCTTTCAATTTTTTTCTCCGTGTTCTTGGTCTAGTTCAATAGCTCTTCCAGTCACCTTGAGCAGATTGTGAATGGATTGTGAACTTTAACTCGTCTAGTTTCCGAATGAATTAAATTATCAGGATTCTCATGCACCCAAAGACGCAGAGGACTTGTTGCTTATCAAGTACTCTAAACCTAACAATGTATAGTGAAATATCTTATTTCCTAGAATATGATGAAAGTTTTATAGTACTATTCGCAGTTACTAGTTATTATCTACAGATTCGCATAGTTTATTTGTTAGAATCCAGTTACCTGTGATGACTTCATTGTTCACTAATGATTGATATCTGCTAATGCCATATAGACAATGGCGCTTCTTCTGTGAGATGGAAAAAGCTATGGCTTTGATACATGAAAAATGTCATTGATCAGAGAATTTTGCCATCTCATAATATTTTGTGGGCTCTGGTGCATCTATGTTGATTTAACTCGTTATTTATAGTTGCTGATCGTCCGCAATGATTCACAGCTACCAAGAAACTGAATCAGCATTTATTGCATGCTTATTTTATGTTTTAATTTTCTCTTGCAGATTAATGGTACTAGTGAACAAAACAATAAGAAGACGTCAAGAAAGAAGAAGGTGATGATCATTGAATCTTATTAAGTGTACCTTTGTCATTCAACACGTGGCTATTTTTGCCAATCCAATATTTGACATCCTTAACCATTTGGAGTTTCAACACATTTCTTGCCTAATTGTTATAATTACCAGCACGTTTCATTGACCATCATTAGCGGACTTGGAATTCCCTATCGAACAATTGAATTTGGCAAGAGACTTTCTACCTATACTTCTTTTGGAAGTTACTCTCAACCTTTTGAAACTCAATTTTATTCAAGCTGGCTATTTATTTTCACTGGAAAGAGAGGTCTACAACGGTTATATTGTTTTGTACAAGACAAATATAACGTTACTAAAGGTTGATTCTAGAAAATTAGTAATATGGTTATTGACATTGAGATTTTAGCAGCTACGTTTTTCTTCACGAGCCTTAGTGATTTACGTTGTTCGCTTTGATTTTGCAGACCTTGGCTGAACTTAAAGAAGAGGAGAACTTGCTGCTTAAGGAAAGAAGAGAGTTGAAAATGGTATATCCTAATTTCATCTAATTCCATTAGGCTAATTTTCATACCTGAATATATAACACCCCTTTCTGGACAGAAAGTAGCAGCCTTACGCGTGAATTTGGAGAAACAAAGGGCTACTAATGAAAGCTTGAAGAGAATGAAGGTGCAATCACGTTGTTCAATTCTTCCTTTGTCCCTTTGTATATTGATTACTTCACTCATTGGTAGATTAATTTGGCAATAATTTGAGAAATATCCAAGCTTCCAAAGGCAAAATGTGGTCCATGAAGGATTCTGAGTTATTACTGTTAAATATATAGCTGGGCTTTCAACTTTCAAGAGGATTTATTTCTTTTTATTTTAGGGCAGGATAATGTTTGGTTGTAGATGGTTATTTACCTTGCCTTTCTAATCTCCATGGCTAGTATTTTAATGGTGCTTGAACTGTTGAAGTTCTTTTCTGTTTGCTGCAAGTGTCTCGTACATATGTTAAGCCTTTGCTCCTGTCCCTGTTTTGCACTAATGTTGGACAGTGATGTTCTTCTTAACAGATTGAATTGCAGCTAGTACCTGATAGAGGAACATTCGTACCCGAGGAAACAATATCCAGTCAATTTCAGCAAGAGGTGGCAGTTTTACATCCTAACCCTCCTATCATGCACTCGATTGTATCAGGCAGTGACGATTCGCTGCAATGCTCTCCATCAGACGGCTGTCAGAATACCCCAGCTGCTTCCGAATCTAAATTTGCGCTTCCTGATCTAAACATTCCCTGCGAGGAATCCAGCTATGAGGTAATTCGGGCTGTTTGCTAGTCGAACAATCATATACACGTGAAGTTGTTCTCCAACCAAAGCACGACGACTAAAAGAAGTGACACGTATACTCAATAAGGCTAACCATGTTTTAGGACGACGTATTGTAACTATATAACGTATTTTACCTTCAACACTTTCCAACGGAATGTGGAATGTGAATTGTAGACCTGAAGGTACCTGAGAATAGTTAGGATTTGTTCCTTTTTGTTACTTATGAATTAAGGTGCTGAGAGTAGTGTAGAGATCCTAACTCACTAGATACACCCACATTCTCTATTCATAGCTTAATTACCGTATATCAACAAAGAGATGCGTGCAAAGCTTCGCCCGGCACCCCGTCTCTTAGTTTCCTACATTGACCAGGTCAACCCTCATTCCATCTATTCTATTTTTGGAAATGATTTCCAATTATATGTTAAACAATCTTTATTCTTGTGCTAGATATATTAGATTAATGTACTTCTGTTTCTTCGAGGGAAATCCTACACATTGAATTATTTGAAGGGTATGTTTATTTGGGTCATAAATAATAGGATCCTTTTCTTGGGATGCCTCATCCCCAACTTCACCACGAGATGATTCTATCCCTAGTTGGGATAACACGCTCAACCAGAAAAAAGGGGTTTTTCAATGAAACGGGGAATGAAAGTCCCCTTTGAGATATTTTCTATTTGGTGAGGAGTAAAATCAGATTTTATCAAATTTTGATAAAATGCGTGGTTGAAAGTTGTGGATCTCATAAAATACATGGTTAAGGAAGGTATCCTATATTAAGATTGTGATGGATTTTAAAAATTATTTTTAAATTTTTGTGTTCTCAATTGAGATTTTAATGAAGTCTATTAAAATTTAGGTGTCCCCAATTGAGATTTTAATAAAATCGTTTAAAATTTAGGTATCCTCAATAACTAGTGGAATTATAAAGATTTTATTAATAAATGAATTTTAAAATATTTGGATGGATTTCAAGCTTAAAAATGTATATAATCAATTTTTTGATAAGATTCTTATGGAATTTGTGGAAATGTATTCAAATCCACGAAATTCATTAGAATTTATAATCTTTTAAAATTTATGAAAAAAATTAGTTAAGGACACTCTCGTAAAGCTAGTTATTGACTTTGATTTAGATTTTAATTTTAATTTTAATTTCTACCAAACAGATGTATAATAGTACTTACCCATGGTACTACTTCGTGCTTTGGAGGGGCTTGGGATGAAGCAAGGACACGATTTTAAAAATGATGGCTCCATGCGAGATACAATACTACTAGAATCTTGTTTAGTTAACAATTGAACATTATATTTTTTTTCAAAAAATCATAATTAATACTACATTTCGAAAATAATTATTTACTTTCCAAAATATTCTTTAACTTGGTGCATGTTTGGTTGGTGTTTAAATATAATTGAAGTAATTGTAAGCTATGAGTCTTACCAATTATGCAAATATATAATGAGTGTGATATAGCTGCGGGTCTTATGAAATGACAAGTGTTTCAATCACCAAATACAATATAGAGATCTCAAAATGAAAAAAAAAAAAAAAAAAACAACAAAAATATTTAGAAATGCAAAATGTGTCGAATATCTTTTAGGCTAAGTTGATAAAAGCTCAGACCCAACCTGGATTAAAATAAAAAATAAAGCCGAAACAATGGAAGACTATGGACCAACATAGCACGGACCATATTGACCAAAGGTGATCCAATTCAGACCGCCTTAAAATTGAGTCGCGTGGACCTGACATAGAATAATTAAATCAATATTCACGACTTAACTAAGGTTTTCAATTAATTTCAAGACTTTACTAAGGTTTTCAATTAATTTTCAATGTCAAGACTTCAAATTATCAAGTCATTTCTTTAGAGTAATGCCATTTATATTAGTTGTAATCATGATTAGTAATTCTACACCGGCGGTTCAATATGAACTATCTTAAAACTTGTCAGGTTGATCTGTTGAAATTGTGACATTTTTGTTATCACAAATTATTGTAATTTTCGGTTTTAATTTAGTTGCATATTTAGTTGTTGTCTAACTTAGTTTGAGGTGGAAAATTAGACTTATTATGGCCTATTATGCAAGTTATTACAAGTAATGTATTGTCTAGTATGCGTTAGTACACTATCTTGCTTATAAGTATGGTAAAAGTCAGCATGGTAGGTAGATTAGTTTGTAGAAATATCTTGTAGAAATTGGTCTATATATATGGTCATTATTGTACTCAAAATTAACCAAGAAATATAACAAAGATGTAGACATTCAAAGTTCCTCTTTTCTACTGATTTTCTCACCAGAAAATCAGAATATATGTATGTTTATATGCTTGTTTTTGTTTTGCAAAAAATCTGTTTTCACCTCCTCCCATCGACTATGAACTTAACAAATATTTTAGAACTCTAAATATAGAGCTTTCGATCCATATTTTCAACATAATCCAATATTGATTAGTCGAGCAATCAAAAATCTTAAATCCAAACTATACTATTATAAAAAATCGAAATGACACCTTTGGCTCATTTGAGTGATGGTGGCCGGAGTGAGTTTGGCATCAATTGACTCTAAAGACGCCATAATTAGGGAAGTAGGGACTACAACGGATGAAATTGTCCTGTTAAGAGCAGAATAAAAAAACTAAAATTTTCTTACACGTTAACAGTGAAGTTTTTAGTAATTAGACCTGCTACAACTTAAATCAGAAATCATTCCTGCAGCCCCAAGACATAGTTCAGTGATGCAAATGACAGGAGTGGAGTAATCTCAATTAAGCCGACAACTGCAGTATGAGGATTCGATTACTGTCTCTTATAAGATTTGAAATTGGACTTGTGGGTACCAGTATGACAATTTTTATATCCTGACCTACTGAGACATATTTCGAGATTTACCTTTTTTTTAAAAGAAGAGAAAATTATATTTGTACCTAATCTTTTATCTAATTTTTGTCATTCCTGCAATTCTACAGTATGAATTAATATACTACTCATTACTCTCTGGAGCCGAGTCTAGTCTGTACAATCGGCGTCATAGTCCCAGTCAGAAGCTCAAAGAGATGAAAGAGTATCAAATTAAACAAAAGTTAAAAACTATGCAATCGGTATCCCTACAATAAAAAGGCTAACCCCATAAACCCTCTTTTTTTCCGGGCGGGGGATCTTTGCAGAATTCCAAATCTTTTTTACTGCAACTGTGTATATAGATTTAGAATCTGTTTCCAAGCTGAAAATCCAATCTCACGAGTACAGTATCCCGGATCAAATGCTGCCAACATATGACCCCGCCGCCCCAAATTTCTGAATGCAGAATCCGCCTGGATTGCTTCACAATATCTCTAGTTGCTTTAGATAGTACTGTGAGCTGAGTCGAGGAATCGAAAGAATTGATCATGTAGTCGAACTTTAATTAATTTACAAAGAACGAAATGTATATACAATCCAAATGATTTGTCATTACTGATAATTTCGAGTTGCTTAACATTAAACCGTGAGACGAGGAATCAAAAGGTTGTATGCTGATGGACCATGTTCTTGTTCGGCGTCCTGTATTAATAATAGTGCTGGAATTCAACTTAACATATGGAAAGAGGGTAAGAATTACTTATAAAGTGTAAAAGTTGAAAGAAATTTAAGATAGACAGAAAAGGTTTTGTCAAATTAAGTAGAAAACATAAGCAAGGTGTAACTACATACACTACCAGAAGCTTACAGACTTTAAGATTATCCTTAAAAACATCCGAAAGTTCGATATCGCATGAAACAAAAACCTACTAACTGGGAAGTTACTTTTATGTTACTTATAAGAACAGCCAAACATGTGGTATCGTCATATTAAATTAACCATCATTGATGGCACCCTGCTCTCACTGAAACTCCCACCAAGCTTCAAATCAAGCTCAAGATTAACGCCTGCAGATACATTGTCAGCCACAGGATTTAAACTGAAAAGATGAGCAGCAGTAGTAACAACAGAGCATTTTCTCCTTTCATCTTGTGATTTCTTGCCTTTTCGCCCATTTTTCACCTCAGATGACGATGAATTAGATGAAGAAATAGGCAGTACTGGAGGAATTTCAAAGTTGGTACGAGCTTTGGATCCTCTCAGCCTTCTTGCCGCTGCATCATAAGCCCGAGCCGCCTCCTCCGCCGTGTCGAAAGTACCTAACCAATGGCGGCACCGCCCAACGCGATCTCGTATCTCGGCTGACCACCGCCCCCACGGCCTCTTCCTGACACCCCTATAGCTTTGTTGCACTCCAACACCACCCACATTCCTCTCGTCCCCTTCTGTTTTCAACTTTTTCCCCCGCATAATTTCGGATCGTTCACTCTCTTTACCATTCTTGATTGTACTGTTTATATTACTGCCTCCAAAAAGAACATGTTCTCCAACAATGGCGGCAATTCCTTCAAGAACATGAGGGTTTTGTTCTCTCTTGTTAACTATGTCATCAGATATGTGATTATGGATTTCTGGTACAGCTAGTTTGGGATCTGAAATTGGAGAGAACGGGGCAAAAGGCCATTGATGTAGCAAGGAAAATGTTTCCTCCGGTTCATACAGTTGCTGTTTAGGAAAGAAAGGGCAGCTGTTTAACATCTGGAAATTAGGGTTCATTGGAGAATTTCAAGAGGAAAGGATTAATTCAGACAAAAACTCGAAGTGCCCACAATTTAAAGAGAGTGGAAAATGGATTGTAACATAGATTTTATGGAAGATTAACTAGATAATGCTGTCAAATTGGACAGGACAACAATCTGTCATGAATATTACTTTACATGCACGTCGTTGCTTGGCAGAGAGATATACTTCAATTATTTAGCACTGTTTGTTACAATTTTGCTTTGTTGTTCACAGTGGACAATATAAGGTATGCTCATCGTTAACGAGTGTGTGCCAAGTATTCAAAAGTGTCCGACTAGTGGAGTCATGTTTAAAAAGTCTGACACTTGACAATGTCTAAGTGGTAGTGAATAACATAAAACTTATCCCCTGTGAGCAACAGAGCAGTTTTACTGTTCGTTAAATCAAAACTTTTTTTTTCAAAATCATTTTTAATCATATATTTATACAATAAAAATATTTTACACGTAAATTTAAAAAAAAAAAAAAAAAAATCCTATTTTTAACCTCACGTTTTTCTTTAAAATTATTATTTCAAAACTCATTTTCTAAAAAAAAAAAAAAAAAACTATTTTTAATGAAACACAAATAGGGGCTTAAATGCTTGCTTGCTTCTTGTATTTCAAACTATGTTCAAAAGAATTTTATATTCATTTGGTTTCCAACCTATTGCTTAGTTGTCTTGAAATATTTAAAAATAATTTTCTAAAACATGTGATTAAAAAGTAAAAAAAAATTATGAGTTTGTGTAAAATTATTTTATAGAAAGAATATATAGTAGAAAATGAGTTTGAAAAAATAATTTTGAAAAAGAATTAAAAAAATTAAGGGCTATAGCAAGTCCATTTTCTACCTTAAAATAAAAAAATTGATTCTCAATCTTTTATCGTAATTACGTGTTCGATAAATATCATCCATATTTTTATTAAATCGTCAAGTGATTGTTAAGAAAATGTAGTCACAAAGCTTAGATTTATAAAGTTAGATACGCAAAGATCACATTGCAATATAATATTGGTAGAATAAATTTAGGGGATCGATTAAGCCCCTGTTTGAGCTCCATTATTTTCAATTATAATGGAAGGAATGATACTTTTTTGAATAATGTATGGTTAAAATAGAAGGAAATTTTTTTTAAGTTTACATATAATATTAATTTATTGAAGAATATGTGATTGACGAGAAGAAGGAGAAAAATGAATTTTAATTTAAAGATGACCAAACATAGGCTAAATACGGGAGTTATATAAACGTATAATGCTGATACAAGACAATCAGCTATTATGATTCCTTTCAATAAGATTAATGCTATAGAGAACTAACTTCAGAAAGCATTAACTGTGGCTTTATAGCCGTGCGGATTAGATGACTTGTAATGTCGCAAAAGTGGCGTCAAGGAGAAAAGGCTGTTTGACTGAACGGCTATGATTACTCGCATTAACCGGAGAGAGGTTCCTGTACTTTACAGAACATCAATATAACCGCGTGCTCCCATTGAAGAATCCAGAATGCAAATTAGGGTTTTCTGATTTGCTTACATAATGGGATGATTAATGCAAGCATGGGAGACATGAAGGGTTTTGATCACATCAATCAATGGGGTGGCAAAATCTGTGGTTAAGAGTGTTGATCTTGACTATGTAATCTTTTGTGGTGCAGCATAAGGGACCTTTTGATTGTTACCTTTGCTTGTAATGGGTGTTAAGTGTCATTCTAAGAGGCAAATCACTTGATAGTCGATTAAGCAAAAACGAAGTAAGAGATCACGAAAGGTTCACACTCTCATTTCACCTCGCTCCTCCACATCTCTCGGAAGTGGTTGGTTCATTGGACGAGGTGGTTAGGTACCTCATGTAAAGTGGTTACGTAATGATGCGATTGTTCAAGTGTACATATAACATACACGTGGATGAGAGAATAATAGCGATCCGTTAACCACATGGCATCGTCAGAATTCGAGGTCAACAATGTGTAGGAAGAAAAAAAAGTGAATATGGATCCAATTATGTGCTTGTTAAGCCACTCAAATTAATTTACTGTGAGTTATCTTAATTAATACTACCAGTCAGTTTGTCTGAACACAATGTTTAAAAAATTACATGGTCTGCTCTTGGCTTGTTTTGGAAAAAGTTGAAGGTGGTAAGAAAACTGGATTCTTCCTAACCTTGTATTTTAAGAAACATTTGCCAGGAATCAAAGAGAATGTCTGTCTATAAACACCTACTACACTGATCCCACACTTAAAGTTTAACAAATAATTAGTTTCCCAAGAAAGAATCATTCTTCGAACCGAGGGACCATTTCTTGTTTTGCTTGAAGCAATGGAGTGTATGGCGTTGGGGTTTGAGAAGAGAAAATCCCAATAAGAACAAAGACAACCAAAAAAAATTTAAGCCCTGTTTGGCCCTATTATCTGAAATATTAATGGGTGAAAGTGTTTTTTTTTTAAGAATGTGTGATTAAAGAAAGAAGAAAAAGTTTTAAGATTACGTATAATATTATTTTATTAAAGAATATATGATTGATAAAAACAAATAAAAATGAATTATAATTTTAATGAAAATCAAACTGGAGCTAAGAGCAACAATGAAAATTGCATTTATGCTGGGTCATATTAATATGGATAACTCGTTTGTATATAATATAGTGCGTATTTAAACTTTATCAAATTTTTAACAGATCAAATTTCAATTTTAATCACATATCTTCTTTTTAATTACACTTTTTATCAACTTTTATCAAAATATGTCGATTGATTCCATTTCTTTTATCCACGTCTACCCATTTTATTGATCATATCATTTAATATTACATTCTCATATTTTCTAGCGAGCTACAATATTATCAAATAAAAAGACTAACAAATTGAGCGGATAACTGTCTGCATGTGTCAGTGGGACTCTAGTCTTGATCGAGTTTCAAGAATACTTCATTGGAAATGTAAACTTTGTTCCCACAAGATACATATGTGGATGGTATCTTGCAAATTTGGCATTTCCTGTTTTTGATTTAAAGTTAAGCTTCAGGTAGAGACCTTGGTTTACAGGGTCTCTATCTACACAGACACATTGGGGGGGGGGGGGGGGGGTGGATGGGGTTATTTTTGTCAATTTTTTAAATATATGGATCTCATATCATGTGAGATATCTGTATTTCTTCTGTCAATCCCATTTTTATACATTTGGCTTAATTGTTTGATTTAATGATGTAGCCATGCACTTATTCATAGTTGACATTTCGATTAACACCATGCACACACATGAAGAAAAATATTTTTTATTCAGGCGAGACTCACTCAATCCATGTGAGGACGATGTCACCCATGCGATCATCAATAATGTTCGTTTAGAATTATTCCTTATTCAATACTTTTCAACTTCATTCACTTCCCTAATATATGTACTATGGAATTGTTAAAGAAGCAACTTAAAAAGTGGTGAATATGCAAGCCACTTTCTACTTACTACTTTTTCTTAATCTTTTATGGAATTAATCCAACCTAATTCAATTGACAGTTTGACACCACTAAATTGAAAACTATACCAGAAGAGGTTTTTCATTTGTTTGCTTCAACTTGATTTAGTTAGAACATAGACGTATCTAAGGCATGATTTGGGATTGCTCATCAACTTCTGCTTTTCCAACAAGCACGACTATTTGATGTGTCTGGTAAACTTAAAAAAGTTTGATTATGAAATAAGAATAAAGCTATGTGTACACCTCGTAGTGTACACAATAGCTTACATCACTCTCACATAGAGAGAGATTCACGAATATTTTATTGTGTGTGAACCCTTCTTCATGTGAAAGACGTGTAATGCATTTGATGATGTATTATGTACATATAACATGATTGATGAAATAATCTGCACCATTTGACAGCAAATTTTAAGAAATAGCAAAAACATATCTTTTCCCATTACTAAAATATCATTTTTATCCTTGATTTGTTATTTACTCAACCTTTATTGGTACTCTATTCTATAATAAAAGATGGTCCCATCCATCATTCACATTGAAAATACTGTTCTACTTTTAGCCCCCGTTTGATAGGGAGTATTTTTTCTAGAAAATGGAAAATGTTTCCCCATTTTTCACTTTTTATCATGCTTGATAGCAAATATTTTCTATGTAATTTGTTTTCCTTTTCTCATGTCACGTGATGCCCTCTTGGTTTTCCTTGAATTAGCTTTTTCATCACTTTGGTGGGAAAAATATTTTCAAGCTCTTTTTTTTTTTGTAATTGAAACAAATTCTAGCTTTAATTGTAAAAAAAAATCTATTTGATTGCGCGTTATGTTTCCTGAAAGTTGGAATTCAAATTTCCACTTTTTGCTTGTTTGATTGGCCAAATTTTTTATGAAAAATGTTTTCCAACTTTTGAAAATTTCCTTGATTTCAAAGAATTCATTTTCCCACCACTTAGGTGGGAATTGAAATTCCACATTTTTAAAAATATTATTATTATGAGCAATAAAAACAAATTTTAAGATGAAGTGTAAAAAATTTTATTCCTTTAATTGACAAATTTCATGTAAAATAAAGCCAAACGAACACAAAAAATTTACCAAAATTTTTTTAATTTTTTTTTTTACAATCTAAATAAATTTTGCCCTCCAATAGTAAGAAAATTTATTCATTTAATTGACAATTTTCATGAAAAACAAAGTCAAACGGATACCAAAAATATTATATTTTTCAGGTGAAAAATTATACCAATCAAACACATTTAATTACAATTCTCAATAAAAAAAATTCTAGGTAATTTAATTATCTGTAATTCATTTTTTTCACCCAAAATCTATCTTTTTATCAAACGGACCCTGTTTTTTTGCCTTCTCAAAATAGATACGATAAATACATTTTGTGTATAGTCTCGCTTGGCTCCAATTTTTTAAAACTCATTTATTTTCAACCACAATTTTATGTAATCCACAACTTTTGTCAAGTTTTCAATCTCACATTTCATCATTTTATTCAAAATCTACTAAAAATTTAATTTTTAGCCAAACCAAATATTACACAATTATAAACGTAAGTAATAATATTACACAGCTATAAATATGACAAAAATAATAACATACATAAGAAGATTATTATAATGTATATCCATTTTAGTTGCACCAATATTGAGAAACATTTTTAGGAAAAGTCTACATATACATAATTTTGGTACATAAGGATAGTTCGTATCCATACTCTTATGTACCAAAATTATGTACATCTAGAATAACCTACATTTTTATGCCAAACGTCCAAATGCTAATTTTGAAACATACCACAGATCTAAAACAAAAGTTTACCAAACAAAGTTATATCTTTAAGTTTAGTATAACTTTAATTTTACTTTTAATTACAAAAGAAAATAAATAAATGAATAGAGGGAAAAAAAATCCAGAACACATACAGCAGAAGATTAGTGGATTGCAAAAGCCAAAAACATAAAGCCAATAAATAACCATCTTATGATTGTCAAGTCAAAAGAGCATACGAACTGAAGTAAAGTCTTGAGAGGAATATGAACGCCAAATACTCTGATAAGCGGGGTATAGTTCATTAATTTTATTGAAAAATAATCTACATGGATTTTATATTTATCACCTAGGAGCTAGGAGCTAGGAGCCCCAATTCAGATGGGGAACGGTTCAAGAATCCTTGAATTTGACATCTAATTTGTGCTAATCTGATCAAGAACAGGGATACGATCAATCAAGATCTCAACTGCCTGATCTATTTCCTGAGTCGATATGATCAGTGGTGGCACAATTCTAACAACATTCCCTTTTCCTGCAGTCAAGATGAGAAGACCCGACTGTTGGCATGCATCGACCAATGGGGAGGCAGATACGTCGAGCTCTATGCCAATAATCAGTCCTGAACCTCGTACTTCTTTCACATGAGAATTATCTCCCAACTTTTTAACTAACAGTTCCTTGAAATATCGACCTTTCTCTGAGACGCTGGCTAAAAAGCCTGGACTCGAAATTTTATCCAACACAGCAATTGCAGCACTACAAACGAGAGGGCCACCTGCGAAAGTGCTACCATGTTCTCCAAAATTTATTGCATGAGCCACCTTTTCGGTTACCAGCACAGCACCAATAGGTAGACCTCCGGCTAGAGGCTTTGCGAGAGTCATTATGTCTGGGTATACATCATAAGCTTCATGGGCCCAAAGAAAACCGCTTCGGCCTAAGCCACATTGTACCTGTGGACAGAGGCATAAACAAATCCGTTCGGTAAAATATGATCAAACATATGCCAGAATTTGAACAAAGCAACAATCAAGCAGAACTTATAGCTGTTTCAATCAATGTCAATGACAAGTTATGATCACTACTTTGGCCGTGTTATATTTTTCCATAGTTCTGATTTCTGTACAGTTACATACAATAGAACCACATGCATCAGCTGAAAGGAAAATGGAGAATCTTCAGCCAAAAGACAGCCTAGCAACATAATACTCGTAACAGAAATAGTTTAGCAATAAAATTGACTCAAAATGCACATTATCAATTCTCTTACTGGGCATTTATTCTGCAGTATACAAATCATGCTGTACCAATTTGAAAAGAAAAATGCAATGTGTAAATCTGAGAGTTCAGATTGTTTAATATGCATGTATAAAACCATAGTAATTTTAAAATTTAGTGAAGGAAAAAGAAAGGAAGAGAATTTTTTTGAATCTACTCGTATTTGCTTGTCAAAAGTAGTGATCATAACATGTAATCACATTGTATAAAAGGCAAAAAGGCCACTTTTGAATATTAGCATACCCAGATATGCTAATATGAAAAGAACGAGCAAAAAGGCCACTTTCGAACAAAAAGCTTCACTTTCTTGTTCCAAAAAGAAACTCCTTATTTCATTCCCCACGTAAAGACCATTATAAGATGCATAAATAAGTATATTACTTCTCATTGCAAAAACCAAAAGCATTCTCATCATCAGATACTCCAATCACCTGGTTAATCATATATTTCTCCATTCAAACATACAGATTTCCTCAAAGTTACTGCTGAATGTAGATGTTTAATTGTTGTAGTCATTAAACAATATACACTAATACAGTTTCTTACCCATAATTAAAGAATAACGTCAAGAGAAAACTTCTTTCCTCTTGATGTGCATGTTATCAGTTATTTTCCTTCACAAGAAAGTCATGGATAAGTAGATTACACATCTAGGTGTCCCGTATTAATATACTATATCTGACAAATGAAATTTCTCTTGATTCAATCCAATTTTGAGGGTTGACCAAGGTGCTCCATTACATGAGTTTTGAACTCAAATTTGGATCTTGGGGCTTGCCTTGCCTCAAGATCTGTACAAATAAAGGTGGGGGCGCCAAAAAAGAAGCAGCCCAGTATCTTTATTCTTCGGAAACCTTTGCTTAGCAGGTAGGTACTACCTACTCATTCAGACAATTGTTATCAATAACTTTAAATTCTTCCTACAGAGACACCTGTTTCGTTCTATATGCGTACCACATGCCTTCCTTTTCACATAAAATGTTATTTACTTGTTAATCTCCTCAAAGAGTAATAATATTTTCTGAATAAGTAGGTTACCTCGTCAAAAATAAGAAGAGAACCGGTATTATCACAAGCAGTGCGCAGGGATTGCAAGAACTCCTTTGTTGCACTATATATACCACCTTCTCCTTGAATGGGTTCGACAAATACTGCAGCAATTTCCCCACTCTGAATAATTTCAGTAGCAGCTTGGATATTACCATATTCTAAGAATGTCACTCCAGGCATAACAGGCTCAAAAGGTGATCTGTAATTCTCTTTGCTTGTCAATGCAAGAGCACCCATGGTTCTACCATGGAAGCAATTTGTGAAGGCAATGAACTTCATTGGTGGCTGCTTCTCATCTGGATGTGAATATCTTTGGAACTTCCTGGAAAACTTAATAGCAGCTTCATTTGCTTCGGTTCCAGAGTTGGAAAAAAACACACGATCAGCAAAAGAGAAAGCAACCAGACGTTTTGCAAGCTCCACCTGCAAAAACAGACATTAATCAATATACATCAGCTAATGTGACAACACAAACTATATCATTTCACTTTTTCAATGCAAATTATCAGTGCGTACATATAAAATTCGGAGAGAAAAGTCAAATTAATACTGAATTTATCTTCTATTGATCTTGGATACACGTATTCTACAAAATTATCTCCTTCACTCTAAGGTCACATTTGATGCACTGGAGTAGACGACATAAAAATTTATAATAAATTATAATATATATTACTCGGTAGATGGAATTATGGTAGATAAATGTGGATAACAATCTTTGAATTTTCATTATAAGTATGTCACTATCTGTTTTTTATCTGGCCTAAACCCACCTTCAACCTTTGTATTATGCTATATGATTGATAGTGCAAATGACTATCTTTTGACTGAAAAATTAAAGAATACTATCCACCTTAAACCATCAACATGGTACTATCCATTATACAATTGAACTACCGTGTGCAAGAAATCATTTTTTAACTCCCTTCCAAAGAAAAGTACTACCATTTTCTGCATGAAACTCAATCCATTGATTTAACATTCTAAATGGTCTCCATTCATTAATTCACAAGGATAATCTTTCTCAATCTTCATATTAAGAAACTCATGAAAATCAATTTATTTTATCCTAATGAGCATTCAGGACCATTTCACTTGAAAATTTCAATTATTTATGATTACAATCACAAAAGATGTACAAATCCCCAAAAACACACCATCAATTCTCAAGCAAACGACCAAATTTTCCAGAAAATAGCTCTATAAATCTTATGATGAGAAGAATCCAACTAAAATTTATTCTTAAACTCTATACCAAATTAGTTTGCTTTCACGAACCTCTACTATATCACACTAAATTATCAAAAGAGCTAGAAGAATAAACCCTCAAAACAATTCATCTAGACCACGCTCACAAAAAAATCTTGGAAATTAGCATAATGTTCAAGAAATAATAAACAAAATCCATCAAAATTTAATACTTTCAATTCTTAAAAGTAAACACAAAAAAACAAAGGAAAAATTAGGAAAAATAACTTTTTACCTGTGGAATGGAATAGTATATATTACTGACATGCGTGAGTACATTAGCTTGCTCCATAACTGCCCGCACCCAATCGGGATCCCCATGACCAAGAGCGTTGACAGCAATACCAGAAGTCAAGTCCAGATATTCTTGCCCATCAACATCGTACACTTTACAGCCCTTCCCACTGGCCAATACCACTGATGCCCTTGCATAGGTGCCCACCACAAATTTCTTCTCGTCGGCGATTACTTCTGAACTCTTCTTTGGGTTTTCATTAAGTAATGGTTTCGGATTGGAATGCACGCCCACTTCAAGAGATGCCATTGTCACGAAATAATTGGTGGGCTGAAGATTATTAGAGTGGTTGACGGTGGTGGAGGTAAAGAGTGGAGTTTTGAGAGAAAAAAGAGTTGAGCAACTCATTGTTTAGGAGAAAAAGACACTGGGATTTCTTAGGATAATTTGGCCAGGGAGCGTGGAAGAATTGGCGGCCCCGCTATTACTGTGGGGGGGGGGGGGGGGGGGGGGGGGGGGGGGGGGGGGGGGGGGGGGGGGGGGGGGGGGGGGGGGGGGGAGGGGGGGGGGGGGGGGGGGGGGGGGGGGGACCTAGAAAAATAAGTTGGATAAAATTTTAAAAAGTTGAATGTACAAAAATATTCATATTATGACAGAAAAGTAGATAGATTATATTCAGCAAGTAATTCAACACACTAAATATTAAAGTTACATCAAATCATCTTTGTGAAAAATAAAAAATCACTTCAGCGGATGTAAATGTTCTCTCAATTACATTAACGAAGTTGGATAACTGATGGGAATCCTAATATAGATATTATTTAATTTATTTTCCAAATTAGATACTTATTTTTAGTGTTCTACGTCATTAATGTATTAGCCCATTCCTATAACTACAGTTGCCTGATGATACACAAATATTTGAGTTTGGCTCTGGAAACAACAAACCTATAAATTCAATTATTTCTGCAAACGGCTATTTTTGCATGATACATGTTCCACCCCTCCACACAGATTCATTGAACTTAATTTATAAATTGTAGAATATTATATAATATCCAGCAGTTCAACCCCAGCCACCTGAGTATCCTATGTATTAGCATAATCTCAAATTATCAACCTCAACATGCAAAATGAACGTGGTGTCTAGATATTTTATCAATTCCTTGGACCATAGGAAGAATAATCAATGAAGTTTATTCATTCAAAGTGATGGTTCCTCCAAAATACGGGAAAGAATTTAAGAATTTTATCAACTCCAGTCACCTTATCCATCTCTCAGTTCAAAGTCATAATTTAAATTTATGTTAAAGAAAATTCAATAGAATTGTATAGCCCACTCAAAGGGAAGAAAAAAATATCCTAAAAACTGCATCAATATTCTAACAATAACTATACTAATCCAAACGCTACAAAAAATAAAATCTTTTAGTGTAAAATACGGGACATTGTAAGCATACAAATTCTAAAGTTAAACCTTGAACGAATTTTCAAGTCTGGATCAAGGTCGTTAACCATACTTAATCAAAGTTTTAATTACAGCAACATTGTGAAATCAGCAAAGAAAAAAAAAACCTAAGGAATAAAATAAAAATAAAAATTTGTAAGGGAACATTCCCAGCAAAAGACTAATTTATAACTAAACCCAAAAGAGTTAAAGAATAAAATACACATTGCAATTACTTATGGAAATTGCAGAAAAAATAAATAAATAACGATTACCTCAGAACTGAAATGCTGCGGCAGTGTGGCTGGAGCTGGAAGACGTCTAGAAAGAAACCACGAGTCGGCGCCGGCGGTCTTTGGTTCAAAAGAAATCGGCGACAGGTTTGGGTTTGCTACGATAGAAACCGTATATTTTATTTTTCCAATTGGCAAATAAATAAAATGCTATGCACTCTGGCTGGTCCCGTGCTCTGTCTGTAGAAAGAAATTCGTGGAGAAAATGACGGCGGCGTAGCTCAAATCTTGAACTTTGTAATAAAATTGAGGAATTTTAATTTGACTTGGCTCTCTCTAATTTTACTCATTTTATACTTTAGACCCGCATAAATATACATTTAAACCCCTAAATATAATCGGTATGGGAAAAACACACCCTCAGTTAGTAAAATATAGGGGTGTCAAAGTGGCTCGATCGATCAACCACCTAATGGCCTGGATGTGCAGGGCCTTGTTTAGGGGGCATTATGGCCTAAAAACTTTCCATCGTGCAGAACGAATAATTTGAAAGGATCAAATTGACCCTTCAACAAGTAAACCATACACAGTCCATTGGCATCAAAAATCAAAATTACATTGAATTGAAACTTGAAAGAGTTAAAAATAAAATAACAGAGATTATCGTATCGGCCCAAAACATCGCTAATTGATCTTTACAGTATTTCCTCTATCGAAATGCGAGGAACTTTTCTCGTTCTTAAGGTTTCAAACCGTGAGACCCTTGTTGTCAAAATTGTCGATAACCTAAGGGGCGTTCTTTTCGTGTTTCAATTTTGTATTTTGAGTTTTATGTTTTGAGTGTCCATTTTGAAATTGTAGAAAACTCGTTCTTTTTGTCGTTTTGAAAAAATATTTCTCAACCCGTGTTTTTTGTGTTTTGGCAGATTTGTGAAGAAAACAGTCAAAACATAAAAAAATTGTTTTATGTTTTTTTCACAAAATTTTCAGCCGTTTTCAAAACTCGTTTTCGAAAATAGGAAAGAGAACACGTTTCCAATGTCTTGAAAAATCGAAAACAAAAAACGGTCTGAAAACAACAAAGAAAACGCCCCCTAAAATTTTAGATTCTCTAGCTCAGTAAGAACAATCAAAATATAAGGATGCAAGGACAGGACCCGACTAGAATACTCTCCATCATCCCTATTATTCTAGAGAAAAAGGCTTTCACGAGTGATCTAGTCCCATATGCTTGGGTGCCAGATTGGAGAAGTCTATCTAGCGGAACTAGCATCTCTGTGTGCATTTTGATTAATAAAAGTGACGAGTTTTGGTTGGAAGAAGCTATCGCATGCATGGACTCTTATTAATCTTGTATAATTCAAAACATGATTATTGCCCTTTCTATTAATAAAATTCTAGTTTGAGAAAAAATGCTAGTTTCGTGACACGGCAGATAAATATCAACAGGCAAAATTTAATACTGTTAATTGAGGTTACACTTTCTAAATACTCTCTATTTTTCAGGTTTTTCAGATTTTATATTGCAAAATTACGTACAAAATAAACCCTAAAACTAGTGGGGCCTTCTGTTCATGGTAGCAACCCAACTTTCCATTTCTTATTTTCATCTTTAATTGTATTTTTTTTTTCACAACTGTACCGCGTAATAACAAAAATCTTACAATCGAAGAGATTATCTTATTCTCACAAAATCTAGAAATTTTCTTTTTGTAGTGGGAACACCTTTTACATCTAGAGGTCACCGCCTGATTATAGAACATTGTTCAATAAGTGAAACCTGTTGGTGATAATATTACCATAAAAAGATAAAAAAATTATTATAAGAACAGAACTGCTCCCGAATCATCATATCCAAAAGCAACCTGTCAATATATATTTACAAAGGTTTTGGAGTCAATTTATTACGAAACTCAAGGAAAGAAATTTAAGCCATGCCATGCCAAGGAAGTTCTTATCTACATTTCTTTCAGGTATGATCGAAATAATACGAAAGAAAGCTTCACACACAGCATGGGCAGAATTCATTTCGTCACGCATTCAAAGCAAGCTTCCAATTCTTGGATATGTACAATTTGACCATATGTACAGAAGATATCCGATACTGATGTAATATCCATAAGCATTTTCCTCCAGTTCTATTCCGGCCTAAAACTCACCAGATTCGGGAGGTCAGTCAATTGAAGCTTCTTCATGTCATCAGCGGTCACCTTGCAGGACTCCAGAGTCAGTGATTTCAAATTTTTGAGGGGCTTTAAATGCTGCAAACCCGCACTTGTTATTCGAGAATTTGCGATGTTCAAAGAAACCAGTTGTGTGAGTCCTGCATTTGTACAAGGAAACACGGAAAATTCAAACTTGGATAACAAGAAAGCCAGGTGACAGTAGATTAAGCACAAACACTCAGCATAAAGTAACAATTAACAGTTCTTTAAAATCATCATCCAAATTCGTTTGGAGTTTCATCATGTCAACAAAACAAAAGGCATGTCCTAGTATTTAAGAAAAAATGCACGATCCACATAGTTCATAAACTAGGAGAGATGGGATAGCTTAATTGCTCTTTTATTCTTTGTATACACACATATCCATGAATTTCACATGGCAAAAACCGAGACAAAAGTTACGAAATGTATTGTCAACACACACAGATAAAATGCAGTTGAACTTTGGCGACATGTTTGGTACACAAAACTTGACAGTATTGCACAGGATTTTAACTTGTTTCTCTACTTTAATCTTATCAAGTACCGTCGAATCCAGTATAACAAGCCTGGCATGGGAGTGCACAGAAAAATGAGTTGTTGCATGTAATAAGAGAACAGAGAAAAGTGATTTTATAGTCTCTTAGGAAGTACCAGAAATTGATTTCAAACACTTATCCGTCAGGTGATGGTTTTGAGATAGACTCAGAAGCGTCAAGGATGTAAGATCTTTGATATTCTTCACGCCAGCATCAGTTAACCCACCACCGCAAATTTCCAGGGAGCGCAGGTTCTTAAAAGCTAAATAAAGCACAAAACAAAACAAACAATGAAATGTATATGTCACTAAAAACGACGGGCACCAACTTGTACAACACACTATAGCTAGTTATACAAAACTAATTTGAAAGTGCGCAGACAAGCTTCTCCAACCTCTTGTAAAGTTATGGTTTTATAAGTACAGAAATATTTTTTACAGTTGGAGAGAGTTAATTCAAGAAATGCATTCCCCGACTAGTGAAAATATGTTGCTTTCTCATTTTTGTTTACTTGTTTTTCATATTTTGGCATCTGAAGGGGAACAGGGTCTTGAGAGGAGAAGGGGATATGAGACTGCAAAAGTTCTCGTAACAGGATTAATCATCTCCAACAAATTACAAATCCATTTCTTTCAGGTACTTCACATCAAGGAGGTACTATATATAGAGTATATTGAGGTGAGTTCTTAGCATACATCGCAAATAATTAGTTCCAGAATCAGTAATCCGTGCTCCAAATAGATCCAAATGAGTTAACCCAGTCAAATCTGCAAAAGAGGAGAATTTGCAAATTAAGAATAAATAAATAGAATGATTGTAGCCAAATGCTGGTAAATATTCAGCTTATTGTACAACAGTGACACCATGTAAAAGGAAGAGTGTAAGAAATTTAGCAAAGCAAAATTTCTTGTTTTCAGTTCAGTTCAGGAGTGAACCAAACCAGATTAGTTAGTTCAAGAATGAGTTAATTTCGATTTAAACTGTGTCATTTCACATGTTTCTGGTGTACGTATTATTTCGTGTCGCACAACATAATGCAAAAGATAAAATGTAAATAATTTTATTTTTATTTTATTAAGGAAAATGACAAGAAATTGTTGTGGACCCATACAGTTGACTTTACAAAACTGGTCATTTTTTTCTACCGTTGATTTGGTTTCAAACAACTTATTTTCGCTAACCGAAAACCTATTATAGTTAAGACACAGTTACCAAACTAGTTTCCACTTATCCAAGAGAGTTTTAGTGCCCACACAATAGGTTTTAGCATCCGCAAAACAGTACCTAAAACTAGGGAAAAGCTAGTTTTTTCACAGAAAGAAGGAAAAATAACAAAAAACATTTTTTTCTAGTATTCCACTAGCTACAGCATATGATTGCTCCTTTGTATCACTGAATAAAGAATAATAATTATATTTATATATTCAACACCTTTTTGTTCTATTATTAAATGAATCGCGGATCTGAAACTAACATAAACGCTTACAGATACATCATGATAATAACCATCTGAAAGATGCTTACTTGTAAGAGCAGCAAGGCCAATATCCGTAATTAGACGAGCGTCTAAGTTGAGAGATTTGAGAGATGATAAACCAGACAACTTTCTTAAACCACCATCAGTGACGTCAGTGAAGGACAGATTCAAACTCTCCAGATTAACTAAACCTACAAGATAAAAACAAATGGATGATCAAATTGAATTTTGATTCAAACTTATGATGTAACAATCATCGGTATGATGCACAATTTTGGTGCTTGATGTGAAAGAAACTAGTGTTCAAAATTGCAATAGATTTTTCAAATTACTGATTGATTACTTGCTTATCATTCTATATTGAACTATTTCGTGGAGCTAAATGGAATCATTTAAGCTAAAATGAACAATGATACTTCTCTTTGAAAATTCACCAATCTTCAGGAAGGAAGAACCTCGTGACTAAACCTTATTTAGCCCCTGTTTGGGCTCCATTTTATTCAAAATGCATTTTTCTCTCATTCCTTTCAACCACATATTCTCTAATAAAATAATATTACACGTAAATCCAAAACTTTTCCTTTTTTTTTTAACCACACATTCTTCAAAAAATCATTATTCCAAACTAGATTTTCTCCAAAATTTGATTTTAATGGAGCCCAAACAAGGGCTTATATTTGCCACAGCTACGCCTCTTATAATAAGTGAAAGAGACTTGTGTCTAACCAGAGAGATGATGCAGTCCACCGCTTCCAACTCCAGTATCAGACAACACCAAGCATTTCAGACGATGTAGACCTGAATCTCATATGCCAAAAGAAACGAAAAAGTCGAAGACAAATGTTAAAGAGGGAGGACAGCAATTTGACTAGTTGTGATGAGAGAAATAAATAAGAAACTAAATGAAATCATCATAACAAGTTAAAGACAAAATTACCCCACTGGGATTCAATATTCCAGTAATTTGACTAGTTGTGATGAGAGAAATAAATAAGAAACTAAATGAAATCATCATAACAAGTTAAAGACAAAATTACCCCACTGGGATTCAATATTCCAGTAAAAACCCGTAATTTTCTTTTAGACCTCAAGAAAAGTGCAATATAAATTGAGATAAATAAAACTAAGATATTCAATTTATACATTTATTTATTTTTTGCTTATGTGACGCTTAAATATCTCCATTCTTTTTTAATATTCGATTTTTATCTAGAGGGAGATGAAAATCTTGTTTCAAAATTCCTTCCCAATTTTATCTCTGAAATACAAGACCGAATTGGGGCCTTAAGACTTCAGGTGAATTTATTCACCCAAAACAATAATAATTGGGTTCATATCAACAAAAATGCAAGTGGTCATTTATCAAAGTGCAGCCGCAGCTGCATCAAATTCTATCTTCTATTTCCACGAATCCAGAGAATAGGGAGTCTATCACAATATACTCAGTAACATATAGAATAAGAATAACCTGCAAGATTAATCATCCCTTCATCACTAATACTGCAAGAATCCAGGTTTAAGCTCTCCAAATTTGTTAAACCTGAATAAAAGAAATGCATGCATAATGTTAGAATTACCTAACTCGAATATAAACTCCTTACCACCCTACTTCAGATATCATACTAAACTATGTGCTGAAGTGCAAAAACTAACAAATACATTACTTTAGATGGAAATCAACAGCTGAAACAATATTATTACAAAATAGAGTAGCTTGTTGTTCCCCACACTTAAACGCAACCCCTCCTCCCACACTTTAAACACGGGCCATAAATTGTGAGAGAGGGGGAGAGAGCATTACAAGAAAAGAAAGGAACCAAAAGTGTAAGCATCAAAGTCTACAACCTCTGCACTTCCCCACCAGAAATCCCCCCTACACCTGCCCTGTCCCCAACCTGCCCGGGGTCACTGGCGCAAAGGGTGGTTACTTCTCAGTTATTTTCAACTCCACACCATTTTTCATCCTCTCCCCTTTCCCCATTTCATAAAAGTTGAGAATATTTTTTGATGATATCAGTAGTGCACTTAACTAATCAATTCAATAATGCTTCTATTCATGGGGACAATAACAAACACCATGGAAGCCAAGTGAAGTTTTCATACAGGAACAAATTTTCCATTTTGAAAAAAATAAATAAAAAACAGCGAACTTTGAAAGAAATTCTGAGAGAGCTATCTAAGTAATAAAAACTCTGACCTACCCCCAATCATTTGTTAAAATTTACTAAGATATAAAGATGGGGAAAGGCCCTCTTAAGGCTACTACAGATACAACGAGAAAGTTCCATTTCTCCTTTATTTTTCTCCCTTTTTCATTTGGTTTATTCTTGTTGGTGCGGAAGGGCCATTAGAAGTCTCTCACCATTTTGATACATATTAGAAGAGAATTTCACCTTTCAGGTGAACCAAAGTAGCATCAGAGATGTTGTCGTTGAAACCCAAGTTCAATACTTTAAGAGTTTGCAGCTCTGTGTGAAACACAACATGCAAAAACATTAGTTTCAATATCATATTAGCACTTAATTATAAAAATTACAAATAAATGGTAATATGGAAATGGTTGACTTTGAACTTGAGATAATTAAAGTGGATGCTTGAATAGGACTCACTTGAAAACTTGTCAGAACCATCATTAGTCAAATTACATCTGCTTAGATTCAAATATAGCAAGGCACCAAGAACTGTATTGAGAAAGAGGAAAAAAAAATCAAAATAAAGAAACAAAAATAGTGAAGATGCACACGACATTGAGCAAAGGAACCTTTGACGCCACTCATTGCCCGTCTAATAGGTTCCAAACTTCTTCAACAGTTTCTATACAAATTAAGAAGTCAAAATGTAGGTTTTTGTATGCAATCTTGTATATACTTGTGACAAGGCAGCTTGTTTTGTCAGACTTCTAATGTCTATAATGTATGCTTAGTTTTTGTAAGTTGTTTGTAAGTTGTAATCACACAAGCAAACTAGTTAGCGCACAGCACCCAGTTGCCACAGCTCCTGCCCCAACACTGTAATAGCGTTGTGTCAAATAAATCACGACTAGAACGCAGCCACTTTCATCATACTGCAGATTGATAAGCATTTCTTCACTTGTGTCCTTTACACAATTCCTATTGAACATAATAGTGATGCAACAGTGTGTAACAAGCTCCCATTCCACACATGGTCCACATTTTTTACAGGAATAGCAGAAAAATATGAAAGTTCATTAAACTCAAAATGTAAAAATTCTTGATTGATTTTATCAAAGCTATCCGTCTTGATTAGATTTTATAACATTAAAACAACAATAGCAACAAACTAAACCTCATTCCAAATACATTGTAGCCATGCAAAAAATGAACATGAGATTCTCCACTATCAGTTTGCTTAGGATTTTATCGTATAACCATAACTATAAAAACCAAGCATAAGATGAACCTGAAAGTGACTCCAAGCATGCAAAAGTGACATGGCAACCCTCCAAGTTCAAAAGAGCGAGCTTGTGCAAAGCTACAATGAACATGGCAAATAATCAGAAAATTTATTCCTCTGGATGTCTATTGAGGTATCAGTGTTACAAAAGTGCAACCTTCTTTCTTCACAAATAAGTTATCTGAACCTACAAGTATATGTCACTAATTTAACTTTGTCATGTCAATGTTTCCATTATGTCTTCTAAAGGTATGAATTGGACAGATGGAAAAAGTTTATGACTTGATGTTGTCAAGAACAGTACAAAATATGGGGAAATGGAAAACTCATCTACATCCATCATGGTGAAATAGTCAAATCTTTCTGACCAATAGCTAACTTAGTCAGCAAAAAAAAAATTTCAAGAACACGGCAAAAGTTTCAAACATTTAAAGTCACATAAGAATTGCCTCCAAATACTATACAATTTGACATGGCCGAAATGGTTTCAATTCTACATTCTTTGAAGATACCAAATTATTGATATAAAGCTCAAATGAATTACCTTTCAGAAAGGTCACGCCGTTGTCTGTAACTTTACTGGATGCAATTTGTAATGATTTCAAGCTACTAAGCCCTGAAAAAGAGACCAGAATGGACCTTTAACCCAATAAAAGTACATGGATCATGTCGGAGGGTCACTGGTCCGACCGGCAGGTTGATGTTTAAAAACTACAATCTTTCAAAATAATTATTTGAATTCCTTAAATCATTTACATGCTTTTTTATTATGAAAATAAAATAGAATTTTGGATGTTTATTGTTGATCCCAAAAATTGAATTTCTTTCTTTAATTTTTCATGTGCAATACATTGATATTATAAAAATATTTTCTAAGAAGTTAAAAATTAGATATGATGATTTTTTATTAATAAATTTTTATATATGTTGATTTTGTATTAATAAATAATTATATCATCATAGATAAATGAAAATATTAAATATCATATTAATCAAAAGTTTGTGATTAATAAACATTATATATTTTAGATACATGAAATAGTCAATATATATTATTTATTACAACGTGAAGGAACAACCTAGAGGTTTGTTCCTCACAAGTGTCCAAGATGTCCTGGGATCAGACCTCCATATTAATAAAATTTTGGACATTTAAAGACCAGTCGGATATCACCGGACCAGACCAGGGCTCGGTTCACTGGTTTCCGGTCAGTCCAATTTTAATAACTACGTGTCCCCTATCCTTCCAAAGAATCACCTTTTGTCAGCATTTATCACAGTAATTCATATCAATAAAAATCAGACCTAAAGCACAAACTAATAATAATAATAATAAATAAATCACGGCTTGGGAAAGAAATTCAGCCTTGGGCCCTTTATACGTCTTTATACTCCCACTCAGAGGACAATAAAATGTCTATGATATATATGAAGCATTTGAATGCTGATAAGTCACACACAGCATAATCACACATACAAGTACATTCCTATATAGATGGAAAACAGAAGTAAACAGTGTCTTGCGCATTTGGAATATTTTTCTATACTCTTCTAGAAGAGGAGGGACTAATAAATAGGAGAACATGAACTACCTGAGACAGCCTTCATATCAGCATCAGTTATGCAATTGCAGCAATTGACATTCAGAGACTCGATCTTTGAAAGACCTGTCATAGATAAACATCATGTACAACGATAGAAGCAACATCTATAGAAGCGTGCAATTATTTTTGCTAATTGATATAATGTATCATCCCCAACTAAGCCGCTAAGAGAATGACAGGCTTTATATTCAATGTGGAATTAATAAGATTAAGAGCATCTCCAAGAGGCTCTCTATTTTTAAAGAACATATTCCAAAGCATCTATTAATTTACGAGTGTTAAAATTTTGAACTACTCCAACATACTCTTTATATTTAACACTTAATTTTATTACTACCAAAAAGTATTTATTATTTTTCTCTATCTTTTATTTTAACTACCTTTTCTATATATTATTTTATTATTTTACTGCATTGAAAATTGAAACACTTTGAATGCATTTTGAGAGCTAAACCTAGTGTCTGAATTAAAATGTTAATTTAAAAAATCTTTTAGAGCATGATTTCAAGGGTTAACTCTTTAAAATAGATAGTATTTCATGTTTAAAAAATCTCCTAGAGATACTCTAAGTCACTAGTCAGGAGGAGTTAAAATTAACATACCTTCAAGGTGAACAAGCCCTCCATGGATTTTTGGACATCTCTCCAGGTCTAACTTCACCAAGTTGGTTAGGCCAGATAAGTAACGCATTCCTTGATCAGTAATCAAGTTGTTCTTTCTAAAACTTATAGTAGTCAGGTTTGAAAGACCTGAAAGGTTCAACAATAATCACACGCATCAGCTACGGGTTTCAGGTTTCAATGACCTGAAAGCTTCTCTTTCTCTCATAGCGATACTAGCCATCCTAGAAAATTGTATATGCAATTATTTTTATTTATCATTTGAAAAGAAAATCTTCTAAGGTTCCACCCCACCCCCACCCCCCAAACTTTGGGGCTTTGATTTAAGAATGAGTATTTAAAAGCTTCTTCAGTGATATGTAGTTGGGGAAGAAAATTCTACCGCTGATCTGTTTCAGACCCTGGTCCGAAATTTGATCACAATAATTAAAATTCAAGGCTTGAAGATTTCTGCAATCTTTAAGATTAATCAATCCAGAATCAGTAACATCAGAACCCGAAAGATCCATGGATAGTAAAGATGAACCCTGTGAAGAGATGACATCCATCCAACTGTCATTAAATCCTGGGTATTCTCCCAAATTAATATCCTGCAAAGAACAATAACAGATTCCTCATATATGGCCTTCAAATATCCAAACTAATCCAATTACCTACTCCACATAAGGCTTTTGAACAGTGTAAGAGATACCTGAAGAGCACAATCCCGAAAAGCTTCAAGTATATAATCAGATAGGCACTGGGAACAGACCAGATCATCAAAAATCTGTTGACTTATATCCCTTGGTAACATAGCAAAGGTGCTATATTTGTTTATGTCCTTCAGTGATAAAAAAAAATGCCCATCAACACAACAAGTAATTATTACTTTTCCTGCAGAAAAAGTGGCATTAAGAAAAGCATGTATGCAAACCAATAACATACTTCCCGAATCCTAGAAATGCATAATTCCATAAGAGACGGACAACTCCCTAGCCCCTGAGTAGTGTCCATAGATGCTCTAGAAAATGAAGTTCTTAGCCATTTTGAGCTCCCACTTTTAAAATATCTTCCAGAGACTCCTCTGTGTAGGTCATCATCGTTGTCCTGTTGGTCCTGCTTCCTGGAACAAGCTCCCCCCATTCAGGACTATATAGTAATTTATGTGGATCAACAATGCAGAAAAGTAGTGGAGTTCATTAATCGCCAATGTCAGATATCTGTCAACTGTACCCTGCAAAAGAAAACAATCCGATCTTGCAGCCATTAGCCATGACATTCTAAATTATAATTGGACCTTTATGCACTCGACTTAGAACCATCCACCAGGACTTCTAAAGCGTGCCATAACATTTCTTTATCAAACTCGTACACGAGGGAATCGATACGAGAGGTACACATGTCACTTCTCACAATCAATATTACATGCGTAATAATGTCGGCACTGCCGCATAATAATATTACTTAATCAAAAGGGAATATATGCAATAGGTACACATGGTGGCACTACAAAAATTATTTTGCACACTCAATACTGTTGACTAAGGAAAAGGATCAATACTGTCAACCATGGAAAATGGTCGTATAAAAACCAAAAAGAAATATATAGAGCATTACAGCTAATATTTATGCTCATATGCATACCAGTATAAATCACAAGTTCACAATGTACATAATTTTGTGTTCAGATTTACGTATGAAATTATCAAGCAAAAACGCTTTGAATTTGAGACACCATGGAAGAACTTTGAATGTTGTATAGGACAGATGGTAAAAATTATATGCGAGTGCAAGCATACATTTACAACTTTTACACCACTCTGAATTTTTTTCATTGCAAATTTGCAAGGTTATTAATCCCTGGCAGGTGGCCTATACTAATCAACAAAACTAGGCGTGGTACATAAACTATTATTAGAGAAGCCTTTATTCTTGACTCCACATCTCAAACAATTGAAAATCAAGACAGTTAAAAACTAATGTAATATTTTACTACTATAAACAAGCTATACTGGGAAACTAGATTCCCGAAGTGAATACCTGTGAATGTGAACTTCAGTTCCACGCAACGATTTCCATTTAAATAATGCTAACACCCAAAAAGGCTATCGTCAATAAAAACATATTATCTTAATTAGCTTTCAAAAACCTCCATAAACTCAAACCCAATAGTAACTAATATTTTCCATAAATTGAACTGGATTTTTTTTTCCCCACTCGACGTAAATTAACAATCCCGTAAATTAAGAAATATAATATAACTTTCCAGTTTCATAGTCAGTCCATAACCCCCGCTTTATTTTCTTCAAACAATGATTCTTTCGTATATCAAAACATCATCGAGAGCAGAAAAAATTACTTTTTCAAGATGTCAAGCTGCCAACAAGGATTTAAAACATAGAAGGAACAAAAATCGAACCTCAATTCAACGATCATCTGAACACTCACGTATATAAATATGCAAGTGTGTAAAAATTGGAGAGAGAGTGTAGGTAGAGCTAGAAGAGGATAAATAGTTCTGAAGCCCACCGCAATTCATCCAAGTCAGAATCCGAGCCAACGTGTAGTGGCCGCGTGTGAGAAAAAAACAGGTTCGGAGTTTGGCTGCTTTGGAAAAATGATGAAGAAATGAGGGAGGCGCCCGGGGTTTCCTGTGGCCTGTGTGTGGGTCCAGTCTTTTTCACTGATCTTTTTAATTCGGAAATTTTTCACTAGAGGTCAACCAACTTACAATTTTGTTTAGTGTTGGCATCAAATTTTAATTTATTTCAAATCAATTAATGAACTTGTATCGTTGTTTTAATTTGACTATTCGTCTGTAATGTAATCAAAACTAACATAATTCGTGATTCGGATGACATAATGTGATTAATAATTATATATGTATAGTTTATCACGACAAAAGACTCACAACATCTATGAATTTTTCAGTTGAAATATATTAAATTGTGTGCTTTCAATCGAAATATATTAAATCTTTGTTTGGTCTAGTAAAAAATCAAAATTTTAATATATTTTGATAAAAATCATTTGAAATTTTTGGATAAAAATTATAAATTCTATGAAATGTGGTGTTAAAAATGAGTTTGAGTAATAAACTTTAAATAACGAAGTCAAACATGGATTGTGTTGTGTTCTTTAAGCTTAAAGTGTAATAAATTGCATTCCCAATAACAATCACACGTTTAATATTACAATTGTATTTATTTGGAAGAATAATGATATTCAGCACCATTGACGTCAAACACTAGTATAGATGGCAACCGCATGATATTAAACGATAAATTCACTTAAATGTAATATCATATTATTCATTTAATTGAACCTCTAAAGTATCTTTTATCTCGACTCGTGCTAGTTATCAATATTCTATTTGAAAAGATAGTCCATGCAGCATCATTTTTGCTGAGACTTTCTTTATTTTCAAGAAAAAAGTATATTTCTAGTCGATGCAAGAATTTTGTCTTTCTTATTTATGAATTTAATTAGTTCTTTCATTTTATTATTGTAGAAGGTTTTAAATTTGGATTTTTTTTTTTTTTTTATAGTAGTTTAGTTTTTAGTTTCCATGGGTACATAGATCTAGCTTGGCTTATGTTGTTTTCTTTTCTTTTTTTCTCTTAATTTTTCTCCTGTAAATTCCTTCTTGTTATTATTATTTTAAACCAAAAAACGCACTCTTTTGAAGCCAAAAAAAGAGAGGGAAATATGACATTTTTAATGCCTAAAAAGCATTGTTCACAAAAGATATAAGTTGTTACGAAGCTAGTTGGTTTAGGCAATGAATCCTGTTTGATTTGATAATAGTTATAAATAGAACAGTCAACTTGAAATAAAATATAAGTTGAATGATTAAAATGAAATAAATTGAACTTAGTGACCAACGTGAAATAGAACTGTAAGTCGAGTGACCTTGCCTGGATTTCTCCATTTTAATCATGCTTGCTCTTAACAATTTTGTGGGTCCAAGATTGGAAGATTTGTACGCAACCTATTAGCAATTTGTTAGAGGTTTGGGTCGGCTTGAGTTTTATTTTTGCGTTAATAACAAGGGTGATTGATTGAGAGAGAAGAGACAAATAATAATAATATTACAAAAAAAAAAAAATTAATCTTAAATTGATTGTCAATTGGAATCAAAGGTTAAGCATCTTTAACCATCAACAAAACTAAAAAAATTCGGATCCAAACTTGATATTCAATACTCATCTCATCCAACCCGGGTTTCGATGAGTATAAATTAATCGATTTTGCGACATGTAACCTATCCGTCCTCTCACATTGAGGGTGAGGACCACGCATTTGTCAGAAATGGGACCCGATTCTTATGTGAGGAAGTCGGTAAGGTCGGATAATCCGAAGTGTCAAACTCCGAGTACAAATAACTCAATTCTAAATTAATAGTTGATTACTTTTTAGATTGAAAAATCAAGTATTTGTAGCATCACAACCAACACGACTTTTATTAAATGATGATAAAAATTACAGTTAAACCTCGATAAAGTAATAATCTCGATTATATAATAATTTCTTTCGATCTCAACTTGGGCCAATGGACTAAAGTAATAACATCGCTAAATGCATTAAGTAATAAAAAAAATTGAATCCTTAAGGGCCCAATAAAAATATAAAGTAATAATTACTGGATTTCATTGAGAAATATATATATATATATATATATATATATATATTTCTCAATGAAATCCAGTAATTATTACTGCGGTTGAAATTTATTAGTAACAAAACAAGACATAGAAAATATGATAAGTAAATTAGAAAAATTGGAAATTTTAGGAGAAAATGTTTTAAAATATTCGAAAAAAGACAAGGTTTTATGTAAACTAGAAATTAAAAACCCCGAATATATAATCAAGACTAAAAATATTGAAACAACAAATCAAGATTTAAAATCCAAACATATTTCTACTTCTGCTTCTTTAAAGTCTTCAAACTAAGCTTCTAAATCCAAATTTTCTAATTCTTCTAGAAAATTCAAGAATGTCAATTGAGAAATATATATATATATATATAGACCAAAATCTTTCAATCAATCAACAATATCCGTACAATAATCATTCATTTTGAAAATATGCATCTATAATTGATTGTTTTTTCTTTCCACCTAAACCAAAATTAACTTCATCCTTAACTTTTTATAGAGCATACACAACTTTCGGAATATTTTGCTCGTGTTGTAGCAAGTAGTTGTTTAAAGTGACTATTGCTTGAAATGCCTCTTTTAATGACACATTTAGAGACATTAAGTTTCACTAAAACTTTTGAGCTTCCGTAGATTCAAATAATACTTTGATTAGTGTCTTTTGATTTTTCTCACCACATACAATGTACATATTTTATATTGAAAAACTCTCTCTAAAATAAAAAATATTTATTTATCGATAAATGAATAATTTATTCATTTATCGATAAAAAAAATAACCTCACTAAATGAATATTTTTTTCGATTCCGAGGATATTACTTTATCGAAGTTCAACTGTATATAGTTCAATTCTATCGCAATCAACCCATTTTCAATGCTGGTTGTGTTGATTCGGTTAAATATTTAAGTTAAAACAACTTTTTTGGCAGATCAATTGAAAAGAAAGAATTTGATGTCAACTTTTGTTTTGGCCCTAGTTAAGTTGTATATTGTGATATCATATATGTGTATGCACATTGACCAACTCGGGTTAGAGTATTCTGTCAGAATTGAGTAGGTTCAATTTTCTACCTATATAAAAAGAGTGAGATGTTGATTTTACTATAGAAAGTAATCGTTTTAAACGGTGTAGTGTGATTTTGAGTTTTTTTTTTTTTTTTTTTTTTTTTTTGCTATATCCTATTTAAAAAAAAAAAAAGATTGTTATTTAAATTTTTTTTTTGCTCTATACACTCCAAAAAAAAACTAGATATTTTTGTAAAAAAAAATAATAATAATATGAGTGTCATAAAAAAGAAAAAAAAAATTATGTCTCACACTGTGCGAGGCACTGCCTCACCTTGTACGAAACATGTCGGTGCATGTCATGTCTGTCATGTCTCGCACAGTGCGAGACATGCAATACCCCTTTTTTTTTTCCTTAAAAACTTATGTTTTCGCCTTCATTTGCGTGCTTAATTTGGGATATCAAACGAAGTCGAAATATTACATTCTTAATATCATTTTGAAGAACTTACGGCCTAATATTTCACGACGTTGATGATGTGTGAAACGGCCAATCGTAGCGAAAGTTACGTTACGTCAAAATACGCCGTTCCAAAATAATATTTCGAAAATTTCGATAGCAAACTAACATTACAAATTGTTCGACGATTCTACGCTAGCCGAATCCATAAATCTTCTAGATTCTCTCGAAACTCATTTCGAAAACTATATCGCAGATATATCGAATAATCTAAATGAATATCGAAAATGGTTAAACGGACGTTAAACGCGTGTGTTAAAAAAGACATATAATTCGTCTTTTTGAATATATTACTTATATTTTTGTCTTCATTGTCAAGCTCATTACGGAACATCAAACGAAGTCGAAATATTACATTCTTAATATTATTTTGAAGTACTCACGGTCTATTATTTCACGACGTTGATGGTGTGCGAAACGGTCAATTGTAGCGAAAGTTACGTTACGTCAAAGTATGCCGTTCCAAACTAATATTTCGAAAATTTCGATAACAAACTAACTTTACAAATTCTTCGACGATTCTACGCTAGCCGAATCCATAAATCTTCTATATTCTCTCGTAACTCATTTCGAGAACTATATCGCAGATATATCGAATAATCTAAATGAATATCGAAAATAGTTAAACGGACGTCAAACGCGTTTGTTAAAAAAGACGTATAACTCATCTTTTTGAATATATTACTTATATTTTATCTTCATTGTCAAGCTCATTACGGAATATCAAACGAAGTCGAAATATTACATTCTTAATATTATTTTGAAGTACTCACGGTCTATTATTTCACGACGTTGATGGTGTGCGAAACGGTCAATCGTAGCAAATGTTATGGCGCGTCAAAGTAGAACTAATATTTCGAGAATTTCGATAACAAGCTAACTTTAAAAATTTCTAGACAATTGTACGCTGGTCGAATCGATAAATCTTCTATATTATCTTGAAACTCATTTCGAGAACTATATCATAGATATATCGAATGATCTAAATGAATATAAAAAATAGTTAAACGAACGTCAAACTTGCGTATTCAAAAAGACGTGTAACTTATCTTTTTAATAAAACTTATGTTTTTTCTTCATTTTCGGGCTCATTAGGAAATATCAAACGAAATCGAAATATTACATTCTTAATATTATTTTGAAATATTCATGGCTATCATTTCACGAATGTGTGCGAAATGGCCAATCGTGGCAAATGTTACGGCTATCAAAATAGGTCGTTTCAAACTAATATTTTGAGAATTTCGATAACAAGCTAACTTTAAAAATTTCTAAATGATTATACGTTGGTCAAATCGATAAATCTTCTATATCATTTAGACTTCGTTTGATATTAATAATATAATATTTCAACTTCGTTTGAATTTTTAAAGTTAGATTGTTATCAAAATTCTCGAAATATTAGTTTGAAATATTAGTTTGAAACGACCTACTTTGAAGCGTCGTAACATTCGCTATGATTGGCCGTTTCGCACACCATCAATGTCGTGAAATAATAGGCGTGAGTGCTTGAAAATGATATTAAGAATGTAATATTTCGACTTCGTTTGATATTCCGTAATGAGCCATAAACATTCAGAATTTTTTCCCCTTTATCCTGTACTTTTAATCATTTTAATTTGAATATAGTTATAAAATAAAATGAAACTCTACCCAGTTATAATGTTTCAAAATCGTTGGCTTCATATTCATTGAAATCTTCATATTTTTTTTTTATATTTTGTATATTCGATTCTACAACATAATTTGTCTATTGATTATACAGTTGTAATATATAATTGTTTTTCTTATTGTATACATACATAACATAAGGTACAAATATGTAGTTATTCATATTGAACAAGTTATTATCTTTTCACTCATTTTATAAATAACACATTATTTTTCCTACTACATTAACAGAAATGAATCCAAAAATATATTTATATGTTGTCTATCTTATCTCACACCTCAAAATAAAACATAATTTCACGTATTTAACATGCTAACACTTCCTATAAAATAATCTAACTCGTACATCGTACGGGCAATAACTGGTGAAATAAATAAAGCGTGAACTGTTTAACTCAGTTCCCATTTCTTCTTATTTTTCATGGGTCTGTGTTTTCTTATTTGTGAACATGCAATAATTAATGATAATTTTAACGAGTCAATTTTCTGCGAACAAAATATTCCACTATTTACCAACAATCTGTCTTTCATGGCATAAAGGACTAACACTAGACACTCGAAGTAATGTAATGCTGGCTAGAGGTGTCAAAATGGGTGGGCCGAGTCGAACCGGCCCGTACTACCTTAAGCCCGGACCGGCCCGCACTACCTTAAGCCCGGACCGGCCCGTTTTAAAAAAGCCCGCCCATAGCGGATTTCGGGCCGGGTCGGTCCGGATCATAAAAAATTTCGTGCAACCCGGCCCGCTAGGAAAGCCCGTACGGGCCGATTAACTGCGGCCCGCTCACTAAAAATCGGCTCGACCCGTTTAATTTTTTTAAAAAAACCTTAATAACATTAAAAAAATTTTATTTTTTATTTTTTTTTAAAAGGGCCGGCCCGCGGTTAACCGCGGCCCGCTTGGTTTGAACCGACCCGACACGGTTCGCAAAAAAATAGGCCCGTGCGGTTCGCGGGCCGAATCACGGGCCGGGCTTTCTCCGTGCGGGCCTGACAGCCCACCCGTCTTGACACCACTAATGCTGGCTAAATTATTCTCTCAGTACAACATTATATATTAAAAATAAATTTCTTCACGGACTCAACAGATATATGGTCTTCTCTAAGCACTCCATAACTGTATAGCCCACTCGTATATTTGTTAATCATAGAAGCACCTCAAGGCTCGAGCCTTTCTCATTGAAACACTAGCGCGTTTTAACTTTTTTTTTTTTTTTTTTGTTTCTCTAATTTGTATTCTCAATATTCCATTAATTAGCATATTTAAATGATAAATTTTCTTTGTGCGTAGCTTGAAATAGGTGAAAAATACTCTATCGCATTTTTAGATTTACTTTCCTCTTATAGTATGATAGACACACAAGTTGTTAATCTGTTTTTACAAAAATACGATAACTCCTAGGTCAACGCCTAAATACAGTTAGTGAAAATTTCGTAAGAAAAGCGTAAATTTGGCACATGGAGCAATTTTATTTATTTATTTATTTTTGTTTTACACAAAACTCTGTGTGCATGGAGCAAGATTTTTTTCCCACACAAAGCTCTGTGTGCGTGCGAGTCATTTTCGGGGATAAAATTCGATATTTTCTTTTTCAAATCGTCGATTTAAATTATTTTTTTCTTTTTACGCAAAATTTCGTTTATTCCATAATTTCGTATTTTCTTTAATTTAATGTATACCATTAAATGATAATTGTTCTTATTTAATTATTATTAATTGAAGATATTTGGTGATATTTAGAAAGACATTAAATGGTAAGAAAATAGTATGTTTCACAAACGAAGATATTTTTTTTACATGATGGGGAGTACTATTCATTTTTGGTACGTGTTCACATTGCTTTTGGTTTGTGAGCACTGTTCATTTTTTGGTGGAAAGAGTTTTATTTTTGTTTGCCTCTCATAAAATTATAAAATTATTGCAGTTGACAAAATATCTTCTACTACTTTATTGCGTATGTTCTTGACTTAAACGAATGATTTGCTAGTTGTCCATTAAAATATATGATATATATCTTCTCGCAAAATATCTTCATACGTATTTTAAAACAAAAAATATGTAGTGGGATATTTTTTTTTTTTTAAAAAAAAAAAACGTTTTCACTTTTCAACCCAAAATATCAAAAAAAAAAAAAAATTGTGAAGAGGAAAAAAAAAATTCTTCAACCACCAAAAAATTCAAACAAAAATAAGAAAATCAACTATTTGTAAGGAAAAATGATTTAAATGGACGATTTGGAAGGGAAAACGGTGGATTTTGGCATCGAAAATGACTCGCACCAGCGGAGTTTGGTGGCCACGACGTCCGTGCCAAATAGAGGTTCTCGAATTGGGATCATGAGCGCGATTCTCATAGCTAAAGTTATGGTTGAAATACTAAAAAGGATCAAACTTGCACAAAATATGACTTTAGGGATTGAAATGTACAAGTGCTAAAATTTTAAGGACCTAGAGTTGTAATTTTTTAATGATGAAATTGATAGAAAAGTCAAATTTTGAGAAGTAAAACGTACAATATGAAAGTTTAATAATTAGACGCGCAATTATCCCTATGACTTACGAAATCAAAGTTCGGGCCAATAGGAGAAGATAAAACTGTCGAATTTCGAAATTACCGTATATTGATGTCACTTACCGTAAATAGGACGCATACACTGTGTAGCGACCCGAATTTTTAAAAGTACAAATTTCATAATTTAAATTATATCGCTACGACATTCCATCAAAGTTTAAAATTTATTTTACGTTCGTCGAATTGTCTAGCAAAAACAATTAATTTAAGGATTTCGAAAACGATTTTAATCTTAAAATTTCAATATTTATTTATCGAATCCAATTTCGAACAATTTTAAAAGTATCGAATTCTTAGCGATTTAAATCCAATTTTGATGTTCGAAATTTTATTTAATATCCAATTTCATTAAACCCAAATTCTATCTTTTAATTCAATTTTATTTAAATCCTGTTAGCCAAAGAATTTTGTTCCAACACAAACTCTAATCCTAATTTATTGCCTCGTTTTTCGTGCCCTACTATTCATCATCCTGTTCTCTCAATCTCTCGACTCCACGACAGTGTCTCTTCAACCCACGGCCTCCTCCCAACACCACAGCAACTGAGGTAAGAATCCACATCCCACCTACTTTCAATCTCGATCAATAATCAACCAAGAATGTCACGCAATTTCTCACACACACACACGGTTAATCCAATTTCAGCCACTCACCCGCTGCCGCCACCAAGAAATCGAACCACCAACCCGCCGCCTACAACATCGACCGCCTCCCTCTCATCCAAAAAGCAGCCCCAAACAACCACGAAACCAAGAAAACACAATACCCATACACTTACCTCGACCCCACGCACGTTCGACCGGATTGCTCGCCGGAAAACCCAAGAATTTCAGCCTCCTAGCCTCGGTCTTGACCTCGGTTTCGCCCAAAAAGACTCCCAATCGACCTCCAACTGTCGCTGCTTCCTCGCGACGGCGACCACCCGAAGTTTTGGCCGGAGTTCACCTCTTCCTCTAGCACCACTTCCACCGCCGGTTTTCTCCTCTCCTCCTCCCTGCCTTTGTCCCGATTTGTGAGAGAGAGAGAGAGATTTGGTTATTTTGTATTTAATTGAGTTTTGAAATTTATCCCTTAAGCTCTAGGTTTTTTAAGGTTATTTCTTTTAGCCCAAAGTTTCCAAAAGTATTTTTAAAGGTTATTATTTTAATTCCAAAGTTTTACAAATTTGTTTAATTCAGTCCTTAAGTTTTAATAACTTTTAAAATTAGCCCATAGAATTTCAAAAGTCTATATTCAGCCTTTAAAACTTTTAAATTCCAGTTTTAAATATTTTCAATTTGGTCCCTAAAAGTTTTAAAGTTTTAATTAAACTTAGTATCTTAAATTAAATTAATTTTGTTCTTGCTAGACGAGATCGCGGGCAAAGTGTGAAGCACGGTAACATTTCAATTGTTCAATTTCCCAGAAAAACTTTCAAGACTTCGAGGTGGGGTTTACTTTTAAGCAATTGTGGTTATTTGTCCATGTTAATTCTCGATGTGTGATTTTGATTGTGATATGATGTTTATACATATGAAAATGTTGCCAGGGACCGTAAATAGGTCCGGGATCGAAATCGGGTCCTTGGGAATGCCCACAGTGCTAAAAATTTGCTAAGCTTATGCCATGTTGTCAGGGACCGTAAATAGGTCCGGGATCGAAATTGGGTCCTTGGGAATGCCCACAGTACATATTCTATAGTATGTTGTATGGATATTATGTTCACCACTTGATTGCATATTTGGATTTAATTTGGACTGATTGCTATACCTCCACTGAGTATAATTCGTTATACTCACCCCACTATTTTTCCAACCTTTCAGGTTAAGGAGCTTGGCAGTGCAAGACAACGAGCGGGGCAATTTTTATTTAATAATAGACCTTTTGAATTTCAAGTTTTGAAAACAAGAAATTTTATAGTTGATTTTCATTTTGACATTTAAGTATTGAATTTTAGTAACTTTGCAAATGTTAGTTTTTGCTTATTACATTTGGTATTAACTCTTGAATATGAGAAAAATTATTTTAGAAGTGATGTTTCCGCGTTTTGTGTAAAATTGCTATGGATTTTTAAAGTATATGTTTGCATTCGTATTGTGGCGACTTTTGAAAATATTTATTTACAGGCTATTTTGATTTAAGTAGCGCCTCGAGTTATTAGTGAAATTGGGGTGTTACACACTGAAATACTGTAAGAACCTGAACATACCGTATATGACACTTACCGTATATGTTTTTAATACAATGAAATCCGGTAAGAATCTAAACTTACCGTATATTGGTTATCCATTTATCGTATATTAACAAAATTACCACGAAATACGGTATGAACCAGAAAATTCACCAAAATCGAAAATCAGCAAGAATTAACGCTAATAATGAATTTTAAACAGGAAGAAAACTTCTTCATCAGCCTTTATTAACCAAAACTAACATGATTTATAAATTTGAAATCACCAGAAAGATTTTACAACAGATTAACAAGAGTTTTACCACTCTATCACTTCTCGCTTTATAAGTTATTTTTTTTCCTTATTATTAAGTGGAAAAATATCGCATATTTTGATAGTAAAGTAAAGTTGGAATGAACTTAGATCAACTGTCTTGTTGTATTTTTTTTTTTTTTTTTACATAATTAGCTAAATATTTGTTCATTTCTAAGGAAAAAATTATCTTTGCACGGTAAGATTGAGTGGAGTAAATGTTGTGCCAAATAATATCAGATGAGGGTAATAGTTTTCAGGTTCGTAGATGACGTGTCTTTTGAGATACGTGGTTTATGTTTTCTTCGTAATTGATAAAGAAAAATGTATTTTTAAATTTGTTTTTACTAAAAGAGTTTATTCTTACTATAATTTATTATGCATTTGCAAAATGATGTATCTTCTTTTGGGTTTATTCTTATCGTTGTGCTTCTGAAATGTTTAGAGCCCGTTTGGCCTGCATTCCATTCTCATTTTTTTTTCTCTTTTTTCATTTCAACCACACATTTTTTAAATAAAATAATATTACACACAAATCTAAAACTTTTCATCATTTTTCACCACACATTCTTCTATCAATCACTATTCCAAAAATTGTATTCTTATTAAAATCAACATCAAACACACTCTTAATCAATGCACATTTCTTGACAATTCACATCATTAGTTACACTAACATTAACTTCAATATATCACAATGCACGGGCAAAAATTAGTATGGTTAAAAGGAAGAATTTTTTGTAAATTTACATATAATATTAATTTTATTGAAAATGTGTAGCAAAAAAGGCGGAGAGAAAAATAAATTTTAAAACTAATGAAGCCAAACTGCCAAATAGGGCTAAATATAAGAAATTTAAAATTCTTTCTCCCATCACGTGACTTGACTTGTGACTTGTGAGCTTCCCCAAAATGTCATTCCATAATCGAGAAACCCTTGTCTCTCTCTACTCCACTCACACCCGCTAGGAAAAATCTGAACCACCGCTAGCGTCGACAATGGCTATGGATATGGCCACAGCCTTCTTAGGACTGGCCAAGCGCCACCCATCTCCATTTTCCACTTTCCGCACAACACTCTTCTGCAAAAACAAACCAAATATTACTAATTTTCATATGCGCACTCGCTTAATTACCACAGCTACCGCTGCCAATTCAGTTCATTCAAGAATCTCTTACTCGTTAAAACGCTCAAGAAAAAGCCTTTCGCGTAGGTTCACTGTTACTTCCGCTACCACATCCGTTCCCCAATCTGAGGATTCAGATGTTCTCACTAAAATCCCTCCCGATGATAGAATCCCAGCTACTATTATTACCGGTTTCTTGGGTTCCGGAAAGGTAATTGTTTTGTACTGGGATAGTTGCTATAATTTGTATGTCCAACTTACAAACTGCTATTTTAATTTTGCGCTGCGAGTGTAGTTTTTTTTACCGAGCCTATTAACTTCAATTGGTTGTGTGGTAACAGTTTGCAATCAGCCTTTTCTAATTAATGTTTGCAGCAGTTTCAAACGAGTTTCTGTTGTGAATATTAATTATGGCTTAACAATACATGGGTTCTGTGTAATGTTAAGCTACAACGTGCATAGATTTGATAGGATAATGATTGTTACATTAATGTTTTTGGGAGACATTTGTTTTTCTTTTGACCGGATTAACTTGAATTAATTAAGTTGCAGACATTGTCCTTTGGTCTTCGATGCTTAGATGATCATATTTTGTGATATTCCAACTGTCCTTTTTGAAATTGGTTTTATAATTGTAATTCAATGGATTTGACTGTAATGGTTCGAGTTCTTATGTCAGGGCTGTGTTTTGGAGATTTTATTTTGTCTTTTTAGTTTTTGGGTTCGCTGTAGGCTATAGTTCCATTGAGAGGTAGTTCTCCGAGTAGGTATTCTTTTAAGAACCTTAGCAATTGAAAGACTGTAGTTTGGCAGGGGCTTCTCAACTCAGTGATCCCCACAGGAAAATTCTGACAATTTCTTGCTAAATATCAGCACAACCTGGTAGGTTACAGGCTATAGTTCCATTAAGAAGTAGTTCTTCAAGTAGGTAATCCCTTAATATCCTTAGCCATTGAAAAGATGTAGTCTAGCGGGGGCTTCACAATTCAGTGACCCTCACAGGAAAATTCTTGAGAGTTTCTTGCTAAATATCAGCAAAATCATTGGTCTACTCTCATAAATTTCTTCTAGACCTAGCTGCTGTTGAAGCTCCTCTGTACAAAATAACAAGTAGCAGGTCAATTGGATTTGGTCTTACACATTGAAGGAAGTAATAAAAAAGAAAGAGCTGAAACTGACATCACATCAGGTTCCTGCTCAAACAATTCCTTAATTCTTGAGGGAAAGTCCTTTCAAATGAAGACAAACTCATAACCTGGTCTCTGGACGAAGTTCAGCTCCCATCATTATTTCTGCAAATCCAAAGTTCAAAACAAATAGAAGCAAAATTCAGTCGCTTAATGGTTTGTTATTGATTTGTTTCACTTATCGCATGCCAAAATTAGGCATTACATGCTGAATTTCTTGTTATTACATCTTACTATATAACATTGCTTTGTTTTGACTAATGGAGTTTTAACATTTTAAACTTCATGTGTACTTTCACATGTTCACAGACAACCTTGTTAAATCACATCTTGACTGCTGATCACGGGAAACGCATAGCAGTTATTGAGAATGAGGTATGGAGTAGTGATTAGTAAGTATTGAAGTTTTTATAGTTATCAGTTTTTCATTACATAGTCTGGGTGTTACATTAATGGAATGGATTGTCTGTGAAACAAATTCTCTTTCTTTGCTTTTACATTTTGAGAAAGTAAGCGTGGCCTGATAATTTATTTTTCATTTGGAGCATGTGTTATTTTTGAAATCCAAATGGTTTATATTAATATATAATCTCATGCTGCCCCGTTGTTTCCCCAGTATGGTGAAGTCGACATAGATGGTTCTCTAGTTGCAGCAAAATCTGCTGGAGCTGAGGACATTATAATGCTCAACAATGGGTGTCTATGTTGTACTGTAAGGGGTGATCTAGTCAGGATGATTGCAGACCTTGTCAGTAGAAAGAAAGGGAAATTTGATCATATCGTAATTGAAACAACAGGTATAAAATGGTTGATAATTTTTTTTTTTTCTCCATTGAAACTGATCTCTTTTGAATGCACCAGATTTAGCACTTAGCAGTGTAACTATATGAATACAAATCTATATGCTTACATATTCCGCACTTACTTTAATTACGAGTCTATTGAATTATAACTATTTTCTAACAATGTTTATAGCCTACTTGACTAACTTGACATGTTACAAAGATTTCATTTTCTGTGAAAATGTCCATGCCCATTATTTACATGCCTGTAATTTGGCATCAACATCAAGTATAATACTTACATTTTATGACCTTGCTACTATTCTTGCTGGTGTATGAATACCAATGACTAAGGATATTGATACCCATTTGCTTCTGCATGGCTTGAGTACTTGTGTTTCGCGGTATCTATATCCTTATTTTACGGTATTCATACCCTTATGTATAAAAAATGAAAATGAAAAATATATCAGCAAGTAGTTTAGTACTGTGATGCTCGGACTCGGCATTCCGGCTAACATACCCTTGTCGACATGACACGGGTACCGGTATGGAATACGGGTCCGATTCTTCAAATTTCAATCGGACCCGGCAAGAATTTTTTTTATAAAATTGAAGATTTACCTTAGCAGCGCCGACTATGTGTGTAAAAAAATAGTAGGCGCCGACAATCCTAAATCTGCTGGCTGAAACCTAAAATCGTGAATAAGAAGAAGACGAAGGAAGACAGCTGGAATGAAAGGAGATTTAGGTTTAATTGGAAATGGGTCATTTTTATTGGGTTAAGTGGATGTGGGGTTGACTTAATAATATGGTGTAGGTTGGCTTTGATTGGAGTTTGAGCCATTTTTATTGGGTTAATATGGATGTGGATGAACTTAATGGATTTCATTGGAATTTGGGTCATTTTTAATATGGATATGAATGACTAACAATGTAATTATTTTTACATCACACATTTTAGTTTAATAAAATATTCAAACAATACAATTAACCATTTTTTATTATTATTTTTTTCAATTCATTATTTTTAATTTAAAAAATACGGCAATATCAAAGTAAAAATTAAATTTAAAAAAAAAAATTGAAGTTTGAAAGACGTACCACGTACCCGTGTTCGAAATTTGGACTCTTTTTAACCATATCCCCGTATCCCATATTTTAGAAAATAAAAGATCTGACACTTAGATACGTACCCGTACCCGATATCCGTACCCGAGTCTGAGCATCATAGGTTTAGTAATGCAGTGTCTGCATTAGGGTTGCCATAACGCCCTGAAAAATCCAACCTACTAATTTGCATAGTCCAGAGTAAGCTGGGTAGATATACCCCTATATGTTGGGTAGCAGTATCCTATATATAGGGCATTAGTACCTTATTTATTTTAAGTACATTAAGATTTGGTTATTATTATTGTGTGTTAGTGCTTCACTTGGTAATAATTAGCTAGTGTGTGGTTTTTAATTAAACATAAGTAGTAGTCCTAGTTTAGTAATTTAGTCAGGACAGTCATTATAAACGAAATTTGAATGTCGAAAATTGCCTTGGAAATCGTGCATAATTACTCACGGTTAAATAAGTATTTTTGTTTGGTATTACATGTTATAAAATCTATGTTTGCCACATATCATTGATATGTTTAATTTGATGACACCTAGTTAATGTCAGTGCAGTCACTTTATCAAAACAACTGTAATGCAAATGGTTTTCTCTTTGAGGCTGTGTGCTGAACTCCAAAATGTGGCACAATTCGACAAATTAATTGTTGAAGTCATGCATGAGGTGATGCTTTACATATATTCTATTATAAGTAGAGAACTTTTTTTTTTTTGATGACTGTAGATGTCCGGCCAGTTTACGTATCACCTCGATTAATCCCACGTGGCCTATAAGTAAAGAATTTGTCATAGTTCAGAAACATGGTTTTCCTACACAAGGCCGTTACTAGCATCCAAAATGGGACTAAATTCTATAAAGTATAACTTATGATGTCAAGTCTTGGATTAAGTGTTATTAAGTGAAATTTTGTCATATGTTGAATCAAGATTTTTAGTGGCTTTTCTACTCTAATAATGGGGCGGTTCACTATTAGCTGAAGCGGGAGATACAAGTGAGTTCTGTATTTAAGTAAGTTATGTTAAAATTGTGAGTTCCAAGAACGTCACCACCACAAACTGTTAAATGAGAAAAGATTATTTGAGTTGGAATTGATATCAAAATTGCAAAATGAGATGTGTGTGTTAAAATTAAGCCATGCACGTGTACTATGTAGAATTAATTAGTAATGCACGATTAAGTTGCTTGTATAAGTTGTTTTACATAATTATGTAATATAATTAGAAATTGTCTGTCTTTAGATACCAAGCAAAGCTCTGACACCCCCGAAGTAGCTTAAATATTTCTATCAAGTACTTTTTGTAAAATATGGGAGTCTACACCCTACCTCTTGAAGTAAATCAAAGATACCTATACTCATGGTACCAATATCCTAAAAATGTTTGCGAATATAAGTTACTAATACCCTATTTCAGTTGGAATCACACTCTACTACTTTGTCTTTGAAAAGAAAATTGATCTTTTAAATTCAAGTTATCATCCTTCCCATATTTCTTAACATAAATAAATTGTTGTAATAGTTATAGCTTGACTTCTTGTTACAACATAAAATACTTGGCAGTGGAAAATATAAAGTTTTGTCATCTGGTGAGTACTACTACCCTATATCATCTTTAAAAACCATGGATATTAACACCCTGAATTTCAAGTCAGAACTTCTTAAATATAGTTATTAATACCGTAGTTGATGTTTAAGAAATTGCTTTGCAGTGGAAATCATTTTGCACAAGAAATCAACTCGGTGTTGTTCGTAGGGTATCTTTACCCTAAAATAGCTTTGTGAAACATAGTTAGAAATGCTCTTGATTTGCGAAATTGAATTACTAGTCATTAAGAAATAAAATGATAAGATTTTCCAACATTGTTTGGAATATGTAAAGTTAAGTGTGATAGGAAGTGATGAACATGAGAATTTCAGATGCTATATTCAATAGATTATTTTGACATCCTCTTGCTAGTTGGTACAATGACATCACATTCTTCCTTACCTTTCCAGGATTAGCAAATCCAGCCCCAATCATTCAAACATTTTATGCTGAGGATCAGGTTTTTAATGATGTTAAACTTGATGGTGTTGTTACGCTGGTCGATGCTAAACATGCTGGTTTGCACCTTGATGAGATTAAGCCTAAAGGAGTAGTAAATGAGGCAGTAGAGCAAATTGCTTATGCTGACCGTATTATAGTAAACAAGGTACAATTTATCTTGATATCATGTAATAGGTGTTTCCGGATCAAATTATAACTGAAAATTCTGCAAATCATGACAATGTCTAGTTTATCTGTACTTCTATAATCTGGATTCTTATCCTGCTTCAAGAATCTTATAATGCAGCCACTATAAGCAAGGTTAAAAAGGCGAAACTAAGTACTGAAACGGTTTTTCTTTATGAGGCAAGGCGTAAACCTCAAAAAAAAAAAAAAAAAAAAAAAAAAAAAAAAAAAAAAAAAAAAAATCTAAGTAAAAGATTTACAAAATAATACAAAAATACAAAAAAATCAAAGTTGGAGCATATAGTAAATAGGATATATAGTCATTAGTTTTTCGAAGGCTAACTTTTGAATTTCTATTTTTGATCCTCTAATTTCTGGCTGTCGCTTAGTTTTCTAGGTATTTTATTATTTTGTTTGGGCCTAAAATGCTTTTTTAAATGTGCCTTTTATTTTTTAAGAAGAGCCCTTTCAAATTTTAAATGAAACGGGCGTGCGCCTAGATTTAGAGGCGCGAACCTTATATTTTTAGCCTAAAAAATACCGCCTCGAGGCATACTAAATGGGCCTCACTACTGTCTTTTTAAACCATGACTATAAGAACTAAGAGGCCACAATGGAAAATTTTTCTTGCTATTTAATTGCTATGCGTACTCCTACTGGTATATCTTCTACTAATTTTGCAACATGTTTTGTAAAGAAAACCTTGGAATATTGTTCTTCATCTTGCCTCCGTTGATATATTTGGCGTTCTAAAGTTTAACTAGATAATTTCCATTGTGATGGCAGACTGATCTTGTTGGTGAACCAGAGATTGCTTCACTAGTTGAGAGAATAAGGGTAGATTTCCTTGCAAATTCTCCCAAATCTGTCCTTGCTCCCGTTTTTTCCTATCCTGTTTTTGTTTGTTTCCAAGTCACCTTCACTAATTTTTATTTGGTGGAGTGCAGAACATAAATCGTATGGCTCAATTGAAGCGAACGAAGTATGGAAATGTTGACTTAGACTATGTTCTTGGAATTGGAGGCTTTGATCTAGAAAGGTTTACTTCTGTCCTATATTATGATTTTGACGTGTGATTTTCATCTTAGCCATTTCTACCCTCTCAATGTAGCCTCTGTTTGGAATTGATTAAAATTAAAATTTTAATTTAAGTCAAAGTCAACAATTAATTTTAGCAAAACATTTCATAGAACCCACAACTTTTCAACCACACATTTCATCAACTTTTATCAAAATTTACTAAAAATTTGATTTTAATCTCCACCAAATTGGGGCGTAATCAATCATGCTAAGTCTCCTTGTGATTTATCTCCAAATTGATGTTTAATGCATCCTTAAAATTGCTATCCTTTTAATCACTATTTGATTCTTAACTTTAGTGAGTGCAATTTTTATCTTGTTTTTTGACACGTTGAGAATCATTCTAAGCAGCACGTTAAAATATAACATCATGAGAACATTTTTTCAAGATTTTATAAAAAAAAAAAGAGCTTTAGTAATTTATAACACAAGTATCTGTCACTTGTAGATATAGAAGATTATGATGACAGCTCTCTGATGGAGATGGAGAATGGTCTTAATTACAATCTTGTTTTTACATTTCAATATATTCTACATCGAATCCCACTCTTCACCTTACTCAACAGCTCCTGATCGTTCCTACAACATTGTTCACTGATGCTTTCTTTTTCTTGTGCCAATTGCCTCTTTTCTCCTCTTTCTGTTTGTCAATCTTCCTACCCCAAGGATGCACATAATGTCAAAAGTACTAGTTTTGCTGCTATTTGAGATAGAAAGTTTCCGAATGATTCATCTCAGATGGCAGCATTTCTTGTGTGATACTATTTTATGCTTAGTCTTGAATGTTTTCATGTTCACGTCTTTCCTTTCAAAGAGAATTATTTTCTTTAATCCTTACCGATGTTCTTTTCTTGCTGACTATTCACTCTTACAGAAACTAGTATATATCTTTTGTTGCAATTAGAATGGCATGATATAAGAAATCTCAGGATTTTCTAGTCTTACAATACACTTTTCGCAATGAAACGCTTAGGGGGCGTTCTATTCGTGTTTCAGTTTTGTGTTTTGAGTTTTGAATTCGTTTTGTATTTTGGGTGTCCATTTTGAGATTGTTGAAAACTCGTTCTTTTTGTCGCTTTGAAAAAATATTTCCCAACCCGTATTTTGAGTTTTGGCAGATATGTGAAGAAAACAGTCAAAACGTAAAAAAGTTTTCTGTTTTTTCACAAAATTTTTAGTTGTTTTCAAAAATTCGTTTTCAAAAATGGGAAAGAGAACGCATTTTCAATGTTTTGGAAAATCGAAAACAGAAAACGACCTGAAAACAGTAAAGGAAACGGCCCCTTATTTTTTGCACCTGAGTTTATCACCAGTTTTAAAAAGTATGCTTTTAGGTGTTATTTTGTCAAAATTTAATTGTTACGTGCAGAATTGAAAGTGCTGTTGAAGCTGAAGAGTCGGAGGAAGATCATGCTGGTCACAACCACGATCATGATCATGGTCACCACCATCATCATGATCATGAACATGACCACAAACACGGTAATTCCAATTTTTAATATTTTTTCCTGACAGTAGATGACAGGATAAGTTATCATTTAACTTTATCAATATATGCAGACAACTATGTTTTTTTGTCCTGGCTCTGTTACTAAAATTTGCCTTGAGACAAAAAAAAGTGAATTCCATGCCTGATTGGTATTGGCATTCTGATCTCCCTCCCCGTTCTCCCTTCCGAGAACAAAAATAAGAAAACGAGAGAAAATGACCAAATATTGTAGAACACCTCTCCCCCTTGCATTCTCTCTCCCTCTCTCATGTACAACAAATGACATTATGATAATTTTTCCCACTGTTTTGGCTTTTAATTTATGCATACGAAGATTATAGGTATTATCCTTTTGAAATCTGATGCAGAACATCACGACGGTCACCATTCCCACGATCATACTCATGACCCTGGCGTTTCTTCAGTCAGCATAGTTTGTGAAGGGAGCTTGGATCTCGAAAAGGTTGGCTTTACATTGCTTCTGTTTAGTTATTGTCATTATCGTTCAACCTAATATGGAAATTATGTCCTTGATCAAGACATTAGATTAAGATAGAAAACTGTTTGTCCAGCATATTTGATGGAAAGATGATATTATTGGCCAAGAATTTATTTTATTTCATATTTCAGGCCAACATGTGGCTAGGCACACTGTTAATAGAAAGGAGCGAAGACATATATCGGATGAAAGGTCTTCTATCAATTGATGGAATGAACGAGAGATTTGTCTTTCAGGTGATTGAATTTTTCAAAGCTTTACATTTATCCCTTTTTTGTTATTTAAACACTTTGTTCAGATTGTGTGAAAATATTAATAAATGATCATCTTGTGACCAACCTTTCCCAGTACGAATTTTCTCATTAAAGAGGAGATGAGAATCGAGAGATTGACACTGAATATGGAAAAAATAAAGTTCTTTGGAGTGAAAAAGTTTTGAACTCAATTTTTTTGGGCAAATAGCTTCATTTTTCCTTTCTTCCATTTGTTTCTTGCTTCTCTTTGAGTGAGCACGTACACGGTAAATTACCTTATTTTCTGCTCATTTAGTATTATTTAGACGAGGAGATCCTAGCCAAATGACCTATTCTTCTTTTACCTTCAAAATGACAGGGCTTGTATATATCTAAAATATTTGAGTACTAAATTGATCATATAGGGGCTGTGGCATGGGCTATAATCAATTTGTTTGCTTAACCGATCTTTGAGATCATTTGTTACTTTTAAATCAATTTACAATCACGCGAATTTACTGCTGATGTGGATGTTAACATGCTTATTCTCAAAATATACCTGTTCCCTTGCACAAGATTGTCTTGATTGCAATTTAATCAGCTGTCTTTTTAACGTGATAGGGAGTGCACGATATTTTCCAAGGTTCGCCAGACAGGTTGTGGCAACCAGACGAGCCCAGAATAAACAAGATCGTGTTCATTGGAAAGAACTTGGACAAAGAGGAAATAGAGAAGGGCTTCAAGGCATGTTTACTATAAAGTGAAGGGCATGACAGATAAACCACCATCGGAGAAGGAGAAAATTCTTGGTTTCTTTGTTTTGCAGTTAAAAAGCCTCGTAATTTTATGTTTTCGAGGGTATAATAGCCTAGAGAATATTGTTGTGCCTGAACTTGTGAGAAAGGGAACATTACTCCTGAATTGATGATGATGTGATTGTTGAATTTCAATCATAAACTATTGCCCCATATTTAGTTATTGATGTTGTTTCATTAGAAAACTTCCTTTTAATAGTGTCGGTACCTGTTTGACCGAGCTTTTCGACGTTATAAGTTGGTGGGTTCAATAAAATGTGTCGTTAAAAAGTGAATAAGGTCCAAAGAATTGAAAAGTCTGATGAAGTTTTTCGTTAAGTAGAGGATTCATAGTTAATTAAAATTTGGCTAGTCAAATGATAGAACATTAAAGATAATTTGACATTTTGGACATGTTTAGTTTACTGTAACGATTAAATGAAGATGGTGGACAAGATTTTATTTAATTTTCTTCGGGCATCAAGAGTTTAGTGTAAGAAAGCAAATTTTTACAAACCCCTTCTGTCATTTCAATTATTTTAGCGTTATATACATAAACCTTTTTTTTTTTTTTTTTTTTTTTTCTCTCTTTGAATAAAATCTGATTTTAATCAAAATCAAACAATCAATATTAATCACATTTTTTTATCGATCCCACTACTTTTTAATCACACATTTCAAAATTTTTTATCACAATCTACTGAAAATTTGATTTTAATCACCAACAAACACCCTCCATCCATTTGAATGATTTAAAAATCAGAATTGGTGAAAATAACCCTTGAAAAGCCCAGTCGTCGCTCCGCCAGGATCCGCTTAATTTACCCTTCTCCGGTACCATCGCCGCTGTCGCTTTTTACTTCTTTTGCTGTAACCGCCTATAGATATGGTATGTATTTTGTTCTTTCCTCTAATTTCTTATGAGATTCTCCTTCTCTTTATTTACTTGTGCGTTATTCTCGTCATTTATACTCTTTCAGGGATTGTGTTTGATTCAATACCTGAAATAATGAATAGGGCTTCTATTAATTTCACTAATTTATGCCTTTCTAATTGAACTTCTTGATCTAATTGAACTTTTTTTATTTGTGGTGGAGTGACCGGCGCTTGATTTCTGATGACTGTTTGCTCTATATCAAGATTGAACCTTTGATTTGCCTTTGAATTCAGCTGTAATCTGCAGCTACTGAATTTTAATTTTCAGCAGTTTTAAGGAGAGTTTTAGTTTGAAGTTTCCAATGATGCAGTTGTCTAAACTATTTTAGGATTTGAATTATCAGGAAACGACGGAAGGAGATGATGACTATGTGGAGTATGTACCAGTTGCCAAGCGTCGGGCAATTGAGGCCCAGAAAATTCTTCAGCGCAAAGGGCAGGCTACCATGTTCGATGATGATATTGAAAAACAGAAACTTCTTGAGGCTAAACCGAGTTTATTGGTCAAGGCTTCCCAACTCAAGAAAGAGCAGCCAGAAGTAACCCAAACTGAGCAAATGGTACAGCAGGAAAAGGAGATGATTGAAAATTTGTCAGATAGGAAAACTTTAATGTCAGTTTGGGAGCTGGCAAAAGGAATCACTTATACAGAGCCTTTGTTGACTGGTTGGAAGCCACCATTGCCGATAAGGAGGATGTCGAAGAAGGTATGTGATGTCATTAGGAAGCAGTGGCATATCATTGTGGATGGCGAAGATATTCCCCCTCCAATCAAGAATTTTAAGGATATGCGATTTCCAGAGCCAGTTTTAAAGAAGTTAAAAGCCAAAGGAATTGTTCAGCCGACACCAATTCAAGTGCAGGGGCTGCCTGTTATCTTATCTGGCCGTGATATGATTGGCATTGCCTTCACAGGATCTGGAAAGACCTTAGTTTTTGTGTTGCCGCTTATCATGATTGCACTGCAAGAGGAGGTGATGATGCCAATTGCACCAGGTGAAGGACCATTTGGTTTGATTATTTGCCCCTCTAGAGAGCTTGCTAGGCAGACGTATGAGGTTGTGGAACAGTTTCTTGAACCCATGAGAGAGTTTGGTTATCCTGAGCTACGACCATTACTTTGTATTGGTGGTGTTGATATGAAGTCACAGTTAGATGTTGTGAAGAAAGGCGTCCACATAGTTGTTGCTACACCTGGGAGGCTAAAGGATATGCTAGCAAAGAAGAAAATGAATCTTGATAATTGCCGGTAAGTACTTCATAATTTTGTTGCACATTAAATTCTGGAATTTTTAGATATTGCAGTTGATGTTTTGCATTTAAGTTCTTGTTGGCTGTAGAGCAAATTCTCTTAATTAAACTTCTCAATATTTTTAAAGTACCAAATTATATTTATAGTTACTTTGAATTGTAACTCTTTCGAAACTTTGCAAATCAATAGACTAGATAGTTTTCAAGATATCATGTCCTTGTTTCACAGGGTACACTGTGTTGTCAGTGTTCTTCAATTTGTTAACTCTGATACGGAAAAGAGCTTCCGTCTTTTGGGTCAGGGGGACTGGGAGTGCGGGTGGGAGTGGAGCAGCTGTCTGCTCTGCTTATATTTGTGGGGTCGCATATGAATAATTAATCTATGCTGTCGTCGACTATGTTACTATTGTGCTGGGCCAAATTTTCTGTAGATATTTACCTAGTTTTGGTTTCCCTGCAGATATTTAACTCTTGATGAAGCAGATCGGTTAGTGGATCTGGGTTTTGAAGATGACATAAGAGAAGTTTTTGATCACTTTAAAGCACAAAGACAAACTCTTCTATTTTCGGCTACCATGCCCCCAAAGATTCAGAAATTTGCTAGAAGCGCATTGGTAAAACCCATCACTGTGAATGTGGGAAGGGCTGGGGCAGCAAATCTCGACGTAATTCAAGAAGTTGAATACGTGAAACAGGAGGCAAAAATTGTTTACCTTCTTGAATGCTTGCAAAAAACCCCACCTCCCGTTCTAATATTTTGCGAGAACAAAGCTGATGTGGATGACATTCATGAATATCTTCTTCTGAAGGGAGTCGAAGCTGTGGCAGTTCATGGAGGGAAGGATCAAGAAGAGAGAGAGCATGCTATTTCATCTTTCAAATCTGGCAAGAAGGATGTTTTAGTAGCCACAGATGTGGCATCAAAAGGTCTTGATTTCCCAGATATTCAACATGTTATCAATTACGACATGCCTGCCGAGATAGAAAATTACGTTCATAGGATAGGAAGAACTGGAAGATGTGGAAAAACAGGAATTGCGACGACTTTTATTAATAAGAACCAGAGTGAAACGACGCTCCTTGATCTGAAGCACCTGTTGCAAGAGGCAAAGCAGAGGATACCGCCAGTTCTGGCTGAGCTTAATGATCCAATGGAAGACGTGGAGGAAATAGCCAGTGCAAGTGGAGTTAAAGGCTGTGTTTACTGTGGCGGTCTTGGTCATCGTATCGGTGATTGCCCCAAGTTAGAGCATCAAAAGAGCATGCAGATTGCTAGCTCGAGGAGGGATTATTTCGGGTCTGGAGGTTACCGAGGGGAGATGTGATCTGAAGTTTTTAGTATTTTGCAAATATTTTGAGCAACTTGTTCAATTCGTAATGAGCTAACTATGTATGTACTTGAATTTTCAGCAATGCATTCAGTTTGAATGAGCTTCTTTATCATTAATGTTCTTGGTTTTTTGCTCCTCTGCTTTTATCATTAGCAGTTCTGAAACTGTAATTTCTTTTGAATGAACTTTCTAAAGACAAAAGATTCGAACGTGCCTATGATGTTCGAAAAATATTACACCAAAGCAACAAATTACATTAGTGGCTGAACTGCTGGATTCAAATCTCGCGATGAAACAAACTTAAATTTATGTGGTTCGAGGCTTAGTTTGATGATTATGTCAATTTAACTTTTTGGATTCCTGAACCTACTGCTCTGGGTCTTAAGTCTTTGGTGACAAGAGATGGATTTGACTCTTGGAACAAAAGTTGCAATAGACCAACCCTTCTGTCCTGTAATTCACCCCAATAAAAAAATCAAAACATTAATAAGGCAGAAATAACAAACTCTTCAAATTGGGTACAAAAATTAGTCACAGGCAATGCTAACACAAAAGAGCACATCATCTTTTCATCTCCGAGTGTTTAATTGATTGTGGTAGAGCTACACATGTAAGCATGAGCCTACGACTCTGTTTTGAGGCGGCCCAGCCTACGGGATTTTTGAACTTCTCTTTGAATTTGAAATGGAGTTCTAAATTTATTTTTACTGGTTATAGGGACCGTTTCGTTTTGTAGGTTGATCTGGTCTATTGCTCTTTCCCTGCACAGTCGAATGTAAGGAGACCGGCATATTTTAAAGTTTTAACACCTCTAGATAGACCAGGTGGAAACTTTGTGTAATCTGGCACTGCTGGAACTGATGCATGGTTGAGCAAAGAACCAATGGAAAGAGGTAATATAATACGTGTATAATTCAGGCAATTTTTGCTTATTTTGGTGAAAAAAAATAACTTTTATGAAAAAAAATAGAAAGGCATTACCTTAAGAGGCTTAATTATATTAATTCCATCCATTGACAATTCTCCCATTTCTTGTGCTCCTTGTACAAGACAAAGCTGTAGAGTTTCAATACACTGATATGCCTCAGTCGTTAGCCTGGTTCTTTCTTCCAAACTTTCCACGAGAGCTTTCTTCAGCATCTCATCTTCCGCTTCAAGAATCCTCAATCTTTCATCTAGACGCTTAATTTCCTGTGCATTAGCCACCAGTTTTCTCTCTTCAAATGAACTCTCGGATGAAATATCAGTCACCGTATGATTGGAAGTTGAAGCCTTCAATTCTAATGATTTCTTCTTGTTTTTGGATGTAACAGCCTCGACAACATATCGATGCCTTGTTCTTTTTTTGCCCAAAAACTCTCTCTCTTCATAATCTAGTGCCTCGTAACTCAGATTGGACGACGTGGTTATTGCAGTTTCCATCTCCCCAAGTAATCAAGCAGTCTATAGAAGGGGACGTCTTTGCTTACCACAGAGAATTGCAGAGGCAATTGACGTGAGTTTATTCAGTTTGCTTAGGTTGTAAGAGAAATGAGTTTTTACATGTGGGAATGTGTGTGTGTGAGAGAGAAAGAATGAATTTGCTGCAAGATTTGTCCCACTATATTTCTTAGATAAATTGTTTACTAAATTTAGCATTTACATGGTCAAGGCGGTTAATGAATGAAGTGTGTTTATTTCTTCCGAACTCCGAAATTAGCAGAGATCAGTTCCGCCTACAAAGTTAAGCAGCAAACTTTAGCTGCATGTCTGTATGAGATAACGTTTTATAGATTTTGGAAGAGCCATATATCAGAATAAAATATTATTTACGTAAACTCAAATTATTTTATTTTTTTTATTTTTAACCACATATTCTCCCAAAATTTAATATTCAAAAAATCATTCTTTCCAAAAAAAAAGAAAAAAAATTCTATCAAACAGACTAAAAAGAGCCTAGTAACAAAGGCTAGAAAAACTTCATTTGCTGGATTTTGAGAATTATATAAAGGAATGATCATTATTTCCTCAAACCCTATCACACTTGAGATCTGTTGTTACTAAATTCCAATGATTCGATGCAAAAAGATTGTTACTCTACATATCCCACAAATCACTATGAGCATCGGCTTCAGGGGACACTTTTTTGGTGCATAAAAGTCTGAAAACTGAGAAAAGTATGCACCGTAATGTCTAGATAGAAGACTATAAACAACTCGGACAAAAATAAGCACAGCTTTATTTAAGTACACAAGGCTTATTTTCCATTGATAGTCTTGTATATTTCTTTTCCAATCTTAAGAAAAAGACGAAAATGAGGAACAGTAATACAGGTACAGGTGTGCACATCTACAAGGGGAAGGCTGAAGCCTGAATACTCTTTCCATAATTCCATTCCTCTTCTATCAATGACGAGATTAGAAGAGCAGGCTTTGCTAGTCATCCGGGACATCCACCTCCATTTTCAGACCTGGGTTGTCTAATATCTGAAACAGGTGTTTTAACAACGATAAATATTACTCATAAGAGAAAAACAACGCTAAAAGAAACGAAATGTTAAGCAATTTCATCCAACTTTATACTGAGATACCCATGTAGTCGAGCAAGTCAAACACATCTAGTCTAGCATTCCACAACTTGCACTTTTTTCAGGGATGCACTCTGCAGTACTTGATAGTATTAAAGAAGAAAATGAAGTCGAAATTTTGTCTATTGTAGTGTCATGTCCAATCCAATCCAGTACTGCGTATCAAACATGTCCGTAGAATACTATTTTTGTTAAAATGCAAACGAGCAAACTAGAGGAGAATGACATTTTAAGACAGAAGAGGACGAGAACTTTCTGATGTTTCTTCTAGATGCTGTTAAAGCAAGAAAGCTCAGGGCAGATTTTTAGAGTAACCTTAAGGCTACGCATTCCTGGATTTTCAGAAGATATTCTATTGAGAGTTTTTTGTCGTTCACGTGCACATTGATCTAGCTAATTAACTTGTCAACCCTTTTGGCCGTTAACTTTGTAGTTTATTGTCTTTTTATAATACATTTTTGAATAGAAACTTTTGCCTGCCAGGACTTCTCTCTTGAAGCCATAATTTAAAGAAGCCAACAATGAAATGTATCTCATCTTCATATGAAATGTAGGATGCAGCGAACAAGGTACAAGTAAAGTCCGTCACTTAATAAGGAAGCAGCTTGAAAGTGTGCGTATTTGATAAGCTTAAAACATTTACTTATAAGTAAATAAGTTTCTATTAAAATTAATAATCTTTTTATTGGTCAAAATTAAAAATAAGAAGTTATTTATTTTTAAAGTAATGTCACCTCACTATCAGAAACTAGTATTTCAGACAGACAGACCTTAACAAAGTTGTCTAACAGAAGATAAGATTCCCTTGTATAACCAGCTTCATGCAAAAGTTGACTTAATACTTCCTGCAAAACACAGAATTAAAAGCAATGGCGTAAAAAACACTAAAGAAAATATGGACTATGATGTAAGAGTAGAGATTTCTTGAAAGTAATGTAAAGCTAAAGAAAATTAAAAGCAATTATACTGGCAGGCCGACAAACACAGATAAACAAAACGTTTATACAACTCATTCCATCGTCGTCCATCGACAAGTTATTATCACATTTAATCAGTTAACTATCAAAATACCGTGTGAGTGTATAAATATTGAGGCAATCACTTACAAGTTACAACCATTTATGATTCCACTACTCAGACCCTAATTTAGCATGGATCATTTAACACACAGCAGAAGCCCTACAAATGATCTTATCTTATCCGACTCTTATCTCATGATTTTGAACCAATATTAAAAATTATTTGGCAACCTAAAACTTGCCAAGTTAAATTCTGAAAAACCGGATTCATTATACAGAACAAAATAGCAGAATAAAAACAGGAGCATTGTAATACCTCTCTTTGCTTATCTGACATGAATGAGCCAGTCAAATCACGGAGCACTTGTATTATATCATTAAATGTTACCTTTCCATTGCAATCAGAGTCGTATATTTTGAAGATAACTGACATTAAAGCACATTAAAATGTTAATAAATTGATGAAGTCCTGAGAACAGCACATGCTAAATTATTTACATTTAAGTATTCGCCAGGTCAATAGGAGCACAGATTGGAATTTAAGTCAAAACATCAGAAGAATAAAGCACATAAACTTCGTTAAGAAGATTTACAAAAGAAATAAGGAAGAATGGTCTAAGAATATAAGAAAAGGTAAAAGGAAAAGACACAAAGAAGTGCTTCTGTAACCAAAAATAACTGAAAATGCTTATGCAATTGTCACTTCCAGTCTCTTCCTAACAAATTCCAACAAATGAATCATCTATCTTCGGGGATGTAATCATAAGGGTTTCTTAGAGTTACTGTGAATCCTCATTCCGGGACAAATGAAATTTCATATATTCCTATCATTAAACCAGATTCTAGAAAGAATAATTTGTAAAAACTATGTCAAAACCAAACAGATTTAAAATATCCAAACTTATACTTTCAACTTCTAGATCAATCAACATGAAAAAGTACTAGTAGCAATGAATTGACCGTGAAACAGAAGATTTTGTATGCATTAAATTCCGAATAAAAATGAGGCTCAATAGACCTACTCTCAATTTTCTGAGGCACTGTTGCTTTAGCACTGAAAGCTGACAAGAATGCAACGAAGTCCTTGAAATTCAATCCATCCACCATCTTCAGAAGCCTCTATAAGCATCCAAAAAAAATTAAATGAATACAAAATCATCAGACGTGTATACAAATAACAGAATCACAACCACGACTGTGCCGAAGCTTAAACAGTTACTTTCGAAGCAAGTGATTTTTAACGTTTTTCAAACTAGCCACACGTGATCAAAATCACCTGAGAAAGTGGATTCATTGCAAACTCAGGTACTGATAAAAACTCATCTGCAGATACGAACCCCTTTGCATTCCTATCTAGTTGGCAAAATCTCTTATACAGAGACACTATTTCTTGCTGAGTAACTATATTATTACAAAAGAATAAAAAAAAACATTCAGTTCAGCAGGAATTGAAAATTAAATAAAAACAAGAATCCGAGATTCTGGGAATAAGCAAAAGCGTACTCACACAGATAATTACAGTGTTCTTGAACTTCTTCAATGTCATACTGAGTCAACATCGATGAAGCGCTGCCCATTGCTAAATTTCACTGCGGAAAAAACCCAAAAAAATTCAATGTAAATAAACGAAGCCCACTTATCAAAATCGCATTTTCACATATGGAATCCAATACTCATTGAAAAAGTAACAGACGACAAAAAGAAAAAGAAAAAAGGGCACCTGAAATTCCAAGATATTTCTGAATTGAAGGGGCCAGAATGAAGAAAGAGAAGGGATAGTATAGTAATGCGTAATTATATGAGAGAAATTTGGATCGAGTCTGCTTAGTCATCACCGGAGCACCAAAAATGCAACCTTGTTTTTTTCGACAAGGTGACGAGGACATAGATGTTTATCCAATAATGCTTTGTTTGAACATGATACATACACGATTAAGCGTGTCTAAATGAGGGCTTGTTTAGTAAAGGGGTATATCTAATTGAAATTTTTAATGGTCCTTTGGAATTTAAAAAATTTAAAGGTATTCAATATAAGTTTTTGGAAATTCTCTAAAAGTATTGGTGCATTCAATTAAGATATTTACAAACTTTTAAAAAGTAAGTCACTTCTATTCAAATAAAACTTCTTAGAAATTTCTATAAGTTTTAAGATATTCAAATTTTAATGATTTTTAGAAATTTTTATAAGTATTTAGGTGCTAACTTTTAAACAAGTATTCAAATAAAATTTAAAAATTTGTATATGATTAATCACAAAATTTTGGGAGACTTTCACAAAAAAAAAAAAAAAAAAAATTAATATGTATTTTTTTTCAATATTTCTCTTCTACGAACATTAGAGTTATGATTAAAAAATATATTTTTCTATTGATTATATTATTTTTTCTTTTTTCCTCTCTTATTGTTTATCTCTATTTTTTTATATATAAAAAAATTAAATTGAATTCTTTTTTTCTATTTTCATTCTTTTTTTTTTTTGTGAAAACATATCTATTTTTAATTAAATTATAAAAATTTTATATAGACTAATTTATAAATAAATTTAAATATATAGATTTTATTTATTTATTTTTAAAGGTATATTATATCAATAACACTGAATATTAAAATAAATTTTATCATATATGTATATATGTATAATTTTGATTATTATTTATTTAATTAATATTTTAAATTTTTATTCTTTAAAAAAAATTATTACATGAGGAGGGGATGGGGAATTGTAGAAATCACTGTCATATGTGAGAATTTTACACTATTGCACTAGATTCATGTTAACTTTATTTCAAATGAAAGTTTTCAAAGTTTTCTAAATTCTACAAAAATCTATAAAAAAAAAATTTAAACTGAATTTTTCTTAGAAGTCTATGGAAGATTTTTACTAATTCCACACAAATGTATAAAAAAATCCACCAATTTCACGGAAGTCATCACTTAGAAATTTTTTTCCCTCTCTTATTGTTTATCTCTATTTTCTATGAAATAACTCTTTTTTTTTTTTTCTATTTTCTTTCATTTTTTGTGAAAAATATCTATTTTTAATTAAATTATAAAATTTTATATAGACTAATTTATAAATAAATTTAAATATATAAATTTATTTATATATTTTTAAAGGTATATTATATTAATAATATTGTATGTATGTATGTATGTATAATTTTGATTATTATTTATTTAATTAAGGTTTTAAAATTTTATTCTTTTTTTTATAAAAAAAATTGGTTAATTTCAGAAATGGTCACTGAAGTTACAGGAAAATTACAAAATGGTCAATGAAGTTCAAAACTTTCAGTAACGGTCACTGAAATTTCGGGAGCTTTCAAAAACGGTCACTGAAGTTTGAAAAACTTTCAAAAACGGTCACTGAGTTACAAACACTTTTTTCAGTTTTTTTGTGACTTTTGCGGCAACTTTTTTGTCACTTCCGACCACTGAAATCGGCAAATTTTGATACCGTTGAAAAGTCCACAATGTCCTATTCAATTACCGCCCAAAATCTTCTCGTAACTCCAAGGGATTCGACCGAAAAATTGCCGCAAATGTCACCAAAAAAATCTGAAAATCTGGACAGATTTTCAGATTTTTTGGGCGACTTTGCGGCAATTTTTTGGCGAATTCCGACCATCAAAACTGTCGAATTTTGATATCGTTGGAAAGCTGACAATGTCCTCTTCAATTACCATCTAAAATCTCCCCCCACCTCCAAAGCATTCGACCGAAATAAGCCCACAAAGTTAGCATCCCGAATCTGTACAGATTTTCGCTTTTTTGGGTAGCCGACTTAGTGGACTTATTCCGGTCGACTACTTTGGAGTTGGGGGGAGATTTTGGATGGTAATTGAAGATGATATTGTCAGCTTTCCAAAAGGTATCAAAATTTGGCGGTTTTGGTGGTCGGAAGTCGCCGAAAAATTGTTGCAAAAGTCGCCCAAAAAATCTGAAAATCTGCCCAGAATTTCAAATTTTTTGGGCGACTTTTGCGGCAATTTTTTGGTCGAATCCCTTGGAGTAAGGGAATATTTTGGATGGTAATTGAAGAGGACATTATGGGCTTTCCAACGGTATCAAAATTTGCCGATTTTGGTGGTCGGAAGTGGCCGAAAAGTTGCCGCAAAAGTGTTTGTAACTCAGTGACCGTTTCTGCAAGTTTTTCAAACTTCAGTGACCGTTACTGAAAGTTTTGAACTTCAGTCACCATTTTGTAATTTTTCTATAACTCCAGTGACCATTTCTGAAATTAACCCTAAAAAAAATTATTATATGGGGAGGGGAAGGGGAATTGTAGAAATCAGTACCTTATATGTGATAATTTTACACTATTGCACTGGATTTCCGTGAATTTTACTTCAAATGAAAGTTTTCAAAGTTTTTAAAATTCTACAAAAATCTTTTAAAAAAAATTTAAATGAAAATTTATAGAAGTCTATGGAAGATTTTCACTAATTTCATACAAATGTATGAAAAAATCCACCAAATTCACAGAAGTCATCACTTAGAAAAGTCCATCAAAAATTTCAAAAGTCCAAATTGAATACACCCCGTAATGATTTTTTGAGAAGTGAGTTTTTGAATATATATTATGGAGAGACATGAAAATTTATTTTTTATTTGAGAATGTGCGATTGAAAATGAGTGGAAGAGAAGTGATTCTCAAATAATCAAAATCAAACAAGGATTGAATGACCTGGTCTATTTGGTCTATTTTCATGATAAAATTTTCAATTCAAAATTTTTTAAATTTTTTATCATTTTAGTTCATTGTCAAATTTGATTAGGCGTTTGATTTCCATTTTGGAGAAGAAAATGCATTTTGAATAGTTAATTGATAGAGAATGTGTGGTTAAAAATTAAAGAAATTTTTTGAATTTGCGTGTAATATTATTTTATTGAATAATGTGTGCTTGAAAAAAAGAGAGAAAAATGAATTTTGAGAAAATGGAAATCAAATAGGGCTTAGACTCACAAAGCCTCATTAATAGGTTGGACTTACGAAACTTGATTATATAAAAAAGGAAAGTCCTTTTCATGTTTCGTGGTCTCTTTCGTAATACTTCAACGTGAAGAAATAACTTTTAGCAGGTTCCGTTCCACACATAAGATAACAAGTTTTATAAAATGCATTTGACTTATTTTATAAGATAAAAGGTGCAACAAACGAGAACGAAGATATTTTGTAACAAGCTTTAAGAAATCATTTTGGGTTCACAATAATAAGCTTTTTGAAACTAGTATAGTTACATATAACTCAAACTAAAGTAAGAATCTTTGTTAATTTGATATTTTAGTCATTCCAAAACTACCTAAAAAGAAGAAATTATTTTTGCTGAATGATAGACGACGGACAAGAAATGCTTGTATTTTGATTGTACGCTGGACACCATTCTTTATAAGTCAATCTTAAAATCGAGTTATACCTAAAGTGTTCACAACAATAGTAATCATTTCTAAGTGAGCCTTTGCGGCAACCACATGAAAGTTTTTTGTGATAAAATACTAGTTTTGAAGAGTCATCTAACAAGAAAATGAGCCCCCTTCGAACATAAGATATAAAAGATGTGTGAATTATAAACTTTACATCATTGCCGTATATCTCGTAATCGTTTAGTTTTGCCTCTACAAAGGCTAACTCGTCCGACTCCTTCTCTTCATCTTTGTTGATCTTTCGTTTCTAGTAGTCATGTATATTCAGAAAAATCTTATTGCCTTTAGATGAGAAAGTCATGTTTTACCTCCCCTAAACAAATCAAGGAAATGCTACAACTCTTCTTTTGACGATGAAACGCTTCGGAGGTTTCTGTTCGCTGAAAATGTACCGCAAGCGCACGGATCGTGAACAAGTAATATAGTGGACTTTTTTAGTCCGAATATCGATCCCACGAGGAATGTTACTTTGAAATTACGTACTCTAATCGATTTTGGTTCTAACAACGACAGACGCACACACACAATTAATAATGAAATTAAATTATAAACTAATAACTATAAAACTAAACTAACAAACTAAAAAGACGTAGTTGCATCTTTGATTTGAAAAGCGGTTGGAATTTATGATTTCACTTAACCTTTATTTCATTAACATCAATTCAATAACGTACATGCAAATTACCAAAATACATAGTTAGACCCGATTCTCCAATTTTAAATTAATATCCTCTTTCGAGCGATATTAACCCTAATTAATTAAATTATACCACATATTTCTATGTCGATACAAAATTAACCAATTGCATTAAACTGCTGTGAAAATACTCAACGGGTCACATAAGGTAGATGTCTATTTCTAGATCATCTAAACGCGTATAGTCGGAACCATACAAACCTATGGTATCAATTATTTCGGTCTAGCAAGTGCAACTATTTTTCAATAATTGCCCAAACCACCTAACCACAACATCTAATGATCAAGTAAATGAAGTGATTTTAAACTAATAATCAATACACCATTATTTTGATAACAAATGCATTTCTAACAATATATATCGATATTAATGAAATTAAAGTTAAGATTTAACATAAATTCCATCACAAAATCTTTAACTCATCATATATAAATAATAACAAAGAGATTCTTTTAGACAATACATATCATTCTTGGCAAAATAAATAAGAGAAAACAAAGATAAAGATAAACCCTTGTAGTATGGCTTGAATTCTCCAATCTTTCCACCAAATTCTTTGATGTTAATCTCCTTGCTCCATTGATCAAGCATCCAAAATGAGTTAAATAACCAAAGAACAACTAACTAAAAGAAGAAAAGAAAACAAAACAAAGAAAGAAGAAGAAAATCTAGAGAGAAAACTTATAAAACCTAAACTAAACTAACTAATATCTAACTTCTAATGCCTTTCAAATGAGAGAGATATGAGATATATCAATCCTATGTGAGACACACCAAAATATCCCAAAATATCTCCATTAAACAAGTCTAAAAATATTGCCAAAGTTGACCAAAAACGCGTGGAAAGAAAATAGACCGCCATTAATTTTTTACTTCCATGCGGCCGCATGGTTATAATCCAAGCGGTCGCATGGAAGAAACAAAATATGCATTTCACGTCCATGCGGTCGCATGGTTATAATCCATGCGGTCGCATGGACTTTTTCATATTTGCAGCTCAGGTCCTTGAACGTTCCGTCCTTGCGCGATTTCATCCCTCAACTTTGATTTAGTACAATTTGGTCATCATACTTTGAACTTTCTTTCATTTAAACCCCTACCAAATTGCAGTCAAAGCCCTCCATCTTTTGGTCAAGTGCAAGTTAGTCCCCAACTTCACAAAAGTGTGCAATTTAAGTCATTTATCACTCGTTTTGCCTCCGTTTCATTCCGATTCGGGGTTTTGGCCTATAAATGCAAAAAGTACACAATTATGGGTAGAAATATACTCAAATTTATCACAGTTAAATCCCAAAAAGTGTCTAATAAGTGTGCAAAAGCGCACTTATCACACCCCCAAACTTGAGTTCTTGCTCGTCTCGAGCAAGATTACTTCTAACATAATCATGCAAATGTGAAAATAATTAACATATTAGATACTTGCCAAAAATATCAATCAGTATAAAATTGTGTAACAATTCACAGTCATGCATCCAAATAATGCTATCAAAAATAATAACAGCTTATCCAAAGTCAGATCAGTGTGTGTGTGCATAGCCATTTTCAATCATCATCTAAACTAAGAAAAGATTGTCAAGATGGAGAAGTATGTAAATTGGTCACAACCCGACCCTCAGTGGTCAAATATATCCTTACACGCTCATAAGATTCACACTATAATAGATAATTCATTTCAATCCCCCAAGTGTAAATCTATAGGCTGCTCTCAATCACTCTTTTCTTTTAAAAGCTTAAAAATATAATCAACTAGCATGCATTTTCAAGTGAAGATAGAGTAACTGATCAAGTAGAACCTCACAGAATAATGTAGTATGAACACTCAACTCTCAAGTGTATGAGATCAGGTCACTGTTTCGCTCAACATCATTCCAATGAGAATGTTCTACCATAAGCTTGCATATTTTCTCAATCGCCACCACTTAGATCACATGCATTACATAAATCATAAGGACTTTGCAGGGTTTATATGTGGCTTAAGGTAAAGGTGTGGAAACATATGAATAAGTGACTAAGAAGCCTCAAATAAATCAGTGGAGTAACATATATTCAAATCAATCAACTGAGATAGGATCTGTACACAATCCTATCACTCCAAAACAATAACTTCTCAATCAACATCAATTCAACTCAATCACCTTTTTCTTTTGAATATCAGGAGGAATCATACATATAGACATACAAATCAGTCTCCTCAACACATCTTTTCCCTGTCACTCATTTTTTTCATCTTTTTCTTTTTCATTCATTCATTTTTTCTCATTTTTTTCAACCACTACACCAAACAGAGTACCTCAAAAACAATTGATACCCCCAAACTTCTTTTCTATCGCCACCCAACATTCTGATGTCTAACAATACTCCACTAGCTTAGAAGGCTGGTTAAGAATATTGTTTTTCAATATATGAAAGCTTGTAATGTAGGCAAAAAAGAACAGGCTAATAAGCTCAATAGGGTTATCAAAAGGAAAGATTAACTTCAGGGTAAGCTATTTGGATAATGTGGTAAGTCAAAGATGGCCTTAATCATGTTCATGCATACATGTGTCAATGTGATCTTGATAAGAAGCAACGCAAGTTCTAGAGAAACAAAATCATGGAACAATGTCACACAAGAAAGAATTGATAAGACTGTATATAAATGTCAGTCCATAGGCTCAAAGTCTCACCAGTTTTTGTGTTCACACTATTCAGTTACTACCATCTTCAATGAAAACAACTAACTAGCTAATCCTAATTTTGTCAGACTATGAAAAAGTGAAAGAAAATAAGAGTATAGGTTGATAAATTTTTTCAAAACAACTCACAACCTAAGTTCTACCAATTCAAAATTTTTACATCTAACACATATTTCCGCATCTAAATGATAATCAATCGTGACTATGTGCTCAATGTAACGTATGATCTCACAATGAATAAGCCATTTTTGAAAAAATTTCGCCACCAATAGCATAGCTCATGAATCAATAACAATTTCAACTCATGCAATCCTGAGCCGGCAAGGCTATCTAACATACCAATCATAATCACCAATGTAAGCTCAAAACAACCGGCAAGGCTGTAACATCAAATTAAAGCACACAATAGCCGGCAAGGCTCAATACCCCCAAACTTAATTCACACATTGTCCTCAATGTGTAAATTAACATATAAAGCAAAGAGGAATGAAGGAGACTTCCCTGAATCCATTATGAAGAAGAACTAATGCATGAACTGGACTCGGAATGCAATTGAGTAGCTCGGGCAACAGACCTCATTGTACTCCAATTCAGCTCCAGACTCGTGAGGAACCATTCAACTTTGGACTTCAAAAAGCATTACCTACAAGAAGTTAAACTATTAAACAGAAATATAACTAAAAGCATAAAAAGACAGAAAAGTAAATAAAAACACAAAAGGTTAGAAAGGTTGGGTTGCCTCCCAACAAGCGCTGTTTTATAGTCTTAGCTCGACTATACAAAATGTTATGGGCCCAACAAGTAAGCTCTGGATGCTTTGCCCATCTTTATTCGTTTGGCTTTCATCCACTCCTCGTTTGATCGCCAAAACTCATCTTTGCCCTTATCAACATAGAACCATCTCATTCTATCCAAATCAAACTCAACTATGAAGACTTTTACCACTTCATTAGGCCTAATCACAAAGTCTATTTCTAAGCAATCTATGAAATCTAAAGAGTGCATGCTACTCTCATTCTCATTGATCACCATCTCCTCGTTTAACTCCATTGTGATTACACCTTCATACATTTTAGACTCTTCTTCAACTGTCGAATTTTCATCGGATGGAAGAATTGGTCCGCAATTCAAATCCACAGGCGGTGAGAAGTCGGTCTCAATGACTTCCTCGAGTGGATAAGACCCCCATTTCCTAAATCCATCCCAATATTTGTAATCTCCCACTAGCATATCTTCTTCATCCAACCTGGGCAAGCTCATTGTAATACTTTGCAAGTACCTTCTCATTCAAATATGGAGGACCATCTCCTAGGAATTTGATGTCCTCATCCCAATCATCAGGTACATAGTCTCCCGGGAGCATGTAACTTTCATCTAAATTGTCCAGTGCTTGTCTCCGGCATTTCAAATAATATCGAAACTTTAGAAGTTTCAACATTGCAGTTTCGGTACATGAATACAAGCACATTCCTGTACAATGCTCCGCTAAACAAATATCACATCTTGAACCTCCAAGAATATTTGTATAGTCACCGTAGAGACGAGATAGTGCAAACATTTTGTTACTTGACCAAGATTAGAATCCTGCAAATATCAGACAAGTGCAGGATGCAGAAAAAAAAGACTACAGATATAAGAAAGATCAGTAATACGGGGTTAGCCAAAATACGCAAACAGTAAAAACAAATAATAACAAATAATTACAAGTTGCTAAAACTAAAATTAACTAAAGCAGTAATCAAAGTGAAAACATTCCCCGGCAACGGCGCCAAAAACTTGTTCGCTGAAAATGTACCGCAAGCGCACGGATCGTGAACAAGTAATATAGTGGACTTTTTTAGTCCGAATATCGATCCCACGAGGAATGTTACTTTGAAATTACGTACTCTAATCGATTTTGGTTCTAACAACGACAGACGCACACACAATTAATAATGAAATTAAATTATAAACTAATAACTATAAAACTAAACTAACAAACTAAAAAGACGTAGTTGCATCTTTGATTTGAAAAGCGGTTGGAATTTATGATTTCACTTAACCTTTATTTCATTAACATCAATTCAATAACGTACATGCAAATTACCAAAATACATAGTTAGACCCGATTCTCCAATTTTAAATTAATATCCTCTTTCGAGCGATATTAACCCTAATTAATTAAATTATACCACATATTTCTATGTCGATACAAAATTAACCAATTGCATTAAACTGCTGTGAAAATACTCAACGGGTCACATAAGGTAGATGTCTATTTCTAGATCATCTAAACGCGTATAGTCGGAACCATACAAACCTATGGTATCAATTATTTCGGTCTAGCAAGTGCAACTATTTTTCAATAATTGCCCAAACCACCTAACCACAACATCTAATGATCAAGTAAATGAAGTGATTTTAAACTAATAATCAATCCTATGTGATATGGGATATATCAATCCTATGTGATACAACCCAAAATATCCCAAAATATCTCCATTAAACAAGTCCAAAATATTGCCAAAGTTGACCAAAAACGCGTGGAAAGAAAAATAGACCGCCTTAGTATTTTATCTCTATGCGGCCACATGGTGTAATTCCATGCGGTCGCATGGAAGAAACAAAATATGCATTTCACGTCCATGCGGTCGCATGGTTATAATCCATGCGGTCGCATGGACTTTTCCATATTTGCAGCTGAGGTCCTTGAACGTTCCGTCCTTGCGCGTTTTCAACCCCCATCTTTGATTTAGTACAATTTGGTCCTCATACTTTGAACTTTCTTTCATTTAAGTCCCTACCAAATTGCAGTCAAAGCCCTCCATCTTTTGGTCAAGTGCAAGTTAGTCCCCAACTTCACATTTTTGTGCAATTGAAGTCCTTTTTCGCTCGTTTTGCCTCCGTTTCATTCCAATTCAGGGTTTTGGCCTATAAATACAAAAAGTACACAATTATGGGTAGAAATATACTCAAATTTATCACAGTTAAATCCCAAAAAGTGTCTAATAAGTGTGCAAAAGCGCACTTATCAGTTTCTTTCTATAATACTAAATTAAACTCCGATCGGCTTACTTGTGAAAATTGTGTGTTTGACAAAATTATCAAAATTATTTGAAGGCTAAATCATGACGAGAAGGTCAAATCATTCAAGCTCAAGACAAATAAATAGACTTTGACAAAAAAATGTGTTTTGAAATAATAATTTTTTGAAGATATATGTGGTTAAAAAATAAGAAAATTATGGTTTTACGTGAAATATTATTTTATTGAAAAATGAAAAAAAAATGTATTTAAAAAAAAAAAAAAAAAAGGCCCAACTCGCTCCTTAATAAGACTAATTAAATTGTAATTTCTACCCACCAATTGTTTGATAAAGAGCTTGTTTTTGGTTGTGGTTCTCTCTAAAAAAAGCCACCACCACCCAAACATGCTCAAAATGATAATTGATGCCACAAAACAACTTTGCAACCAAATTTTCTCCCAGCCCACACTAAAATAATTCGATTCGATGATGATGAACAGGAAATGCAATAATTAAGTTATGCCAAACAAAATATTAAGTCCCTATTTGAGCCATATTTTTTTGTAATAATTTTTGAGAATGTGTTGTTAAATAGTAAAGAAATTTTTTGAATTTACCTGTAAAATTATTTTATTGGACGAATGTATGATTAAAAATGAGTTTGAATATAAATAATTTTTTTTTAATAATGGGGCTCAAGCAGGGGCTAAATTAAAAATTCAACAACTAGTAATAAATTAAGTACAACCCTCCCGAAAAACATATAATTACATATCCTATAAACAAATAATACCATTGCTAAAGTCAATTAAACCCCTATTTAGCACCCATTTTAATAATATATTCTACCAATAAATATTTTGCATAGAATTCATAACTTTTTTTAACCACACATTTTTCAAAAAATTATTTCTAAAAAATCTATTTAAAAAAAAAATTACATCAAACAAGCTCAAAATGATTAAATTTTAACCCCTATTACTTTTTAAATTACATTCTTCAAAAAAAAAAAATCACTATTACAAAATTTAGCCCCTATTTGTCTTCCTTTAAAACAACTCTTTAATTTTTATACTCATTTTCAACTACATTTATACAATAAAATATTTTACACGTAAACTCAAGTTTTCTTTGTTTTTTGAACACATATCCTTCAAAAAATTATTATTCAAAACATCATTTTTTTCTCAATAATAATCATCAAATAGAGGCTTAATATCCAAAAAATAGGGTTCAATAACCAAATCTTAAAATCAAGCTCCAAAATACTTTAACTTTTTAAAATTGAATACACTTAGTTCTTGTTTGACCCTCATTTATAATTTTTTTTTTTTTTTCAAAAATTCATTTTTAATCATATATTTCATGAGATTCATAATTTTTATCAACTTTTCAATTATTTGTCTTATCAAATTTTATCACAATCTATTAAAAACTTAAATGTTAGCAAAATCAAATAGGAGCTTAATAAAATTATAAGTTTCAATATTTTACTACTTGAATTATGAGAAATTTATAGTAGAGGTTCCAAACTTTTCAAAAATATGAAGTCGAGTCTTAAACCTTCTAATTTTAGTACATACATTTCAAATCTTCTAATAAATGTGCGCTGAATTTGCACGACTCTAAGGGGGTTTTGGCAAAAAAATTGAAGACCTAAACCCTTACATATAAACACTCGATGTCTTGAAGACACGAGGGAGTTGGAAAACATATTAAAATAGATTCAAATCCAAAAAATCTTCTCATCTAGGTTTGAAGACAATGAGAAGAACGGGGTCCTTTTTGCTTCACTTTTGAATCAGTTTAACTGTAGAAGAAGAATTTTCAAGAGAAACTCGTTCATTGTGACTTTCTCTAAAACCTCTTTTGAAGGAGAACTTTTTTAAAATTTAGTTTGCAAATATCAGTTAAAACATCTTTCTCATGAAGTTCCTTTATGTGAAGAAATATAAATTATATTATTATGGTCTTGTGTATATTATAATGTAAGAGACCCTATTTATAGGGTTACAAATAACTGTAGAAGGAAATAAATATAAAAGGAAAGATTACACAATAATCTACTATGGAAAATAATCATACACTAAAAGGAAATACTATAATGAAAAATACTCCATATTATTTTCTATATTCCAATACGCCCCCTCAAGTTGGAGCATGGAGATTACGAATACCCAACTTGCCATTACGAGCTAGTTGCGCTGTCAAGTCATCATCTTAAAAAATCCAGAAAACGAATGACGCTAACAATATTTTTTTTTTTTGTTTAAGAAAACCCCGAATTTTTCAAGGGGTAGGGGAAGAGCCGATAAAGTTCAAGGTACCGACCCTCCAAAGTTTTAAAAAACCCCTAGTTAATTTAAGAGGCAGGGGGAGTGTCGGTAAAATTTAAGGTACCGACCCTCCAGAATTTTAAAAAAACCTCTAGGTAGTTTAAGATGTAGGGGGAGTGCCGGTAGTAAATTTCAAGGTACCGACTCTCCAAAGATTTTTTTTTTTTTTTTTTTAATGTGTTTGAATTTTTTTTTTTTTTTTTTTGACATAAAAGAAAACTTATTTATAGGGTTATAACCAACCTCGGTTTGCTGAGCATATGAAACAAAGACAAAAGTCCTGCTCAATTGCTCGAAGACAAGTTGAAGATTCTGAAAGTGAACTCAAAAACAAAATTCTCTTGGTGGATCAGGGGTTGACTAGATAGATGTTGGACCTTCTTCTGTAGATTTTTTACTTCCATATTTCCCGTTTTTTCACCCAATTTAATTTTCTTAAAAATGTAGCTCTCAACTAGCAATTATATATCTCAGTAGTCAAAACAAACTGCAAATAGCGCGTTTGTTTGGTTTAGGTGATACAACAGTTTGATTTATATTTAGAATTGTATCCAACTGTTACAAAAAAAATAAAATAAAAAAATAGTAGTAAATTATTCAAATAAAATCTTGTATGTTAAGTAGTCGACTAGTCAGGTCACTCCATAGTAGGGGTAACAAACGATCGAGCTGCTTCTTAGGTCATGGACTCGACTAGTCCCATGAACGGCTTGGCTCGTAAATTTACTAGTCAGTGGTGAAATCGTGAATAGCTCGATACGATCCTATTTCATAATTGTTTTCTAACTTGTATCACACATAAATACGGCTTTAGCTCCACAATAATTTGGTCAATAAGGTTGTTGAGTCTTCCTTACCTAATCATTTTTGTCATTTATTATAATAGATTTCTCAAGGTTTTGGTGATTGATTCACGGGAATCAAGTGTTCTCCCCAAAAGAAGGGGAATTTATCTATCACCCCCTTCATTTCATGAAAAACTTGCAATTAACCCCAAAGTCAACAAATTAATTTCATTTTCCTCTTCACTATTAGGGTTCCATGTATGATTCGTCAATTTAAGTTAGAAGATTAACTTGCCCCAACATCTTATTCAATCACAGTGTACAATAAAATTGTAATTTTTATATTTAATTTTTCTATGAAGACTTGTAGAGTATGTTTCTTTAATTTACAGCTCGAGACTCTTTTTTCAATTGAGAGCTAAATTCAACCGTTCACAAAAAATTATCAAAATGAAATCGGATCAACATGTTTAGTTATAGATTAAAAGCCAAAATAATATAATTAGTATGATATAATAAACAATACTTTTTAAATTATTTATAGTTACAGAAATGATTTAATGAGTATTAGTGCTCATCTTATACTTATATCAATTTATCGATGGGCCACATTTTCATTCTTCTACTCATTTTTAACCACACATTCTCCAATAAAATAAATATTTTTCCATCACATCAATAACTTTTCCTTCTTTTTCAACCACACATTTCTCATCATATCACTATTTAAAATACATTATTTCCTCAATAATATCCATCAAATACAATCTAATGAACCTTTATCCATTAAATAAAGGAAATTTTGCAGCTCTGCTCCCTAATCATTCACAAGTAAAGCATGTGGATCCTCAATCAATTTTCTTTGATCTTCAGGTTTTTTTCCAGAATATGTTGGTCCCTACTAATGAAAACCATCAATTCATAATTCAAATATTCATTTACCTTGCATGTAATATTGTAATGTCTATTAGTGTTTTTTTTTTTGGCATAGAAACCTACAAAAGAAAATTATGATGCACTAAGCTCGTGACAAAAAACGCGTGACATATTTGGAGGCCAATAATTTCATAGTGACGAGGAAAGTAAATGTTCAAAGGAAAACTTGATAGTTTGGATCCAATACAAGCGAGCTGCTGATGGAATTGAGAGAATGAATTCTTCCACTTTACAATTAGAATAAATGACCATAGAATTCACCCTATCCGTCAATGAAAAATAGGATTTGAGGAAATCACGTTAGTAGATCAAATATATTTGTATGGAATGCCCTACTCTTGCTTGTGCTTTTTGATTAACCAATCCAATTTCCTATTTTAGGGACATCTGTGTTGAAAGTTTGAAGAGTTAAAAGTTAGAAAAGATAATTAGGGATTTACGTGACTTATGTATAAAAGTTTGAGGACCGCATTGCTAAATTTCTAACAGATAAAGTCGTATTAATCCGAAGAAACTTCTATGCTTAAATTATGCTAATCTAAATTATCTTTAAATAGCCTCTTATCCGTCTGTAATTGCACTCTATATTGCCACTCCGTTTTCCCTTGGACTCAATTAAACCCAACAGAATCAAGAAACGGAAAATCCAAGAGAAATGTCTGCTGAAGAAGTATTCGTTGGTTCCATCGATCAGGGAACAACCAGCACAAGATTCATCATCTACGACCGCTCTGCTTCTCCCATTGGATCCCACCAAGTCGAATTCACCCAGTTCTACCCACAATCAGGGTAGTCTTTATATATATATATATTCTATGTAAACATTCAATTTTTTTTTTGTTTTATTTTTGGTTCTGCGACGATATCGGATAACCCGCCTGTGTTATACAAGACAAGATTTACAAAAGACTTCAGTGTTAAAATTGTGCACCTGTAACATATTTCGTTAAAATATGAAAGCGATCTAAAAGTTAGGGGCGTGAAGACTAGGCTTATATGAATGCATGGGGCCTTTAGATGAGATGGTTAACATATGCTTTGACTACTTGGCAGGTGGGTGGAGCATGATCCAATGGAGATTCTTGAGAGTGTGAGAGTGTGCATAGCAAAGGCTGTTGATAAAGCCACTGCTGCTGGACACAACGTTGACAATGGATTGAAAGCTATTGGTTTGACCAATCAGAGAGAGACAACTGTTGTTTGGAGCAAATCTACTGGGCTCCCTCTCTACAATGCCATTGTTTGGATGGATGTCCGTACCAGTTCAATTTGCAGGTGAATTCATCTTCATTTTTTATTTTGATTTTCATTTGAGAATTGGCATTATTTATGAAATCAGTGTTATGTTCCTCATAATTTCTTTTTATCTGGTTTACGTTCAATGTCTGTTTGTTAAATAGACAATATCTGAATTGGATTGTGATTACATTGGAATTCTGATCACTGTAGCTCCAAGAAGCCTATAATTGGATTTTATTTAGTATTAATTTCATAAATTTTCATTTCTTGGATCGCGTAATTTCGAATTATTGTTGAATTTTAAAAAAAATCACTTTTTTGGAGTTTTACTTGTTTTGTATTATGTTGTAGTGAGATTCAATCAAACTTATGAATTTGAGGCTGATAATTTGTTTCTTTTATTCTTTTTAGAAAATTGGAGAAAGAGTTACCTGGGGGAAGAACTCATTTTGTTGAGACATGTGGTTTGCCCATAAGCACTTATTTCAGTGCATTGAAGCTGTTGTGGTTGTTGGAAAAAGTGGATGCTGTAAAGGAAGCCGTGAAGAAGGGAGATGCCATGTTTGGAACTATAGACACCTGGTTGATTTGGAACTTGACAGGAGGGACAGATAACGGTTTACATGTCACTGACGTGTCAAATGCTTCAAGAACTATGTTGATGAACCTTAAGACACTAGATTGGGATAGACCCACTCTGGATACATTGGGAATTGCTGCTGAGGTTCTGCCAAAAATTGTTAGTAATGCTGAGATAATTGGTAACATTGGCAAGGGATGGCCAGTTACTGGGATCCCGATATCTGGATGTTTGGGTGATCAGCACGCAGCAATGGTGGGACAGGCTTGCCGGAAAGGCGAGGCTAAAAGTACCTACGGTACAGGGGCATTTATACTTCTCAATACAGGTGAGGAGGTAATTAAGTCAAATCATGGGCTATTGAGCACTTTGGCATACAAACTTGGGCCGAAAGCTCCCACCAACTATGCTCTAGAGGGTTCCATTGCCATTGCTGGAGCAGCAGTTCAATGGTTGAGGGACAGCCTTGGCTTAATCAAGAGTGCAAGTGAGATTGAAGAGTTGGCCTTGCAGGTTGATTCAACAGGAGGAGTTTATTTTGTTCCAGCTTTTAATGGGTTGTTTGCCCCATGGTGGCGTGATGATGCTCGAGGAATTTGTATTGGGATCACAAGGTTTACAAACAAATCTCATATTGCTCGGGCCGTTCTTGAGAGCATGTGCTTTCAGGTGAAAGATGTCTTGGATTCCATGAACAAGGATGCTGGGGAAAAAGGTGAAGCTAAGAATGCTAAGGGGGAATTCTTACTTAGAGTGGATGGTGGTGCAACAGTTAACAACCTTCTGATGCAAATTCAGGTATTGTTTCTGCATCTATTATAAAACCAAATTGGGTTACTCAACATTTTTTTTTCTGTGGCTCTTTTAATGGAAACTGTTGAGAACTTTAAGTGCACATGCCCACACTCTCACATAGAGAGAGAGAGAGAAAGAGAGAGAGAGAGAGAGATGTTTATTTAATTACCTGCATATAACCAATTTTGCAGTTAATAGGATACAACTTTTTAAGGAATTAGCACGATTGATTTCAACTCGTTCATCATCGCAGTCTACTCTTCTTGATGATTGTAGTTAATGTGTGAAAATAATTTGAAGCATTGTAGTTCTGCTTCAGTTTTGTTGGTTTCTTTATTTCACACGTCCACCTCTATTCGACTCATTAAAGTCTTGTTGGTGTGCTATATGAGTCATCTCCTTTAACTCTACTCAATCTGGAACCTTCTCCAAACTTAAACTATTAAGGAGGATGGCTTAGTCTGGAGGCACGCAACCCAAAAATCCGTGTCCATATGAAACCAACGGTTGACTGCCAGACTAACACAAGCCTCTTTTTCTATCCATGGTTGGAATCTGCTGTGTTAAAACAATAAACGTGAAGCAAAGCTGACATCAATTATTTTTAGATATTAAAATTGCAACTTATTCTGGAGCCTTACAAAGACATTGGAAACAATCTTTAGCATTTCAGTTCATTCATTACTGTAGCGGAAAACACTCAAGAAATCTTTGATTCGGGCTCAGAAATCAATCAAACGAACACCAACCTACCGGCTCGACCCAACAATCCTCTACACCTTGGTTGCCTCCGTTTTACCCACTACGTTACCCTTCTTCTACTCCACAAAGGACACAAAGGGGGTGGTAATTTGTAGGCACAAAGACAAGAAGAAAAATACCACAAAGGAAAGCAAGGAGGAGATCAAAGATTCACAAAGAATCAACCGTTCACCTAGAGCTGGCCGGTTTTTCACTCTCAAAGGGGCTACCATTTTTCTCCTATTTTCACACAAATCACACACTAAATGGCTAGGGTTTCTACCTTATAAATATGCTAGGTTTAGGGTTTAAGTTTGGGTCAAAACTCACCTTAAATGGGCCAACAATATTACCATCCAACCCAACGAAATTTCGACCCTTCCAAGATGTATTAATTGTTTCCGAGTCGAGCCGTAACTTTTGGTGTCGATAACATATCCGACATCGATTTTTCATCATCGCCCGAATTATTGGGTATAAAAAAACTCAACAATCTCCACCTTGATTCCCAATAAACCTGCAAGCAAACAAAACACACAGTTTATACTTGCATAATCAAGATAACCAATAAAATTGGTTTCACAGACCTTATCTCATGTTTCCAACTTGAAACACATACCATATCTGCTCCATGTACTCACCAGGACTAAGGTCAAGAACACCCAAATAGAAGCAGATAATCACAGTGACAGTCAAGAGCAAATAAAACATGTAATGCCGATATATTATAGGATAACCCATACAGATCTTTTTCAAACACGTTCACACAGAACAACAGATTAACACCAAGTTAATCAACACACGGTCAACACATGCAACAAATGCATAAATGACCCCACGAAAAGATCTTACCACACTTATCCTATCCCATTCCGTGTTACTCCCACCTCGAGAACACATATCTCCACTCATCACTCCACCATGCTCACTAGACTAATCACTCAACTCATGCCTAAAAGGTAAGTCACAATAGATCCTAAATTCTTGGGATAAGCATTTATCACTAAATCACTTCTCCCAAACTACGTGAATAATGAGGCTCCACCTAACAGAAGTGATAGAAGTGTCCTCTCTCACACTCCACCTGATCAGGATCTCTTTCTGATAAATGATTCTAGACATTTGATCATATCTCCACTCATGATCCAAATATCACACTACACATCCCCGGTACAAACCACAATGTACCCCTAGGCATCTATAATCTACCTCACCAATAGATATCCAACACACACATACTCACTTACTGCTAATGCATCACCAACCTACTATGCATGCTAACACATACACCAAGTATACGAGTCACATTGATTCATGCAATTACACACATCAAACACATTAAAGCGTAACATACAACATGCAAAAGAATCAACCACTCACACACATGCAAAAGGGGTTACACACAGATGCAATGCAGTAACTAGGTTTACACTCAATAAACCTCACTAGGGTCATCACTCGACCCCATAGCCACATTCGCCTCATCTCTCATCTTATTTCTCCTATTATTATCATTTTTAGGACAATTTATTTCAACATGTCCAAATTCACCACAGTTAAAAACACGTATTATTTTTCGTACTTGCTTAAACCTATACATGCCATCAATACTAAATAATGACCACAAGCAAAGTAAGGACATAATTCACATAGAATAGTCAAACAAACTTTCTAAGGTCACATGCAATTCTAACAGTGTAGAAAAATAATGGTAACAAATTCATAATTATAGCACATAATTAACAAATAATTCATAGGTCTAGCAACAGACAATGGTTATCCCTTCACGGTAACCCCAAACCTAATGTCACCCCATACGATAACTTCTAATGCGAAAAATAAATTACGTTACACAATAATTTTAACTGTAATAATAACAAAGAAAGAATACGATACCGAGCGGACCACGTCTGAAGGTCCGTAAATATTGAGAGTTGCGAATTCACCATTTTAGAATCGTCGCCATTTGTCCTAAAATCTCCAGCAACTGTGGCTACATGAAATGACACCCGGCACCCGGATGTCAAAGGGCAAAATCGTCCAACTTTCACTGTATTGCTCGAAACTGAAATCCGACAACACCACAAGGTCCGTCTCGTCGTCGGAAAAATTCTGTCTTTTGGAGTCATCGCGGGATTCCAGCCGACGCGCAACCCACGCCTCGCCGGAGTTGACTCGCCGTCGTCGAAAATTTTTTTGTTCTCAATTCTGGATAGCCTTCACCTGCACAGTCCAACGGTGGTGTCCGTTTCTCCATCCGATCACTGGTTTGGCTGGAAAACGCAAAAACAGGTCCGATTTTTTCAACAGTTTTTCCGTCCAGAAATCTGCCTATTTTCAGCTTCGTTTCTGGTCATTTTCAGCCCCTTTTTCACCCCAAAAATCATAAATTTCTCAACAACACAAGCTCTGATACCATTTGTAGCGGAAAGCACTCGAGAAACCTTTGATTCGGGCTCAGAAATCAACCAAACGAACACCAACCTACCGGCTCGACCCAACAATCCTCTACACCTTGGTTGCCACAAGTTTTTACCCCACAAAGGAGACTCTTGGTGATTGGTTTGCAAGCCACAAAGGAAGAGAAAATAGAGTAGTAATTTGAACCTCGAAGAAGAAGAACAAAGACCGCCAAAGTCACGTGTTTCTCTCTTTTTCACACAAAATCAATAACACACGGCTTAAGCAAATGGGATGGGATATATATGTATATATGTCAATTAGGTTATCTCAAGTTGGGCCAAGAATAATGGGCTAACACCCAATAACTAATATATCACCACAATGGAAACCAAAACTTGGGCCGTCCAAAAGTGTTGGGCCACGAGCAACATTAACTCAATTAAGTTGCTTCTAGTGGCCCCAAGTTGTTTCCGGGTCGAGTTATTACTAAGGTGTCAATATAATTTATTTAACATCGATTTTACATCATCGCCCGGATTATTGGGTATCAAAAAACCCAACAATTACCTCGGGTCTTTCATCAGTTTGATTATAACACACTTTTTATCCTATGTAATGGAGGTTTGTTCCATGATGAAGTTCACACGAGTAGAATGTCATGCTTATTCAATTTTTCCAATATCATGCTGTGCTTGTGATACTGAGAGCTTCTTTAACCCATCTTTTTGGGTGAAATTATTAGCTTGGTCCTGGGGTCGGAGAAGTTTAGGGAGGATTTGGGGTGGGGGTGCTTTGATCTTAAGGATCTCTTTAGCCTTGGCTGCAGAAACCCTGCAGCCTTCGAGGCTGGGGTTTATTGCCATTTCTTTGATTTTTATGGCTTGTATCAACATGCAGACCTTTGAAAATGTCTCCCAGAATTATCCACAGTTCCAGATCGGAGCAGTATTAACTGTTTATCTTGACAATTCTGCTTGATTATTAGGAGACTGAAAATCATTGCTCTTAATACTATCCACAGTTATGGTCTTTACTTATATGGTATTAGTTCTTGTGTCTCATTTGAATTCATTTTGCTTCCTTAAAGAATCGAAGGTTTAAATATATTATATATTATTTGACTTTTGAGAATCATTTTACTCTAATCCATTGTGGTTCAGGTGCTGTTCTGAGTTCTGGATATGTTTTTGCCTTATCTGTTTCTAGTTTTGAGGACACCTCTTATAATAATATATTTATTTATTGTTTATCGAAAAAGGAATAGCAAAGAATCTCGAGTGCTCAATGTTTTGGTTTCTTCTTTTTTGAAAAATGAAAAAAAGAAGAAGAAGGATTCTGTTCTCAACTGGATATTGAATTTATTATACAACTCCTATTGGAGTCGCGTACTAGTGTGAAATCGGGATTTTCTTGATTTGCAGGCGGACATTTTAGGTACCCCGGTAATAAGACCAGCTGATACAGAGACAACAGCCCTTGGAGCTGCCTATGCTGCTGGATTAGCAGTCGGCATTTGGACAGAAAATGAGATATTTTCTACGGGCGAAAAGATGAAAAAAGACACAACTTTCCATCCCGTTTTAGCCGAAGAACTCAGGAACAAAAAAGTGGCATCCTGGTGCAAAGCCGTCGAAAGAACTTTTGACCTGGCTGATCTTTCTCTATAACTTCTCATTCTCTCTAACAGTTGCAAGTTCACTATTTCTCATTCTTGTTTCTGGTTACTTTAGTATATTGAATAAATTGAACTTATTCCGCCTTTTCTTTTCTTACAAGACAGACTAAAAGGAAAAAGAATGCTGTTTGTAAAACAGATTGAATAACAAATAATTTCCTTCTATTAATGTGTTTTCTAGTACATGTGCTTTTCTGATGTGTAATGGAAAACATTGGACAATGCTAATGATACATATTCTAGATAATTTGGAGTGTGCGTCCCACCAATGTATAAGAATTATACCTTGGGATGGATGTAAAACTAAACAAATTGTTTCTGCCCCAAGGATCGTGGATCGTGTTGGTTGTAAGAGATGTGAATTTGCCTATCTAATGAATTCCTTGAGTGTTCGAGTCAACTTTATGTTTTTGTTATTTTTGTGTGATTAATTTGTATCGAATAATTCAATATCAAATATTTTAGATTTAAACTATTCTTAAAACCTTGACCTTTTACAATGAAATTTGAAATTTTAATCCCTGTTTGACAACCATTATTTGGAGAATATAGAGTTTTGAATAGTGATTTTTAGGAGAATATATGGTTAAAAAATAGGGAAATGTTTTTTGTTTAAGTACAAAATATGTTATTGTGTGAATGTGTTTGAAAATGAAAACGTAGAATTTTTTTTAAAAAATAATGATTATCAAACAAATGCTTAATACGATCAAAGCTCAAATAGCTCAAACGTGCATTTTGATCTAACTAAAACTCAAATGAGTATACGAATTTTAAGATTAGTGTGCTCAAACAAACTTTCAATGTGTGATGTTGATGGATAAATCACATATTGGAGACTAAGGATGTGTTTGATCTACATTATTTTTTAAGAATGTATTTTGAAATAGTAAATTGATGGAGAATGTGGTTAAAAAATAAAGAATTTTTTTAGATTTGCGTGTAATATTATTTTAATAAAGAATATGTGGTTGAAAAGAAGAGAGGGAAAAATGAGAATCAAACGATGGATAAAATAAATAATCAACATATAACAGATTGTCCAATCATTTCTAATAAAATTGATATTTTTTCAAATGAAACTAATTTTAATACTAATTACTTAAATTATGACTCAAACTTTGTTATTGTAGTTGATATGGGCAACTTGATAAGCCGCGTATCAAAGGTGTTATCAAGGAAAGTTATTGATATCCCACTTTCTTGTTCGATACTAATAAATTAGGTTTGAATATGTTATTATTTTGAGACTATAAAAAACACTCCTGAACTTATGACCGCATCAGAGGCTCTCCCTGCATTTAAAATAATCATCTAACCTTCTTATTTTTAATTTTGCGTATCACATTCACATTGACCACTTTTTGAACCACATCTCATTCAAATAGGTTGATATATTTAAAATGCATCGATGAAGAAATTAGTTTATAATAAGTTAATGCTTAAAAATATTGTGCATATTCAAAATTTTGAATATGCATACATACTAGTAAAAGAAGCAACAATCATTCAGGAAAATCGGCCTCCCAACCATTCAAACCTATTAATGCAACAGAAGATAAAAGAAGGATATGTGAAAACATACGATCTAGGCCATCATAGCAGCAGCAGCACCACCACCACCACCACCACCTACATGAATAACAATATAATATGAGTTTAATGATAGAAGATAACATATTCTGTTTATCATACAATTACAACTGCAATTACAATTATCCATGAAAATTACGATTAAGGGAGCCACGATCAATTAAAATCTTAATCTACTGGCAAATTGCACATTAAGAATGATTACCTATTCATTTCGTGTTTAAAAGTCAAAAAGTCCTCCACGCAATCATGATTAATTAATTAATTAATTAGCTTAGAGAATAGCCATCATAAATTCCATGTTCGCATAGCAAAAAGCCATCCAATGGAGTAATCTTTGTCTTGAACGTAGTTGATTATCTACTCAGTTAATTTCTATAATTAATTATGTAATCTAGGAACATAAACTTCAGTAGTGTGTGTCTTTGTTAGTTAATATTCCCTTTTATCTTAATATAGTCCACTATATAATAATAGTGTTCCCCCTAGGCATATTCTATGCTCTTACAAGGAGTTCCAATGGCAAAGGGGAAGGAGCAAGACTGGGATATATATATATATATATATATATATATATATATATATATATATATATTTAATTTTTTGCATCATTTCTTCATTATTATTAAAAAGTAAGGATCGAGATGATGACCATATTCTCCATCCGTGACTAACTAGAAATTCCCATTCCATCCGATAGAGAGCAAAAATGAGACATTTCATTATCCTAGTCTCAATTACATAACTTACGTTAGATGTCAATTTATGAGTAACTTTTTGACTATGTGTAAAGTTTGGAGTGGAAAAAAAATTAAAAAATTTGAACTCGAAAGTAGATAATAAGTACTCGTGGAAATTTATCTACCACTTTTAGAATGAGGGTCCAAGCTGAAAATAATATTGTCTCCGTCCCATAAAATATGCTCGTTTCTACTGTTACACGAATTAAGAAAACTTAATCAATATAGTTGGAACCATAAATTTTATTTACGCTTTTTCTAATATATGTTCCTACATTGAATAATGATATTTCATATTTTTTGATAACAAGATACATTATATAGTGACATATTAGAAAAATAAGAAATTAACTACACCCTCAACAAGGAAAGTGACATATAATTTGAGTCACGTGAGAAAGAAAAACAACCATATCTGGATTTCAATATTTAAAAAGGAGCATTTCGATCTCCAATCTTTCATTATTGGTAAACAATCGTTCTCAGAATTCATCCAAATGAAGTTTCATTAAATTGTCGTTCGATTCTTGTAAAAACATCTCAAATTTTGAACACCAACCCAAGTTGAGTACAACTTAACTTCACAAAGTTGGACACGTAGTCTTGCGAAAGTTTAACAAAAAATTAAATATATAAGTTGAGAATTGCTTCCGATATTCTAAAAAATTCAATCATTCCCCGCTATCCCTGGATTTTAATATTGAAAAAAGTGAAGTACAAAATAAACTCCTAATTTTGATTCTCGCCATTGATATAAAACAAAGTTGGAAGTACTTGAAACTTTCTTGACTTCAAGTTTATTATCTGTACATATTAAATTGGGTCACCTATGCTACTTTTAGGAAGTGGCATGTGATGTAAAATAATAAGCACTAGTGAATTACTAATTATATGACTTTGCTATAAATTTGGTAAGAGATTATGTCTTGTTGGCATCAACCATTGCTTGCAAATATATAGATAAAAAGGGACATATTCTCTTTGGGGCATAAAAGTAAATGTCTAACATCATCGAGTACATATTTCACTCAAACATTTTCTTTTAATTTGAAGTGATCAATCATGCTAACTCACTTTCATGCTTTTTCGTATGTTATATGACTCGTTTCATGCAGCCACTATCATATCGATCTTCTCAATCAATATAAAAATTGTAGACTTACTAGCTCGACACTAATCAAATTGCAAGTTATGCTAACTCACTTTCATGCTTTTTCGTATGCTATATGACTCGTTTCATGCAGCCACTATCATATCGATCTTCTCGATCAATATGAAAATTCTAGACTTACTAGCTGGACACTAATCGAATTGCGAGTTATGCTAAATTGAAAGTGACCTAGCACGGGTCACTATGATACCGACCTTGTCGATCAATACTTTTTATAGACCGAAATTATTTTCCCATCTTCACAAAATACACTACAAATTATTGTATCCAACAACCTTGCATAGATTTATGGGCGAAAAGGAAAAACAAACGAAGAAGTGTCCAACCCAACAAGTCAGAGAAATTCTGAAAACAAAAGCAAAAGAATCTGAGCAAAGTAACTGAAAGAAGCAAAGCAAAGCATACATGCTAACAAACAAAACCCTGAAATTGTAACTGAAACAAAGACTAATGCAACCCCTTTTCTATGTCAAACTTCTTTTCCTCCACGCAAACTAAGGGGAAAAGTAACTCTAGCATTCCGGTGGTTGGGTGGGGTCCCAATTTTTATTTATTTCTTCTTCAAATTTGAATCGAGAAAATTAACTACTCATTTATTTCTGTTCATATTTAAACCATTTGTAATAACGAAAAGTTTTGGGCATGTGTGCAATATTATTTTATTGAAAAATATGTGATTGAAAAGAAGATAGAGAGAAATATATTTTGGAAATAATAAGGATCAAACAATGACTAAATTTATAATTTTCTTATTATTTACTGAAAGGAGTAAGAAAATAGTATACAATTAGAATCATATTACGAATGTGTTTGATAGGCATTATTTGGAAAAAATGCATTTTGGAATAGTGATATGATGGGAAATGTGTGGCTGAAAAAGAAGGAAAAGTTATTGATGTGATAGAAAATATTATTTTATTGAAGAATGTGTGGTTGAAAATGAGTAGAAGAATGAGAATGAGAATGAGAATTAAAATGGGAATCAAACGGGGCTTACATGTATAATTTTATTTAACAATTTTAGTTGATAGCTCACAGTTATCAACATCATATTCATTTATTTTAAAAATTATTTTTAAAATTAATGATTCGAATTTTGACGATACCAAGATTGTCGACAAAAAATTGTATAAATGGGTTAATTCATACAATTATGAGAAATTGACTTGACCCATCCTCCTTTCCCGTTTCAATGTCCCGTTATGAGTTATGACTCATCATTCATTGCTAGCTCTTTCTCATTTATTATTATTTCACTTTTTCTTTCAAATTTTCAAACTTTTTTGAAAAAAAAAAAAAAAAAAAAAAAAAAAAAACTATTATTAAATTTTACGAATTTAAAAAATTGTTCTCCATTTTTTTTTATATTGGTATAAATTTCAATTCACGTTTAACAAAATGTTTATATATTTTGTCCAACAATGCTCATAAACAGAGAATTTAATATAAAAAGACAATTACACTAATAAATTTAATTTACATTGAAAAATAAACCCCTATTTGGTTTAACCAAAAATTTTTATCAAAATTTAAATTAAACTCAATAAATAATTTAACTATACATTTACAATCCACAACCACATATCTCATCAACATTTATTAAAATTTACGAAAGATATGATGATGATCTAAACCAAAGAGAGGCTAACATATATTTTACTAAAACTAAGATGTATGTTAAGTATTGTTATAAACTTGAAAAGGATATATGTGAGGATGTGGCATAATGATGGTCAAACTGCTGACTAGAATTAATTGGTTGACTATTGACTTGGTTGAGCAGAATTGATTAAAGACACCGTTTTAACTTGGCTTATTTGATTTGGTTCAAAAACAGGGTTTGGAAAGAAAAATGCTACTTAACCCGTATGAGTGATCGCATGTGAGTGTGTAGTCTTCATATGAATAAAATAATATTTTTCTACATGTGAGTGTGCGATCGATCAACCATACGATTCCTATAGCATGGCTCGGTTTGGAAAACACTATTTTATAGGTGGAAGGAGGCTCTTGGATGTTGCCAAGTGTCAACCCCAACACCTTTGGATTGGCTCGCCTTTTGGCTACTTTTGTACCTTTCAACTACCTTAGGTTTTCATTCATTCACTATGTTCTTTCGTATTCTGATTTTTTTTGAGTTCTTCGTCTCTCTTTAAAAATTGAAAAATTTACAATCTTTCAAATATTTTAATGGTTTATTTGTCTTGAGTGATAGAGAGGCTGATTTCTGTAATCCTATGTGATTCTTTCCGAGTGCTCAGAGGTTGTATCTTGGAAGCTTTCATTCCGTTTTATTTTGATGACGGAAGCTCAAAAAGGAATTGAGAACTTTGTTCTAAATCTCTTGCCGACGAGAATCTTGTTTTCATTTTTACTTTCAATTCTTTACTTTTCTACACATTTCATTTGGTAAAAATGCCTAATATTTTTGAACTTAATTATAACAATATACAATTGTCATCGTCATTCACATCCTAAAATGTACTGTTCATATAGAGATAAATGCACTTTTAAATAATCTTATCTCAAAATGAAACAATTGATGAGATGAAAAGTCTATTCACGAGAACAAATCGAGTTAAAATAGAGTAGTCTTGTAACTCAGAGAATCACTGTGTTGAGAGTTCGAATCTCTCCTCTCCAACAATTGACCCTACAGGAAAATAGAGGGAAAATCATACGGATGCCCTCATTTCAATTTGTGTGGAATTAGCCAAGGTAGAGTAGAAATAACAAAGCTGTATTCTATTAACTATTCAGGTGGTTTACTGAGTTAAAATTCTTCAGCTATCTGATATTTTTACCTCCCTCGATGAATTTTTCTCTCTCATCTCTCTATATGTTATATAAACACCTCATTCGATACCCTTTTTCTGGCTTTTCTTTTCCGTTTGTGTTCATTTTCTTCTCTTCCTTTCAAATGGCTTCTTCTTCTAATAATCCCAATGCTCAAAAAAATCCCGACTCCGACGTACACTTTGTTGCATTTCCAAACGGATTCGATCCAAACTCAATACCCAACACCACTTTTGTTCAAGCCGACCCTTCAACATTCCGAGCCGTCGTTCAAAAACTCACCGGCACTACGACCCAAGACTCAGCAACCCACAAACTCCCAGCCGCCACCCCCTCCTTCCTCGCCGGAAAACCCATTACGGGCGAAATGGGTCCTAGGAAACCCGCCTTTAAACTGCATGAAAGGAGACAATCTGCAAGAAAGCTAGAAATCAAGCTCGGCGGCGGTTCAAACTCAATGGTTTCGCCTTCTACTGCAAGGCATCAGCAGAGGAATTATTTGGGTAATGGTGAAATGGTAATGGTTTCACCGGTTTCGCAATTGGAGCTTTTTGCGCGTGGGAGTCCAAGAACGCCGAGGTCACCCATGGAGGAAGAAGAAAGAGCCATTGCTGAGAAGGGGTATTATTTGCACCCAAGTCCATTGAGCACTCCAAGAGGGGCTGAACGGCCGGAGCTTCTGCCATTGTTTCCAGTTCAGTCACCTGGAGAAAATAAATCATTCTCTCTTTTTTAATTATAGTTGTTTATTTTTTTGGATTATTGGCTTTGACTTTTTATGTATAATCTTTGTACTAGCTAGCAGAGTATAAAATATCTATGTCAAGAATTTTTATTGCATTTTTTGTTGGTTTAATGAAATTGTAGTGTCAAGAAGAATCTTGATTTCTCGCCATCTTATTTCTTCACTTTTGTTCAATGAAGAAGCAGACTAAGGTTAGCTTGAAAGAGTATCCCTTGATTACCCTATTTCCATTGGTTCCTTTTTATTCGTTTATGCAGAATATGATGAGATTGAGAAAGTTTTAGCGTGAACTTCAGCAAAATTACTATCGAAAAAAAGTCAAGAAGCACGAAAAAGACCCAAACGTGATATTTTTCGAATTCTTTCAAAAGATTTGGATCTTTAATGAACCTGACTCGAAGATTGAAAATCTACAAAACATTTACGTGTACTGATCGTCAAAGTTTCTAGTACCCTGGCTCGTCAATAATTTTTTACCCTGCAATAAATGTTTCAAATCTAGCTAAATGGCAATGCAATAAAACCAATGTACAGAGGATATTGCTCGTTATTGTTAGTAATGTAAATATATGCTCGTAAGAATATTTATACTTGTAACACGTAGATATACATATTGATAAGGATTAATCTACTTTGCCACTTTGCTTGACCACTTGAATGACCTCGACCCCACCACTCCCCTCACATGGAGGTCGGGTCCCACCTCATTTAATTTAATATTTTTGCCCCCCATGTGAGAGGAGTGGTGAGACCGAGATCATCTAAGTGGTCAAGCAAAGTGGTAAGGTAGCATGATTGGATTGATAATTTATTATTATGCCCTGTTTGATAGTCATTTTTCTCAAAATACATTTTTTTTTCTCTTCTTTTCAACCACGTATTCTTCAATAAAATAATATTACACGCAAACTCAAAACTTTTCCTTAATTTTTAACTACACATTCTCCATCAATCAACTCTTCAAAAATGCATTTTCTCCCAAAAATGGCTATCAAACAGGGGTATAATATACGAGTTTTCGACACGTATGCAAAAAGATGCATCATTCATTCATCGGTCTTAACCACCAAATCTTGTAATGCATTTTGATGTCATGTAACTATGTTGATATTAGTAATTTGAATATACACGCGTTGATGTTATCCGTTATTTATTACAAATCATGAGAGTTTTAAATACGTACGAGGCGAGTTGCAACCTCCACTAGTCTTGTACATCAATAAGAAAAGTATTGAAAGAAAAATGAGGGCATCAGAAGTCAAAAAAAGATTGAAGAATTGGAATTCACCTTTGACAAAAGAATTCCATGCATTGTAAGTAAGATGACAAGAAAGTCTTGCAAGAAAAGGACATGGGTACTCACCAAATTAAACCTTATCTATAGACTTTGGACCTACTCTTGAGTTTTTTTCATCCATGCGTTTGTACCCATGACTTGAAATTAAACCTGTCCACCATTGATTGCCCAACCCTGTGACATTTCACAGTTTACCCTAAAATAATCTGTCCACTTAATTTAATCTCACTGATATTTTGTATGGATTAGAAAATTTATCTTGTCTAGTCTTTCTTACTCATATTACCTTGTGATAATCACTACTTCGGTTCTCAATACAATGCATTTTGTAACTCACGATATCATATATTTTAATTAATATTTTTTTCCCCAAATATATTAGTCTAGACAGTCAATCTAATTGTATATTATCAGTTACCAAATTCTTTCCTGACATGGTTGTCGTATATTATTTTTGGAAAAATAATAACATTTTTATTTACTTAAAGAATTGAAGGAAGACTCCCAGTCAAAGGAGGAAATCATAGCTTCTCCGCAAGGGAACTATTTCTGTCGCCTAAAAAGCGTGTTTTCTTCTACTTTCTAAACAGTATTTATATAATTGGGTGATCTATATGATTTCCCCTAAAACAAGTTTTCCCTCATCACTATAAAGTCAACCTCTTTATTTTTTTCAACATTTATATCTATTTTTTTTTTGCTTTATTAGATAGTGATATATCCGAATTCAAGTGAAAACTAAAAAGTTGACTTTCTGGGTCATCCATTTTCGGAATAGAAAAAGAAATGCAAAATAAATTAATCAGGAAAACCCAAAGACAGTGTGATAGATTCTGGCTAACTTCCTTAAGACAACTATTTCCTTATCTTAACATATTCCTATATTGAGCCTTAGATGTTCAATCTTCAATTAAGGTTCTCTTTCAATTCGGAACGATGTTTACATCTTGAATTATGCTGCTCTCACATGAATGGGTCCCACCTCATTAAAAAAAACACCCCAAAAATACTCACCCCAACCCTGTTTGTGAGACGGCCTATACCAAGCCTGTGAAAATGGGTTCTTACTTCTTTAACTAGCATATTTCACCGATAAAGTAAGTTTTCAACACAACCCTTCGTTTTTAACAACTAACGAACCTTTAAATACAGCACAAAAATTCCTGGCTATTGAGCGAGTGCAGACACACAGTGTTCAATTAGAAATAATGAAATAAATAATCATAGTAGGCACGATAGATGGAGCCTTGAGCGCTAAATTTAGTTTTCGAGGAAATGAAACCTCCGAAAGATAGAATGCCAATTAATTTCTTCACGTCATTCCATTACTTTGCACTCATTAAATAGAGGTATAACAGACATTATCCAGTTCCTAGAAAATAAACTCATTAACCCACTTACAAATAAACTATTTATTTGTTACAATATTTGAACAAGAAGCATAGAAAATAATATTCCACTCTTGCTGTACAGTAAAATGTCTAAACTAATATGTGACTCGAATAATTCAATATTTTTGAATTTGTACATTTGTTTAGTATATTATACATGTTTGTCTGCAACAAGTCGTACCTTATTAAGCGACTCCTTGAATGCTTGCCAAGCAACCATATGATGATCTTGAGACGTCATTCCCTCTGCTACAACTTGCATTGCTCGTCTATGCAAGTGATCAAACCACTGAACGGGGTTTGTGATATCAATATTGTTGGAACCTAGATCTGGTGCATACAAGCGTTTCAAATCCTTCCTCCATCGCGATAAGATGTAATGACTTGGGACTTCATCCACCGCGTTGTATTTAAGGACACACAATGCATGTCGACACAGATATCCTTTGAAATTGAAGCAACTGCAAATACAGCGCACCTCGGCTCCTACTTTGTCATAAATAACTTCAAAGTTTCTTGCGTCCCTTGCATCTCCCTTGGAATCTTGTTCTTTGACTATATAGGTGATAACTGGCGGGTTAGCATGAATCTGAGTTACACTAAAACAGTTAGACATCAGCTCCACTTCATCTTGGAACTTTAAGAACATTTCCTTTGTATACACGTCAGAAAGCTGTAATTCATAATTGCACCTTGTTCTAAACTCGGGGGTAAACTCTCTTGACTCAGTATCATCAAGAGTTTCCTTCTGAATGCTTTTTTGTTGGAAGGACTCGTACATATCAAAAAACTCATTCCAAGTTGTTTGTTTATGTGCATATCCATGGGGAAAAGAGCTCGTGCACTCACCTGGTTGAGAAGCTAACGCTCCAGCAAAAAATGTATCTTTCAAATAAACTGGAACCCACCGCTCTCGGTCTTCATACAAGCTTTGAAGCCACTCATGATCCCCGATAGCAAAATGCTCGATCATCTCCTCCCAAGCAATTTCAAATTCTTCAACTTTTGTTGAGTCGTGCACCATTCTGTTCAGTATTGTATGAAACATTTCTGACTTCCCAACTTCTCCTAACTTTTCATGAATTCGCTTTATAACAAGGGGCAGACAAAGCCGGTGGTGAGCCCTAGGGAAAACCTCAGCTATTGCACTCTGCAAGGCCTTGCAGTGGTCTGTAATTATAGTTTGCGGAGGACGTCCCGACATAGATGTAAGCCATGCTCTCAGCAACCAAACGTATGTCTCCATGGTTTCATCCACAAGCAAAGCACAACCCATCAAAACAGATTGACCATGGTGATTTACTCCAGTGAATGCCAAAACTGGAGTTTCATAATTATTTGATAAGCACGTCGTGTCAACTACAATCACATCACCAAAATAACCATAGGCAGCCCTTGACCTAGAATCAATCCAAAACACATTCCTTACATATCCTTCATCATTTAGATCCATAATGTAGAAAAAATTCGGGTCTGCAAGCTGCACTCTGGAAAAATAGTTGTAAAGGGCTCGTACGTCACCTTTCCCAAGTTTTAAGCGTTTAGACTGCTCAATATGATCGCTGATTTCCCTTTCATTCGAGCTTCCATAACCCACTGCATCAATTGCAGGAGTTCGATATAATTTGATTGTTCGCACTTCTACATCAACAGCTGACTCCAACTTCCTTTTGGCTCCTGAATCCATCTTCTTATGTGATTTGGAGTTTTGAGCCCTTTTCTGGATCAAATAAATGGTTATGTTCAAGTTTTAACTTCGTCCAACCTCCATCTGTTGGACTCCACCAACCTCAACCTTATCATTGCGAGGCATCCAGTCCTTGTTTCCTTTCTTCGAGCATTTGCTTCTTTCATTGTTTTGAAACCCTCACAATTGCAACAGAGCACTGCACCACGCTTCTCTTTGCTGTTACGCTTGGTCCAAGAAGATTTGACCCTGATACCAAATCCAACCTCCTTGGCATAGCTGTTGTAATAGTTATAAGCATCATTATATGATTCAAACTCCATTCCCACAACAGGAGGGACATAAAACTTTCCCTTCGACCCATCAATTTGGCCATCAACATTAGCAGTATGAGCATCTTTGTCATTCTCATACTCTTTTCCAGGAATCCCAAGCATTTGGTCACTGTTACTATCATGGTAGTTGCACGGAATCTCAAGCAATTGGTCGCTATTGCTCTCATGCTCATTGCTTTCAAATTCAAGCACCTGCTCACTGTCATTCTCAAGGTCAGCATTGTCAATATCAAGAACTTGTTCAGCATCATTCTCAAGGTCATTTCTTTCGACCCCCAGAACTAGTTCAGTAACATTCTCAAGGCCATTGCTTTTGATTTCGAGAACTTGGTCACCTTCATTATCGAGATCATCAGTTTCCATCTCAAACTCTTCCTTGTCATCATCCTCGAGCAGTTCTTCTCTATTTTCAGAGCCTTCTTCCATCTAGAGTGAAATAAAAGAGATGAAACTAAAAAACATTTACAATTGCCAACGACTACTATATATCAAACCACTCAAACAAGTCATTTTTTCATAAAGAGAAAATCAATGCACATGAAAGCAAGAACGATAGCATAGTTTTACTATGCTAATTCCATAACACCAGTAGCAGTCTAAATTTAGAACTCTAAATGTGAAAATAGAAGTATATAACCTGATATACTTCTCTCTAATGCAATTTTAACGATCAAGATTTCTACCTAATCCACTCTAGCATCTCTAATTTCAAAGATTACATTGTATGCCCTACCATCAATCAATATAGATAATTACATAAATGAAAATCCCTCAGAAAAATTAAAAAAAATCCCCATGCTCCAGTAAAATCTGGCCGATATATTGAATCAAAATGCATAAGATAGCATCCTCATCACACGGGAAGCTCATATCAATCTCTGCGTGATAGTGCAAAAATTTTAAAAAATAAAATAAAATACGAAGGTAAAATTTGAATGCCATCACAATAAGGCCTGAAGGACCATAATTCTGTATTTTTTTTTTTTCCAATTTAATTCAACACCTCTTGATTTATATGCTTTATCAACAACTCCACAAACAAAATTTCCTAACCTAATTTTAACAGGAAAAAATGATAACTTTTTTAGCAGAAAAAAACTGGAAGAAAAAGGACCCCAAAATATGTGCAGCACGGGAGAGTAGCTAAACTCAATCAGGTGGTTGAATAATTGTAGTAAAACGGCATGAAATTGGGAAATTTAAAAATCACTTACATTTAATTGGATGCCAATGGTCACCGATAAACCCTCTCCTGCCGGAGAAAAAGCACCGTCGTCCGCCATGTTTTACGGAGACTTTTACTTGAGCTTGTATCAAAGTCGAGGATGTTAGTTTTTACCCTAACTAGATTCAAGATATTTTTGCTTATAAATCCTTGTAGTTTATTGTTATGTGAAGTTTTACCATAGAATGTGATGGTAAAAACACACAAATGCCATTGAACTTTGCTCTATATTTCATGTTGGTCACCAAAGTTTGGATAATTTCAAATCAGTCACCTTACTTTTAAAAATTTCAATCCAGTCACCAAATTAGTCTTCCGTGTAAGATTTGGTTGAAATTCCACGTGGGTTGATGGCTTGCCTACGTGGATGATTAGAATTTCTTTGATAGAATTTATTTGGGAATAATGAGTTATTAAATAGTATTTTTTGAAAAATATGTGATGAAAAAGTAAGAAAATTTTATTGGTCTGTGTATAGAATATTTTATTGTGTAAATGTGGTAAATAATCATCATGTAGCAAATAATTTAAATTTTTAAAAGTTAACAAACAGGGTCTAAGAGTTACAACATATATGAATGTGTTTGATGTTGATTTTAATGAGAATAGAATTTTTGGAATAGTGATTGATGGAAGAATGTGTGGTGAAAAAATGATGAAAAGTTTTAGATTTGTGTGTAATATTATTTTATTTGAAAAATGTGTGGTTGAAATGAAGAATGAGAAAAAAAAATGAGACTGAGAATGTAAATGAAATGGGGGCCAAACGGGCTCATATTTATAAATTTCACATCCACCTGTTTGTATTTTGTTTGAGCCTCATGTTTGGAAAAATAAGTTTTGTAATAGTGATTTGTTTGGAGAATTGTTTGAGCCTCACTTTTCAAAAATCCTTAATTGCCATGTCTTCCCGCAGCATTCTTAAAATAACAGAAGAAGTTCAAGAAAGCTGTGGAAAAGAATGACGGGATTCTCACTGCCTCAGAGACGGAGGAATACATGGAAAATGGTAGAAGAAACCCTTATAATAAGGTCGAGCAAAAATAAGCTAAAAATCTTGTTTATTCCACCGCTCAGTCGACTGTGGAGTTAGTACCACTCTACAATTTAGCAACACCAATAAGACTGTAACTTTATTGTAAATAGCGTTGAGAACGTGTTGTAAATAGATCGCTTAAATTCATTTTCAAGTACAGTGACAACAAATCTCGACTCCTTTATTTCAAGTTTAAAAAAAAAAAAAACTATCTTGATCTTTATTCTCGCTCGCTCTAATATTAGATGAAGGTCGTGCAATCACATATAAATTTTTCAATCATGCTATATGTACGTCATCTTTGATATTTTTGTTTACATTATGTCATGTGACAACACATCATTCGTCAGTTTTAAAAAAAAAAATGCACACACTTTTCTCCTCACAACTTTTTGAACTCCGATGAGATATATACAATGATGCCAACCCCACAATGTGCATGATCCGTTTGATATCATTGAATTCCATGAAAAATGTCATATTCAAGAAATTCGAATTCTACTTTGACTCTTTGATACGAAAGTGAAAATTGAGTTCGAATTCTAAAATATAATCACTTTAAGTTTGTTTTCAATCAATTTCATGAAAATTTATTTCTTATAGTTTAAGTGAATTTTTATTTTTCAACTTACATGAAAATTATTTACCTTTTCATCTTTGTCAATCCAACGAATCCTCAGCATTATTCTAAGTTTTAATAGCATCTCAGTAAATGAAAAATAAAAGAATATTACAAAACTGAATGGTATAGAAGATCTCACCCACGTACTTGGTTTTAAAAGTCGGAACTTGTAAACTCTAAGAATCCGTTTGATTGTAAGAGTGAAATTTGGGTGAAAAGAAAATAAATTATAGGAAATTGAATTGCTTACAATTGTTTTACCGAGAATTGTCAATTAATTATGTTTGATTAGTATAATTTTTCATCTAATCCGTTTGACTTTATTTTTCATGCAAATTATTATTTTTTGAGATAAATTTTATTACAATTTGTTTGGATTACCAAAAAGTAAAATAAAAAATAAAAAAAATATTTTGAAATTTTTATTTTTGTTCGTTTGGCTTCGTTTTTCATGCAAATTGTTAATTAAATGAATTTTTTTTTTTACTATTGAGTCTAGAATTTGTTTCAATTGTCAAAAAAAAAAAAAAAGATGGAAACCAAAGGAAAACATTTTCAAGTAAAACGTGCATTGGAGGGTTGTACCTAGGAAAATGTGGGAATTCAATTCTATGGAAAAGAACACCAAAAAGTTGGAAAATCCTGAAATTTAATTGTCGGTTCCAGGATTTTCCAACTTTTTGGTGTTTGATACACCAAAATTTTCATGGAATTGAATTCCCACATTTTCCTAAGTACAACCCTCCAATGCACATTTTGCTTGGAAATGCTTACTCGCCACCTATGAGGTGATTTTTTTTTTTTTTTTTTTTTTTTTTTTTTTGGCAATTGGAACAAATTTTAGACTCAATAGTTAAAAAAAAAATTAATTAATTGACAATTTGCATAAAAAACGAAGGCAAACGAACACAAAAAAAATTTCAAAATATTTTTTTTTTTTTTTTTACTTTTTGACAATCCAAACAAATTTTAATATATATTGTAAAAAAATTTATTTCAAAAAATAATAATTTGATGAAAAATAAAGTCAAACGAATTAGATGAAAAATTATACCAATCAAACACAATTAATTAATAATTTCCGATAAAACAATTGTAGGCAATTTAATTTAATAGAATTCATTTTATTTTCACTCAAATGTCACTTTTCCATCAAACAGACCCAAAGTCTTGTATCGACAAAAATCTCTTAAACCCTGGCAGGGAGCTCAATGGACATTCCTTTTTCCCCCTACCTTCACTCTTTATAAATGCAGGGCCGGACCTGAGGAGAGGCCCCAGCCTCAGGCCGAACATATTGAGGGGCCCTAATATGTTAAACCTCCCCCCCCCCTCCTCGCCTTTTTTTTTTTAACCCAAAATTCAAAACCAATAAACCATTTCCAAGTTCACCCCAATGAAAGAAAAACTAAGAACACTATCTTTTCAAACTCCGCAGTCAATCTCTTTAATCTTGGGAACTCCATTTCTTCAAGTAATATTTTAAAAACCTTATACCCTCTTAAAGCCATTGAGTTTAACACTTGCATTACACTTTCTCTGAGTGAATTCTTAAGGAGAATCTTGCATTGGATTCACTGTTTTTTGGGGGGTTTCATGGTGAATTTGTTGGACTGTTTATAGAAAGATGGCGTCTTTTCCTTTTGCTTCCACTGATGGATTTTCTATTGCCCAAGAAAAATGTAAACTTTCTGTTGGAAATTTCAAATTATTGGACAGAAATAGAGCTATATCATGTTCACTGCCCAAGAACTGCTTTAGTTCAGTCTCAAAGCCTTTATTGGGGCTGAATTATAGTTGTAAATCTCAATATAGGTTTTTATGTGGTAAAGAGATTAGGTCAATAGCTAATGAGAGCAGAAATCTAGATACCCATCAGCTAAAAGGAGTAAATAATGAGATAAGAAAAAAGTTCTCATTGAGATTGCGTCCAAGGTTACGATTATTTTCAAGAAGACTGAAGAGGGTTTCGATCAGGTTGGTGTTAAATGGCCTTAGAACATTCCTTGTTTTTTATGATTTATGGGTCCAAAATTTAAAATTCGCCAGAAGTCTCGAAAAATACAGGTCCGGTCCTGTATAAATGCATATGTATGTATAAATCTCTATATATTAATTTCTATTTACATTTTCCTTCTCAATCAATCCCTAGTAACTTCACAGAGTTTCAGTTGAGTGATTTTTTCTCCAGTTTTTGAAATGGATTTGGGAGCTTGCATTAGGGGTTTGACAGTCAATCAAACGACACTGCATTTCATCCCCAGATTTCAGCACTTGTTGATACTTCGTGCTCCTAATGATCAAGTCTCAAATGCTTCGGTTGAAGCTCGCAGAAACTTTTGTTGCGAATCAATGGCGAAAGTGAGCAGTAGTGACACTGAAGATGTGAAAAAAAGGTAATATATTTCTGTACGAGCATTTGAATGCATATATAAGTGTAGGATTTTTTATATATGCGATAAAGTCAACGATTTAGCTCTGAGGTCATCCGATTAAAGTAAATTTGGCTGGAAATTTGTTCGTCCTCGAGTAAAATGAATTTGATATGTTCTGAGTGCAAATGAACAAAAGTGATAGCTCTCGATCGCGCAGAAGGACAAAAAATATTCATTTAGGCAGCTAAGAGTTCGGTGAGAATAAAACTTAGTTGTTATTGTGGTGTTTTTGGATAAGATGATAGTGACTAGTGAGAAGTTTTCCTTTATCATTTATTTGGGAGCACAAAGCCTAAATCAGGATTCATGTAGCTTACCCACTTTTATTGAGAATAATAATAATATATATATATATATATATATATATTTTTTTAATTATTACTGTTCACTTGTTCTTGGACATGACAGAAGTTTTCATGGACAATGATTTACTATCTATTCAGAGCTACATAACAATAATTTTCCACTTTGATGCCAAAGCAAGAACCTCCAGTTTTTGGCATCATATCAGTTCTTGGTGAGAGGGTAAGTGTGAGAGTAGGAGAGTGAAATAAAGAAAACAACAATTTGTGTCTGATTTTGCTGAAACTGAGAGAAACGTTATTATACTAATCTGTGTTATTAATTAAAAGTTCCAAACATCATATCTATATTTACTAATAAATTACTGATTCTAAATCATGATACAATAAAAGGGGGAAAAACTACTAGAATTATTAATATAATTCCACCATAAGGTTACAGGACTCCCCTCCCTTTTCTGTCCTTTCCCTCTAAGCACATATCATGTCATAGATACTGCTAATTAGTTTTTTCATCGTTTTTTTTTTTTTTTGGAACTCTTATTGGGCATTACAAAGGAGTGTAGATGAGTCTGATGATGGAAGAAAGTGTAACAATTAGGAGCCCAGTAGACAGTTGGCCTGCTAACATGTCTATTAGTGCTTTCTTCTATTTCCAGATAGCGTCATTGATATATAATGGATAAATAGTTTTGAAAAATGCTAACAATCCGCTTTTCCAGGTAAATACCATGTCTGCTGATTATTTTGGGATGTGGAGCTCTCGAGTTTAACAGCCCTTTGTCCACTGGATCGGCAATATTGGGCTAAAGTGAAGGAATTGGCTCCTTTTATGAGTGAATTTGGTTTGATTCGATATCGAGTTTTAGTCGAGGTGTTATTCTCATCACCATATTTGCCAAGTCACTTTCAAACGTTGTCGTACTATGACAAGGGAAGTTTGGCGTACGACGTGAGAGTTCCAGCCAGAAACCTTGGCAACACTGTGCTTTATAATAGCCTGCCTCCCTTTTTTCCCTCTTCCTCCTCTGCATTCTGAAGAGTCAAAATGGTAGCTTTACCATCAGATTTTATGATCATCCTTATCCACTCTTCCTCCATCTTTCCTTTACGCTTGCTCTCTGTATATTTTCAGATTAAGTGGTCGGTGAAGCTTTCACGAATTTCTGGAGTTCCTGAGGTCCCAAGGTTCTCTAAAGAAGCAGAATCTTTTCTGCAAGGCTTGATTGATGGATTTAGCATAAGCGATGCTTTGGAAGTTAAGAAAATTGAGAAAGTGACTAATCATGATGTGAAAGCTGTGGAATACTTCCTGAAGCAAAGATGTCAGTCTCATCCAGAGATATCTAAAGTATGTATGCATTACTCTGTTCTTGGTGATACTGAAATTATCTGCAGAAAGGTGTGGTACAAGGCACTGCTGGAGTGCTAATCAACACGCCATGAATTTGATGTTGATATAACTATTTTATACTTGTTCTGATAGTGAGGATATCTGCCCTTTCGTGGTGCCTTAGGTGTCTTTCTTTTTCTTTTCTTTTTTAATAAAATACCATGAGCATCTAGGTACTGGAGTTTTTCCATTTTGCATGCACCTCAGAGCACATCAACAATCTGGCTCATGCACTGATGTTAAAAGAAACTCTGAGCAAAGTCATACTACCAGTAATGATCAAACTGATAGCTGCAATATGTAAAATGGCCACTACTAATGCTTCCATTCCTATGCTTTCTCGAACTCATGGACAGGTAAATGGTTATGCACCTTAAATAGTTCAGTAGTTGTGCATTTAAAGTCTCTCTCTCTTCAAATACACATGCATAAATGCATCTGTTCTTATTCTTTTCATTGGTGGTAAGGGGGGGTACATAAAGATTTTTTTTTTAAGCAAACTTAGTTTGATGCTTGAATACTACTTTTATTTGGCACTCAGTTTGATCTCTCTTCTCGATATTAGTTTTTCCTTGCTAATTATGGGACAGCATGATAGTTTGACTTTATAATATATATCAGCTAACTCATCACAACATTAGTATTTTGTAGCCAGCTTCACCTACAACATTGGGGAAGGAGATGGCAATTTTTGCATACAGGTTAAGTAGGGAATGGAGAGAAATATCTCTAACTGAGATTTTAGGGAAGTTGCTGGTGCTGTTGGAAACTACAATGCACATCTAGTTGCACATCCTGATATTGATTGGCCACAAATTGCGGAGGAGTTTGTGATATCTCTTGGAATAAGTTTCAATCCCTATGTACCTCAGGTTCGTCCGTTAAAATTATTTTCTTTTTTAATAATATTTCCTGAGCAGGTTGTTGCTTTTGATAAAAGACTTTGCCATTTGATAAGTGCCAAGGCTTATATTAAATTCTCCTTAATTGTCTCATCGGAAACTGGTCCTGTTCTTTCAAGAGCTGCAGATGTTCAATCTTGCTTCTCTATTTCAGTCTTGAATTGCTAATTTTCCAGCTAATGCGTGCTATTCTATTACTACTATACATGTTCAATGAACAAGCTTATCATTTCTAGAATGCGCAATTCCTAATATTGAAATTCTTAAAAGAAGTCTATGGGATCATACGGGTGCTTGTCCTTATTTTGACTCTTGTATTAGGACCTTACCTTGGAGTGCAGTTTGAACTATTAATTTACGCAATTGGAAGTAACGAATTAGGTTTATGGTGGAACCTAGAAATCGAATAATCGATCGCTGATCCTAGTTATTAAAATAAATATTGTGTAGTAATGTAAACATATAGAACCAAAATTAGTTGATCATGATATGTTCAAAGGAATATTTGAACTCTTAATTTCATCTTTTCCTCAATCCTCCTAATGTCTCAGTTACATTACATCAGTACCTCGTTCAGTAAAATGAAAAGAATGCTCATCTTGGAAAAGGTAGAAAAATACAGCCATGAAGATAAATAGATAAATTCATTAGCAAAAGAAATTTTAAAAAATGAATTTTTCATTAAAAATTTGCTAAATTTTTCTTGTTACTGAAAAACAAATATGCAAATTTAAACATGCCGCCTAATGGAGAAATATGCAAACACATAATTGCTTTAGTTTATTCTGGCTCCTAATGTTTGCCAAGGCAGCCTCTGAATGTTTAGGCTTCTGATTTAACTATGATAATATCTCTGATAGCCTATTCTATAGTAGGAAGTATATTAGAGATCATTTTCTTGTACGAAAATTCCCTTGGATTTACCATACCCCTCTGATGCGGATGAATTGCATTCTTGGGTTCATTTCCTCGTGATTATTTGATGCAATTTGACCAATTATACATTTCTTATGCAAGTTGAACTTGCGGTTCTGATTTATTGTCCTAATGCAGATTGAACCTCATGACTATATGGCCAAGCTATTCCATTCTATCATCCAGTTCAACAACATTTTAGTCGACTTTGATAGGGATATGTGGGGATGCATTTCTTTGGTAACCTTCAAGCAGGTGATAGTCATTGTATGTTTAATTTTTTCCATTTGGTTTTCATTAAAGAAAAGAATTTGATTGTCCTCAAATTTGAGCAGATAACCAAAGCTGGTGAGGTTGGGTCCTCGACTATGCCTCATAAAGTGAATCCCATTGATTTTGAAAATAGTGAAGGCAATCTGGGAATAGCTAATGGAGGACTATCCCATTTAAGTGCAAAATTGCCCATTTCACGCTGGCAGGTATGCATACTCATTTCATTCTTTCTCAAACTCTCTACGATATCATTGAGCTGTATGCTACAGATTGACAGTTTTATTTTCAATCACATGGACATGAACTCACTGTATTTTTCTTATCATTCCAGCAATCCCGTCAAAGCATCTAAATGTTATTAGGGACGACTTGGGATAATATATTGCTATTGGTATGCTCCCAGGGTATGTGTATTCTAACTGTCTCATTATGCTTGTTCATGCAGCGAAACTTAACAGATTCAACTGTCCTAAGGAACATGGGTGTGGGATTAAGCCATTCTCTTCTTGCCTACAAAAGTGCATTACAGGGGATTGAGAAGCTTCAGGTGAGAACTAAATTAGGATCTCTACCCATTTAATGACGATCTATACTATATAAGCCGGAGGAAGGTGAGGATGACGTCAAGTCATCATGCCCCTTATGCCCTGGGCGACACACGTGCTACAATGGCCGGGACAAAGGGTTGAAAGGATCTCGGAGACCCACCAAAGTACGAAAGCCAGGATCTTTCAGAAAACGGATTCCTATATGGAACTTGGGTGTGGGTCTTTGGAATGGCTTTTTCTTTTTATTTATTATTTATCTAAGAGAAGTTTCTTGTGATTCAGTGAAGGCGCATTTACGGCTAGAACATATTATGGTCATGCTTTGTTGTGACAATATAACTGTTGCCAAGTACAATAGCTGTCGCTGTCAACTAGCCAGGAAACACATTTGTGGTCTCAGACCCTGATATATTATTAGTATCAATTAAATAATCATTCCTTTTGTTTCTTTTTGTTTTCTGTCTTTTCTATTCCTTTCTTGCTGTTTCTTAAAATCATTAAACTAGCCATATGCATAAATCCTGGATGTTTAATATGTTGCCTTATGCTAGTCAACAATAGTTGCAAATGAACTAATATACTTGATAATCCACAAATGCACTTTTCATATCTAATACTCCTTATATTATTAACGCAGGTCAACGAAACGTCATTGATTGAAGACTTGAACCAAACGTGGGAAGTGCTTGCCGAGCCAATACAAACTGTATGTGACTTCTATGATGTTTGGTCTCCTGTTTTCAGTAATCATAGAAGTATATATCATCATATCCAAGCTCTTTCCAAGGCAAATACTTGTTATATTGGGGAATTTAGTAATGAAATTTTCAATAATTGATGTATCAGGGCTTGCTTTTACTCCATGATTACCCTGCATTCATAATCTTGTTTTAAGTAATTTCTTTAGGTCATAGGTGGGGTCATGAGGGTAATACTATGCTTAATTGCCAATTGTGTTCTTAAACAATCATGTTGCTTCTCCAAATTCAGTAGTCTAGCGAAATATAATAGTGGTTTTTGTCCATTTTTGGCTCCCATGATGGTATTCTCTTCATTCGAACAAACAAACTAATATGCATAGTTTTTCTTGTATCCACCTTTAATCTGAGTGTTATTTTGCAACAAGCTACACTACAATGATAATAGGAATAACTAGTTTTAGAATCTAGTTGGACCAAGAAGTTTTTTTTTTTTTGCTTTCGTGTGATCAAATTTCCAAACCCAAACTCACGAACTTCTGTTAAGAAATTTGCTTTACTACTGTTAGCTCCTCCATTTTATTTTTTACTTTGTAGGTGATGAGAAGATTTGGTGTTCCAGAGCCTTATGAGAAGCTAAAGGAGCTGACTAGAGGAAGAGCAGTGACCAAAGAAAGCATGAGAGAATTCATCAAGGGATTGGATATACCAACAGAGGCAAAAACAGGTCTCTTGAATATGACGCCCCATTCTTATGTTGGGGCAGCTGTGGAATTGGCTGAGAGCGTAGAAATGGCTATTAGTTTCGCCAATGGGGCTAGCGTCTTATGATTTTGAATTCAAATGCTAGGGTGATCTTTCACGCAACATGAGAAGAAAGTGGGTTTTCTCTGCCTGCTCCCTATTGAAGACTTGTACGTGATTACAATGATGTTCACACACTTCAGATGTAGGAATAGGGTTTGATTTGATCCCATAGAGGAGAAAAGGCATATCTATATCATAGTAGAATGGTACATATTTGAAATTCTAGCGTTCAAATTTTCCACAGTGAAACAAATTTTATTTGCCATGCGAGTTTGTGACTTAAAAATACTCGTACATATGGTTGCTGCTGTAAAAATTGTGAAGAAAAATTGGCCTTAAAAAACCAATAAAAACAGGCTTCGATAATCTTACTCTCAAGCATTCAAACCATCCGTTGATACATCCTACTGGTAGCGTTGCTGCCTGCTTCTCCTCGGAAGATAAACAAAACGAAGAAAGGATGAAAAACAATTAAGACTCTATTAGGTCGACTAAATCGTCATTTGTAAACTTCCCTCACTGACAGATTCAGTGAAATGAATCTAAATCCAATCATTCGAGAACCGAGCAAATAACTCCTTGTTTGAGCCCCATGTTTTGAGGATAATGTACCTTTAAACAATGATTTTTCGAAAAACATATGGTTAAAAAATTGAAAAAAAAAGTTTTGTAAAATTATTTTATGGGAGAATGTGTGGTTGAAAATAAATTTTAAAAAATATGAATTTTAAGAATAATGGGCTCAAACAGGGGCTTAGATACCTTGAAAGACTAGTGTCATTGCAGAAATGTACAATATGAAAAATCTATTTCATCTAAAAACTTATATAATTCAATTGTCTTTTAGAATAACAAACTCTGTAGCATTTGCAATTCTGTCTACAGACAAATAATAGTTACTACTTATCCTCACCTCCTCCAAACATACCCATCATATCCTTAGTAGAACCCATTTGCTTCATCAAGCTTTGTAAACCACCCATTCCTCCGATTTGCTTCAACATCTGAGGAGGGAGAACTTTGCTCATGTGTTGTGCATTCATGTTTCTTGACAAGGCACTCATTTCTCCCTTCTTCGGAATCTTAAGTCCCTTCATCTTGCTCCAAATCTTGGCTAGCCGCTTGTACTCTTCCAACATTTCCTTAACATCATTTACTTGTCGACCTGAGCCTCTTGCTATCCGCATGATTCGCGATTCGTTCATGAGCTTTGGGTTGGAACTATCCAACTCTACAATATGACAGAAATTCGATTAGAACAATGGACCAGAAACGACTAAATTGATTTGAACAAATTCGTCTTGGACTTGGAGAATCTTTGGCTAAGCTTAAATATATTTGGGAGTTCTTTTAAATAACTTTATGTTTCCAAACATGTCCAGAGGTTAACCTTTTCTTAAATTTTAAGGAAAAAATTACTTACTTTAAAATTAACTCGTCTCACTGTTGTCAAAATCAGTAATTTCATTTTTTATATAAAAAAAAAATTAATTACTCATTTTGAAACAAACGTATTTACTATGAGTAAACCTCTTAATCTTAGCCAAACATACTCTTTAACTGTCATCAGTTTATAATCCCAACATGAAAACTCACCTTCATTAGTCATTGAATCCATCATTGTCATGTACCTTTTAAGCTTTGCTTGGCTTTCCTTTTCACGGCCTTTTGGCATTAACTCTGCACTAAATCCTGGAAGCATGGAGAATACCTACAAAGAAACAATCATCTTAGCAAATATGTCATTATATATGTCTTGTGAAGTAGAAAGTGACACGTGAATCCATGAATTACCAGGTCACAATAAATTTTTATTAAAATCAATTCTTCTCAACCCATCCTTTGGGAGACATATCAAGCTAAAACATTAAGGCACAAAATCCAAAAGCAAAATTAGCATAAGCACCTCTTGCAACTTGCAAATGTTACGTTGTTTATTTTACTATTAAACTGCATAGACATATGCTGAATTTCCATAATCAGCCAAAATCCATGAAGCTGAAAATTGAGCGATTATTTTCTTCCTTTTTGTACTGTTATGTGACAGGTTACACCAACAATTGCAAAAAGGACAAACTGACTACAAAAAAACAATACCTACTCAAAACCACTAGAAAGTAACATAGGCAAGTGACATACCTGCCCGATAGGACCCATTTTAATTATATTCTGAAATTGCTCGTACATAATTCTCAATGTAAAATTTCCTTCGGTAAGCTTTTGAAGAAGCTCGGGCTGTTGGTCCATCGGAACAACTTCCTGAATTTTGTCCATGAATCCAGACAAGTCGCCCATACCTACAGAAAGTTGAAAATTTTACAGATTGTGAACCAAAACTAAACAAATAAATCAACAGCACATATTACTCTTTTTCATTGAATTTACACCTGAAATGAAGTTGATGGAACTATGAAAAGGGATGCAAACCTAAAAGACGGCTCACAAACGGTTTGACGTCAAACACTTCGAACTCATCCATGTGTTCACCAGTACCAATAAATATGACAGGACTTTTTGTTGCTGCAACTCTGCAAAAGGAGCAGAAGAACAGATATATCTTTTCAACAAATGCATTACAGTGACTCATATCCATGCACACTTGATATATACTGGTTAAGTTAGATGAAACCAACATGCATTGCAAAAGCTACCATCTAAAAAATGCTTCCAAATAGCATAGATAATTTCCACGCCAATCATTTTGGAACTTACGCACTAAGAGAACCACCTCCCTTGGCATGACCATCCATTTTAGTAACGATCACAGCTCCAACTGCTACACTTTGCTTGAATGCTTGAGCTTGATCAAAAGCAGCTTGACCAATACTACTATCCATAACAAATATAACAAGATCTGGTTTCTGGAATATTTAATGATGACATTAGTATTTTTAAGTCCAAACTCCATGTTAAGAATATCTGAAGGGAAAAGTAAAACATACTGTCGCTTCAGAAACTTGGCGCATCTCTTCAAAAAGAGCAGCTTCTTGTTTGTGGCGTCCACTGGTGTCAACGATTATGAGATCACAATTTTCTTTCTCGAATCTTTCAACGCCTTCGACTGCAATTCTTACAGGATCTGACTCAGTATAGCTGTCACAGAAAACATTGGTTTGATAAGACACGGGAAAAGAATGACAATAATAATGCATAAATCAAATAATTCAATTGCTAAATGAAGACAAAGGAACATCAGATGTCAAATCAACTATTACATTTCAATCGGTAAAAACACAATATAACAACCATTTTGCCACATTCGCATAAGAGATTCCTTCAATTAATATACATATATAAAATCTGTCTATTTGTCACAGAAAACATTGGTTTGATAAGCCAGAGGAAAAACACGACAAACACAATGCATAATTCAATTGATAAATGAAGACATAGGAACATCAGATGCCAAATCCAGTATTTTATTTCAATCAGTAAAAACACAACATAACAACTATTTAGCCACATTTGGATAAGAGATTCCTTCAATAGCCATTAAAAGATTTGAATCAAAGAGACCTTCCGTAAAAAGGAATTTTAGCTTTAGTGGCATTTTGCTTCAACTGGTCAAAAGCACCAGCTCTAAATGTATCTGCACAAACAAGAGCTGGTTTCCAGCCCTTCTTCTGATGGTAGTATGCATATTTTGTACACGTGGTTGTTTTCCCAGATCCTAAAATCAAGTACAGGTGAATAAGTACATCAATTTTCTCAAATATAATGAAAAGATCCAAATGTAAGAATTCAACGCAATGAGCAATAACTAGATCAATTAACCATGTGAATTGCAAAACTATTCAAAAAGATCAGACTTCTCAGCTCAGATGAAATAAATTAGAACCCCCCAACATATGGCATGACATGAATTCATAACCAATATATAGTCATTCAAGAGTACAAACATACCTTGCAAACCGACGAACATAACAACACTAGTTTTCCCTTTTTTCGGAGTGAATGAAGGCTTTCCCGGATCCAACATCTTACAAAGCTCGTTAAAAATAGCCTACAGAATACACATTTTCAAACCTCATTTATTATTCCAGATTCCCACGATAACAATCAAATATCACAACTAGAATTTCTCAGAAACAGATTTTCTAAAGGCAACGCAAATCAATACGCCTTCTACGCCTAAATTTTCTTCTCACGTCCTCAAATTTCAATATTCACATCCAGTAAAAATAAAGGCCAAATTAAATATTTCCTCAATCAAAAGCCATCCTCCATTTTTTACCTGTTGGATGATTTTTCGTTTATTGTGGCCCGCAGCTAGGTCATCGAGATTGACGATTTTCTTAATATTGGTCTGCATATCCCGGACAAGCTTGAACTGTACATCGGACTGAAGGAGCGCCCGTGTGATCTCATTGAGACAGTCATTCAGAACCTTCTCATCAATTATAGTCGCATTGCTCATCTGCTGAAGAGCTCGCGATATACTACCTCCTAACTGCGCGAGCACCATCTTGATCGATTTGTGAGGTTCCTTCTTGAATTAGGGTTTGAGGGGTCGAATCTATGTGGAGAAAGAAAGGTTTAATTTGGGGTTTCGCCGGAGTATCTCTGATACGGCACCAAAGGGACCAAAAATATATATTAGCGTAAGGGATTATTCTACTAATACATAAAAATTAGATAAAAAATTTTTACCATATTTTAAATTAAAAAATGATAAAATGATACGTGACATTAAAACTTGATATACATGTAAAAAGGTCCATGCATAAGTGGGTCGAGCCCTAAAATATTCCTCTTTTGTCACGTGATCTGTCAATCGTGTGTATATGAGATCTGTTTGATTCTCATTTTGGGAGAAAGAATGCATTTCGATGGAAAATGTGCGGTTAAAAATTAAACCCATATTTGAGTCCCATTCTTTGGAAAAAATAATTAAATAGTATTTTGACATCATTTCAACCACACATTTTTCAATAAAATAATATTACACGTAAATCTAAAAAAAATCTTATTTTTTAACCAAACATTTTTCATAATATACTATTCAAAAATGTATTTTTATAAAATAAAATAAAATAAATGGGGCTCAAACAATGGCTAAGGAAAAGTTTTGAGTTTGCGTGTAATATTATTTTATTGAAAAATGTGTTATTAAGAAGAAGAAAAAATTGAATTTTAAAAAAATGGGAATCAAATAAGGACATAGTCTCAATTATTAAAAATTTCAAACCAATCGTATTATTTTAAGTGAAAATTACACATGGACCTATTTTCAAGATCTAATTTCAAAAATAAAATGTAAGATTTACTTGTATAAAAATCAAATATTAATAATAATATTATAAAATATTTTAATATTAAATAATAAATTTATAAAATTGGATTCATTATATACCTCATCACAAACCCTAACATTCTTATTCATCTTTGTCAATCTTTCTCTACTCTTCTTCTTGTTCTCTCTTTCACGTTGTATCCGTCGATGACTTAGTGGAGCCACCAGATGCCGTGGACTTCTTGAGCAGATCCTCTGATGAGCTCGAAAACGTCATTACCTCCACTTTTTCCTCCACCGCTGTCTGTTCAGTAATAGTTCTCTGTGGTGGTGGTGGTTGTGGTTGAAGAGGTATCAATGATAGTTGGTGGTTTCTATGGGTTGATGTGGGCGGAGGTGGTCGAGAGGTAGCGAATGGTAGTGAGAGTTGAGAGGTCGAAAAATATGGTAGTTGCATGAAGGAGATGGTGGATTGTAGTTTGGTTTGATTTTGGTAGAGGCCATTGATGGTTTGTTTGTTGATTTGGAGAGATGATGGTGAAATTATGGTGGCTGATGATGTCACAGTGAGTTGATCTGGCCGGCGGAAGACAGGACAACAGATGGTGATTTTGGGAAAATTTTTGGTGGTTTGAAAATTATGATGGTGGTAATGGTGCAGCTGGTAGTATTAGCGGTGGTGCCACGATGGCTATGGTGGTGGTGATGTTGGCGGCGACGACGGCGACGGTGGCGGTGTGTTTGGGTGGTACAGTTTGTGATGGTGGCGTGTTGTGGGTGTAGTGGTGGTGTTGCGGGTACTATGGTAAGGTGATGGTGGTTCTAGTGTCGGTGGTGCTCATGATGGTGGTGATAATAGGTCGTGGTGCTCATGATGGTGGCGGTTGTGGATTGGTGTTGGTTGTGGCAGCGGTGACAATGATGGTGGATCTTAGGTGATTTTTTTTTTGGGTACCTAGGTGTCCTAAATTCGTCAGATTAAATTCTGGACCCCCAAGACCCTTGCCCCTAGAGTCTTGAAAGAGGTAAATCGCGGGTTATGCATCAATTGACTTCCAGGTTCTCCTCATCTGACTATACACTTTTGCGCACAAGGAGTCACCCCCAAAGTAATTGCTCCATACCAAATAAAATCTGATCGTAGTTTCCCATTAGGATTCGAACTCCGATCCTGCTGCTGGAAGCAAACCTTATGCTGATTGTTCCACCAATTGATCTATGCCCGTGGAGATGATGGTCGCGCAAGTGTTGGTTCACAGATTATATGGTTGGTTGTGACCATTAAATTAGTTAGTTTGTGATCAATAAATAATATGTGATCAATGAAAAAAGATAATTTATGATTAAAAAATAATATGTGACCTAAGAAATTGTTAATCCATGACTTTTAATTTTATAAATTGTGATTGTATAATAAGTTGTGACTTATAATAATTATGATTTTGATCGATAAATAAATTGTGACTAATAAATTTTTGATTTGTGATCGATGAATAAATTGTGATATATAATTTTTTTGAATTGTGATCATAAAATAATATGTGACTAATTAAATCATTAAATTGTGATTAGATTATATTGATTTGTGACATTAATATATTTAATCAATTAATTAAATCATAAATAAAATTTAATAAAAATTTGACTTTTAAAATTTGAAATATTTGCTCTCAAGTTTTGAAATGGATTATCTTAACCTTATACTTATGAATTTTTCCCTTATTTTAATTCGATCCGATAAATCATCTACGTCTCGGACTTGTATGGTAAGGAAAAAGGGGCCTAAACTGAGAGGTGGGCTTCCAGTTCGAGGTTGGAAGGCGGGGCTAGGTCCAAGCAACAATTGACGTAGTTGTTGAGAAAATTACTAAAATCATTTTTTTTTTTTTTCAAAAATCAGGTTGTCACATGAATGTTACTAACATATCACGTATAAATTAAATTACAATCAGACTTCATATTAAGTTGCAGTTACACAATTTATAGGTAACCATTTGAAAGTTTTTTTATAAGTTTGTTAATTTTGAAATTGTATTTTTAGGGTGTGTTCAATTGAGACTTTTAATAACTTTTTGAGATTTAAAACATTTAGGAGTATTCAATGTTTACTTCTTGAAACTCTCTAAAAGTGTTAGTATATTCAATTGAGACTTCTATATACTTTTAAAAAGTCTATAAAAATTACGGTCTATTCAATTAAAAGTTTTTAGAAGTCTCTATAAGTTTTAGGGTATTCAAATTTTAGCTTTTAAGCAGAAAGTACTCATATAAAATCTCAAAATTTGTCTTTCATTAGACTTTTAGAAATTCTTTTTTAATATTTCTTTTTGGTTTTGGCGGGGGTGGGTGTGATGGGGGCGAGTGGAGTAGAAGACTAATAGTGTTTTTTTTACTTAATTATTAATATATTGTAATTATATATGTTTTTTGTTGAAAAAGGTAAAATTACTATCTTATCCTTTTAAAATTAGTCAAAATTGTGGTCAATATTAATTGTCTGGTCAACTAACAGTCAAATTAACAGTTTTCATCCATTTGGACTTCAACTGCAAATTTTTGAAATCTTTGGTATCGTGGATGACACAAATGAAAGAATTAGGTCAAGTATGTTGATAAACGAAAGGTTTGGTACCTCGCCTGCAATTTTCCCAAATTTAAACTTTCACATTTTACTTGATCACTGTTTGGAGTTCCATATAATACATGCAGTAGTCTCATGTACATGGTCTAATAACAGAAATAACTAGTTCTAGTTGGACCAAAAATTTCTTTTTTTCATTTCAAGTGATCAAATATCCTAACCCGAACTCTCGAACTTCTGCTAAGAAATTTGCTTTACAATGGTCAGCTCCTCCATTTTACTTTTTATTTTGCAGGTGATGAGAAGATTTGGAATATAACGATGTAGGAATAGGGTTTGAATTGATCCGATTATGGACATTCGACAAATAAGTACAAATAATTACTAGGTTATAGAGTAGAAAAGACAAATCTATATCATAGTAGAATGGTGCATATCTGAAATTCCTGTTTTCGAATTTCTACAAAGTGAAACAAGTTTTACTTGCCATGCGAGTTTATGTTGCGACTTTTAAATACTAGATAAGAGCCACAAGTACGTATGATTGCCTGTAATGAACATGAAGAAAAAAATGGCCTAGAAAAACCAATAAAAATAGTCTTCGATAATCCTAAACTGTTCAAACCATCCATTGATGGCACGCCACCCGGTGTTGGTGGTGGTGGTGGTGCCTGTTTTTCTTGGGAACAGAAACAAAACGAAGAAATATAACAAAGTAACTCCCAATTAAGGTAAAGTAAATCATTGTTTCTAAATTTCCGTATTGAAAGATTCAGTGAAATCAAATGAAACTAATTTCAATCGTTAGAGAGCCGAGCAATTCAATACCTCTCAGCACAACCCATTTGCATTTCCAATTGTGTCTACAGATACAAAAAAGGTTTCTACTTATCCCCACCTCCTCCAAACATACCCATCATTTTGCTTCATCAAGCTTTGTAAACCACCCATACCTCCAATTTGCTTCAACATCTGAGGAGAGAGAACTTTGCTCATGTGTTGTGCATTCATGTTTCTCCCTTCTTCGAAATCTTTAGTCCCTTAATCTTGCTCCGAATCTTGGCTAGCCGCTTGTACTCTTCCATCATTTCTTCTACATCCTTTTCTTGTCGACCCGAACCTCTTGCTATCCGTTTGATTCGCGATTTGTTCATGAGCTTTGGGTTGGAACTATCCAACTCTACAACATGACAGAAATTTGATTAGAATAATGGACCAGAAACAATTAAATTGATTTGAACAAATTCGTCTTGGACTTGGAGAACCTTTGACTAAGCTTAAATATAAGTAGAGTTTCTTTTAAATGACTTTTTGTTTTCAAACCAGAGGTTACCCTTTTCTTAAATTTTTGGTAAAAAAATTATTTCAATATTAATTGTTTTACTGTCAAAACCAGTAATTCCATTTTTTATATAAAAAAATTTAATTACTCACCTTCATTAGTCATTGAATCCATCATTGTCATGTACCTTTTAAGCTTTGCTTGGCTTTCCTTTTCACGGCCTTTTGGCATTAGCTCCGCACTAAATCCTGGAAGCATGGAGAATACCTACAAAGAAACAATCATCTTAGCAAATATGTCATTATATATGTCTTGTGAAGTGGAAAGTGACACGTGAATCCATGAATTACCAGGTCACAATAAAATATAATTAAAACCAATTCTTCTCAACCCATCCTTTGGGAGACATATCAAGCTAAAACATTAAGGTACCAAATTCAAAAGCAAAATGAGTAGCACCTCTTGCAACTTGCAAATGTCATGTTGTTTATTTCTATAAAACTGCATATACATATGCTGAATTTCCATAATCAGCCAAAATTCATGAAGCTGAAAATTGAGCCATTTTTTCTTCCTTTTTGCACTGTTATGTGACAGGTTACACCAACAATTGCAAAAAGGATAAACTGACAACAAAAATACAATACCTACTCTAAACCACAAGAGAGTAACACAGGCAAGTGACATACCTGCCCAATAGGACCCATTTCAAGTATATTCTGAAGTAGCTCGTACATAATTCTCAATGTAAAATTTTCTTCGGTAAGCTTTTGCAGAAGCTCGGGCTGTTGTTCCATCGGAACAACTTCCTGAATTTTGTCCATGAATCCAGACAAGTCGCCCATACCTACGGAAAATTGAAAAATTATAGATTGTGAACCAAAACTAAACAAATAAATCAACAACGCAGATTATTCTTATTCATTGAATTTACACCTGAAATGTGGCCAATGGAACTATGAAAAGGGATGCAAACCTAAAAGACGGCTCACAAACGATTTGACGTCAAACACTTCGAACACATCCATATGTTCACCAGTACCAAAAAATATGACTGGACTTTTTGTTGCTGCAACTCTGCAAATGGAGCAGAAGAACGGATATATCTTTTCAATAAGTACATTACAGTGACACATATCCACGCACACTTCATATATACTGGATATGTTAGATGAAACCAACATGCAATCCAAAAGCTACCATCTAAAAAATGCTTCCAAATAACTTAGATAATTTCCACGCCAATCATTTTGGAACTTACGCACTAAGAGCACCACCTCCCTTGGCATGACAGTCAATTTTAGTAATGATCACGGCTTCAACTGCTACACTTTGCTTAAATGCTTGAGCTTGATCTAAAGCAGCTTGACCAATACTACTATCCATAACAAATATAACAAGATCTGGTTTCTGGAATATTAATGATGACATTAGAATTTTTAAGTCCAAATTCCATGTTAAGAAGATAGGAAGGGAAATGTAAAACATACTGTCGCTTCAGAAACTTGGCGCATCTCTTCAAAAAGAGCAGCTTCTTGTTTGTGGTGCCCACTGGTATCAACAATTATGAGATCGAAATTTTCTTTCTTGAATCTTTCAACACCTTTTACTGCAATTCTTACAGGATCTGACTCAGTATTGCTGTCACAGAAAAACATTGGTTTTATAAGACAATGGGAAAACATGACAATAACAATGCATAAATCAAATAATATAAACATCAGATGTCCAATCCTCTATCAGATTTCAATCAGTAAAAACACAAATTAACAACCATGTGAGGGAACTGGTGGGACCGAGGTCATCCAAGTGGTCAATCAAAGTGGTAAGGTAGCATAGTCCTTTACCACATTCGCATAAAAGATTCCTTCAATTAATATACATATATAAAATCTGTATACTTGTTACAGAAAACATTGGTTTGATAAACCAGAGGAAAAACACGACAAACAAAATACATACATCAAATAATTCAATTGAAAAATGAATACTTAGGAACACCAGATGCCGAATCCACTATTACGTTTCAACCAGTAAAAAAACAAAATAACAACCATTTTCCCACATTTGGATATGGATTCCTTCAATATATAATACATGCATGTAGAAAGAGCAGCAGTCGGAACCCGACGCAAAAAGGCAGGAAGAAGCGCTACTATGTATAACCTGACCATTGCAAAATATATATATATATATATATTATTCTTCCTACAATTCAAATCCACCTCCAACCAAAAAACTAAGTATATAGTCCATGACATTCCCGCCCCTTCATATACCATTACAAGTTCACTTCTCAATCATACTGGCTGAAGGAGCAGCAGTCGGAACCCGACGCAAAAAGGCAGGAAGAAGCGCTACTATGTATAACCTGACCATTGCAAAAAATATATATATTATTCTTCCTACAATTCAAATCCACCTCCAACCAAAAAACTAAGTATATAGTCCATGACATTCCCGCCCCTTCATATACCATTACAAGTTCACTTCTCAATCATACTGGCCGAAGGATCAAAAGTGCAAATCCGCATCAATAGGAACTTTTTTCACTCTGCGTAACAGTAAAAATGGAATGCGGATAAGATTTCTCTTCTAAAAGTGGCATAACCAACATACATACATACCACATCACTAAGTCTAAGTTTTCCATGAAAAATGGAAATTAAATTCCATTTACACCAATTTTTCTTGTTTGATAGGCAAAAAATTCCCATCAATTGAATTTCCCACCCACCCCCCACGTGACCTATTTCTTGGAAATGGAGGAAAAGTTTTTCCAGGAATTTTTTTTTTTTTTTTTTTTTTTTTTTTTTTTTTTTTTTTTTTATACAATTGGAACAAATTCTAGTGACAATTGTAAAAAAAATATATCCTTTTAATTGACAATTTCCATGGAAAACAAAGTCAAACAAATGGTATTCGATTTTATTATTATTATTTTTGACAATTGCAACAAATTTTATCCTTTTTAATGGATAATTTTCATGAAAAACAAAGTCAAACGAACACCAAAAGATCCAAAATTTCAAAATTTTTCGAGTGAAAAATTATACCAATCAAACATAATTAATCGACAATTTCCAGTAAAACAAGTTCTAGACAATTCAATTCCCTGTAATTCATTTTCTTTCCACCCAAATTCCATTCTTGTAATCAAACAATAAATTATGGATTCCTCGGGCTTCTTTTACATTTTTATATTATAATTACAAATTTTAACATATTTGGGTCATCCAAATCATATATAATCCTGCCTTTCTTTCATTTTACAACTATATTGCGGCCATGAGACTGTATTCCAACGGGTGTGTGCGCAAAAGAAAAGGAAGTAAAGAAACAGAAATTCATGTCCTCTGATCACGGGTTATGAAAACCAAAATCACAACCTCCATTTCCGAAAGGGGTAAAGGGAATTGTTGTTAACCTAGCGCACAATATGTCAAATTTTAGTATCAAAGCAACAATATGTGAACTTCAGGAAGAAACAAAGCCATTAAAAGATTTGAATCAAAAGGACCTTCCGTAAAATGGAATTTTAGCTTTGGTCGCATTTTGCTTCAACTGGTCAAAAGCACCAGCTCTAAATGTATCTGCACAAACCAGAGCTGGTTTCCAGCCCTTCTTCTGATGGTAGTATGCATATTTTGTACACGCGGCAGATTTCTGAGATACTAAAATCAAGTACAGGTGTATAAGTACATCTAATTTCTCAAATATAATGAAAAGATCCAAATGTAAGAATTCAACGCAATGAGCAATAACTAGATCAATTAACCATGTGAAATCTCTGAAGGTAAGAAACTAAGAATTTAACACAAGGAGCATTAACAATATATGGCATGACATGAATTCAGAGTAACCAATAAATATTCATTCAAGAATACAAACATACCTTGCAAACCGACGAACATTACAACACTTGTTTTCCCTTTTTTGGGGGCGAATGAAGGCTTTCCCGGATCAAACATCTTACAAAGCTCGTTAAAAATAGCCTACAGAAGAGACATTTTCAGACCTCATTTATTCAAGATTCCCACGATACCACTCAAATATCACAACTAGAATTTCTCAGAAACAAATTTTTTAAAGCCAACGCAACTTCTGTTAAATACGCCTTCTACGCCTAAATTTTCTTCTCACGTCCTCAAATTTCAATATTCACATCCAGTAAAAACTAAAAACGAAATTAAATATTTCCTCAATCAAAATTCGTCCTCTATTGTTCCAAATTTTTACCTGTTGGATGATTGTTCGTTTATCGTAGCCCGCAGCTAGGTCATCGAGTTTGACGATTTTCTTAATATTGATCTGCATATCGCGGACAAGCTTAAACTGTACATCGGACTGAAGGAGCGCCCGTGTGATCTCGTTGAGACAGTCTTTCAGAACCTTCTCATCAATTATCGTCGCATTTCTCATCTGCTGAAGAGCCTGCGATATACTCCCTCCTAACTGCGCTAGCACCATCTTGATCGATTTGTATGGTTTCTTCTAATTGAATGGTTTACTTCACAATCCTAATGAATCAATTTCAACTGAGTTAACTGACTATATACACAGTTATTGACAGCTACTTAACGAACAGACTTATAACTAATTTGCCTCTTCCCGCCATTTTTAAAATATGGGTATTCACCTGAGTAACTGAGTTGGATTTGGAGATGGTGAGAGAATGAAATGCGACTGTAAAGAAAAACGGGTGAAGGTTTTTTTTTTTTTTTTTTATATAACTATGTTAATTTTGTAATTGTATTTTTGAACTACCGTTGTTACCGAATTATCCATAGTTCTTCTTTTCTTTTTTTTTTTTTTTTTTTTTTTTTTTTACTTGTTAAAAGTATAATTTATTAGGAATAAGTAATATCGATAATATAAATCTTATAGCATCTTTAATGCAATCGAGTTTTCTTAAAAATTGTATCACGTAAAATAGAATTTGAAATTTTTCTCTCATTTGCAAGCGGGCATTATAAAGAAAAATAGATACTCTAAAGTTCTCTCTCTCTCTCCAATTAAATAAATAGTAGTAATAATAGACTAAATGCATTAAAGAAAAAAAAAATGAACTTGACCTTCCATTCATTAGACAACAATGTCACATGGACAAAAGAATCTTTCTATTTGTATGCCATGAAAACTGCAATAGTAAAGTTATCCTGACTAGGATAGCTGACAGATTTTGGAAATAGGTGCTGCGTGTCGGTACCTGTTTTGTTACCCTTTTTTTCATTCGTCTAACTATTCAATCAGTGAATGACACGTGTCTGTCTGAATTTAAATCCTGTCCCAAACCCTGTTTTTGTAGCATTTCTCAAACTGCAATCCAGATGAGAAAGTGCATTGTATCACATGCAAAATCAGGTAAGGATATATACTCAATGTTAAATTGCATCAAGAATTTTGTATACAAAAGTGCATTACAGGGAATTGAGAAGCTTCAGGTGGGAAATAAAATATTCATTCCTTCAGTTTCTTTTTGTTCTGTGTCTTTTCTATTCCTTTTTGCCTTGTGCTACTCAACAATAGTTGCAAGTAAACTAATATACTCGATAACCCACAAATGCACTAATACTTCTTTTCCTTATATCTTTAACACGGGTCAACTAAACGTCATTGATTGAAGACTTGAACCAAACGTGGGAAGTGCTTGCCGAGCCAATACAAGCCGTATGTGACTTCTATGATATTTGGTCTCTTGTTTTCAGTAATTATAGAAATATTTTATCATCATATTCAAGCAATTTCCTCTCCAAGGCAAATACTTGATACGTTGGAATTTACTAATGAAATTTTCAATAATTGATGTATCAGGTTTGCTTTTACTCCATGATTTCCCTTCATTCATAATCTTGTTTAAAGTAATTTCTTTAGGTCATGTGGGTAGTACTATGCTTAATTGCCAATTGTGTCCTTACACAACCATGTTGCTTCTCCAAATTCAGAAGTCTCACCAAATATAATTGTGGTTTTCATTCAAATTTCGATTTATCTTCATTCGAAAAAACAAACTAATATGCATGGTTTTTCTTCTATCCACCTTTAACAAGCTACACTAAAACGATAACAGAAATAACTAGTTTTAGAATCTAGTCGGACCAAGAATTTCTTTTTTGCTTTTGAGTGATCAAATATCCTAACCCGAACTATCGAACTTCTGTTAAGAAATTTGCTTTACAATTGTTAGCTCCTCCATTTTATTTTTAATTTTGTAGGTGAAGAGAAGATTTGGTGTTCCTGAGCCTTACGAGAAACTAAAGGAGCTGGCTAGAGGAAGAGCGGTGACCAAAGAAAGCATCAAGGAATTGGCTATACCAACAGAGGCAAAAACAGGGCGCCCCATTCTTATGTTGGGGCACCTGTGGAATTGGCTGAGAGCATAGAAACTTCTATAAGTTTGGCCAATGGGGCTAACCTTCCATGATTTGGAATTCAAATGCTAGGGTGATCGATAAAGAGAGAGATCCTTTTTCTTCCTTGTACAGGTGGTTTCAGGCAAGATGGGAAGAAAGTGGATTTTCTCTGCCTTGAAATCCATATTTAAAGGCCTGCTTCCTCTTGAAGACTTGTAGTGATTACAATGATGTTCCCACACTTCAGATGTAGGAATAGGGTTTGAATTGATCCGATTATTGACATTCGACGAACAATTACAAATAATTAATAGGTTATAGAGTAGAAAAGGCAAATCTATATCATAGGAGAATGGTGTATATCGTTTTTGAATTTCTACAAAGTGAAACAAGTTTTACTTGCCATGCGAGTTTGTGTTGTGACTTACATAATCCTAAACTGTTCAAACTATCCACTGATGCTCCCATCCTACTTCTAAAGGCACGCCACCCGGTGGTGGGGTTGCTGCCTGTTTTTCTTGGGAACAGAAACAAAACTAAGAAAATATAACAAAGCAACTCTCAATCTAGCTACAAATAAAAGTTTCTACTTATCCCCACCTCCTCCAAACATACCCATCATATCCTTAGCAGAACCCATTTGCTTCATCAAGCTTTGTAAACCACCCATCCCTCCGATTTGCTTCAACATCTGAGGAGGGAGAACTTTGCTCATGTGTTGGGCATTCATGTTTCTTGACAAGGCACTCATTTCCCCCTTCTTCGGAATCTTAAGTCCCTTCATCTTGCTCCAAATCTTGGCTAGCCGCTTATACTCTTCCAACATTTCCTTAACATCCTTTACTTGCCGACCTGAACCTCTTGCTATCCGCATGATTCGCGATTCGTTCATGAGCTTTGGGTTGCAACTATCCAACTCTACAATATGACAGAAATTTGATTAGAATAATGGACCAGAAACAACTGAATTGATTTGAATAAATTCGTCTTGGACTTGGAGAACCTTTGGCTAAGCTTAAATATAAGTGGGAGTTTTAAATAACTTTATGTTTCCAAACATGTCCAGAGGTTGCCCTTTTCTTAAATTTAAGGAAAAAATTACTTGACTTCAAAATTAACTCGTCTTACTGTCAAAATCAGTAATTCCATTTTTATATATAAAAAAATTAATTACTCATTTTGAAACAAACTTATTTATAATTAAAGCCAAATATACTCTTAACTGTCATCTGTTTGTAATCCCAACACGAAAACTCACCTTCATTAGTCATTGAATCCATCATTGACATGTATCTTTTAAGCTTTGCTTGGCTTTCCTTTTCATTGCCTTTTGCCATTAACTCTGCACTAAATCCTGGAAGCATGGAGAATACCTACAAAGAAACAATCATCTTAGCAAATATGTCATTATGAATGTCTTGTGAAGTAGAAAGTGACACATGAATCCATGAATTACCAGGTCACAATAAAATTCAATTAAAACCAATTCTTTTCAACCCTTCCTTTGGGAGACATATCAAGCTAAAACATTAAGGCACCAAATCCAAAAGCAAAATGAGTATAAGCACCTCTTGCAACTTCCAAATGTTATGTTGTTTATTTCGCTATAAAACTGCATAGACATATGCTGAATTTCCATAATCAGCCAAAATCAATGAAGATGAAAATTGAAGGAATTCCCCCCCCCCCCCCCCCCCCCTTTTTGTACTTTATGTCACTGGTTACACCAACGATTGCAAAAAGGATAAACTACAAAAATACAATACCTACTTAAAACCACCAGAGACTAATGTAGGCAAGTGACATACCTGCCCAACAGGACCCATTTTAAGTATATTCTGAAATTGCTCGTACATAATCCTCAATGTAAAATTTCCTTCAGTAAGCTTTTGGAGAAGCTCGGGCTGTTGGTCCATCGGAACAATTTCCTGAATTTTGTCCATGAATCCAGACAAGTCGCCCATACCTACGGAAAATTGAAAAATTATAGATTGTGAACCAAAACTAAACAAATAAATCAACAACAACAATTATTCTTATTCATTAAATTTACACCTGAAATGAATCTAATGGAACTAAGAAAAGGGATACAAACCTAAAAGACGGCTCACAAACGGTTTGACGTCAAACACTTCGAACTCATCCATATGTTCACCAGTACCAATAAATATGACAGGACTTTTTGTTGCTGCAACTCTGCAAACGGAGCAAAAGAACGGATATATCTCTACAACAAGTATAGTACAGTGACTCATATCCATGCACACTTGATATATACTGGATATCTTAAATGAAACAAACATGCAATCCAAAAGCGACCATCTAAAAAATGCTTCCAAATAACATAGATAATTTCCACGCGAATAATTTTGGAACTTACGCACTAAGAGCACCACCTCCCTTCGCATGACCGTCCATTTTAGTAACAATCACGGCTCCGACTGCCACACTTTGCTTGAATGCTTGAGCTTGATCAAACACGGCTTGACCAATACTGCTATCCATAACAAATATAACAAGATCTGGTTTCTGGAACATTAGAATGACGATATTAGTATTTATAAGTCCAAACTCCATGTTAAGAAGATAGGAAGGGAAATGTCAAACATACTGTCGCTTCAGAAACTTGGCGCATCTCTTCAAAAAGAGCAGCTTCTTGTTTGTGGCGCCCACTGGTGTCAACAATTATGAGATCACAATTTTCTTTCTTGAATCTTTCAACACCTTCTACTGCAATTTTTACAGGATCTGACTCAGAATAGCTGTTACAGAAAAACATTGGTCTGATAAGACAATGGAAAAACAGGACATTAACAAAGCATGAATCAAATAATTCAATTACTAAATGAAGACAAAGGAACATCAGATGTCGAATCCACTATTAGATTTCAATCAGTAAAAACACAAAATAAAAACCATTTTGCCACATTTGCATAAGAGATTCCTTCAATTAATATACTTATATAAACTATGTATAATTGTCACAGAAAACACTGGTTTGATAAGCCACAGGAACAACATGACAAAAACACAGTATAACATCCATTTTGCCACATTTTGATAAGATAACAGATTCCTTAGCAGCACTTGGAACCCAAGGCAAAAAGGCGGGAAGAAGCGCTATTATGTATATAATCTGATGATAGCAAATTAAAATATATATTATTCTTCCCACAATTCAAATCCACCTCCAACCAAAAAACTCAGTAAATAGTTCATGATATACCCGCCCCTTCATCTACCATTACAAGTTCACTTCCCAATCATACTGGCTAAAGGATCAGAAGTGCAAATCAACATCAATGGGAACTTTTTTCGCTCTACATAACCGAAAAATGGAATACAGATAAGATTTCTCTTCTAAAAGTGGCATAACTAACATACATACTTTCCGGATCAGTAAGTCTAAGCGAAAATAAATTATGCATTCATCAGGCTTCCAAATTACAAATTTACAAATTTTAACATATTTGGTCATCTAAATCTTATAGAATCCGGCCTTTCTTTCATTTTACAACTATATTGCAGCCCTAAGACTGTATTCCAATGGCTCTGTGTAAAAAATAATTAAAGAAGCAAAGAAATAGAAATTATGTCCTCTGATCACAGGTAATGAAAACCAAAACCCTGGCCTCCATTTCTAAAAGGGGTAAAGTGAATTGTTGTGAACCTAGCGTCAAATATATGTCAAATTTTAGCATCAAAGCAACAATATGTGAACTTCAGGAAGAAACAAAGCCATTAAAAGATTTGAATCAAAGAGACCTTCCGTAAAAAGGAATTTTAGCTTTAGTTGCATTTTGCTTCAACTGATCAAAAGCACCAGCTCTAAATGTATCTGCACAAACCAGAGCTGGTTTCCAGCCCTTCTTCTGATGGTAGTATGCATATTTTGTACACGTGGTTGTTTTCCCAGATCCTAAAATCAAGTACAGGTGAATAAGTACGTCAATTTTCTCACATATAATGAAAAGATCAAAATGTAAGAATTCAACGCAGTGAACAATAATTAGATCAATCAACCACGTGACTTGCAAAACTATTCAAAAAGATCAGACTTCTCGGCTCAGATGAAATAAATTAGAACCCCCCAATATATGGCATGACATGAATTCATAACCAATATATAGTCATTCAAGAGTACAAACATACCTTGCAAACCGACGAACATAACAACACTTGTTTTCCCTTTTTTGGGAGTGAATGAAGGCTTTCCCGGATCCAACGTCTCACAAAGCTCGTTAAAAATAGCCTACAGAAGAGACATTTTCAGAGCTCATTTATTATTCCGGATTCCCACGATACTACTCAATATCACAACTAGAATTTCTCAGAAACAGATTTTTCAAAAGCCCATGCAACTTCTGTTAAATATGCCCTCAACGCCTAAATGTTCTTCTCACGTCCTCAAATTTCAATATTCACATTCAGTAAAAACTAAAAACCAAATTAAATATTTCCTCAATCAAAAGTCATCCTCTATTGTTTCAATTTTTTTTACCTGTTGGATGATTTTTCTTTTATTGTGGCCCGCTGCTAGTTCATCGAGATTGACGATTTTCTTAATATTGGTCTGCATATCTCGGACAAGCTTGAACTGTACATCGGACTGAAGGAGCGCCCGTGTGATCTCGTTGAGACAGTCATTCAGAACCTTCTCATCAATTATCGTCGCATTGCTCATCTGCTGAATAGCCCGCGATATACTCCCTCCTAGCTGCGCGAGGACCATCTTTGATTGAAGATTACGAAATTAGAATTAGTGTTTTGAGGAGTTGGGATTCACCAGTTCTGTAGATGGTGATAGAAAAAGAGAAGAACTATGTATTTATTCAAAATCAAGATGGTTTAAAATAAGAGTTATGATTGGAACGAAATATCATTTCTAAACTACATTAGACTAATCTATTATGATCAAACTGTATAATTATCAGCATTTATCTTATAAATTTACAACAATATATATCCAATAAATTTATATTCATGAGACTTAGAATTGGAATGAAATAGGCTATCTAAATAAGTTAAGACTTATCTATTCACAATGATATAACTGCATAATCATTAATATTTATCTAATGATTTGACAACAATATCTACCCAATATAGATTTCAATTTAGGGCTGTAAGCAAAATCGTCAAATCAGAAAATCAAATCGTAATCGTATTTTGGAAATCTTTGGTTTAGTGCCACGTGAACCCGTCAACGAAATGGTTTTAAATCAAACCAAACTGGTCAAAAATGGTTTCGTTTAGGTTTGAGAAATTTTATTGCGGTTTAAAATCAAATCGGACCGACGAAAAAATATATAAAAATTTAAAAATTTAAAAAAATGAAATTTTCTAAATTGTAACTAGTAAGACTTTTGTGTTGGGCATTTTATTTATTTTTAAATGAGGCTCATATATTTCATAAGCTCCTAAACTGAAAGTCTGAATCAATTCATCAAGCAATCCCACATTATATTCCATATAAATTACTATCATCAAACAATCATTAACTTATATAAACTGTATAGTACTCCAATGATTAAACAAACTTCAATCAAAATTAAAATTCTACATTGAATTGGACATCTTTTAAAAAATTATTACAACTTCTGGTTTGTCGATTATAATTTGTAGAAATCTAGATGAAAAGTTTTGATCGGATCAATAACTATGTAATCAAAGTGAAAACAAAATAAAAATTTCGGATCTTAAAAATGAAATTATATATTGTAAATAAATTTATTAAGGCAAAGATTTATCCAATATTCTAATTTAGCTCGAAAATCAGTTAATTAAAAAATTATAAAAAGAGAGAAGAAAATAATCAAAGAGAAAAGGAAAGTGTTGGGGTCTAAAATGAAAAAGAAACCTCATTATTTTTTATAAAAGTGATTGGAGATTGAATCATAAATTTTACCAAAAAAATTAAAAAAAAAATTCTATAAGAATCGTTCGGTTCTCGGCGGTTCCCATACTAGAATCAAAAACTAGATCGGAACCGGTTGGTCCTTAATAATTTGTCCCAAAATCAAATTATTTTTTAGAAGATTTGGAACCGAATCGACCGGTTCTAAATAGTTCCGATCCGATTCCGCAGGTTCTGAAAAAAAATGTCCACTCCTAAATTAATGGCATAAAAGTAGACAGACAAAAAAATATAAGACGAAATCGGTGGTTTAAAATTGGACGACTGACAAAAAAAAAAAATACGATGAAACCAGCGGTTTAAAAACGGGACCAAACCGTTAGGTTTAGGTTTGAGTTTTTTTTTCAAAACCGTTCAAAATGGTTTGATTTAGATTTGAGTTTTTCTCAAATTTGTGTAAACGATTTGGTTTGAAAATCTGTTAAAAATCGGTAAAATCGGACCGCTTACGCCCCTAAATTCCATAATATATCTGGGAAAAGTCATTTGTACTTACTTGGTTACACTTTAGGTTATCCGATTCCATCATCCCTCTCATATAGGGTCGGGCCCCATGCATTTATTGGATGTGGGGCTCGACCCCCATGTGAGAGGGACAATGGGATCGAATAACCAAAAGTGTAATCAAGCAAGTACATGTAGCAATGTCCAATATATCTATATATTATCTTATATAAATAAAAGAGGCTAACTTTGGCCAAATCCTTCATGCATGATAAACTGGGGTGCGTCATCAATTGAAATTGTGATGAATTTTAATTTTTTTTTCTAAATTTAGGTTGTCCTCGGTTGATATTTTAATGAAATTAATTAAAATTTAGATGTTCTCATTTGAAATTTTATTTAAATTTTAAAATTTAGGTTTCTCAATAACTAGTGGACTTATAAATAATTCATTAATAGAGAAATTTTAAAAGATTTGAATGAATTTCAAGTTTAAAAAATATATATATAACCAAATATTTTGAAATTTCATCATATTTAATAAGATTTTTATGAAATTTGTGAAAATCTATTTAAATTCATGATATTCATTAGAACTTACAATCTTTTAATATCCATCAAAATCTTAGTTAGAGCATCTTTTCAAGAGCTTTTCCTTTCTCTCTTCGTTTATGCTATCACCAAATAGTCTTGCTACACGAATATCACGGTTGACATTTTGGATGATCGCATGTGAGTGTGTGAAAAAATATTATTTTATTCACGTGAGACCTGCACACTCACATGCGATCACTTATGCGGTCAATCAAGATGGTTGAATCGTATTTTTCATCACCAAATGGACCATATATTATCCAATGGGCACTAACCAAAATTTTATTCCGAAAAAAAAAAAAAAAAAAAAAAAAGGGATAGAATCCAAGTCAGAGAAATGTCATTAACTATCATTAATCAACCAATAAGCAATCCAAAAAATCATTTGCACCCAATGATTCACAAATTACAAGATACCTAAGTTCGATTATGGGCCTCTATTGAATTATGCATTACCTCTTCTACATCTGCAAAATAATATTATTTTAAAACAAAATTTAAACAAGTATTCGCAAATCACATTATTTTAGTTTAGAGCAAGTATCACTTCAATCAGCTGAAAAGAAAAATAACATTTATACACATCAAATATTTTCAAAAAATGCAATCAACTACGGGAAAGGTAGGAAAGAAACCCAAAGTTCCAGGCTGGGCATAGTAGTACATGTTGAAATGCGGAAGTAGAATTATCCAGAAATTTAAAAAAATTTATTTAATTCAATAAACAAAATTGTCTAGATGTTCAAGTGTATGTTATATCAAGAATAAAATATTCATTTTTACCTAAATTCTATAGTCAATTCTTGAATTAAATTCTGAATAACAAACTTTCAATTTTTAATTGCAAGGACTTGATATTTCAAACTAGCTCAGAAAATCGTCCGTAACGATAACCAAATGAAAGAGACGGTGAACCCTCTAGGAATCGTCATTTCTGACGAGCTCCGCCATAAAAAAACTCAATTCATCACAGTAATCAACCTCTAGTACGACTTTTCTTCCATTTTAACCATAAATAAATTTCAACACTTGTATTGAATTCATAAATCACACATATTTCATGTAAAAATCAAATCAAATATGTTAATTCACATTTTACAACACAATGAAATATTAAGATTTCAAACAAAAAACTAACATTGTCAAGGGTAGAAGACGAACAGACAGTTGTCTGTTTTGTCTGTAAGTAGGTAGTCCGAATCTGAACCTTCTCTTTCTACTCTATTTCATGTCTTCTCTTCAAAGGGTACTTTGAACTTTTTAATGTTTTGATTTTTTTTTTATCTTTTCATTTAAAATTGGTCAAAGGCCATTTTTTAAAATTGAGTTGAGTCAATCGGCCATTAGTCACCAATTCCTTGATTTTACTCATCGTGTTCCTGTTAGCGATGCTAAGCCCCGTTTGGTCATCACTAAAAACGAGAGTCTTTTTTACCTCGAACTCATCGCAATAAAATATATTACACATAAATTTTAAAATATTTCTTACATTTTAATTATAGATTTTTTTAAAAAAATCACTATTTCAAAACTGATTTTCCTTGGAAAAAAAAAACCCCCATGTTTGGGCTCCATTAGTCCAAAACTCATTTTGGGAAAAAGAATATTTTTTTTAGTAATATTTTGGAGAATATATAGTTAAAAATTGAGTTTATGGATAATATTATTTTATTGAAAAATATGTAATTAAAAATAACAAAGAAAAAAAATGTATTTTTAAATAATGGAACCCAAATACAAGCTAATTTTATCAAACATAGGCTATATGAACGTGGGGGCAGGGATAGGGTACGGGTGGATGGAACTGGAAGAAAGCTGGGTGTGTGCGAGAGCCAAAAATTGTGGTGCAGTGGACTTTTTTAAATAAATAAACCTCCCAGTGTAAGCTAAAGCTCTTGTTTGATGGTTGTTATATTTGATAAAATAGAGATTTGTATAGTAATTTTTTGAAGAATAATATAGTAAAAATGTAGAAAAAAGTTTATTATTGAAATATTAGATTATTATTTGAGACAACAAAATTACTGAAAATTAATACCTTAAATAATAAGTTGTCATATATAAACGCGATTACTGTAGTCGCCGACTATACATAGCATTATTCTAATTAAATTGCATGTTCTATTTTTAAGTCCAAAATCAAAATTTCCATTTAACCAAATCATTGGTGAAAAGAAACAAATACCAAGCTCAAGTGACAAGAACTCTTAAATCAAGTTCATAACTACTCTAGTTTGTTTCTGTTTCTATAAACGAAACTACCCGAATCACAAATTCATTCGCTAAAATGTACTAGGACTCATTTGGCATGGCTCTGAGAAGTTAAAATGAACTTTTGAATCCGTTTAATTAATGGGAAGAATTCATAAATCAGGCCTTAAAGTATGATCATTTTACATTTCAGACCCAAATATTTTAAAATGCAAAAATCAGGTTTTCATTAATTAATTAAAATTTAGTTATTAATTAATTATTTTAAGGTCACAGTTACGCGATTCATGGTCACAGTTACATAATTAAAGGTCACAACTAATTCACTAGTTACATTTTATCAAATTAATTGATCATAAATTATTTCGATGTCATAATTAAAAAAATTTGTAGGTCACAGATTATCTTGAAGTCACAAATTAAAATTTTTATAGGTTACAGTTTATTTTACTGGCCACAAATCCAAAAATTACATGTCACAATTTATCTGTAAATCACAGATTTAAAATTTGTTGGTCACAAGTTATTAAATTTTAAGATCACAGTTTAATATTTGGACACAACCAAATATTAGGTCTAATACCATCGTCACCCAACATCACCACCACCGTACCTGCCATCACCATCATCAACCGCCTCCACCACCGTCGACCACCACCACCACCACCGTCAACACCTCCACCTGCACCACCACACAAAACACACAGCGCTGCCCAAACACCATGACGAACACCACCCACCGCCAGAAACACTGCACACCGCCACCATACTTACATCCACATCCACACGGCCGCCAAAATCACCACCACCTCAACCATATCTGAACCCACCATAAACCACCACATCTGCACGATAACAATTGGGCAAAACCACTCGACGCCGACAGTGCCACCGCCGCCGCCGCACTCGCAACTCATACAACCACCACAACCGCATCTAACCACACCACCATTTTCACAGCATCAATCTGAAAATAGTCCCCATCTCCAGCACCACCACGAAACTCACACAAATCAGCGCACATACACTACACCACAGTAACACATCACCACCGCACCTCACACATCCACCGCTCAAAAAAAAAGGAAGAAAGTGAGAAGAGATTTGCAGAGATAACGTTGCTCAGACGACGGTTGTGATGCTTGCAGCGGCGATCGAAAGTGTCTACGACGGCGAGCACTACTCAATGGCGACACTGAGGGGTAGGGTAGAGAGGTCGTCGTTGAGGGATATGGTAGAGAGAGAGTGTGTGGAGACATGAGGAGAGAGAGCGCCATTTAGGGTTTTTATTATATCATATTTTAATTATTAATTTGAAACCTGATTTTTGATTAAAAAATCTTTGTACCTAATCTATGTAAATTGAAGTTGAAACACCTATATCCATGTAATTTCCTCTTAATTAATTTTATAAAAATAATATTTTAGTTAGAAGAGTTTTTAGAGAATGTTGATCCAATGAGACATTCTCTTTAAAAAAATTCTGAAGAAGCAGAAATTCCAAACACTATTAAACTATCTTCCTCAGAAACTCTTTTACAAGAGCAGAAGCAAAGGGAAAACCCTGCCAAACAAGCTGATGAATCATTACAGAATCCCTTCATTCGGGGCTCTAAGATGAAGAGAACCTCGTTCTTTCATATTCTGAGTTGACATTGCCATCGAAAATAATATAGGGTGAAGTCAAAAGCTAGTTAACCAATTATTTTGTAGTCGAATTGTGAAGCATAAAACTCTATTAGTAGGCTATTTCACAATTCATCTCGTTGTTGAACAAGTCCCATTACACAACACTCGACAGTGCCTATTTCAGAAGATATAAAACTATCCAACTCAATCAATCTGCACATATTATAGACAAAATAAAGAAATCTGAGAAGTGTACTCCATCGGAAAGAACATATACTCGATTTACATGAATATCCAAGAAAAAACACAACCTTAATAAGAATCCATGTCCCCCGTCATTCGGTAATGCAATTTATGTTCATTTAAATAACACCACGAAGAAACCCAATCATTTTCCTAGGCCACCAAATTAATATCCGGTGGTTAGAACTCAAACATTTTCAATCTCTTGTTTTGGTTCCTTTTCGTCTGAGATAATTTCCATGTTGTCCTCTAAACCCGGACTGCTCTTGAACATTTCATGCGTTTCCAGAGCTGCAAACTTCTCTGTGTCTCCTTTCAGAAGTTCAACCACTTCAAGCATTGTTGGTCTCATCTCGGGTTGATTATGAGCACAGATGATCCCTATGAGAACAACCCTTTTCAACTCTTCTTCTACATACTTCCCATTTAGCCTCAGATCCACAACTTCGTCAAATTTTCCCTGGCGTGCCAGAGGTAGGGCCCAATCCGTGATTGATCGCTTTATTGTCGAACTGAGCTTCTCTAGGGGTTTCTTTCCACTAGCAAGCTCGAGCAAAAGAATGCCAAAGCTGTAAACATCACAACTTTCCGATGCCTTTCCCAACATTGCGTATTCTGGGGCAAGATAGCCAAGAGTACCCTTAACTCTGGTGGTTACATGTGTTGCACCATCAGGTATGAACTTTGCGAATCCAAAATCGGCAACTTGAGCTTGAAAATCTCCGTCTAAGCAATACATTGCTAGCTTTAATGTCTCGGTGTATTATGTGGGGTGTTGCATAGTGATGTAAATAGCTGGAATAGAAATTATTAGTTCAATGGACAGAGAAGCTTAAAAGAAACTGTAGTTAGATTCAGAGTATGTTTGGCTAAGCTTAAAAGAGGTCAAATTTACCTTTAAATAACTCTATTTCTAAACGTGTTTTGATAAGTAACTTATTTTCAACATTTATCAACATGCTCTAGGTACTTACACAATGCCCTCGGCGGCCCCAACTGCAATGTTCATCCGCCGGCTCCAGTCAAGATGGCACTCAGCAGAATGCGGCCCGTGAAGATGAGAGAGTAAGCTCAGATTAATCATGTAATCATAGACAATTAGACGTTCTTGACCTTCTGCACAATAGCCACGTAAAGTTAGCAAATTCTTGTGCCGTACTCGAGCAAGTATCTCGACTTCAACGGAAAATTCCATCTCTGCTTTGTTACTCCAGGACTTTAATCTTTTCACAGCTATCTGCAAAAGTATGTGTGAGAAGAAATATAGCACGATAACATCTATAACAGACATGACAGAAATTGCATCGACTAGCATCTGCATCAATCAAACGAATGAAACTTAAACAATTTATGCTCAATATAGTGGTGATGTTCTTCGATAACTACATAACAACAAACAGTAAAGATAACTATGTGATTTCATCCACAAAAGGAAAAGAGTCGAGAGATGTGCAAGTGAAGTGATAATCCATTAAATTCTGTAAACATGAATATTAAAACAAATTTAATAGGCTCCAGCTTAATCACTAATAAATTCATAGTTCCAGAAAGGAAAGAGGAAGACAACAGCATGAACCTTAAAAAATGCTGGTAAAAAGTAAAAATTAGTAATTTGACTCCATTCGTGCCAATTAGGTACTACAAAATAACCCTCACTTGATCCACTCATCATATGCTGATTTTTAATTCTTTTAGAAGTAAATTCCATGTTTACAATGTCAGGTACCCCCTGCAGATGTTAAAGATACATTTTTTTGGCAAGGAACAGGGTCACCAACATAACCTTGCAAGGAAACAATACAAGATCAATTGAATTATCTGAACTTAACTAGTCAATAATCACATGTTTGACCTCACAGTCTCTCAGAACTTTATCGCCTTTACCTAGACAGAACTTCCAGATAATGGAAGACGGACGAACCAAACTAGTTCAGAAACTAATAACCTGGAACCATATTAGCTTCTTCAATAACATGAGATAATGCATTGCTTTTTAATATCCAACTCTTCATATCATCATTTTTTTAGGGACGGCATATACTCTCTAAAAAAAGGACTCGATCATAGCAAGAAAGAAAACTGAGCAAGTTAAAAGTCAACTCTTTTAGCTCACATCATATCTGTGACAATTGACAACTGATATGTCATCCCCAACTAGTGCTAAAATAAATGCATTTTTATCAATAAGAGCACGGCTAAGTCAAACCTAGGTTTGTAAGTTAATGCTCAATCTAAGTGTTTTATAAAGTCAGCTTGCTTCGTCGTCAAGTTCTTTTAATTCAGAACCATAGCAAAGTTCCATTGGTTCGTTGTGTGGGTATTGTGTTTCTGATTAACTACCACCAAATCATAGCTATTGAGCAAACCATCCCAGTATATGCGCACTTGATTACATTTGAAAAGTTCTGCAACAGTCCTTAGCGCTTGTAGCTCACTGCTAAGTTTCAGCTACAATAAAGTTCCAATATTCAATTCTAAGTAAGTGTATCCATTTTTTTTTTTTTACTTCTACAGAAACCTTGACTACAGACAGATCCTGATCTTCTCAACTAGACTAATAAAACATTTGAATATGAACATATTTATTAATCTCTGATACCCTTCAGGCCTTCACAATTTTGAACAATCAATTCACTCTACATCTTGCTCAAGTTGTAGAAATCGCATTGTGAGACCGATGTTGAGACCATCAAATATACTGCCTCATGGTTTCCCGGAATCTATTTTCCGTAAATAAATAAGATGAGAACGCAAGTTGGATAGTCTTATTTGCTAGTTAATGTCCAGATAAACAATGGGTAAAAGAAGTCAACGTTCATCTTCTTTCATGTAATATAATTTCTCAAGGCTTTGAAACTAAAGAAACAGAGTTCAAAAGCCATTCATGTACCAAAAACTCAGTTTTAATTAACTTAAAAAAATAATGGAATACACTTCATTAGTATTCTGGCACAGAACAATCAAACAGAGAGAGCATGTTAGGATAAGTTTAAAAGAAAATAAAAGTACTTTATTTGAAAAGTAAGTAAAGGCATACTTTTAGGGCCCCGTTTGGCAGTATTTTTGAAAAGCCAAAAGTTGCTTCTAAGACTAAGAAGTAGCTTTTGAACATGTTTGGATCATTTCCTGAAAGTGACTTATCTAAGCAAAAAAGCTTTTAGAGGAGGCTGGCATATAGCGACTTCCTCAATAAGCGACAAAAGCTCTGCTATACGAACCCTTAGAAAAGTAAGCTTTTAAACTAAAAAATCCAAAGAAGAAAGGTAACCTCTAAAAACCTCAAACATGTTTGGCAAAAAACCGTTTACCCGAAAGTAACTCGGCAAACATGCTCAAGTATGTTGCCCAGTTTGCCATAACCATGGTTTCAGTAGTAAAAGTTTCTCAATGAAAGTCAACATATAGCAAAAAACAACAATCAGAACTAATGGTATATTAACTTTACCAACTTATCCCCTAAATAACATTTCGGCCTAATGTGTCTTCCCAGTTAAATGACTACTGATACATTTAACCAGTAATTTTTCTTTTATATTTTGTTTGATGAATGCTCAAGTATGCAGAGGAAAAACAAATCTGTGAAACAGTTCAACGAAAAATGCAATGTTAGGTAATGAACAGTATTGCACAGGACAAGAATTTAGCTTCTTTTCCCTTAATATTGTTCCATACTGGCCAATTCAATGTACTAAACATATATGCTTAAACGAACTGAATGAATATCACACTCTAAAATTACTTGAGAACCGTCCCAAAGCTGACCCCAATAAACACTGCCAAATCCACCTTCTCCAAGCTTGTTGTCGTAGTTAAAATTATTTGTAGCCAATTGCAATTCCTTCAGAGAAAAAATCCTCCACGTCGACACCTTTTTTGTTGGGTTTTTCCTGTACAAATTCACAAGTACACATAATTTAACTACAGTCCAACAATAGAATCAACCCCATACACCTGTTAAATAAAAAAACTTCGATTAACTTTCTTATTCAAATTCAGATGGCCCAAGTTTAAATAATGAAGGCTCTACACACTTTTTTAGAAAAAAGTAGCTTTTAAGCACAACCAAATGTAATAAACTATCTGGATTACTCTTCCTAAATATTTACCCAGCCTAGTAAAAAAAATGAAAAGCTTTACTCATCAATCAAACAGTGAATTTTGCCTCTATAAATCCCTTAAAAATACTACTAACGCATATCAAAATAGAGAAAATAAAAGCAGAATTAAGCAAACGGATTAGGTACTTCCAAGAGAATCAAATAGAAGGAAAAAAAATGAGCATTGACCAAATAGAATAAATGAAGCACGTACCGATCTGAACCCTTAACGCAGCAAAACATGGTGAAAAAATCCAGAAAATTTCCAAACAGCCCACCTCACAACCTACGATATTTCACTATTTCTACCACACATTCACAAATAAACACAAACCCTTCAAAATCTCTCTTCAACTCTTTCTTACTCCTCGAAACTAGTGTTCTAGAGGAGAGCCTTGGCAAAATGGGGAACCTTTTAGGTTGCCAAACGGGCCCTCGTCGTAGAAAATATTTTACTTATATTACTTTTTAATGATTTCTTGAAGAGAAAATTGTTGATGGAGTAAAGCGATTGTGAGAGGGAATACCAGAATACAAGGGGGACAGTGGTCTATGTGGTTGCGTCACTGTGTTTGTAACATTGGGTTAATTATACGAATAGTTACTTAACTTTGTCATATGTTAGTGCTTGATCACTGAATTTAGAAATGTAACTATATAATCACTAAACTTTATTAAGTATTATTACTTTATATAACTGAACTTAAAAATATACTTCAATAATTATTAATTATACACCGTATTATCCATCCATCACTCAAATAGAAAAATCATTTAAGCTAATACGGTGAATAATTCAATAACCATTACGATATATTTTTAAATGGATTAATCTATTTGTACACTTTATGATGTACCAAATAGATTACACCCCTCTCACATGGAGAGAGGCTTACAAATATCAATCATGCTACATATGGAGGAGGACCCACACACAATAAAATATTCATGAATCCATCTCCATGTGAGAGGGGTGTAAGCTATTGTGTATACTAGGAGGTGTATACATAGCTTTATTCCATAAATATTTTATTATGTGTGGGTCTCACATGGAGGAGGACTCACGCACAATAAAATATTCATGGGTCCATCTCCATGTGAGATGGGTGTAAACTATTGTGTATACTAGGAGGTGTATACATAGCTTTATTCCATAAATATTTTATTATGTGTGTGCCTCCTCCATGTGAGGAGGGTGTAAAATTGTGTGTACATCATTATGTATACACAGTATAGTTCTTTTTAAGTACAGTTATGAGATAGTAACACTTTGCAAAATTTAGCGATCATTGAAATATATTTTTAAGTTCAATTATTAAGTAGTGATAATTTTTTTTTTCACTCAAATTAACTTTTGTAAAAGAAGAAACTAAAGAAAATGAGAGAAAAAAAGTTGAAAAATCAAATCGATCTCAGTTACATTGGCACTATTCGAAATTTTTTGTACTTCTATTTAATTTTTCTCTAACAATTTATTTTAGTGTTCTTACTGATTTTCTTTCAATTTATTTATCCGAAGTTCGAGATACGATAAACTAATATCAGTTGATCTAAAAATTAAACGTAATTTTTATCGTGATGGATGAACATTAGCAAAAATTATATTTATATTCGATTTATAGGTCTCTGATTTTCTATTTCCCAATTTCCCTTCATTTTCTTTGATTTCTTCTTTTGTAGAGGTCGATTTGAAAAACTTAATAATTGAATTTAAAAATATATCTCAATAGCAACTGAACTATGCTAAGTGGTATTACTTAATAATTGAACTTAAGGCCTCGTTTGATATTCATTTTTCCTCCATAAAAATGAAAAATATGATCATTATCCATCACATCCAACCACCAATTTTTACTTTCCATTTTTTGTATGTGACCCATAACAACTATATTTTTTATTTTTATTCTACAAATAATGAGAATCAAACGGGACCTAAAAATATATTTCAATGATCATTGAAATTTGTAAAGTGGTACTACCTCATAATTGAACTTAAAAATATATCTCAATAATCACTGAACTATGCACCGTATTTTTTATCCATCATTCTAGTCGACGTCATTTGTTGAACTTAACCGATTTTTTTATTTAAGTGATGGATGGGTGACACGGTGCAAAATTCGGTGACCATTGAAAAATAGTTCTAAATTCAATTATAAAGTAATAACACTTTACAAAATTTAATGACCATTGAATTATATTTTTAAATTCAGTTATTAAATAATAGCATATGGTAAAATTCAATAAGTATTCGTATAATTAACCCGGGTAACACAAGTCTGCTAACCTTTGTTTGTACATTTGTCCTAATCAGACGCAATACCTAGGGACTGCACAATCTGCATTTTAAGATAAATAAAAGAATGAATAAAGCTACATGAACAGAAAGGTTTGGACAGAAATTGGCCAGAAATTCAAAATGTGTACACGTGTCGGAGAAAGGAGGAAGCGGAACTGTTGGTTTTGGAGAAAATTTGTGTAAATTCATTTAATTTAGTTATGTTTTCGCTCAATTTTCGGGCTGAATTCGGGATAACAAACGAAGTCTAAATATTATATTCTTAATATCATTTTGAAGCATTCATGGCCTAGTATTTCACGACATTAATGGTGTGTAAAACGGTCAATCGTAGCAAAAGTTACGGCGCGTCAAAATAGGCCGTTCCAAACTAATATTTCGAAAATTTCGATAACAAGCTAACTTTAAAAATTCTTCGACTATTGTACGCTAGCCGAATCCATAAATCTTCTATATCATCTTGAAGCTCATTTCGAGAACTATATCGTAGATATATCGAATGATCTAAATGAATATCGAAAATAGTCAAACAGACGTCAAACGCGTGTGTTAAAAAAGACGTATAACTCGTCTTTTTATTGAAATTACTTGTTTTCTGTCTCAATTTTCGGGCTCAATTCGGGATATCAAACGAAATCAAAATATTATATTCTTAATAATATTTTGAAGTACTCACGGCCTAGTATTTCACGATATTAATGGTGTGCGAAACGGTCAATCGTAGCAAAAGTTACAGCGCGTCAAAGTAGGTCATTCCAAACTAATATTTCGAAAATTTCGATAACAAACTAACTTTAAAATTTTTTCGACGATTGTACGCTAGCCGAATCCATAAATCTTCTATATCCTCTCGAAACTTATTTCGAGAACTATATCATAAATATATCGAACGATCTAAATGAATATCGAAAATAATTAAACGAACGTTAAACGTGTGTTAAAAAGACATATAACTAATCTTTTTATAAAAAAAAATTTGACGTTAAAATTTTTTTACGTTCAATTTTTTTGACGTTAAAAAATTAAATTTTTTTTTTTACGTTAAAATTAATTAAATTTTTTTTTTTTTTCATTTTTGACGTATAACTAATCTTTGTATAAAAAAAAAAACTATAAGTGTCAAAAAATATAAAAAATTTTAACGTCAAATTTTTGACTTATAGTTTTTAATTTTTTTAACATACGCGTTTGATGTCCGTTTAACTATTTTTGATATTCATTTATATCGTTCGATATATCTATGATATAGTTATCGAAATGAGTTTCGAAATGATATAGAAGATTTATGGATTCGGCTAGCGTACAATCGTCGAAAAAATTTTAAAGTTAGTTTGTTATCGAAATTTTCGAAATATTAGTTTGGAATGACCTACTTTGACGCGCCGTAACTTTTGCTACGAATGGCAGTTTCGCACACCATTAACGTCATGAAATACTAGGCCGTGAGTACTTCAAAATGATATTAAGAATATAATATTTTGATTTCGTTTGATATCCCGAATTGAGCCCGAAAATTGAGACAGAAAACAAGTAATTTCAATAAAAAGACGAGTTATACGTCTTTTTTAACACACGCGTTTGACGTCTGTTTGACTATTTTCGATATTCATTTAGATCATTCGATATATCTACGATATAGTTCTTGAAATGAGCTTCAAGATGATATAGAAGATTTATGGATTCGGCTAGCGTACAATTGTCGAAGAATTTTTAAAGTTAGCTTGTTATCGAAATTTTCGAAATATTAGTTTAGAACGGCCTATTTTGACGTGTCGTAACTTTTGCTACGATTGACCGTTTTGCACACCATTAATGTCGTGAAATACTAGGTCGTGAGTGCTTCAAAATGATATTAAGAATATAATATTTTGACTTCGTTTGATATCTCGAAATCAGCTCGAAAATTGAGCGAAAACATAACTAATTTAAATGAATTTACACAAATTTTCTCCAAAACCAACAGTGCCGCTTCCTCCTTTCTCCGACACGTGTACACATTTTGAATTTCTGGCCAACTTCTGTCCAAACCTTTTTGTTCGTGTAGCGGGATCGTAAAAGAATACCGGTCCTAGATAGCTTCCTCCTAACAAAAGCAAAAGTGGAAGTTGATTCCGAAGCCCGGTCTTTTTTTTTTTCAGATTCCCAATTTTCATGCCCATAATTAGGACGTGGGCACCTCTTTTATTTCCAACGTGGGTGTAAAATAGATTTAAATTCGAATATCATTGTAGAGATTTGAAATATATTTCGTATTTGATTTAAATAAGAATTAGATTTTTAATAAATTTTAATAAAAATGATGGAATATATGAGTAAAAAGTTGTGGATTAATAAAATTTGTGGTTAAAATTAATTGTTAGCTTTCACTTATATTTTAATCAAATTTTATAACTTAATCAAATAGGGCATAGCATTGCACGTTTAGAGGTCTAGCAACTTGACATCGATAATGTTGAATAAATGACTAAATTCAAAATAATTTTTAGTAATCAGCTGTAAACTTCGAGAGCTAACCTCAATAATGATGGATTGAATACTGTGAAAAGAGGAAGAATTCATACAATTGATTTTAAATTTATGAAAAATAAAGATTAATTTGCTTTTGTATAGTTTCTGTTTGGTAGCTATTTTTAGAGAGAAAAATGTACTTTTGAATAGTTGATTGATGGAAAATGTGTGGTTAAAAATTAAGGAAAATTTTTGGGTTTGTGTGTAATATTATTTTTATTGAAGAATGTGTGGTTGAAAAAAATAGAGAAAAAAATATATTTTGAAAAAAATAACTACCAAACAGGAGCTATAGTGTTGAGGAGTGAATGGTAAGAAAGAAGTGGTAAGAATCATTTGGATTTTCTTTCTTTGGGTGTCAGTGGGCGAACGCGAAGATAAGATAATGCAAAAATTGAGTATTAAAATTCGTTTGGTGTGGATGGCAGTTGGCCCACTTTGGCAGGCCAATGTTCAAGAACTTCGTTATTGGATTCTTGTGCAGTTGAAGAAATAATAATTCAAATTTCATTGAAAGTTGTAATGTATTAGTTTTGAATGACTATTATCTAATTAGACAGAATCAAATAAGAGAATCATATGATAAAATTGGTTAGTTTTGTACTTTTATTTATATATTTAGTACATACATTTTTTTTAATTTTATTGACAGTACCTGTAAATTTGATTAGCGTGCCTTAAGGATGCGAAATCATTGGAGATGATCTCCATATGCATTCTTCTAAAAATTCGTGACAATAAGGGTCCGTTTGATAGCCAGGGTGGAAAGGAATTGGATTCCAGAGAATTGAATTGTCTGGAATTGTTTTACCGGGAATTGAATTAAAGGTGTTTGATTGGTATAATTTTCCACATTTCTATTATAATACGTTTGACTTTATTTTTTATGCAAATTGTCAATTAAATGAATAAATTTTTTTACCATTGGGAACAAAATATGTTTAGATTGCCAAAAAAAAATTAAAAAAATAATTTTTTATTTTTTATTTTTACGTTTGGCTTTGTTTTGCATGAAATTTGTCAATTAAAGGGATAATTTTTTTTACATTTTATCTTAGAATTTGTTTATATTGCTAAAAAAAAAAAAAAAAAAAAAAAAAAAAAGTTGGAAACCAATTCCCACCTATATAGCAAGTCATTGAATTCCACGGAATTACGCTTCAAGTGGTTGTACCTTGGAATTGGGTGAAAATCAATTCCATGAAAAATAAACGCTATCAAACAGCGCAAGAGTGGAAGTTGGAATCGAATTCCAACTTCCAGAAAAAATTTACGCGTATCAAACACACCCTAATAATATCCTGATAAGAAGGGAGGGCTGCTCTCTTCCCCGAATCGGGAAGAGAGCAGCTGTTCCCGAATTAAAAAATGGCCTAAGGGCCAAAAATTTTTTTTTTTTTTTTTTGAAATTTTTTTTTGCAATCTAATCAAATACTATACTCAATTGTAAAAAAATTTATCCCTTTTGATGTTTATTTCGATAGAAAACAAGGCCAAACGAACCCCAAAAGTTAATAAAAATTAGTTAACTTTTCGTGTTCGTTTGGCCTCGTTTTCTATCTAAATAAACATCAAAAGGGATAAATTTTTTTACAATTGAGTCTAGTATTTGATTAGATTGCCAAAAAAAATTTCTAAAAAAAAAATAATAATAATAATTTTTGGCCCTTAGGTCATTTTTTAATTCGGGAACAGCTGCTCTCTTCCCGATTCGGGGAAGAGAGCAGCCCTCGATAAGAAGGTGACATTGTTATTATTTCAAAATATGCTAAAAGTACTCGTAAATTGTACTAATGAACCTCTTAGCAAACGAAAATGTTTAGAGTAATCTTTGTGCCTTTTTCACACGCTTCATGACAGCGACGGTATCCTAAAATTAAGGACATGTCTGATTCTAATTTTGGCCGGATTTTAATCCATTTTTGGACCGTTGAAGTGGGTCTCAGTGCTGTCATTCTTGAAGACTTGTCAGCAATAATTTATTACCTAAAAATTCATTCACGGATATACCCTCTGACATAGTCAAATATGGTGGCTAGTGGAAATGTGTACAAGTAATTTTTAGTAATGTTAGGGGTGATATAGTCTTTTCATCCATAAATTTAAATTTGAGGGAAATGGGGTAGTCAACAAAAGAAGGCAACAGTGGGTCCCTTTTCTTTTTTGTAACGGTACTAAAAGCAATTGTTTTGTGGCCAAAATCCCAACCATACATGCCCTAAGAATCAAACAATCATGCCAATTTTCAAATGTTGATTTTGAAAAAAAAAAAAGTAAACAAAATAATAATAAAATAAATCGTCCACTTAGAGAATATCCAATTGACAACATGGGTCTCTTTGATACAGACGAATTCTATGAAACTGACAATTGAATTCCAGCTTTTTTCAAATTTTTTGTGTTTGATACACCAAAATTTCCATGAAATTGAATTCTAACCGTTTTCTAGGTACAACCCATTAATACATGTTTTGTTTGGAAATGATTTTCCACCTATTAGGTGGTAATTGAATTTCATCTTCTTCTTTTTTTATAATGGGAATAAATTCTAGACTCAATGGTAAAAAAAATTACATTTAATTGACAATTTACATGAAAAACGAAGTCAAACGAAAAAAAAAATTCAAAATATTTTTAAAAAAAATTTTTTGGCAATCCAAAAAATTTTTAATACAGATTGTAAAAAAAATTTATCTCAAAAAATAATAATTTGCATGAAAAATAAAGTCAAACGTATTAGGTGGAAATTATATCAATCAAACACAATTAATTGACAATTCCTAGTAAAACAATTCTAAGCAATTCAATTTCCTAAAATTAATTTTTTTTTCACTCAAATTCCACTTTTGCAATCAAACGAATCCTATGTGTCAAATGAGGACATTGGCCAACAGTAGCTAACAACTAAGTAGGGTACTTAATCATTGGTCCAATTGCCATTAGCAATAACAAGAAACCGTTGAGCTATGATAGCGAATTTAAACATAAAAATACTATTTTATTGAGAGCTTATTTTTCTCTCACACTCACACATACACCACTTATATCGATATTCTTCCTCTAACACACTTTCTCTCTTGACCACTCTCTGTTTCTCTTGCTGCTCTCTTCTTTCACTTTTCTGCTCTTTACACATATACTGATATACATGCACAATACATACAACAACTATATTTATAGACAACAGTGTCGGTGGGCTGCACTTCTAGCTTCTTCCAATATGGCAGTGGTTGTAGCTTCAAAAGGTTTATAGATTTTTCTGCAAATGGTGGCTGATATTATTTATGTAGATTCTACATTGTTCCCAACTTCTTGAAGAAGAAGAGTATTCAAGAAATGGGTAGAATAATCCACAGAAATCTGGAATTTTCGTTGAAGTCAGTGTTGTATCTTCAATTCTCCCCTTCAACGCCAACTTTTCATTCGAACTTGTAAAGTAATTTGGATGCCTTACATTCTTGGTCCATCTTAGTGTTTTTGGGCCTGTGATACTTGTTCCGGTTTTTTGGCTCACTTAAGTGAAATCGTGTTTTGTGGTTACACGACTCTTCATTTGTCTACAATATGGCCATATCCCAATCGTTGATTGGAGACGCTTTGGCTACCTGATTAATAGTCTTCTACGTTCTATCTTTGGGGCAGATTATTGGGTTCATTGTATTGCTAGGGTTTCCATCTTTCTCTCTGTAAATTGGGGCGATCCTTTGTGAGATCGGGTTATCTATGAAATCCGTGTGATTTTTGAGAGACTGTACTGAGTGTATGGTACGAGAGTTTATACTCTAAATCTACTTTGTAGATGCTCAACGTGGTGAGTAGGCCTCACGGCTGAACATCCGGGCCTTTGTGGCAAAAAATCTTTGTGTTCAATTTATTTTTTGCACTTTACTTCTGTTTTGTGTTCAAACTTAAAATTTGGGACCAACAGAACTCTTTTCTTTTTCATTATGCCCAGCTCTTCCTTAAACTTGACAAGTTTCGAATTACTTGATCCTTTATTCAACACATTCGCAATTTCAAATATATTTGGCTCTTACATGTTTTCCTCTTCGTTGATTTTTATATTAGAATACTTGGTACTTGATTTCTCATGTCTACCCAATTTTCTTATTTTTTATTGTAAATTTGTATGTACTTTGATAACTTATTGACCCTGTCAATCCTTTGCTAGTGTTTTCTGGTCCACTTCATTTTGCCAAGGATTTTGTATAGTTTTCGTAAGTTTTTCTTTATCACTTGACACTTGTCGATATTTAGATTCCTCAAGACTTTTTTGTTGTCCTACTGTAATTTCCTTTTGCAATTTGTTTTCTATTTCCTTTAAATCTAGCAACTCTACCCTCTTCGGTGTCTGCTCCACTCTCTGCAGTGTCTCCAAACAATATACTTCTTCAAAATCTTTTTCTAAGTCTGGTAGTTCCTCCCTCCATGGAGTCCACCAACAAGACTCTTCATGAACCAATATGTCCTCTCCCGAGTCATCGATCCAATCGTCTTCATAATCCATTTGTTCAGGCAGGACCACTACCAATGCTGATTCATCCTTTAAACTTGAATTAAATTTGTTTTCTCGAGTCTACTCAATTATTGTTGTTGATGTCCCAGGCTCCCAGCATCCCATTTTTCTTCACTATTGTATTTCTTTTACTCATTGGAGGTTACTATATTGTCTTCTGCTGGCTCTTTTTTAAACCTGCAATATCTAGCATAATGGCCTCATTTGCCACATACGAAACACGAGCCATTAGTTCGTCGAAATCCCTTAGATGGCTGACCTCTTTTGTCGTGACTTTGTTTGGCTCTCCTTGTCATAGAACTTTCTTCATGTTTATTTTCTTTTAATTTTTTATTTTGTTGGTGAAATTAACCTCTTCTTTTGTAGCTAAATAATGTTTATTCATCTTCTTTCTTTATTGAGACCCATATCATTTGTCTTGTCAACGCTTCTTGGTCGGTCAGCAAATTCTCAAGATTGACCAATGAAGGTTGCTCTGGCCAACCTTGTATAGCGGCAATAAAACTTCTAAATTTGGGTATCAAATCATGTATAATTATTTTTCTCAATCTAGACTCCGAAATCTTACTTGAAGAATCTAATCTTGAAATTTCACGCGACAAAGAGATTTAACTTTATTGAAATATTGATTTACCGTCAATTTTCCTTGAGTGACCGAGAAAAGCTCGTTTTCCAAAAGCTGCAACCTCGGATAATTTTTATTTGAGAATAGTGAGGCCAAAGTGTCACATGCTTCCTCTGGTGTAGTCTCTTATGTGCTCCAATAATTATTCCTCAATTATTGTCTTTATAATGAATAAAGCCTTGCTCATTTTGATTCTCCACTTTTTCAGAGCTCTGACCTCCTTTGGCGGCGTCACGTCATTTCTACCAACTTCCCACAAGTCTTACCCTTGGAGACGTGACTCCATGCAAGTTTGTCATGTTGTGTAGTTGTGATTATTGAGCTTCTTTACTACACCTATCGTTTGTAAGTCCCTCATGGTAACTTGATTTACCTCCTTGTAATCAAGAAAACTTTATAAAATCTTCACAATCTCTTTTTGTGCAGGAACTCAAAAAAATCAAAAATCAATTATCGACCACCTTGGTATACCAAATTGTTGAATTTAAACCCAAAAATATTATTTTATTGAGAGAGAAATTTTATACAATATAACACTTGGACACTATTCAAAACAATATTGACACTACTATTACACTCTTTATTTTTCTCTCACACACACATACATTACTTGTATCTATATTCTTCAACTAACACACTCTCTCTCCCTCCCTCCTGACCACTCTCTTGCTGCTCTCGTGCTGTCTTTCTTCTTTCACCTTTCTGCTCATTACACATATACACGTACAATACATACAACTATATTAATAGACAACAATGTCGGTGGGCTGCACTTCTAGCTTCTTCCAATATGGCGGTGGTTTTAACTTCAAAAACTTTCTAATTTTTTCAGCAAATGCTGGCTGATATTATTTATGTAGATTCTACATTGTTCCCAACTTCTTGAAGAAGAAGAGTATTCAAGAAATGGGATGAATAATCCACAGAAATCTGGAATTTTCCTTGAAGTCGGTGTTGTATCTTCAGACAATTGTTTTATTTTCTAGTATCTTTATTTGGACATTATAATCTAAGCATATTATATATTCAATAAGTTAGATTGAAAAGGCATTAAATAGAATTAATGAAAATAAAATGTAATTTCATGCATATACTAATTAACGAACATTACGTATCAAATAAATATTCAGAATTTTAGAGCTAGAGTGTAAATTAAAGCAATTTGATTTCAGTAGGTTTGTCATACTTTCTCCAACCTAACATGGAAGCCACATAAATATCGTGTAGGACATTTGTACTGTGTATGTTCACCACGGAGCAAGGATTTGAACGAAGAAATACTTGGTCTTCTCACGGTGATGAAAGGGCCACGAGTCTACGGCAACCTACGTTCATCCCACTAGGATCTACTTCACATTCCTTCATCACACGACAAACCAGAAATCCTTGAATTTGATCTCATAACGAAATGAACAATGAGCAAGCCTGTTGCCTTAAAATGATACCAAATCACTTGTCCCTTGGAAATTTTTTTGACAATAATGTGATCTCCACTGGATCTCCCCAAAAGGAGCAAATATCTTCTGGTACTATTGCATTTCTTTGAATCATTTTCAAGTTAGAAAGTACAAAGGAAAGCTCTAACATTGGGAGCCACTTCTAGGCACACGGTAACAATTACAAAATGAATTACTCTACTTGTACAAAAAAAATGTCCAAAAATGATTGACAAAGGTCAAGTGACGACCCTCCTATTAGAGAGCTGGCTGGCCCAAATGTATTGGATAATTTCTTTTTGACTATGATGGGATCAGCTGCCCATAAAGGTTAACAGGTAAAAATTTGACTTTGATATGGGGGTGCGAGATTTGAGGAAGAATAAGATGAAAAATTAATTTTGGGTTTTAACTCTTTGCAAGGTTTAGGTATAATCTGCACAAAAAAAAAAAGATTTAACCTGTGTTTGGTGAAGATTTAAATTAAATTTTAATTGAAAAATTAACCGTTAGTGGGTCTCATGCGTGAGATGAAAGTAAAACATAACAGCTATATTTTCAATTAAAATTAAATTTTAATCTCTATCGAACGAGTCCTTAAAATTATACTTGCAATTATACATTTTTAATCTTGACCGAATTTAACGTCTTTACTGACAGACTTGGATAGTATGGGGTCCCCTCACACCTCAAAGGTACATGATTTTTCACCAATCCGAAAGGATATGAGGCATTCTGTAATAGGTCCAAAGGATAAGGAGTTTGCCCCAATAAGCCTAAACTTGAAATAATACAATTTGTATTAAACAATTTATGACAATTTAATTCAATACCTAATTTGATAGATTGTATATAATAAAGAAACCACTTTGCAAATCAAAACCAAATCTCTAGTTATATACTACCAAATAATCAATTTAATATTTACAATATTTTTTTGGTTGACAATCCAATGATTATTAAGGGGGCGTATTCAATTGTGATTTTTTTTTAAAAAAATTTGGAGACTTTTTAAAGTGTGACTTCCGTGACTTTGTGAACATTTCAAGTGATTTCTATGGATTTGATAAGATTTAGTACAAGTTTTTCATGAATTTCTGTAAACTTTTACTAGAGACTTTTAAAGACTTTTATTTTATTTTTTAAAAATATTAAACATATATAATGAAATATGTTAAACAATTTCTTATATATACAAATCATCCGCAACTCGTATAATTGAAAATGTAAAACAATAAATCGTATTTTTTATGTCAATATTTTTCCAAAAAAAATAATAATAATAAAAAAAATTCAAGTTAATCAAGTAGATTAACAAATAATCAAAATATCAAAATAATAATAGTATTTTTGTAATGATCAACAAAAAAAAAAAATATCAAACATTCTCAACATCATTTCATATATCAACTGCTATAGAGCCCTCCATACATTGTCATTCTCTCTTTCTTGTTCTTGACTCTCAAAAAATGGTCCAAAGTCTTCCCCCTCATTGTTGAAGAAGATGAAGAATCTTCGTCATCAGGTTTAATTGAAAATTCATCGGAACGACACTCCTTATGAAGAAAATCGTGTAATCATACACAAGTAGCTAATACGAGTTATGCTTGTGTACGATATGAAAATATACCGAATATCCTCTCAACTATGTTCCTCAATGAAGCATGACGAAGATTAAACAACTCTTTTGTATTTTCAAGATCGCAATTTTGACCAGTAAAATCTTGAAGATGATAACGGACACTTCGAAAAGAAGTTAAAAATTGAATGACTTACATCCCAGTAAAATTCATTAGAGTTTGAAGGACTTAAAAGTGATTCACAAGACCTCAAGAAACATGTGTCAGGGGGACAAATTATTCCTGGAAATACCTATTTCGATGACTAGGTAAATATTGCCGTAAAATATTACATGGATTTAGCATAAATATTCAAGACCAGAAGAAAGGGTTTGGATGGTGGAATATACATCATAATTAATAAACAAAGAAACAACTAAACAGTGGTATCTATTCTTAACAAAAAGGCTATAAAATTATCAGCGTGTATATGGTTATAACTACACAACACTAGAGCATTAACACGTTAAAGTAAAACGAGGATGCTTTCTCTCAATTAAAAGGCTCGAAAATTTCACTGGATTCAGCACATTCAAACAAAACAAAACCACAAAATATTGATGACTAGGGTCAGCAATTGGTCCTATTTGAGATGGGTTTATCCATAAATCAAATAGAAACTCATATATATATATATATATATATATATATATATATATATATATATATATATATATAGAGAGAGAGAGAGAGAGAGAGAGAGAGAGAGAGAGAGATGTACCTTGTTAATAAAGAGAAACACATAGCAAAGATTCAAAGAATTTTTTTACCTGATTGGAAGAGCTGGACGAGAGAACCCTAGAGGGGAAAAGAAGATGCGACTTGAATGAATGAGAAATCTCTCGATGGATGAAAGATTTGTGTTGAGAATTCCTATTTATATTTTTTTATCAAAAAGTCTCTGAAAGTCTACTAACTACTAAGTTATAAATTCTCCGAAAGTCATTCTCAGTTGAATATCCCAAAATCTGTAGAGATTCATAAAAAGTTTCAATTGAATACCTTGTAACTTGTATAGACTTTTTAAAAGTCTACAAAATTCTTTATTGAATACACTGAAACTTTTAGAGAGTCTTTAAAAATTTCAATTAAATGCACCGAAACTTTTTAAATCTCTAAAAGTCTTTAAAAATCCAAATTGAATACACCCCTCTTAATCATAAAAAAAAAAAAAAAAAAATCCATTGATAAAAGTTATATTCACGACAGCCTTGCAAAAACAAACCTTATTATTAAATCATATACTTAAACTTATCTTAAATATTACCTACCATGCATTATGTCATAAATTTCATTCATGGTAACTATACTCTCACTCTAATATAAATTATTTTCACTTAAACGTTGTACAACTGGATAACTAAGTTGTAAAATGTTCTCAGTCATGTAATCACAATTAAATTTCATTTCGATTGGGTAATTAATTATAACTGAGTCTAAGGTAACTTAGTCCAATTTCACCAATAAAAATTTGTGATGTGACTTTCAATAAATGATAGTTATCAAGTAACTGTTAATTGATGATGTGAAATAAATAAAAACTTCAATGAAATAAGCGACAATCATAATCTATTGACTATTACGATGTCGATTTTCATCAATCACGGCGAGAAATTGAATGGAATTATTAATTGAATCAAACCAGCATTTGTTAGGTAGAGATGTTTTCAAATGTGATGATTTTTTAGGGGTGAATTGTAACCACGATCCCATACTTTTTTGTTTTTCACAGATTTTATCCAAACTGTTAATTTGTGCTATCCACGATTCCAATCTTTTCATTTTGTTGCAGTACAATGACAAATGAAATTTCATCCATTTAACCGTTAATTTACTTCAAAAAAATAATTTTGACCAAATCTAGAAAGGACAAAATGGTAACTCAACAAATTTTCCACACAAAAACAAATTACAAATTTAAATAAATAAGATAAAAATAAATTGAAAACATCATAATCTTCCAACCCTCATCCACCTCCACCTCGCATCGCATCCAGGGGTGAATCCAGCACCTGGCGAGCTTGAGCGGCCGCTCGTGCTGGATTCGCCGGATTATTCAGGAAGTTAGATGACCACCGGGAAGCAAGGAGCCAGAGGAACGCCGGAGAAGCTGGAGAAGACGATCTACAGTGGCACGAGCGAATTAGACCAAGTTTTGGGCCATTTTTTTTCACTTACCTTTAAATTGGGCCTCATTTAAAAGAGGCCCAAATGGAATGGCCCAAGAGATATAACTCATAATCCATATTATACATAATTGGTTTTGTTCGTAAGTCTAGGTTACGAATTGGGGGAGATTGGAGAGCAGGAGAGGAGATGACAGGAGCGAATCGGAACGGCGAAGGAGGAGAAATTGGTGGCTCTGGCTCGTGAGTTGTGGAGTAAGTTTATATTGTTCTTTACTAGTTTACGGTTTTGTTTGCTTTGAATTTGTGTTATGCAATTATAATTGCATTTATCTTTTCTTAGTCAAATTCAAAGATGAGCAAGCTTTGAATTTTGATATATATATATATATATATATATATATATATATATATATATATATATATTTGGGGGTTTGGAAGAATTTTAGTTTTTTATGGTCTTTTTAGATTGTTAAATTTTTAATCTTTTTAATTATTTTGGAAATTTTAACATTTTTGTTGTTCTTCACTTTTACAGTCTTGTTTGTTTTGGATTTTTGTTATGTTTTTTTTTTTACTAGCAAACAACTTTTCTTACTCAAATTTTTAAAGACTGGTGAGTTGTGATTTTATTTTTAGTTGCTCTGGGGTTTGAATTTTGGAAGAATCGTAGTTTTATGGTTAGAGTTGCAACTTTTTAATTAATTTGGAAAACTTTTCAATTGCTTTTTAGTTACTTTTTTGTAAGGTTTGGAGAGATGTGTTTGTCGAAGACAGTTTATAAATTTATTCAACCACTTGAAATTTGGAAATTCTAGTTTTGTTTGGTCGTTGACAATAATATCATTTTGAGGCATTGCTTGATTGTAATTTCCTTCATTGATTTGTTATTGAGATTTTATTCTCATTTCGAGAATTGTTTAATTCAGACTTTGGTTTTGTTTGGTTGTAATTTAATATCATCATTTCTTGAAATGAGAGACTCGAGTTGAAATGAATATACCTCTAAATTAATCTAGTCCTTCAAAAGTTGTGTTTAAGATTTTTTTATAGAGTTTTGTTATGGAACAATTTAAATCATAATTAACATGTTTGTTGATTTGTTATATACTTGCTTTACACTTCTGCATCCCCTTTTTGCCGTCATTTTTTACTTGACTTGCATTAGATATGTACAATTTCCCTTACATGTTTAATTGATGACTGAAAATTGGCTTATTTACGTTTAAGAGTTATGAATTAGTTATGGAGACAACATAATCAGTCGGTTTTTAGATGTAGATGTCGACACCCTTGCCCAAAGGTATCGAGCTCATCATTTTTGTGAAGGGCGTCTAAGGGTAACGACACTCCTATGTCGCTAAACTTTTCAATAATGTATTATATGTTATGTGGAGATTTCAATATTAACTATCACTCTAATTTCTTCGCATATTTTGGGCGTTGGTTCCATGGTGTCGACATCTACCCATATTTCACTCCAAAATCCATTTTCTGGTATTTTGGAGTCAACGGCCAACGGTTAACCTCCGCAGCTCCGCCCTAGCTGACCTCGGACGCTAGATTCGCCCCTGATCGCATCAATCCCAACATTCACTTCCTTCTTTTTCTGATTTTCTAATCAATTCTCCTCCCCATCAACAACCCAGACAACCACATCATCATCAAACTCCGAAGCCCTCGTAGATTTGTTAACCCCAAAATTCACTTCCTTCTGTTTTCTGCAGTCAAGGGTTTCAGAATCATTTTCCAAGGCTTCCAATTTCGCATAATTATCTTGGGGAATGAAAGCGGATCATTAATTGAGTCTTTCAAGTACTCTTTCCACCATCATCCATCCCCCCACAAGCACACATATATAGAAGCGTGGCCAGGTACTAGCGGTCTATACAGGAAGATATCATACAAAAACATTCCTTGCAGAGTCAACAATGAAGCGTACAAAGGCGGCCCAGTAGTAAAATTATGGACGAGTTCACTGGAAAAGGTGCGATTTTGATGGATGAGTCCACTGGGTCTAGCATACAAAGAAGGGCTTGCTGCGGCCGATCTTGACGGCCTTGGAGATTTTGGATAATCAAATCAGGCCGGTTCTTGAGGTCGCATGGCATTTGGGTATGCCATGAGGTGATGCTATGGATGGTACTGAAAGGCTTCAAAATTTTTTATATTCATAAATTCAAAGAAAATTGAATAATGCTAGATGTACACTTTGCTGGAGGAATCCGTGGTGGGAAGAGTGGGGGAAAAATCAAAGTTGTAGAAGCTGTCACTTGAAGTAATGTTACCCATAATGTACTGTATCTGTAACAGCTTTAAAGAAAATTTTGGATTTAGGGTAATGAAATTCATGATAAGATGACGAGTTTTGTGGTGGTGGTGGCAGGCGACAACGACTTTGGTGTGGATAATTTGGTTGGGTTTATTTGAAGGTGGGGTGGGAAGAAGATGAGCAATTACTTTTATTTTTTTCCTTTTTCATTTAATTATTTAATTTGTTTATGTGGATAAATAGGTTAAATTCATCAATATCAACTCAACTTTATCATTAGTGTCCTATTTTAATTTTATTTTACCATGATCATCCAATTTCATATAACGTTTTACCATGATCACCCAACTTCTTTAACAATTTTCACTAATTTTAAAGAGAATGAAATGATAATTGTGCATTATATATATAAAATAATTTAAAAAAAAAAAAAAAACTTATCTTAAAAAAAATTAAATAAAAAATATTTGAAAAAAAGTTACCTAAAAAAATAAAATACAAACTTATTTAAAAAAAGCGTTATTTAAAAAAAAAAGTTATGTTAACAAAAAAAGTTACTTGGAAAAATAAAATAATATACGAAATGAATAAATAAAAACTCGTGATTGGTATAGAAGGGAAGATTTGTTTATGATATAGTTCAAGAAACAATCGTCTCATTTCCTTACTTTTTCGTTATTTCTAATTCATTCAATTCAAGGCTGATTTTTAAATGTGACGTAAGATCATCTTCAACCAACGTGATTTGATGTAACTATTAAGACCATTTGTGGGGTAAAGCTTTATCCCAAAGGGCTTTAAGATTCAAGTTCGCTAAGAAATTTCTCAATAAAAATCTTGAATTATTCATAGTTTTTAAGTATTGTAATAATTTTTTTTTAAGTCCGTTGTAGATTTACTCTCCACATCCAGATTCTCCTGAGCCAGATGCCTAGCCAAAGCATCAGAGTTGAAACTGAAGAAATCCAATTCTAGAAAAGCCCTGATAATGCTCTCCCGCTCACCAAACTTTTTCTAAGAACCACTTCAATCCAATTTTCCATGTGATGAAATTCAGCCCATTCGAGTTGGCCACGGGGCAACAACTTATGATGCTCCACATCGTTGCAACAGGAGGGGGTTGCCCATCATCCTACTTTGACAAGAGGTGACCTGTGACCATTGGCTGGCCTATACACCTACTGCAAGAGTGGAGTACTACTTAATCAAGTAGAAACGAATAATGTCTTACAACACGATAAAACGTTATTTAAAAAAATGTTTCTTCAAAAAATCAAATAAAATAAAAACTTTACTAAAAAAATAAAAATATTTTAAAATAAAAAACTTTTTTCTTTTTTTCTTTTTAATTTATATTATATATATAGCAAAGTTACAATTTCCCCCCTTTAAAATTAGTGAAATAGGTAAAAAGAAGTTGGGTGAACATGATGAAATATTATATGAAATTGGTTGTCCATAGTGAAATAAAATCAAATTTGATTATCATGATAATGCTAAGTATAAAGTTGAATGGTCATTGGTGGATTTAATACGTGAAAAAAAATAGTGAAAGTTACTATTTTGCCCTTTGTATATTTGATCAAAAATATTTGTTTGGAGTCAACTAACGATCAAATTCCTCAATTTATTCTTGGGTTGTAATAAAATGAACGGTTTGGGATCGTGGGTAATACAAACTAAATGTTTTGGTAAAGTCTATGAAGAACATAAATGTTTAGGATCGTGACTGCAATTCTTTTTTTTTTTTTTTTTTAACACATGGTTAAAATAGTAATAAAAAGTTAGGGGGCGTTCTCTTCGTATTTCAGTTTTGTGTTTTGAGTTTTGAATTCGTTTTGTATTTTGCGTTTTGGGTGTCCATTTTGAGATTGTTGAAAACTCGTTCTTTTTGTCGTTTTGAAAAAATATTTTTCAATCCGCATTTTTTGAGTTTTGGCAGATTTGTGAAGAAAACAGTCAAAACGTAAAAAAGTTGTTTTCTGTTTTTTTCACTAAATTTTCAGCCGTTTTAAAAAACTCGTTTTCGAAAATGGAAAAGAGAACGCGTTTTCAATGTTTTGAAAAATCGAAAACAGAAAATGGCTTGAAAATAGCAAAGAGAACGCCCCCTTATGAATCTCATCAAATATTTGGTTAAAAATTATTTTAAAAAATCACTTGCAAATAAATGTTTAAAGTGTAATTGGTAATTAAATAACTAAGCAAAATTAAAATAAAATAACTTAATACACACTAAAATGAAATATATTTACTGCAAATGAAAATCATGCAATATATGTATAGCAATATTCATGAAAAAAGTACATATAGAAATATAAGTCCCGTTTGATTCCCATTTTGGGGGAAAAAAAATGCATTTTGAATAGTTGATTGATGGAAAATGTGTGGTTGAAAATTAAAGAAAAGTTTTGAGTTTACGTGTAATATTATTTTATTGAAAAATGTGTGATTGAAAAGAAGAGAGAAAAAAATAAATTTTGAGAAAATGGGAATCAAACAGGCTTAATATTTTTGAACAATCAATGGAATCGTGATTCGTAATACTTAACCTTTGGTCATTTCACCATCGTGAATCCTTGAGAAAACAAATTCCTTTCAAATTATTCGATCCGACACCAACAATTAAAATGAACCATGATAACCGCAATGACCTATCACAATTTGACTTATATAAGAGAAGTACATAGACTGTTCTTATCAGTGCATTTAATACGAAGGGAAATATTTATAAGATCCACGCGCGTTTACCCTCCACCACCTCACCTGCCATCTCCAGCACCTGCACCTCTTTGATATTCCCCACGCAACGAACTACGCGTGGAGAACCGAACATGTGCAGTGGACCGGCATTTCTAGCTTACATTTTTTACACGCGCTTCTAAGAGCGTGAGAGACACTATTCATTCTTTTTAATAATTAAATCTCTCTCGCTTTCAACGACAATTAGCTTTGAGAAACACTAGACTCTCCCTCATCACTTTGTTAAGAGTAGAAAAGAAGAGAAGAAAGGAAAGTGAGAAGAAAGTTCCCATAAAGCCAAAATTCTCGATCTATTATTTTTCATTCAATCAAGGGTTCAAAGGTGTTATGTTCGTTGACGGTGTTTAATATAGGTATGTTTTTCGTTTCTGTTTTTGGGATTATTACGTTGATGTGATTTTCAGAGTTCCTTGAATTGGTTTTCTGGTTTACCAGGATTTTAGCGAATCTGAGTAATTCGGGAATTTTGTGATTGTTCGATTCTACCAAAAGATGTCCTCGCTGAGCAGAGAGCTTGTTTTCTTAATACTTCAGTTTCTCGATGAGGAAAAATTCAAGGAAACTGTCCACAAGTAAGGCGTTTAGCCCCTTTCCTTTAAATTCATTTTGGGTGTCCATTTTTTTTTTTTTTTTTTTTTTTTTCTGTTTGATACATTGTTGCTATTATTTGTTCTGGACTTTCCAAAAATAAATGATGTAGGTTGGAGAAAGAGTCGGGGTTTTTCTTCAACATGAGGTACTTTGAGGATGCAGTGACAAATGGAGAATGGGAGGAAGTGGAAAAGTATTTATCAGGGTTTACAAAGGTAGACGACAACCGTTACTCCATGAAGGTTTTCTTCGAGATCCGAAAGCAGAAGTTTCTTGAAGCCCTTGACAAGTAAGATTTGACTTTTATTGTGCATTTATCTATAAAATTTATGAATATGATTGCTACGATTTTTTGTGCTTTTGTTTACTGGGGTATTAATTTTCCCTGTTATGTTAGGGGCGATCATGCTAAAGCAGTGGAGATTCTTACGAAGGGTTTGAAGGTGTTTTCGTCTTTCAACGAGGACCTCTTCAAGGAAATGACAATGCTTCTGACATTGCAGAATTTTAGGTATAATTTTATCGGTGAAACGGTTGGAACTTAAAAACTAATTTGATCATATTGATGAAAATTTCTCAGTGGATATAAATTTTTATGACAGCTACTTATAAGTTTTAACTTTTTTAAGGTCATCCAAGACTGTTCTCTGCCTTCGATTCCTATTTTTCGCATGACTTGGTATTCTCAATTACAGGCTCTCTATTACCTGCTTATATCTGACATATTATGCTAAACGTTTAATTCCAGGGAGAACGAGCAGCTTTCTAAGTATGGAGATACCAAGTCGGCTCGGGCTATAATGCTTGTTGAGCTGAAAAAGTTGATAGAGGCAAATCCCCTCTTTCGTGATAAGCTCCAGTTTCCCACCTTAAGGAACTCAAGATTGCGTACACTGATCAACCAAAGGTAAGTTAAGAAAAGAGCTGATAATATGGCTTACCTCTCGTCATTCTATCACTCCGTAAATGAGAATGTTATGTAATTATGGCACGTTTTGTGATGTGGATTTGACACTACTTCAGACTTACAAGTATTAGAAAAATAAGTAAAACCATTGTTTATCGACTATCGTACTAGTAATGTGTACTAAACATGCGCTTAAAGTGTCGCATTATAGTTGTGCTTGCCTGTGGAATTGCAGTTTAAACTGGCAGCACCAACTTTGCAAGAATCCAAGACCTAATCCTGATATAAAAACCCTATTCGTGGACCATAGTTGTGGACAACCTAATGGCGCTCGTGCACCATCCCCTAATCCCCTGATGGGTTCCATCCCTAAAGTTGGGGGATTCCCGTCAATTGGTGGTCCCGGAGTAAGTCCCAGTATCTTTCTCTTTTTGTTATTATTAGTCAAATAGAAGATATATTGTTTGTTATTGTTGTAATTGGTTGCTCCATTTTAACAGCTATTCCAACATGGTCCTACACCTTCAACAGCATCACTTGCTGGGTGGATGGCGAATCCATCCCCTGTGCCCCACCAAACTGTTTCTGCTGGGCCCATGGGCTTGATGACTCCTAATAATGCTGGTAATTAATATCTTGGATTTTTATTCACAATTATTTACATAATCCTCGTAATTGATTATATGCTTGTTTATGTTCTCTACTTAATTATTTTGAGGTTGGACAATGAGTTCTGGAAGAATTTTCATTTGGACACTTAATGCCTACAGGGTGGACTCGCGTCAGATAAAATGAATCGTACTTTTTTTGGTGTATAGTTCTCATAACATAATTTCCTTCATCATTTAACCAAACTTCCTCTATTATTTCTCACCATTCATTTTGTATCTAAATGTTGTTATAGTGTCTATGCTAAAGCGTCCTACGACTCCTACTACTAACAATCCAGCACTGGACTATCAAACTGCAGATTCCGAACATGTGCTGAAGATATCAAAACCTTTTGGAGTATCAGAGGAGGTATATCATATGGCCCTCAATTGTGTTGTTATTTTTGGCTTGCCACTATTTTGTAGTCACAGAACAGGATGAATATTGTCATAAAGAATTTGTAGGGTTGGATTGCCATGATAGCTTTGTACAACAAAAAACAAACTATGGCTTCTTCCTGATAATTTGGGGGGTTTTAATTATGTGAATCCTTTTTTGCATACCTTAACTTTGAATAATTTTTTTGCCAGTGGATTAATATTTTAGATTCCTCTCCTATCTGGAGTTGCACATGTTATTGATTTCTAGTTCATATGGATAAACTCCTCACAGGTCAACAATTTGCCTGTTAACATATTGCCAGTCACATATCCTGGACAAAGTCGTCCTCATACCTCGCAGTCTGCTGATGATGTACCCAAGATTCTGGTGGCAAATCTGAATCAGGGATCTGCTGTGAAGAGCATGGATTTCCATCCAAATCAACAAACTCTACTACTTGGTTAGCTCCCACTTTATTTAAAATTTTTATGACATATATGTTGATGCATTGACCAATTTAAATACACACACATATGCACCCCAAGTTGATATGCTACATACATCTTCTAAAATTTGGAATTTCCTTGTAATATAGTGTCGGAATGCTATGTGTGTGTGTGTGTGTGTGTGTGTGTGACTTAGGGATTTTATAAAAATAAATTGTCTTGAAAACACTGTTGATGTTTTGCATATATAGTGTGCAATGTTATATAACAAAATATCTCTATTGGTTTCCTCTACATTTCAGTGGGAACAAATATTGGTGACATTACTATATGGGAAGTGAGTAGAAGGGAGAGGCTAGCATTTAAAAATTTTAAGGTTTGGGACCTGGGAGCTTGCTCAATGACTCTGCAGGTATAAGAAGTCTTTATCCCCCCGGCGGACATTAATTTTGATTGTTACAGTGGCTAATTTTCCGCCTTTCCAATGTAGGCTTCTTTGGCTAATGAATATATTGCATCAGTGAATCGGGTGATGTGGAGCCCTGATGGAAACCTTTTAGGTAATGTCTACTAAGTAGTGGGGTCTTAAATTTTATCACTCAATTATCCAGTGTGTTTCTTTGATAAATGCATTTAGTGTTATGTGCGCCAGAGGTTTGATTGCAATCTTTCCTTTGAGAAAGATAAACAAGTCAACTGTGGAAGGCTCAAATAGCACAAAAGTCCTGGTTATCTGTTATGATCGTTACAATTTTGATTCAGGTGTTGCATATTCGAAGCACATTGTTCACTTATATGCTTATAATGGCGCTGATGAATTAAAGAATCACCTTGAGGTTTGTGTTGTAGATTCACCTTCTGCTCGTTGACCCTCTCTGTATATTTAAATGAGAATTGCAAGATGAGGTTTGAATTCTCTTGGTTATTCTTTTCAGATTGAGGCCCATGTCGGTAGTGTCAATGATGTTGCGTTCTCTCAACCAAACAAACAGTTGTGCGTCATAACTTGTGGGGAGGACAAGACAATTAAGGTTTGCATTCTTCAGTAAATGAGAAGAGATTGATGAATTTGAGTCTGTAAGCAGTAACTCTACAAGGTTATTTGTGCAGGTGTGGGATGCAGCCACTGGTGTTAGGCAGTACACTTTTGAGGGTCACGAGGCACCGGTTTATTCTGTATGCCCACATTACAAAGAAAATATTCAGGTATAAGGTTTCCAAAATTTATGAGCTGTAGCATTTACAAGAATTAAGGATGCGAAGTTACTCAAAAGTGCAGTATGCATAAATGACAAGCACTATTCGATGTTTTGGCAATGCTGCATTTCTAAATTAATATTTTACAGATATTTCATTAATATCTTTAACTTTGAGTGAAAATTGGCATATTACATGTAGTGATTTTGTTTGCGTTCTGATTTTTTACTCATAACCTTCTAGTTTTAATGGATATTTGATTCTGAACAAAAGTGTGCTCAAATTAGAATTATGAGACCAGTTTCATCTAATGCTATGTACCAGTAGTCTTAAAAAAGAAGAGATTGCGAAATTGAAACTGCATCCTCCCGTAACTAATTTTTTGAACAGGTTTAGTTCATTTATTTTTTCTATTTGCTACAACCCATTCCTTTTATTTTAAAAATCATGTTATACTTTTGTAGTTCATCTTTTCAACTGCTTTTGATGGGAAGATCAAGGCCTGGTTATACGATAATATGGGTTCTAGAGTTGATTACGATGCCCCAGGTCTCTCTTGTACTACAATGGCCTATAGTGCTGATGGGACAAGGTATAGTATTTGCTGTCCTGCCTCCTATTGGCATACTTAAGAGCATGTTTGCCTGTGCTTATTTTACTAGGAAAAAAAATGAATTCTTTTATTATTTCGTTTTTTAAATGGGGATCAAAGGAAAATAACTTCGGTAACCTTGTTTCACAGCAAAAGAATTAATTTAAGAGTAAGTTAAAACTTACTTTTAAGCACAGCCAATTATGCTCCTAATCACCTTAAGTGGGTTTACTTCAGCTTTGGCTAACATACATATCTTTCTTATTTTATTGAACAAATGGTAGGCTATTTTCATGTGGTACTAGCAAAGATGGTAAATCATACATTGTAGAGTGGAATGAGAGTGAAGGGGCCGTAAAGCGGACATACCTCGGTCTTGGAAAACGGTCTGTTGGAGTGGTGCAATTTGACACAACAAAGAATCGATTCTTAGCTGCTGGAGATGAGTTTGCAATAAAATATTGGGACATGGATAATTTAAACCTCTTGACCACTTGTGATGCGGATGGTGGTCTGCCGGTAACTGCTGACTTCGAACTCTTCTACATTCTTCTAGTTTTGGAGAACCATTTTGTACGACATGACAGTGTTCGTTTTATTCATTTTTCAGGCATCACCTTGCATCAGGTTTAATAAGGAAGGAATAATATTGGCTGTATCAACTAGTGAGAATGGTGTTAAAGTACTTGCAAATTCCGAAGGTATTCTTCTGATGCGCTTCATGGAAAATCGTGCATCTGGAGCTGTTGCTAAGGTAAACTATTTAGGTATATAGAAGCAGACTTTAAGATGACCACATTATTATACTTTCGTCATTTATTGTACAGGTTCCTATGGTTGGGCCATTTTGTGCTTCTGGTTCAGCTGCAGGGACAAGCACGAGCTCTGATAGAAATGGACCAGTGACGGCTGTTGCTGCTCTGGTGAGTATTACCCCTTCCATTCTTTGAAAAAAGATGAATTCTTATTTAATTACCTCACCTGCATCATTGGTTTTTGGTTTTACGGAAGCTCTTTACAGATGTTTATGTGTGGAAACTAACTTACATGAGGGTCTACAGAACGGGGATGGCAGGAATTTGCCAGATATAAAGCCTAAAATTTCTGATGATCTGGAAATACCCAAGATCTGGAAGTGGACTGAAATCAGGGAACCATCTCAGCTTCGTTCCTCGAGGCTTCCCGATGGTTTATTGTCAGTAAGGGTAAGAATTAGCCAAGTATCTTCAAAGGTATATATTGTATCTTTGTTCATGTGAGGTCGGTCTTTTCACCATCCTTTATCAAAGTTAGATTTCTTTTTTCCTTCACGGCTTCAAGGACACCTTTTATTTTATATTTAATTTATTTGGTTGGGTTGGGGGGGTGGGGGTGAGAATTAAAATTTTAGGAACCCCAAAGTGAATCTGTTTCCAAATCTTTTTGTTAGTTCTGGGTCTGAGGAGATTGTTCCTAGAGCTGCCTCTTGTACACTGGTTTTGGTTCCATCAGCCTCTTTTTCAGAAAAGTAACTATTAATTGAAATTTCAAAAACTTGAGACACGATTAAAAGCTTTTTAATTTATATTTTCTATGTGGATAGTCACCTTTACTTTTGATGTTATAATATATTGCATTCTACTGACTCATATTTGTGGAATCACATGTTCAATAATATATATCTTATTGCGCTTGGATGTATCTGGTGTAATAACTAATAACTAAATCATCAATTTCCTTTCTGTGGTGTGTACATTTGTGAGTATTTACATTTATAGATAGACTGTAATTTCCTTACTTCCTTCTACTATTCAATTCAGATTATTAGGTTGATTTACACAAATTCTGGAGGTTCTATATTAGCTTTGGCGTATAATGCTGTTCATAAACTCTGGAAATGGCAAAGAAATGAGAGGAATGTTATGGGAAAGGTTTTGATAATTTTCTTTGAGGTCTTGTTTTTGATGGACCCTTACCATTTTGTTGTTGTAATAATGCTTTCCTTCTGTAGGCGACAACCGTTGTACCACCTCAACTTTGGCAACCTTCTAGTGGAATCTTAATGACAAACGACATAAGCGATACAAACCTCGAGGAGTCTGTTCCATGCTTTGCACTTTCAAAAAATGATTCATATGTTATGTCTGCATCTGGAGGGAAAATTTCCTTGTTCAATATGATGACATTCAAGGTGATGTATTATATATGGGTTAAAAGCACTCCTAGTCACTCAATTTAGAGTGAAGTGTCATGTTTGTCACAACATTTAATTTTGTTTTGAAGTTGTCATGAAAGATCTCCTTTTGTTTTAGATTTGTCATTAACAAAATGTCCAACGTGGAAAATGGAAATTATATGCGGTATTTACATCGAGACCCTTTCATGTCATCTGTTTTGTTAAAAGAACTGAGGGATTTCTTAATTGAAAGAAAGGTTAATTTCTGTGTCTATTTTTAAATAAAACAAAGTTTGATGAGTAACGTGAAACTTTGCTATGAGTTGAGTGACTAACTGTGTATTTATCCTATTGTATGTTCTAATAGATATTTCTTTATTGTTTACGTATATTGCCTTTTTGCATGTATTGATCCTTATACTTCTCCTCCTTGCAGACAATGACGTCATTCATGCCGCCTCCACCTGCATCCACATATATTGCCTTTCATCCTCAGGACAATAATGTTATTGCTATTGGCATGGAAGATTCCTCTATACAAATTTACAACGTTCGCATTGATGAGGTCTTTCTGTGAACTGAAACTAAATCACTACCCAGGAGATGAGTTAACTTTTACTCAAATGCTTTTTTCTTGATTATTCTGTTGAACAGGTCAAAAGTAAGCTCAAAGGTCATATGAAGAGAGTTACTGGCCTTGCTTTCTCAAACGTTCTAAATGTTCTCGTGTCATCAGGAGCCGATGCTCAGGTAAGTTCCGTGACCCCAAGAAAATCAGAATCAAAGTAGTTAACTCATCGTGGCACAAGCTGTTACTCACCTAATCTGTAGCATTGTTTCATTTGGTCACTGAAATTTCTTGTTTTTCCATTCTAGTAGCTGAACTTTGATTTTTGTTTCAGTTTAGTTATTCTTTACCTACTTTGTTGCAGCTATGTGTTTGGAGTCTAGATGGGTGGGAGAAAAAGGCAAGTTCATTATTGCAGATTCCTGCTGGGCGTACGCCAAATCCTATGGCACAGACACGTGTTCAGTTCCATCAGGATCGGACTCAGGTATTGGTTGTTCACGAGACACAGATAGCAATCTACGAGGGATCAAAACTCAGATGCATCAAGCAGGTGCGAAATAAACTTGTCGGCCATTATCTTCTTCTTAGTATTCTGTTTGTAATTCTGATTTTGTGGTCGCAGGTTGAATGCATAATCAACATCTGTTTGATAATTATGGTCTGTGCATTGAACATTGCATGCTTGAAATAGCACACAAATACTCAAATGAACATGGTATCCGTCATTGATAGGATTGAATTGTTGTCAATCACATAAATTTGCTGCATAATCTGAACTCATATCATTGTGTTTGAAAGGAAACAGGAAGGTGGGTGGGTAACGATGAAACTAACTAGCAGTTTGTGACTTGAAAAAGGAATATAAAGAACGTAGAATGTATGAAAACTGAAATTTCTAAACTCACAGAAGAGTTTTGGTTCTGGCAGTGGATTCCTCCAGAATCAAGTGCTGCAATTGCAGATGCTACGTATTCATGCAACAGCCAGTCAGTTTATGCAAGCTTTGAAGACGGGAGCGTGAGCGTCTTCACTGCTGTGGGACTGAAACTAAGGTGTCAGATCAATGCCACTGCCTATTTGCCTTCCAGTATGAGGTATATTCGACATTGCCCTTAGCAAATGTGCAAGTACTTTAAACATGTTTGGGATGCTCGACTAGATGGTAGTGAGTAGTGTTAATGAAGAAAAAGAAGTTGAAACCTTTTTATTGTACCATACAGTACTAGCCAATACTGCATTCTAATCATGCCCTTTATGTTCTCCCTTTACACTCTAATGGTGCCTTAATTTTATTCATTACAGCTACAGCTCCAGGGTTTATCCACTTGTCATTGCTGCTCATCCATCCGAGCCTAATCAGTTTGCATTAGGACTTACCGATGGTGGAGTTCACGTGCTAGAGCCCCTGGAAACGGAAGGGAAATGGGGTATGGCGCCTCCACAAGAAAATGGTGAGGGTCCTAGCACCAGCCCCATTGCATCTGCACCGGACCAGTCCTCAAAGTAGTATAATGAACGTGCATTAGGTGGCTTAGCTTGCAAGATTCGATAGTCTGATAGGGCGAGGGAAGGGTTACAATGTTAATAGACATAACATGGATGGGAATAGTTCTTAGTATGTAAGATGAACTCAGAATCTTGGAACTCTTTTTTTTTTTCTGGGACCAAATAATGTATCTCAAGGCACCTTTACATGTTATCCAGTTCTACTGGCAGATTATGTTTTTATGTAAAATTGTAGTTTGATGAATATTAGGGTTTTTTTTAATTATTTTTAATTACACGATTGAGGGCTTATAAGCTTGCTTATTTTACTTACGAGGAGAAAAAAATATTATAAGCCCAAATAAGCCACCCAAAATACCGTGGTAATTTATAAAAATAATAGCAAAAAATCTTTGATACCTTTTTTTATGTGCTTTCTTTAAATAATAAAGTTATGTACAAGTGGCTTATAAGCCCATGTAAGCCACCCAAAATACCATGAGAATTTATAAAAATAATATGGGAAAAATTTATAACTAAGAAGATAAGTGTCATCCATTTCAAAATTAAGAATAAAAGTTTCAAATTTCAAAAATAAGATATTTAATAAAATTTATTTATGAATTAATTAATTAAATATATTAATATCACATATCTATATAATTTACTCACAAATTAACGATTTAATTAATCATATATTATTTTTTGATCACAAATCAAAATTTTTATATGTGACATTATTTTACGATCACAATTCAAAAATTTTATAGATCACAAATAAAAAGTTTATAAATCACAATTTATTCATCAATTACAAATTACAAGTATTATATGTCACAACTTATTATACAATTACACTGTCAAGTTATTGATCACAAAGTAACAATTTTTTAGTTCACATTATTTTTTGGTCATGATTTATCCTAATAGGTCACATATTATTTATTGGCCATATATTATCTGTTAGTAACAGATTAACCGATTTAATGATCACTGTCAACCAAATAATTTGTGATCATCATCGACACTTACAACCACCATCTCACTGCCCCACCCACAACAACAACCACAACCATTGCTAGACCATCGCTACTACTACCACAACCATCAACACCCCAACCAACTCTAGATCCACAACATCAACAGCCCCGATCCATCGCCACCAAAACCACCATCTCCTGACAACAATACCATTGTGACCATCACCCACATCACACCGCACAGCACGTCGTCAAATACCACTACTACCAGAGCCACACCTACCACCACATGACAACCGATTGACATCGCTGGCATCGCTAGAGTCACCACTACGTCGACATCACCATCGCACACAGACACACCGTACCCACCACCACCACCACCATCGCCCTAACCACCATACCGCACACAATACACTGTACCCGCAACACCATCACCACCACCACCACCTAAACACCACACCACACCGTACCATATACAGCACCACAAATGTGTATTTTCACCAGATCCAATCACAACCACACATCGCCACTCGTGCACGACAACGCCTGCATCATCTTCGTAGTGACGCTGCTACTTCAGAGTGACATCACTCGGTGGTCGCATCTTGAGCATAGTGGTGGTGGCGTCTTTGCAGCGATCGAGGCAATGCGACAGCGGTGTCTTCATGAGAGAAGAAAGGGAAGAAGAAAATAAATTATGGTTTGGAATTATGGTTTGGAATGAAGTATGGTACATTAATTAATTTTTATATATATTAATTAATTAATAAAACATTTTAAACAATGAAACATCCAATTTGATTTTAGAATTTTGAATTTTTAAAATAGAGTGCAGTGTAATTTCAACAAATAATATTCTATTTGTCTCATTTATATATGTTGACTTTCCTTATTCCTTTATAAATTATAAATAGAGTCACGTTTCTTTATTGAAAAAGTATTTGTTTTGTTTGATTACTAGTATACCATTATTTAATTTGTCTAGTTATAATCAATTTTTTCACTTAATCTTGAAATTATATAGATTTTAATTTACCTTATTAGAATTATTCAAACACATACACACAATTTTCACTTCTTTTTGAAAACATGGAGAAATGTACATTTCCCATTTTATTTATCATTAGTTGTTGATAATTAAATAAGAGTAAATTAGGGATTTTTCCCTAAAAAATTATTTTTTCAATAACATTAAATAAAATTTCTTAATAAGTGCAAAAATTAAAATCAGCATGTATATAATATAAATAGAACCAGGGGAGTAGCTAAAAATATATTGATACTTTTTTGATGTGTTTTCTCCACTTTTTAATTAGTTTTATTCGTGCGTGCTAATGATGACTGTCACAATACCAATCAAATAGAAAAAAAAAATGCAATTTATTGGACAATTTGGCTATGGTTTCTCTGCTACGAGGAATAATGACTATCATTCGAGATAAATTATTCACTTTTAAATATACTCTACTGACATAAATTATACATTTTTTTTTTTCTAAAATGCTTTTTTTTTTTAATGTAACTTCTATTATTCAATCTCAACAAAAAAAAATGCAATTTATTACTTAGAGCCTGTTTGAGTATGATTAAAATTTGATTTTAATTTAAGTCAAAATCAAACAATCAATATTAATCACATCTTTTAGAGGTTCCATAACTTTTCAACCACACATTTCAAAAACTTCTATCACAATATACTAAAAAAAATTTAATATTGAAATGTATGGTTGAAAAGTTGTGGGACCCATAAAAGATGTGGTTAATATTGATTGTTTGACTATGACTTAAATTAAAATCAGATTTTAATCCCAAACAAACAGGCCCTTAATGTCGAAAATAAGAAATTATTGCGAAAAAAAAAATCTTATGAAAAAATTGATAGGTTCTTATGAAATTTCAATGGTACAAAAAATAAGTGAAAAATAATGTCTCGTGAGCTTAAAATATAAATAATAAAACAGGTCTAGGAAAAATTCTATTAACGAATATAGTTCTCAATTACAACCACAATCACAACGTACCTTTAGGAATGATAAAAATCTATGCATTCGGGGAGATGGGAACATGTCCAAAGTCTCCGAACCCGCTCAAAATCTTTTAATTTACTGTAAATTTCATATTATTTTAATTAAAATTGTATTTAAAAATAAATAATAACATAAATTCAGTATAATTCCCGTAAATTTTGCTCTTTTCATTTGGTTTGGGCTGAACATTTCTATGGGTTGTTGGGCTGTTCTGAGCACACTTATACACAGAGAACCTTTAAAACCTAGAAATCAATTAGAAAAGGATCAAAATTAGTATAATTCGTCTGCAAAGATTCGACCCGTTTTTGCTTAGAAGAAATTCTGCACCTTCCAGCAGCGGCGGCGGCGGACGACGTATCGGCGACTCCGCAACCTGTAACAGGTAGTACATCTTTTACTGGAAATCTTGAATTCAATTATTTTGCACAGCTTCGATACATGTTACTGTTCTGTCATCCGTATTAATTTAAAATTGTTGCTTTTTCTTTTGGTTTTCCATTTATCGTTGTATTGATTGTGCTTTTTGGTGAAGTTGGGGAATAACTCTTGCTGAGGTAGCTATGGCAGCCGAAAGAAGAGTGGTAACAGTGGGTGGGAAGGGCTATTCACTGACGTCCTCTTCGACATTTGAGGTGGCTAATGGTCTAGCTCGATTTAACATTGAATCATCAGCTCTTTCAAGGATCTCATCCTCTTCAAATTCGAAATCCGCTACTACCACCAAGTTTGCATTATCAATTCCTGACTATTTGAGCGCAGAAGAGGCTAGGGCTTCACTGCTTCTGCTCCTAAATAAGCTTCTGCTTTCCTTGTCTCCACCAGTATTTCAGTTGCAGGATATCCTCAAGGAAACGTCCCTTAGTCCTAATTATACAATTGACAATGTGCCCATTGATGACGTGGCTCTCTTGGATTATTCAATGGCTGCTATTGATGGCATTTCTGCGATTCTCGATCACCGTTCTTCTGCCTTGTCCGCTGTTGCTGATGCAGTGGCTGCCCTTTCCTGCGAGGCCCTGAGAGCTGACACGTCTTGTTTCAATTTGATCGACTCTGGTGATGGCTCTTCTTCCAAGGACGATGTGGCTGTTGCATCCGACTTGAAGGTGTTTCTCAATGGGTCTAAATTGGTTAACTCAAGCAAGAATCCTGTGGATCCTGCCGTGGCCAAGATTACCAGCGCCCATGGTAGTTTCAGAGAGAGCATACGATGGCTCCATTCCAGATCTCGAGTTCAGTTAAATTCGGGTTCCAGAGCTTGCCCTTCTGGCACTGCAGATGCCATGTCCCCTGTTCTGTTATCATTGGCTGGGGCTCTCTGGAATTTGGGGGATCTCAGTTTTCAACGAGCCAAGCTTGTTGGCAACTCAATATCTGGCGGTGAATTGAGTTCTTGTATGATGGAAATGCTGGATGCCAACTGTCCCCGTGTTGATTCTCTGGAAAAGTTGTACATGTCTGCGCAAGCTGCTCTTTCCAAGAAGGATTATGTATTGTTTTTGCACGAAATTTATGGCTTATCAGACTTGTTGAGAAAGATTATCTCTTGGGAGGCCACAGCTGCATTCATTTCACTGGAGGGAAGTGACCTGGTTGAGAAAAGCCAAGCCAACAATGAGGGCGAGAGGGTGCCTTCAAATGAAAATAATGCAAAAACAGATAAGAAAGGTGAAAGGAAAAAGAAGGTCGTTCTGGGAAAAGGAACTACTTCTCTCATGCAATTCATTAAGAGCAGGTTGCTGAGCGAAGCATCTGAACCAGACTCGGTTGATGCTTCAGCGGTACTGGAGAAATGCTCCCAAAATTTCCTCTCAATATTGGATCCCAGAGACGTGGGATTTGATTGTCTGTTAAAGAAAGTGAAAGAGATAATAGAAAGCAATGAAAGTCGAAGACTTCCAAAGCTTCCAAAGGTATCATCTTTTAGCAACTTTTTTCACTTACCTTTTGGATTTTACTGCTATTGGGTTAGTAAAGTGGAACCAGCAGTGTCCATAAAATACTGTCTAGCAGACTCATTAAATGCCCTGACAGAAGCTTGAAATGCCCAATAACAGAATAAGAAATCCTCAATATGGAGAAAGAAACAAAATTCAAACTATTTACATCCATAAAACAGCTCATTCAATTTCAAAAATGACCTCCCTCGAAGAATAAAAACCTTGCTGTAGAGTTTAATGTAGGATTCAGACAAACTTCATGAATAGGGAGTCTTAATCCTGAGATATCCTAAAATTTCTTGTTAAGGTAAATACACCAAGTAATGTTCAAGCTGAGAAGATCTCCTAGAGCTCAAGAACTGAGTGAGTTGCAGGGAACTAAGTAATAATTAAAATGCAAAATTTTGAGAATTTCTTTGTGGAAATCCTGCACACCATGTTTTCATATGGTTCTTCTAACGATAAGTCACACCGTGAACATAGAATGTATAAGCATAGGGGCCATCCTTGTCAGACCAAACAAAGTTTGACCAAACTTAAGCTGTGACTTTGCCGCTAGGGTCAATATTTTGGCGTTGCCATTCCCTTAACGGGTTTAGACTTTGGTTAATGAAGCTTCTCATTTGGATATTTTAGTCTTTTCTTGATTGGTTTTATGTATTGTTAGCTCGTCTAGCATTAGGTGCCTTCTTGTTTTGATTTATGATTATTCCATTTTCAAAGGAATGCTTTTTGCATAAAGCAACTTACCTGTTGACTTTTTTGCGTTATGCAGGGTACTCGCGACTTTGCAAAAGGACAGATGGCCATAAGAGAGAGAGCTTTCTCGATTATAGTTGACGTTTTCAAAAGGCATGGTGCCAGAGCTCTAGATACCCCTGCCTTTGAATTGAGAGAGACTCTTATGGGAAAGTATGGGGAAGACTCGAAGTTGATCTATGACCTCGCTGATCAGGTATGCTACTTGTTTTAGTGGGCATTGTCAAATATAGATTGTTGTCACAAAGTTCTTATGTGCATATTGACGATTGTCGCTGTTCTTATATATCAAAACGGACATTTTGAAGCTCGTCCTTACGTACATGGTTTGCTCACAAAGAAAAATCAACTTGAACATCTTGCACTTTTATTCTCTCTCAATAACCACATCAAGCAACACTTGTCATGTTGCTTAACTAGACTCTTTAAGAATAACTTTATAGTTATGACCCAACCTACCATATTTCTTTGACAAGGATAAATTATATCTTACTAGACTTAGTCCACTTCTTAAAACTATCGAGTGAGCACACCTCTTTACAAATAACGTGTCGAGAGCGCTGATATCACTAATTAACTCTTCCGTCTTAGTCTAGGTGTTGTAAGCTTAAAGATTTCTTCCAAAACTCGTAACACGTGTTCTCAAATGTCTTTGCATTATGTCCCAACTCCCAACCATCTCATCTTTTTATTGTAGCTATGACAGCTCCACTCTTATAAATCCCATCCATTAATTATCAAGCAGTCGACATGTTCTAAATCCCTTCTTCAGTTATATTTTCCTAGACTTATATTCTGTGCACCTGATCATTAGAATGGATCCTTGCTCTCCTCTCTACATGTTAGGGCACTAATATTCATCGCTGGTTGCAGATTATGCCGTAGCCTATGGCATATGGACATTTGTCACTATATCTGAAGTTAAATGCAACACATTGCTAGCAGGAGATGCTCCAATAAGATTTTCTATAGGATATATGTCATAGATAAGAAATTTGTTTATGATGTGCGTCAACCTACTCAGAATCTGCTTACGTTGTTTGGGTTTGGCACCTAAATATGAAGAAATATAGCGTAATTACTGGGAATACAGAATTTTTTACTAAAATTTCCATGCAATTTGTACAACTTATGCATTTATAAATATTCAGCTCATACCAATAGCTATCTTAATTGCTCCCCAAAAAATGCTATGGGTCACTATAAATAGTTTTTGTTCCCAATCACGTGTCATAGCTTTGGAAGAAATGTTTAATTGAACATCTAAGCAGGACATTATGTTTTATTTGATCTCTCTAAACACGGATTCCACGCGTACGATCTTTATCTATTTTTACATGTTACAATTTGGATAAATTTCCTCAATGGTCTTTGGGTAATAAATTTTTTTATATCTCAGAATTGAGTGAATAATGTGCAATAAATTTACCACATTATACTTTTTTCTTTCTCTCTCTTCTTTTGTTTTCTTCTCTAGCTTTAACTTTTGCTGGCTTGTTTATAGGGTGGAGAACTTTGTTCACTTCGCTATGATCTGACAGTTCCATTTGCTAGATATGTGGCTATGAATGGCCTGACATCATTCAAAAGGTATCAGATAGCGAAGGTGTACCGAAGGGACAACCCATCTAAGGGGAGATACCGTGAATTCTATCAATGCGATTTTGATATCGCCGGTCAGTTTGAAAAAATGGGGCCAGACTTTGAGGTCATTAAAATTTTGACAGAGTTGCTTAATGAACTAGATATTGGGGATTATGAGGTGATTTTCTGAACAGTACCAATGAATATTTTTAAATATTTCTATACCTTAATTTTTTCCTCGGAGATCGTTATATGCCTCATCTTACTAGTGATATCTGCTATATCAATGATGAAATGATGATCTGCCATTATGTGGTAGAATGACACTGATGATATAAGAACCAAAGGGAAATGTGTGATCTTGGTCTAGTGGCATTGGCTTTCAGATTTGAAAGAATATGGCTTTTACCTGGTGATCTTATTAGTTTATTTATATATTTTTATGTATTCATTTGCTAATGGTAATATAATAATATTATTGTTTATGTTGCTTTGCTTTCCTTATCCCTCTTCAATTCATGCATGTTGTGACAAATCTTGTTAAGATGTTTGATCAGATACATATGTTGCTTCATTTTTAACTTTTTACAATTTTGCAGGTGAAGCTGAATCACAGGAAGTTACTTGATGGAATGCTGGCTTTATGTGGGGTTCCACAAGAAAAATTTAGAACGATTTGTTCAAGTATTGACAAGTTAGACAAGCAGACGTTTGAGCAGATAAAAAAGGAAATGGTGAGTGTCGTGCTCTGGTGTAAAGTGTTTACACTCACTGGTATAGTAAGTCAGCCTATTGCCCTAATTGGGGATGTTCACTTGCTGCCGTGAATGGAATAAGAGAAGAACTCGTCATATTTTTTTGTACTAAATGCTAAGATAAAGCACTCACCTCTTCCCTCTGTGTCTCTTGTCTCTGCTCTTTCCCCGGCTTTCTAGTTCGGATTCTTTTGAAGTTACTCTATTCAACATTCCTTTCATAATGAAACTGTTTGGTATACTTTTGATTGATTATTTATAAATATAGGTAAATGACAGAGTACCTAGGAAGGAGTTCTAGGAGTCAGGATTAAATATAGTAGTATTGGGATTTTGTTGGTTATGTTCTGTTGTTTTTATGGTGGTATATGACATTTACACTTTTTGTCTATGAATATGTATATGGGTTGCTTCCCTTGGCAACTTTTAGTATAACATTTGGCTTTCACTCACCAAAAAAAAGAAGATTACTCTGGAATCAGATGAGACATTCAAATAGTTTCCCATGCCATATTAATCTAAACCCTTAAGTAGACAGAAATTAATACCCCCAAATTTGAGTGAAATATATTCTAGGGAAGGAGAGTCTTTCCATAGAGCTCATCTGTGTTGGGAGAATTGGAAATTCTCTTTTCCAATAGTGGTTATGCAGTTTGTTGTTAGTTTAGTTTGGAGGACTATTGGAGTCCATGGAGGGAGGTTAGGCTAAATATAAATCTTTAACTTCAGTCTGTATTGCTCGGACTCGTACAGGAGTATTCAACACAATCCTCCTCTCCCATGTGTATATGCCCATCAAAAGTTTTTAATTCATTTTGGAGGGACATATTTGAAAATTTGTTGAGTTGGAACCATCACATGAATAGTGCAGACAGTGTAACCTAAGCTTCGGTGTTGGCAATATTCTGAATCCTGCGTTCATTTAAGCAATTTTTGTTGAGGTTTATTACCTTTTTTATATACAAAATCAACTGTCTTTGCTGTTATTTGTGCAGATATTTTAAATTTTGTGAAAGAAGACGGTTTAAGATTTGTAGATTACATATATGATTTCACCTGTTTAGGTGGAAGAGAAGGGTTTGACTGAGGAGATGGCAGATAAAATTGGAACTTTTGTTGGACAAAGGGGATCCCCTGTGGAATTATTGTCTAAGCTAAAACAAGAAGGCAGTAAGTTCTTGGAGAACAGTGAGTCCGAGCTTGCATTGAACGAGCTGGAGATTTTGTTCAAATCTTTGGAGAAGTCAAGGTGTATCGACAAAGTGGTTTTTGACTTGAGTCTTGCAAGAGGTCTTGATTACTATACTGGAGTCATATTCGAAGCTGTTTTTAAAGGGGCTGCACAGGTATTTTCTTTTATTTTCTGCAATGTCAAATCTTTAGAGGATTGTATGTTTAGGCAATAATCTTGTTCAATTTAATTTGTCCTCTCCTCGGGAAGATGCAAAGATTATTTTTTTTTTATCTCTCTCTTTCAATCTCTCTCTTTCAGCTATTTTCTATATTTTTGTGATGGCATTTACATCTTTTTTTCTTTGGAAACTCAATAGAAACAATTTTTATTGTTTTGCAGGTTGGTTCAATTGCTGCTGGTGGACGTTACGACAATCTCATAGGGATGTTTGGCGCAAAGCAGGTTCCTGCAGTTGGAATCAGTTTAGGAATAGAAAGAGTGTTTGCAATAATGGAGCAGCTTCAAAGAGACAAGGACCAGGTTCAATCTTTTCATTTGGAAGCCAGAATCCTTGTTGATATTAGAATTTTTGTTGTTTAATGGTGCTTATAAGCTGATCAAATATCATTTTTAACCACACATTCCTTAGGAGTCACGACTTTTATCTACTTTTTAACATCACATTCATCGGGACCCACTACTGATAAGCACTTTAAAGCTTAGACAAGCAAACACTGGTTACGTTTCTAAACATGTTTGGATAAGTTATTTTTTTTACTCTTACAGGAAAAAGTTATATTTAAAGTTACTCTTCACCCTCAAATAAGCAACTTATTTCTACTTTTGATCAATAACTTTCTTGTTTACACTTTGTAAGCTTAGCCATACATGCTCGTGATTACTCCATGGACTTGAATGACTCTTACGTCAAAATCACTGACACTGTCTTCGTATACTTCTCAGGATATTCGAGCTGCTGAAACTGAAGTCCTAGTGTGCATTATAGGCGATGATTTATCTTTAGCTGCTGAACTTGTAAGTGAACTTTGGGAGGCCAAGGTAAAAGCTGAGTTCAATGTCCACAAAAGAGTGATGAAGCACATTGATCGTGCCCGAGAGTCGAGGATCCCTTGGATGGTAATCATAGGAGAACGAGAACTTAATGAAGGAGTTGTAAAGTTAAAAGACGTCGCAGCCTCTAAAGAGTACGAAGTTCCTAGAAGTCGACTTGTAGAGGAGCTTAAAGGACGTTTGAACAACGCGTTACCTTCTTAACTACTTGACATCACACTTTTAAGTTTGTAAAATTAAGTTGCCATCTCTATTTGTCTGCTTATTTGCATTGAGAAATTGCATATTTTTTGTTATGGGTTGGGGTGGTGTGGGGTTGGGGTGAGTTAGGGAAAAAGGGTCCTGTATTTTTTCCAACTTAATGGTACTACATTTTATTTCCTATCGTGGAAATTAACGAGTTATCAAGAATGGTTGGCTGGATGCTTATGATATATAAATGTGCATTTTTTTAGAGCTTCTCCAAATGTGGTGTAAAATCGAGTGTAAATTGATATTTTTAAAATTTCTTTAACATTCGCTTTTACATTACAATGGATCTAAATTTACTTTTTGCCTATTGTGGATGTTAAAAGAGATGCAAAATTTATATATATATATTTTAATATTTTCTTTCAAAAAATGTAATTTGTATCTTTTCGTTGAAGATGTTTTCGGTCATTATGAAGATCTAAATTTTTATTTTACATCATCATCAAAAATGCTTTTAGAGTAATGTTATTTAGTCCCTATTTGATACACATTAAAATGAAAAGAATGTATTTTTTTTTGGTGATGTGATAGTGAATATGTGGTTGAAAAAAAAGGAAAAATTATTGATGTGATGAAAAATATTATTTTATTGAAGAATGTGTAGTTGAAAATTAGTAAAAGAATGAAAATTAAAATTAAAATATGGATCAAATATGGGCTTAATATCATTGTTTCTAGGCACCTAAGCTTGATCTGAAATGAATCATCAGATCACATTACAATTTGAAAAGGTGTCATTTGAGGGCTCGGATTGTCCTGACCAATGGTCCACCCATTCAGAAGTGACACTAGAAATTTATAAATACCGCACCCTAGATTCTATTTTCCACACTAAATCAATTTTTGTATAAATTAATTTTTAAATTCTCCTCTAACATTCTATCCAAATTATATTCGAGCATAAAATTCTATTCAAATTATTTATGAACAAACAAAAAGATCCAATTTTTTGTTCCATCCAAGAAGTGTAAATATTTTGGTTCGACCGACAAGAATTAGTATAGTGCAGTACTAACTTTGAAATGTACTTTGTATCTCAGGATATAGACGTTCGATTCATCTTGTTGGCACCAATGAAGAGAATAAAATCTGTATTAAGGAGATTTGTTTCAACATATCTTGCATAATCTCTTTTTACTCCATTTTTATTTTCTATTTTTCTTTTGATTGTGCTAGTTGATTTTCAACAATACAATATTCTTGAAAAATAGAATCTAAATTTTCGAATATTAAAAAAACTTCACAAAATAGTACAAAACCTCGTTTATTTCCCATATTAATGCTACTTTTGTAAATTTCACTTCATTCACTGTAATATTGAGGTGAACGAGTTTTTATTGTCTATATTTGGGAGTGGAAATTACACCCCTTACCTAGTATTACATAAAAAATTCAAAAATTACTTTGTAGTTAATTTTATCCTAGAATTACTGTAGAAAATATAGTGTGGAAAAAAAAAAAATTAGAGGAAATCACCTCACTCATACTAGAAAATCAAAATCCTGTTGAATTGGTTTCCCCAAACACGCCCTTTACCATAATAATATCACTCCTACTAGATAATTAATTATGAGATGAATTTTTTCCACCAAACGCATTCTTTACTATAATTTTAGAGTCAAAATCCCCTAATTTGCGTCGATTCATATTCATTCCTATTATTCTCCATCTAGAATCCTCTCAAGAAATCGAAATCATCATCACAAAATGAGACAAATCTTATAGAAGTTGATAACAAAGCACGGATGAGAAATCCTTAGAAAATATGCAAGTGCAGAACAGTTGATATTTTGTTATGTAACAGCTGGAATTTAGTTTGAAAATTCGAATACCATATCCCCAAAATTCAAACCATATATTATATTGCCACATTGTACATTCAAACATTTTGAACACTGTTATGCATCGATGTTATTTAGTTTTGATGTTAATGCGAAAATTGTGCAATTGCCCAGAAAGCAAGCATTGGCCGAGAACTCTTAAGATTGAGAACACTAGCACATCCAGAGTTTGAGTAATCAAACAAGAACGTGTCACAATGTATATCTAGCATTTCTGATTTGGGTGAATCATGTATCCATACGGCGAAAATAATGACGACGAAGAGGTGTTGTCCAATGATGTGCTTGCTTAATCTCAATTGGCTGTAAGTGAGCAAGCAACATATACAAGTGCAAAAAATGATATGAAAAAGATTTAAAAAAAAAAAAAAAAAAATTTATACTCATTTTCATTCTTCTACTCATTTTCAATCACACATTCTTCAATAAAATAATATTTTCCATCACATCAATAACTTTTTCTTATTTTTCAATCACGTATTCACCATCACATCAACCAAAAGAATACATTTTTTTTTCTAAAATAATGTGTATCAAACAGGCTAGTAAAGTGATTCATGAACATAAAATTACACATTTTGAATTGAATATATATGTAGTTACAGCAACTTCTTGAAACGTAAATTATAATTCACTTTAGGGTTTGAAACATTGCATGTACAAAGAGGAAACAAAATGAAGGAATGATTACCTTTCTGCTATAGGGACAGCTTCTCGATGGATACGTACAGTAGAAAACAGTGAGAATGTTGACTATCTCCACATACACACTGGGATATGGTTTGCCCAGTTCTGGTTTTTTTGGATTCTGTATGCATTAATTTGAAAAGGATATTGATTGATTAGCTTAAATCCGACGGTTTCGTTTACTCACTATCTAAAAATTTTCGGTTCGATTCGATGCTCTTCAGAACCGAACCGGATCGTGCCCAGACCTAAGCTTAATCCTAGAGTCATTTAAAAAAATTCAATTACAAATTTTGGTCTATAGTATTTCTTAAAATATTTATCATATCTCAAAGATCCAAATTTTTGTTCCATCCAAGAAGTGTAAATATTTTGGTTCGACCGACAAAATTAGTACCAACTTTAAATGGTGCTTTCCTAAAAATAACATTACATATGAGCTAATGACTTGGGCACATACATTTAATTTCTTACACTTTATTTTTATTAAGGATCTTGATCGTAATGAAAAGTATTTTTATTTAAATTGTAAACTCCAACTAATTCCTTATTATTTACCAGTTATTTTATTTTTGGAACATTCATGACTTAGATTTTATACTTGATACGACGTCGTTGTCATATAGATGGGCTGACCTGCGGCGATTGCGAATATTCAGCAGAATCGAACCGGTTCAACCCTACTTCTAGAACAAATTCACCGACTCACACAGTAAACCGGACCCCTATATTATTCGTTCCCCACGGCAAACCTAAGGCTTCCTCATTCTCTAAATAATCGACGCCTCTTCCTTGGAGCCCCGATTCGTCTATTAGGGCAACCGACAGTCAGCAATGGCATACCAGCCTCGTGCTCCGAATGAAAGCAACGGTGATGAAAACGATTCAACTCGTCGACTTTACAATCCGTATCAAGACTTGCAGATCCCGGTACAAACACTATACAAGCTACCTACCTCCCCGGAGTACCTTTTCCCGGAGGAGTCCCGTGCGCAACGCCGTTCCTGGGGAGAGAATCTCACGTTCTACACTGGCGTAGGTTACTTGGCCGGTGCCTCCGCCGGCGCCGCAAAGGGATTCGTCTCTGGAGTCAAGTCTATCGAGTCTACGGATACTCTGAAGCTGAAAATCAACCGGGTACTCAACGGGTCGGGTCATACTGGGAGCCAGATTGGAAACCGATGCGGAGTCATCGGCCTGCTGTACGCAGGGCTTGAGAGCGGCATGGTGGCTTATAGGGATACGGATGATGTGATTAACAGTGTGGTGGCCGGACTTGGCACAGGGGTGCTCTACAAGGCAGCGGCCGGGCCTCGTTCTGCAGCTGTGGCAGGGGCAATTGGCGGTGTGCTGGTGGGGGCCGCCGTTACAGGCAAACAGGCATTGAAACGATATGTGCCCATTTGAACACTTAGTTTATATTTTGAAATTAATTAACCATTTATGCTGAAAATTGCAATTTTAGAGGTACTGATATGATAGGGATATCATGTGTTGGGCAATTTTGAACCCTTAAAGTTTTGACTTTAAATCCTTGTCCAGCCATAGGCCAGACCAATTTACTAAGGTTGTCAAACTCTGAATAAGAGACGTGTGTTTACTCATAAATTTCAACTGTTTATTTTATTCTTTCAATAACGTCCCTGTTTAATTTATCTAATTTATAAATAATTTTTGATAAATTATGTGGTTAAAATTAAAAAATTTACTCTTTTTAGTCGAACCAAAAGAGTCTTGACATTAGTTTCATGGAGTCCATAATAATACTGAACCTAGCTCAAATAATTAACTTCTGGAAACAGATTCAAGTCCAGACTCCATTAAAAACAAGGAAAAATGTATTAACTTTTTGAAAAATGTGTGGTTAATAGTTAAGAAAAAGTTTGAATTTATATATGATGATACTTTTTTGAAAAATATGTGGTTGAAAATAAAAAAGAGAAAAATACATTTTTGGATTAATATAAGCCCAAACAAGTGTTAAATTAATGAAGTGATGTCCTGCAGCATGATACTAACGCAATTATAAACAATGATCTTGTTACGTGTATATCAAAATTTATATAATGAATTACTTAATGTTACATATCATTCTATCATTTGTTATTTTAAAATACGATCAACTTTTTCCTCCACGTCATTTTATGTAATATTTTGCATACCACTTTTATGTACAAATATCATAATCCTATAAACAATGAATTTTGTTATTTATAAATCGAAGTTGACAACCTCGACTAACAACACCCTCACATGAGAAGAGATCAATGATTTTTTTTTATCTATTATCGTCCCTTTAATGTGAGAGGTTGTCAATCAATGTTGAGAATTGATGATTGATAAACAATACCTAGATAATGTGGAACTATTTCTCTGCGGCGTCAAGGTGCATAAAAACCACAAATTACAATACAAGGCAAGAGGAGAAGGAATGAAAAAAGGCAGGCTCCTTCGACACGGGGACTGTTTTTATTTGACAACAGATATCTCTGACGTAAATTATCTCATGCTCAGAGCTGGGCATTATAATTTAGTCTACATTGTAATGCCTCAGGCCCAATTATTTGAAAAATTATGACAAACGCCAAAAATTGAATCTCGGGATGATCGGACATGATTCATTCACGCAACTCCGTCATCAAAATTGGAAAAACTGGGAAAGGCAGAAAATGAATGAATTTTAAAGCAACATCGTTTCTGGATTCTCAATATATCCCTTAAATGCCTTCAGCCATTCTGCACCGATTGCACCTAAACAAGCAGAAACTAAGGTCAGAACCTTCAGTGAGAAACTTAATAAGCCAGTTCAGGTACGACATTTTCTGTAGAAATAGTATTCATACTTATCTCAATGATCCTTCGAGGCAGAAGAAATAATTTGAGCATTACTAAGAGAGTGTTTGATGGGGATTCAAATCAGATTTTTAGTCGATTGTGATTGAAGTTTTTGAAATGTAAAGTTAAAAAGTTGTGGGACCCAAGAAAAATGTGGTTGATATTGATTCTTTGACTTTGACTTAGATTAAAATCAGATTTTAATCTAAAACAAACATGACTATATTTTGTCAACATATGGGATTATAGAAATGTATTCATTTGTCAAAATAGTGGATTTCGACTAACTGTGAGGAGTAAAGGAATTTAGACCAAAATACCCCAAGGAAAATAGATCGGTTAATAGATAGTATGACCAGAAATGACAAGACTAGAGACGCATTCTAAAAGTCAAAACATGGAACTTACCATCAATAACCCGATGATCACAGCTCAATGTTACGGACATGAAAGAAGCAAACTTGTATTGGTCAGGACCACCACCAGGTATAACCCTCTTCTCAGCTGCTCATAGAGGTTCTTAGTAGTGAGAAAATGATGATATCCACCTAAAAACAAATAACTGCATCATCATATCTTACCGGAGCCAACTGCAAGAATGCCCGATTGGGGAGGATTAATAATGGCACAGAATTGTTTGATTCCAAAAGGCCCTCCCAAATTTGACACCGTGAATGTGCCCCCCTGCAAAGAGGATATGTCTGTCAAGAGTTCATATCTCAAGGAACTATCAATCTAGAGGTTGTTCCTAGTTTCACCTCAAAATCTTCTGGTTTCAAGCTGTTTTCTTTTGCTTTCTGGGCTAAATGCTTGACTTCCTCAGAAATTTTCGATAAACCTTTCTTATCAGCATCCTGCGATTTGGTTGTGAAGTTTTATATAGGACTTACGAAGCCAAAAAGCCAACTACAAGCATTAGACTCTATGAAAGAAAATACAGCTGAGACAACGACATACCCTAATTATAGGCACATACAGCCCATTATCTGTTTGCACCGCAACATTGATATTCACATTGTGATACCTGTATAGGACATGGTAAAGTATTACAATAAATAACCCAGACTGGTTTGCTATGACTTGGATTATTGAGTACACTTACTGGCGAATGTAGTCATTGGCCCATGAACTATTACACTGAGGAACCTTTCGAAGAGCCAAAGCAGCAGCCTGCAGTCAAATAGGTGCTTATTAAATTGTTCGAGACAATCCGTCAATTTACTCCCCTCCAAACCCCTCTCTTTTCGGAATAATATAAATAAAGAAAAAGAAATTGAGATTGTACCAAAGTTCATAATACCTTAATTACAAGATCATTAATGGATATTCTCTTCCCCCCTGAACCTTCCTGCAATGCATTTAGCTGGCTGCGTAATCTGCAGAACAAGTGGAATGTAAGATATAAAATAGAATTCATTGCAGCAAAATATCAGTGGAGGACATCAACACTCACTCCATAAGCTTGTCTACACATGCATCTACAGTTAAGTAATAGTGGGGAATGGTTTGTTTTGATTGCAACAACCTTGATGCTGTCACCTGTCAAGATGGTAAGGAAATTAGCTGCAATAAACAACTCGGCCATGAATGATAATTAAAAGTGCTAAAACATAGATCTGAAGGTTAATTGCATTTTGCAACATAAGATTTGCACAAGATAGCTACAAGCACTCCAAAATATTTTCCCATATTAAGAACAATACACGTGTTCTGAAAATGATCATATGACTTCCCTGGCATGAGTTTGCTGACCCTGGCTGGGGCATGGCCAGGGTTTGTATAACTCACACAAGTAGAATTTTTGTCAAACTTAGATCAAAATTTCATAAAAGCAGAAAAATATGGTCCTGAGATGAGAATGGTGAAGCTGAACCTTTCTAATTTGTGTGTGGGGAATGTCAGTATAATCTAGAGTAGCAGTAGCTGTGGCGGCAGCCTTGGGAGCTTGCGAAACTTCCTTACCACGAGAAGCTACAGTACAGAGAAGGTAAAATGTGTTACTAAATTGTTTGACAATCAAGTCTATGATTCTTTAGTATAAAATATGGCAAACAATCAATAAATGCTTTACCGAAGTACAAAATTTCAGACAGCACCAAGAATCAGCCTATCAATGCATAAACTACACATAAACAGGAATGAAGAAAAATACCAAGATAACCTTCAACGTCGGCCTTCACAATTCGTCCATCAGGACCACTTCCTTCGATGTTTGAAAGGGGTACCTATTTTCGTGATAATTTATAGACGGCAGAAGACAGGAAAGACGCAATGAGAAACAAACTCTTATTCTCCAAGGAAATGGTATTCATAAGATTATTGTATCAAGTATGCATAATGTACATTGTGATCTTCGGCTAGTTTCCTGGCGAGAGGACTGGCAAAAATGCGATTTCCTGCTGAAGGAGGTGCACTAGGTGTGGAAATTTTTGATTCTGGTGAAGTTGCAGGTGTTTCTGCAATCTCTTCTTTCGGTGGACTTGGAGCAGGGGATGTTTCAGGCGCAGGTGCAGAATCTGATGTTGAAGGCTGATAGTCTTTAAATTTGGCAACATCCTCCTCTTCTTCAACAGTTATGGCAATTATCTAGAGGCAAAAGTATTTTTCAGAAAAGTTACAAAACTAAATAATTATGACTCTCATGATACGGAAATCTAAAACCTTGAAGAATCCAAAAGAAACCATTTTTTAACTGTATAATCTTTACACAGTCATAGGAAGTGTAACTATTTATGTTCCTTTTGTTGAATTCTGACGGGCATTCATTCCCAATGGCTTAGTCGGTCTGGTTTCATTTTCAGCTACTCAGTATAGTTCCATTCCCAGGGGTGGGAAACTAATCGATACCTATTTGGTTCAGTTACCAGTACAAGTAACCAGAAGTCTCATGAAAAACAAAGAAACTGAGGCTTCCATTTCTGACGACTTGGAAAGAAGTTAAAGAACCAAATTTATTGTATTCGGTTTCAATCATATATTTCAGAAACAAAAATGCAATTCGATTGAGATTAAAATAAGAACTAAACCTTCCTAAACGATGAATGATCTCCTTGTCTGAGGAACCAAATAAAATGATGTCAAGTAACATTGTGTACAAATTATCTATTTGAAGAAAATACCCTTGTCAGCGATGTCTGAGAAAGAGCATAGTTTTAAGTTCAACAATTAGTGAAGAATCGATTAATTGATTGTGTAAAAAATTGAACAAACAATGAGAAAGATTTTGCGTGAAGGCACAGGTAAGGGAAACAAATTAAAACCTTACTCCTCTGTTCAGTGTTCTTCAAAATATTACTGTATAGATTCTGAAAAAACATTCAAGGGGCCACTTGAACCAAAGGCTCTTTTATACAAACGAGATCAATACCTCACCAACTTTAATTCCACTAGATCCATCCCCTCGTAAAATCTTAGCTAGATATCCTTCTTCCATGCATTCCATTTCCACTGTTGCTTTATCCTGAAAGTATAGAAGGGATATTATTATTAAAATAGAATATCAGGTTTACAAGTTAACGTGGAGAACCATATTTATTTGAGAACAGACAACAGAAAAGATCAAACAAACAAACCGTTTCAACTTCACAAAGTACTTCACCAGGAGCAATTTTGTCACCCTCTTTCTTCAACCATCTAGCAATATTTCCCTGCATGACGCAAAAGGATGAATCACAACTATCACAACAACAACAGATGCAGTACGAGTAGATGCTTTCAAGAACTTCAGAAAGATACATGCCTCCGTCATTGTAGGAGACAGAGAAGGCATCCCAATCTCTTGGTGTGCAGGTAGACCTGAGAGATAGTAATATGTTTAGTATAGATGGACATCCCTCAGACAAGAACCTGTGAGAATGAGAGAATGCCCAGAAAGGATCTAGCAGAATGAACAATTGAAATAATTCTAGGATCAATATTTTTTCAGGTTTAAAGTTATATAAATTTACATAGTGAGCAGAAAATAGATTATATTACTAACTTAACTATGGAATATGCATATTAAATAGTTTCCAGATATGTAAAACTCCTAGGACCAGAGTTTAGACTTGTATGCTTTAATAATAATAATTTGATCGTGACTAACCTAAATCATCCCCAAAAGTATGGAGATCCATTACAAATAACAGTATCAGGGGAAATTGTAAGGCTAAACTAACCTGAAGCTGTTGAAAAACTTATCCTCGAATTACCCTTCGGACTGGAATCAGCAACAAAAATATCAGGTTGTGTTTAAAGGCAATTGTGAAATTGATGTGTTTACGCAAGAAGACAAATGATTCCAGTATAAAACAAACATACCATGGGAGCTTTCTGTTGAACTTCATGCCAGCAAAAGTTGTGTGCACTTCCATTTCTGTTCTCAGAGCATTTCCCTGTTGTGTTCCTACAGCAGATACCTGCATAACATAATTCAGATATCAGCAGTTCAATCCAATCCGTGAACACACACCTCTATATCATGAAAAGAACTCAAATGGACAGTATTCCAGCACGAGGAAAGGGAGGAAAAATGTTCAATGGATCAATCACAAGGTTGGGATTTACCGCTCTGTAACTACGATTAAAAAGGCTTCCACTAGAGAACTTGGAAACCCCATGGTTTCCTCCAGGTCCAAGACCATGTTGGCTGACATCATTGGAAACCCAGCGTGCTAAAGTTGCACGATCACTTTGTAGAATCTTATGAGTGTGCCTGAGCTGTAAAATTTGAAATATATGCTAATGTCAACGAAAAAAAATATATAAAACAAATTACATGTCGTCTATTGTGAAGAACTGGAAAGAAAAGATGTAGAGTTATTCCTTGGCTCTGACATTTATTACGGCAAAGAAAATGTAAAGAGCTGTTGCTCGTCTGTTGATAAATAAACTTAATGAAAAAGTAAAACGGAAGATCAGAACTGGACAAGGAAATAAATTTGTTAGCCTAGAGAACCTGAATAAAGTCCATAATGTTTTAGCTTGGAAGATTGAACTAAAAGTTCAACAACTGTTAACACATTCATACACAACAAAACTGTTACCGAGTTCATAAGCACCACCAACTTTGAGATCATTATCTCAACACAAATGCATAGATGCAATTTAGACAATGTTCTACATGCAAATCCCGGGGGCAATATTAACCACCCAATCAACCACTTGCCCATGAAACAAGAAAAAGAATCTCGAAAATGGAAATGCGGCAACAAAATTTGAGCTGCTATCAGCAGTTTTTGCTATAATTTTGAATTCATCATGAGTTCATGATAAGGTCCTATTAGTTCAATTAGCTCGAAAGACTTAATGCAAAGGCCACTCTCCCATGAAGCACGGCCTAACACAATCCATATCGGCAAAAGCGTGTACTCATGCACTTAAGGGTTAGCGGGTCAATTCTGTAGGACTTCATCGTGCAACTGCAATACACCTAAGCGTCCATTTCTAGAAAATTAATATGGTCGATGAATTCAATATGAAAGTAACCGCCTATACAAAATTATATTTTGTACAACTGCATCAACAGAATGAAATAAAGCTCATATTAAACAATCCAACAGCAAGATCCAATACCCACTTCCCAAAAAACATATAAAAAACCCGCATCAGATTTCAGATTGAGCACCTAATTTTTTGTCATCTCGTACAAAAATGAATCTAAACATTTAGAAATTCGAACTCTTTCATTCTTTCAAAGCAAAAATTCAACTAAAATCCCGAATCATGCAAAATCACCCAGAAAAGAAAAAGAAAAAATTGTCTAATGTTACCTTTCTAGAGTGATGAAATAACCGAGAAGCGAAAGTCATTTTGATGGCAGATTCAGATGCCCCTCTCCTCAGAATGCTAATGGAGAATCGATTAATCAACCGAAAGTGGGTGGGGTGGCTCTTGAACGGTATAAAGAGGCACGTGTATACGTTTACAATGCAACTAATTGGGGGGTTTTGGTGTGCTGTTCTGCGAAAGGGCTAAAATAAAAAAAGTCAGCAAAATACAAAAGAGGAATTTCCGGGTTGCCCAAGTTGGGGAGTGAAATAAAAATTTTAATTGATATTAATAAGATGTGCGATTGAAAAATTATATATTTTATTTTATAAAATATATTGTTAAAATTAATAGTTGATTTTGATTAAAATTTAATTTCTGCCAATTATCAAATGTGAGCATAATTTATTCTGATGGAAAGAGTCACATGTTCCCTCGATAATTGAAAGTGTTAGTTTCGAGGGTTGTGATCGTTCTTGGCCTACTCACTAGTTATTAGCAAATGGTTTGTATTTTTATCTTTTGAGACTTCTCCAACTTGCTATTTTTACAGTATAGTGTTTAGTTTGTGAAATTCAGTATAATTGCACGCAACAAAAATGTCACACGTAAATTGAGGAGGACATGGTAGGTGAGACGAACTTGCGTAGCAATAAAGTATGTTTTAGTTAAATATTTGTCTAAAAGAAGAATATTAATAAATAGGGGTTGAGTTGTAAACAAATTCCTCAAAATTGAGTAATTAAAATAATATCTTAAATAAATATTTACTCTGTTGTAAAAGGAAAGTTTATTAGGGTTTGTAGTAAATGACAATTATACCCCTGTAGTCCTAGAAATTATTACCATTGTATCCCTGATTCTTACCTATAAATATAGGGCTCTGGTCATTAATAAAACACACACAAGTCTATTGACTTAATTCTTTCTTCTTCTTCTTCTCTATTTTATAACACGTTATCAGCACGAAAGCTTAATTCTTCAAAGTCTAGTGAAGGTAGTAATTCTTTTATAAACATATTCATCTATTACATGTACCAAAAATCAATTTGGTGACATGTGATTATATATATATATATATATATATATATATATATATATATATATATATATGCTGAAATCAATTTATTTATGTCTATTCGCACGCTTTCATCTCAAGTCATTTTTATAGATTTTTTAATGATTCCCACGTAATAACTAATGGCTAATGATTTCTTCAAAAATCAATCAGAAATTGATTCTCACGCTACAGCCTTTTATTTCTTCAGAAAACAATTCATGGTTAATCACTTCATAATTGCATAATGATTGCTTTTTAATTCTTCACGTCTGCTTTATTGTGTCACATAATTGATTCCTCAATTTTATATTTTTTCGTCTGCATAATGATTTCTTTTTCCTAATGTATATTTGGTAATTAATTTTTAGATATAAATTCATATCCCATTTGTAGGGTAATTAATACTCTTTAACCTGATTAAATATTTGTAGATGTTCTATTATAAATTTTAAATTGATATTCTATCATGTTGTTGCTCCTGAAGTAGCACAACTTTACAATTAATATTCCAGAAGAATATTATTTGCTCCTGAAGAGCATAAATTATAATTTTTAATATTCCTGAAGAATATTAATATACCGCTCTTGAAGAAGCAATAGTAAAATACAATGTGCTCCCGAAGTAGCACATGTTTCGAAGAACATATTATTTTAAATTAGTGTTTATTCCCTGAAGGAAAACACGTAACTTATCTTGATATTACTTAATTAACTATTATGCATTCTTCGAAACTAATTGTACTTTTACTTATTTTATTGTGTAGTTAATCAAATGGCAAATATCACAAAACTTGAGTTTGCTGCACTTGACATATCTGGCAAAAACTATCTATCATGGGTACTCGATGCCGATATCCACCTTGTCTCAAAGGGTCTGGGAGAGACAATAAAAGAAGGAAACAAAGAATCCCTGCAGGATCGTGCAAAAGCACTCATCTTCCTTCGCCATCATCTTCACGATGGATTGAAAATTGAATATCTCACTGAGAAAGATCCACATGCTCTTTGAAAAAAATTGACTGAAAGATTTGATCATCAGAGGACTATAGTTCTCCCTAAAGCCCGTTATGAGTGGATGCACCTTCGTTTGCAAGATTTCAAAACTGTAAGTGAGTACAATTCTGAACTCTTTAGAATATCTTCAAAATTGATCTTCTGTGGAGAAAAAATCACTGATGGAGATATGTTGGAGAAAACTTTCTCCACCTTTCACGCCTCAAATGTGCTCCTGCAGCAGCAATATCGTGAGCGTGGTTTCAAAAAGTACTCAGAACTTATATCTTGTTTGCTTATTGCTGAACAAAATAATGAACTTCTAATGAAAAATCATGGGTTACGTCCAACTGGTTCTATACCATTGCCTGAAGCAAATGGCACTGCATTTCCTGAAGCAAATGCAATATCAAGACGTGGACGTGGACGTGGACACGGATTTGGACGTGGACGCGGACGTGCACGTGGAATAAATCATGGACGAAATAATCAACAAAGTTATCATCAGCAAGGCAACAATTTCAAAAGACACAAAGCAAACGAAAGTAGCACGCCCAAAAATGTGCATGAAGAAAATTGTTTTAGATGTGGAATGAAAGGGCATTGGACACGTACCTGTCGTACGGCAAAACACCTTGTGGATCTTTATCAAAAATCAATCAAGGGAAAAGGAAAAGTTGAGACAAATTTCGCTAATTATGATGGTCCGATTGATGTGACTCATTTGGATGTCTCTGACTTCTTTGCCGATCCAAATGGAAATATTGACCACTTGATTGGGGGTGGTGTGATGGAAGATATAGATTAATTTATTTTCTATGCTTCTAGTATTTCACTTTATTTTAGAAATTTAGTTAGAAATATGTTTTTATTTTTCACAAAACAAAAAAAACTTTATTGTGCATCGTCAATTTCATATTATTGAATTATATTTCTTTAAATTTAAATTCAAGTTTTTATTAAAGCATATATACTTTGTTGTATTTATAGATTGATGATGGATTATCAAGATACCTGTTTGATAGATAGTGCAACTACACATACAATTCTTCAAGACAAAAAATATTTTTTGGACTTAACATTAGCAAAAAATAATGTTAATACAATATCTGGTGCATCGAATATCGTTGAAGGCTCTGGAAGAGCTTGTATTATTTTACCAAATAATACTAAATTATCTATTGACGATGCACTTTACTCTAACAAATCCAGAAGAAATTTGCTTAGTTTTAAAGATATCCGCTGCAATGGATATCACATTGAGACGATGCAAGAAAATAGTGTTGAATATCTTTGCATAATTTTCTTTATATCTGGCAAGAAGCAGATAAAAGAAAAATTTCATGCACTCCCATCTGGCATGTATTATACATTTATAAAAATGGTTGAATCAAATAATGTCACGAACCAGAAGTTTGTTGACCCAAAAAGTTTTATACTTTGGCATGATAGACTTGGACATCCAGGAGCTATAATGATGCGTCGAATAATAAACAACTCACATGGACATCCTTTAAAGAACCAGAAGATTCTTTTACCTAATGATTATCCATGTGTAGCTTGTTCACAAGGCAAGTTAGTCATTAGACCTTCAACTACAAAGGTCAATGTTGAATCTCCAACTTTCTTGGAAAGAATTCATGGAGACATATGTGGGTCAATACACCCACCATGTGGACCATTTCGTTATTTTATGGTATTAATTGATTCTTCTACTAGATGGTCACATGTTTGCCTACTTTCCACTAGGAATGTAGCATTTGCTAGACTACTTGCTCAAATCATAAAATTACGAGCACAATTTCCCGATTACTCAATCAAGACTATTCGTCTTGACAATGCTGGTGAATTCAGATCACAAGCATTTGATGATTATTGTATGTCAATTGGGATTACTATTGAACATTCGGTTGCGCATGTCCATACAGAAAATGGTTTAGCAGAGTCGTTTATTAAACGTCTACAACTTATAGCTAGACCATTACTTATGAAAACAAAGCTACCAACTTCTGTTTGGGGACATGCCATATTACATGCTGCATCATTGGTTCGTGTTAGACCAACTGCCTATTATCAATATTCACCCTTACAACTTGCATTTGGTCATGAACCTGATATTTCTCACCTAAGGATTTTTGGTTGTGCTGTCCAAGTCCCTATTTCACCCCCACAACGTACTAAAATGGGTCCCCAACGAAGACTTGGGATTTATGTGGGTTTTGATTCACCATCCATTATTAGGTATCTGGAACCTTTAACGGGTGATCTATTTACTGCACGTTTTGCAGACTGTCATTTTGATGAAATGACTTTCCCAATTTTGGGAGGGGAAAAACTACATTCTAAAAGACAAGGTACAATTTCTTGGAATGAAATAACTATATCTCACTTTGATCCTCGCAGTAATCAATGTGAGCAAGAGATTGAAAAAATTATTCATTTGCAAAGAGTTGCAAATCAATTACCTGATATATTTGTTGACACGAAAAGAGTGACAAAGTCATATATACCAGCAGAAAATATTTCAGCAAAAATTGATGTCCCTACAGGACAATCTGCTGTAGCAAATGAATCTAACATACGCCAGAAGCGTGGTCGACCAGTTGGTTCAAAAGACTCTGTACCTCGAAAAAGAAAAGTACAAGAGAAAAACCAACCAAAAATTTCGGAAGAAGTAACATTAGAAAAGATTGATCAATCAAATATTGAAAATATGGTTCCTGAAGAACCACAAGTGTCCGAAAATAATGAGATTTCAATAAATTATATGTTATCTCATAAATTATGGGAACGAAAAAATGTTGTTATAGACAATATTTTCGCCTTTAATGTGGCTCTTGATATTATACAAAATGAGGATCTTGAACCACAGTCAGTTAAAGACTGTCAAAATAGAAATGATTGGCCAAAATGGAAAGAAGCCATACAGGCGGAATTGAATTCCTTAGAGAAACGAAAAGTGTTTGGACCTGTAGTTCGAACACCTGAAAATATAATCCCTGTAGGATACAAATGGGTTTTTGTACGAAAGAGAAATGAAAATAATGAAATTACAAGATACAAAGCCCGACTAGTAGCTCAAGGTTTCTCACAAAGACCAGGTATTGATTATGATGAAACATATTCCCCTGTAATGGACACCATCACCTTTAGATTTTTGATTAGTTTGACTGTGTCACAAAAACTTGATATGCGCCTTATGGATGTAGTAACTGCATATTTATATGGTTTACTTGATAGTGACATATATATATGAAAGTCCCTGAAGGACTTAAAGTGCCAGAAACAAACAATACATGCCCGAGAATCATGTTCTCAATTAAATTGCAAAGATCATTATATGGATTGAAACAATCCGGACGCATGTGGTATAATCGTCTTAGCGAATATTTGTTGAAGGAGGGTTATAAAAATAACGATGTCTGCCCATGTGTTTTCATAAAGAAAACAAATATTGGATTTGCAATTGTCGCAGTTTATGTTGATGATCTAAACTTAATTGGAACTCCTGAAGAGCTCAACAAAACTGCTAATTATTAGAAAAATGAATTTGAGATGAAGGATTTAGGAAAAACCAAATTTTGTCTCGGGTTACAAATCGAACACTTCCCAGAAGGATTGTTTGTTCATCAATCTACATATACAGAAAAAGTTTTAAAACGATTTTATATGGATAATGCACATCCATTGGCATCACCTATGATTGTTCGATCACTTGATATGAAAAAGGACCCATTTCGTCCACTTGAAGATGGAGAAAAGGTTCTTGGTCCTGAAGTACCATATCTTAGTGCAATTGGAGCATTAACATATCTTGCAAATTGCACTCGACCCGATATAGCTTTTTCTGTAAATCTCCTTGCAAGATATAGTTCTACACCAAGTCAAAGACATTGGAATGGTGTTAAACACATTTTTCGTTACCTAAAGGGTACGATTGATTTAGGATTATTTTACTCCCAAAAGTCGGGATCTACTTTAGTGGGATATGCAGATGCAGGTTATTTATCTGACCCACATAAAGCTAAATCACAAACAGGATATGTGTTTACACGTGGAGGAACAGCTATATCATGGAAATCTGTGAAGCAATCCTTGACAGCAACATCCTCAAATCATTCTGAAATTATTGCAATCCATGAAACAGGGCGAGAATGTGTATGGTTGAGAAACATGACCCATCATATCCAAGCATCATGTGGGTTAACTTCAACAAAAGATAGTCCAACAATTTTGTATGAAGACAATGCAGCTTGTATTGCACAACTCAAAGGAGGCTATATCAAAGGCGACAGGACGAAGCATATTTCTCCAAAATTCTTTCATACACACGAGCTTCAGAAGAATGGCGACATCGATGTTCAACAAATTCGCTCAAGTGACAATTTGGCCGATTTATTCACAAAAGCACTGCCAACATCTACATTCAAGAAGTTAGTCCATGGGATTGGAATGCGTCGACTCAAAGATTTTTAGTGATCAACATCAGGGGGAGTAGCTGTACTCTTTTTCCTTCGCATAGGTTTTATCCCACTGGGTTTTCCTAGCAAGGTTTTAATGAGGCAGCATTTATTTTTGATACTCCAAAATAACTGTACTCTTTTTCCTTCGTTTGATTTTTTTGTCCTATTAGGTTTTTATCAAACAAGGTTTTAACGAGGCAGATATTTTGTAATGTGTCATTCAAGGGGGAGTGTTGTAAAAGGAAAGTTTATTAGGGTTTGTAGTGAATGACAATTATACCCCTGTAGCCCTAGAAATTATTACCATTGTAATATAGGGTTTTGGTCATTAATAAAATACACACAAGTCTATTGACTTAATTCTCTCTTCTTCTTCTTCTCTATTTCATAACATACTCAATTTTGTTGGGAGTATGACATTTCTATCTAAAATACTTCCACTTCAAATTGACAATCGAGATTATTCATGTCTACCAATTTTTCAATCGGTGTTACTTTTGTAATTTTGTCACGATTTCTTTTGTAGTTTAAATAGCATGTAGTCCCGAGGCAAAGATTTTGTAAAGGTTATGTGAAATGGTTATTGATTTTTTTCTTTTACGTGTAATTCATTCCATGTGTCCATACCACTCAATTATTTAAACCCTTTTCCGTCCATCATGTACGATTTTGTATCTACATTATGAGACAAAAATTTAGGGAGTGATACGTATATTTGCAACAAAAAAACGACAAATTAGAGGTGTCAATTGGACAAGCAGAGCTTGGCTCGGCCCTATGGACGAGGGTCGTGTGGAGTTTGGCTTCTCCACAAATTAGGTTCTGTTTGGCTCCTTAGATCATGAGCTGAGTAGAGCCTTTTCATAAAAAAAAAATAATAAAATGAGCAGGCCCATGGAAAAATGGTATCCAATGGTAACATGGTTCATGACTTGATGAGCTCGAGCCGTCTATGATCGAGCTGAGCCTGCAAGCTCGGCCTGTTCGCCTAATGCAAATGGAAATCGTGAATTGTGAAGAAAGCAAAACATAATCACTTACTATGTGACAGTGTGAGCATTCAAGGGAGTTGAACTGCTTGTGCCACTCCCTGCAACAAAATACTAATCCAACCGGAAGCAATTTCAATGGCCTCCTTTGTTCGCTAGCTCGATGAAAATAATGAACAACTACGATTAAAAGCTATAACGTTGGAAGTATCTAATGAACTAAGCTTCGATAGGGCAAACAAAGGTTCTCTCTTGCATTCTCAAGTCGACCTCTCTAAGTGCTTATACTTGTATCAACTCAAAATACTACTTTCAAGTGTAATTTTCAATAATAGGAACTCATATCAGAAAAGATCTTTAAAATGCAGCTGAATTAGTTATTATGCAAAATTGTAATTTATGAATCCGCGGATTGTTCAATTACATATAGATATACTCTCATGACGGTTTGCAATGGTCACTGGTATAGACTATAGACCACTCGAAGGTGAAGATAAGGAATAATGATATCTAGTTCCGATGCTAACATCAGTCTATATGGCACGAAGTTAGTTTAAAAAAACTAATTGACATCCTCACAATTTTTTTTTTCACAAAATAAAAGCAGAAGTCCTGCTGAAAAAGACAATAAAAGTCAGACTTAATTTACGATTCCACTTCAACAAGACTATGGAAACCCAAAACACTGTTGGCTTTACATTACGCCATTGTTTGAGCCCCATTTTCACTAAATTTTGAATATGCCATTTTACACAGCCCTGCAATTTTCTTGCTGGATGCTCATGCTTATGTACATCGAGTCAGCTTCTTAGTTGACGTGTGAAAGGGTTTGGTTAATCCACCACACAAATACCAGTGGCTGTAGTATTATTTATATAGGAATTTTACAATAGAGAATAAGGCAAGAATATTTCAATACAAGGCAATATATATGATGTAATCTAGTTTCTATAATTGGGAGATTGGCTGGAGGATTTTGGAGATTCCTCCACAGCCGTAATACCCCCCCGCAAGCCTAGCGTATCGGAGTCACGAACGCGAAGCTTGGAACGTAGGAAGATGAAGGCAGGTCTGCCGAGACTCTTGGTGAACATGTCGGCAAGTTGTAACTGAGTAGGAACATAACGGACCTTGAGCTCGCCAGAAGCTACTAGTTCTCGCACGAAATGATAATCCAAATCAATATGCTTAGAGCGCTTGTGAGAGACCGGATTAACAGCAAGAAACATTGAGCTTTGATTGTCACAAAGGATGACAGGAGGAGACGAAGGGGAGACACAAAGATCACGAAGAAGATGCTGGAGCCATTTAACTTCAGAGGCTGTGAGTGCTAGAGCCCTGTATTCAGATTCACAGCTGGAGCGGGAAACCGTTGGCTGCTTCTTAGAGCTCCAAGAGACTAGATTGTCACCAAGATAGATTGCATAACCAGAAATGGAGCAACGTGTGTCTGGGCAACCTGCCCAATCGGCGTCGAAATAAGCAGTGAGGTCTGGAGAAAAAGACAAGGAGAAGGATAAGCCAAAGTGAAGAGTGCCCTTGATATACCGTAGTAACCGTTTTACTGCCAGGAAGTGAGAGATAGAGGGCTTGTGCATGAATTGACTAACGGTGCTGACAGCATGAGTAATGTCTGGCTGAGTGATAGTGAGATATTGAAGAGCTCTCACAAGTGACCGATAGAGATGTGGATCATCAAAGTCAGGGCCGTTGACAGAAAGGTGTTGAGCGACCACCATGGGAGTACAAACCGATTTGGAGTCAACCAATTGGGCACGCTGTAAGATATCATGAGCATACTTGGTTTGGCTGAGAAAGAGACCAGAAGGCGTGCGATGAGCTTCCAACCCCAAAAAATAATTCAGCGAGCCAAGATCTTTAGTGGAAAACTCTTGATTTAGTCGACGAATAAAACTATCAAGGAGCGTTGAGTTGTTTCCAGTTACCACAATATCATCAATATAGAGTAATAGGTAAATTAAGGCAGCACCCTTGGAGAGAACAAATAAAGAGGAATCAGCTTGACTGCAAATGAAACCAATAGCCAAGAGAAAGGAGCTGAAGCGATGAAACCAAGCTCTCGGCGCCTATTTGAGACCATAGAGAGCCCGACGGAGACGGCAGACATGAGTGGGATATTTAGAATTAACATAGCCAGGTGGATGATCCATATAAACTTCTTCCTGCAGAAACCCATTGATGAAGGCATTTTTAACATCAAGCTGCCGAAGGGGCCAATTATGGGAGATAGCCAAAGATAAGACAACGCGGACAGTGGATGCCTTAACCACGAGACTGAATGTATCAGTGAAGTCGAGGCATGGTTGTTAAGTGTAGCCCTTAGCAACCAAACGGGCTTTAAGACGATCCACAGTGCCATCAGATAGGTATTTGATGTGGAAAACCCATTTAGAGCCCACAATATTGGCGTTGGGCAGTTTTGGAACCAAGTCCCATGTATGATTAGTATGAAGGGCCCGAATTTCTTCATCCATGGCTGCAATCCAACCAGCGTGTTTAGCAGCGGACTTAAAGCCTTTAGGTTCGCGCATGGTGAGAAGAGATTCAATGAGGCCGGAGTTGGGAACCATGCATACATGAGAGCGGTGGATTGGCTTGAAAATGCCTGATTTTGCGCGAGTTTGCATTGGATGGGTGCCAAGTGGAGGGGGCTGATCCGAGCATATCTCAGAGGTAGGAGAATGATTGGACGAAAATGGCTCGGAGGTAGGAGGGGAGCCGGGCACTAGAGGAGTAGTACTACGGTCATCATTGGCGGCCTGCAAAAGAGACAAAGGCACAGAACTAGTAGATGCATCAGTAGAACAAGAATAACAATGAGGTGGTATAGGATCCGGCGGAGTTGGAAATGGGGAATCCGGGATAGCGACGGGCTCAAGAAACGCACTAATGGGGGAGGTAGGCAAGGAAGTAGGGCAGGGAGTTCCCTGAAAGGGGTAATTGAGCTCATAAAAAACGGCATGCCTAGAGATAAAAACATGATTAGTGGAACGATCAAGACAACGATAGCCACTATGAGACATACTATACCCAAGAAAAACATAAGGGCGACTACGAGGAGCTAATTTATGAGATGCATAGTCACGTAAGTACGGAAACACAAGGCAGCCAAAAGAGTGAAAAGTAGAGTAGGCAGGAGGCTTACCAAAGAGCAACTCAAATGGAGACAGGCCATCAAGAGTAGGCGACGGCAACCGATTGATGATGAATGCGGCCGTGCTAAAGGCATCAACCCAAAATTTAAGAGGAACATGTGAGTGAAAAAGCATTGCAAGACCAGTTTTCGTTAAGTGACGGTGTTTACGCTCAGCGCGACCATTTTGAGCAGGTGTATAAGGGCAAGACATTCGATGACGGATGCCACAGTTGGAAAGGCGATCCCGAAAAAGGTTATTTGTGAATTCCGTGCCCCCATCACTTTGGAAAATTTTGATTTTAGTTGAAAACTGATTTTCGACAAATTTCTGAAATTGAAGAAAAGTGGGCTAAAAATCGGATTTGAATTTGAGGGGGTAAAACCACGTGAATCGGGAATAATCATCAATAAAAATCACATAATATTTGTAACCCAAATTAGAGGACATGGGGGATGGGCCCCATAGATCACAGTGAATTAAATTCAAAATATGAGACGCTCGCTTGTCATTTTGTTGAAAGGGGAGTCTATGACTCTTCGCAAGTTGACAACTAGAGCAAATAGCGGGAGCAAAGAAGTAACACTTAATTGACGATTTTTATTCAATAGAGTAATAATAGAATGTGATACATGGCCTAAACGAGCATGCCAAACATCAAAGAAAGCTCAAGGACAATTATTAGAAAGGACAGAAATTAAAGAGTTGTGTCCGTGCTTGAGCACATAGAGGCCATTTTCACGTCGCCCGGTTGCCACCACCCTTCTTGTGACTTGATTCTGTATAACAAAACAATCATTAGTGAATGTGATGGAGAAAGGAAAATCAGAAGTAAGTTTGCTAATGGATATCAAGTTTTTGGTTAAACCGAGCACGACGAGGGTGTCTTTTAAAGTGAGAGAAGGGATAGGGGAGGCAGTACCAATATGAGAGATGGGAAGAGAGGCACCATTACCAACAACAACCCGATCCTTACCAGTGTACTTGTCAGACTTGTGCAACTGGGAGACGTCACTAGTCATGTGTGCCGTTGCGCCAGTATCTGTATACCAGTCGGGTTCCTGATTTTCATTAAGGGAGCAGGAGGTGAAGGCTTCCACAAGATTGGCAATGTTTGAGGACTGAGGGTAGCGGTCACGGAAAAAGGTGGCGTAATGTCCTTCTTCACGGCAGATTTGACAACGGATAGGGCGGTTGCGTTGATAATGCCCGCCGCTGGCGCCACGGCCTCTACGAAAGGAGCGACCACCTCCACGGACAGACCTGGGTCCATGAGAGGCTGTGAAGGCGGCAGAAGTGTGTCCAGTAGTAGGTGCCTCCAAAGATTGCACAAAGTTCTCATAACTTTCTGCCATAGGAACAAGATTAGTGAAGGATGGAAAAGGCGTGATAGATAGCTGTGTAGTAGAAAAGGTGGAAAAGGCAGGGCCAAGTCCCCGCAAAAACCAGTGAATTTTGTCTAGATCATCAACGGACCGACCCATGGCAGCGAGTTGATCACAAACAGATTTGAACTCGCGAGAATATTCAACCACAATCCGAGTGTCTTTCTTCGTATGCTGTAATTCATCCTTTAGGCGCAGCTCCCGAGATTTAGAACAATGGCTGAAAGTGGTCTCCAAGGTGGTCCAGACTTCATGTGAGGTGCTCAATCCAACGACATTGGACAGAGCTTCTTCAGTTAATGAGGCGAGGAGGAGGCTGAGAACAAGCTGGTCAGTTTGCTTCCATTCAATAAATTTGGGATTTGCTGTAACGGTTTCGCCGGAGGTGATAGTTGCAGGTGGGGACTTCTAAGTGCCATCTACATAGCCGAGAAGGTTTTGGCATTGCAGTAATGGCAGCGCTTGACTGCGCCAGAGAAGGTAGTTCGAAGAAGACAACTTGATAGTTAGGAGATGCACCATGGTATTGAAAGATAGAGAGAGAGATGGAGTGACGGAGGCCATTGGATCAATGGATGTGAGTCCTTGTGGCGGCTCTAATACCATGAAAGGGTTTGGTTAATCCACCACACAAATATCAGTGGCTATAGTATTATTTATATAGGAATTTTACAATAGAGAATAAGGCAAGAATATTTCAATACAAGGCAATATATATGATGTAATCTAGTTTCTATAATTGGGAGATTGGCTGGAGGATTTTGGAGATTCCTCCACAACCGTAATAACGTGGTTGATTTGTGGCTGGTGGTGGGATTTCAATGGATTTTTTATTTGTTAATTATTAATTTTAATTCCAAATCTTCTTAAATACCTATTTAATTGCGGGGGCTTGCTAAATTTTGGGGGAGATGATAAAGAGGCGTATCTGTTAGCAGATAGTCACCTGCCATCTTGAATATCTTCCCCAAACATCGAAACAGAAGTTTAATGCTCTTTTGTTACATTTTCTACCCTGTTTTGATTACTAGTTACTGAATGTGCCACTATACATGTATGTTGTGTTGGCCTATTAGTTGATGTGGTTTATACTTGGTGATATTTCATTGTTTACAGAATCCTTACTCCTCGGTAGATTTTAAATTGTTTATTGTTTATTCCAAATCTTGAATACCTATGTTATGTTGCGGGAGGCTTGGTAAAGTTCGGGGAAGATGGTCAAGGGGCTTCTGCTATAGAGAATTTTTCTCCTTGTTATCAGATAGCCACCTGCCATCTGGAATATCTTCTTCAAACTTTGAAACAGAAGTTCAATGCTTATACTCCATAATACATGGTTTTCAAGTTTAGCTCTGCTGTGACATTTACCTTGAAAAGGAGAAACTTGTGCTCTTATTCATCAATCAAGCTACACTTACAGGGAGGGTTTTGACACCCTCCCTTACCGACCCTCACAATAGTGGGGTCCATAGGGTCCCACCATTTTTTTTTTACATTTTTTATTTTCGCGGGTCCTACCACATGTGAGTGGATGTCATCCAAGTGGTAAGATTTTTTCTGGTAAAGTAGCAAAATTCCTTATTCATTGGCCATATTCTTCAATTAATTTTTTCGCACTTACCCTTTCGCAATTTGTTTGTAAAATATTCTTTCCTCCACTGTGGAGAACTCGTTCGTTAATATATCGAGCACATTGCAGTTATTGCAGGTTTGGGGCTGGAAGGATCACAATTTGACACTCGCCATTATGATGCGAAGATGAGTGAATTGTAAGTTTCCACGAGGTTTACTCAAAATTGAAATAATTGGCAGTGGTGAATTATAAGATGACACTTGTTTGCTCTCTTTGGTGTAGGCTTCAAGTTGATGGAGAAGATTTCTTCACGTCGTATGATGAAGTCTATGAAAGTTTTGATGCTATGGGTCTTCGAGAGAATCTCCTCAGAGGCATTTATGCTCATGGTGAGTGCAATAATGCTGTTATTTTATCTTCAAATTCTTATAAAGACCTATTTATTATTTCTATCTATCGTTTAAGACTTCGATGTTTCTTTTTAAGGTTTTGAAAAGCCCTCTGCAATATAGTAAATAGGCATTGTTCCATTATGCAAGGGACTCGATGTTATTCAGCAGGCTCAATCTGGAACTAGAAAAACAGCTACTTTCTGCTCTGGCATCTTGCAACAGTCCGACTATTGTTTAACGCAATTTCAAGCGTTGGTTCTGGCACCGACTAGAGAACTTGCACAACATATTGAGAAGGTTATGCAAGCACTTGGCGACTACCTTGGTGTGAAGGTTCATGCCTGTGTAGGTGGAACCAATGTTCGCGAGGATCAACTTATTCTTTCTGCTGGTGTTCATGTTGTTGTTGGCACCCCTGGTCGTGTCTTTGACATGTTACGTAGAAAGTCAATTCACTCTGATTACATCGAAATGTTTGTACTTGATGAGGCAGGCAGATGAAATGCTATCTCGAGGTTTTCAGGATCAGGTTCTTTTTTTTCAATTTATTGTGATTGAGGGTGTTTATTCGTGGGTTTGATGTGTATATACGCATATATGCTGGATGAACACTAATGTATTATTGAAATATGAGGCCCTTTTACTGATTGGGATATTTCATATTGTATATACTTCCAGATATATGACATTTTTTAGTTGCTGCCATCTAAAGTTGAAGTTGGTGTATTCTCAGCCACAATGCCACCTGAAGCCCTTGAAATCACTAGGAAGTTAATGAACAAACCCGTGAGAATATTGGTGAAGCGGGACGAGCTAACTCTCGAGGGTATTAAGCAATTTTATGTTAACGTTGACAAGGAAGATTGGAAGCTTGAAATCCTCTGTGATCTACACGAGACTCTAGCCATCACCTAGAGTGTCATTTTTGTGAATACAAGACGCAAGGTTGACTGGCTCACTGACAAGATGCGAAGCCATGACCACACCGTCTCGGCTACTCATGGAGACATGGATCAAAATACTCGAGATATTATTATGAGCGAATTTTGCTCTGGGTCACCTCGGGTTCTTATTACCTCTGATCTCTTGGCTTGTGGTATTGATGTCCAACAAGTTTCTCTTGTGATAAATTATGATATTCTAACTCAACCTGAAAATTTTCTACATCGTATCGGAAGAAGTGGAAGGTTCGGAAGAAAAGGAGTTGCAATAAACTTCACGACAAAGGATGATGAGAAAATGCTCAACGATATACGGAGGTTTTACAATGTCATGACCGAAGAACTTCCATCAAACGTTGCTGATCTTCTTTGAGGTGATTTTTTCGGGCTTTATTCAGGTAAAAGGGAGCCTTTGAAGCTTCTTAGCACTAGTTTAACCCCAAAAAAAGAAAAAAGAAAAAGAAAAATTCCTTTAATTCCCTGTTTATTGTCATACTTTATTTGCAAACCATGCATTCTGGTGATTGCAATTTTGTCGCATGTAGGGTTCTTGTAACATTCTTTTTCCCCCCAAATTTTGTCTAATTCCAAATGAGATCTGTTAAAGCCAGGGTCTCAACTATGTCTTAATGGTGATTTAAATTTGATTAGGACCAGTGAGGAACACGTGGCACAAGGTTGTATAATAGTTTGAATTATTTTGTTTTTGTTCTTAAAAATTATAAATAATAATAGTTCAACTACTATTTTCTGCATTTTATTTATCCATCTCTCTTAGGACTGAACAAAACTCCTGAATTGAATTGAACCCGAACCGAACTGAATCGAATTAGGTGATTTTTCTTAAGTTAAATAACCGAACGAATATTTGATTCAAGAATCGACGGGTTTGATTCGATTTTCGTAACTAGATCAAGAACCGAAAAATCAAATAAGAACTAAATTTTCCTAAATTTTTTAATTTATTTATTTTAAATAAGCTAAATTATTTTATTCATTTTTAAATAAATTTGCCAACCCGAATCTGTTATTCTATTGTAGTGTCGTTTCTTCTGGAGAAATCGAGTTGAAATTCGACAGCGTCTCTCTTAATTATTATAAGCTCATTATTGTTATCTTCCTGTAATTTTCAATTTTTCACAATCAAATCTAAATAGAACTTAGCAAAGAGAAATATAAAAAAGACAAATAAGATTGGACTGCGTCATTTTATAAGAGTGAAGATTGTACTTGTCATCAGTTAAATTAATTTAGTTTTGTAAATATTAAAAAAAATAATTATAGTACAAAACTTGGGAATCGAATGAAACCGAACTGAATTGAACCCGGTCAGTTCCATATTAAATTTAAACCCGACGGTTTCACTTACAAAATAATCGAAAATTTTGGGTCCAGTTCGATTCTCGTCAAAATCGAATCAAATCAGACTATGCCAGCCCTAAATTCTCTCTAACGCAGCTACCTGGAAAGAAGAAGGGGTGATTTCGAAAATGAAGTGTGGCGTGAAGAAAAAGAAAGTATTATATTCATCCTTGGTCACTTTTATATCTCATCTAGAGTGAAGTTTTTGTACATGAGAATCTCATGAACAAGAATCATGCTTGGTGTACAATATTTTTTAAAACATTGTTAACAATACGTCACCTGGCATGTTGCCATTTGATAATTTTAAAAACAATTTATATTTCCAACCAATAATTTTTTGACACATACAATATTGTCAACAATGTTGTCAAAAATTATTGTACAAATGATATTATTAATGTTCGCAACAAAAACTACGAGAAAATAGCTAAAGTTTTTATTCATTGGCGGTACGATTCATTAATTAGAATTTGGGTTAGGATTATTAGCTGCTAGTTATGGAAAAAGATATTTTGAACGATTTTATTTTTTATTTTTTTTCTAACATAATACTTTAACATATTCTCAAGTAGGGACACCATCGTCTTGTCCTAGGTAAAATTTTAAAACGAGAATAGACATAAATCGCTACAAAAAAAAATTCTAACAAAGTCGTTTAAATTGTAGAAAATAACCAAATGGGATATTATGATATTTATTTGAAATATTTTAATTGTTAATATATTATTATATAACATTGTCATCATTTAAATATATACTCAAAACTAAAATATATTCTCGATTTCTTCAACTTTTATATTCATTATTTTGTTCTTATTTGACTTCATAGTATACGAAGACATTAATTTTATTCATACTTGCAAAAAGAATTCAAATTAGATAGAATGTGACATTCTTAAAAAAAAAAAAGTGTCAGAATATGTCACTTTCAAATTCGACCACCTTAATTCATATACAAGACAGATAAAATATTACATAATTCATATTCATATGAAAAACAATATCATAAAGCCTTTCACCTTCGTTTTACATTTTCACATAACACGTTGTATACATATTTTTTACGTAATAAAAAAAAAATTCAAATTAGATAGTGTGACTTAAAAAAAATGACAAGGTATATCACTTTATAAGACAAGCCCTTAATTCATATTTATATTTAGATTTTCTCAAATACTTTTGGCCCTATTTAATTATCATTCTTTTCTAGAATGAGAATAAAAAATATAGTCGTTATGGGTCCTACACAAGAGATAAAAAGTCAAAAATGATGGTTGAATGTAATTGATAACGATCATATTTTTCATTTTTATGAAAGAAAAATGAGTACCAAACGAGACCTTTATATGCAGAGCTCTAATTGATCTAATAAATAAAAATAATAAAGAAGAAAAAAATTATTATAATACCTAAAAATTGACGTGCAACATCCATTTAAGTGACATCACAGACTCGACATTAAATTATATGTTTAATTAAATACAAGAATTTTTGACTCGTTTATTAGGATCTATCATATTTTGACATTTAAATTGGTATTTTAATCAGTACCATTAGTGCTCAATAATATTATTCATTTTTTATTTACTTGATGGAGGCCCATCTGAAAACTGGACTAGAATGGGGAAAAAAATATATTAAGCCCAATTAAAAGGCCCATTCCTGTCTTATTCATAGAGGAAGAGGGCTAAGGTTCTCTTCCTCGGTTTTAAGCTAAAAATTGGCACCAATTTATCTTGTGTTGCAGTGATTACTACTCAACTTCTTCATCAACGAAATCGGAAGGTAGTGTCGAGTTTTATTTGTATGTTGAAATCGCACTCTCTCTGATTGTTGTGAATGATTTGATTTCAACTCAACTCCATATTATCTATTTATTTTTCCAAAATTGTTGTTTCTTGATGCTAATCTTCCTCTAGCAGCAGTGATTATTTTCGATAATATTTCTCTTGAAGTTTTGATGCTGTTGTTTATGGTTTTCTCCTTGCCTTAAAAACTGGCTGCCCCTCAAGTGTAATAGGTGAAATACCCGGACCAATGTGGCTCCGTCCCTGTTTTAGTGTTAGATTTTTCTGCCATGTGTATATGATAATTATTTAGCCCGAAAATTTTCTTCACGAAATGTGTATAAACTTTTGTGCTATATTGCTATGTATATATGTAACTTGATTTCATAAGCCTTTGAACAAATCATAAAATTCTGAAGAGCTCTTATACTTCCTCTAAAATTTGTTATAGCAAGCAAGAGAGTGATGAAAATTCGTCTAACCTATTTTTGGGTAATCTTCAAGCTGGTTGTCTAACTAATATGTAGGACCTTCAGTTGAAACTTGAAACCAAGTTCTGACAATGGAGATTTTCTGCTTTAATCAACTTAATACATTATGTATTAAAACAATGAAGTGTTAACTCTTTGTTTTCTCTTTTCTCACTTTTTCCGGTAAAAAGTGTTATACAATTAACTTAGTAGTGGCTAAGGCTTTGCGAATGTGAACTAATTAGTGATTGTGAAACTCATTTAGTAGTGCCCAGTAGACTTGGTGACTGCATTTTGTCGAAATACAGAGCCGAGTCGCTACCGGTTGGTTATGTGTCTATACATGGAGCCAGTGGTTTTATTAATAAATTTTCAATTAAAAGCTGTCCAGTCTGCTTCTTAATAACCCTGGACCTAACGGATCTTGTCCACCCTTACCCAGAACGCCGAGCAAATAAGCCTTCCGAAACAGCACAAGCCCATGCGTTGGTCCACCTCACCTGACTATACATTTCATAATCCAAACCCGCACAGTTTAAATCCTTAAAGGTAAAATAACAAAAAAACTAGGATTTTAATTCTCTATTCTTTCTTTTATTCAATCTCGTGGCCCCTACTCACCCATCAACATTTTCTAATCCTTATTCATTCTCAACAAGCCTTTATTTTGCTGGTAGAAATATATTTGTTTCTGTTATTAGCAACATAGTTTTCTTTTGTGTATATGTTCCATATTTCTTCTATATGATAATATCTCCTTTTCATTTTCTTTGCAGCTTGAATTTAGTGGTTTAATTGGTAAAAAGTGAAAAAGATGGGGGTGAAGGTAGCAAATGATGTTCAAATAAATCCCGTGCCTGCCGTAGAAAAGGTAAAAGAACAAAAAAAAAAGACTCGACATTGGACAAATGATAAAATAAAGGAATTTTTTTTTTATAACTGTCACTTTTTGAATTTCAAAGTCAGCCTCTGTAGGGAAGAATATATAAATGGTTTAATTTATAAATAGATAGAAATGAGTGGTGGACAAATGAACAGTACTTTGAGTCTATTGAAATGTGTAATTGAAAATGAAGATTGATCATTTTTAAATGATTTATAAATTTTGCCAAGTGGAGGCTTAAAATGGATTTGTTTTGCAGGGTATTTCTGAGGAGGATATGAATGTAATGAAGTATATGAGAGGTGAAGCTGCTAATTTAGAGGTATGAAAGCATTGTCTATATTTTTACTAATCTTTTTTAGTTGAATGATTTTTGGCGTGTTTAGATTATTAGTTCTATTTTTACAGGTTTTACAGGATAAAAAACTGAAGGGTCAGCTAGCTGTGAGGGAAGATTTGTATGGAAAATCAGCAAAAGCTGCTGCGAAGGCTGAGAAGGTGATTTTTTTTTTTAATATCCCGATGTTTTTTTAGTTGTGCATTTTGCGCTGAGGTTTCCCATTTCCCTATTTGTTTTCCTTAGCAATGAATTTTGAATTGTCATATGACTTCAATTTCAGTTCACTGTGTTCTGAAGTATGGTTTTCTTTTTCCTTAGTGGCTAATGCCCAGTGAAGGAGGTTATTTGGAAGCAGAAGGTATTGAGAGAACATGGAATATTAAGCAGGAAGCCATTGCTCGCGAAGTGGACATTCTGGGTTCAAGAAACCAATATGATATAATCTTGCCAGGTTGAGACCTCATTCTTATTGCTTCTGACTATTTTCTGATGCAATGAGTAAATTATGTTCTGACCAGTCTGCAGTTGTAAGATTCATATGCTATTCTACTGAGTGCATTTTAGTTCAACTTTTCCCCCCTATCAGTTAATACTTTTTTTCCCCAGATCTCGGTCCATACTCCCTCGATTTCACCCCTAGTGGTCGGTATATGACAGTAGCTGGACGAAAGGGTCATATGGCCATTCTAGACATGAAAAATATGAACCTCATTAAAGAATTTCAGGTATCTTGTCACTTTTCATTTTTTCAATCATCTCCACGCAGAATCTGATTGATACTTGTTCTGTTTTGTGTGATTCCCCTTGCCCCCGTTCATTTCAAAATAATGCTAGAATGACCTCTTTCGAGGTTTTACATAATAATATTATAGAAATAATTTTATTTTCTTATATAATTGGCTTAAGGGCGTCCAAATGAAGCCTTCTTTATTTTTCTTGTCTGGACAGTTTCTTCTAAATGTCTCAAAAGAATAATAATGAAGCTGTGGACCTCTTGCCCTGTATAGACATGCATAGATTATATAACAGACAAATTAGTTCCTCTTCTCATAGGATATCTCTTTTAATTGGGGTTTAAACCATCACACCAAATTATAATCACTTCCATATCTTAAATTAACATGCCAATGGACTTTGCTGATGAGCTATAAGCTAGCATGTTCACAGTATTTGTCAATTTTTAGGCTCAGTATAGTGGTTGAATGGTAGTTTTTTTACTCACTGGGAGTGTTTTTTTTACATTGTTGCCTAGCTATGTTGATCATTTGACTGTCTAAATATTTTTTTTGATGGTTTTGAGAAACTTTCTTTAGGATTTTGTAGAGAATAATTGCCATTACTTGTTCTTTTAGGTTAGGGAAACTGTGCGTGATGTGGTGTTCTTGCATAACGAGATGTTTTTTGCTGCTGCCCAAAAGAAGTAAGGTTTCTTGTCCTTTTAGTTATAATATGAATGTAAATGACCATAATTAGGAAAGATTATTCATTTTCACCACAAAGACAAGGGCATCCAGCATGGCCTGGAATGATACAATTTGCTGTCTTGATTTTTGTTGCTCCCACCTTTTCTTAGTCCTCTTTTAACATCAGAGATGATGAGGTGGAAACCTTTTCCAATTGCACTTGCTGCCTGCATGTTTGCTCATCCACGTTGTGGTTTATCTATGTATCATGGCTTGCATACATTTTCTGGTGTATGTTGGACAGATCATTAGTTTTGGTTGTTTGGCACTTCCTGATTTGGAGAGCTGGGTGGACCACATTAAAATAGTGACTTCAATCAATCTTTTGCCTTGCAAATCCAAACTACCTGATCAATTTTCGAACTATGTTACCTATCTTATGGACCCGAATCTGTAGCCATGTGTACTTTGCAATTGTTTTCCAGTTTTGCTTAATGTGAAGTATGTTGATCACATAACACAAAAATAACTTATTTTCCTGGAGAAACTCTTAATGTTACATTGACTATCATTTAAGCAAATGCTCAAAATTGTAATATTTTCCAGTGTATTTTTAATGATACATGACATTCTCTGTGCTTAACTGAATATGTTTACTTAAATGAAACAGGTACACATATATATATGACCGCAATGGTACAGAACTGCATTGCTTGAAGGTTAGTAATCTGGCACGATGATGCTTGTACAAGGCTTTCAATTTTGTGATACTTACATTATTCTTTTACCATGCTGAAGACTGTTTTGGACAGATTTCAAGTTTTTTATTTTTATTTTTTATTCACGTCTGTTGACTGTTTTTTCATTACTGGAAGTGTTGCTTTTATGTTCTTCCTTAATTTAAATTAGAAACATTTTGGGTTCCCCTCCTGAAGGTGTCCGGAAGAGCATGAAATATAACATTTTAGAAGATAAACTTGTCTACAGAAATACGAGGGATGGCCATTTTATATTAGGAAGAAATAAAACTATGATATTTTGGTCGGAGGGAATTTCTGGTACCCAAGAGGATTAATTTTGCCTATTTGTGTGCATGAGGCTTTCTCCTGTACTCTCAACGTGTAATTAGTCCATTAGCATTATGTGTACTTGAGTTCTCTCTTCTGTCCTTCAGGAACATGGTTCTGTATTGAAGCTTCAGTTTCTGAACAAACATTTCCTATTGGCATCGATAAACAAATTTGGGCAGCTGCATTATCAAGATGTTACCACAGGGGAGATGATAGGCAATTTCCGAACTGGTCTAGGTCGGTCCGATGTGATGCAGGTAAATCCCTTCAATAGTGTAGTTGCTGTTGGCCATTCTGGTGGCACAGTGAGCATGTGGAAGCCTACCAGTTCTGCTCCCCTTGTCAAGATGTTCTGTCATCACGGGCCTGTTACAGCTTTGGCATTTCATTCCAATGGCCATCTCATGGCAACAGCTGGTATGGAGAGGAAGATAAAGATTTGGGACTTGAGGAAGTTTGAGGTTCTCCAAACATTACCAGGCCATACTAAGACGATGAATTTTAGTCAGAAAGGTTTGCTTGCTACTGCCACTGGATCTTTTGTACAGGTATTGAGAGATTTATCAGGATCTCAGAATTATAGCCGCTATATGAGCCATTCCATTGCTAAAGGGTACCAAATACAAAAGTTGGCATTCAGACCCTATGAAGATGTTTTGGGCATAGGGCACTCGATGGGTTGGTCGTCAATCTTGATTCCTGGATCCGGAGAAGCAAACTTTGATTCTTGGGTGGCGAACCCGTTTGAAACTTCTAAACAGAGGAAAGAGAGGGAGGTGCATTCTCTTCTTGACAAACTCCCACCAGAGACGATCATGTTGAACCCAACGAAGATTGGTTCAGTGAAGCCTACAAGAAAGAAAGAAAGACCAGCTAAACAGGAGATAGAGGCCGAATTGGAAGGTGCTGTAGAAGCTGCAAAAAATATATCTATCAAGAAGAAAACTAAAGGTCGGAGTAAGCCAAGCAAGGTGACAAAGAAGAAGAAAGAAGCAATAGAGAAAGCTAAGAAGCCTTTCTTGGAACAAGCTAAAGGGGATGGGTTATCGAAAAAGAAGAGGAAGAACATGGAAGAGGAAAATCAACTGCCTAGATCTCTTCAGCGGTTTGCTCGGAAGAAACAAGCTAGTTGATTTTTCAGAGCCTAGTTTTGTAGCTTAGTCGACAGGCCATTTTCTCCAAACCCCCCCCCCCCCCCCCCCCCCCCCCTCTCGTTCTTGGCTCACAGAAAGTCAATTGAGTTAGTGAAGTTTATTTTACAAGTTATTTCAATGAAGTTATTTTGTACCAAACAGAAATTTGACTGTGATGCTGCTATTATATAAATACATTTGATTTAAACTGAGATAGGGTTTTTTTTTTTTTTTCCTGTCAATCTAATAGAGCATTAGGATAAAGATGGAAGCCATCTCCAACAGAGTAATATTAATTCAAGGCATGGCATTCCAAAAATTACAGTAACTAGGAATGAGAAATACTATTATTTCACACCTGGGTTATTGCCTAAACTCAAGCTCTGAATACCCTGGAGGGGTAACTCGAGATCCTTTTCATTCAATATGTTTCTGGCAGAAGTCGAGCGCTTGTAATCAGCGGATACTGCTGACGAACTTCTTTGTGCGAAACTGGAAATTTTACACAGTGCATGTGTTGCACGTCCATGTGAAGGGTCGGAATCCTCCCCCTCGGTCACTGGATCGTGTTTACTAGTAATAGCAGGTTGCATTGAAGATCCAATCGACCGGAAAATGTTGAAATTTGATAACTGCAGAAAGCAATCACAAGTAACGTGAAACTATGAACAATATTCACAGATGCACAGATGCCGTGGGAAAGGAAAAAGAGGACTTACCTCTTTACTCATAACTAAGTCATTAGCAAGTGGATCTTTCTGTGTAGTTCCAGAATTCAAAAAATTTCTACCACGAGTTGACTTTGCGAAAGAACAACAGTGGGCCTCTCTTTCATCATCACCTGAAAAACAGATGTAGAATTACACTCGCGTCCGTCTATGTACACACTATACAGAACTAAGCTCTGGCCTACTAGAAAAATCTATGGTTTTAAGCAGCCTTCTAAAAACGGGACTGACCCAGCTGGTTCAATCGGAAAAACCGGGGACCAAAACGGGTCCGATTAGGCTTGTAAAACCTCTAATCAAAAACCCTCCCCAAATCAAATGGTTGATCCATAAAATCAAATGCAGCTATTTTGGTGTAATGACTAGTGAATCAAAACTTGCAATGCACCAGACCAAGATTCACCTGATTGTAGATCAACATTAGCATGCAGCATTCCTGAACTTGCTCCTGCAGTTGCACCCTGTCCCGAAAATCATCATGCCTATGAGCATGTTTTGCCGAGTTTAAAGTAAATGTTGAACTTTTTGGCTTCCAAACGTGTTTGGGTATAAAAATGTTGTTTATTAGAGAACGAACTTATAATATATTTACTTATAAGTAAACCTTTTAAGCTTAGCCAAACTTTCTCTATATCTTGGGTGTAAGCCAGAACTTTATGTTACTTACAAGCTCTTGAAGTGGAGGATTGGCTAGGGGAGAGGGAGACTCCTGATATGTCAAAATGGTCCAGTCAAATACATCGTCACATTGAAAACCTGCATGGGAAGAGAGACGAGAGGAGTAAAAACACAACATTCAAATCCGAAAAGCAGCAAATATAAGTTAGTAATGCTTAAGGAGTATGTCAAAACCTTCACGAATGAAAAGGTCACGGAAAATTCTCTTTAAATAAGCATAATCTGGTTTATCATCAAACCTAAGCGAACGACAATAATGGAAGTAAGACGCGAATTCCGTAGGATAGCCACGACATAACGCCTAAAGAAAAGTGAGCTTCAGAATCAGTCTCTCATCGTGCAAAATATACAACTACCTGGAAGACAACTGAAACACCAGTTACCTGAATCGAGGTTGTAACTTTCCTTTCGCTAATTTTTTCGTATTTCCGTTTCTTTGTTCCAGCATTCAACCCCTGCCAGGGAAGGCTGCACATTTGCGAAAAATAAGCACACATATATAAGGAAAACATAGGAGAAAAACAAAAAACGACAAATATGTAGACATACCTTCCTCTTAAGAAATACATGAGAACATATCCAAGTGATTCTAAATCATCCCTGCGACTTTGTTCTGTGGAAAACATAATGCAGTGCTTAATCAAATCACTTTTAGCAAATGCTTAGGATGAAACAAAATATAACATAAATACCAATTCCGAGATGAGTATTCATGCTGGCATATCTGGCTGTTCCAATCAAATTTTTATTTTCTCTGCATTACACAGACAGCATCATAAGAAGATTCTTATATATAACTTTTGAAGTAACCATACAAAACAAACTGATATTGAAGAGAGCTTACCTATAGGGAATGTGACGAGTCGAGGAGTCTCTGAATTTCTTGGCAAGCCCAAGATCAATAATATATACCTACACAATTTGATAGCTGTATGGATCAAGAGATAATAAAAGCAACAGTTAAAATGAAAGGGAAGAAAGTTTTAAAAATGGAAACCTGATTTGCATGCCTTCCCAAGCCCATTAGGAAGTTGTCGGGCTTAATATCCCGATGAAGGAAAGACTTAGAATGAATAAACTCAATCCGGTTAATCTGAAAAGAATAAGAATTCCCGGAAGAATTGAAGAACGAAAATGTCTCAAATTCTAAAAAGAACACAACCAAACAGATATTTTACCCATCTGATCCGCCAGCATGAGAACGGTCTTTAGAGATAGCTTCCGATTACAGGAGTTAAACAAGTCTTCAAGACTAGGTCCCAATAAATCCATAACAAGGACATTATAGTCTCCCTCGACTCCAAACCATTTAAGGTTAGGAATTCCAGCTACCGATATGTAAGAAATGATTATAGACTATAAAGATGCAAAAAGAAAAATAATGACTGGAAGCTGGAACATTGAAAAGGATCATTACTTCCTCCTTGTAGTGTTTTGTACGACCTTGACTCGTAATGCAACTGTGGATGCTTTGTCTTGATGTTTTCCTGCATATACAGAAAAGCAGAAGCTATTGGTGATATTAAGCATCTGACAACTTATTTTTAATTAGTAATGAATGCAACTGAGAAATTTTGTATTGATGGAGGAAATGAGGGAAGGAATTCTCTACAATGACAATATAGAGCAGGTGGCTGTGGCGCATAGGTGAACTTCTTCGAAAGGACTCCATATGCCCAGCCTTCCGACCCACTCTGAATAATTCATGGGTCGACAAGTGGGAGAGAAAAATAAACATCAGATCAGAACATATCACAAAAAGAACTTCAAACGCTTCAAAGATTACGGTTTTCCTTCAATGTTTTCTACACGCCATATGATAAAAATACCAGTTTCCATAGCCCAAAAGACAACAAAAAAAATCGTCTGCCAAGATCATCGAGGATTAAGACAATAATTCGGAAAGATCCTAGAATTTTTCATGGACCAAATGTTCCTTTGTGGCATCACTCAATTTAAACAAACAAGATCAACTCCTAGCAAACCAAATCTTTAGGTCTAACGGCATCAGGCCAATATAAAACATATATACTAAACCATGAGAAAACAGGATGTTGATGTAGCATGTCATGTCTAACAAAGAACTTCATAAGTTTCCAAGAATGAAATTTTGACTTAACATTCCAACATATATAATAACGAGACTCAAAAGGACCTTAACGATCGACTAAGAGCATCAGAGCATGTCTGATTGTCTGGCGATGCCTGAAAAATAAGTACCCCGGATAACTTAGTTTTTTTAAAAAGTAACTCCAGTTACCTTGCTAACCAAGTAGAAGTAAAAAATTTTGAGCTTAGCCAAACATGCTCTAAATATCCCATAGAACAGAAACTAAAAAAATGTACGAAGGGGTTTTCTAATTACTCACGAGCTTAATTGCAACCTCTTCATTCGTCTGAATATTAGTACCTGCAAAATATATAAACAAATTGCCCAACAAGAAAAAGAAACAAAAATGATCAAATTCAAGAAGAGAAAAACAAAATATTCAAAATAGACCTATATAAATCTCTCCAAATGAACCACTTCCGATTTTCCGGCCAAGCTGAAACTTATTTCCTACCCGGGGCTCCATCCAGTCCCTTGATAAAAAATATTACCCTTTAAAAAGCAACTTCTAAGTATCTAACAATTAAGCTGAAATTGCAGATTTAAAGCAGGAAAGAGAGGAAGGTGGCAAAGTGAATTATCATTGTATTAAATGAAACATAGGTATCTCCTCTTCTTGGATCAGGGCTTCGATTTTATCGGCACCCACAGACTTTTCGTTTACACCTAGGTTGTAATAATACAGTTAAGTAGAGTGACTTTTTTTCCTCTGTTGATCACTGCTGTTTCAACTAACTAACATGCATATTCGAATGGCATATTTCCCTATTTGTCAGCATTTTTATTTCAATTTGTCTTATTATTGCAGTCTATCCACACGTGTAAATTCTAATAATTTTAATTTGTCAGATTCTTGCACTGTTTGATACACATTTTTTGTAAAATGAGAATGAAAAATATAATCGTTATTGGGCCCACACAAGAGATGTAAAGTCAAATATGATGATTGGATGTGATGGATAACGGTCATATTTTTCATTTTTATGGTGAAAAAATGGGAACCAAACGGGGGCTAACCTTAGCCCCCCTTTTTTTTTGGTGGGGGGTGGCGGGGGGGTTTCTTTTTCTTTTTTTTTTTTGTTGAAAAAATATATATTTTGAATAGTAAATTTTTGGAGAATATAAGGTTAAAAAGTAAAGAAAATTTTTGAGTTTACGTGTAAAATATTTTATTGTTTGAATGGATGATTGGAAATGAGTATATGAAAAAAGGAGTTGAAAAAATGACAAACAAACAGGAGTGGATAGTGGTCAAAATCTAATTTTGACTTCGAATAGATGACATCCATCACGTAATATTAACGCAGCTTCAAAACAAATAGATCGAAATCACATTGTCAAAAAATTTACATTTTGTTGTATTTAAATTCTTAATGTTAAGTTTTAATAGTCAAAATAAAGTCATCAAGTTAAAGTTATACTTTCAAGAAAGTTATTAATTGCTCGCTCAACAACAATCACACAAGTGGAAAATTTTATGTTTGATTCGATATTATCCATTCTATGCAAGTTTTTGTCGCAACCAAGAAATAATCCAAGAAAATTGTAATATGTTCGACTCGTGAGCATCCCGATGAAATGAACGAAATACGATCAATTAACATAACAATGCTTAGACAAGGAAGAGGGATAAAGGCAAATATATCTCTTTATATATTCACAAGGCAGTGATAATCATATGCAAAATATCATACATACAACAGCCAAAGTGCTTTGGTGTTAGGAATACCTCACTATACTGGACGAAAAATACACTAGGAATGAACCAACAAGGTTCAACCAGGAAAACAAAAAGGGAAATTTTCAAACAGCCAAAAAGCCTAGAAATAAATTTTTTAAATGCACAATAATTATGTTTGCTGTGGTATTACAGAAGGTGCATTCATTAACGAGTACTTCTTCTGCAGTCTCCCTTTTAACAGCCTGATTTTCGCATCAACTCGGGCTGTGAATCCGATCTTTGTCTCCTGTCTTGCCTTTGACCGCTCTCGTTTCCACATATGTCGATCCTCGATGTCTTTCTTGTAGTACTTGATTTCTTGAATGATGTGATGATCCATTGGATTGAACGATCTTTGGAAAGAAATGTGTGCAAGGTATGGGAGATTACAGACAATGGTTACTAAGAGGGTAGTGATCCAGTAAATCGGGGCCGGAGCTAGAACTTCTGTGAGGATTTTGAAGGCATTTTCATCGAGGGCTGATGACAATTCTCCGTAGAATGCAAGAAACACATACCATGTAGTGACACTGCCCCAAACGAACAAGTGTTGTATCCACGTGAAGTGACTCATCGTAAGTGCAATCTGGCAATTAACGGCCCAAATAATGCAAGTGAACATAGCAGTACCAACGGCAGTCATATCAGCCGTCTGGCCTCCAGAACGGAAAGCTTGGTCGTAAAAGATGATAATGTTGAGGAAGAAGATAATAAGGGACGTGTATAGACCATTTCCCATCCACCCAATTATTCTGTACCAGTCGAAGAACAAATTTTTTGGTCCTTGCTGATATAGGGCAGGAAACTGCATTGTACATAAGTTTGCATCAGTATAAAGCATTCCCCGGGCTAAATAAACTGGTAGTCACCAAAGTCATAGCAAAATTTCATTTTGTTTCAAGTATGTGACTGAACTTAAAGTTTGCTAAAATTTGGTCACTTTGTCTATCTCATCGAATTCGATTAAAGGAAACGGTGACTTGACTGTTAATCTATTTGCCAATTAGACTGCCACGTCAGGTTTTCTGTCAGTGCATGGACAGAATGATCACACTGTAACAAACTTTTAAGTTCAGTGTCCCAATTGTCACGAAGTTTATGTTGATCGCCAACATTGAATTTTCACTAAAAGTTCATTGACCTAGTGCATTTATCCCCAGCATTCCCACATGCTGAAGCTGTGGAAGTTTGAAGGAAATTCAAGCAAACGAAATCTAGAAAGGATCGAAAGAAGAATAACCTGCAAACACACTTCAGAATCCACGTCCTGTTCGAATACTCCAAGTGAAATCACAGGCAATGACGTAAGAACGACGTTGAACAGCAGCATGTACCAGTCAACATAAACCGACTGCCCAGAAAAGGCAGCAAAAGCCTCGAAGTAGAAGATTGTGAGGCCAAATGCAATATTTTTGTAGAAGAAATAGCAGATCTGAATGCAGAGAGTTGTAGATAAAAATGAGAATAAAATAAAGATGGAGGGTAGCGCGAAGGAAAACGACATCCATATAATAATGAACATGTTTAGTCCATGCAAATAGATGAAAATCTGTATTACTAAAGTATATTTCGACAACATCAATGAGAATATAATAAGTTCAGCTAAGATGATTACCATCTGAGCAATTCTTTTGTAGCACCAATGACCATGTACAACTAGAAGCCTCTCGAGAAACCGAAATTGTGCAATGGCGAAGTCACTGGCCATTACAGCCTACAGAAAAAGCCAAAATTATGTCAGCTTATTTTGATCTAAAAAATACAAGCTCATGAAAATCTCCCGTGACATGAACAAAATGTAAATTACACAAATTATAAGAAAACAAACAAAAGCAAAATAACTTGATCAGCAATAAAATAAAACAAAAATTCACTCTCAGAAAAGATAAATTATTTTTCAGCCAGCACATCTAGCACGAACAATTTATAATGTATAATCCACAGAGTATGCTTTCAACGTCTTTACATTCTTCCCTGATATTTTTAATGATATTGCACGCCAATGTACAGAAATTCTTGCAAATTGTATTTGAACCCAATCCCAAAGCTGAATGAAGCCGATGAAAAGTTATAGTTCAACAAATAATTTCATAACTCCGTTGAAATGGAAGACGACTTTTGTCAAATGGTAAATCAACAATTTCAGCTAGGCCACAAAAGTCAACTAGAATTTGATTATAAATACTGATACTATATTCCTCCTCTTTCAGCTGGTCACCATTAAAATTTTACCTTTATCACACTGGTTATTGACGCCAAATTTGCTAGAACTTCACAAGAGACAATTTGAACAAAATTAAAATAAGCATATCCATATTTCTTTTGTTTAAAAAAGAAACTACTCATATTGAACAATCACTTTCTGCAAGTGACAGAATGCGAAAGTCAAAGTCTCTGATTCTTGAAGTACTTGATCGTTTCTGTAGTTTCACAAGTGATTCTTTAAGTATGTAACTATTTTGAGAATTACAAATGGCTATGGAATCTGATGCCAGATACAATTGGGAGAAAGCACATTCTTTCTTATAAAGTGGAGATACTGAATTGCGGCTTCCAGACTTAGCTCCTGTTTGGTGGCCATTTTTTTCCAAGAAATAGAGTTTTGAATAGTGTTTTTTTGGAAGAATGTGTGGCTAAAAAGCAGGGACAAGTTTTGGGTTTACGTGTAGAATATTTTATTGTGTGAATGTGTGATTGAAAATGAGTATAGAGAAAAAAGAGGTTTAAAAGTATGGGAATCAAACAGGGGCTTAAATGCTTATACAGTATATGTGCCATATCAATGTTTGCACCCCATCAATTACTACTGGAAAATATTGGTTAATTTTGAGATAAATAGAACAAGGAATATGACCATCTAATGCTCTCAAATGTCTTTGTTCTTTTCCTACTACCATTCAAAGGCAGAAGCAGATAACTACACTAGAAAAGGTAAACAATGAAGAATGCATTGCTCAATGGTCAGCATGAAAAATCTGGTAATATAATTAAGATAAAACCAGTAGTCCAGTACTCAATATAGCAACAAAACTAATGATTCATGAGGATACAAACAAAATTGGCCCGTTTGGGGGCTCCATTTTATTCAAAAAATCACTATTCTAAAATACATTTCCCCAAAAACACATTAAAATGGAGCCCAAACAAGGGCTTGATCTTTTCTCCAAGAGCCCAAAATTTATTTGAGCAGATTGGCAAGTTGGAATAGTGCTCGACTGCTCGGGATACAACTATATGCATTGCACACTCTCAAGGAATCTAATCACAATGAAAATGGTTTGGAGAAACATATACAGAATGCTGAGCGCATTGGAAAATAATCCCAGATTGCTAAGGCTTCCAAAATCATCAAGTAATTAAAATGGGCACAAAGATGTGGTATTTATGTTTTCTTTAGCAGTACAAGCAAAGTATGTTTACTGGAAGTATATTTTTAAAGTTTCGATGATATTTTTACGAAAGATCTTTTCTACAGTACCAATGGGTTATTTCTTCGAAGATCTACTGCAAAATCCTAGTTGCACAAACATGTTCAAAGAAACAAATGCTTCACGCATCTAAAAACAGTTACTGTGATTTCATTGTTGCATACAGAATTTGAAGCCGATAAGATAATGTTACAAACCTGCATTCCTTCACATCCACTAATACCCACACCAATGTCTGCTTCTTGAATCATACCAACATCATTTGCACCATCACCAATTGCTAATGTGGTTTTCCCAGTTCCTTCTTTCACTAATCTTGTTACCTGCTTGCCAAGTATCATCAGCAGAAATGGAGGATGGAGCAGTCGTAAGTCGTAACTATCAGCATGCCTTAGCATAAACACTTTATTCATAAGTAGGCTAAGCTTAAACACTTCATTAATGAGTAAATAAGTTTTTACTAGTCAAAGTTGGAATAATTTATTTATTTTAACAATAAAGTAAGAATTACTTTCCAAAAAGTAACGAATTTTACTTTAAAGTAAGAAAAATGTTAATTACTTGAATGTGTTAGCAACAAAGTAATCTTTATTTTTTTTAAGCTTAGCCCAACATGCTTGGCAGAGTTATCTCAGAAACTTTGAGAAATTAATTGCACAAGACACAGCATGCAATTCAATTAGTAGATAAGACAAAAGTTGTCTGACCAGAGCCTTCTGCTTTGGTGAAACACGACAGCATATGACAGAAGCACAATCAACTGCTAAATTCAAAAATTGATGCTTCATGTCATCCTCCAATGCGTAAGTTAGAGTTTTCCCATCAATGATCAATGCGAATGCAGCATGGGGATCCTTTTCAAGCTTGATCATTTGAGACCCATTGGTGATTTGCATCAAGATGTTTTCTTTTACAGACTGAGAAGTAACAAACAGCAAAGAAGGCTACAATAAATTATAATAAACATGCTCAAATTTTTTGTTGCTCTTTCTATAAACAACTACCTTTTCAGGATCTTGCTCTAATGTGGCTTCATTGGTTGCAGCTATACAGATTTGCTTCATGCCTTGTCGAAGCAAACTACAAGAAAATCTGCATAATGGTGACAAGATTTCATTTTAGCAACCAGAAGGCTTTGATTGTCCAGACACTATGATCACCATAAATAGTTAGAGCCAGATTCTGCTGGAAAGAGACAGACCCTATATTTATCGCAGTTTCCATCTTATCACCTGTCAGAACCCAGATCTTGAGACCAGCTTGTGCAAGTTTGTCTATGCACTGAGGCACCTATGGCGTAGTAAACAAAGAAAAATGTTCGTTTACAAAAAGGGACTGCACGTGTGCATCGATAGTTTCACAGCAATGAAACAACATATAATATACCCCTTTCTGTAATTTGTCCTCCACTGCAGTTGCACCAACAAGTATCAAGTCTCTTTCCATCATATCAGAAACCCGCTCCAGCATCGCATCCCTATCACCACCAATTGAGGTTTTAGCCTTCAAAAACTCTTCATTCCAAGCAGAATATTCGGCCTCTTCAAGCTTCTTGTAAGCAAGTGCAAGGGTTCGCAATCCAGTCTCCCCATATTCATTTAAATGCTTGGTGGTAGCTTCCTCGTACATTCTTCCATTCTTCGATAGCCTATCAAATATTATGCTGTAAAGAAGAGAAATAGCATCAGATTCCAGAGCATATAATATAGCCCAAATACAGTCCTAAATGGAAAAGATCAAACTGAAAGAAACAAAAAAAAAATCACAAAGCTCACCTGCTCATTGCCTGATAACTAAAACTAACTTTCAAACTAATTCTTCAAATGCACATTAGCGAGTGTTGACGACAATATTTATACGTTATACATGTGACCCTATCTAACAGTTTAAACTTTTAGATCAAGTGGTTCAACATGGTATCAAGAGCACACCCCTGATTTCTAGTATTGCTGCCACCCATTTAAATAAATTGTGTACATGTTAGGCTTTGATAAAAAATATACCATGCAATATTTAAATGACATCTATGCAGTCCTATCCAACGGCTTAAATTTTTAGATCAAGTGGTTCAATCGACAACATATGAACCATATGAACAACATGCTGATAATAGTGCAACAGTTAATGGCCACATTATCCTTTACTGCACTTTCATTGCTTATCTTTTAAAGTTTTTTTTTTTTTTTCTTTTGGGTTGGGAGTTGCTTTGGAGAGAACTCGAAGTAGCAAACAAGATGTTGAATGACAAACCTGTCAGCTCCTTTGCACAGGAGAAGAATCTGACCAGTCTCGTCCCGTACAATAACAGACATTCGCTTCCTTTTGCTTGTAAAATCCAACAAATTGAGAACTTTGTACTCTCTGAATTCATAGAGATATATTAGGTGTAACGACAACTGATCCAAGAGAAAATACTTTCCCAAATACACTAAAAATTATTTATTCGTGGTCTTGCCTTTCACTTGGCAGTTGATAAGAAGGATATCTCTCGCGAACACCTATCGTTGACTGAGTTCTTTTACAGAACTCAAAACCGAATTCTTTAGCTGCAACAAGAAATGAACTTTCATCTGGTGATTCTGCTTCGTAAGTAAGATCGCCAGTCTCTTCATTTATCTCGGGAATTGCAGTGTGACAGATTGACAGTATCCTGAAAAATAATAAGATGATATCTGCATTTGGTTCTTTGAGCCAATTTCCATTCATGAGCCGGCTATCCTCAAAGCTAAACCCCTTTATTGCAGGTTTTCGTTCAAGTTTATCTGTTGAAGTAACGACGGTCTCCAATTCAATTTCTGATTGCCCAAATGCAATTCCACTTTTCTGCCATGAAAGAGGTGTACTACTCTTGCTCTGCCCATCCATGTCCATAGCCATCTGCTTTTCAGCAGCAAGCTCTACATCACTAGCACGTGTTCCATATGCAGAACCCGCAATGGAGCATTTGAGGAATTCCATTTGGTTGCATGTTAAAGTGCCAGTTTTGTCAGATAGGATTGTATCAACCTGTCCTAATTCTTCATTTAAATTTGACGTTCGTGCCTCTGCAGGAGTTCCGGTCTCTTCATCGTACATATGGATGTCTCGATTCATGAACAGTGCTTGGAGGACTTTTACAACCTCGATTGAAACATATAGGGATATTGGTATCAAATAGCCGTATAACATAAGAGCAGTGATTAGATGATAAAAGCCTGAAACCTCTGGTTTTTTGGGATTAAAAAGATTGTGTTCATCCGGGGGGCTTATATACCACCAGTTTGGCATGTCATTTTTCGTCTTTACAATAAAACCTATAGAGCTGATGAATGATATGAAAACAAGGAGGCTGAAAAGGATGTAAATTATCTTGTCCATTTGCATCTCAATCCTACTTCTTTTTGAAGGAGATTTCATAGAATTTTGCATAACTTTGCTATCATGACCAGTGAATATCACAATTCCATAAACATAGGCCGTGTTCCTAAGCTTTGAATCTCTAAGAAGAATCTGACTAGGATCAAGAGGATAAACCGTGCAATCATATTCAAGATTACCAACAAAAGTGTAAAGATTAGGGTTTGGATCCTCGCATCTTATGGTTGCATTGAAATCCTTAAAAGTTGCATCATCATCCAGCGGTAAAGTTACCTCAAGGGCTCTCTTTACCTTCAAATTTGTTTCTCCATCTAAGTTCATAGTTTCTACATAACAAATTCCATCTTCATAACCAGATGATAAAAGAAGTAAATCGGCAGGAAAAAAATTGATCCTTTTGTACTTTCACAACATCTCCAACACGAATCTTCATCCATGGTCTGTTACCAAATACACCGTTTCCTTTATGTACACTAGCTTTTCTCAAATTAACTTTCATATCCTGTATGAAGCGTCGCCAATCTTCCAAAGCTTCTTTAGCCATACTCAACCCAACCACAAATGCTAAAGGAGCAATCATACTTACAGGTGAGAATGGTGATACATCAGTTAAAGAAAGGATTGCAGCTAGAAGAAAGTACAAGTTGGCAACACGTCTGAATTGTTCAAATATGGCCTTAGGTAGAAATGTAATGATGTTGTACTTTGTGGTAGAGATATAATTGGTGTGGTATTTAAGGGGCTTTAGCTCATGTAAATGAGGTTGGTTGCAATATACCATTCGCGAGTAACCTGGACCTTGGATGTCATGTGGCCCTTCTTCCTCAGAATGGTGTGGTCTATAACAAGAAAATGTGTACAGACTACTCCTTCGAATCTTTGCCCTTATCCTACCCCTAGTCATTTTTCACGTAGAACTATAAAAAGAAACCTCTAACACCTGCATTCTCCGTTCTTGTAAAGATTTTGCTTACGAGACAATTTTGACATGTCAAAATAAAAATTTGCCCAAACTTAAAGGACTGGGTTTAAGAAATTGCAGCAAAAACAGCACCTGGAAATCAATTAAAAAACAAAAGACAAATATGTTAAACCTTATACATCATAAACGACAAAGAATGTACAAGTACATTGCACAAACTTTCACAAAATGACTCTCATGTTGTCATCCACTATTCTTTCATTCGCAAATCTAACAATTAATTCAAAAGATTTGTGTAAAGACAGATCAATTAAAGCCAATTATAAAAGAACAAAAATGCTCTTATCGATACTCCCTACTTCAAATTTTGAAGGCTTAACTATGCCTGAATTTTCTTCAAAAGTTGCAGAGTCAAATTTATCCAAAAAAATATGCTTCAAAAGAGTATATAAAAAGGGGGAAAAAATCATAAATTCATCGAAATTCAGCAATTCATGACCTCCCAACAATTAAATCACAGTCTTGAATCCTGATATATATACAGTGACATCAAGAAGCTAATCTCACGGTCTTGATTCTTGACGTATACCATTACATTAAAAAACTAAACCTCACAGTCTAGATAGATCATCAATAACAAATAAAAAAAAAGATACCAATTTTCAATTACCACCTCAGAGCCTCAAATAAAGCTCCAAACATTCAAAATAAAGTACACCCAATTTTTTTCACATCTTCTCTCACACAATTTACCACAAGAAAACAACCCAATAAAAACATGCCCATATTGATAAAAACACAATACAATATTCGCGTGTGTGTGTATATATACACACATCCATAGATATAGAGAGACTGTGTGTGTGTGTGTGTGTGTTTTTGACTTATTTACCTACAGATCAGGTGGGTGGATCAAGAAATTAAAAAAAAATGGAAATTCTTCAAGAGGCCCAGATGGCAGAAGAATGGATATTGATGAAAACCCAGCTGAGACAAGTTGCAGAGATCGGCAATGGAGGAGAGAGAAAGGGAGAATGAGAGTGTGAAGGAGATTTATATTTACAGCAGAGCACATAAACAAAAACAAATGCCAGTGTTTTACGCTCCCTCTCTCTTTTCCTCATTTTCTAATATTAATATTTACAACGTTTCATACAGATTCATTAATTTTCATATACTAATACTCATCTGCATTTATAGAAAAAAATATTTGAAAATAATTGGTGAAAGAGGAAAAAAATCATTCTTACGAGTTACGTCAAAAAAACAAGAAAATCATATGAATTTCCCATATATTGAAAATTGTTCGATAAAGGTATATATAGTGTCAAAATAATCTCCTGAGAAAAAATTAGATTCTTCTTTTTTGAAAAGTAAATTGATAATGCTACTTTTGATTCATCAGCGTCGGTTACGTCAAATAAATTTAGATTCTTTTTTTTTAAGTGAATTGAAAATGCAATTTTTGATTCACCTCGATTTTCATGTGATCTCGTTGGTTACATGAATTTTGATTTTCTTACATATAACTAGATTAAAGTTTTTCAATCCAACTAGTTGATTCAGTTTAATTGTCAGATCAATAATTATTGCATTGCTTCTCGACACGTAATATTTTATTTTGTTAATATGATAATTTAAATTTATTTTTCTTTCATTACCGAGATATCTGAAAATGAAAGTAAAGTAATTATTTCTTTGTTTTTAAATCAAATATTAAAAAATTATTTATTTTGCATATGTCATTAAATATTTTCAAATAATGAATTATGAGAGTTTAAATTTTTAATAAAACGGTGTGACTGTGACAACATAAAATTGATGCAAATGTAACAGTTCTGACGTGGCAAATTTACTCCTACTTTTTACTGTTTGCTTTTATGAAGAATAATAAATAATTCAATAAATAACTGTGAAAGAGCAGGGAGAATTCCAGTGGGACCCACCAGTGCTTATGTGGCACATTCAACAAGCAACGAGGATGATTGGAGGTTTCTGACTGGAGGGTCCCACACAAAAGTTATGCCTCTAACCTCGGCCATTTTGATTTTGTCCATACTCTCTCCATCCATTGTGCTTCCATTTTGATTTGGTTTGATTAATTGACATACTGAAATTAGTAATCAAATAGAACAAATATAAAAAATAAAATAAACATTATGTTGAGACCCTGTTTGGTGGGGATTAAATTCAAAATTTTAATAGATTTTTATAAAAGTTTATCAGATATATGGTTGAAATATTGTAGACTCAATAAAATATATGATTAAAATCATTTATTGATATTAAAATTTTGATTTTAATCTCTTTCAAACAGGGTCTAAATCAAAATCTATTCTTGACACTATTTGTTAAAATCAAATTCCGCAAGATAACGGAGAGCTAAAAAGAAATATGTTCAACTTGATGTAGATGAAGGTTAGAATATTTGGTCGATTAGTACATTTACGATTCAGAGATGAGGAATAACAATGAGCTCCATGATATGTATGTATAATAATTACTAGTAATTATAATAGTATGATTGAAATTGATGTTTGACTGTGACTGAACTTAAAACAATTTATAAATTTGTATCTAAATGATGGCCAAATGAGATTTCGAAAAGAAATGAAATTGAAAAGGTATTATCTATAAAATTTAATTGAGATTCTTTGAATTTTTGTTATTTTTCATTGTAATGTTAAAAGAAATTTTCGTGCATTGAAAAATAACGCTTAATTTCTGTATATATCAATCAATTAACTATAGAATTTAACCAAACTTATGATTCTCGAATTGACCCATGAAGAAATTGCAACTTCTTTGAGACGTCATTCAATTTTGCATCCCTCTTCATGTGGGATGATATTAATGTGCCTAGATTCGGACCACATCGTGTTTGTACAAAAATAGGTCTACGGTCATCTTAAGTAGTGGTCCATTAGTTTGCTTAAACGTCTGATAATGGAGTCATGGAGTTGCGATCGTTGATTCAATTATGATGATCAAATTAATGTGTTAAAGAAATCTCTCTTTATCTCTAGATATACGTTATTCACTTTAAATGCGAGTAATGAAAAGTGCTCGATGTGATTCAGACCGATTAGTTTGATCATAGCAAATGTTGTGTTGACCAATGAATTTTTGGGCATCCATTATGGAAATTGCACCATGCCGAAGGGTTTTATATTACACTGATTAGCATGCTCCTAACAAAGTTCTTGAAATTATTGGTGTTGCTTGGCGTGTGCTACGGCAACATCTAGAGAAATGAGTCTCATATTGAGATATTATGGACTATCTTAAAGGTTAACTGTTAATTTAGGGCGAACACAATTTAATTTGGACGATTTGAGATGAATTTTCAAACCAAACTATTTAAAGCGATTTGGAATTTTTTTTTCAAACCAAACCAAACCACTTCAATTTTCAATACAAACTAATTTTGTTGGGTTTGGTTCGGTTAAAAACCACAGTTTAACAATGAAAAAAATTAATATATATCAAATAAATTAAATCATTAATACTAGTCTAAAATTTCACGTTAAAACATAAATTGTATATTTAAAAAGGTACAAATCAAAGTTATATAATTATAATCATTATAATACAACAACATGATATAAATATTTTAAACTTTTAGTCGATATTAATGGCGTCCATTTACAATTGCAATACACAATTCATCCTCTTCATAAATATAAAAAATAGTGCGTGAATTTATTAATTATAGTTAAATGATATAAAACAACTAATAAAAAAATGAATTAAAAAAATTTAAATACAATAATACCTAGCTATTGCGATTTTTTGTGAATCATCCAATGATTCTATTCCATCCAAATATTAGCAAATTACTTTTAAGGGAGTCAAACAATTATTAGAACAAAATAATATAACTACCAATAAAAATATAGAAAAAATTAAAAATATTTGGATAATCTGACTTGAATTTAGGCAAAATTTGAGAAATTTATCAGTAGAAGGAAATGAAATGTGCAAATTTGAATTAAAACCTATATTTAATTATTTGGTTATTTATAATTGATGATCGATTAATATGGTTTAACAGTAGTTGTTCAACACTTTACCCAATTTGAGGGTTTTACATTCATAGTTATGATGACTAATGAGTATTTGGATATGATTTAATTAATTAATTGAAATGTATAATTGTCAAATTGAGTTTAATTGAATTATATCTAATATGGATGTATCTTTTTAACTAAAATGTGTTAAATTTTAATTGGGTTAAATAAAATTTAGAGTAATTTATTTTCAGATTTTTTTTAGTAAACGGTTTGATGGTTTTAAAAATTATTTGGAAAGATTAAAACATAAATCAAACCACTTCGAAACGGTTTGATTCGGTTCAAAACTAAAACATTGACGGATCCACATGAAATCAAACCAACGGTTTCAAAATAGCGATTTTGGTTCAATTTTACAGTTTGACGATTTCATTGTTCAACCCTATGTTAACTTTATTAAGATGAGTAAATCAAGTCCTAAGAGTAAATTCAAGTATCCTACCATGTCTTGTAGTAGCCAATTCATTTTTTATTTTTATTTTTTGATTGAAAGGAAAAGTCAAACTTAATGGTCTCGTCATACATAAGTTGATATTGCCTTTTAGTGAAATCGAAATGTTATGTGTGACGATTGGTGAGTTTTTCTTCTTCGTTTTAGTTCAACACGGACGTTGAACAAGCTCGACAAGTTATTATATTTTACTAATACGATATTACAGTTGATATCACATAACAATTGTTGAACTTTTTCAAGGTACTAATTTTAATGGAATATAACGTTGACTTTTATAAACATTTGGCCAATTTTCTTATTAACTACATAAAATGAATGTCAACTATTTTGTCTCGCTAACGTGTTTCTTTTTCCTTTTAGATTTAGAAAGGTACAGTTGAAGAAATAGATATTAAGGCAATGGACGAAGTTGCTTGGAAAATCATCAAAAATAGCCCTACATAAAGTCTTTTATTATTTTCCTACTGCTTTTTCTTTTTTCCTAACCATTTTTGTCCTAAAAAGTGTCACACAAGATATCTAATTGACTTTGGATTGATTGTCTCATCGCGAACGATTGATATTTGGTTGATATTCACTATCAACTACGATTAAATATTTGTCTTCGTAAAATTATTCTTCTTTTAATATTTGAGAGACGACCTTTGCAAAATTTATCATAACTTTACATTGTAATTTTTTTCTTTTTAATCTTAAGGATATCAATTTACCTTATGTTTCAATTTACATTCTTTAAATCATTTATATTTTTTAAGAAATAATGAAACTAGTAAGAAGAATAATAATTTTACAGCTATTATTTTAAACGTAGGTAGCTAGTTAGTCACATCCCAAGATTTAAAGAATATTTTAATGTTATGCGAGCTCTTGTTCTTATTTGATCTCTTTAGCATATATGAGCAGTAAGTTGGTTGATTTCGAACACTAATGAATATGGAAGACGCACGGGATTACAATAGTGTCTTATCAATATTTTGAACTGCTGCATTTGTGTTAACACTTGTTCAGATCGACTCATAACACACAATAATTCCAGTTTCAGAAATCGTGAAGCAAGAGAAGGCTGAACACGTTGTCATACTTTCTTTTTGTTTAGTTTTCTTGGAAGATCCACCACGTTTGCGAAGAGGGAGCTGTTCTAGTACATTATGTTATTTATATTATAAAATAACATTGTCAACAAGCTGGAGTAGCTCAGTTGGTTAGAGCGTGTGGCTGTTAACCACAAGGTCGAAGGTTCAACCCCTTCCTCTAGCGTTTTTCACAATAATTTTGTTTCAAACCACTGCTCAAAGCAAAAAAAGAAGAAAAAAGTAAGCGTAAAACAATATAAATTAGGATATTTTATTACCATTCCATCCTTTCCTTTCCACCAAATAAGTTAACCACTATTTTCCTAATTCACATTGTTGCATTAAAATGTTATTCTTCACATTTTTCATTTTGCTTGCAATCATACAACTATTAATATTGTTGTATCGGAGATACTTCAAGAGGGTGTCCAAATTAATGTAAATATTGCACTAAAAAGGTTGTTCGTGCAAATTAAAATAGATGTTTACAGAACTTCCTTTTAAAAGCAATATGTTTAGGGGTCTGGCTAACATGACAAGTAAAAATAAACACCGTCAAGATGACAATCTAAGTGTGAAGGCTCTTATAGATAGGGTGAGTCACCATAATTTAATATTTTTCTCTTATTTCTTATTTTCTCTCTCTTCTATTGAATCTACCTTAGAGACAAAGTTGAATAATAGACAAAACTCGTTCAAGATGGGATTTTGAACTAGATTGTATATTGTTAGACATTAATATCAAGTAGATCGAAAGTCTTTCTATTTAGATGACACCTGAATAGCAATCCACAAAATGTATTGAAGATGTTCTAATATCTTTATGATGACAAATTAATTAATATCATTTAATTTTCATCTAAATTCGTGATGATCATGAGTCTAAATAAATAACATTACTCAATCGATAAACAATTTGTATCCAATTAGGAATTCTATTAAGCAAATTTCAACTATATTTATCTATAATATTTAAAAATGAAGGATTAAGAATAAACTTTTGAATACCAATTTTACCCTTATATAGTTAGCTATTTGCCATTATTTAGTTTTAATTTTGTTAATAATTAATTAATAAAATTTATTTATTTATTCAACATGAAATTTAAAAAATTTCTTTTATTTTCCATTTGTCAATAATTTCATAAATTAATCTTTTTAATGTTACTCTATTTTTTATTAATAGCGTTAATTCAATTTATTCAACATGAAATTGAAAAAGGGTGTTGTTTAAGGACTCAAATGATGACCTTAAATTTTCCTTTTGAGATTAAAAGAGAATCTTTTTAATTTGATTAATAACATTGATTCAAAATGAAATTGAAAAACAAATGTTGTTTAAGAAGCTCAAATGATGGCCTTAAATAATCATTTATAGACATTAAAAAATGATTAATAACATTAATTCAAATTGAAAAACCTTTTTTTTTTTTTTTTTTTTTTTTTTTTTTTAAGGAGCTCAAAAGATTGTCTTAAATAATCGTTTATAGAAATTAAAAAAAAAAATCCTTTAATTTTATTAATAACATTAATTCAATTATCTTAATCTTTAATTTCCACAATCATGATTAATGAAACTCACGTTCTAATTGGCGAACCACACAATTCTTATGTGATGGAATGGTGATTAACCCCGTTACCATTGTCTGTTGACTTCTTGAATGACTTGTTTGTATAAATTCTATGTACCCTCTCAATTTAAAAAATAAAATAATTGATTGAGGAGAAACTTTTGAATACCAATTTCATCCATAAATATTTAGCTATATGCTCAATATACAATTTTTTAATTTTAATTTTATTATAAATTAATTAACAATATTAATTCAATTTATTGAATATAAAATTAAAAATTTCTTTTCTTTTTCATTCGTCAATAATTTCCTAAATCGATCTTTTTAATGTTACATTAATTTTTTTTATTAACAGCATTAATTCAATTTATTCAACATGAAATTGAAAATGAGTGCTTTTTAAGGAACTCAAAGGATGACCCTTAAATTCTCCCGTTGAGATTAAAAATAAATAAATAATGGTTAATTCAAAATGAAATTGAAAAAACGAATGTTGTTTAAGGAGCACAAATGATGTCCTTATTTTGCATTCGAATAAAAAGCATGTTAGCTCATTTAAATCTCAAGTTATTCAGAAAAAAAATTATATGTGTTTCATGTACTCTACGCGTTTACTAAAATGTAAATTGATTTTTTTTTTCCAAAAATGAAAATATATAGATTGAACTGAACTTTTATAAAGAGTTTAACATGCATTTTTTTAATTAGTTGTAAGCACGTGCGTTGCACGTTTTATGTATTGAATGAATGGTATGCATAACGTTTTTAAAGTAGTAAAACTTTTTTGAAAGTACTAATAATGTTTTAATTAATAATTTTCTAAATTTTTTATGAGATTTATAAATCTTCTGGTTTTATATGGAGAAGGCAAGAATTTTTGTATTTAATATATAAATTTGCAATTTTGAATTACATACCTCAGTGTAGCCCATTTCGATTTTCCTTGATTGTTACTATCATTTTTTTTTTTTTTTTTTTGGCGTGCCCCACCTATTCCAATTTTATACCACTATTCTAAGAGTTTTGCTACACCAATAGGGGTGAGGATGGGACATTTGATAGGGGGCCGAGGTGACGCCACATCGGCCCCCTATCAAATACCCTTGTCCCCGCCCCTAATTTTAAGGGTCGAGGTGATGTCACATCGATTCCCTGTCAAATATTCTTGTCTTCGCCCCTATTCATTTAGCAAAACTCCTATCCTAAACCCACAATGCATCATACTTGGAGCTTATTTGGTATAGGTTTTTAGCAAATCATTTTTACTATAATGGTCAAACACGTGAATGTTTAAAAAAAAATCAAATATCAATTAAGACGAAATTATCCGATAGTGAATTAATGATAGCAATATTGTCGATAATCACCGATAAAATCATATCCATAGTGATTACCAACGATAATATCGTCGTGATGTCATCGACAATAGTCAATGGTGCTTCAAAATTTCAAATTCTCGATGAATAAGCATTAATTCTTCATTCACTTTTTATTTTAATATTTGGTTTGTAATTTAAGATTTCTTTTTCTTTTTATTTAATATTACTATTATTATTTTATCCCCACCACACAAAAAATTATTCACTAATAAATTATCCTTTTTCACCTTGAGAATTCTTAAATAAAAAAAGTCAAAGTAGAGGGATCATGGGAAACATTGCATAGTCGACCCAACCCTAATGTTACTTAGGAATGGAAATCTTGTCTCCCGTGAAGTGACTTTTGTGCAGCCACTTATAATTTTGAGAAGGCATTCCCATCTGATTAATGTTTATCAGAGAGTAAATGAGCTGTACCCTTACATCTGCATCTTGACCTCGTCAATGGTAAAGGAGTGATCGAGCATAAGCCATCGTCCAATACTAATGGAACTCTACTTTAACTTACTAGATCAATGGTAAAGTCCTAATTAGACATGGCCTCCTAGTCCTAGGCCCTTGGCCGACCTATGATCCTACCGGTCTAATTTTACTAGGAGCTTAACACAAACATTATGCCCTGTTTGACTTAGATAGAAATTATATTTTTAGAAGATTTTATCAAAGTTAATGAAATATATGATTGAAAAGTTGTACGTCCCATGAAATTTGTGATTAAAATTAAATAATGACTTTAATTTAGATCCTAATCAAATTTTTAGTTGAACTAAGCATGAGCTATATTTTTAGAGGCAGCTTTGCCTCATTATAGAGACTACATACTACGAGGTCATACATCTAAACCTTTGTTTTTGGTATTTCAGAGCACTCTTCGAGATCAACCGTAGTCCGAATCTAGAGTTCAATCGTTTACTCGACCTACGATCATCCCAGGTATACATGGTAGCATCAATTGGCCCTGTACGTGATAACTAAAAGCCACAAATGCTCCTTCTGCTTCCGCTCACCTTGCTGAAGATTTTAGAATGTTCGATACAATATGCCCATCATAATTGATTATGAAATGTATGAATGCAGTACGCATGCGATTTTTTCAACTTATCCCATTATCTCACATTTTCCTTGTCAAACAAACACGGATGGCTTGGAGCTACTACTTTCCTACATTGCAACCAAAAATAACTTAGCAACTAGTAAAACCCTAAGATTCTCAAAAACCTCTTTGTAGTCTAATACCTCTTCCACCATTTTGAGCTAATCTAAGAATTCCTCCGGTTCAAACCTACCACGAAATTTGGGTATATCGACTGTAAATTCCAATTTCCACTTCTATTCATCACTACCACAACCACCATCCCTTTCTCCGTGTTAGTCACGCCATGGCTGCTAAAGGGTGGCTAGTTGCACCACTCAAATCTTGGTTCTCATCACGTAACATAACTCTATCAACCCGGATCTAACAAGCATTATTCCATCCTCTTCTAGCCATGCCAGAAGGAGGAACACTGCATGCTCTAATACCACAAATAGTACATGAAATGCATTAGGGAAACACCAAGTGATCACACAATTCGCATAATAAACATTCTAATACGAAGAATGGATCAAAGAGGGTTGACAATTCTGTCCAAGCCGTCAATTCTATTCATAAAACTCAAAACCAATAGAGATTATACGTCTTAAAAGACCATAATGCCTTTGTCAATAATTACTAAATATATCTGGGATGCTTTTGGGTGGTCGAACCTCTGCCACTATTTGATTTTAATAAAAAAAATCAAATTATTAATAAATTATGGTAAAAGTTGATGGAATGTGAATGAAAAGTTGATAAAAATTTTGGGTTGTATAAAATATATGATTAATAATGAAATTTAGAAAATGGGAGACAAACAAAAACGAGAAATGTCATTTGTACAGAAAGGGCAATACTGAAACTCACATGACTGGTGGGTCCCATGTAAATAAAATAATGAAAAAAAAAACACCCCCTTGTTGTGTCTATTTTGTACAGCTTCAACAAAAACTGTGCATCAAAATCTAAACTTTTAGCCCCCGTTTGGTTTCCATTCTCTTTCAATTTTTCTTTTCACTCTTATTTTCAACTACACAATCGTTCATAAAATAATATTACACGTAAATTGAAAATTTTTCATTTTTTTTCAACCACGCATTCTTCTAAAAAAATACTATTCCAAACATTAAAATTTGGATGGAGTAATAACACAAAAATATTAAGCCCCTGTTTGGTAGCAATTTTTGTGGAGAAAATGCATTTTTGAATAGTTGATTGATGAAGAATGTGTGGTTAAAAATGAAGGAAAAGTTTTGGATTTACGTGTAATATTATTTTATTGAAAAATGTGTAGTTGAAAAAAATATTTTGGAAAAAATGACTACCAAATAGGGGTTAAAAGAAAATTCATAGAATTCATTTTCACCCATTTTCTAGGTATAACCATTTAAAGCACATTTTCCACCTTTTATTTTCTCATAGGTTTGGTGGAAAAGTGCTTTCCATCTTTTTTTTAATTTTTTTTTTTTTTTTGCAATAAAAACATATTATAAATTGAATGATAAAAAAATTTATCCATTTAATTGACAATTTGCATGAAAAATAAAGCCAAACGAACATAAAAAAAATTTCAAAAATTATTTTTTACTTTTTTGCAATCCAACTAAATTTTAATATAAATTGTGAAAAAATTTATCCCAAAAGGTAATAATTTTCATGAAAAATAAAGTCAGACGGATTAGGTGAAAAATTATACTAATTAAACACCATTAGTTACAATTTTCTTTAAAACAAATTCTATTCAATTCAATTTCCTGTGATTTATTTTCTTTTCACTCATTTTTCATCCTTGTAATTAAACGGACCCCAACTTCTTTTAGAATCATTTTGAATTCAAGCTGCGGGCAGCTTCAGCTTCAAGCCGGCGGCAGCCAATAGAGCGGGACGCCAATATGATTCCTTAGAAGCGGGCACTACGCGCGCCGTAAACTCAAAAATCTCAATATTTGAAAAAACAAAAAGTACCTTATTCTACCCGAATCCTCAAATTATGTCGTGTTTCAGCTTTTCATTTCCGGACCTATCCGTTACAACTTTTTATTTCTTTTTTTCAAAATTTCAAAATTCAAAAAAAAAAAAAAAAAGATTACAGCACTCGAGACTATATATTAAAACCTTAGTTAAACCCACGATCCAAGAATTCCAAATTCTTCTGCAATGACATTCTCTTCATCTCTTCACCTGAATCGCTGTTTTTCATAACCTTTCTATTGTTTTTCGAATTTCGGCGAAATGGGTTCTCCTGGAAAGTGGATCAAATTACTGATCGGAACCAAAAATTCCCCATCAAAACAAAATGTAAGCTAAAAATCTCCAGGATTTGTATAATCTTATATGGTGTTTTATTCAATGATCTTTTGATTTTTAATTGTAGGATAAAGTGGGTGGTAAGGGCTGGAAGTGGAAACTGTGGAAGGGTGTCTCGAAGGGTGTTAAAGGTAGGGGGAATTCACCGGAGACGGAGGAATCGGAATCTTCTTCTTATTTGTTTGAGGGTGAGATGGCGGCCGCGGTGGCAGCTTTGGCCAAAGCTTCACCTAAGGATTTCATGGTGGTCCGGCGAGAATGGGCCGCCGTTCGAATCCAGACAATTTTTCGGTCTTTTCTGGTAATCAGCTACTTTCCCTTTTCGTTTCAGTACCAGTTATTGCACATTCAGAACTTGTAATTGATTTTTACTTTCATTAAGAAATTGGTGATTTTAGTTTTGGGAATGTGCTTGATTACGATGAATTAATGAAGGTCTGCCTGAATTTGAAATGCTAATGGAGAGTTTGAAATGTGTGAATAGAATACCCGGAACAAGAATGAAGCTCAAACAAGATTTTAATGTTGAAATAAGCGTTTGACCAACTTATAAGCACTTAAAAAAAAAACTGTCAAATATACACGATCTCCAGTCTAGGGAACTTTTGTCTGAGCAACTAGTTTTGGAACCACCATAGAGTTAAGGTGATAATCCCACATTGGTTAATTAAGAAACCAAAAACCAACATATAAGTAATCGGGTTACTCTTAATGAAGTTTAATCTTTCAAGATGAAATCTTGAGTCTTAATATGGTATCAGAGCCCATAATGCTCAAACGAGCCATTCGATCCGTTGGGGTGGGGAAATTGGGGGAAACCAGCAGGGGGTGGACAGTGGAGGAGGGAAAAGGGCAAGAGCCAGGGGTGAGGAGAGGGAAACTAGATGGAGTAGGAGACAGATGGGAACAGGGGTTGTGGTTTGGACTGGGTGGAGAAACCAACATGTTGAACGGGGAACATCTATTTCTAGACAAGCGGGTGGGGAAAACAGTCGGCGGATGTGGACCTGTGGGCAGAACTGGGAATGGCATTGGGGGATGCAGCATAATAAAGACAAGATCCTACGGGCACCTTTTATTTTATGAACTGTCTAAGATCCAACAAATTTATGCTATTCAATTGTGCTTTCTCCTCTTCTTTAAACGATTTGTTTTTGTTAATGATAATGTTTGAAGGCAAAGCGCGCTTTAAGGGCCTTGAAAGCATTGGTAAGACTACAAGCTATAGTCCGTGGCAGATTGGTTAGAAAGCAAGCCGCTGTAACATTAAGGTGCATGCAGTCGCTTGTTCGAGTTCAAACTCGAGTTAGGGCTCAATGCATTAAAACATCTACAAAAGAGCACGTCCCAAAGGATCAGAGCACTGATCCTATAAAGCAAGCCGAGGTATGATTAGTCCTAAGTTATACAATTTTAGCCTAATCAATGGACTTTATTGAGGAAGATCAACTTTTAGGCCTCAAGTTGTTAGAAAGATCGTGAATCAACTAATGGTGTATCTAAGTATCTTTCTCTATATGTTACATGATCCAGCTCTCAAATTGGAAAATTGTGATTGTTTTTTTATCTGTAAATGGCAGAATGGATGGAGTGACAGTTCTGCAACAGTTGAAGAAGTAAGATTGAAATTACTAACGAAACAAGAAGGCGCTATCAAGAGGGAAAGGGCAAATGCATATGCCCATGCCCTTTATAAACAGGTAATTAATTGAATTCATGATGATATCTTTCAAATATGTATTCGAACTCATTTATGTACAATGTGATGTCTTACTCCAGAAATCCAGAAGAAGCCCGATCTTGTATTCAAGAACGAACAAGATGGTTACTCCAAATAAGTTGGAGAAGAATAGTTCAGGACTCGACTGGTCAGAACGCTGGAACTGGATGCAAAACAAGCCATGGGATACCAGGTCAGTCGGAGAATTTCAGACTCCTGGATCCTTTTCAAATTCGTATGATCATGATTCAGTTACAGTTAGACGGAATAACATATCTACCAGAATATCCCCAAAAGTTCCAAAAACTTGTCAAATCACTCGCTCGTCATCTGAACCATGTTCTGCATTTTCTTATGATGAGAGCACGACATCAAATTCATCCACAACTACTTTTGAGACTCAAGGGTCAGGAAATACTCTAGCCAAGGGACAGGGCGCCAAACCTAACTATATGAGTCTAACACAATCGATAAAGGCCAAGCAGAAACCATGCAATTATTTATCTTGTACTTATACTGGAGTGAGGCATTCAGTCGAGGATTTACACTATCGTAGAAAGCTAAGTCCGGTTTCAAGGGGGCGCGCTCGGAGGAGTGCTGACACTGATCTCTATCCTGTCGACTTGTGCAAAGATCTCTACCCTCCGATGTTGCAAGATGACATGTAAAAGATGGAGCTTCCTAAAAGGGGAGTCGTTCTGATGAATTCAACAGCTTGTTGTATTTGTCGGTTTCCTGCAAGTTCATTTTTCTTTTTTTCTATTGGAGTTTTCTGTTCGACTTGATACCATTGTTTGAGAGCATTGTAATAGTGCTTAATGCTTATGGATACTCATAGAGAGTGGTTTGCATATTTATAACTATAGGAATAGTAGAGTGCTGTTGAGTTTGAAATATTTTTACTTTATAAACTTCGCTTCAGTGTAATACACACACACAAGTTACGTAAAATGTTTGTTCAAGAAATATGTTTCATGAGAGCAGCTTTCAATGCTTGGTTAGGTGATAGTAGTGTTGTCAAAGTGGGGGCGATCCAGAGAAACCCGACAAACAAGGCTAGTCCATGCGAGCCAAAAAAACTATGCTATTTGGTAGGGAAAAAATGTATGAGTTTGGGATGGTTCCATTAAATTTATTCGTGTTAATTCTAGCTATGGACTTGATTAAAGACAAGATCCATGCTGGACACATGCCTAAAGACGAGGTTTCTAACGTACTAAAGTTGGATCACCGCAAATCTAACTCGCACCAGTTTGGCACGATATGATAAATAACTCTAATCACAAGTGACATTTTTTATTATACGATGGTATCACGAGTCCACACGGCCAAGCTGCATGTACAGTTAAAGTTTAGAAACTATTAAAAGAATTTAAATGAAATAGGCGGATACCAAATTCAATAATTACCTTACAGAATTTCCTCACAGCTTCTCTATTTGTGTAATGAGTAGAGTGCTTCTTAAACAGAATATACCAGAATTGAACCAAGTTTTATGTCCCATGCTGGTTCGACAAATAAAGCAATGGAGCTTGGTCTCATTAATTGCTGCATGTGCAACAATAAAATCAAGAATCTCGTTTGTGTCCTTTGTTTTTACTTGGGATAAATTAGGGTTACACACACACTTCTCAACCTTTCACATAGTGTGCTTATGTTTCCCAATCTTCAAAAGTGGTCTAGGTCCCCAACCTACTTAAAGATGTGAATTTGGGTCCACTTAGCCATAGCCATTAGTGTGGATGATAAAATTGTACGTAACTTTCACATGCCTAAAGTTAGAGGGCAAAAATGTCAGTCCACTTAACATATATCTCAATTTAACTGAAACTCGCGTTCAAATTTTAACGTCCACGTTAACATTTTCGGTACCGAGAGACCCAAATTCACATATTTGATTAAGTCGAAGACTCAAAACAATCACTTTTCAAGGTTGAAGATCAATAATCATACCATGCAAAAGTCAGGGAGTGCAACCCTAATTTTCCTTTTTTGCTTTGATTGCAAGTTCTGTTTTCATTTTTCTTGAAGCAAGAATAATTCTTGAACACTAAATTAAAACAATTAAGTTGAAGTGGCTCAATTCGCCAAGGGAACTGACTTCATGTCTTATCATTATCTATTTATACAAAACACGTTAGTTCTGATAATAATGATTTGGCCTACTCGAGAAGGGTGCATTGAGGAATTGAAAATAATTTATACGTGGTTGTGTTTCCGACCTTTGATCGCTTTTACAATTTTATCCTCGACTTTTATAAAAGATATTTTTACTCAAACTTAGAGCTTTCACGTGATTAGTTTGTTAAGTTGTTTGAATAGGACCAACAAATAGTACTAGCCTCTTTTAGAGGCTTTCACTAAATCGTGTATGCAACCCATAGTGCAGATCAAGAAATAAAATTATAATAGAACGTGAAAAATATACTACAATCAATGAGAATGAAAGGCATAACTTTAGGTTATAAAATTCAATTATCACAATTTTCTCTGCATGGATTATTTTCCAAAAATAAGAACCCACTAATTATTATCCATGCAGGCCCACAAAATAGTAGAAAATAAGGTCACAAGACTTTAGCAGGGATTAGGACACTGAAAACAACTTCTAGAAATAAATAAAACAAGCAATTTGATTAACTTTTTGTTATTGAGAATGAAACACCATTGATGAACAGAAATGTGTACTTCAAGAAGAACCCGGAAAAGTATCCAATGAATTCGATGAATAGAAACTTGTATTTCAAGAAAACGTGGAGAGAGATCCAATAGCCAAGCACTGTAAACAATAGTTTGATATTTTTCGCATGAAAGATCGAAAAAGGAAAAGAATTATGTATAGTCACAAAGAAGGATTAGTAGATAACTTGGATATGTTTGCACTTTTGAGGACATTTTTCTTATTATTCCTAATTCGTCAAAGATTACCATACTCAAAGTGTCTTTGGGACAATTCAATTTCCTAGTATGAAAGAGATAACATGTCAAAATTATTCGCTTCGGACAATATTGAGGTAGAAAAGAAGAAATACTTATTGACAATTCCCTTGTAAATTGGAGAGCAAGTTCGAGATGCATATTTTGAGAGATTCAAAATCGTTGATTTCCTCAGATTATTTGCTTTGGCGTATGTTATCTACCACATAAAAGGTTTGTGAGGAGATCAAACTTGTCCAAGTTCATCGTTCTTGCAACTCTTCATCTAGTAGTGCATACCAAATATTCCCTTGTATATAATTATAAATCATGCTACTTGCATATCACCTCAGCATCTATCAAAGAAGCTGTCAAAATATTTCTGTACAAGTAGCTTAATTCAATAATTATCACTTGAACTTTGGAGATACGTCAAGAAAGTGGACCTAAAAAGTCTGCATGACTTACTCATAGACTACTATTGGCCAATCTCATGACTTGCAGACCCTCGTAGGACTCATTATGCCCCTATATGTGCTCCATTTTTAATTTTAATGCATTTTTCTCTCCCCTCTTTTTTTAACCACACATTCTTTAGTAATATAATATTACACGTAAATTCAAAATTTTTCCTTCACTTTAAATTCATAATTTCAGTGTACTCTCAGTTGGCATCATCTGTTATCCTCTGTGGCTTCTTTCATCCAATTCTTGTTTCTTTCTTACACACAGAAAAACACACAAACTGTCTACTTATGTACATATGATCTCCTGACATTGCTGTTCACCTGCATTTTAGAAAGAGATAGAAAATGGGACAACATTCTTGCTGCAACAAACAAAAAGTGAAGAGGGGGCTGTGGTCACCAGAGGAAGATGAGAAACTCAAAAACTACATTTCCACCTATGGCCATGGCAGTTGGAGCTCGCTTCCAAGATTTGCAGGTATTTGTATATGTGCGTGTATGTTTTTCTCCCCTAAGAGGAATCTGAAATACAAAAACAAATCCATTTCGAGTTCATTGACCTCGGGTCCTCAGCAGCAACACCCCCTCCCCATCCACTACTGATTCCGTCAAAAGAGCGTTTTGAGTTTAAATGGTGAATGCATTCATGTCCCGACGAATATGAATAAATATACAGACTGCATAAGTGTTTATCTTGTGGGTGCAGGGTTACAAAGATGTGGCAAGAGTTGCAGACTAAGATGGATAAATTACCTCAGACCTGATTTGAAGAAAGGGAATTTCTCTTCGGAAGAAACAGAACTCATAATTGAACTCCAAAGAATTCACGGCAATAGGTAATCTCGTCCCATGATCAAATGATAGTTTTGTGAACTTTTACAGTACATTTTCAACCAAAATAATGTTTATTGTGTGCAGGTGGGCTAAAATAGCCAAGCACCTTCCTGGGAGAACAGATAATGAAGTCAAGAACTTCTGGAACTCAGCCATCAAGAAGAAACACATTTCTCAAAACCTCTTTGATCAGGCCCCATTTTCAAATCTTTCAAATCTGAACTCAAATTTCCCCCAACGTGCCGAATCTAATCAAGTGTACATCCCCACCCAACCACCATCACCACTGCAAGGGATAGATTTTGGTGAATTTAAAGCCGATCAGTTGAGTCACAGTGCCATTATGTTCAACAGTTTGCCTTCATCTGCACCAGCTTGTCCACTGGGATACCTGCCTCAATTCATTGATCGTCAACAGCAAATTCTTCGACCCGAAGATTATTCCATTGTGAGCTCTGACAAATATCCATTTTTTGTTCCTGAGAAGCTCTTTGATCAGAATCTTAACACAATGCTTCCTGTGCTGCCAAAAGTCCTTGAATCAATTGCTGGCTCCTCAAATTTCCCTTCCGAGAAGCTTTATGCAAATGACATGCAGGTGTCCTCCGATCACATAGAGTATATTAAACCCATCATGTCAGCATGTTCGACGTTATCTTCATCATCCTCGTCCCAGACTTCCTCATCATCGTCCTTATCGTTGTCTCCATTACCATGCAGCAGCGCAATGTTCGTGAACCCCTCGCTTCCTCCAAGATGGGTTCCCTAGATGTGGTACCGACAATTCTCTGATCAACGGATGGTATTACTCGAATTTGATGCCATAGCAGCTTCCTAGGACAACACCTTAAATTTTGCTAATCTAGGATTTTCAGCAGACTTATCCAGTTATCCAAACTAATGACCATAAAGATGTATGGCTATAGTTTTCGTTTATACGTTCAATTTGTAGTTGTGCTCGCAATGACTTCAGTTTGAATTTTTAAATATCTATATTAGCAAGTATTAATTACAAGCTTAAGAGCACCATGACATAAATTCAATTGTTCGAAAACATTTAGCACAGTACAGTTTCATGCATCATACGTTACGAAATCATTAATCTGTAACGAGAAACATCACTCAAAAATCCCAAATTGCCCACATAGAAATGCTCCAAAAACTGTAAAATAAGAAAATAATAAAAGAAAAAACCCGAAGTTTAATTGAATACATTAATTCATGTACATTCAGCACTCGCACATACATAATAAACATGTATACATGTACATCAGAGAAACACCAGTGCGAATTAGGATTGTGAAGGGCGCCAATTGATCAAATTCTGTTAGTAAGAGCAGTGGCATTTTGGAGCATATTATGAAATCTCATAGTGCAACTGTGCAAGTACAGTAAAATGAAAAGTTTTAACATATTAAGGTTGTCTTTCCAATAATCATAGTCCAGAACAAAGGACCGAGAAAACCAAGAGCTACAAGCAAATGCAGTAATTTACATAATCAAGACCACCGGTCACGGAACAGGATCCTATCAGTGGAAGCTGGCCACATCCCATTACACGGTCAAGTACAACACACAAACCAATATCACCCGATATTAGAGGAAAATGGTAGAAACCGACCTACAACAATCCTATCAGTGTAAAGTAACTAGAAAAGGATTGGTATCGCAACAGGCCAACCATATAAATTAAAGGGAGAAGCATTTGGTCGAGAATACATTTAAGATCGAAAAACTATAGCTCGAAGAAGGTAAGAAATAAATAAGGTAGGTATTCCAGTTCTAAACCAAACGAAAGTGGCACAAATGCTGAAATACTGTCTTCAAATGTTTAAAATTACTGATTCTTGTGAACCGAAAGTTGTCGTTATTTCTCCACTTGCAGTGCAGAAGGAATCCAGTCTGAAACGGCCATATTAATTTCCGACTCTACATGCATTGAATGAGAGAGTGGAGTAACTGCAACCTGTTCCAAAATGTGAGGATAGTTAAAAAATGATCCGAGTCCAGAAAGAAATCTTTCTGTTGAAAGCAATTCTAAGCAATACTATCAGACCATAAAATTAACAAGGAAAACGTAATGTTAAACAACATGCATTCATGCACCAATATACATATATGTTATATGGACATATTTGTGCTCGAGCATTACAAGAAACAACAAAAATAGATTTAATACTTACAAACCCATTTTCGAGCACTCGAAAATCAAGATCCTCGTCTTCTACTTCTACTTCTTGCTCCTTGTTAAGCATCTGCGATCATCAATCACTACCCCAAGTTATCCCCCAAAAGAATCAATTGAAAACCAATGGAGGAACAACAATACAAAAGTAGAATCTAGGTATTTCCTGTTCATGAACAGATAAAAATTATTAGAGTTGAGGACTTCGGTGTGGTACACCATTTGCGTTGTAGATAATAAAAAAATTCTCATGTATCCTAAAAATTCTACACCCTCTCTCAAAGATGCAACAATAATAGCCACCAAAAACTACAGCTAAGATCCTGAAAAATCAACAAAGAGCTAGATATCAAGAAGCTTCTTGTTGCTCCCTAGCGGAAAATTTTAAATATACCTCTAAGCGAAAATACTTCACCGTCCGTTTCGAATCAACTTTCCCAGCAATACCAACTGATTCAACAATCTCAATATTCTTCCTTCGCGTGGTCAAACGACGAGCAGCACCCTGAAAGAATTTAAATGGTAAAGGTCAGAATCCTGTAAAGAAAATAAAGTGCCAACATGTTGATACAGAAACAGACCACTGAAGAAACATATAAAGACCACTTACAGCAGCAGAGGCATCACGACTTAGCTGTGCAAACTGCGACCCAAGGTTTTGCTGATTACCCATAAATCTTGAAGAACCCTGATTCCTGGTGGCTGAAACGGCTTGCCAGCTAAGAGTAGACCGCCAAAGACTTGGCTTGGCAACCTTGAATCCCTGACAAACGAAAAAAAATGTCACATGATAAAATGGATAAAAAAAATGCCAGCAAAGCCCACACTAAACGACACTTGATGCATAAAGCTTGCATACAACTCTAACAGGCAAATTTTTTTCCCCCCTTAAACAGTATCTAAGCCTTCTCTGTTAAAATATTTATAAAAAGAAATGGAAAGGAAGAAATAAGTTCAGCAAGTTCTCTGTTAGCTTCTAGCTAGTTTGCCCTTGAAGTGTCAACTCATTTCTCATTGTTATCGTGCAACATAAATCCAAGAGTTGCTTATATGACTCTACCACTCATAAACCTGTTGACTCAGCAGCGTAATAACTTCTTCCTAGCATGATAAAGAATTGTTCAGAGAAATACAAGTATACAACTTAGTGATTGAATGAGACGGCATAAGTAAATCAAATTCAAGAATAGAATATTATGTAAAAATACAAATTGACACGCGATCAAAATTCACAAACACTACACAACACTAATTACATCTGTCGCTTTCTCTCCTCTCTTTTTTTAATAAAGAACTAAACACTATATTATGAGATGATTTCAGGCAAAAAAGGACCAATATCCTGGATACGACGTTAGAAGCAAACCTTGTTTGCCAAGGGGGATGTTGGAACTTCAACATTTAATGAGCAATTTTTGGGGAAAACCCCCTTCTCCATGTCCCTTATGGCTGCATTTATTAGCGGTAAGCACACAGTCGCAGCATCCTTGAAGTCACTTTCCTGACTTCCATCACTCTTCCTGCAATACACCAAATGCCTAACTTATTTTATATATCCTCTGGACTGGTTAATGTTCTTAAAGTACGACAGGGACCAACAGCACACCAGTTTAGTGATATTGATATAGATGGCACGCCATTAATCAACGCCTCCCTGGCTCCAGCCACTACGCCTGAATGAAACCTGGGTATTGTTAAGTCATCCATATAAGTCCAAAGATTCTATAAATCAATTGAAAACAAAAGGACTGGATTCATAGTTAACTAGAAAAGATAGATGATATTTACAATGACTTACATGTTGTGCCCACAACTTGAGCCCCTGTTGATACCACTTATTACCTAAATATTAGGCAGAACATAAATAAAATGGGATTGCTCGTTTGAGGAGCTAAGTGAAATGAATACACACCACATATATACACGATGAAAGCATTAAAGACATACCAATAGAGGCTTTGACCAAGAAAATAGTACACCCGATAATACCATTAACACACAATCCACAGGAGTTCCTTAAAGATGCATAAAGCACAACATTATTTAATAAGAGCTTGAATAACCAACATGTAAACCATCCTCCAAAAAACATTGAACCTATATGAATTCCAATGGTTAAAGTAAAAGAACATAATGATACCAGAAACTTCATAGGCCGTGGCACCATTAATTTCAGCTGAAACGACCTCAACCGTCTCTTTAAGTGTCATCGAGTGGCCCGATGTTGATTTATCCCTGTCAATCCACCTCTACTAAATCAACAATTAACGTAAAAAAAGACTCATAAATTCTCATAGACACGTCACGGAAATCAAATCGTCCAAAAAACCATAATGTGTATCCTATAGGCTATATGTTCAAATTCCAATACTTGGAGAGAAAATAAACAAAACCGATGTGGCAAATGAAAAAAGATAACGAAAGAAGTAACATATATATTCCACGCGATTATCAAGACAGTTATCCACAAAATATGCATACAAAGTGAGTAACAATTGAGAATAGAAAGGCTTGAAGACCTACGATCGGGGAGCGCAGACGTAGACATTGTAGAGGCCTAGCTTAACAAGAGCATCGACCAAATACGAAAGCCCCGGGGACTCAATACCATCACTATTTGTGAGCAAAACAATGGGCTTGGACCCATCACTATTAGTCTCAGAAGAAGCCTCACCGCCGTTGCTAAAAGAAGTAGGCTTGGCCGAATCATCGTTTCGGGTATTGATCTTGGATAACTCGTCATCATCGCCGCCACCGGCAGGATTCCGGCTTAAGAGAACTTGTTGCAGATTGGACACCAATCCAGGTGGCAAAAAGTTGTTTTTCACTGCGGATGTTGTCATTTCTAGAGCAATAAGGAACAACAAAGAAAAATGGGAAAACGAGTATCTGAAGGAAATTGTGATAGTGGAAGAGGAGAAGCGTTGGGCTTGAATGGAGGAATGCAATTGAGAAATTCAAAATTATGAGGGAGCCAGGAAAAAAAGAGAAACCAAAAGGAGCGTAAAATAGAGTTGGAAAATGAATAGAGCTATACAAAACGCGTTTTTCGGCTTTTATCGAGACACAGAACGTGCACGGTGTACGGAGCTGAGTTTCGAGACGGTATTTTTGGAATAAAATTTCGAGAACATAAAAACGTTATTTTTACCAATTTTGTGATCGTTTGAAGAGTAATTTTCTAAAAGAGTTTTTTTTTTTTAAAAAAAAAATATGAGTTTAAAAGGTTAACAAAAAAATTATGGAAAACGATTTTTTTTTTTTCAAAGATTGTGTGGTGGAAAATTGAATATGAGGAAAAAAAATAATGTTCAAACGTGGACTTAGGCTCACTTTCTCTCTTGTCAATTACTTCAATGCAAACTTAAAAGATATACCTCAAATAATAAGCTGGCATATATGATGACTATTGTATTCGTTGCCTATGAATGATATTAAATGAAATGAGTGGGGCAACTATATATTACAAGTCAAATCTTTGGATATTGAGTTTTCGGCATTTAGTAAATTGGATTAGAGTTTCAATTTCCTTAAATTATGTTTCAATCGACAATCAATTTATCTCGTGTTGTTGATCGAGTCGAGCTACTCGATTCGGCCCATCACATGAGTCGACTCCCTTCATCGAAATATGGTTTCGTTCGACCCACGAGCTCATCCTTCAAATTTATTTATTTTTACTGAAATTGCTTTTTCAATAACTTATGACGAGTTGACTCGCATGAGAAATTCGTTGATCAACTCGCCCTATTTAACACCCTTAAGTGTGGCCAACTTGTCTTAACTAACGATAAACTTATCATCATGTAATGATTTTGACATCCAATGCGTGTTCCGTTACTTTATATTGATGGAATTGAGAATAATAAGTGTGCGTTTACACACTTATTGAACACTTATTGGATTATAATTATAGATGAAATTGAGCATATTCTATGCATAATTATGGATTTTATAGGCAAAAACCCCAACCAGAAAAAGAAACGAGCTAAAGAGGAGTAAAAAGATTTAAATTAATCAAAATTATGAAGATGGGGACTAACTTGCACAATCCAGAAAGCTGGAGGACTTGGCATGAAATTTATCAAGGGCATGGATGGAATGAAAGTCAAACTCCAAGGACCAAAATGGACAAAATCAAAGATGAAGGACCAATGTGCACAAGAAAGAAAGCTGGAGGACTAAAGCCGCAAAATTTTGAAAATGGTTTTAAATTTTAGAGACAATTTAAAACTTTCTTCTTGAGTTTTTGATCAAAGTTTTGATTATTTTTGCTTTGTTTATTATTAGATATTTATTTATATCTCTACTATTATCTAATATATAATATAAACAATTATAAAATATATCTATTTTTAGCAAAACTTAGTAGAGAAGCAAAGGAAAAGGATATAGGCAAAAAACTAATTCAATGTCTATCCATCTCTCCCTCTCTCCCTCGCTCTCGTTTTTTCTCTCTTTTCTTTTTATTTTTTTCTTTTATTTTTCTTATTTTTAGTTGTTGTTTCTTTGAGTTATTAGATCATTTTGAGAATGAAATGGAGTAGAGCAATGAGATGAAATCAAAGGAACTTGGTGAAATGAGAGGAATTCAAAGCTTACACTTCAAAGGGTTGTATTTTTTATCTTTGATTTTCCTTTCATTATTTACTAAGATTTGATATGTATTGTGTAAGGATCTATTTGTTTATCACTTTTATAAAATGAGTTAATTAATTTGAGTTGAAATTTATGTAGTATCTTAATCTTATTTTCATTAATATTGATATATGTTGTTAAAAATGCATTTGTTATCAAAATATTGATGTATTAATTATCATGTTTAAGATTACTGCATTTATTTGACGTCAATAGGTGTTGTAGTTAGGTAGTTGTGTAATTATTGAAAAATAGTTGCACATAATAGACCGAAATAATTAATACCCTGGATTTGCATAGTATATTATGCGCGTCTAGGTGAACCTAGAAATAGACACCTACCTCAGGTGATCCGTTGAATATTTGCACAGTAATTTAATGCAATTGGTTAATTTTGTATCGACATAGAAATATGTGGTATAATTTAATCAATTAGGATTAATATCGCTCGAAAGAAGATATTAATTTAAAATTGGAGAATCGGGTTTAATAATTTATTTTGGTAATTTGCATGTACGTTATTGAATTGATGTTAATGAAATAAAGGTTAAGTGAAATCATAAATTCCAACCACTTTTAAATCAAAGATTCAACTACTTTTTAATTTGTTAGTTTAGTTTTTTCGTAATTAGGTTTAGTTTTAATTAAAATCTTTTAATGTGTGTGTGTTTGTGTCATCGTTAGAATTAAAATCGATTAGAGTACATAATTGAAAGTATACATTCCCTGTGGGATTGATATTCGGATTCAAAAAGTTCACTATATTACTTGTTCACGATCCATGCGCTTGTAGTGTAATTTTCAACGAACAGAGAAAAATGGTTAAGTCGAGCTCTTAAATTCCAAGTTAGATCGATTCAAGATCAAGTGATCATATTCTATCGTGTAAAAAGGATTGTAACACAATATACTTCTAAGTAATTGTTTCATAGTTCTTACATCTATTTATATGAAGAAGATATCATGTATTGAAGATAAATTTGTGAGGACTAATTAAAATAGAGCACACTCCTAAGGCCAGTGCCTAAATAAATGATTTCAAATAAAGTTGGCAACTCCCAACTGCCCAGGCCCCATGGAAAACAGGAGGGCTCCACCTTCTTGATTTTTTTCCAACACTCCGATCTAAAGCATGGAAAATAGTGGCATAAATTTGACTGGACTAGGTCCTACTACGGTGCCATGTGACTTGGGGTGAATGCTGCTACTCTATTCGCTAATAATTTGAATTGGATTAAGCGCTCATTAATGATGCAAAAATAAATAAATATTAATTCTCGAACTTTTTAGCAATAAAGGTGATGATACCAAAAATAATACTTGATAATTTTCGAATCGGATTGCTACGATCGAACGCGAATGGGATCTCTAATGACCTAAAACAAAGGCGTCGAGGTATGTCCTCGTCGCCCCTCCGACGCTTAAGTTAGAGAAGAAAAATTTGCGTAACGCTATAAAACGAAAAAATAATAATAATTCTCGTAACCTGAAAAAAGGAGTTTGGATCACCTATTTATACATGTTAGTGGTTGAGTTGTAGAAGAATTATATCGCTTGTGATCCTTATCTTGTAAAGAGTTTGTGTTTCACTTAAACTGTTTTACCTGTGTTTGAGCTGGATCGGGAAAGGTATTCGAACAAGGAGGATGTTGAGATGAACCATAGGATTAGTACGAAGGACCGAGCCCGATCTGAGGACACAAAGTCCATGACCTTGTGACCCGACCTAGTTACCCCGAGCTCACCTTGGAGATTTTCAATGGGGGTCAAGGTTGGGTGTCTTAGTTCGAGGGGTCACCTCTTGCAGACTCATCGAGTGCCTGTGTTCGGGGGTTACCACTTATCACCTCATCAAAAGGTAATATATATTAAGCAGATGTCATAAATTGCAACCTTCTAATGTCTCGTTCGTGATCATAGCTTCGTAGGCTAATAGGAAAAAGCAATCGTGCATGTACATGGACAAATACAAGACAGAACGATTTCCACCACAATCATTGAATGTCGATCTCGACACAAATTGCTTATGATACGGTGAGAATAATTTAACTCCAACCTATATTGCAATCCCTTTTACAAATTGTACCTTTTATATTGTAATTACCATACAAAATATTACACGTAATGATACATAAGCATCACATATAATTTTATCTAATGTAATTTAAATTGTCTTCTTTTGAGTTTAAATATACATGAGTTAGTGAAGAGCGTGTAATGTACATGGATTCTCAACTTGAAGAGTGATTGATCACTATATATGTCTTAAAGTGGCATCAAAGTGTAATATCTAGAAGCTCCTAGATGAAGTATGACCTCGACCATTTGATGTGGTCCCAAAGCGACAAAACAACCCATGTGTTGGTGAAATTTCAATAATAAAAAATGGAGTTACAAAATGAATAGAAAAATAACGAAATCGGACGAATTGATGTGCGGATATCTCACTCTCTTTAAGGAGATTTAAGCCTGCTTCGGTTGACAAAGCCTAGCACACGGTGCAGCAGAAATTTCCTATGACTTGTCCCCTCCAAGATACAATAGTTCGACCATTCGTTATATGACTTTAACAAACTTTGCACAAGTAGTTGAGCTCAAAACTCCACTAAAAGAAACACCCTTCTTTGTCCAATAATCTCTTGAGAAAAATGTGTGAGAATGTAAGGAAAAAAGTTAAAAGAATTGTGATTGTTGTAGTTTTGATGAATGACCAATGAATGATCCTATTTATAGGTAAAAATAGTCCACCCAACATAAAGAGGTGTCATAAACACATGAACCATTTCACCTTTCATTTTCCAAACCTCCAACCTCTTCTCTTTCCTAACTCCCAAAACCTACAAACTTATTAAAGAAAATATAATGAATGAATCTTTTAATATTAAAATGCACCAACACCATGCCTCGAGAGTTTTGAGATATTTGATGATGCCAAGAGGTTACACATACCTCAATCATCCATCTTGGCAAGGGGACTCAAAGGGAAAAATTCTTGTCTCGCAATTCTTCAAAGCCAAGAGTTTTTTTGTGGTGAATGGCAAACATGAGCTCCGTTTCATATAGGCCTTTGAAGTTCGAAAGTTGAAAAATTATCACAATTAAGGAGTGAGTTTTTTTCCTTCCAAAATGAACTATAGAATCAAACAATTTCTGCTTAAGGTTTCAGACATTGCAGCTTCGCACATACTTTTACATTGTAGATTCTCGAAGAGTTTTGTGACATAATATTTGGCAAAAATATTTTTGTCGCGATACGTTGGGCAATTTCAACACATGCACATTGGGAATTTTTTCTTCCAAAATGAACGATAGAATCAAACAATTTTTGCTTTACATACTTTTACGTTGTAAATTCTCGAAGAGTTTTGTGATGTAATATTTGGCAAAAATGTTTTTGTCGTGATACAATGAGCAATATGAGCACACTGCACATATGCATTTTGATCATTGGTCGATATGGATTATAAATGAAATCAGGTCTATAGCCCTTAAGATGTTAAACACCCATATAGGTGACTATACATGATAATCCAATTAAATATAACATATATCATTGCATGTAAATGAATTTTATCATTTTATGCTACACATATTTTCATCTAAACTAGCGTTAAAAATAAGATTAATTCTATTTATCTTTATGGAGTTCATCTTTTATGTGTGTGTGTGTGATCAACAACAAGAAGATGAAACAAGAATTTGATGAAAATAGCTAAAATTCTAAAAAAAGCTCATGTAACTTAGTTGAAAACAAAAAGATATTGGAACACAAAATTTGATTACAAAAAAATAGTAAAATTTTTTGATGGTGCCGCAATGGAATGGTGAGTAGGAGTGGGCAAAACTCAAACCAACTTGAATAAACCGCCCAACCCGACTTGACCCAAACCGACCAGTCTAGGTTGATTTTTTTGCATTTCTTTGGTGGGTTTCTAGTATTGGTTTGGGTAGTCAGGTCGGGTTATGGGTTAACAACGAAAACCCGATTTAAACCGACTCGACTTGACCCTACCCAATACATTAAAATTTTTTTTAAAAAAGAAAAAGAAATGGAAAATGACTTTAAAATGAAAAACAAAACCCTAAATTCCGTAATCAGTCGATTCAAGCCGTCGTCTCTCACTTTTTCACTTCAAAATTCTCTCTTCATGCTCGTTGGTCACCACTTTGCTAGTCGTCTCAAAGCCAAAACTCGCCCGTCAATATATCCCAAATCGCCGACGGAGATCTTTTGACTTCTGAGTGTTATGTTACGTCCTTCCATTCTTTCGGTATATTTCTCTTTTTCCATATCTTGCATTTAATTTTTTTTCCTCGATTCTTTCTATTTTTTAGTTCCTAATGCATGCGTATATGACTATTTAGGGTCTTTTGATTAAGAGTTCCGACGTCTTTTTCTTTTTTAATTTGGATTGATTGAAGACAGACTAACTGTACTTTGCCCCTGTTTTTTTCCACTCGTAGACGAGTTGTTTGGTAGAAAGGATGTTGCATTTGGTTACTAATGTTTTAGTGCCTTCTCTATCTCGTGTTTTATTTTTGCGATAAAATCTTGCTCTGACTTCTGAGTACAGTAATAAGATCTTTTGTTAAGTTTGAAGTATTGTTGGAATGTACAAACTTCGATTTTGTTAAGTTTGAAGTATTGTTGGAATGTACAAGTAACTTACTTGATTACGTTGTCTACACCTTGTATATGGCTACTCTCTGTCTTCTTCGCAGTTGTCCTAACCTTCCAGAGCTCGAGTTGTTTGTAAGTTTTCTTGCATCCTCCCTATCGTTGTTACATGCCCACGTCCTTGTAATTTAATAGATATATTTTGGTGTATTCATAATTTTTGTGGAATATGTTGGTAGATATGGATGTACGGAAAGAAAGTGGCACTGGTACACAAACTCAATCAGATTCAAATGCCACAGATTTGCAATCTGGTATTCCTCTACATGCATTGTCAACTTTGGGTAAACGAAAATATAATAGGTTAGCTTCTTATGTTTGAGATCACTTTACTCTATTAGGCTCAAAGGATGATCCAGATGTTAGGTGTAAGTGTAATTATTATGAAGTAGATTATGCTTGCGGCACTAAGAAGTGTGGTACTAGTACATTGAGTAATCATTTGACAAATAAATGTAAGAAGTATCCAGGTAGATTGGTGGATAAGAAGTAGGAAACCTTATCATTTGAGAACAACAAAGAGGGTGGAGGGTGCAATTTTATTGTTGTTGGTCGAAGCAAGGAAGAGTGTAGAGTTGCATGTGTTAAAATGATAGTTTTGGATGAATTACATTTTAGGTTTGTTGAATCTCGTGGTTTTAGATTCTTTTGTAGTGTAGCATGTCCTCACTTTCAGGCTCCATCTCGTAGGACTCTCGTTAGAGACATTTATCAGTCGTATTTGGATGAAAAACAAATGTCTTTCATTTTCATCGTCAAAGGATTTTCCTTACAACTGATACTTGGACTTCTATTTAAAATGTTAATTACATGTCTCTTATAACACACTACGTTGATTCTAATTGGACGCTTAATAAGCGTATTTTGAATTTTTGTATCGTTCCAAATCATAAGGGATAAACTATTGAAAAAATGATTGAGACTTATTTGCATGATTGGGGGATTGAGAAAAATTTTGTAGTCACTGTTGATAATGCAAGCTCCAATGATACATCAATTTCTTATCTTAGGCGAAAGGTAGTAGCTTGGGGTAGTGATGGATGTATTCTAGAAGGGAGGTATTTGCATTTGAGATGTTGTGCACACATTATCAATTTAAAGGTTAAGGGAAGCACATGATTCCATTGTGAATATTCGCAATGCAATCAAATAAGTGAGATCTTTTTCCAGCTAGGTATGAAAAATTGAAGGAGTGTGCTAGGAAAGAGAAGATTGATTGCAAGTCTATTGTATTTTTGGATGTTCCAACTAGATGGAACTCTACCTATTTGATGTTGGAAACGACATTGAAATTTGAAAAAGCTTTCGATAGGTTAGAAGAGGAGGATGCTCAGTATTTGCATTACTTTCGAGATGATGATGGTAGTAGAAGGAGGGGTGGACCTTTGTTAAGTTTAGATTGGGAAAGTGCATCTGTGTTTGTTAATTTTCTTCAAATTTTTATAATGTGACTTCGACTTTTAGTGCTTCATTGCATGTTAGTACTTGTGCTTATCTTCATGAAATTTGTAATCTCGTAATCGAATTGGATGAGTGGAGATTAAGTGAAAACATTTTGTTGGGTGAAATGACAACTAACATGAAGAAGAAGTTTGATAAGTATTGGGGTAAAATGGACAATGTGAATCAATTATTGCTTTTTGCTACTATCCTCGATCCAAAATACAAAATGGATTATGTTGAATATTGTTTCAATGATCTATATATGGACGGGGAAGTTGTCAGTAACATGACGAAGTCTTTGAAAGCCAATTTGATGGATATTTATGAGAGGTATGTGCATCATGAAAATATTGACGGAAGTAGTAAAGTGTCAACCGATGAGTCTGTAAGTTCTATCAATACATATAAAGGATGTTCTTCTTCTATGAGTGACGCTCGTCTTAGCAGGTTTATGGAAAAACAAGCACCGAAGGATTCTTTTGAGATAAAAAATGAGTCTGTAAGTTCTATCAATATATATAAAGGATGTTCTTCTTCTATGAGTGACGTTCGTCTTAGTAGATTTATAGAAAAACAAGCACCGAAGGATTCTGTTGAGATAAAAAATGATGTGTAACGATACTTTATTGGATGCTCGTGAAAGCATAGAGAAAAATGATTTTGAAGTTCTAAATTGGTGGAAGGTTAATAAAAATAAGTATGGTGTCTTGTCCAATTTGGCCAAAGATGTGTTGGCAATTCAAGTGTCAATTGTTGCTTTAGAAAGTACATTTAGTATTGAAGGAAAGATACTTGATCATTTCCTTAGTTCTTTAAGTCCTAGGATGGTCGAGGTCTTAGTATGCACTCAAAATTGGTTGAAAGTTTCTCCAAACTTGGATGATTTTTGCATGGAAGATGTTGAGCATTACAACCAAATGAATGAACTTTTAAAATCAATGAATTCAAAATCAACTGAAGATGACCACGGCATACCATCGTCCTCCTGATTGCCCTTTTAAGCCATCAAAGATATGCTCCCAATTCTTTGATGTAGCTTGTTACATTTTATAATTATTTCGTGAAAACTATTTTCTCCATTTTCTGTGTCGTAATTTTTTTTGGTAGATCTTGCGGGTAAGAATCTGTAATCAATTCTAAGTATTTAAATGCTTTTCATGTTAAAGTGTTAGGGAGGCAAGAGAAAAACATCTGCAAGAACAGTGGAGCCCAACATTGACCATATCTAAGGTATGTCATTTTGTAAATTGCATCCACAGACTAGCAATTCATTTTTTAAACTTGGTTTGAAAATTCTTATTTAGCTCCCGTTTGATCAACATTTTTTTCAAAATTCATTTTTTTCTCTCTTTTTTTTAACTACATATTTTTCAATAAAATAATATTACCCGTAAATCCAAAAATTTTCCTGAATTTTTAACCACACATTCTCCATCAATCAACTATTCAAAATGCATTTTTTTCCTCTAAAATGGAAATCAAACAGGCCCTTAGTATGTAAGTCATAATGATTTTGTTTTACATTGTAGTTGTGATAATTCTCGCTAAGAGAATGGAGCGGAATGGAATTTCTGGATGCTCCACTTCATGAAGTTGATTAATCCCTTTGACTGTATTAATTATATACATTTTTATTAGTTTTCAAATATTTTGACAATGGATGACTGTATTAATTGTATTTTGGTGAATTTTTAGTTGGATGGTTGTACACTGTATTAAATATTAATCGTATTTCAGTTATTTATTTTGGATGACGTGTTAGTTTTGTTTGAATATATGATAATAGATTACACTTTGTCCAAATCAACCTACCCGACCGACACTTGATTGGATTGAGTTTCAATATTTACACGGGTTGAGTTGATTTGATTTTAGATTAAACCGACCATATTGGATTGGAACAAAAACCAACCAAACCCAATACACGCCCACCTCTAATGGTGAGAATGGATGGTGTTGGCCGGTGGTAGGGGTGCAGAATTGGATAGGGAAGAAAAACATTTTCATTTCTTTTAAAAATATTTTGTTTTTCTATATTTAATTTATTTTCTTATTTTTAATTATTTTGATGTGGTAGTGGTGGAGGCAATATTTCAAAAGGTGCGCTTAGACAACGTCTATGAGTGACGCATGGCGAAACGTCAAACATTGTGGCTTGACATCTTACTTAGCGGTCAATGATCAAGTCATCTTATTTAGCGGTCAACGACCGTTGACCGCTAATAAGCGCCTAGGCGAGATTATTATTATTTTTAATTATTTTTAAGTTAAAATTTAAAGGTTAATTTCTTTATTTCATCTGTTTTAAATTCAAAACAGCACTCGAAATCTTAAACAAAGGAAAACTCTCGAAAATTCCTATTTATTTACTATTTACATTTGAAACTTGTCATTTTGTTAGAATTTTGAAAAAAAATGTATAAAGTTCCTATAAATTTATTTTATATATTTAAAAGTAGGTATTATTTTTAATTATCAAATGATTTTTTGATTGATTAAAAATTAAAATAATATTAAAATAAGAAAATTCCTTTTAACTTTTTTTTGCATCTATGCCTCGTTTAAACTCGCCTATCCCACAACTTGATCTCCACGCATCGCCACACATTATACCTTTTAGAAAATTGTGTAATTGGTAGACGATAGATGATATGGGCAAGGTTAGGGTTAGTTGGGGTTAATTGAGAAGATTAAATATATTTTTTTCTTGTTAGTATGTTTTAAATTGTTTTAAGTGGGACTTGTTTTTTTTTTTTTTAAAAAAAAACTTGAAACTCTAGTTGCAATATTTATTTATTTAAAGATAATGGTTAATTAGTGATTTTAAATTTTACAATGCATAATGGCGAAAATAGACGTTAAAAACATTTTGCCTAACAAAGGCAAACGATAGGGGCTTTTTCCACAACGAAGGCAAACGATAAGAATATTTTGCACCAATTACTTGTACTTAAATGGAGGAATTGTCGAAATGAAATAGAAAGGACCAACTCTACAAGAAAAAAGATTGAAATGAAGGTATAATTGTCAAATTACAAATGATAGGGATAATTTGTGTAATGGGTGCAAATGATGGGGTGATGTTTTGTGCTAATCATCCACTAAAATTAATATTTATCTTTGATTGAGTATAATTTTTTTCCTAACTTTTCTAGAAACAACTAATGGAGGCATAAAATTAATTTTGTACATTTAATTTTTTTAACCAATTTATGTGATTAGCTTTGGGTTGACGACAACTATGTGAGCCGTTAAAAATATGTACCATGACATGTTATGTCTATAATTGAGGTTGACAACCTCTCACATTGGAAGTAGCTCATGATGAATAAAAAAAATTTGGGTTCCCTCCCTGTAAGATTGTTGTCAATCGAAATTGTCAACTTGGGTTGTATAAATAGAAAAATTTAAAAAATATTATAGGTTTAACTTTAATGTACTTTTTGAGAATAAATTTTTTAAAAAAGGGATTTTTTTTTTTAAAGAATTAGTAAATAGTAATAGGAAAATTTTTTATTATAGGAAATGAATTCTAAATTTTTTTGTATAAAATTGGATAAGAAAAGAAAAGAAAAAATCACGTGCAATATCACAACACGCACAGCCCATCTTACCACGACAACCCGTCCTCTAATTGGTTTGTGTCCAGCACGCTCACTAAGAACGTGTTCTATGCCCGCCGACTCACTGGCCCCCTTAATACCCTACATTTTCACTTCTTCCAGCGGAAACGAACGTATTCCCTCCCTTTTCCTTCCCCCAAATTTCCTCAAGGTTTTTATTACCTCTCTCTCTAGGGTTTCTCTTTTCTCTCACTATCATGAGTAACCCCGCTAAAGGCAACTTTGACATGTCCGAGCTCGATTCCTCCCTCCCAGCCGCCGCCGCTGGTACGAAAATCTGAACCCTAACTGTGTTTGTATATGTGTCGATGTGTATGATTGCGATTAATTGTGGTTATTGTCGTGTTTTTGACGTAGCATTGAGTGCGGAAGATAGAGCTGGTTTAGTGAATGCACTCAAGGTCAGTGAATTTTAAACTTCACACAGATTGAAGTTTTTAAGCATTTTGATTGTGTTTACGGTCTTTTCTTGATCTATTTAGTCAATATTTTGTTTTGATTAACAGGATAAATTACAAAATTTGGCTGGGCAGCACACGGATGTACTTGAGACACTGTCTCCGATAGTCCGGAAGCGTGTTGAGGTTCTGAGGGACATCCAGGTTCTCATTTATTCTTAAATTTCGATTTTCTCGAGTATATATGCGTGCCGTGTAATTTTGTGCTGTTCATTTCTCTTTATAGTACTGGAATATTTAGGAAATTACTTAAAATATTAAAGTATACTATCATTTTATTCTATTTTTATGCACCACGTTTCTTGAAATTGTTTAACCTGTCACTAGCAACATCCACAGTTTTATAATTTTTGTGGAAACTGCATGGTGTCTTCTTATAGTAGCAAACGGAATGAGGCAAAAAATCGCACCAAAAGAAGCCTCCTTGAGGCATAGAGGCCATGCCTCAATGAGGCGTGCTTTAGTACTGCCTTTTCGGACCATGCATGAAAGGTACTATCATAGCAAAAAAGAATGGCTGCACAATGTGTAGTGGTGATAGATTATGACATTGTGCACATGGGTTTGTGAGTTCTGATTCAAGGTTTTTATCATCTAGGAGAAAGCATGGCTAGTATTTCTCTGCTTGATTTTATTTCCGGGCCATGCTTGGATTTTGACAGTAATAGAAATTGATGTACATGTTGACCTTATTTGTGGATAACTGATCCTGCTCAAATAGATTTGTGAAATCATGCATTAGCTTTTGTTTTCTTTGGTAGCTCTTTAAAAATAAATTAAGTTTTGTGATTTGGATACCCTAAGGTATACTTACCAATATTGCGGCATAATCCATTGACAATTGGATCTTTGTCCGATTAGAGTTGTATATTAATATTGCTCTGTGAGTCCTTGTTTGAGATGGTTTCTCCAAGTGTCATGCACAATATTCATCGGGTATGTAAGTAACGTGGTTTGTTATATGACACATCTCTATTTTGCAGAGTCAACATGATGAACTAGAGGCAAAGTTTTTTGAGGAAAGAGCAGCACTGGAAGCTAAATATCAGAAACTTTATGAACCTCTATACACAAAAGTAAGGGCATTTGTGTGAATGGGCTGCTGCTTGTGGTTTCCTTCTACATTACTGTGGAAAATGTATTTTGACGTCATCCTATTTGATAGGTTGTTTTTTTCTGAATCTATTTGATATCTTTTTCTTCGAACGAAGTGCAGCGTTATGAAATTGTGAACGGTGTTGTTGAAGTTGAAGGAGTTACTGAAGCCCCAATGGAGCAGGAGGACGACAAAGCAAAAGAAGGTAAAGGGTTTTCCTCTCCTTTGCTGCAAAGTAGCACACTTTTTGTTGACTGGTTTCATGTCCTGTCTTAAGTTCCCTCATTTGTTCTCTTTGCTCTTACTGTCTGCCTGTTCAAGGGTTGTAGATACGTAGTCCTAACAGACGCTAATTTACAATTTCCTTCAGCTAAAGGTGTGCCTGACTTCTGGCTGATGGCAATGAAGACTAATGAAATACTGTCAGAGGAGGTAGGTAATTTTGGACATTGCTTCTAGTTTCTTTCTAACACCTTTTTGGACACAATTGGTACATTCCAAATTTTGTGGCGGAAATGAACTAAAAGTAATGTGAATGTTCCCTACATTATAATGATGACAATTTTTGCTTCTTGTTTAGATCTCAGCGCGTGATGAAGAGGCTCTTAAATATCTCAAGGATATCAAGTGGTGTAGGATTGATAATCCCAAGGGTTTTAAGCTTGAGTTCTTCTTTGATTCCAATCCTTTTTTCAAAAATTCTGTATTGACGAAGACATACCACATGATTGATGATGATGAGCCTATATTAGAGAAGGCGATAGGGTAATTCAATTTTACCTGTCACGATTCTCTCTCTCTCTCTCTCTCTCTATCTCACACATCAAATTGGAAATGTTGTAGGACGGAGATTGATTGGCGGCCAGGTCAATGTTTGACTTACAAGGTTTTAAAGAAAAAGCCGAAGAAGGGGTCGAAAAATGTGAAACCTACAACGAAGACCGAAAAATGTGATAGTTTTTTCAACTTCTTTAAGCCTCCAGAGGTTCCTGAGAATGATGACGACATTGATGAGGATCTGGTAAGTGAAGTCGCACTATATTTGAACATACATTCTTGAAGTTATAAATGCTGGCAAACTTTGATTGATTCATTATATCTGTTAACATTGGCCAACAGGCTGAAGAACTCCAGAATTTGATGGAACAAGACTATGACATTGGGTGAGTCGCCTCTTATTCCTGTTACAAAGATGTGCTTTTATAACTGGATGTCATTCATTCTATTACCCGCTTTGTATTTCTCTAGTATTGCATTTGTAGCAACAGAGTTAGATGCCTAAAATCTGACTAGTTTGAACGGGTAATTTTTGTTATTGGCTGCAGGTCGACAATTCGGGACAAAATTATACCTCATGCTGTTTCATGGTTTACTGGGGAGGCTGTCCAAGGAGATGAACTTGACATTGAAGACGATGATGATGAGGATGACGAAGACAATGAGGAGGATGATGAGGAGGATGAGGATGAGGATGATGATGAGGAGGATGATGATGATGACCAGGAGGAAGAGCAGGGCAAGAGTGCGAAAAAGGTGAAGAATTTCTTTTTCCCACAACTGAAATCCCAAGTTTTTTTTAAAATTAATTTTACAATTTTATGGGGAATGCTGATATTCATTTGTTTTTTGCTATTCGATTGGAAATTCGCAGTCTTCAGGAAAGAAGGTAAGATGCCGCTATCCTTTTTACTTCTGTATCTGATTTAAACGTCTGTTTGAGTGCTTCACAGTGTTTTGTTTCTGTAATATGTAGAAGGGTGGTAGAGCACGAGCCGTGGAAGGTCAACAGGGCGAACGTCCTCCAGAGTGCAAACAACAGTAAACCAATTCTTAATTTCTATCTTTGGATACATGGTCAATGTCAATTTTGCCAGTGAATATATTTCTGAACTCAGAAGTGTGTGGTTCTTTCCCCGTCTCCCTCTTTTCCTCCATCTCCTATGTGGGAAGGCCTCATTTCTATGGTTATCATCTTGGATCTTTGTGTTTCTAAGAGAACCTTTGAGCTTGTTTTCACTTTCCTTACCCCCCTCCCCCACCCCCTCTTAATCGTTCTGGTCTTCATTTAGACTTGTGGGATATGAACAGTATCATTGTGTACAGTGGTCAAGTTTGTGTTCATTAATATCTTTGGCGAGTGTTTACAAGTTAGCTCCTGATAGATCACTGAAGGATGGTTGCCTATAACTGGCACAGCGAATAGCGAGTTTCTAGGTTCGACCAGATAAACCTGCACTCGATGTAGAATTAAATTAAGGAGGGTGTATTCAATTGAGACTTTTAATGATTTTTTGAGATTTGTGTATTCAATGTAGACTTTTAAAAACTCTCTAAAAGTTACGGTGTATTCAATTGAGACTTTTATAGACTTTTAGAAAGTCTCTAAAAGTCACGGTGTATTCAATTAAAATTTTTTAGAAGTCTCTATAAGTTTTGGGGTATTCAAATTTTAATGATTTCTGGAGACTTTTATAAAAGTCTCTGGAGTACTAATTTTTAAGCAGAAAGTACTCATATAAAATCTCAAAATTTGTCTCTCATTAATCATGAGATTTTGAGAGATTTTTACCAAAAAAAAAAAAAAAAAATGTTTTTTTAAAATATTTATTTCATTTTTTCGACTACGAACATTAAATTTATTATTAAAATTTATTATTTCTATTTATTCTCTCTCTCTCTCTCTCTCTCTCTCTCTCTCTTTTATAGTTTATCACTATTTTTTATGGAAAAAAAATTAAATTAGATTCTTGTAACTTTCTATCATTTATATTTTTGTGAAATTTTTTTTTTAATTAAATTATAAAATTTTATATGACAAATTAATAATTAAATGTAAATATATTTACTTTTTATTTATTTTTAAAAATATATTATATTAATAATATTAAATATTAAATATATTTTTTATCATATATATGTATACTTTTAATTATTATTTATTTAATTAAGATCTTAAATTTTTTTTCTTTTTAAATTTTTTTTTAATTATATGAGGAGTGAAAGTAGAAGAAAAATTGTGGGAACTATAATCTCATATGTGATAATTTCACATTATTACATTAAATTCACGTGAATTCTATTTCAAATGAAAGTCTTTTGAATTCTATAAAAGTTTACAAAAGTTTTAAAATGAAAGTCTATAGAAGTCTACGGAAGACTTTCACTAATTTTATGTAAATTTATGAAAAATTCACGAAATTCATAAAAATCATCACTTAAAAAAAGTCCATCAAAATCTCCAAAAGTTTTAATTGAATACACCTCCCTAAGTAATGCTATCTACCGGTTAGGTGTAGTGTTCCATACATTAATGTACATCACAACTCCATTAAGCCACTGTTTGGTACATACAACATTTTCGTAATAAAATATTCTTCATGTAAATTCAAATGTGTTTTACTTTTTATTCACATTTTTTTTTAAAAAAATTACTATTCAAAAATTAAAATTTTCGCAAAAAATAGTTGTCAAATGGGGCCTAAACATTGAATCACAGTATTCATTGCCACTTAACAATTCATTATTTGAAAGAAGAATTTCTTAAAAAATAAAAAATATCACCGACAAGCCAATAAGAAATTAATTAATATTTGGTGCAGCCACGTTAGTACTCGATATGTATGTACCATTTTGAATATGATTTGGTGGTCAAACTCCCCCATTCCAATTTAACTCTACCTAACTCTGGCAGGTAGGTCACTCCACAATATTATTTGGGTTATTAACTTATTGTAGTACTTTTATTGATAATTCACCTAAATTTTAATTAGAGTTGGGTAGGATATATCGGTTTAATTAAGTAGGATTTGAGCAGAATGCAGTTTGTGTTGATAAATCACCTAATCTTTGATAAGGATAGGTATTATTCAATTTATACGTGACGTAATTTTTTAATTTTTATAAAAAAAGAAGGAGAAATGTGTTACTAGTTGATCCGTCTAGTATGCTAAACTTAAAACTTAAAACAATATGTTATTATCTCATTTCTCGAAGAGAATCTGGTAACTCTATTCACAATCAAGGAATTTGTTCAGGATGGCTTTTGTAAATTTTTAAATTTGGTGGAATTCGTTGTTTTCGGATGTGACATTTTTCATGGAATTCATGCCTGTCAAACGGACTATTAAATTATATGAGAAGTAGAAATTTGTTCGATGAAATTTTTGTATAGACAATATTTTCCTTATTAATATAAAAAAAATATCATATATATCCAAATTTAAGTGTGACTAAACAAATATATGCCATAGGTTGATGTGTTAAACTTTATATAGAAATTAGTCACTACATCATTTAAATAAAATTATTTTATACCATAGGATGTATACTAAAATAATTATTATATACTAATTTAATATAAAAAGTCAATTTAATAGATTTTATAGGATATGAAATTTTATTTATGAATAAAATGAGATAAATAATTTAAATATTAATTTTTTTCAAATAAATATGTAATATATCATATAGCAAAAGCAATTTTATAGTTATTTTTTAAACCATCAATTTAATATTGACAACACGTTTTGAATTGACAATCAAACCATCAACGACTTTCTAATAAAAACTTTTCTTAAGAAACTCTAAATTCAAAAACTCAACTTACAACCATCGCATCAAGCGGATTCTTACTTAGATTTCCCCTACTTTTAGCAAAAATTTAAGTAGAATTGACGTATTGAATCTATTAATTTATCACTTCTGTGTCTTTTATTGTAAGAATTAATAGCATGAATATGACAAAGCTATTAACTTATTAAACGTTTCCTTGAGCAGGTTTGAAGATGATCTTATTGTCTAGTGAACAGGTAATTTCTAACCAATTTTCTATTTAAAAAAGATGCTTCTTTTGTAGGAAAAAAAGTAATGCCAAACATTCCTTAAGCATAGTAATAACTTAAAAAATCAAAGTATACCACCAAACGTAAAAGTCCATAATTTGACAGACCATTGAGAAAAGAAAAAGAAAACATTAGTGGTCCATAGTTCAGTGGTGCAAATAATAAGAGTGATATAGTTTCGATTGAACTGGTAATCGCAGTATGAGGGTTCATTCTTGTCTTTTACAAAGTATGAAATTTGACTTTTTGTGGATACTAATATATCAATTTTTGTACCCTAATTTGTAGATACACATATACTTTAAAAGCGGGGTGAAATGGTGGGAGGCTCTCGAAATTTTTGAGGTTTAACCTTTTTTGAAAAAGAAAACATTAGTGGATAAATGGCAACTGGCAAGGTGCAAGGGTCTATCAGAACACTGTCGGTTACTTTATTAATATATAATTCTTGTCAAAATCACAGAACAAAAGTGTGGAGCCATAAAAATGGCTACTTTAGATTTGATAGAACCCACTGAGCATAAAAAAATCAAGTGGGATCAGTTAATTTTTTTTCAAACTTTGACAAAAAGGACACATTTAGTGCAATTCTAATGGAATATTATGCAATGATTGCAATTAAGAAAATTCTGCACACAAGTGTTAGGCATTTTCCATTGAAATAAACCAAACAAATTCAAAGATTATTAAGTTTCAACTAACAGATTCACAAGAGCAAAATGCAGGAAAAGAATTTATTATATTTATTTCTAATCTCTTTCGATCCAACCAGAAGACTTTCTTTTCCAAAGTGACTGGTGAATGATTGTACTGTTTTTCCTTTTGCTTTGATCAATTTTGGTATTGATCTTAGGGGGGGGGGGGGTGGTGGGGGGGGGGGGGTGTGAGGCGGGGGGAAGGGGGGGGGGGGGGGGGGGGGGGGGGGGGGGGGGGGGGGAACAGAAAAAAACATTGATTTATCGCACCTAACAGAGTCCCATGTTTAGTGTCTCCTCTTTGCTTTACTAGTACTATTTGTGGGTCTGTCTTTATATTTTTGTTCCTTCACTTCAAGATATGCCCATGTAGAAATAACACTGCATTTGTACTGATCAATTTTGCTTTCTTTCAAGTTTTTATTGTTGTGTAAAGCCCGAGAACGAATTCACCGATTGAGTAATCGATTCCGGCTTTATGCAAACTAGTTGCAGTAACTGAGGACGGGTTTTTTTTGGGTGTTTGAGAGATGGTGTTTCAGTCGAGTTTTGTAGCAGTGGAATTTTTTGCAATTCTCTGCGCTTTCACATTTCAAGAATCTGCAGGTAATGGGTTCTGTTTATTTGGTTGAGTTAACTTGAGTTCAATTTTAATTTGTTGATCTATGTACTTCTGGTTTTATGTGCAACAGCATGAATGTTGCATTTAGAACACATCTGCAGAAAACACCTAGTGTTCATGTGATCTTTAAGGATCAACGAAGAACAACTCTCTAGAAGTTCATAAATTACACTCAGCGGATACGATTGACTTAGGTGGTTAGTACATGTTTTGCATAGACTTAAAAAGATGTTACCGTTCATAAGAATGAGGAGGGCATGCTAAAACTAAAATGGCCTAAAGATCCCATTGTTTTGGATCTTCCCGTAGATCTAAAGATAAATCACACGAAGTGGCAAGAAAAGATTTACGTCGTCGACTCTAAATTCATTGGGAACAAGTAGTTTGTTACTGAGTTCCATTATAAAGTATTAATATTAGAATTGGACAGGGATGATCTCCTGCCCACGGTGGTCAAGAGCTTATTGTGCCCACAACTGATGTGGCAATGTCACTTCAACAAGTCAAGCCATCATTGTTGACAATTCAATTGTTGGCACATTTTTTTTTTTTTTTTGGATTACACCCCATTACTGGCGCCCCCACCTGCCCTGCCCTGTCCTGTCCTGTCCTGACCTTGGTGGAGGGATAAATCGCAGGTTATGCCTTCAAGGGTACAGAGTGGAAGACTGCCATTTAACTCCCACTTACCAAGGGTCTCATTTATATTTCAGGATTCGAACCCTCGCCCCGGCAGTTGCAAGCGAGACTAGATTTTTTCCACTTTTCCCTTTCACCACTTGGAGATGTGCCCTCAATTGTCGGCACATTTTATCTTGCCCAACATGGTCAAGAGAACAATTCTGTAGAATTGGGTTTAGTAGTGTGCAATGAGAAAAAGTTTCTGCTCTTGGGCTATATGTAATGTTCACCAATCTGAATAGTTGGCGTTGAATATAGATGTTTGATGAAGTGTTCCTGTTTGATCATACTTCAGTAATTAATGGGAAGGATACAAATGTGTAAAATAAAATTAAATATAATTTCACCTTTACAGTCTGCATATCTGTTTTAAAGATCATTTAAATGGCAGGTATTGATCTACACTCCCTTTCAGCAGCTTCCGTGCTTTTCCGCTTCAAGGACGAAACCCCTGACTTTAGGCTTCATGAAGCCACATCGCGTTTAACATTACTGCAAAATGGTAGCTTTTTGTACTCTTCCTCATTGAGTTGTTTTTGAACTTTCAAATATGTTGACTGTATGGTTTTTTCACAAAATAATGTTGTGTTGGCTGTACTAGATATTTCTATACCACCTACTCCCACCAGTTCTCGACAAAAAAGACATGGAATGTTTGCTTCGGCTCCCCATCTCAAATCATTTCACAATCAGTTGCATATATACCATCCACTAACCGAAGGTTTTGTTAAACTCAGCGATGTATTTTTATTTCTACGAAGTTAGAGGTTAACAATGAAATGTATTGCCCACTTCTGCTAACAGTTCAAATGTTTCATTTATAGGCACCAATCCTCACAGCTCCAGCAATGCACATGCACCCTTGATATTATCTGGCAGCCACCCGGGCAAGAAAGCGATACATGAATCTGCATTTTCACCATCACACACATTTCAAAAAAATCATCATACTGGAAGAAATGTTCACCACTTTGCTCCTGGACCATATAATCAGTCACCTCGTTATAGCGAGGAAGGTCAGTCTATGCCTTTTCCTACACTAAATAACGGAATCCGGGTTGGTTCTTGCTAGATTAGATAGAGAGGTGTGAGGAATACAACCTTGTAATCTCCTTCTTCTTTATAGTGAAAAATCTACAGAGGTGATTAGATGTAGCTCTCACATTGGGTGCAAACTGCTATAAATCTTAGTGTTTCTGTCTGTGTTTCGTTTCTTTTATTATTTTCGTCCAGATGGGGATTAGAGTTTAATCTGTAACAGGTTCACATTATCAACATTTTTCTTCGACTTTGTAACTTGAAGTTACTTGACATTTCTTTGAACAGGCCATGCTATAATGCATTCTCCGTCTCTTTTCCCTCCATCTGAGGATTGGAGTTCACCAACACCTATGCCTTTGTCAGCACTTCCACCAAGTCATTTTAATAGTACGGAGAGATCAATTTATGTGCTACATTTATATTGGATTTCCTCTAATTCTAATTAACTCATATTTTCTCTTTTCTGTCTACAAGTGCCCTTGCATCCGCCTACTATTTCTCCAATGAGTTTACCTACGGAAAATAAGAAGAAAACTCCACTGCCACTAGCACTTCCGCCTCCTCCACCAAATCAAGGTATTGTACCAGCAGCTTGTACCTCTCTAACAGCACATTTAGTTACGCTTAAAAGTTACTTTTGTAAAAAGTAAGTAAGACAGATTTCCTATAAAAGTAAGTTTTATTAGCTAGTCTTTTAAACTTATGTTTGACAAAAGAGAATCTTTGAAGTAACCTTTGCCTCTTTTTAAGCTTATCCAAACAGATCTAATTCTATCAATTACATCATACTTTAGCTCCAAGCTAACGTCATGGACCATGATGACCAACATTTCAATCTTGCAGAATGTACACAAATAACCTGCACTGAGCCACTGACATATGCACCTCCGGGAGCACCTTGTGGTTGTGTTTGGCCTATTGAAGTTAGATTACGCTTCAGTATTTCTCTGTATACGTTTTTTCCATTAGTTCCCAATCTTACTAAGGAAATCGCGAACAGTATCTTACTAGACCAAAGTCAAGTTCGCATTATGGGAGCAGATGCAGCCAACCATCAACTAGAGAAGACTGCTGCCCTCTTTAATTTGGTACCTCTGGATACGAAGTTCAGCCCTTCTACTGCATATCAAATCTTCAAAAAGTTCTGGAAGAGAGAAGTTTCAATACGTCCTTCAGTTTTTGGTGTCTACGAGGTGGTATACGTTCGCTACCCAGGTAAAGTGATTGTCAAATGAAGAACATATTAACAGCCCTAATATTTTCTGCTACATGGTGTTTTAGTCTTATCGCCTGTTTACAAATTAAAATCTTCCCCCCAAATAGTAAGTTGGATTTATTGGAGAACTTCAATTCCAGCCTACCCGGAGTATAATAAATAGTTTCATCCTGCCCAAGCTCATTTAGTCTCTTATAACTTCAGTAAACCTATTCTTCGAAAAATATCTCGAGTGACAAATATCACCTGATTCCTCGAGGACATAACAACTGGAAGGAGATTCTTTTTCCAGAAAGAATTTTGTTCAGATGTAGGATACCTCGTACTTACCAGAAGATCGATGACAAAAACTGGAGTAGGTTTAATTTGTGGATATTGGTCGCTAACACATCCAAATGCTTATGCTATAGTTTGATATGGCAGTATATTCAATCATGCATAGTTAGAGACATAGCTTTGCATCTGTTTCCTTATGATCACAGAAACGTATGGTGTCATCCCTAGAATTCTAACCTTCTTATCTTATCTTCTCCTTCTTCAACAGTATATACCATCTTTTTTGTGAAGGGTTTTATTCCACATTGTTACATTTATAATTTTATATAACTGTATGCTACTTGAGCTTTACGTGTAATAATTTTCAGGTCTTCCACCATCTCCTCCTTCGAAGATTTCTGGCTCTGCTACAATTGATGATCAACCGAGTCCTGGCAGCACCAATGATGAAGGTCCGATAAAACCTTTAGGGGTAGACGTACCAAGGACAAGAAAGGATGGGACTGGCAAAACTATGGTCATTGTAATTGTTCTATCAGCAGTAACTGCTTTTGTAGTTTGCATGGGTTGTATTTGGCTATTGTTGTTAAAATGTGGATGTTGCAGTTGTCTAAATAAAAAATCCCCACAAGGTTTAATATGTTTGGAGGGAAAATCATCAGGTAAATTATCTTATAACTTTCTAACTTCTATCCCCTGAGCACCTGATACATGTATCTGAGTAAACCAAAATTAACACGGCGTGTTTTAGTTGCTAAGAATCTAGTTGCTTTAGATCACTCAATAGATCTAGCAATGCATAGAGTGAATTGGAGCAGAAGGATTAATATAACTGACCCCAAATTTACTTGGGTCTTGGAATAAGGCCTACTTTTTTGTTGTACACCCAATATGATCCTGACTTTTTCAAAATTCTCAATTCATTGAAATTGTTTTGATACAAATGAGGAATTTGAACTGCAGGCATAGGTAAATCTTCGACATTTAGAAGCAAGCGTAGCTCCAGATCAATGTCATTCAGTTCTAGCTTTCTAGCGTATACTGCAACTGCTAAAATTTTCAGTATTGATGAGATAGAGAGAGTGACCGATAACTTTAATGCTTCAAGAATCCTTGGGGAAGGCGGTTTTGGACTTGTATATGGTGGCACTCTTGATGATGGAAGAAAGGTGGCGGTGAAGGTTCTCAAGAGAGACGATCACCAGGGCAGCCGTGAATTTTTAGCTGAAGTTGAGATGCTTAGCCGGTTGCATCACAGAAACTTGGTCAAATTATTAGGTATCTGTGCGGAGGACCATTGCAGATCTCTCATCTACGAGCTTGTTCCTAATGGAAGTGTTGAATCCCATTTGCATGGTCGGTACAAATTAGTTTGATACTTGCATAGTAATATACTTCTAGCATGTTTGGTAGGTAGTACTGGGATGGGATTGGACATTACCATGAACAAGATTTTAGATTATTCCTCTTATTTAATATTGTCCAGTCTTACATACCAAACATGCGTTTATAGTTTGTGTGCCAATCCGTAAATTGTAGTTTTACTTGTGTCATTTTGGTCCTGCTTTTCTTTGCTGCTAACAGGAGTCGATAAGGAGGTTTCTCCTCTCGATTGGCATGCTCGGGTGAAGATTGCCCTGGGTGCAGCCCGGGGTTTGGCCTATTTGCACGAGGACTCGAGCCCTCGTGTAATACACAGAGACTTCAAGTCAAGTAACATATTGTTAGAACACGACTTTACACCTAAAGTTTCAGATTTTGGGTTGGCTAGGACGGCAATGGAAGAGGGAAACAAACATGTCTCAACCCATGTCATGGGAACCTTCGGGTATGCAGTTTTACACTATGACCAAATGAGTTTGCGCCGTCTTATTCTGAATGCTAGAAAAAGGTTTCTCCATTTATTCTGATTCTTGGTTGAAAATTTACTTCTCACAGTTACTTAGCTCCAGAATACGCGATGACTGGCCATCTACTGGTTAAAAGCGATGTATACAGCTATGGTGTGGTTCTCCTTGAGCTCCTAACTGGACGAAAGCCTGTGGATTTATTACAGCCACCAGGCCAGGAAAATCTTGTTGCTTGGGCTCGCCCACTCCTCGGTACCAAAGAAGGTTTGGAAATGATCATCGATCAAGCTTTAAAATCGAATGTTCCATCCGACAGCATTGCCAAATTTGCAGCAATCGCATCGATGTGTGTGCAACCGGAAGTATCTCATCGTCCTTTTATGGGCGAAGTTGTTCAAGCCTTGAAGCTCGTATGCAGTGAGTTTGATGAAACACGAGAGCCAGTGTCAAGAAGTTGCAGCCAAGAGGATTTCTCTATTGATATAGAAAGTAAGCACAGTAGAATATCAAATGAGCTGGCAGAAGATTTAGAGACTAGTTATCCGTTCCCTACAGGGGATTCAATTTTCGATACAAAGATAGCATTATCAGCAGTAGATTTAAAAGGTGTATCAGCCGGACGTGAAGGACGTGAATCTGAGTCTTTTAGGAGGCAATTTAATTCGGTTCCTTTGAAGATGGGTCGAAAAATGCACTTCTGGCAACGATTAAGAGGACTGTCTCGAGGCAGCATGAGTGAGCACGAGTTCTCTTCAATACAGTAATTTCAATACTCGAAGTCTTATTGTCCATTCAAAATGTAATTCTCTTATGAATAGTATGGAATCTAATTTATTTGCTAGAGCTATAAATTTTTTGCCATATGTGGAGTAGTTCAAGATGCAGCTTTGATCTCCTAACTGGCAACATAATCTTCTTGTAACTATAATTGGCTTAAGACATCATGGTACTGATGTTTAAATTCTGTTAGTGTCAGGTCCATCTCATACTTAGTGTTTGTGTAAATGTTAATAGAGTGAATACTCTCATCAAGTGCAAATGAAATTTGAGCCAGAAAGACGCGGGATGGATGGACAGGGATGAAATTATAGATATGGACATATTTGGTACATAACACAATGCTACATGTATTGGGAAAAAATGCACAGATGAGTTTACAGAATGTCATATAGTAATATTTCATTGGATTTTGGACAAAAAAAAAGAAGTTAAAACAGTCAATCAAGCACTGCCATTTCAGCACCTGTAAAACTGTCTGTGCATTTCCCTTGTACGAGTATCATCTCTGACATTAGGTAGTTTCTCGACTGTTTCTCGTCATACTGTGAAATTGGTGAAATGTTTCGATCTCAATATCTTCTTCACAACACATACACCATACACGCAGCATTGTAAACCGTATGAATGGCTTGAGATTTTAGGGTAATCATCAATATTCATGTTGAGAAGGCTAACTCTAAGTAGGCCTTTTGACAGGGACTGGCAATCTTCTCTAGAAGAAACCTCCCATAAATGCTTCATGAGGAAGTTTTTTCTTTCTTTTCCTGTAGGATTGAGTGGCTTCATATGTTCTTTGCTTTGGAGGAATGATAGGCAGCTGCCCTATCTATTTACACAACAAACATTGTTATATTAACCAGAATATTATTCAGAAAACGAGCAAATTACACATATTCATAGTGGTTCACCGATTACTCCGTTGCATGTTTTCAGAATAATGAAGAAGTTCGCCATTTCATGTTTTTTAGAAATTAACCCTCCTGGTAGATTTTTCTCGACCAACTTGTTTAGCTATGCAAGTTTCTTAACAAACATATGCATTAGTACCAGATTGGCATCGTGCAATAAATTTGTACAAAACCTTTGGGGAGGATCCCACGTTTTAAGCAAAACTGAAAAGTAAAAATACAAAAATTTGCCAATTTTCCATTCAAATAAGAAAATATTTCTCATTAAATTACAAAAAGTTCTCCAATTCCCAAAAATGGAATCGAATTTTGCTTCTCATCATGCAAAATTGAAGGCAAACCAGAAAATAAATAACAGAGGCCTCTTCTATTGCCGCAATCAAGAAATACAATCGTCTAAACAGAGGATAATTATATTAAAAAAGATACAAAAATATATATTTTAGTGGGGCGATTTTCGTGAACCACCATGGCCCCAATATACACGACGACGCCTACACAAAAGGTAATGCATCTACTGTTTGATCCTTGCAGCTTGAAGTTGAGCCCCAATCAACGGCCGCACAAACACAGTCTTCAGAAATGACCATAAAATTGGTATTGAACAGAAAGAAGATGCACTGTCAAGAAAGCTTTACTGATGCCGGAGGATTGGGGTGTTTGGTTCCGTTTTCAGAAGTCACCTCTGAAGAAGCACTTGATGAAATACCACTATAATTATTTGTACCGCTCTGGAAGCTCTGTGCTGTAAGGGGAGGGTTATGTTGAGGTTCGGTGTGTGCAGGTCTTTGGCCCTCTGCTAGTTTTCTAAGGAAGGTTCATAACAGTAGGAAGTAATTTGGTGGATATAGATAGAAGTCCAGGAAGCTGTAGGCATAGAGAAAAAGAGATCAGAATTCGAACATCATAAATAATCTCTCAAAACGTATAAATAGGAATGTCCATTGGTTCCAATTGATCACTCTAAAGGTTCTTTAATGACTTGGATTCCAACTAATATGAGATATAAAAGAAAGAAATGGGTTTTAGTAGTAAACTTACAGCTCCATTGCGGAATTCACCCGCAATATCTAATTGCACCCAAAGTGCTTTAACAAGCAGAAAAGCAACAAAAATAACACCCAAATATAAAGGATTTCTGCCAAAAGAGAACACTACATTAGCATAATTAAAAAATATAGCTTCTGAGGAATATCTCAGGTTTGAGTACCACCAGGTATGACTAACCAACCCTCCCCTCCCCTCCCCTCCCAAAAAATGAATTACCTCAAAAGTGTCATAAATTCATTGAAACCTAAGACAACCAATGCAACGATTGCCCATGGAGGAGGTAACCAATTGTTATTTCGCCGGCTAGCCTCCTGAAAGTCGAGAAACAATAAAAATCAGAAATGATTAATTAGCAATTAATATATCTATAATAAAATTTTAGAAAGATATGTAAGTATGAATACAAATGGAAAAAAGAGTTGATGAAATAGACTAAGATATTCAGAAGCATTATATGTGCAAGTCCATGCCTGAGCAGCAATGGCTTGAGTAACAGTGTACTCAGTCTCTGTTTTAAATTGCCTCCACAAAGATTTACACTGGACTGGCGTTATCAAGGTTTTTGATACTGGAACCTGTGCACAAAGAAAATTCAAGAAAAAAAATTATTAGGTGCATTTTGGATAAATTGAGTGTCTAGGGCCAAAAGTAACTAGTGTGCAAGTACATAATACAAAGTTTCAAGTACTAGATAGTGAAAAAAGAAGCGTTAAAGCATAAAAACAAACAAATGCACCGAAAATAATCAGGCTCAATTGTACAAGTAAATAGTTTGACAGAAATGAAGTGGTTCATATATTCTTCCAAGGAAATTTATGTAGTCTAGCGGATGAGACATCAAATTCACCACTAAACATCAGCCTTTTAATGAACTAAAGCTGAAGAAATATAGTCATTGACTTCAAAAAGGAACTGATTCAGCAACTACAACGATTACCTCCTCCCAAGTGCTGGAGGCAAGAGGGTCCACTGAAGTTCCCTTATTTGTTGAAGCAGCAGCTTTGGGGTCAACAAGAGCCAGAGACAATGTATTCTCAATAGTGTCAGCATCGCTGTCCAGACGAATTGCAGACATGACAGACAGCAGCTTCAATGACTAGAGACAAATTAAAATCAAAAGAATTAGTGAGATATCCATAACAAATATCCCAAAAGATATATTTATAGAGCTTGTCATACAGAAGAGCGAGCGGTTTTGGTGATTGCTCTTATATCTTCCTTTCCAGTCCAGACCCGTGGCATTGAGTCAGAATCGTGGCTAAATAATGTTGAAAACCTGTGAATAATTGCCTGGTTATTTCCATGTGCACATAGCAGAAAAAACAGAATATCAATCTTGCAAATATTGAATTCGTAATACGAATATATAACACATAGCAAGCACCTGTCCTTCATGCGAATCAAAACCCTCCCAGCCTCTTCTTTTGCTTTTGCTTCAACCAATCCTCTTGCGTGATCCTTCAGTCTCAAAATCATTTTTTCCCTTGACTCTTCATGCATTTCGAAACCAGAAAGTGCACTAGCAAACTCAGCAATAGCAGTTTCAGTTTCTCGCTGGAGAAATTTTCTTATTGCAGGCCATGTATTGTCGCTGGCTCCATCTAATAGAGCCTCAACAGGTCCTGATAATGCCTTGTTCAATTTTGACTGCACGTGGTGACAAAGAAGAAAATAAAAAATAAAATAAAATTTATCGAATCCATAATTATAACCAGAAAGCAGTTTATGCTTAACCAGCATTCTTTTTCTAATGCAAGTTCAATCGCATAACATTTAGTTTATTAAAATAATTCGTTGCAGTGAAATATCCTTTCACAAACTGAAGCTCACTCATTCTTCAATCAAAATTGCAAACTCCATATCTTTTGCCCATGCTTCACGAGACACTTGAGGCAGTGGGAATAAAAAATGATAGCAATGATATACACAATTTGTTGTCAAAGTTGCAACAGTAAATAGTTCATACCTCATACATCGTTGTGAGTTCAGACAGCTTAGCAGTACGAACTGCAGCAACATGTGCATCAATATCACGCCGTAGCTTTTCTCTTACTTTAGAAGCATCCCAATTTGCCAGGTCAATGTTTGTATCTGCAAAGTCACAAAAATCCATCAAAAAAGGAACATTGACAGGATGTCGATTTTCTATGGTTCATCTCACTGCAATTTATCAGCCACTGAACCTTAAATTAGACTCCCTTGTAAGTTGTAACACACTAACAAATTTCATAAGATCATCGAGGAGAAAAATGCTGTAAAGTATAGCTAATTTTCAGATGAAGACAGAAATAAGAATAAAAGAAAAGAAAAGAAAATTTCCATGCAAATTTTAAAGCTTCCCTTCTAGGGAAAAGTTAACTGCATACGAAGCTATCACGATGCACAAACACCCTATACCCAGGCCACTTACTGTACCTGAAGATTCTTCATCAAAGCGTGACATAAAATACTTGGTGCAATCACAAGCAGCGACAGCAAATCCTTTCCCTTCATTCAAGGCATTATCAAATGCTTTTTTAAACCTATCCAAGTTTCCAGTGCGTATGTGACCCAACATGGATTGGTAAGCTGGTTGGACAAGCTAATATAGCCCACAAGAAAAAAACAGATGGACCATAAGAAGAAAAAAACAATAAACTAAAAAGATAAATAGCACGAGGATAAAAATTATATTCACGAACTTTAGCCCTTGTATCATCAACTCTATGTTATGAAACAGCTAAGCACGTCAGACACATAATTCCAAATTAAAGATTAGATGCGGGCCTAAAATTCCAGTTTACTCGCAGCATACAAATATAACTTTAACAACATTGAATTTTTATTTTTTTTATTAGAGACAATAATAAATTAATGAGGCCATCAGATCCTCCAAATTCCACTACCCTTTCTATCTATTTTATGAAGGAATATAGCATAATTAGAAGTGTGATAGCAAGCATGTAGAACACGCCATGGAATATTACTTGCAACAACTTCTCTTCCAGCTGTTTTCGCTTTGAAGATCTCACGCCTTCGTCAAAATATGTGGCTTCTGCATCATACCTATAACAGAAATGGAAAACATATATATGAGAAGATCTTAGTAACTCAGAGACAGAAGATATCCACAAGGCACGGTGAATCAAGCAGCCAATACAAACTTAATTTGCCAAGATTCTCAATAGAGGGAAAATTTCCCACTAACAAAACCATTTTCTTTTGTTTTCCCCAATAAGTGCAAAAAAGTTATCCATTTTCTTTTATCAATGAGAGAGAGAGAGAGAGAGAGAGAGAGAGAGAGAGAGGAAAAAGAAGTTACACATTTCCACCTGTCAGGACTATCGAAATAAAGTGACAGGTCTAGTATACTGTTAAGTCTTTCACTTGTATGAATTATGGTTTACGCAAGTACAATTAATTGACCTATTTTATCCAAAAACCATATTTCAGTGGTCCTCTCAACTTCTAGGTTCTAAGCAATTGCAACAGAATCTAACAGGTGCTCCGGCACAATGCACAGGGATCTCAAAACACCGGCATCGTTTGCCTTAGTAGTTCTCACCACACACATCTAAGCCACTCTTCAAAGAATTGCCAAAATCTTCAACGTAGCCACTAGCATCTTCCACACTATTATGTTTAAACACAATCATTTTGGGCTAGTAGAGGAATATAAATGCAGATATGCATGCACTTACTTCGATAAACAAGCATCAAGAATTGTGCTGAGCTTCCTCCCAAACCCTGGTACTGACTGAGATTGAACGGTCTCTTCTAGTTGACGCCATTCCTGAACCGGCGAGCATACACACACACGTACACGTACGTTGATCAGATTTTTTGATAATTTACAATGTTAATTTCAAATGAGTTCCGTATAGCATCAAACAAAAAAAAATGTATATCGAAGAAAGGCACCTCATTTCCAATAAATGAAGTGAACTTTTCATTAGCAATCTCTTCACACCGTACGGTGGCAACCATGACCTACAAATATAGGAAAATATGTCAATGAAAAACTACCAGACTTGTTTATTTGAGACTTTATGAGCAGATTTTTGGTTCACCACCTTGTGAGCAGGAAGGTCGAGGTCCTTGTTCTCCTTAATGATCTTCCAAATCTGTTGGGCACTAAATGAAAAGCCTGAAGCAGGAACCACGGCCCGCCTATCCCCAGCAAGCCCACCAGGGGCGATAGAATGAAAGAATCGCTGTTTTAGACTCGCCACCTTCATCAAAAACACAAATTAACAACAAAATCATAGATCCTGGAGTACATTATTGACAGAAAAATCCATCTTTCTGTGAACAAACCATAAACAAACAAGGGGAAAGAACAAAGGTACAATAAGGACGGGCATTTGAAGACCGTGAATATAATTTTGAAAGGATTCAAATAAAGCACGAACCTGCTCTCTAAATTGTTCTTCCTTCTCTTCATAACTAGAAAGAGCCACAACTTCAACCTGGCATTCCATCATTTAAGGAAAAGTTCGAATAAAGAGTTTTTAGCATAAAAGGATGCGATGTAGCTTATTTAACTTAGTATTGACATCTTACATTAAAAAATTCACTTAAAGGCGTTTCCCTGTGAGCTTGTGGCTTAGGAACAGCATCCCATATCTTCAAAAGAGGGAGCAGTGAGTGAGTGAGTGAGAGAGAGAAGGTGGGAAATAGACTAGAATAAGAACCATTAGGCATACAATATACCTTCTGAATGTCTTCCCTCAAGACGGGTTCCAGATTTTCTAAAGGCGTCTATAACATGTCAAGAGGAAAAAAAAAAAGCTCCAGCATATCAAAAAGATATTTGAGGAGACCAAATGCCATAAAATAATAAGTTTTTAAAGTACATTGAGCAACATCAAAAGAGAAAGGAGAGAACATACCCTCGTTTTATCACGTATAACAAGCAACAAAGTTGTTTTACGTGGACTGAATAATCTCATCATAACCTGTTGATTACGAGATAGAAGATTAATGCATTTGAATCTCAAATTATGTTTTTCAGACGGAAAAGGTGCATTAGTACCTGGAATACAGTTTTCAAGAGAGGCTTATTTGCAGCCTGCTCACGGCCAATGTCATGACACCACCTGAATATTTTTCAAGCAAGTTATTCATAACTTGACAATCCAAAAGAGTTCATAAATTGCACAAGACATTTTTTAATGGAACAAAACAATCTTACATGTTTATTAGCACTATATCTGAAACGGCAAGGGCAAAAAGAGCACTCTGCTTTTCAAATGCAGTATCATCCTGATAGGAACTGAATAATTAGAATTAAACACGAGAAACCAACACCATATCCACAACTTTTCAATGTGACTTTAATAATTTAGCTCTTGTTTGGTAAAGCTTTTTTTTTTTTTTATGTTTTAAGCTGGTCGAACTTCAACCACATATTTCAATAGATGCATGAGTAGTATTCACTTTTTAACCACACATTCAAGGGACACACCAACTTGAAATCTCCAAAAATTTATCAAACAAGCTCTTAATAATTGAATTCAGAGCTAATAAGCAATTTACAAAAGCTGGAATGTCCAAGGATACTAAAACGTGTGAATTAATAAATGAATTCCCAGACATGATCGAGATGTAGATAAAACTCCATTTATCCTAGAAAGATAATTTCAAAGTGATCACCCAAAGGAAGATGTACATAGCGTCCAAGGATGTGAATCATGTGATAGAAACTCATAATTGAATCTGTCCCAGAATTATGTTGATAGGCAATCTGAGTTTTGCTTGGAAGGATTGAAAATGAAGCGCCAAGTGACAAAATAACGTAAATTAAATAGCAAATTCAAATGACACAGGAGACAGCAAAGACATGGTTCCAAAACCAAATGAAATCTGAGTAGCAGCTGCACGTCATAATATTAATGGCCTAACATATTATTTCCAACAGCAGACACAGATGTCGTCGTTAAATCATATATCTCCAAAACATAAGAGTTATAACAATGACAATAACCAATAAATGAACAACACACCACGTAAACATAAGGTCATTATGTAGACGTGTTTAACATAGTACCTCTCCTCGTTCTCTTCCATCAGTTCCCTCTAAATCCATTACAAGAGTGCAAGGTTCAACCCCAACACATTGTGCCATCCATATCCCTTTTGTGGTTTGAGACCTGGGGAAATTCATATGCTGTCAGTTTATATAAATCTAATAGCTAGCAAATAAGTGACAGCAATCTTGAGAAGCACCCACCTCCCCTTAAAAGCATCCATCTCCCTAAAATTAGTACCAAATAGATGATTTAACAGTGTACTCTTCCCTGTCAAAATCAGAGAAGAATTTTCATATTAATTCATGCAGGAAAGAACTGACCAACACAATAATAGCCGGTGTTTTAAAAAGTGTTCGAGGCGCACCCATTACAAGGTTTTAATTAGCATATGCCTTGAGTGCCATTTATATCTTTATTTACTGAAATGCATGTCTCAGGACATCAACCATGATGGTTCAAGCTCCTTAACCAACCTTTTTCTAAACTATTTGTGCTTTACTAGCCTCGGCTTTTAGGTATAGTTTTCCGTATCCCTCTAACTCCTACAATTGAAGAATGATCCCTAAGTGATATTGCAACTTTTCTGTCGCAGCAAGAGACCTGCATCGTGTAACTTCATTCTTATTCTCTTTCTTTTATATTTGTGTTTTCTTTCATCTAGATTCGCTTTTATTTCTAAATCCAACAAAGCAAAATCTTTAAATAGTTGGACAGTAGTTTCATTTGTTTTAGACTAGTAGCTTTAGTAGTGGATTCATGGTCTTGTTATTTTATTACTAAATTGTTAAATTATTATTTATTAATCCATTTCATGCTTCTAGTAGCATATTAGACTTCTAATTTTGTTGATATGTTCAATTAGGGTATTTTCTGATGGTTTAGGGTTCATTGCAAGTATAATTTTTAATTTTCAAAATTATTGGAATTATTTTATTGGTCTATTTTGAAACTTACTCCTTGGCTCATGGAGGCAAAATGCCTCCATACCCGACAGCCTTTTCAACCACTGATCTGAACATGATAACCTCTATATTATGAGCAGAATTTTGGGATGCTATATAGCAAAAGTGGAAAGGGAAGAAAAAATACATATAAAACAAAGAAAAGTGAAAGAAGCTAAATGGAGAGTCAATAAGGTATTCAATTCATGCAAAAAACCATAATCAAGTTGGCTGAAATTAACATATGCCGAACTGATGAGAGAAATAAAGAGGTCTTTAGAGCCAAATTCATACCACTACTTTGAGGACCCATGATGGAGACTACGGCATAAGAAAGCCCACATTCAGCAAGTTTAACTTCCTTCATGAAATTGTCAATTCCAGGGACATTGAAAGTACTGTCCCCATCTATGAGGTGAGTTGAACGAATTTTATCTGGACAGATGGTATTGGAACTGCATTAACAATAAGCAAACACAAAACTCGGGCAGAACCCCTTCATACACGGAACAAATGCATAAATGTATCGGGTTTCATCATATAGAATACATGCATAAGTAAATTGAAAAAAAAAATAATAATCAAATAGAATGACAAAAAAATAATTTTCAAAGAAAATAAATTTTTTAGTCATTCTCAAGGGGAAAAAAAAAATCACGACCGCTGGAAATACATGGAGCACGTGGAAAAAACCTTAACTGGATCAAGAAATGTCAGAAGCTCGGCTGAGCTTATTCCTAAATTTTATTATCTCCACCATTTATTATGATTGCATTGCAAGATTTAAATAGTTCTTTATTTAAGTAATGTCCGCAAAAATTTCAGTTTCCACAGTGAGCATCATGCGTGATCTCCAAAACCCAGTTAAATCAGAAGGCAGCAGCCGAGTAAAATGAAGTTCCAAGTTTCAAATCAAGTATCAATCACGCTTGAATAAAAAAAATCAACTTAATAAAACTTATACAAAAATAATCCAAATAAAAAACTTTTAACAGAAGATATTTGACCTATTTAAACAAGAAACCATAACTGAAAAGCAGTTAAGCACAAAACAAGAAACGTACTGCAATAACAATAAATAATTACGTTGTGAAGTAAATTAAATTCTATCCCTAACTATTTATTAAACTTGATAATAAAGCGCAACACTAAATTGGTCGTTTTTATAATGTCAATTAGCTGGTTCTAACATGAAATTGAAACATTACATAACAATTGAAACGGATTGAAGCGTACCCATTTGCAAAAACGAGGGAGCTCGATCTAAGGTAATGATTTTGTGGGAACCTGAGATTGAGAGATCAATGATGTTGGGAAAGAATATCGAATCGGAGTACAGGATCTTGTGAATTAATGTACTAAAGTATTCCACTGCCCCTTTTGTTGAAATCAAGAAAGATGAACGCAGAAAAGTGTAAAAGGTAATTCTAAACTAATTCTGATGGCGTCAAGGGGTGGCAGCAGCCTCTCTGCACCGACTTGGTGCCCACTGAACCGCCCATATACCCTTTTCAGAAAAGCAAATGCCACAAATTCTCATCGATCGAGAGAGCGGATTCACACGCTCCAAATCGAAGGTCAACGAACATTTCTTTGGCGACTAAAATCAGATTTTCAGTATTTCCATAGAAGTTAACGAAATTCGGTGGAAGGACTAAAATTAATTTTTTGTAGATTTTAGTTGAAAAGGTGTTATGTTGACTTTTATTTATATTTTAATTTTAATCGGTATCAACTGGGGGACACTTGGATATAGGGAGTACTTCTTACGCGCTGTGTATAGCGTGAACGTTTTGATTCGGCTTTCTGATTTCGGAGTTCAAATTATTCAGCATTTGACCCCCAAACTAAAATAATCCTTCCTTTATTTATTTCTTACCTTCCGGTACCTTTTCATCTTTGTTAAATAATATATATATTTTTTGGGGGGGGCTGCCACATTCCCTGCCCGTTTGAGCTGAAATTAAGCTACATGGACATTGTTGGTTATATTTTTCTTGACATTTTTCGTATGTATCAAAATTTGGACAGTAAGAAGAATGTGGAAATCGGCGACTTTGATGGATGTTATGTGAAAGTATGTCAAAATTAATGTAAAGGAGAATGTACATATATCATGATCTGTTATTTCAAAATACATTTTTTTCAAACTCATTTTGAATCACATTCTTTTAATAAAATATAATTTACACGTAAATTTTAAAAAAAAATCTTACTTTCTAACCGCACAATCTCCAAAAATTTACTATTCCAAAACTCGTTTTCGTTAAAAATGGGGCTTAAACGGGGTACTTCGACAGACTATTTCAAACCTTTGGATTTGAAATCATTGAAGGTGAAACTCATCTTGTGTTTTTCCTTTCCATTCATGTGCATGACTACTTAACAGAAAGATGCACTGACGTCTAATTAAAAAAAATCCTTTCTTCCAACCTTTCGATCTTGCCATCCCCGACACATTCCGACAACCTCGTTCTATGAAGCCATGGTCTTCCAAGCAAAGTATGAATATTCAACGATGGCTCGATGTGGTAGATATGGAATGAAATTTTCACATGATGGCCCCTATATTCAGCTTAATCAAGGTGACATCTACAGCATTTCTTGACAAGTCATATGATTCGTTCTTTCCACTCTAACTCGGAGTATGTTCCCATTGATCACTTTGTTCAATCTGGGGCTCATATGTTCCCATTGATCACTTTGTTCAATCGGGTGCTCATCTCCTTTGAGAGCTCGGAGGTTCACTATAGGGGCCTAATCCTCTGGCCCCGAGGTCCAATGTCCAAGTCTTCAGCTTCCCCCACAATGTTTAGTTTGCTGACAATGATGCATGGTACATTTTCATGACCCTTTAGAGGCAGGCTTGGAGTCACCCAGCCCATGTTTACACATCTTGGACTGAAGCAGCCAATTTTTATGGGGAAAAATTCAAAAGTCAAGTGTCAATTATGACACAATTCAATTTTCAAGTTTCAAAATGCAAAATTTAAGTATTAACTAATTAATTAAAAATATTTATTAATTAAATATAATAAAATCACAATTATATAATTAATGATCACATGTACATAATTATAAGTCACACCTTATTTATTGATCACATAATATCAAATTAATTGATCTCAAATTATTTTGAAGTCACAAATTAAATTTTTTATAGGTCGCAGATAGTATCGAGGTCGCATATCAAAATTTTTATAGGTCATAGTTTATTTTATTGATCACAAATAAATAAAAAAATTATAGGTCACAATTTATCTATCAATAACATATTTTCAAATTTGTTGATCACAAATTATTTTTTAGTCATAAATTATCCAATTTTAAGGTCACGGTTTAATAGTTAGTTACAAAGAATCAAATAGTTGGTCACATACACTAAATAGTGGGTCACATACCACCAACACTGCCACCACCTCCAACACCAACACCACAATATGTCACCACCAACAAATCGTCACCACCAGATCCAATCAACTATCAACAAAAACCACAACTACCAGTGTCAGCTCTCCAGCCACCAACAATCACCTCCACCACCAACAATCACCATCGTCACCACTATTGCACTACCACTATCACTACCACCACCACTATTGCACTACCACTACCACCATTAACAACCCAATATCCAAAACAATCACCAACGAAAATAGAGAACCACCATCTCCATCTCCATCTCCACCAGACCCCGAACCAGCCACCATCTCCACCCCCATCGACGTCACCAGATCTACTACCATCCTGTTGTCGTAAAAAACATAGACATCACCACACAACACCACACTAACAAAAAAATCTCAAACCCACTACCACCTTTATCCCCGCCACTAGATCCACCACCATCCCCATCGCCGCTAACAACACAGATATTACCACATCACACCACAACCACCACCCAACAAAAAAAAACCCAATCCCACCACCACCTCTACCCTATCACTGCCACCAAATCCACCACCATCCATGTCGCCACCAACAACACAGACATCACCACAACCACCATCTAACAAAAAAAATCTCAAACCCGCCACCATCTCCACCCCCGTCGCCACCAACATCACCACCACATCACACCACTCCCGCTACCACCAGATCGCACCAGCGAAAAGACAGATGCAAAATACAACAAGAAAGAGAGAGAGCCACAAAAATAGATTGCACCGCACCACACACACACACACACACACACACAGAGGGAGGGACATGTCGTCTGTGATGCGCTAGTCGCCGCACGATGGTCACGGGTTTAGGGTGGTGACAGTGTGGGGAGTAATGGCATAAATATGAATATGGAGAAGAAAAATGATTTCGGGTTATTATGGAATTAGGTAGGGTGTGTAATATTTAATTATTAATATAATACCTGAATTCTGATTTAAAAGTATGTACACCTAATTTTTGCACAGTGATGTTGAAATACCCGAATCTGTGTAATTTCGACATTTTTATATCTCTTGGACTAACCTGGCTCGATCCAATACGAGACATGGTTTTCTGGGCTGGCCCTGGCGGGCTTGGACTGGCCAATCTATTATATTATCTAGAACCATATCCAGTGGCCATACAAGTGATTCGTGGCAAACAATTATATGAACTCACAGGGAAAAAATGAAAAATAACTAAAATTACAAAACATAATAGCACAAAAGATTAGAATATGGCAAAAAAAAAAAAAAGGACACAACATACACTTTTGACATGCGAAAGATTAATTAGCTTTCGATCTGAGAAGTTATCAGGTAATTAAAATATCAAGGGTCACGATTCCTTCAAAATCAACGCTAAAAAGCCATGAAGCTAAAAAATTCTGCACTAATGAGCGATTTTGTGCAATTAAATGTACGTACTCCCATAAAATTAGTCAAAATTGCTAGCTACTAGCCTATCATCCCGAGCACGGTTTATATCTCCCATTTCTTTGCCTGCACGTGGAAATTAATTTTATTATCCACTAGCAGTCGATAAGAAAAATTGCATGATTGAGGTCTCAGTCGAGAACAAACCAAAACGAATCCTTCTTTTCCTTTGCCAGAAATTCTTCAAATGATATATTAGAGAAGTCGGCATCTGTACTTTCCACTAGATCGATAGGTTTGGCTTTCATCTCCTCCATGCAAGCACCGGGTTTCAGCATCTTCGAAAAAGAACACATCAAGATTGTCATAATAGACAAGCACAAAGTTCCAAGCAAGATTCAAATAATATTTTACAACTATGATGCATCAACACGGACACGATACTTGTCAAATACTCCGACGCGTGATTTTTCAAAAAAAAAAAAAAAAAATGACACGACACGTCGTCGCCGACAAGTTGATTAAATTCTTTAAAAAATTTCATTTATTATTATTTACTAATAACTTTGAGTTAAAATTATATAATATTTAATAAAAAATGAAAAATGTTTATAGTAAGAGTGTCTGAGGAGTGTTGGTATTGACGCCTGTCCGTCACTACCCTAAGTAAAGTGTTCGTGCTACAGAGTTCTACAATATAATAGACAATATTTGAACTTATTTGTCTTATTTAATCTATTCAATTTAATCTAATTCAGCATGCCAAACATCCCATAACTACGAAAATGTGACATAGCAGAGAAAATAGAGGTACCTTATCGTATGCGGGAGAGAGCTTAAGTTGTTGTTGGAGCCAGTTATATACAAAAGCATCATCTTCTAGTCTTTTATGTTCTACTTCTAGCTTGCATATCTACATTTAACAAAAAATATATTGCAATCAGAATGATGAAACTAATAGCCAAGATAAGTTTAACCAGTTTACTCACCTGTTCATGCAGGCGGTTAACTGAAGACTTGTCTGCCTTAAATAATAGGGCCTTGGTTATTTTGAACTTCCGTTTGATGACCTTGGATCTGTTCACGGCGTAATTACATTATGATTGAGATCCAATATTAGGATTGCACCAATTAAAAAAAAATAAAACAACTTTCAGTTCCAAATTAGTTTAATGGAAGAAATTCCCAACCAAAAACTAAGGTTAGATGAATACTGACAACACAGAAGCAAACGACGATCCAAGGAAAAACACATAATATCAAGGCCTTGGAAAATAAGAAAGCTGTCATTAAAGACTAGTGTGCAGTTTGCTTAAAAACTGAGTAATAGAAAATCAGCTCTTTTTTTAGAGCTATTGCTTGAGATGAGCACACAATTTACTAAAACTACAACTTCGTTTGCTAGCTTCATATACATATCTGAAATCATCTGTACTTAATAGCCGTAGGATGAGTAATTGAACAATTTAACTTCAGATTATGTCATTTATTTGGAAGTTGCACGTGTGTATGCTTCAAATATAGAAAGCTGAATTTTTTTGATCCAAACTAGTCCTTAAAGTGCTAGAAGGAATTTGGCAGGACATGTATACAAAGATTTAGGCAACCATAGCAATAAACTCAACATCTGAATCATTGTTTTTCTGAATTAACATGAGGAAAACTTTGCAAACATACTTGTTCTGCAGCTCGTTTCTCGCCTCAATCAGGCAATTGATGAATTTGCCCATCTGCATTATTCACCGCAAGAGAATGTATGCTTTAGATGCTTCTAATAATTTTAGAGCACAAATATGAAATTTTGAATTCTAAAAATCAGATGCAATCATGAAAATAACATAATATTTGCAGAGCTAAGCCCAGTTAAAAATGAAAGAAATTCAAGGTTAAGGGAGAAAAGATCGAACGTAAAATTCTGAAATTACAACTTATTACTCTTGAGGTGCCTCAGATTATTATATTCATCAGTAAGATTAGCTTGCTTTTATGTCCTCTCTCACTTTCACATTTTTAATCCATTTCATAATACTAACTACTAAACTTTTATTACATTTAATGTTTGTCTGACTTTTAATTTAAGTACACTTCTTTTAATGGTTTAAATTATAAATAAATAGAAATGAGTGGCGGATAAGCGGGAGTACTTGTGCATCCCTCAAAACAAGTGTGGATAAAAAGTGGCTTGAGTGTTTATAAACAATTTATAAACATGAGCCTAGTCAAGACTTGGAAGGGTGGCTGTCATATCAAAGATCCGAGGCAAGCTTTTGAAACATTGAAGAGGTACGGGATGTAGTTAAACCCAGCAAAGTGCACCTTCGAGTTTGTTCAGGAAAATTCTAGGGCTGAACGGTCTTGGAGCGTGGCATCGAGGCAAACCTAGAAAAGATTAAGTTGTTGCACGACATGGCAACCAACGCAACATCAGAATTATGTTGCGGTTAACACGCTGCACTACACATATTCCTCTCCATAGCGGCAGAGAAGGGTCTCCCGTTCTTTAAGATTCTCTGCAACACGAAGCACTTCGAACGTAGTGAAGAATGCCATCCCTCAGCCAACTGATACAACACTTGGCTTCACCACCCTTGTTAAGAAAACAAGAAAGGAATAGTAATACAAGATTAAGCGTACTTTCACCTACCATATATCTTTGCTCCCCATTTTTCCGTAATCCATTTCTAACTCGTTTTGCCCTTGGAAATAGCATCTGCACGTCACTAACCAAAGGAATATCCCAGAAATTCTTACCATTAAACATAAAAACCTCAAGAGACAGGTGGTGCACTATATACTTATAAACCTACGTGGCAAGCTTTTCCATGAGCAATGTTAGACTCAAAAATAGTCTTCAAAAAGGCAATTCACTTAACAAAGGAATAGCCCTGTAAGAATTACCATTCACCATAAAAAACACAAGAGACAGGTGCCAATATATTAACCAACGAGGCAAGTTTTTCCACAAGCGACATGAGACTCGAACTCAACCAATTGTTCTAGCAAAGAGCAAAATATGAATAATTTGCAGTCCCTAACAACGATAGGGAATTAAGGTTCCATCTTATAAGGTTAACCGTTAACTCATTAGATGGAGTAATCAAGTTCCTTATAAGACCATCATATGCCCAATGCCTAACCGATGTGGGACTTTGTTTTCACTTTCCCAATCACCCCCTTCGAACAAAGTACCATATCATCTAGTCCTCCAACGATAACTTACCTGTCCCTCTTTACACTCCTTGAAGCAACTCTTCCAGTGCATTAGAGGCCACCATCTTAGGCACAACCGCCTTAAGAGCCAATTACAGATTTTTTCAACCATCACAATCCAGCTCAGGTTCCACCAACTTCATTTGACTGCAACTCGAAGCCACTTTGTGTGTCCACATGGCAAAGTTTGGTGATACCACTTGCAGGGAATTGGTGGTTGCATCCTAAAAGGTTAATCTATTAAGTGAAGAAGCTCAATCACTTATAAATTCATCATCACATCTATCCATGGCTAGCTGATGTGAGACTTTGTCCGTTCCCAATACTAACTTCCACGCCAGAGATTTGCTCATCTACATATGATAACATTCTAAGAATAGAAATATTTCCATAAATTCGACCCCCATTTAATCATTCCTTCAGTATCATATTTTTTAAATAAATAAGATTACATCTGAACTTAAAAAATAAATGAAAAATCGATAAGAAGGCAGAAGGTGACCAAAAATATTATAATACAAGGCTTATATTTTGCAGGAAAAAAAACACACACACGCACAGACACACACAAAACCCATTAATTCAAACACAATATTTTGCTTTATCAAAAAGCACATTAGGAAAAATGAATATATAAATCACTGAAAAGTATTGAAAAAAGAGAAAAAAAAAATAATAAAGAAGAAGAAGAAGAACCTGAGCCAGAGTCAAGCCTTTGGACTCATGGGACTTGACAAGTTGATCATAATGCAGCTTAATTTTCCTCTGAATTGCACTTGAAGATTTCGTAAATGGGTACAAGCATACGAATTCTTCCTTTTCTTTTTTCTCTCCATAATTTATATCGTGTCTCTTCTTCTTGACCCGCTTCTTCTTCCTCTTCTTCTCCTCCTGGTCCGACCCGTTTATATTATTCGGATCTCCATTTATGCAAGGGTTAGATTCATGAGGATTTTCTTGTTTCTGTGCTGGGTCGTATTTCTGTCGTAATTATCAGTATTATCTACCGGTAAAGATGGGATTTTTATGGATTTTTCTTGTGGATTTTCATCAATTTTCTTGAAGAATGTGTAGAGAGAGAAAATGAGGACAAAAGGAGTGAGAAAAAGGAAGAAACTCACAAAAGAGGAAATAGCAACGTGAAATGGAGAAGGTGCCGCCATTGATGGGCAAGTATCATTCAGAGAGATGAAAATGGTGTGTATACACATGTTATGGATAGGTAGTGAGGGAAAGAGAAACATAAGACGATAGATTTGTTTAGCCGCAGGTAGACTTATAAGGATGCGATTTTTGTTTGTATTTCTATTCTGAGATAGTTACACTAATCTTCTTATCCCCATGCTTCTAATTTGTGGTTACTTATAATTTTAAACTTCAATTCTAAAGTTTTGATTTTTTCTATTATACAATATTTTTTAATCTAAAAATAGAGCAAGTAGACCTAGAGGCGTAAATTTGGCTCGGGGCCGCCCGAACCCACTTAGTAGAGTCGAGCCTCATTTTGGGGAGTTGGCTATAAAGCAACTATACTACAATGCAGCTACTGCTACAACTACTTAAGAGGCGACTATACATAATAATAAATAAAGAAATAAAGCATGTTCGGCTCGGCTCGGTCCGGCTCGATAAGGTTGAGTCAAATGCTCTAGTTGAGCCTAGATTTTTTGGCTAAACAATAGCTCAACTCGACTTGAGCCAAAAAATGTCTGAACCATTTTTATTCGAGTCGAGCTTGAGGTTCGAATTTTGGATCATGAGTTGGTTCGGCTCAACTGAATTCGTCGGCATCCCTAAATAGACCTGATCTGTTGCTCACAGTGGAGGGAAGTTCTTATCCTATCTACCATGAACAAGAGATCAATTTCAATACTGCAAGATATATTTGATATGCTTAACCATAAAATTAAGGACATGTTTGATATTGAGCCCCATTACTTTTGAAAAATATATTTTAAAATAATAAATTGATGGGGAATGCGTTATTAAAAAAGAAGAATTTTTTTTTTTATTTGCATGTAATGTTATTATTTTTAATGAAGAATATATGGTTAAAAAAAATAAAAATATATATTTTGAGAAAAATGGGAATCAAATACCCCCATAGGTTTTGTAGAATGAATTTTCTGGCAAAAAAAAAAAGAAGATTTTTTGAAGAATGTACAATAAGAAATTAAGAAAAAATTATTGTTCCTCACTTTTAAAGAATCTCTAACAAACAGGGATTAAGAAACAAATTTGCCATTGTTTGAGCCCCATTTTCACCCAATATTTTGATTTTTGAATAATGTATTGATGGGATGTGTGGTTAAAAAATAGAGAAAATTGTTAAGAATGTCCATTTTCACATGTCCATTTGTAAAAATGTTCATTTTGAAATAATTTAAATCAAAATACCCTTGTTAACAATTTATAATTTCACACTAATCTCAAAAATGGATATTTTTGCAAAATATTATTGATGAATAAAATGGACACGAGAATGTTGAGAACGACATTTCAAATTTAGAAAATTGTCATGTTGGGAATGAAATGTCATTCTACATAAAGGAAGTGTCAAGAACGACATATAAAATGTCGAGAATATTATTTTAATATAGTTTATCATGAAAGTTATTAAGGACATAATAAACAATTTGTTACTAAATTAAAAAATGTGGACATTTTTCAATTGACACCCATAAAATTAGACATTTTTTTAAAATACCCCTAAAAAATAAAAATAAAAATTGAATTTGCATTTAATATTATTTTATTGAAAAATGTATGATTGAAGTGAGGTCAAATCACTATTAAAAATATATTTTGATGGAAAAATGGGGTTCCAACAAGGGCTTAATATAATAAAATTTATTAATTGTCATGTTTAACCTGTTTAATCAAATGTCCCAAAAAAAATTAGTATCATGACTGGTAAAATGGCACTAAAGAATTTTCCAATGCAATCACAAGTTAATATTGTTGGTACAATTGCAAGCATTTACAAGGAAAAAGCAATTAATTAATGTAAATATTAGGAGTGAATGCAATTCGATTTGGACGATTTGTGATGTATTTTCAATTCAAACAATTTCATGCGATTTGAATTTTTTTAAACCAAATCAAACTATTTTATTTTTTAAACCAAACCAAATCATTATTTGCAGTTTGATTCGATTTTAATCCGCGATTTACCTATCAATATTATAGTAATATATTTTAAAAAGTTAATATAAATTTAAACGAGAACTAAGAATGTTAAATATTAAATTATATTCATATTTGCCAACCAAGGTAATAGTATTGATTTAGAATTATTATTATTTTAAATCTTAGGCCCTGTTTGATAGGGTGAAAAGTTGGGTGAAAAGTTCACCTTTTTGTGGTGTTTGATTGACATTTTTTGTCATAAAAAATGTTTGTCACTAACTTCTAGATACAACCCCTTAAAGCACAAAAATAGAAATTTATTTTCTTTTGATTTTGGTGGAAAACAATTTTCGACCTTGCAAGGTGTTTTTTTTTTTTTTTCCTTTTTGGCAATGGAAACATATTCTAAATTCAATAATAAAAAAATTTATCCATTTAATTGTGAATTTGCATATATAAAATAAAAAAAAAAAAAAAAAGAAAGCCAAACGAACACCACAAATTTATGATTTTTTTTTTTTACTTTTTGACAATCCAAACAAATTTTAATACAGATTGTAAAAAAATTTATCCCAAAAAGTAACAATTTGCATGAAAAACAAAGTCAAACGGATTAGGTGAAATTATATCAATCAAACACCATTAATTACAATTCCATCTAAAACAAATTTTAGATAATTTAATTCCTAGCAATTCGTTTTCTTTCCATCCAAATTTCACCCCTACAATCAAACGCACCCTTATTTTCAATTAAATCTCTGTTTCTTAAATCTTACATTGACTGCAATTTGTAAAGACAACCCACCTAAACAAGTAATCTCTGTCGGCCTATCTTATAATCCTAATCTTGGCTTTCATCGGCCTGCTCAACACCATGTGAATCAGGAATGAGTCTACAGCAGTTATCAAGGTTTGTTGAATATTGTTCAAACCGTTTTGTTAGCTTTATAGTAGTTGGTTCTCCCATTTTATATACGAGTTTCCACATCAGGCACAACGTGAATGAAAAGTGGGTGAATCGGTAACGGCTTGAGGCTTTCATTTTCTTGAGTTCAAAAGATTGAGAAGGTTATGGGAAGATAGTTGCATTCACATGTACACAAGATTATTCATTATTGAGGAAGTTATTCAATAATATGTTAAAAATGCATGCTTGGTAGTTTAGTGATTCCGTTTTGTCTATTGCTGCATTTGAAACTGTATAGGAAGTTAGTAAGTAAAACAATACAACAAATAAAAAAATTCGAAATAGCTTCATTACAGTATTTTATGGGAAGTGAATACCATACTGATCTATCCGAGTTAACCACTCTGTGAATATATATAAAGCGATTTGGTTCGATTTTGTGTGAATTTTGAAAATCAAAACCTAAATCAAACCATTTTGAAACGGTTCAATTCGATTTGAGGGGAATAAAAATCACAGATCCACGTGAACCCGAACCAACGAGTTAGATTCGATTTGCGATGTTTTGTGCAGCCCTAGTAAATATTGTTTTCTTGCACATGAAAAATACTTGATCACATCTTGAAAGCAAAGGGGGTCCATAATTTAGAGACAATTGCAATCGACACTACTCGCATTGTCACAATCATTGAATCTAGATATTTTTCTTATGACTAAAGGGTGTAAACCATTTTCGGTAGCCAAACATAGGCTAACCGTCAAACTATATTTATCCATATACTAAAAGTAATATCTCAGTTATATAGCACTCATTTTTATCTATAATTTAAAGTTGCAAGTTGTGGAGGTGGTGTAGGGAAAAATAATTGGAATTTTCTCTCTGAGTATATTAATATTGTGGGACTTTGAAAACAGACAATTGAGAAAGGCATTTTGGAACTCAAGATAATTTGTCAATTTTGGAAGAAACAAAACATACAAAATGAAACAAGATAAGTGGGCACACTTGATTCACTGTCCAGTATCTATCATTGGCAACAAGTGCAATAATTTGCAGGAAAAAAAGTTCTTTTTTACAAATTAATCGAATAGCCAAAGAACTAACCCACAGTGTATAATTCCAATGGTCTTTCCCAGCATATATGTGAAACATCCTACAAACTATGGCATGACAATATATGTTTATGTGACGTCGTTAGTTGGAAGTAAAGAGAGAGCCGATTGGATCAAATTTACCAATTTTGGTCCAAGACTAGAGATAGTATTCGACAGAGGTCCACAAAAGTTGATGTTTTCCCAAGAGGACGACTCCTTTTCATGTAGTACGTGGAGTTGGCTTTCTAAATATCTTTTAAGACTGGCTTCTGAGATATTGATCAAGCTAAGCAAAGCGTTTGTGTGCATGAATCTGTTGACAAGTAATCCTGCAAGAATCTTTTGCTCTGCCTTCACAAGCTCTGCTATGAAAAATGGAAAGAGAAGTTTTACAAAAAGAAAATCGAAACTTTCTTCTCTTTTTTTTCCACCTTCAATGGGCTGGGCTGCCTCCTGCCACTGACGACAAAAATTCCCGACCATATAGCAAAGACAGGAGAAAGTAGTGCCATATGAGGATTTAGTGATGATGGTTGATAAGATCCCTGAAGATAGAACAAGAACAAACAACTCGTGGTCCCTGACAATGCTGTTGTCTGGTATACCTCGTTCCTTCAGAATGTTCTCGACTGCATCTAAACATTGCAGCTGTATTGTTGTATATGGCTGAATCAATGCCATCCGAAGAGCTAGAAAGCAATCCACCTTGAGTGCAATTTGAGTTAGCGTATGAGCATCATCTTCATCCAGCAGAAATATTTCCCTTTTTACTGAGTATTGATCGATCAATTTCAGTACGTCCCTGAATTGGGATAACATCACCAATTTTTTGAAGATTGTCGTCCAACAAATATGCAGGGGATGGATAGAAAGGCTATTACTCTCTTTCTTCGTCTCTTTCTCAATAGATTCTTCTTGGAAGCTTTCCCACCCTTCATCCCAGTCATCATTGCTCCAGCCGTTCCCAGCATCAGATACCTCTGCAGCCGACTCACCTTCTTGGTCTTTTCCATTCCTAAAGAGCCCCTCCCATTCAGTCAACATAGCCACCAATGTATTCAAATGGGATTCAGTTGTTGCTGATTCTGATAATTTAAGAAAGCTGGAAACTGCAGATTCCACAGTAAGAAGATTTTCTGGCAAAATTTCTAGGTTTGGGGAGATAGTTGAAAGCAACTGAGATGATTTAAGGGCTACCAGGGTATTTGTAAACCTGCTTGATGCATCTGGTACCGTTGGCTTATCAGAAGTTTCATTGTGATTTGCAGTTCTACTCTCCTGCAAATCATCCCAACCTTCCCAAGGCAGTACATGGACCAGAGGCTCAGAAGAAGAAACCTCTGAATTTCTCCTTCCACCAGAGATAAGCTGCATAACCTCCAATGCGTACAATCGAACATGGCTAGGCAGTTGCAAGTTATCAGAGAATATGACCATTCTATTCCAAACTGCACGTCTTACTTTATGCAGACCCTCCAAATCACCCTCCAATTTACTCAAGGACGATAAAAGAAAATGTAGATTCTGGCGGTTGAGTTGCCCACAAGCCAATTCCTGCAAGACAGTTTCCAGTATAGTTAAATAGAGGTTATGAAGATCATGGAAATTCACGGGTCGGAACTGTGCTGCTAGTTCAGAAAATACGTGAGATACAGCTTCAAATCCACATCTTGAGAAAATCATTGCTCGGCAGAAATCTAAAGTTTCAACATCAACACCACCTCTAAGACCATAGCTCACATAGCTAATAATAGCCTCCCAACCCTGAATTGATGATACTTTTCCCCGACTAAGCAAACACAAGAAGACTTTAAAACACGTCATTGAACATTTGGAACACCAACTTTCATCTGGAATATCCAGTGATGCAAAGTCCTCCATATCATTCATCAGTCCGAGCCAGAAATTTAGAAGCATAATGAGGCACTCTTGCTCAGTTGAGTCACCAAATTTCTGGCGGGATTTATAGATGGGTAGGATTACTCTGAAAAATCGCTTCACGATGTCCAAAACATCAGGATATTCAATATATCTGAGATACTTTCTACAAATTTCATAGGTTTGCTCAAGCTCTTTCAAAAAGAAGTGGAGATCTTCAGAGCTTTCAATATGAGTTTCTCTTTCAGCTTTACTTTCCAAAGTTGTCAACAAGTTCAATACATGATGTCTATAAACAGACTTTCCCGATAAAAGACCCTCAGGCGCTGTATCACCATAGAAACCGACAAGGTTCTCGACCATACTTGCTAATGCTTCCACATTATTTTCTTCAATTTGAGCACAAACTTCATCATTGAAGCAATCCAAGTTCAAATCTTGTAACCTGGCAATGTTTTTGAAGTCAAGACCTTCAATGAAGGAGACCCTGTTGCATTCTTGCTCAACAGCCTTGTAGAAACAAGCTAACCCGAGAGCATTTGTATTCAGTACATCTTCATCAAATATAGGTGGCAATTCTTTTGACTCTTCAAGTTTACTGTAGCAGTCAGAAAGTAGGCCATATATTAAAGCAAGCTTCCGCTTGTCATGCCCATTGATTTCAGGGTAAATGGACAACACGGTGGTTTTTTATTGCTTCAACAGCACAGGCAAGTATATCACTTTTAAAGCCTGAGACTTCAGCGATGACATCATCAATGGTCCAAACCTCAGAAAGAAGTATAGCATTCAGGTAATGCAGGAGAACCTGAAAATAACAATGACAACAAAGGCACCTTTCAACAAATTAAAATGGACTGCATTATCATTGATATATGATTTAGCAACATATATGCATACCTTGGTGTGATCCAGGCCATAAGCGCGTGCTAATTCCAGAACATCCTTTATGACTTGCTTTTTCTCCAGTTTTACTGAATCAATAAGTGAAAAAACAACACTCTTCATATATTCCACATCGCCTGACAAAACACGTGAAGTTTCAACACCAGGAATTATTCGCTCCAATACCCTTGATTTATCTGCAACACGCTTCTGTTCTTCCAATTTGACTTTCCATTCTTTCCAAAATGATGACTGTGCTTCGTGTACTTTATTGCGCTCATCTGGATTAAAAGGACAACTTAAAGATTCAGCATTCTACCGAAAGAGAGTTAGCATGTAGAAGAAAATCAAAGAAATTCCTTCATCGTCCTAATAGAGACAAATAAACTCTTGTATACAGTAGATAAAGCATGTTCTCAAGATTTTATAAGCTATAAAAGCTCACCTGCACCAAGTGATTTGTGTTTCTCTCGAACTTTACTCAGCAGCAGCTCTCTCCTTTCAGCAGGGTTTTTGCATTCAATGCCATAGTTGTGTAACAAACTATATATCATCCCTACATTCATGATGCTGGAAGATTCATCATAGTTTTTCCTAGTTCTCAGTTGTTCTTCAATAATTTCCACTCCATGAAAGGCATCGACAAGATTTAATAGAAAAGAACATCCCATGATATCTTCCCCTTCAGAAACAGGTGGTTCCATAATTGACTTAGCCAGGGAGGCAATCAAATCATCTCTTGGGATATAACCATTCCGTGCCAACCATGATAAAATAGTCATCACCGCTCGCATTCTTACACTAACATGCTGGATGCTGAACACTGAGCTGGAAGTAAGTTTTTTGCCAAATTCCGTATCTCGACTCAATTCGAGCAACCATGGGAGCTGTAAATGAGCAAAAGATACAAGTTTTCCATCTTCTCTAAGAAGGGATTCCCAATCATATCCATTTTCTGGCGACAAATTTTTAGCAACCAGAGAAAGTAAACTCTTCATATTATTAAGTTGTGATACCTGATCATCAAAACAGACATCAGCCTTTCCAGATAAATCTCCTGAGATTGAGGAACCCTGCGATGAGAAATTTGAAGGCTCTCTACCTATCAACATAACCAAGGTTTCACATTGATCCTGCATGTCTAGATCTTTCCATTCATTTAGCAACTCACTGATTGACTCTTCATCACAATGGCTCAAAGCAAAACCTAAAAGAAGCTTTTGTGATTTTAAGTCAATGCTCTCAAGGGCATGACTTCTGGCTAATGCAGCACATAAGTCCCAAGCAGAGCCATGACCCTTTTTGGCCAACACGAGACAGAGATCGAAAGCCAGTTGCACATCTCCAGCAATTGCTGCTTCTCTTGCAATAGCTTCCTGTACTGCTGATATGTCTTCCTGTGAGCTTAATCCAAGAAGTTTTGCAATTTCAACAAGTTCATCAATATTTAGATAAGCGCCACTTTGACTGGTAATTGCCAACTTAATGATTTCCATAGGATCTTTAATTTGCCTAAATGCCATTGGTAGAAGGTTCACCCCAAGATTTGGAAGTCTAACTGTGAGAGCATCAACAATATCAGCCTCTGCTCTGACATTTCTGCTGCTTGGAAAAATATTTAGACACTCCTTAGCCTTCCATATCTGATACAAATTGAAGAGATTTGTGAATTATCAAACCGTGGGTGACTTCTTCCAGACTATATTTGCATATGATTTTGAACTATCAAATACCAGTTTTGGAACAACTGGTGCACGGTGAAAAAAGGGAGATGTAAAGAAATATCTTTTTAGATTTCTGACTAAGTAACTGAAAAAATACCAACAAAAAGACAGTATATTGAAAGAGGGGATGATGGGGGTTAATTTTTTCATCCTACTTTGCACCGCAGATCCAGAACAGCATAAGATATTCACCAATGATTGCACATCTTCCTTCAATAAAGTGAATTTTTTCTAGAATAACTCCCACAGCATAACCCAATCACATACAAATCAACAAGAAATCACCACCAAACCATGATTTGTAATTAAGCCCTTGTTTAGCCCCCCCTATCTTAAAATTCATTTTTCCCAAAACTCATTTTCAACCACACATTTCATGTGTCCACAACTTTTATCAACTTTTCAACCACACATTTCATCAACTTTTATCACAATCTACTAAAAATCTGATTTTTATCCAAACTAAATAGGGGATAAATTATCCTTTGTTACTCATCACTATAAACAACTGAAACCGCCAGCGGGAAAAAGCAGAACATACATCATCCCACTAGGCACATAGTAAGAAGGTAACAAAAACAGAATGAACTCGTAAAGGGAGACAATACTTGCCTCCGGGCAAGTAAGACTTGGCGCTGAGAAAAAGTACTCTCGTGCAGCTTGAATGACAAGACTTTCGGCCTTATCTGGTGTCAAAGCTACAGTACTAGAACCTTTCAAATAATTCCTTGCTAGCGAAAATTTCCCTGCTTTAAGCAATGCCCTGCAGAACTCTGTCAGTACGTACTCCAGATCTAGAAATGGAAATGCCTTTTCTTGCAGAGACTCCAAATCATGCCACGTGCTTGCCCAGTCATTATCTGATTGACCTGACTGCCGACGGACGAATTTGGAAAGTAGAAGACGGATTATCTGTTTTACACCCTTTACATCTGAATGGGCATCCAGGAAGAAACTTATGGGCTTTGGGACCTGAACCCACAAAAACCATCGTCAACATAATGTAATGTATCAACATAGGAATTTTCTATCAACCACTAAAAAAAATGATATTAACTCAACATGGTGTTATTAGATAGGGATACAATCGTGTCTAAGAGCAAAATATTGGGACAATAGCCACCATTGGATATCCTTTTGAAAGGAAAAAGCTGGTTAGAAAGGAAACTAAAATAAGGAAACCCTGAAAAAATGTTACTGGATCAATTTTAGAATTAAATAATTGTAAACCTCAAGACAGACTACACTATAACTAAATGGGAAAATTCTGTAATTAGAGCATATAATAGCATAGGCGGACCCAAGATCTTAGAGTTGGGGGTCCTAAAATGAAAGATATTGAGATGAAGGAGGGGGGGAATACGGGGGTTCGGGGACAGCGCCCCCGAAATTTTTTTTTGGATCTCAGGGTAGCACAAACATTCCCTAATCTCAAATGAATGTTGAGTGAGAAGTCAAAACCATTTGCCAGCTTCTTTTTTAGTCATTGCAGACACTAACAAAATGCCTAACAATGGCATTATGGTAGATTAAACACATTTGCAGACACTAACAATAATCAATAATAGCTAAAATGGATTTTGAGGTCAAATGGGTTGGGGGGTTTTGGGTTAAATAGATTGGGTGTTTTTCAAAAAAAAAAAAAAAAAATCTGAAAAAAATGGGGTGGCCGTTTACCCTGCAGGACCCCCCCCCCCCCGGGTCCGCCAGTGTATAATAGTGTACCTATACAAATGACTGTAGAAGAAATGTGGGCTTATTTAAAGACTTATTTAGGAAAGACAACATTAAATATATATATTACAGCCAAAAGATTAAAACCAGAAGAAATAAGGTTAAGAATGGCCGGAGGAGAAAATCCTAGAAATTTTACAAGTTTTATTAAGAGAATTAATTATAGGTTCTGATCCTAGTAGAGACAACACATACGAACAAAATAAAGCCCTAAAAGATTTAGAAAAATTAAGTATTAGTAATATAAAGTATATACAACCATTTTCATTAGACTTTGAAAGACTAGCAAGCACAACAGGTTTAGCATTAGATGTACCTATACTCAAAAGATTATATAGAAAGATACTACCACCATGGAATGATAAGATTAGAAAAGATTTAGAATTAAGACCAACAAGAGATGTAACCATTAGTGCTACCATAAAATTTATAACAGATAAACTAAAAGAATATTGTATAGAAGAAATAGCTGGAAAGCAAATAAGGAAATTAAATTTTTTTTTTGCTCAGATCTATATACACCACAGATCTATGATTATAGAAGATGAAAGAAAAAATGATAACCTCAATTTGTCACAGACAAAAGAAAAAATATGGTCAGCTGTTAAACGTTGATCAGGCTTGTGCAGTTACTATGGATATATGAAAACAGATTTCATTCAATCTCTTACGAGATTATTCTCAAATCATTTAGTGAGACAAGTGAAACCAGGCATATAAAGAAGGATTAAGAATTCCTCTGAACAATAAATTTTCTTTCTCTAAGCAGTTTTCTTTTTTCTTTTTTCCTTTTCTTTAATGTGAGAATGGGGAAGAGATTTCTAAAGTTCTAAATGTCATGAAACAAAATACAATATATAGATACATTATTTTTAAATCCCGACATGAATCTAAACTTACGACAAGACATTCCCAGTACTACATATGTTCAGATCTACAGGATAAATAATGAAACCAATTAGGCACTGAACCGTGCCCTGATGCATTCAGGTACAAATATAAGGAATCAAATGTCAATACAAAATGCCAGCTAAAGAGTCTTAAAATTTTGGAAAAGATAATTACCAGAGGTATCAAAGTCTACCTGATAATATGCCAAAAATCTTCCTGCTTCAACATGGCCTTCTGCAAGTTTGAGTCTTTGGTTGAGACCCGCAGCTTCATCTGTCAAAATCTCAGACATATTCAGTTTTATTAAGAAGAAAAATGCATTTTTTATCCAAAATGGAGCCCAAACAGGGGCTTAATAATTTCTTGAAGAATGATAACTATTATGTTACCGTGGGTTTCCACGGGAATCCTTCACATTTTTTCACATATATCATTTTCTAACATCCAGAACTTTTTCTTGTTTCATCAATTAGAGAAATAAATTAAATGAAAGCATAGGATTCTCAGAATGTCATTATGAAATGCTCCTTTTCCCAATGTCTTTCTTTTTTTCTTTTTTTGTCACTTGATTTTCGTGAAAGGACGAAAAATATTTCACAGATTAACTGCCCAAAAAACACTAAGAATTCAACTGTTGATTGAACACCTCCATCTGTTTTCAAGTAAAATTATTTTTTCTTCCATAATTTAAAAGGGTGTGAAAAGTATCAATGAACCCATTAATCTTGTTCACACCGAAAAATACAGTTCCTAGAATACTATGAATCTAAAAAACACTATGTCAAAATTCAATCACATTTCAAGAATAACATCAATTTTTTTGCCAGGTATCCAACTTTACTATTTCTATTTTGATAAGTGCCAAGGATATCTTGGAATATTCTTCCAAATTTAGCCCCACTTTGGGCTCCATTAAAAATAGATTTTGAGGAAAAATATATTTTGGAATAGTGATTTTTTTGGAGAATGTGTGGTTAAAAAGTTTTGAAAAGTTTTGAATTTACGAGTAATTTTATTTTATTGGAGAATGTACGGTTGAAAATGCTTTCCACATGTGAGCAGGTTAAACAAATTGCGCAACCTTTTGCTTTTCGCGCAAAAGGGAGTAGAGTTGATATCTTCAAGGTAGCCTATTATGGGCCAGAATCCCACCCTTGATTTTTTTCGCTACCAAGCCTTTTTCCTTTTTTTTCTTCTCTTTTTTTTTTTTTTTTTGGTTTGGGGGGGGGGGGGGGGGGGGGGGGGGGGGGGGTTTTGGGCAACAATTAATCTTGGTTTAATAATTCATCAAATTTGGGCATATATTCAGTACCTGCAACCATTACCAATGTGATGTGATATTCCACTGAAATATAAGAGCTCATTTCAGATGCAGTAGATTAACAATTGTGCTATGTCATTAAATTTCAGTTCCGATAAGTTAAATGGGTGGCACTTGTAATTCTTAAAGAAATTCCCTAATCAGGGTTTAATATGTACTTGCTTGATAAACTAAAAAAGAACAGCTACTTGTAAGCAAGCTCCAAATAACAAACCATTATGGGAATGCAACCATCTACTCTAGATATCTCTTGTGAAACAATTATAGTGTGTATAGTATATAGAAATTTCCTATTAAGCAATGCTAACACAGCAACATTTTTTGGAACATCAGACCATAAATCAAATGGGAAAAGTACATAAATATGTGCTATGGGTCACAAGAAAGCTCCTATTCGCCAACTTTAGTTAGCAATTTGATTTTATAAAATGCAAAAAGAGTTGGGCCCTAAGATATGACTCCAAAACCAATTAAAAAGAAAAAGAAGGAAAAACTTCATCCTTATGCCTCTGTTTGGGTTTCATTTTCTTTTACTAAAATTTTACTTTTGAAGAAATTAGTGGTTGATAAGTGGGCAGTACTTGTGAATCCTACAAAATGTGTAATCAAAATTAATGTTTGATTTCAAAAAGTAACAATTTGGAAAAAAAAAAAAACAACAACAACAGAAGAAGAAGAAGAAGAAGAAGAAGAAAGAAAGAAATGAAATCCAAACAGAGGCTATGGATTCAGTTCTACCTAAAACCTTGGTCCTTAGTAAAAAAAATCATTACAAAAAGAAATAAAGTGATTGCACAGAACTTGCACGTCAATGGGTTAAATATGCAAACTAGAAATGACATAATGGGAATAAAGATCCATTATCCCGTCAAAATAATCCAAAAGATGACATGCGTTGCTAACTATCCAAGAATCATTAGCTCTTAAGAAAAATTTACCTTGTATGTGTGGAAGTTTAGACAAAATGGCAGACATGGTACCCCACCTATCTACAGCAGAACACAAATATACACACTGGACAGCACAGTCCACCGCTTCAGCTTCATCCTTAAAAAAGTGATTGCTTTCAATGTCCCTGCACCCTTCTTCAATAACCATTAAGCACGTGTCTAATTTATTCTCAGCAATCTCTTTCAGCCATCTAACCAGAAATGAATCAGTCAGATTATCTGGTGTAGAATGATCAAAAGTAACTTCGTCGCCAGGAATTGTGGTAGCTGAGGGAAACCTCCTTTGCATAAATGGAATTGCTTTTTTGTGTAATCTTGCAATTACATTATCCTCCTTCACGCCCAATAGCATTGATTTGAACTTTTCATAATCAGGAAGTTGTTCCCAGGCAGCAAGGCTCATAGAAAAGTTGATTTCATCTACACCATCATCTGAATAAATAAGCTGGTGCAAGTAAGAGACATCCTCAAGGAATGGCTGTAAATCACAAATTCCCTTACGACATGCAAAATCAACCAAGCACATGGAATTGTCTACTTGACCACTTAAGGTATCAATATCTCTAGCTCTTCCCTTGTACCAAGAAGAAAGTTCAGAAGTGGATGGCCAATGAAATTCCATGCATTTCAGCACAATGGGTTCAGTCCTTATCTGGATCCAGCTCTCATGATTCTTAGGGAGTTTTTGGATAAACATTGCTGTCTTATCACATTCAACCCAATCTTCTTCCCGGAGAACAATACTTGAAGGAGCAGAGGTTCCGGGAAGCAGCTGCCCATAAGTTTGAACTGGAATGGTCTCGGGGATAGCAGCAAAAACTTCCAACATCGAAGGAATCAAAGAATAAGGATGACGTTTAAATAGGAGATTCAAGGCCCCAATCTTTCCATCCCCTGCAAGTGCTAAAGCAGCTTCCCTAACCGGAACATTCCGGAATTTGTTATACTCCTGCACAGAGAACCTGCATAAAGCTAAGTCATTAAGTTGCAAGTCAGTAGAAACCATATGAATGGAGTATCTATGCAGGAAATTACCGAAGAGAAAAAGGTAACACAGTTACATTGAGCTGCATTCTTCAGGTAAGAAATTCAAAGAAATGGGTAATAATTTTGGTAATAAAACAGAATCTCAACACTTGGAAAACAATATATATTGCAAACAAAGAAAGCTAGGATGCCAAGGATCTTAAGATTTAGCACCTAATAACATAGTAGCTTGACTGCTGGTACCTTCCACATAAACAGAGAATTATCTGAGTGAAACATTTGGAAGCAATCAAGGGAGAACTAATCATTGCCAAATTCTAAGGATTTATAATTTAACAGTCTTTGGACTCTTAGATCTCATACATTGATGAAACGTAGGAAATCATAACAATAACATTTTGACCCTATCTTGGAGTATAAATATTTTGTTTCTAAACAAAATTTAAAGCAATCAATTTGAATTGTTATGGGTTAAACCTCACATTTAAATTCCTCCGAATTCAACATACTCGAGAAGTCAAAAACTGCCAAAGAAAAAGGCAAGAGAACAATGTTGCAATACATGCATGCATACACATGTTGAGGCAAAATTTTCAAGTATTTTATTCTCTTCCTCTATATATATAAACTTAAAACCAATTTTCCAATAGGAATAAACAATATGCGTATACATGTTGAGGCAAATGTTTCCATTATTTTATTCTCTTCCTCTCTATATATAAACTTAAAAACCAATATTCCGATAGGAGTAAACATTTTTTTTAAAAACAAGGAACTCGGACATGACTCAGAAAGTAGGACTCAAGAACTTGAGGGAGTTTCTACAGACTTTCATAATCAAACATCGATGTAAATGCATACATACAACATATACCCTCAAAAGAGATACACACGACACACATATACACACTACATGGCAAAAAATGTACATATTGCAATTAATGGTACACCTAAAACAGCTTTATCTAATTTAAAAGAACAAATGTTGTATTCACCACAAAAACAAAAAAAAAAAAAATCAAAAAACCAAATTTATGATTAAAATAATTTTTGAAATCGTCACATGGCCCTAAGAAGCTTCTATTTTATAATAATTAACTAGTGTGAAACATCTCAAAGCTTACTCATCTTCACCAGAAAAGAGGATGAAGGATGGCTTGATGAAAGTGAAACACCTGATTTCACGCATTTCACAAAATTTCCGCAATCTGAATTGTTTCAGACAAACTTGGTCAAGTAAACTCAAGTTTTCATCAATTTCAAGGATTGAAAATTAAGTGATAAAGCCTAGTGGGAACAAAATTTCTGGCTCCAGAAAGATGGAAAACTATATAAATAAATCATAAAATCACCTCCATGAAGGATGGCTTGATGAAAGAGCAACACCTGATTTCATGCATTTCACAAAACTTCCACAATCTGAGTTGATTCAGACTAACTTGGTCAAGTAAACTCAGTTTTCAGCAATTTCAAGGATTGAAAATTAAGTGATAAAACCTAGTGGGAACAAAATTTCCGGCTCCAGAAAGAGGGAAAACTATATAAATAAATCATAAAAAAACCACTTCCATGAAAGGTAATTTGAGACGGTGCATTATCACCTGCCCATGTTTATCCCAAGAAATGTCTCCAGCCTGTCTCTGAACTGTAACAATTTCAGTCTTGACATCCGAAAATCCCATATCTGGCCAGATTCGTCATCCTCTGACTCCGAAAACCTGTAAGAATCTGTTAGGCGGAGTCCAAAAGTAAGTAAAGCCCTCAGTGCATCTTCTGTTGGTCCTACTCTTTCCAAACACTCAGAAAGTAAGAAAGCTTGGTCCTTGATGGTGGGCAGTAATGTCTTTATCTCATTTACTCCTTGGCCGGAAGATAACCATTTAGATTTCAACACTTGATCTTTGTCTAAATTATGCTGATCAGCAAAGTCAAGAGCTGCCTGATACCTTTGGTCCGTAATTAATTTATCATACATTGCAGGAATAGATATTTCAGAAAATGAAACTAAGCTCCATCGAAGTTGGGAAAAATCAAACAGGTTAGATTTATCTATTGTAATCTGTTCAACATGACTAGCGCCTTCGTGCTCCGATATTTCATTGCTTCCATCAGATGAAGTATTCTCTAAAAGGAAAAGATGCCCCGGAAACTGTTGTGCTCTTTCTAAAAGGGGCATTGAATATACAAGATCATTCTCTGGCAATTTGACACGAGTAAGAATTCCAATCATAGTAATGGTGCCATTTCTTTTTGCAACAGTAAGGATGTTATCAGACCACCAAGTAAAATCAACTATATCGTTTATGAATTCTGTGCCACTACTTGACATCTCAATTACAACCACTGTGTTATAGCTCTTGCCAAAAGATAATTTTGAAAGAGAACGCTTCTCTTCATCATATTTAAACACAAAGAAGTGTCCTCGCATATCCAGAGTAGCAACAAAATTTCCTTGTGGAGAGAGTAGCACCTTTGGAGATGTCAATTGACCAAGATAAGCAGTTGGTATGGAATATAAACCTTCAAATTGAGTAAAGGTAACTGACTCCATATCTAAGTTCCTGTTTTTTTGCCAAAAAGAAACAGAACAAGATCCTGGTGCAAAAAATATTTAAAAATATATAAAATGGACAAAATAGTATGTGCTATCGAGAAAGAAAAGAATCCAACCCTTTTCTTTTTACTTTTTTCCAGTGTAATGAATGCATATGTTTCTGATTAATAAAAAGACCTTCATTAAAAAATTTCAGGTCTCTAAAGATTTATTTTCTTAGTTCTCTAAGTAATTAACATATTTGTGTTTGGAGCAAACAATTTAACTGCCACCCCAAATCAATTGCTAAAATTAGAATACTGCACAGTATAAACAACTTCTTTTGGTCACTACTTCATAAAACTCTCTCTCTCTCTCTCTCTCCGTGTGTGTGTGTGTGTGTGTGTGTGGGGGGGGGGGGGGGGGGGGGGGGGGTTTGATAGGAGGTTAGGTGAACAATCAAATTAAATATCATAATGCCTTCTCAGGCTTCTCGCTGACACGTAGATTTCATTTTCCTCTTTTTTTTCCTGGAACAAATCCCTTTAGAAGCCCAACTTTAAATTGTGATAAAAGTTCAAAGGGAATTGCTGCAGAGTCATTAAAATAGAACAAAGAGTGCAAGCATACCAGTGCTCCCATTAGATGTCGATTGGATATCTCCAGCACTACTGATTAGAACAAACAAAGAAAGGTTTGGATGATAATCCAAGCAGAAAACATTCTGAGGGAACTGCTTTGAACTCAAACTGTGAGCAGACAAAATGGAGGCACTTGGGTCCTTGCTGATCTCTATATCATGCATTGAACCATCTGATATTAGAACGCTGAATGTGCACCTACAAAAATGATTTCATCTAGTAAAATCAAAACGTATGGGGAGGCTACACCAGTGCAATAAAACATAATCACTGAAGAGAAAAACCTCAAATAAAACTTCAAACACTCACAAGCAAGATTTCTTCATATAAGTGTCATCCAGCACAACCAAGCCTACAATTGGTAAAGAGGCATTTAAATTCCTCTTTGTAACTCTGGCTATTTCTTCCCCATTAGCTTTAATGAAATAGAGTGTATCAGTATCATCAGCAACTCCAAGGACTTCATGAGCTTCTGACCAAGTTCCACATGTGAAAGTGCCAGCATTCCCACCTACCCGGGTCAAAACCAGCACGAAAGGTAGATAATTTACAGATAGCATGATCCGAACTTCACCATTTGATTAGAACGTATATTATGCTTCAAAAATGTTTTAGCAAAAAAATTACACCTTATGCAGCAACCCTCCCAAAACCCTCCATGTCTATTCCCATGTGATGCAATGTAGATGAATCAAGTTACCCTGTACAGAACATATATTCAAATTAATTTTAACAGAAACCTAAATCTTACTGTTGAACATTCCAACTGGCTCCTGGTAGTCATTATCCTTCTGCAAAATTGTTATTTGATTTCCAGAAGCTACAGCAACATGGTCACCTCTTGCAGTGACGAACAAGGATACTAATCGTCTTAATCTTCTCGGCTGCCTATATTCACTCCATTTCTCTTTTAGTTGAGTGATGCCTTCTGGATATAGGAATAGAATGTTGCATAAGAATCAATTAACATAGACACAATGACCAATATGGCATAAAAAAATCAGCTAAGCCCATAAAACTAAGAAACTGATAAATAAAACAATGTAAGAAGAGGACAAAGAAATATTTCTTTATTATACAGAGTGACAATTCTTTTTCCATACAAAATCGTGGCAAGAATGAAAGGAATTCACTCCAACATTTACTGAATTTAAGTCCACGATCGGCAATAAACAGAAGAAGAGGTATACATATTTAAAACCAGTGACAAAACATAATCACCTCGAATTGAAAGATATGAAAGTAAACTCGCCCTGCAACCTTTGTTCAGCTGAAATAATCAAAATTAAGTAATTGAATTGACAAAAAAAAAATCAGAGAAAATGTAATTCTACGTTAAATATAATTCAATAAAAAATTGTACCTGCTTTTGAGGGGGATAATTGGAGGAGTAAGGGCTGGAAGCGTGATTACAAGTTTCAAAAAGGACTTCTCGAACTGATTCCTCCATGTATAAATGTATATACCTACAATTTATAAATAACAGCTAACTTTCCGTGGGTTTTTCGTCAAGATCTCAAACCCCTAGCCCCCAAAAGAGCAGGGAATTTTCTGCATAACATCGGATAGAGAGAGAAGAAGAGAGAAATCGTGGATGATGTCGTTTTCTAGATCGAGGGTCTAGCGAGGAATTCCGAATTTCGTTGAAGTGACCCGGTTCAGCTTATAATGGTGAAAAATAGCCGTCTGGCTCTTCTTTTTCCCTTTTTTTTTTTTATCTGAACACCAACAATCCATTTCATTCAACTAAGCCCATTTTTTATTTAAATCAAAATCAAAATTTTAGAAGATTTTGAGGGAAAAAATGATGAAATGTATCCTATCCTACATAAATAAAAGAGTCATTTTGTGATTACTATTCATAAGTCGAGCCAAATCAAATAGCTTTATGGCTCGGCTCAGCTAAGTCGTCTTTTTTTTTAAACATTTGATTCAGCTTTTTTTTTTATTTTTTTTTTTAACATTTAATTTGGTATCGGCTCGGCTAAGTCATCTAAGTTGAAGAGTCACTTTGTGGTTACCATTCATAAGCCAAGCCGAGCCAAATAGCTTTATGGCTCAGCTCGGTTAAGCCGTCTAAGCATTTTTATTTTTTTTAACGTTTGATTCAGTCTTTTTTTTTTTTTTTTACGTTTGATTTGGTATCGGCTTGGCTAAGTCATCTAAATCGAAATAAAAGAGTCACTTTGTTATTACTATTCATAAGTCGAGCCAAATAGCTTTATAGCTCGGCTAAGCCGTCTAAGCCTTTTTTTTTTAACATTTTATTCGACCTTTTTTTTTTTTTTTTTACATTTGATTCAGTATTTTTAGTTACAAATATTTGTTTTAAGATATTTAAAATTTGTTGGAAATGTTGAAGTGCGGCTATGATAATTTTTTTGTTTTTCTTTTTTTTTTACGTTTGATTCAATATTGGCTTAGCTAAGTCGTCTAAGCTATTTTGTTGTTGTGTTTTTTTAACGTTTGATTCAGTATTTTAAATTACAAATATTCGTTTTAAACAATTTAAAATTTGTTGGAAATGTTGAAATGCGGCCCCGAGCCAAGCCAAGTGGCTTTATGGCTCGTCTCTCGGCTCGACTAAGCCGTCTAAACTTTTTTTTTTTAACATTTGATTCAGTATCGGCTCGACTAAGCCATCTAAGCCATTTTGTTTTGTTTTGTTTTTTGGTTTTTATGTTCGATTCAGTATTTTAAGTTACAAATATTTGTTTTAAGCGATTTAAAATTTGTTGGAAATGTTGAAGTGCGGCCATGATAATTTTTTTTTTTTTTTAACATTTGATTCAATATTTTAAGTTACAAACATTCGTTTTAAGATATTTAAAATTTGTTGGAAATATTGAAGTGCGGCCATGATTTGGATCGATTTAATTTTATTTTTTTTTAAAACTTAAAATGTGATAATAATAAATATATTGTCAATTAAGTTTAAATATAAAAATTATCTTAAATTATGAAACGTAAAATTATAATCGTTAAATTTTCTTTTCTACCCCACCCTCAACCCCCATACTCACACCAATTTCTCTCAATTTCATTTTTTTTTTTTTTTTTTAGTTTTTACGGTTAAAAAGGGTAAATTTATGGCGTCAAAATGGATATTGAAGGAACTCAATGATTTTCAAAAAATCCTCCTACATCAGGCAGTGCTGTAGACAAACATTTTCTATGAAGTGAATTCTTTTGTTTTGTTTTTTAAAAATGGATTTGATGTACAATATCATTAGAACATGTGGAAAAGATATTCGACGGAATTTATGAAGTTAGGTGATCGTTTGTCATTCTTTTTGCCTCTATGATGGAGGTTTTCGTTGTGTTGTGGTTTTAATACTGATAGAGACTATTGATTTGTCCTAAATTCTGCAATGTATTATCATTAATTAATTAGTCTTGATTACTTACATCTTGCATAGGGTCTTGGTAAAGAAATTAAATATAGGTGCAACTGATACATGTAATTGGAGATTCTATGAGCACGAGATGAAAGAGACATAATGTCTTACCTCAATAGTTAGAAAAATGAGGGTTATGTTGAACTTCATTATCTCTTTAGTAGGGTATCAACACCTAATCATCTATTCCCTATCTTTTTTAAACAAGAATAGAGAGACCTTCAAACGCAAAGTCTAGAAAATAAGCTATGAATCAAATCTCTTAATATTATTTTTATCACCTATTATCATTTCAAGTGTTTTAAGTTTAATGTAACTAATGTTTAAGAAAAAAAAAATTTTAATAATATTTACGCTATCATATAGCCAACTATACTATGGTACGTGCATTGCACGTGCGTCTTACTAATGTTAGAAAAATTGTGAGTTGCACAAAATGTATAATTAGAATTTATTATTGACTTTAATTTAATTTTTTAGTTGAACCAAATACCCACAACAAATACATCGATAATTTTTAGATACAGGTAAAACACTAGTTAGATTTTTCGTACCGCACAAAATTCACTTTTTCGGTTTTTTCATTTTATTAACTCCGCTCGAGTCTTAACAAGCTTCGACCAAATATTATTAGTTATCACAATTGTCGAATGCCAATATTTTATAGTGAATGCACATTATTTGTAAAATAAGAATGAAAAATATATTCGTTATGAGTCTCATACAAAAGATGTAAAATAAAAAATGATGGCTGAATATGATGAATAACGATCATATTTTTCATTTTTATGAAGGAAAAAAGACCTAAGATATATTTAATCTCGTCAATAGATAAAAAATTAGGAATGTGTTTGACCTGCCATATTAAATCAGATATCTAATTCATTTTCATCACTTGGGACAATTAATATCTGGATGCAATCGTATAAAATTAAACATTTGGATTACGTTTTGTACACGTTATTAGGTGAGCATGTAAAGGGAGATAGGATTATGGAGGACACAAATAGGGTTAGGCAAAATTCAACACAAACTGCACAATTCAAATAAAATCGATCGATTTGGATTATTTTTTAAATTCAATTGGGTTGGGTTGGGTTCGATTGGATCTCGAGTTATGAATTAAAACTCAACCCAAATCAAACCGATGAATTAAAAAATTAAAATCTAAGATTAAAAAAAATAATAAAAAAATAGACATAATAGTAAAAATAAAATAATGGCTTATAATATATAAACGTCAATTTTCTTCACATAAACCTATTCACATGAACACTATGTACAAATGCAATGTTATTTAAAGTAAAAAATTAAAGATATGATGATGAAATGAATGAATTCCAAAAAATTGTAAAAAATGAAACAATTCATAAATTTTAAACTCTTTATACTTTTTTTAGAAAGAAGTTTTTATATGTGTGTTTAAAAAATGGAGGTTTTCAAGTAATTTCAAACTCTAAAAAATTATCCAAATTTAACAAATAAATCGGATCCAACTTTAATTGGATCGAAACTCAAACCGACTAACCCAACCTAAACTGATGAAGATCGGTTTGGATTTGGTTGTATTTGAATCAATAATTGGGTTGAATTGAGTTGATTTTTTATCAAACCGATCATGTTGGGTTGGGTTTAGGTTGTAAAAAAATCTATCCAACCTAACCCACGCCCACCCCAGACACAATTAGAGGGGAAAGTATAATAATGGATAGGAAATGACTCTTTTTAATACGACTAGTTGGGTGAACGTGCGTCGCACGTTAGTTGATAAATTTTAAAAATAAATGTATGTAAATTTGAGAGAAATTCATTGGTAAACGTAAAAAATATTCATAGGCTAGTTCAAATTGCTTATACTCAAGTCCTTGAGGAATTACACTGAAAATACTGATTAATTTTCTTTTGTAAAGATAGCAGTCAATATATATATATATATATATATATATATATATATATATCAAAAATCTAAAAGAGAGAGAAAAAAAAATGGTGGAATAATGAGAATATGCTTGTCAGCTGACATTGTATCATCCTTCATCATAATGCAAATTTTCATCAGAAGTTTTAACACAAAAAATAATGTTATCTTAATGTAGAATAAAGATCATTCACCAAAATTTTCAACTCATAAAATAATAAGAATGCGTTCAAAACAAGATTAAAAAAAAAACAGTGAAGCCTCAATCTACCTTTTGTATCTGGTTTTGCACTGAGTACAAGCTTGATTATCCTCTTTTCTTTCATATTCATAGCATGGTCTACAAACAGTGAAGACACATTCATTGCAGGCAACAAAAGACTCCCCATCCACTATAATTTCAATCTCATTCCCGTAAATATGTCCACTCAACTCTTTCAAAGAAATAATTTAGCAACTCATTGAGTCATCAATTCTCATCCAACGAGAAATGAAACGACAGGAAAAACAGAACATGAGTTCCTATTTATTTAGCAAGTAACAACTATATAAATACTGACATTTAGCAGTTAAAGAAACTTAGTGTCACATATGCTTGAAATTCAATAGCAATAAATTAAAAAATAGAAATTCATTAAAACTTGTTTCAAGGTTCGATTCACTAGAGATGATTGGTCATGTGGTTACAAGGACAAGGAATTGTCTTTATTTTTCTTCTTAGCTCATAAAAATTCCATTGAAATATTAGAAAAATCGAAACCCATAAACAATATAAAGAAAGCATCTCGATACAAAAAAGATGGTTAATAGAAATGAACTATACCTGTTTCGAGGCTCAATTTACTGGAAAAGAAAATAAAATTGGTCACGTGTGTGTAAGAAGAGGGATTATATTTCTTCCTCCTCTTAACTCATGAAAATTCCATGAAGATATATTAGTAAATCGAAACCCATAGAAACAATATAAAGAAAGCATCTAGTGCAAAAAAAAAAGTTAATAGAAGGAAAAATCATACATGTTTCGAGGCTCGATTCACTTGAGAAGAGAAAAATAAAATCGGTCATGTGTACATGTGTCCGTAAGGAGAGGGGATTACCTTTCTTTTTCGTCTTAAGGTTTGGTCAAAAGAATTAAGTCAAAATTTTAGAGAAAGATTAATGTAGTTATCAAAAGTAACTATACTATGAAGTAGGCACAACTTACTCAAGGAGCCTAATAGTGATAAAACTTTAAATCTATCTATACATCAAATCTAAACATATCTAGAAATAGGTGATAACCACATAAAATTCATAGACCAGGAACAACATCACAACAGAAAAGGAAAAAAATGATCTCATCCAATATCTATAAGTCTTCTAGTCTCTGCTTTCTTTCATATCATGGTGGGGGAAACGAGAAGCTGTGGGATATTGCTAAAAAAAAATTTAAAAAAATTTAATTGTGCAAAAGCTTTAGTGCTCCGCACAGGAGCAAATGCTCTGTACATGGATCATTTGCTTTGAGGAGATTTTTTTCACACGACATTGCGAAACTTTTTTCTTTCTTTTTGACACGACATTTGAGGCTTGTTACTTGGCACTGTTGTTGGACACATCTTGTTGGTGATTTAATTTTTCCTAACGCCGAAGTAATTTTCATGAAAACTCTGCACGGAGTTGGATAATGCACTTGAAAAAAAAAATTAAGAAGAAAGCTTGCTAAAAAAAATAAATAAAATAATTGTGCAAAAACTTTAGTGCTCCGTGCATGGAGCTTTTGCTCTGTGATTTTTTTTTCGCACGACATTGCAGAGTTTTTCTTTCTTTCTTTTTGACACGACATTTGAGACTTGTTTATTAGCACTGTTGTTGGGCACTTCTTGTTGGTGATTTATTTTTTCCAAACGCCGAATTAATTTTCATGGAAGCTCCGCACAGAGTTGGATAGTGCACTTGAAAAAAAAAATTAACTATGCAAAAGTTTTAGTGCTCCGCACAGGAGCATAGAGCATTTGCTCTGTGGAGAATTTTTTTTCACACGACATTGCTGAACTTTTTTCTTTCTTTTTGACATGACATTTGAGGTTTGTTTCTTGACACTATTGTTGGGCACGTCTTGCTGGTGAATTAATTTTTCCTAACACCGAAGCAATTTTCATGGAAGCTCCGCACGGAGTCGGATAGTGCACTTGAAAAAAAATTAGAAGAAATTTTGCTAAAAAAAATTAATTATGCAAAAGTTTTAGAGCTCTGTGCATGTTGCAAAAGACCCCCTGCATGGAGCTTTTGCTTTGTGCAAGGAGCAAATTATGGATGAAGCATTTTCTTTGTGAATAATTTTTTTTTTTTTCACGTCATTGTCGAGCTTTTTTTTCTTTTTGACACGACATTTGAGGTTTATTTCTTGGCAATGTTGTTGGGCACGTCTTGCCGATGATTTAATTTTTCCTAACTCCGAAACAAATTTCATAGAAGTTCCGCATGGAGTCGGATAGTGCGCTTGAAAAAAAAAATTAAGAAGAAAGTTGGATAAAAAAACAAATCAAAAAAAATTTAATTGTGCAAAAATTTTAGTGCTCCACACAGAAGCAAATGCACCATGCATGAAACATCGGATAGTGTGCTTGAAAAAAAAATTAAGAAGAAAGTTTACTAAAAAAAATCAAAATAATTAAAATAAAATTAATTGTGCAAAAGTTTTAGTGCTCCGCACAAGAGCAATTGCTCCATGCACTGAGCAAAAACTCTATATGCATGGAGCTTTTGCTATTTTGCTCTGTAAATGGAGCAAAAGTTTCGTGTAGAAGGAGTAAAAGCTCCGTGTGCATGAAGTTTTTGCTCCGCGCATGGAACTTTTGCTCTGTTTGGATTTTGGAAAGAGCAAAAGCTCCGTGTGGATGGAGGTAGAAGGAGCAAAAGCTCTGTGTGCATGGAGCAATTTTTTTTTTTTGCCAACACAACATTGCGGAGCTTTTTCTTTCTTTCTTTTTGACACAATATTTTTTCTATTTTTATACGCAACACTATCTCCATTGCTATGATCATGCTTTCTCCATGTTCACACGCCATAACCATGCTTTTTGTCATTTCTCCCATCTCTAACCCCTCATTTTCCTTTCCCAAATTCCACTCCCCAACAGGCTTCACTCGAAGATGAAATCAAGGTGTCCAAAGTATGCCTTTTTTTTTTTTGGATTTCTTCACTTTTTATTATTTTAAGTGAATTCGACTTTGAATTGAGTCCAAAAACTCAAACTCAAGCAACTCATAAACATCATAAATATTAGAATCAAATATACTTCAAAATTAAAAGCTCAAAGCAAATAATCACATGTATGATCACGCTCACATCATGAATTTCAAACTTACAGTTTAAATACACGAGTATAATAATATGAAACACAATAAAAGGTAAGAGTAAAAAAGAGAAGAATAAAACGTGATTTTCCAAAAGAAGCAAGAACCAGATTTACCATGACTTCTCCTCTATACGCTCCCATTCCAGTGCATTTTTTTTTGCCTTCAACACCACCGTTAATGCCTAAAAAAAAATATTACCATTATTCAACATGCAAAATACATATACAAAAAATAGCACAAAAAAATGAATTCTGGTAAATGTAACACAATAAAATGTAAGAGTAAAAAAGAGAAGAAGAAAACTTGATTTTTCAAAAAAAGCAAGAACCAGATTCACTACAACTTCTCCTCTATAAACTTCCATTCCAGCGCCTTTTTTTGCCTACAACACCACCGTAAATGCCTACAAAAAATATATTACTATTATTCAACATGCAGAATACATACGCAAAAAATAACACAAGAAAATGAATTCTGGCGAACGTAATTTGTTCGAAAGTGATACAGGATAGAAGCGTGTAAGAAGAAGTAAACAGGCATGGATGAGAAAAGACAGGAAAATGTAAAAAATGTGACGAAATGGAGAAAGAGATGGAGGTTGTGTGAAAAAATGGAGAAAGAGAGTAAAAAAATATGACGAAATGAAGAAAGAGAGTAAAAAGAAAAAAAATACATGACGACACATATTTGTGACACATGTCTTCCTCTTTGCTTAGCCTCTTTAATATTTGTAGGACATTTAGTATTATATTGTATTAGAAGATCATCAATAAATGATAAATTAAAAATTGACAATATATTATTAGCTCTCATTTCATAAAATTAATTTTTCTTCAAACTCTTTTTCAATTACACATGAGATTCACAAATTTGACAACCAATTTTGTTACTTATAATTTCCTGCATGTATTTTTTATTTATAAATAAATTATTTACATATGTGTGAATCTTTTTACTTTTGATTAATATTTTTACCTGTAAACAAAATTTAAATTTATAAGCGAGATTTTTAACTTATAAGTAATTTTTTACGTATTAATAAAATAATTATTTTTAATATACATTTTCTCTCTTTTAATTTCAACAATACATTTTCCAATAAAATAATTTCTTCAAAATACATCTTTACTCTTGTTTTGTCCTCATTATTTTTAAAATATATTTTTTCTTTCTTATTTTCAAACACACATTTTTCAATGAAATAATATTACACACATATCTAAAAAAAATCTTATTTTTAACAATATATTATCCATCAAAATACTATTTAAAATTACATTTAAACAAAAATAGGCTCAAACAGACTCTATAGATAGCCTTTTTCTAATCTCATTTCTGGTCAAAAATATATTTTGAAATAATATTTTATTAGAGAATGTGTAGTTAAAAAATAAAAAATAAAATTAGTTTGTGTGTAAAATTATTTCATAAAAGAATATGTAATTAATGTGTTTTGAAAAAACAATTTTGCTTCATGTACAGAATTTGGGATGACAAAAATGCAACAAATCACTCACACATGTAGGACCTGCAGATTTTTTTTTTTGGTAATATTTAATTCATATGGAGTGTTGAAAATTTACTTAACATGCACAGCGAAAATTTAAACAAGTTTCAATTTCTACCAATAATCCGCTTTGTGTTTAGATAAAAATTGTGATAGAAATCATACCTTTATTCAGATCTGTAAACTCATTTGCTATTCCTATAGTTCCAGCAATCCTAATCTGCCTCCCACAACTGTCCAATTATCCAGACTCCAATGGTATCCACACAGAGAATAAGATTGAGAAAAAAACTAGGGTTTACTTTTCTTGTGCTAGCAAGAATAATGAAAATCCATCAATTATTTTTAAACCTTAACATCTTATTTATATAACCCAAACGGGATGGACCCGTCTCTTAAACTTAACCCGATCCAATATTTAATTAATCCAATTAATTAAATCTGGTTTATGAATTAATTAATCCAATTAATTAATTCGGGCATATTAATAAGCAATCCAATTAATTAATTATCCAACACTTGTCAATTAATTAATTGACAGATCTCATTCTTCTAGTTCTCCTTTTGTGTGCGACTCATTAGGTTTCCAGTCACGATACCTCACGATGTGAATTATTATTTTGATCTAATCAAAATTGATAAATCAAAACACCCTTTTGATTTATCGCTAATTCACATCCGTCGTTCCAGATTGACATCTAGCAATGTGTCAGGACAATACATGTGACGAGAAATGTCACGTGGTATAACAAAACCAAACTCGTTCGTGTATCGTGAAACTATAATCCCTTCGTCAGTATGATCCGATCAATCACGAGATATGGATAAGTGTCAATCTCAATTATCGATCATATCTTTCATTCCACTATTAAGTCAGTGTAAGTCGAAAACTCCTTTTCGACTTATGCGTACACCTTGGCCAATGATTTCATTATCAACTTAACTGGATGAAATGCAGATCATAAACTCTTACTATCTAAGAGTGACAAATCCTCTATTGATCATTCACAACCTTCATATGATTATTGATATACATGAACGATACTGTATTAGCGACTCTTGACAGAGCAACTTCCAGCATCACTAAGGTATGACTGTCTCACTAAGGTACTATGATGATTCAAGTCGAAGGACGAATTCCACTACCGAACATTAGAGATTAACCACTGACACTCAGATAGTTATCCACGTGGAATCTCCCAACGGATCTCCAATGTTTTGTTCTATAACAAAACATTCACGTGTTCATTTAAGTGTCACCACACTTTAGTTTGTGAGATCAACTATTTACTTCACAAGTAAGAAATGACACGCGTGATGGTCTATCTGTAACAACAATATCCGTATCTCGTTATTACTTACGACCATGGATTATTTAAGATTCAATCATATGTAATTTATATCTCACAATCACAATTCCTTGTGAATAACAGATTACCGAGACTTGAATTTACGGACTTTATTATTTAATATCATAATAAATCTTGCCAAAATAAATGCATTAAACATATATCAAAGATACTTATGCCCAAAGTTGATTGGACTTAGGACATAACATTTAGATGGAGCCCATCCCATATGGGTGCCTGTAGCATTTCTGTCATCCTTTTTTAGTTTTTTCTGTACAAAGGGCAAAACTCTTGAAAAAAAATGTGGCCAAATATAGCCCATAGGCATAATTCTGGTTGTTGGTAAATTATGCTCTTGTTTGAGTCCAATTTTTTCATCAAAAATATATTTTTTAATAGTGATTTGACTCACTTAATCACACATTTTTCAATAAAATAATATTACATGTAAATTTAATTTTTATTTTTTAATCACATATTTTTCGTCAATATATTATTTAAAAAATTATTTTCTTAAGTGGGTTTCAAACATGGACTATATATAATTCTTCAAGTTAGGCTACATGTACCACACGGATTACCGCGAGAATTACCGCACACACTCACATTGGAGGGAAAAAATATTATTTAAACAGACGAGGTCCACCACACCCATGTGAGTGTGTGGTAAATCTTGTTGTAACCGGTACAACAAGGTTAATTCTAATTCTTCAAGTATTAACTATTAAGTGACTTTATTAGGAGTTTACTTCACATCTAACCTAAATCATGAATGTTATATATTTTTATATTTAAATCATCGCCAGACGATAAATATTCCACTGTTCTACGGAGGGCCGCAAACAGTAAATTTTTCTGTAAAAAGGTTTGAATTTCAATCCAATTCCATTTTTGTTCTGTTTGTATGATTACCACCCGCTCAGTTAGGGTGAGCAATTTAGGAAATAATCGTGCCTTTTCTCTCTCCAGAAAAATCTGTTCTTCTAGTTGAACAATTCTCGAAGTTAATGTTGAGATGCTTTATTTATTTATTTATTTTTTGTTTACCGCAATCTGGCTTGAAATTGGCTTTTGTATTGTGTCTTCTTTCGTAATTTTTTTTTTTTTTAATCGGAGGCCTGAAATTTTGTAATTTAGCTTCAGTTTTCCAGGTTTGCTCGACAATTAAACAGGTGGGTTTTTGGGAACTTTTCAATTGATTCTGGGGTTTCTTTACTATTGATTAAATTTGATGAGAGCCTTTCCTTAAATTATGGAAAGATAGGGAGAAAAAAACACGGGAATAATAATGAAACTAGGGAATTGTGAAGTTACTGCTTTGTTCTGGAAAGGTCGGAAAGGATTATACCTTTTGGGGAGCTTTTGATTTTTGTTCCTTAACAGCTCATCTAATGAAACTAAAATCTTGTTTATACACGGACAATTGTAGTCCTCTAAAATATTGAGTAGCTTTGCAAGATGTTTCCATCATGGACTTCCATAAATTTGTCAATGATTGAAGTCAATAGACTGCTGCCTGACATTTATTTTCTGCTTCTGCTTCTTTTATAAGTTTCATTAATGCCATTTTTATTTCCCCTTCACAATGTAAGTTTAGATGGCAGGAAGAAATCGTATCCCACGTGAAGCCTTTGATCACCGGCGTGGTTATCCCTCAGAAGGGCCTGTTGCCCGGGGTCCTTTGCTCCGATCAATGCATCCTCGCCCTGCTCTATTAGAGGAAGAACTTGAAATGCGACATGTTGAACTTCGCCAGCTTCTGGGAGAAAACAGGAGACTGGTTGAAGATCGAATTGCTCTAGAAAGAGAACTAGGTGCTGCAAAGGAAGAAATTCGCCACATGAATCTTGTCATTGCTGATATTCGTGGTCAACAAGATGTTCAATCTAGGGAGCTTATTGAACGTGGTATGAAGCTGGAAGCTGATCTTCGTGCAACTGAGCCTCTGAAAAAGGAGGTCATGCAACTGCGAGCTGAATTTCAGAGGCTCAACTCCCTTAGGCAAGATTTATATGGGCAGGTCCAGACGCTGAAACAAGACCTAGCAAAATTGCAGGCTGATAATGAGCAAATTCCTCTTTTAAGGGCTGAGATCGATGGGCTGGGTCAGGAACTTCTGCATGCTAGGTTTGCTGTCTTGGCTTTGGGATAAATGTTTGCAAAGTGATTGTTTTAAGTGGAAACTGCTTTTTGGTTTCCATGGATCATATCAGTTCTGCTTAAGCTATGAATTTTTAACTTGCAGAAGTGCCATTGATTATGAAAAGAATGCACATATTGAGCTAATGGATCAGAGACAAGCATTAGAAAAGAACTTGTTGAGTATGGCACGTGAAGTTGAAAAGCTACGTTCTGAGCTTGCAAGTTCTGATGGCAGAGCATGGGGTGCAGGTAGATACCGTCTTTTAGACCTCTACAACCTTTACTTCCATGGTCATTGGATGTGATATTATATTTGCCTGATATTTACCTTTATGGAACCCAGTCCACACAGTTTATACCCAGCTAGTGTTAAAACTAACTCTCCTTGAGTTCTTCTCATCTTGCATTAATTCAAAACTAGCATATTTGTGGCTTGGGATTTTTCTACATTGTTAAAATTTCCGACCATGTATTTGCTGAAGGCGGACCTTATGGGAAGAAGTTTAGCAGTTCTGATGCCAGTTTTCCTACACATTATAGCGATGGATATGGGATTCGTCCGGTACGAATGCTACTAACATGATAATTCAGACATTTGTGTTGTTTCTTTTTAAAATCATTTTTGGTAAGGACTGTCCTTTTATATTAATGTACATCTTTTCCCAGGGTGCTGCGGACAAGAGTATCCTGTATGGTTCGGGTTCTGCTTCCTGGGGAGGCCTTGAAAAACCGTGGATGGATCGTCGTTGAGATGTGGATGGCTATGCATTAAGCTTCACAGGAACACACTTGGCTGTCTTGTTTGTTACTGCATAATAGAAGAAACGGGCTATAGCATTTGTTTCATGAATTCGTGCGTATTTATACCTGTAGTTTGATATGTTGCTTTTTATCTTTGCTGATCTGTGTAGGAGGTTAAGGGTACTTTCTTTTATCTAATGGTGCTGTGTTAGTATTGCTTTATGACCAAAACTTTGACTAGTATATAAGAAGCTTTCCTTACTCATTATGTGCATACATCATTATGTTTTCAGCGCTTTTTTTCTGATTTATTTTGTTTATTATTTATGTTGACTGCTTATTGAAATTGCGCCTGAATCAGATTTGTTGGGATATGCTGAAGAATGCTCAATTAAACTGTTCTAGACTTGAATTTTAGGATAGATAATATTAGTTGAGTTGCATACTGTAAAGATTTAATCATTGTGGTAAAGTGAAGCATTGCTTGAGCGCACGAGGTTTAGTCTCTGTAGCGAAAGGAGCTACCTGTGCCCACAGCTTGATAAAACAAATGGTGTGAAATAAGGTGATGGTTCTTGATGGCCTTTATAGAAATTTGCTTGTTCATGTCAATACTGAAACCTTTTGTCAGGCTTTTTTCTTCTGAGTTGTTGGAGACTTATCTTTCCTGGTGTTGTGATTTTCATGATTGACTGGTGATCATCAATCTATTGGATTTGGATGAGAGTTTTCAATAGAACTTCTCAAATTAGGACGAGTCTTCAGATGCTGATGAAAAGTATTTGGAACTTGGGTATCTCCTAAAGCCTTCCTGGATATGTAGTCTCAAGGCGTAACTGTGTAAGTGGAAGATTGGAATCAGCATTGTAAAAATAAGTTGATCAACATCCACTTACAGTGGTGTAGGAAACTTTTACCTTATCTTCTGTGCTTTATTGATATCAAATTTCTGTAGTTAAGTTTCAAGGACTGGTTATGACCCATTTTTGCATTTATATACTTTCATTGCCTGGTTTGGTCTGTACCAAGTCAAAGGAATCTCTTATCAGTAGTTACTGTTCTTGAACATATTTTAGGTAAACTGACCGTTGTAAACTTAGATTTCCCGTGGGTTGAATGTATGGTGGAAAGTGAAGATGTCTCTTACATTCTTTTAGATTAAAGCGTTGGGATGGCATTAGAAGAGTGGATGGCTTTGCTGTCTGTCTTTGTGAACAAAGCCATTTGGATCATGCCAACCATGTTTCCATTTTTCAGTGAATTTGTCAAGGGCTCATGAAGCGATTTGGTGTGAAGAAGGAAGCACTGACATGATGCACTAATTCCAATACTGTTATTGATGATGCTGATTCCGTTATCATGCTATTATGTTGCAGACATTATAATTTTGGGAGTTTTGTGTCTAGAAGTGATTATTTCAGCACAACAGACTGCTGTTGTTCTGCCGCAGAAATTATAAACTAAAGGTTTTTTCTAAAAGGGCTAGCTAGATAAGTGGTGTTTGAGATGTGAAGAAATGGAATTTGGCTGTGCTTCCTATTTAGATTTATTTGGAGGAAGTTAAAAATATTCTAGCCTGCTATAATTTTTTTCGGAGTACTTGGATCCGCATATCTTTATAATTGGTGGCAGATACAACTGGTGAAATTGAAGAGCTTTTCATGTTTCTTGAACCTAATTCACACGTTAATAATTGGTTACATCAGCACTCTTGCATTCTCAAGTGCGAATTCTCTTTAAGCTGCCCTTGTTGTGTTGCTCTGTAAAATTTTAGTCTAGTGGCGTCGGCCATGATTATTGCACATGAGTTGCTTCTTTGTGCACCAAAATGATCCTGGATCAACTGAAGGGCATTGGCTGACACGCTGTGGGATGGAGGCTGACATCTGATCTGAACTTCATAGGCAAGTATCCTCTTGTTTTATAGGTGTTTAATGACTCCTTACTAGTATTTATATTCTCCATTTATGTTTGTATTTAGGTGCTTCTGGATATAGATTATGCACTGCACCTTTACGATCCATATACCCTCTTTCCAATGTTTATACTCAAGAATTGCCTCTAGTCGGATCACATGATTAACATTACTCTTTGTGATGAGCGTAATTGGAAGTTTCATATATATATTCTTCGTTTAGAGTAATGAGCGCTGGGCATTTTTAAGCTGATTTTTCTGGTTACTTCCCTTCCTTTTTGTTTGACACAACCAAGAAACCTGGAAGGAAGAAAAGGGGGATAAGCATTCTTGGTGTAGATTTTGAGAGTTCAATGGGGAGAGTGCTTCTGAACTTTTTTGTTTTGCCTAAGGATGTACTTTGTGGCACTAGCTATTCTAAAGATAGAGAGCGATGAAGAAGATTGCAATGTATTCTTGCAGCCCATCCCAAAATTGAGCTCATTCTCAATAGCAGTATAGGAGAACTAGAGGCACAATTGAGTGAAGGAGACATGTATAGAGGGAAAGAAATCTATCTGCACTGAACCGCTTAGTCACCTTGGGTGTCTCAGTCAGCTAAAGATCTTTTCCACTCTGGCAGTAATTACCTTGTAGTTAGTTTATTGTATTGAGGAATACATGGTGAGAAAAATTGTACATAGATCTCAGTGACATGGATTTATGTGTAATAGAGAATCTACATGAAGGTTCTCCAGAAAATGATTGCTTTGAGGTTTTGAATTAAGTTAAAATCGCAGAGCCATTGCAAAAACATTCTCTTAGGTTATCAATGCGAAATGTCTATTAGATCGGGGGGGATTATATCTGCTAAGTCACTGATGTACTATATGAATGTGGGGAATGCTGCGTTCATCAACTGGCAGTTTGTTAATTGTTGGAATCCCATTCCTTGCATCACCTGGTCAGTTGATGAATTGCCTCAGAAAGGATTTGTGGTATTATTGTTCTAGTCAAATCTTACCTCTATTTTCTATATTTGAGGTTGCAGCATGTGTAGTCAAACATAATGATAATGTGTTTTTCAGTTCTATAGCATATTGCTTTGATATTGCCCTGGAAGGATCTTCAGTTGGACAAGTGAATCTCTGTCCTGTAATAGACTGGAATTCAGAAAGACATGGAATAGATTGAGCTGTGATGCTCTGCACTCTGCTTCTAGTTGTTTGTGAGATTATTAGCAGTTTGTTTTTATGGGTTAGTTAGGCCTCTTTTTTATTTATATTATTTTGACTAGCTTTCAAAAGAATACTTTTTAGGGGGGAAGATGAAATAAAGTTGAATGTTGACTTTAGTCTAGTGTTGATGTCTGTTGCTTGTCTCTTGAGATTGTTAGTAGATCGATTACTTTAATGGAAGTCAATTATGTATAAATACTTTTCTTGATAAGTAGGTTAAATGGGTTAGGCTCTTCCATTTTTACAAGGGACTTGCATTGAGATAAGTTCACAATATGTTGACCCCCCAAGCTATGCTGGAGTGGCTGAGATGATTTGATGCCTTTTTATAGCATGAGCAGAAATCATTGGGGATTTTTACGAAGCTTCCTCATTCATTGCCGCACTTGAGACGAAGCATCAAATTTTATAGAGTTGCCAAGGGGGTGTAGTATGCTAGTCCTGTAGATTCTTATGGGCAATAACAGCATAATTTGAAAAATTGCCATAATTATTGGCTGTGTTATGCTAATTACCTTTTATAACAGCTTTATATTTTGCTACATTTTCCTTTTTCACTAACAGGGTACATTTTTTCTCCGTTTCTTGCAGGTGGGAACCATTAGCCTGCTTCCTCCAAGATTTCCTTGAAGATAAGGTGAGAGGATTGGGTTCTTTTAATTTTTTAATTTTTGAGAAGTTACACGTTCAATCTAACAACGATCTTAACTCTCAAACATGAAAGAAAAAAGGGGTGACTGATTAGTTGGTTCAATGTTAAAATTGAAGCTTAACCTTTTGGGTTCATTTTATTCCAACCACCAAGTCTAGCACAGTAAATCTCAGAGGTCCTTACCCTATTGTTTAGAAAAAAGAAGTTATATTTTTTGGAATTGAGAACTGCTAGCCTGCTTGGGTAAAGTGGGAGCAGATAAAGTGCTTGGTCGTTATGCACAGCAGACCTGTGTTGAACCCTCAACCTTGTTTTTGTCAGCCTAAGCATTTTCTCCAGATATACTTGGCCGTTGTCCGCACTTTTTAGACTTTGTTCCCTTATTCCCCCTTTATTCTGAAATCACCACTTGATTTTCTTCGTTTCTGGCTTGGGGGTTGGTGCTTATCCATCAAGTAATAAAATTGACCTAAAAAGTTGGCATCTGAATGATATTCTTAAGAGTTATGACATCTTTGGTGGGGAGAATTTGGGTAACATTAGCAATATTATTGTATGAAACAAAAAACAACTAAAAGTTCAACTCTTGTTCATTACACTACATACTATCCATTTTGTCCAGCTCTACTCACCAAACTTGCACTTAAGATTTGATATATAGAAATTTGGATTGGGAGTGGTGTTGAGGGGAGTGGGGAGGGTATATTGTTACCTTGTTAGTTCATGTTTTCGGTTTTTTTTTTGTTGATTAGCCTCTTTCGGGCAAAATTTAAATTGTTTATACATAGGAATAGTAATAAAAATAGTAGTGGGTTCCACAAAATATGTGAATAATAATGAGTAGTAGTAATGTATGTCCCGTCGATATTAATGTTCGATTCTGACTGCATTTTAAAATTATTTATAATTCGTATCGCAACAGAGGCATAATGTGCTCTATAACTATTAATTGTATTTCCTTTTTCTTTGTCATTACTCAAAGAAGAGAATAATGTTGTTAGTTGTATTTGGATTGATTACTCGGTTGGTTGAAGACGGCTTCTTTTTTTAATTGACTTCTGGCTCCTTAACTTTCATGCCTGAGTATAGTCTGTGAATTCTTGATGAAATAGTAGAGGTTTTCTTTATGATGTTTAGTTAGAAGAGGATGTTCAAAATGCTGCATTTTTGTTGACATCAACTCTTTGCAAAATCGATTAGGAATTCTCTTTTTCTAATCCTCCTTGTTTTGCCCATTTATTCGTGTTGGAGCTACTGTTCTTATTCGAAAAGAATTTAAATTTATCGTATGCCTTTTCTTTGTTAGTGAGACGCACATTTTTTTTAGTTCTTAACATTATCAGTTTAAAACAGTCTGAATTGTTGGTAATAAGACGACATTAATCAAATTTAATTTTTTGTTTCTAAAATGAAATGTGTAAATAATATACGCAGCGAGCTATTGATAGTCCAAGATTAACTAATCAAGAGGGGATGAATTGGTTTTCAAAACTTTTTTTGAAGAATTAATCTAAATTTAAACAAGTAAAGACTAGATAGATTAATTCAACTAATTGACGCAAATATGAAAGCGATAAGTAAAATGGAAGAGATGATACAAAAGATATAATTGTGGAGGTTCGATCCAAAATAATTATATACGTCATTTGTTACCAAACTCTCTGACATGAGCAAGGTATTTTCACTATATTAATTGACTTAGGGTTCGATTTAATTTTTTACAACGCTTTCGGTGATTTGCAAATAAAAAGTATCGATTCTTATACAATATTGAACTTTATGGGACTTCAATATGATCTACATGGTGACTTACAATAAAGAGTTCCGATCCAAATGTTAGATAAAAACTTTGATTAGTATGATAATTAGAATTTTGATTCAATCAAACAAAGTTTTTCAATTAGAAGATGTAAAATAAATAAATGCAAAGTAAGTTGAAAAATCTTCTCAAAATTTATATATTTTAATGAATTATTGTAATAAATTAAGTACCAAGAGAGAAATGAAAAAACTTTGATGAATATGATGATTCTACGAGTTTGTTTCAATCAATCAAAAATTTCAATATAAAGAAGTAGAAGAAATACATGCAATGTAAGTTAAAAAGATCTTATTCAAAATGTATCTCTTTTTTATGAGTGATAAAAATGAGAGATTAAAAACTTTGATGAAGATAATGATTAAAGAATTTGAATCAATCAAAAAAATTTATATGACGAAATAAATTAAATGAATGCAAATGTTAGCTTAAAGGAATTTCTAAAAATATATCTCACTTTGATGCTCTTGAAAGTCTAGTGAAAAATGGAAAGAGTGAAAATATTTATAGAGTTCAAAATGTCAAAATAAATTTATAAGTCCAGATGACATGTCTGATCGATCGCCTCTTGTCCGGATGATCAATATAGCCGTTTGTATAGTAAAAATCAGGCGGTCAAATTTTGAACGGTTGAAAATTTTCGGTCGATCGCCACTTTTGGTCGGTCGACCGCCTTGTTCGGTCGGTTGACTACCTAACAGTTTCGGTCTTTTTACGTTTTGACCCCATTTGATATGATTTGAAGGTTTTGAAAGGTTGAAAAAAAATTTTAACGAATTTTTCAAGATAAAAGATATTTTTTGAGTTCAAAATATCATTTTTAAAGTCATTTTTATATTTGATCAAAACGTTGCGTTAGAATGACTTTTAATTCACAATTTTTTTTTTTAATGCATAGAAGAATTTTGAGTTTAAGCATTAATTGTCAAATAGCAAAGTATTACCTTTACATTTTATCTAAGAAATCAAGTGTTTGATCTTGTTCCGAAGTTTGACTCTTAAATTCTTGAATGTGTGATTTTGATCTTGACCTCCTTTATGAGTTCGATTTGTGATGTAAGCTTTTGATCTTTTGATGACTATTGATCAAATTTTCATCATATGCTTTGAAAAATTAAAATAAACTGAATTCAACTTGTTAATAAACAAGATTAATTTATTTGTTATAATAAAAAATTTAAGGATATAATCAATCATAGGTCAACAGTTATGTTGTCTCTATTTAGTTCTCTATACTAAACTTTTGATATGCAATTCATCAGTCAGCAAATGGCTAGTTGTCACACGGATTAGTGATTCACATTTCAATCTTCTTTTACTCAGATGTATTGTTATAAATTAATCAAATCAAATCATTTATATTTATAAAGTAAAGTATTGTTATGTTCTTTCCTTTGTTCTTCAATTTTTATTTTATTCATATGCATGATATTTATAATATCTTTAATCTAGAAATTACTTATAATTGTAGTAAAAAAAAAAATTGCCATTCAAAGTTTTAATTGTTCTTTTTCCTTTTTCCCTTATTAATAAGATTTTAATTTTCTTCTTTTTCTTTAATTAGAAATGTTAACTTTGAAACGACTCTGAGTTGTAAGTTTTAACCATTGATGCAATGAGTAATGATATTCATAGTGAAACTATCGGTAGTCATCCTACATGCCATGCAAATGTCAATTTATTATTTGATACATTAATATAGTAATTTCCTATTATCTCATGTATCAAATAACAAACTATCACATATATGTCACGTATGACGATTACCGGTAATTTTCATTACGAACAACTTTATTTTTATGCAAAAGTAAATTTCTTCAAGTACACCACAACAAACCATGTCCATGTTTAGATAATTTGCAAGGCATGCGTAATTTACTTGATATAGTTTAGTGCGACATCACAACGTTTTAATATTGGAAAATAATTAGATGATATCGAGGCCACTTGGGCTGATTAAAGGACAATTTTGGATGTGAAAATGAAAGGGATTAAGTGTTTTTAAGATCTCAATTAAGAGTTACAATTTGTTTTTTTCAAAAATAAAATATAATTAAAATTCTCAATATTAATAATTGGGATGGCAACTTGGCAAGTTGAGGTCGAGGCAACCTCTCTCGTCTCCCGCTCTGCCACGTAATTACTCGTCTGTTACCTGTCCCGTTACCCGTTTAAAGTGGAGCAGAGCGAGACAATAATATAATTATTAAAAAAATTAATTAATTAATTTATTTTTAAAAGTTAAATTATTGAAATATATTTGGTAAATTAAAGTTTTTATCATTTATTATATTTTTTAGATAATTTTAGTTGTCGTCTTTTATTAGAATTAATGAAATTTTGTGGAGATTTTCCATTAAAAGTATTGAATTCTTAAATAAAAAAAAAAAAAAAAAAAAAAAAAAGCGGAGCAGGGGTATTGCTACCCGTACCTCCCGAGGCAAAATCCGTCGCCCTATTCATGGCAGGGCATCACAGGTATCGAGTTTGATCAATTTTTTTTGTCATCCCTAATTAATAACAATATTATAAAAAATATTTTACATATTCATCCCACTACTATCTATCCTTCGAAACCCTAATTATTTCCCAATATCTTCTCTCTTTCTCTATACAGTTAACCCATCATTTCTTATTCCTCTGTCTGTCTCTCTCTCTATTTGACAACTCTTCCTTCTCTTTACCTTCCACCACCGCTGGCCCCTCTTTCTTTTCTTTACCTTCCACCATTGCTGGCGAGCGCTTTTCCTCTTCCATCAGTCTCTATGCTCTACATCACACATGGACCACCAAGTTAGCAGTGCCTGCTGTGATTCCTTCTACTACTATGGATGGTAGAGGATCTGTGCGCTTCTACGCCAGCCATGCGTCGACTGTGTATCAAAGTACCTTTGTGCGGTAGCGTCGCGGTGATGACATTGCTGTTGTGCACAGTGCCCGCTGTGATTGCATTGCTGTTTCTTCCTTCGATCTGCTTTGGGAGGCTATTTATTTCTCCAATTTGCTTTGAGGATGTTTTTGGTGTGCTACATTGTGATTTGCTTGGGGTTCTTTGGTGGTGTTTTGATTTCACTATGATTTTGTTGTTGGTGTTTGGGTAGTGGTGATTGTAATATTGGTTGCGGTGGTGAGGTGGTGGTGATGTTGGTTACGGTTGTGAGGTGGTAGTCGTGGCAATGGCGGCGATTGTGGTGTTAGTGCAGAGGTTGTGTTGGTGGCTGTGGGATGGGATGGGGTGGGTGGACAGGGGCATTTGTGACCAATTATTTGGTTGATCGTGACTAATAACACGATTAATTTTTAACTAATAAATAATACATGACTAAAAAAATATGATTTTGATTAACAATTTATTAAGTTGTGATCGAGAAATAACATTTGTTAACTTAATTTGATAATTTTGTGACCGTTATATAAGTTGTGACTTATAAAATTTGTGATTTATGATCAATAAATAAATTGTGACTTATAAAATTTTTGATATTGTGATCGGTGAATATATTGAGACCTATGAAAAAATTTATTTATGATCGAAAAATAATTTGTGACCTATAAAAATTTTGATTTGTGGTCAAGAAATAATTTGTGATCAATTAATTCGATAATTTGTGACCAAATTGTAAATAATTGTGACTTTAATATACTTAAATAATAAATAATATATTTAATAAATTATTTCATATATAAAATTTAATTAATATATGATTTTTGAAATTTTAAACATTATTTCTTAGTTTTGAAATAAGTAATATTTAATCTCTTATATATAAAATTTTCACATAGATAACCCTATGTTCAGCGACGAATCCAAATCCGAAGTTCAGTTAGAGCAGAAGTCAACCGTTGACCGTTGACATCAACATCTTCTCCATTAATTTTTTTTTCATTTATCCCTAATTTCCTAGACCTAAATTCTCAAATCGCAATTCACAAATCAAAACGATAAATTTTAACTCATAACTCAATTACCCACAAATGAACACCAAATCATCATTCACCAATGGACACCATCTATCCAATAATCCAAAAACACAAGCACAAGCACAAGCACAAGCACAATTCACAAATCACAAATACAATATCTAATTTCACAAATCACAAATAAAATATCCATTATCCAATTTCACACGGCACATTCACAACATAGTCACACATTCACACAGCCTCATACTGTCACACAACTCAGTTAAACACAATCCTACAAATCACAGTCACAGACTCACAGTCACAAAAAGAAACCGAATTTACCTCCTACGTGGAAGTCGTGGTTCACTGGTTCTGGGCCTTCTGGCGAACTGGCGAAGTGTGGCAACTCACGACTGGCGAAGACGCAAAGGCGAAGCTGCGAAGTGCGAAGTCCGAATCTGATTGCCCGAAGCTGCGAAGTCCGAAACGCTACAGCCTACAAATGCAACAGAAGCCATCAATCCGCCACGCCAGTTACTCCAACTCCACTCTCCAACTCCACGTCTCCAACCAAAGCGAGTTTTTGCACTTCGTGGCTTTGACTTCGCCTGTGTATATCAACTGGATTTCTGAAAATTTGGAAGAGTAGGGTTTGGAGATTTTGGAGAATCTCGATCCTCTCCTCCTCAATCGTTCGTGGTGGCTGTGTGGGTAATGGCCAATGGGTTAGTTGTTTCTGGGATTTGGGTTTGGGCGGTTGGGGATAAAATTGGGCCTAGAATGATATGACCCAATTTTTGTTTTTCCCTAAAAACAGGCCCAATCCTTGCACGGTTGCACCACAGCACCAGCAGGCTTCCATCTCCGGTCATCTCCCTCACTTCCATTTCCAGCAGAAGCTCAAAATTCCGACGATTCCAGCTAGAGCGGCCGCTCTAGCTCGCTATGAGCTACATCCGCCGCTGCCTATGTCGCATTGTTGCTAAAACAATACCTATTTGATATATATATATATATATATATATATATATATATATATATGTTGTATTAAATGATAAATTCAATTAAATATAGTGTTATGAGATTAGTTTAATTTAACCTATCATGTCTTGTTATATTGGGTGGTATGTTAGCATTGGAGATACCATATACTATTCCTCGAAGTATAAAGTTCAATTTCCTTCCATAAAATTCTTAAAACAAATGAATTGCGTCAACAATTAGAAACGGATAAAGGGGTTATTCTATTCAGTACACCGCCCTCGCTCCTTTCCCCGATTTTATCAACTCACCCACGCACGCACTTTCTTTTGAGGAAATTGTAGCTCCCCCAAAAACTCTCGGCGAAGTAGTTAAATGACAAATTACGGCACAATCCCGTCCTCATCCTCGCCGGCTGGAACACCGATGAACCTTGAATACATCTCACGCGCCAAGGAACGCCTAAAGACCGGTCTCGGAGAGTGCCGTCCTTGGAGGGAGATGTTCGAACTCCACGCCTTGAAACTCCCGAAATCATTCTCCGACGTCGTTGCTCGAATCAAAACGAACGCCGTCTACTTCCAGATGAACTACGCCATTATAGTCCTCCTAATCATCTTCCTCAGCCTCCTCTGGCATCCAATTTCGCTTATCGTGTTCATTGCCATGATGGCCGTATGGCTGTTCCTGTACTTCCTACGAGACGAGCCGCTCGTGATATTTGGCAGACTGATTACCGATTGGGTGGTGCTTATTGTTCTGTCGATTGTCACGATTGTTGTTCTGTTTTTTACTCGCGCCACCATCAATATTCTGGTGGCGCTTCTGGTGGGAGTAGTGGTGGTGCTTATTCACGCGATGGTGAGGAAGACGGATGATTTGCTCTTCGATGAGGCTGCCGGAAGTTTGTTGAGGTCTCCGGCTGCTGGTCCTTAAATTTGTAGCATGAAATTGTTTTTTCTCTTTTAATTCTTCATTTTGCAATTTTCTTTTCCACTGGAGTCTCCCTGAATCGTTTGAGAGGAATTTACATGAAGTTTCGAAAAAAGAGTGGGTTTTTTTTTTTCCCCTTATTTGGTTTGATAAATTTTGATACAATCGAATATCTCATTATGTAAAAGACGTCAATAATGAAACCTAATAAAAAAAAAGAAAAAATCTTGGATTTCCATGTTAGAGCATATTATTGCATGATCAGAAAGACACGCCACATTAAAACTGACATTACCCAAACCTTATTTGATCCAAACCTAAGTAGCAATGGCCACATTCTCATTGCAATAAAATGGACTGTACACTACTGGGTAACCGGGAGGGCTGGGGGCAAGGCTCATGAGCTGCCATTGGAATTGTCTCCATCTTGCAATCAACTAATAACAACTGAGCCGATTTAGAATGACCCTCTTGAAGGGAAATTGTTTCGATGAGTTTGAGGAGAACGCTCTCCAGTTCTTCTCCATCATTCCATTCATGGATTTCTGCTCTTACGAGTGCAAGAATTTGGCATATCAAATCCCAAACTGGGAAGTTCTTCCTTGGCATGACGTAATCTTCATCTTTAAGCTTCAAACTCGGGCAAAAATCTCCACTTCCGTCGCCTAGATAGATCATTGTTTTCTTCCCTTCCTTCGCTAAAGAGGCTTGAATCATTTCGATAATCATGCCCTAGTTTTGAAAAGAATAGAGAACACACATTTTATGAGTTTTTGCTAATGTAACGTCTCAAAGATGATAATCTTCTTTAATTACTCGTACAATTTGAAGTTTTTTGATGAAATTGTTCGATATTACAAGCCGTAATTGCAAGTTCAAGTATCGATAGCTATAGGTCGTAAACTCCTATCTTTAACCTATTATTTAACAAGATTTGGTAGGGTCATACATTAAGCCCTTGTTTGGTAGTTATTTCTGGGGAGAAAATGTATTTTTGAATAGTTGATTGATGGAAAATATGTGGTTAAAAATGAAGAAATTTTTTTGGGTTTGCGTGTAATATTATTTTATTGAAGAATGTGTGATTGAAAAGAAGAGAGAGAAAAATGCATTTTGGAAAAAATGATTGGGGCTAAACAAATTTCGACTCATATTTCTCCTCAAAACAATTTTTTTTCCCCTTTCCATTGCACGACTCAAAAGTCATCTTGTGATATGTCATTAATAGACACAACTCAACAAAATAATAAAGCAAAACATGTCCTAAACGTTAGCACGAAAATAAAGAAAAGAGAAAATACCAAACCTTGCACATATTGGGAGGGCAAAGATTGCAGCCATGAGAAGAAGAACGAAAATCATGAAAAGGAAAAATTCTGAGCCTCCCTTCTTCATTTACATAGCCTGGATTTGTGTTGATTTCAGAAAAACAATCTCTAATTCCGAGATGAACGAGGATTGTTTCGATGTAAAATAGGTTTGCATCACTCACTATCCTTAAATCGCACCTAAATTCAACATCAAATGGCAAAAACACTTTAAGAAAACAGTTAAATTTTAGATAGAGAAATATGAAAATTTTAAGAGAGAAAAGAACTTGTACCCTAAAGAATGAGCGGTTTTGATTGCTGGGACGACCCGGGGATGAATCGGGGCCCGTTTTAGTACCTCTTGAACATCATCTATGGTTTTGCCTTGCGTATAGAGCTCCTTCATCATCCTGTGCTGTAATTTATTAATAGAACAAAAAAAATCCTCTAATTAACAACCAAAATTTGCTCGGTTTTTTGTCGGAAACCAGGCGAGTCATGAGCTGGCCTTAAGGACATGCAACTGTGCTGGGCCGAACCACGTGACATGACTCGATTGACACCTGTGATTTGGGCATGTGCATGCTTGCTCGTAGACGGATCATCATCTAAGATAACTCTACCTAAAATGGTTGTGACTTAACACTAAGTATGTAGGCCAGCTGTACGGTCCTATGGCCCGTGCTGAACCAAGCCACAAGGGCTATGGCGAAAAGCTGTAGGGACATGGCCCAAGAGGAACCAAGCTACAAGGACTATGCCAAATAGTTGAAGGAACCGACCGTCGAAGTTGGAATGAGCCACGATCGAAATGGGTCACGTGGTCTAGAACGACCTAATTGACACATCTAATTCAGACATGTTCTTGTTCACTTGTGTATGAACTAAAATGTGGAGTGACTCTACTAAAACATGTACAATTTAATGTGTTCGATATATAATACGTTTTTTTCTTTATCGTGTTCAGTGTTATCTATTTTAATGTATTGAAAAAGGCGAAGAAACATAATCTTGAAAATAGAACTCACCATTACAGAATTCCAAGGCATGGTGGGAAGAAGTTGATTGAACAAATCAGTGGCACCCAATTCATCCACAACCCAATTATCACTGTCCAAGTCAATTATCGTCTTGTCGAAGTCGAAAACCACCACAATTCCGGCCATTTTCGAGGTTTCGAAAAGTTGGAGTTTTCTTAAGTATATGTTTGGCTTCAAAAGTCTTGGTACTCTGTTATCCTCGAAATATGGCTATATATAGAATTGAAATGCCAGATGCCCCTTGGAATTGAATCCTGTACACAAAATTGATTCCATGGAATATTACCCCTCTAACAGTTTGTGGTATGTTAAAGTAAAGCCACTCAAATTCATTTTTTTTGTCTCTAGAAAAATTAAGATTGATTTCTGCCGTTGGAATTGGTCAGTTTTGAGTCTAAATGATGATCAGATGGTCACTACGATATTTAATTAGTAGGCCATTTTGGTAAAGTATTGTCATAATCCAACTGGGAGAGCACTTCCCCAACTTTGGGTGGAAAATTCCTTTCTGGGTTCCCATGGCTCACAAAATTTCAAGTGTCCTAATTGCATAATAATGAGAGGTTCATTTCGGTTTGTTATGGATTGGTAGTGACATATTTGGTAAGTTGAATTTGAAAAATCAGATGACAGACGCGTTCATATTAAATTTCTGTATATTTATCATAATTAGAAGGGAATGATATGAATTGTAACACAAAAGAAGTATGTACACGACCAATTTAGGCTAGCTTATTTATTCATTTTACTTGATTATTTTGAAGGGAAAAGAAGTCGTGACGGTAATGATTATCTATTCAAAGCAATACATAATATCAAACGTTAATGACAGAGCCAAACACTTTCTATTGTGAGTTCAAAAATTAAGATACAAAATATTTTGAATAACTTGAGCTTTTGAACAGCCAGAGCTCTTATTTTGCTTTCATTCTTGAACAATCAGTAATCTCTATACACCTTCCTCCCTGCCCTACTCCTCACATTGCTCAATCCCTTTTGGTATTTATCTAAACCGTAAAAAATCTTGAAAATTTTTGCATTGTAAACTTGTTTAGATGATTCTTCATCAAGATTTTAAAATTTCACAGAAATCCTCAAAACCCCGTAACAAATCAACCCCTTCGAGGTCATCTGTAGAATCTACGTGATACAGATAAACTGATAAACTCGATACAGAAAATGACACGGTAGAAACAATATTGCAGCTGGCAGAAAATAAAGATAGATGTCTTGGAGGAGCCGAGGCCTGTGTTCAACACAGTGTCCTTAAAGCAATATTCGCCCCCTCATCGAAGTGTTGCGAGCGCTTGCTTCCCAGGATACAGCGGCGTGAACTGCAGCGGAGCAGTCGAACTAACAGAGTGCCGGAACGGAAATCACCAAGCGACTGGAATGAAGCAGGAACTCGAAAGCAGGAAGCAGAGAGATTTCGTGTATTTGTTGTGTGTCTGAACTGAGGAGATTGTTCCATATATATAGGCAAGGAGGAGCCTTTGCCTCTTAATGCAGTCATTACTCTGCCATTTTAATTCAGCCATAACTCTGCCATTTCAATTCTGACGTTTTGGAGTTACAAAATAAATGGCCACTTTGAATGAAAACGTTTTGTAGTTACAAAATAAATGGCCACTTTGAATGAAAACGTAAAAGTAAAATTCCAAAATGTGGCTTGCACTTCGTGGCCAATTTTCAACTCACTCGGTCCGACATTCGTGTACGCAGGTCGCGCCCACACAAGTTCAAGGCTCGAAGGCCAAGTCGGTCCAAGATTTGCACCCCCCCTGCGGGCGCGTAGACCACGGAGGAGTCTCTATGCAACAAATGGTTACACCTTACAAATTGTTAACCATATATAAATTGGTCCACAAACTCATTTTTATCCGATGTGGGATAACTATTTAAGTTTTCCCCATTTTGCCACATTTTCCAATGTGGGATGGCACTATTTATAGTCCACATATATTCCCACTTTTTCATTCCTAACCAATGTGGGATTGTAATCCCTTTTAAAGGCTCCTCTTTAAAACCCAACTTTTACTCAATGTGGGATTAATTTCACATACACAAGTGAAAATCTATTTGCCAATCAATATATTTCCAACAATCCCCCACATGAATGGAAATTAATAAAGACACGGAATACTTGGTGACAAAGTTCCACAGTTGAAAACCTGCATAGGATAGGTAGGTGTTACCCTTTGAACCTTCCCTTATGAAAATACATTTGCTTTACTAGCTGATCAGTAGACGTGATGTCTTTGAACTGTTCTGCCTTTTGTGTAAACGATGATGTACCTCACACAGGATTCTTCCTAACACAATTCAGTTCTCATGGTTATGTTCTTTTGTGGCCATGAACATATGCCTGGTTCAGTGAGAGTTATTAAGAATTGAGCCTCACAATTCCCTTCGAAGCGGCCCCACTTCTCTCTCACTTAGGTGATTTCTTAATTAAGAGTAACCCACATTACTCCTCTCAGGTTTCCGACGCATAAGAATCATTAAAAACTTATTGCTTATCCTCTTTCCACTGGCATCACTGTTATTACAGGAATGGACAGGAGATAACCCCCACAGTGATACACTTAAGTATTTGCAATTAGGTTTTCTCATTGAACCTAGATCTTGGGATCTCCAGTCAGCTAGGTTGAGTTTCCATTACAATAACTTATTCTTCTAGAGGCTTTAGTCCCATTCCTCTTGATGATTTAGCAACTAACTCTCTAGTTAACCCTTTGGTTAGCGGATCCGCAATGTTATCTTTAGACTTTACATAGTCAATAGAGATAACTCCAGTTGAGAGTAACTGTCTTATGGTATTATGTCTACGACGTATGTGTCTAGACTTACCATTGTACATGTTGCTTTGTGCCCTTCCAATCGCAGATTGACTATCACAATGTATGCAAATTGCTGGCACAGGTTTCGACCATCTTGGAATATCTTCTAAGAAATTGCGTAGCCATTCAGCCTCTTCACCACATTTATCTAGAGCTATAAACTCAGATTCCATGGTAGATCTCGCAATAACTGTTTGTTTAGAGGATTTCCATGATATGGCTGCACCTCCCAATGTGAACACAAATCCACTAGTAGACTTTGAGTCTTTGATATCAGATATCCAATTCGCATCAGTATATCCTTCAATAACTGCAGGATATCTGGTATAGTGCAGTCCATAATTACGAGTATATCTCAAGTATCGCAGTACTCTTACTAGTCCTTTCCAGTGGTCAGACCCTGGATTACTAGTATATCTACTTAGCTTACTAACTGCGTAAGCTATATCTGGTCTTGTACAACTCATTAGGTACATAAGACTTCCGATTATTCTAGAATATTCTACTTGAGAAATACCATCGCCTCTATTTTTCGATAGATGTTGACTTGTATCTATCGGTGTTCTAGCCATGCCAGTATCACCATTATTGAATTTTTCCAAAATTTTGTCCACATAATGCGACTGACTTAGAACGAGTCTATCTAATGTTCTTGAAATTTTAACTCCAAGAATCACATCAGCTAAGCCCAAAAAGGGGGAATTTTCAAGAACAAGTTTCAAGGAAAATGCTTCAATTGTGACAAGATCGGTCACAAATCTACGGAGTGCCGGTTGCCGAAGAAGAAAAAAGAAGCAAATGTGGTTGAAGGTGTATATGACATCAACCTTGCAGCTGTCATTTCTGAAGTGAACCTGGTGGGTTCAAATCCGAGAGAATGGTGGATTGACACCGGCGCCACCCGACATGTTTGCTCCGATAAGGAGATGTTTAGTGGGTTTGAAGCAGCGGATGGGGAGAAGTTGTATATGGGAAATTCAGCGACCTCCGAAATAAAGGGCCATGGAAAGGTGGTTCTAAAGATGACTTCAGGGAAAGAGCTGACTCTAAACAACGTGCTTTATGTGCCGGAGATTCGCAAGAATTTGGTTTCCGGTTCGCTGTTAAACAAGCATGGTTTCCGTATGGTGTTTGAGTCAGACAAAGTTATTTTGTCTAAGTCTGGAATGTTTGTAGGAAAGGGTTATGTGAGTGATGGGCTTTTTAAGCTCAATGTAATGGCTATTAAGCCAAAAATCAATAAAATGAATAACTCTTCCGTTTACTTGCTTGAGTCATCCAATTTGTGGCATGGTCGACTAGGACATGTTAATTACGACACGTTGCGTAGACTAATTAACTTAAATTGCATACCTACATTCCAAATTGATAATAAACATAAGTGTGAAACTTGTGTTGAGGCAAAATTGACAAGGTCATCATTTCAATCCGTTGAAAGAAGAACTGAACCTCTCGATTTAATTCACACCGATGTGTGTGATTTAAAATCCGTACAAACAAGAGGAGGCAACAAATATTTTATTACTTTTATTGACGACAGCACAAAATATTGTCTTGTGTATTTGCTTAAAAGTAAAGACGAAGCTATAGAGAAATTTGTTCTCTATAAAACTGAAATTGAAAATCAACTCAACAAGAAGATCAAAGTGTTGAGGAGTGATAGAGGTGGCGAATATGAATCACCATTTGCCGAATTCTGTGCACAACACGGAATTAAACATGAAACAACAGCACCTTATTCACCACAACAAAATGGTGTTGCTGAACGGAAAAACAGAACATTGAAAGAAATGATGAACGCAATGTTATTAAGTTCTGGGTTACCTCAGAACATGTGGGGGGAAGCTGTGTTATCAGCTAATTACCTTCTAAACAAGGTACCCCGAAAGAAAGAAGAAAAGAGCCCTTACGAACTATTGAAAGGAAGGAAGTCTTCCTACAAATACTTACGAGTGTGGGGGTGTCTTGCAAAAGTGGCTGTACCTACACACCAAAGAAGGTGAAAATAGGACCAAAAACTGTTGATTGCATATTTATCGGATATGCACATAACAGTAGTGCTTATCGGTTTCTTGTGTTTGATTCTAAAATTTCGGATATACACAAAAACACGATAATGGAATCAAGAAATGCTTCATTCTTTGAACATGTATTTCCATGTAAGTCCAAAGAAGAAGCAAGCTCTTCTAAACGGACTTATGAGACTATGATTGAGAATAATCAAGACAAAGAAGTAGAAGAGGAAGTTGAGGTTGAACCAAGACGTAGCAAAAGAGAAAGGACAGAAAAATCTTATGGTCCTGATTTTCTGACCTATATGCTAGAAACTGAACCTCAAAGCTTCAAAGAAGCTATAAACTCTTCAGAAGGACCTCAATGGAAAGAGGCCATTAAAAGTGAAATAGATTCCATACTACAAAACCACACATGGGAGTTGGTTGATCTTCCCCCGGGAAGCAAACCACTAGGCTACAAATGGATTTTCAAAAGGAAAATGAAAGCAGATGGAACTATTGATAAGTACAAGGCCAGACTTGTAATTAAAGGTTATAGGCAACGAAAAGGCCTTGATTACTTTGATACGTACTCTCCGGTGACGAGAATAACATCTATTAGGATGATACTTGCGATAGCTGCTTTGCGAAATCTTGAAGTACATCAAATGGATGTTAAGACTGCATTCTTGAATGGAGATTTAGATGAAGAAATCTATATGGAACAACCCGAGGGGTTTTCATCTCCAGGGCAGGAAAAGAAAGTCTGCAAATTGGTGAAGTCGTTATATGGTTTGAAACAAGCACCAAAACAATGGCACGAAAAATTTGACAGTGTCATGATGGAGAGTGGATTTAAAATCAACGAGTGTGACAAATGTGTCTACGTTAAAGACACTGAAAATGGTTATGTCATTTTATGTCTTTATGTTGACGATATGCTTATTGTTGGTAGCAATAATAAGATGATTAAATCCACCAAAGATATGTTAAATTCGAGATTTGACATGAAGGAAATGGCCCCAACTTGGGCCCTTTGCCACCAGATGGCCCATATTTGTTCTTATTGGTCTTGAAACTTTGGCCATGCTCCACAACATTGGCTTTAGCCACAACCGGAGTGAACCCTCTTTCAGAGCTTTTGTTGTCTTCTTCAATTCGAAGTCTAACAATTAGTTCCTCAACGTTCATTTCCTTTCGCTTGTGCTTTAAGTAATTTTTGAAATCCTTCCATACAGGAGGTAACTTTTCAATTATGCAAGCCACTTGGAAGGATTCACTCACAACCATTCCTTCGGAATGAATTTCATGCAAGATCACTTGTAATTCTTGTACTTGGCTGATTACAGATTTGGAATCCACCATTTTGTATTCCAAAAATCGGCCAACAAGAAACTTCTTGGCTCCGGCATCCTCGGTTTTGTACTTTTTGTCCAAAGACTCCCATAATTCCCTGGCCGTTTTCATTGAGCAGTACACATTGTACAATGAATCAGCTAAACCGTTCATCAAATAATTCCGGCACAGGAAATCAGAATGCTTCCACGCATCCAATGCACTGATTGCTTGAATGTCTCCTTGACCCTCTTGGAGCACCGGGGCATTTTCAGTCAAGAACCTTGCCAGATTCAAGGTCGTGAGGTAAAATAGCATTTTTTGTTGCCATCTTTTGAAGTTCGAACCATTGAACTTCTCCGGCTTTTCCCCGTGATTAACCGGGACTGTCACTGTTGGACCAGTAGCCAGACTTGGCATGGGAGCCACAGTCCTAGTTCCACTCGGGCCAGCAGCTAGATTTGGCATACTAGCCACAGTCTGTGTTACTGGAGCCACATCAGAACTTGGCATAGCCACTGCCTGAGTCACAGTTTCATTTCCGGAACTTGGCACAGACACAACGTTATTGGTGGGTGTATTCTCCATTTCTGAAACACAATCAGAATATCAGTACCAAATAAATATTGCTTTAAGATTGTAGAATCTACGTGATACAGATAAACTGATAAACTCGATACAGAAAATGACACGGTAGAAACAATATTGCAGCTGGCAGAAAATAAAGATAGATGTCTTGGAGGAGCCGAGGCCTGTGTTCAACACAGTGTCCTTAAAGCAATATTCGCCCCCTCACCGAAGTGTTGCGAGCGCTTGCTTCCCAGGATACAGCGGCGTGAACTGCAGCGGAGCAGTCGAACTAACAGAGTGCCGGAACGGAAATCACCAAGCGACTGGAATGAAGCAGGAACTCGAAAGCAGGAAGCAGAGAGATTTCGTGTATTTGTTGTGTGTCTGAACTGAGGAGATTGTTCCATATATATAGGCAAGGAGGAGCCTTTGCCTCTTAATGCAGTCATTACTCTGCCATTTTAATTCAGCCATAACTCTGCCATTTCAATTCTGACGTTTTGGAGTTACAAAATAAATGGCCACTTTGAATGAAAACGTTTTGGAGTTACAAAATAAATGGCCACTTTGAATGAAAACGTAAAAGTAAAATTCCAAAATGTGGCTTGCACTTCGTGGCCAATTTTCAACTCACTCGGTCCGACATTCGTGTACGCAGGTCGCGCCCACACAAGTTCAAGGCTCGAAGGCCAAGTCGGTCCAAGATTTGCACCCCCCCCTGCGGGCGCGTAGACCACAGAGGAGTCTCTATGCAACAAATGGTTACACCTTACAAATTGTTAACCATATATAAATTGGTCCACAAACTCATTTTTATCCGATGTGGGATAACTATTTAAGTTTTCCCCATTTTGCCACATTTTCCAATGTGGGATGGCACTATTTATAGTCCACATATATTCCCACTTTTTCATTCCTAACCAATGTGGGATTGTAATCCCTTTTAAAGGCTCCTCTTTAAAACCCAACTTTTACTCAATGTGGGATTAATTTCACATACACAAGTGAAAATCTATTTGCCAATCAATATATTTCCAACATCATCTTCATCTTATTTAGCCATAGTCGAATTGAAGCAAAAAAATCATGAACTTTTTGTCTAAACTTTCGGGGAAAAAAAAATTAAAAACTAAAAATTCATGAAATGTAACATTGTTTAAATCATCATTGTTTTTTTAAAACTAAAAATTCTATGAAAATGTAACATTGTTTAAATCATCAATGTTTAGTCGATTCTTTATCAAGATTTCAAAATGAGTTCTAAGAGATCCTCAAAACCCACAAAATCCCCTATCCGATCTATCCCTTCAAGGTGATCTTCTATTTCATCTTTCTCTTCTCTATCATCCATTTTAGTCATGGTTGAATTGAAGCAGAAAATCATCATCTATCTATCTAAAATTTCAAAAATATGAATAAAAAGATTAAAAAAATTATATGTAATTGCAACATTATGTAGTTGATTCTTTATCAAGATTTCAACATGAGTGCACACATATCTTCAAAACCCACAAAATCCCCTAACTAATGCACCCTTCAAGGTCTTCTTCTTTTTTTTTTTTTAAATTTCAGCTTCACCTTCTCTATTATCCCATTTAGCCACGATTGAAGTGGAGCAAAAAATCAACAACTTTATATTCATACTTTCAAAAAGGGCAAAAAAAAAAAAAAAAAAAAAAAAACTATTTTTCTGTTAAATTCTTGTTGGGACACGCGAGAAAAAAATTGTTTGTAAGTGATAAATAAAGGAGTGTGATTAACCAAAACTAATATCGGATATAATAAGGTGTCAAAATGCAGTAAAATATACTACACAAAATAGGAACAAAGTTTAGAAAACAAGAAGAAGAATTGGAATGAAAAATAGAAATTCGAGGCAAGTGATGACACACTTTCCTTAAGACAATATTACCCCACAACGGTGTTTACAGTTCACAGCACTTGTCTCCCAAAAAATAACGGATTCGACTTGTGGTAGTAGCACTACAAACCACAAGTTCCAGCGAACTTTTGATGGATTTCCCTCTCTACAAAGGAAGAACTTTTGGAATGATTTTGGGAGAATTTTGGCAAGAGAATTATGTAATGTTTGATGTAGAAATGATATGGGATGCATTAGGGACGTCCAAATGGTCCTATTTATAGAGGATGAGGGATTGTGGGCGAAGTTTTGCAAGCCAAAACACAACAGACGCGAGACTCCATTTTCTCCCGCTTCTCGCCCGCCATCTCGTTCGAGCTACACTTACAGAGAGTTGGTCATTCGCTCAAGTGACACACCTGTTGCTCGAGCGACAATATTATCTAGGTTTCCTCTATTCTTTCCATTTTTGGACCGCAATTTCTCATTCATCCGAAATTGGTTTCGACACGCCAAATATACTCTTCAATATATACACAAAAATCAAAATTCTCTTTCCCCGCAACTTGACTGGGCATGTCGATCCCCATTTCAGAGCGTCAAACCATTTACATAAATAAATCAGGTCTGAGTATTTTGCCGAAATTGACATGAAATCACACTTTCCAATATTTATTTTAAACCAATTTCCAACAATAATGTGGGGTCAATTGACCTAACATGACCCATGTGGGTTCGCCTGTGCCAAACGCAATCTCATCCAACGACAGGGACGGATTTAGTTGGGGGCTGGCTGGGCTATAGCCCCCCACTTAGGTCCAATTTTTTTAAAAACGGTTTTTTTATGTGTAAATTTTTTTTTTCGCATAATAGCCCGACTTGAAATTTTATAACCCGGTCTCGAATTCAATCTTGGATCCATCCCTATCTAAAGAATTTGGAGATGAGTTAGATAAGTAAATATCATTAGATTGATCAACTTTGTCATCAATTTGTCGTGATGAGTTGCAAGCATAAGTGTTCAATTATTATCAAAAAGAATTTATGAAATGAGGCTTGGAATAGTGAAGAATACGGTATGTATTATGTATATTAGATGGGATAGAATTATACGCAACCCTTCTATGGTTATATACAACTTCAGTGGAAGTGGTGGAATCTCAATCACACTCTACTCATTGATTTTCTATTTTTCACCATATTGTACTATTTAACTCTTCAACCTTTTATTTCTAAATATATATTTGACAATACAATTGGCATGAATTTAATATTATTTCGTACTATTTATTTTATTATATTAAACATGAAATTATTGTGTTAAATCTGCTGGCAATGTCGGTCCAATTTTATTTTTATTAATATTATTTTTTTGGTGGAATGGTATGCTCTAGAGTAAACGCACAATGTAAAGTGTAATCTCAACAAAGGTGTGAAAGTTGTTTCTATTGTAAAGTTGCCTTTTCAAACTAGAAAGCAATACTTGACATCTGGAGCACTTCATAGAAGCTCCAGATTTCGATCCTATGCCATTACACTTTGAAAAAGGACAAAAAGATGCCAAATGGGTCATGCATGCCACTGCTGCCACGCCCCATTCCTTCCTTGACTGCATCTTCATCTTTACCTTCACCTTCACCTTCACCTTCACCATACTGATCGTATAAAAGCTTCAACAATCAAGCTTCGATTGTGGGGTGATGTGGCAGTTTCTAGAGGACTCTCGAGGACCGTTTCCCTCGACGAGTCCTGTGCTAGTTCTAGAGGACTCTCGAGGACTTGTCTACTTCGACGATTCCTGTGTCAGTTCTAGAGGACTCTCGAGGACTCCTCTACCTCGACGAGTCTTGTGTCAGTATGATTGACATTGCCCTCGATGTGTGTCCTCGAGATATGGCCCCTTCAAACAAACGGTATAGTGCTCGAGAACTTCCCTTCGTCAAAGATTTTTGTCAAAGTAGAATACTATATACTTTTGTTGTCATAGTACAAATCAAACACTTCATTCAGATAGAACTCTGGTAGGTAGGGATATCCTAATTCTACACGGACTGTACTACATACACCCTATAAATACAGTCACAAATTCAGAATTCAGGTACACAATTTTTACATATTTACAGTTCATAGCCTTATGCTAAAATACTCTCTCTAACTTAAGTATCGGAGGGGCAACGAGGAAAACCCTCATTGCCTTCGTTTCAGGTATTCGAAGGTTTCGTTCGTATTCATCATCTATCTCGAAGTTTGGGAGTTGTCGAGGTACGACTTTTGGTATCATCATGGGGCAAAATCAATTTTGGGGTTAGGGTTTAGAAAGGATCTGGATTTTCAGGATTTCATTCAGGAGTACACGGTTAAATTCTGGTTTGGCTGAGGCATATTTAGGAGTTGCACTTTAAATGGGCTGGCATTTGATTTTTATTTTGGAGAGATTTAATTGCCGTGTGTACATTTTGTCATCCACGTAGGCATGAGTTAGAAACGGAAGTTGCCCGGTGTGGAATGGGGTGCAACAGACTAAAGTTCAGTTAATAATAAGGTGCAATTTGAAGTATAATGAGTAAAACGTAACCATACTCAAAGTTCAGTATGTATTCAAACAATTAACTTTGCATGCTTTCTAGTTTAAAAGATTTTTTTTTTTAATTTTTTATCCAAAAATATTTAAAAGTCCGTTACGAGATATTTTAATATTCAAAGATAATTTTTTATTTTTCGAAAGTCCTACCAAACGTATTATTATATTATATTCTCTTTTCTTTTCTTGAACATTTATACACACTTTTTAAAAGATCTGTTACGAGATAAAACCCCATTGTCAGATAGTATAATAAACTACATTAATGCATGCTTTATCTTTAGTGAAATCAGCTGCTTACTCTTTTGTGCTCACTTTTATATTCCGTTGCATATAGCCAAAACCTTGTTCTGGAAAAAAATTATATTATTTGCAATTTAATTGAAACAAATGTGTGTTTTTTTTTTTTTTTAAATATGTATTGTACAACTTCAAATTTTGCTTTTGATAGAAGTATATTTAAGGAAGTCACGGGAAGTCATGTTAAATCAACTTTTTCTAAAATATCTTTTAATCAGGCAAAATACTTTTAAAAAATTATTCAAACAGATTTAAAAGTAACTTTTAATTTTTTCAAATCCATGTCAAACAAGTCCTTAATGATACGTGATAGATGTAGAAAATAGTTTTACATGCATGGCTATTTTGACTTGACATTTACAAATTTGACTGCAATAAGCTCCTTGTGTTTAAATCAATAAATTTCAATCGCGGTAACTATATTTTAGTCTAGTGCCAATAAAGTAATCATACTTCAATTTTGTTTAATCGGAAAATTATTCTTTAATTTGATTTCAATCCGATAACTCCATCAACTTCTTTCACTTAGATAAACGAAAATCATTGAACATGTAGTCAAAATGAAGACCATCATTTATTTTACGAAAGTTGTGCATATTTTACACCAACGGTTAATGATTACGCGTGATTAACATTATTTTGTTGACTATCGCATCATCGGTTCTATCAATGAAATTGGACAAAATTTCCTTAATTGAAATTAGATTAAAGCGTAGGTGACCAGATTAAAATCAAGTGATAGTATAGTTACTGATTAAAATCATATAAAAGTGTAGTTATTTCAACTACAAATGATCTCACGAGGTGGGATTTTGTGAACATTGATTGCTCTTTCTCATTGACCGTTACAAATCTCTAGAGGCATCCTTCATTGTTGAAAGTGAGTAGGAACTTCACTATTGCTGCAGAAGAAATCAATTATAGACATCAATATAATTAGATTCGTTGTTCATAGACAAACTTGGAATTTGTGATATGACCTCGTATCCAATATATACTCTTTTACATGATAGTAAGTTGTGGAACAAAAAAATATGTAAAGAATCATCATCATTTGCACGTTTACAAACCACATCTAAATGGGTTTTGCTATTAACTATAGAAGTCGGTAGGATGTGCACATACAATTGTCTTGGTCTAAAATACTATGATCAACCTAGAATTGGATAACACATACCGAGCATTTTCAAGAAAAGTCCGATTCATGCATTTCGCCACGCCGTTTTGTTTCATTGTACTTCTAACTATGAAGTTTCACGCAATTTCGTCATATTGACATACTTTAAATAACATGGTACATATGTGATAAGTGCATTTTATGTGCTTATTCGAACTTCTATTCTTATTTAATTATATATAAATTGAGCGATTATTTACTTAATTTGTGTAAATTATGTTAATTATAGGAAAAATTTCAACTTGAATACAATTTATATAAAATAGGATATTTAAAGCTTAATTGAAGTTGATTTGAAACAATTGAAGATTTAACAAATTGCAAGAGATCAATTGGAAATATTAATGGAGCATTTGGTAAAAATTCATACGTTTTGGGAGTTAAATTCGACATTTGAAAAGTTTGAGGAATAAATTGCAAATTTCGAAACTTGCATTAGGGAAAATTATTAATGATTTTGGAATGAAAATGACTTAGATTACAAAATTAGAAGATGAAGGAATAATATCACATGAGAAAAGGAGTTCAATTGAAAAAAGACATTGTTTCCTTTTAGTTCTAAAACTCTTTGGTAAAAATTAATTTGAACTCTTTTGTAGAAATTAAGTTGAAATAGGATTTTGCCTAAATCTTGTTCGATAAATACATACCTTAGTCCAACTATTAAAGGGGACTTATGGAATTCCATTATACACTTATATTCAAGCCAAGACTTGGGAATTCATCATACATATATTATTCAAGCCAAAATGAAGGAAAAATCAAGAAATCAACAAAGAAGCTAGGGTTTCAAGATTTTACAAGTCGAGATCTTTATCTTTTTCTGTTTTTTCCTTAATAACCGGTGATGTACTCTAATTCATTATTGTATTTTATTGTCCCGTGATGTGTAATTAAGTATTTAGTTAGGATGAATGATTGTAACCTAGTTTTAAATCTTATTTTTAATTAAAAAGTTTTAATCTCTAATTGATTTTGTGAATTGTTTTTACTTCTATTATTTAGTGCTTGGAATAATTAACCACTAATTCATTGATTTCATGAACAATAATTACGTAGAGATAATGATTATTTGTTTAGACCACGTAATAAAAATCAGTTATTAGTATAAAATGTAGATATACTTATACTACTTAATGCGTTCGTTATATGAATTCTTAGAACACAATTGCACTTAACTAAGATCGATTCACATAGAGTTATCCACTAAAATATTGTTTTGAATATACTGTTTTTGGTTGTAGTTCAATGGACGAGTAAATGAGTTGAAATCAGATTCTGAAGGATACCCATGGAAGTATTGCTACAAGACCAGGTGTCTCGAGTAGACCGTATGTGGAGTCCATTTTCTTCTTTCTATCTTATTTGTGCACTAAGATTGACTCTATATTTTCATAGTTCTGAAGGGTTGCCCAAAATTCCTCCTGTGACTCTGAAGTTTGCAAAGAACAACAGTTTTGTGGTCCATGATCCTGTATTTTGTGATCTAGGGTACATCGGTTGGTTTGTGCAACCATACATATTTTGTATTGGCAGGATTAAGTACTTTTTCGATGTTGGGCACTTTGATATTAATAAATTATGTACAGCCAAATTCCATGTGCTATTTTGGCCTAAAAGTTGGACAAAAACTATTACTCATAATATCTAGAATAATGCTATGGGTACAGGATTCTTTCGCAGAAATGGTACAGGATTTTGAATTTTTTGACGTGGCATGTCTGAATTAAACTATTTATAAAAGAAACAAAAACAAATGACAAAGATCTCTTCTTTTACTTTCCCATTTCCGTCCATCTCTCTCTTTCCCCCAAATCCACTCTCTCATTTCACCAAAATCAACTCACCGTCACCGTCAATCAACGACCACGAAGAGCTCCATCTCTCCCTTTCCCCCGAATCCACTCTCTCATTTCCCCCAAATCAACTCATCGTCACTGTCAAGCGACGTCGACGAAGAGCATATGATGCGAGCATCCTACCTTCACACCGGCTCTCACCTCCATCGACGCGAGTAGTCCCCGGCGACGCACTCACCTCCATCCCCAACGCTGCACTCACCGCCCTTCACTGTCACACTCCGGCGATAATATAAGTATTTTTTTAATGTGTATATACAATTCCTGATGTTATATAGTCGTGGCTTCTTGTTTGTGACATACTACAGCACATTCATTTGAGTACGTTTGACGAGATTACAAGGAAAATAAAGATCAATGTTAATTTTAGCCAACTAAATTTTTCTTTCATAGACACCATTTTTGGTAAGAGACAGTTTAGACAATGGATATTGTGATCGCGAATTGTGCCCTAAAATCCTACTCAATTTGTGAATTGGGTACATATAATCCCCTTGTGGAAATTCTTCTTGACTGTGCTCATGTTGTGTGTCAAATATTTGTAAGATATATTGGTGTTCCATCTAGCATGGTCATTCCCTAAGAGCAAATTGAGCATCTGGGAAGTAATGGTTCTGTAGTCATTTGGTTGGCTATTGAAAGATGATACGAAATAACCAATGCACGTGGATGTCAATTGTTCTATGGTTGACCAGTGTTGATTTTTTTTTTTTTTTTTTTTTTTTTTTTTTTTTTTGTCTCAATACTATAGCATCAGTAAGAAAAGGAAAAAAAAAAGTTTCTTCTACCAATGTTGATTTTGTTTCTTCTACCTTTTTTTGCGAGTTTGTTGGTTTATATCAATTCACGTTGTTTCATTTGCAGTCATCGGCTAGAGTGATGAACGTGGATACTTCGATTGGGTAAAAGATGAAGATTTAGGAAGGAATCAAGTTCTGTTAATCATGCGACGGATCATGTACACAACGATGAAGATGAAGAGTTGTCAAAACCGTTTGACGGGCCAGCTAGAATTAGTAAGAAATGAGGCATCGACATATCATTACACATGACTTTTAGCAAGGAAAATGAATGTCCACATCTGACGGGAAAGGAAAGAGATCAGATTGAACGGATAATTTGGGTTATGTTTAGGTAGTTGTAATGAGTCCCCATTTTGTTGGAAATGTTGTAATGGGAGATTGATTAAAAGTAATGAAATTTCTCTATTTTGTTGTGTTAACCAAATTCTTGCTAAGCTTTCACAGGTGATTACTCATTAAGATGAAAAAAATCATTAAGATTGAACATTCATAAATTTGAATTTATACAAATCTGTTTTTTGTTCCATTCAGTCCCTACGAGTGCTATGGAAACATTCCATTAAGTCCCTACAAGTGCAGTGGAGTACATAACCTGACTATATTTTTTTTGTTCACTGTTGTGGAAACTTCAGCATGTTTGATTATGTACTCCACTGCACCAGCACCTACACAGCACCAACCATAATCCAGTAACTAATCGAACGATCAACAAATGACTACTTTTTTCATCATTTAATAATCGGAAGAAACAAACCAAGAGAATAAAAAAGTGGTACATAAGTAATAGCATGGCCATTACAAGCGTGTCAAACAATGCAACAAAGTAATTAACTTGAACACATCAAAATGTGAACTTGATTACTTTACAAAATGTCATGGTCATTATGAAATACCGACATTACAGCACAAAAACACTTCTGAAATTACCGAAAAATTCACTTGCAAGCAATACAGTTCTATTCCCAAGCTATCTAAGATAACAACCAATCAAAGGGTTTATACCAGTACAATTGCATCAACATGAGACAAGAACTGCATAATGATGGGCAGATGATCGACGACTATTCCTTTCAATGTTGGAGACCTGAGGCGAACTTGAAGTTGCACTTCCAACTAGCAAAGTTGATGGTTGTGAATTTGTATTACTGTGACCTTTGGGACACTTCCATGATGATGTTGCGTGTTTGATAATAAACGAATGTTCGTCATCTCTCCTGCCAATGACACGTCACACATCCTGTTAAAATTTGACAACCCGTTTATAACACAACACCATGCTAATTATAGACAGGGTACTTAGTTAACTACTCCAATGTCACCAAGAAATGAGCTTTGTCAACTATTCCTACTGTGAATAAAGGAACAACAACCAGTTAACTACTCCAATGTCACCAAATCCAATAGAAAAGCTTATTATATTAACAATAGCTTCAACAGATTAATGTGTTGCAACAATTCAATAGATAAGTAAAATGCTTCAAAAACCAATGGCTGGTAGCAACTACACTAATGGTTCAAAATCTGAAGCTAGTGTTCAGGTACATTTTCAAATTTCATTTTCCTATATTCACATGTCCAAATGTGTGTTTTTCTACAAAGATTGAGGGGATCACGAGTTCAATTTTTAGCGGAGGCAGTAGGGTATTTCAGAGACTATACTAGATGGCTGGCTGGTTCTAAAGACTATACAAAAACCATAAACAACCCCATCAAAAATTCAAAACCAAACGCAATTCTAGAGAAATATAAGCAGTCCAATACTCACTTTTGGTCTACAGCGGTCGAAAGATATTGACAGACATGGGTTCTTCAATGGTGACTTTGCACCGACTTGAGGATGAGAGGAGTGTCCTAGTGGTTTCGCGACGGATATTCGACCGCGCTACTAGTACATGAGTGGTTCACAGGGAGCTTTAGGTAGTCACGAAGGGTGAAGGTTAGTCGAAAATGGAAATGGAGCCAAAGGTTAGCCGGAGATGAAGAAAGTCTCGCTGGTGAATAATGGGTTTTGCTCTATTTTGGGGGAAGGGGTCGTTGGGTTTCCGGTGGGAAATGGAAATAAATTACGCGATTTCCCCCATTTCCCTTCTTTTTCATTTTTGCTTTTGTTTATATTTTATATTTTATTTTTTTATTTTATAATAGTAGCTGCCACGTCAAAAAAATTCAAAACTCTGTACCATTTCTGTGAAAGAGTCCTGTACCCATAGCATTATTGTAATATCTATGCACTTATGCATGTTCAATGTTTATTAGTTCGTATAATCCGATGTGAATATGATGTTCTGTAGAAATTCTGTATTCATTTATGTTATGGAACGGACCAAGATTAAGACAATAATGAAATAAACAATCAAACAATGAACACCAAGATTTAAGTGAAAAATCCAAGATAGGAAAAACAACTGACAGAGGAGGATAATTCACTATAATCAATAGTAATTGTGTTTACAAGATTTCAATGCACTCAACTAAGATCTAAGGCTCTCCAATATATTGCACATATGTTGTTCTCTCTAATAATGTGATTATGGAGACAATACATGTCGAATTGTATTTATATGAAATCGTAAAAACACGTTATAGATGAATAAAAGACCAAACGCGTGTAAAAACACGCAAACCCAGATAACACCGTCGCTTGAGCGAGCGTTGAGTGTCGAGCGAAGGAAGGTTCTGTAAGTGTCGCTCGAGCGGCCAGCTAGCAAAGGTCTAGCGAAAATGCGGCAAGTTTTGTCCTGGTCCATAAAACTGATTTTTCATTTTTCAACCCAGATACAACTCCAAATTGTAACGGAATTTGGATCACAATTCAACAATTTAGATATTGAGTGGTGGTAAACTAAGTTTGTATCATATATAGAACCAACAGTTTCATTATGAATTAAATTTGGGAAAAAAGTGGAGTTCAGTTTTATGGTTCAGGGAGGCAAATGTGTTGCGATGATAGTTAAAAGTTTCTCATGGTTATGCAACGTAGATTATTGACTTCTGAAGAAAGATCACACTTTTTCCCGTAAATTTCACCAAGTGTACTAGGACAACCTGTTAAAAAAGTTATTATCACCAGACACCAGTAACAAGTTGCCAAATTGGTTAAAGATATGTCCATTGATTCACACATTAAATTAAGTTGATTTACAAATTTTGAAATTACAAGAATATTCATATCTTCGGTACAGTATAGTTTGAGGGAATACCAGTCAAACTGGATTGTGCATGCCATCGTTTCAAATTTCAAGCAAAGTTTGGTCTTAAATTTACTGTTAATTCCAAAGAAATTTCATTTGTTGTTCCCAAAAATATGCTACTCATAGTGTTCAGTTCTTAATTTACAGTATTTCTTGAAGAAAGTGAATCACCGCACTTTTGGCTGAAAAAGTCATTAGTAAAGGTTGTGCATTTAAATAAATAATATTAAGAAAATTTATTGGATTGCATAACTGTGGATAAGTATAAATAATATTAAGAAATTTATTTGTTTTTGACTGTTATCTATTGAGTTACTCTAAGATCTAAATGAATGTTTTGTGGTTTTTAATGTTTTAACGTGCATATTGATTTCACTAGAATTTCCTGTTCTTGCTGCTACAATCTTTTTGAAAGTTACGGGATAGTGCTAGACTATTACTAATTACCCATTTTTAGTTTGACCTTATATGCGGAATTAATCTAATCAAAGCAACAAGTCACTTTAATTAATTTCTAGATGATTAAGCAAACAAGTCCAATTCCTATATTGAATTACCGCAATTGTAATATTAAGGAAAAAGCTAAATAACAAAAATATGTTGACGGAGAAACCCAACAAGAGAAAAATTATGGGACCAAATCAGTTACCACCACTATCGACAATAAGGATTACAGTGTGATTCCAGACTAGCAATTTCACTCGTTCTAGCTGTAGCAATTCTTGCAATTTTTAAGATCCACTGTCTAATTTCCAGACTCACGATCTATCTGCCGTAGATGACTCCCGATCTACCTCATGCAGCTTCCAAGAAATGCTGTTGCGTTTCTAGTTTCCTGATTTTCTGTCAATTGTCTCTACAAGTGGAATTCCAAGAACCTCATGTTCTTGTACTCTTCCTGCTCTTACTCCACCTCTTCCAAATTCCAATGAAAGAGTCAGTTCCTTAAAAGATTAATGATGCCAGATATTTTGGATTATGGAACTTTGATATTTTCCAAAATCAGGTTGCTGGATCTCAAGAATGAATGTATGAATCTCTCAATGAATTATGTTCTTGGATCTCTCAAATCATATAAAATGTTTTTTCTCTCTTTAAGAATAATGTAGCAACCTTAATGAAATCGTGTACCTTACCTCTATTTATATGTAGGGCAAAAGAAGTGTTATAGGCCGTGTAAAACTTTCTAAAAACGCAAACCCGTGTTGACCATAAAACATTGTCGCTCGAGCGAGGAGCTGTGTCGCTCGAGCGAAGGGCCTGTCTCATGAGCAACAGTGGGGGCGAAGGTCGAGCGCTGCATATTCTGCTTCATCCACTCAAGCATGACTCCATCGAGCAACTAGCGAAAATGCGGCGAGTTTCCTTCGTGTTCCAAACTTGGATCCCGAACGCTATACTATACAACCAACTATGAAACTTTACAATTAAGTCCCTAAATTTCTAAAATGTTCAAGTTGGTCATTTTGTTTACATAATAGTCAATTACAATAATCCAGCACTAACACTTTTTAAGGAAGAACGTATACTTTACTTTTGATTCTTGACGTTACCCTGTGATGTTAGGATAAGGCTTAATGCACTTGTGATGTAAACAGAGGTAAATCATGAATTTAGTATTAGGTATCAAGGGACAGTTCCTTAGTAAATTCAAATCTCCTTTCTTGTTATTTCTTCCAATTTCTTATACATGCTTCATTGCAAGTTATTCTATTCTGCTGGATATTTGTTCTTCTGCTACAGTTTATGACCTATTTTTTGGAATTAATGCTCTTTCTATTATTTATACATTTTATTGTTAATTTGGGTGATCTAATATGTTTCTACTCTTGTATTATAGTGTTCAAACGATTGATTTTGGCCAAAGTGTCAGTTTCAAACCTGAAAGTCCTTGATTAACAGTGTACCAGGATAAGGAACTGCAGAAGAAATGGAGTTGAGGGCTTTAATTGCAAGAGAATGGTTTAACAGCAAGAGGTTGAGTGTAAAAATGCCATACAAATTCATAAAACTGCAACCTGGTTTAACAAATCATACAAAGGGGTTGAAGAAATGTAACGAGTATGATGGAAAACTAGAGAATGATAGAAATTATCTATGATGCATAGATAGTGAAATCCTACTCATTCATAATGTTCACAGTTGCATAGAGAAGTACGCGAACTGACTATTTGGGTTTTAATTGTTTTAAGGAATTAATTGAACCTTTTATGTATTTGATTGCAACCCTTTAATTTTGGGTAGTGTACGCCTTGCAATTTGGATCCTTTTAGATTGGAGATGGATATTTCTTGATTTTACATTTTTTTTTTTGGTAAAGTTCATTTTAGTTTAAAATAATTAGGCTCATTTATTCATTTTTTGCTGCTGGAAAGCACGTATTATATTCGGACTATTGTCAATGAAAATTTCGAAGATACTATTTTCGTCAATAGGACTAGTAATGCATCTTTAAATAGTACACTACACGGATCACACGTGTCAAGAGAGAGGGTGTGTGTGAGAGATATTTGGTAATCTCCAAAATTTTGGGTCAATGTAATTTTTACTTTCAATTATAGTATAAATGACCCAAAATCCCCCAACGGCCCAAAAACTATTTTAGCTGTTTTGCAATGTCTGGTCCAAGAGTGTACAAAATGTGGGTTGAGCACTGTCTATCGTCTAATAGATGGAAACTAGACTTATTATTTTTATTGGATCCATAGTCATGTGACCAAATTATGCTTCATCAGATTTGATAAAAATTAATTGTTGACTTTAACTTAAATAATAATCTAAATTTTAATTCGTACCCAACAGGACAATATGACAAAGGGTATTCATGTCATTTTAACCGATTCATCCTCACGAACTGTCAACTCCTGCATGCCACATGCCAATATAAGAACTTCGTGTGAGAGAATAAAAGTCGATGAAAAGGAAAATGTAGGAAAAAATAATAATTTTTCCTCTATTTTTCATCCTCTATAAAGAAAAGTGAATTTATTCCATTTGGCTAAGCTTAAAATGGATCGAAGTTACTTTTTAAATAATTTTCTTTTATAAATGTGGTAGAATATTTGCATATATCTTTCGATATTCTATGTGAGTTTATGTTTTATTTCTTAGTCTTTCCGTAGAGGTATCAAAATGGGTGTGTCGAATTAGATGGATCTATATGCATTCATCACTAATTTAGGTTGTTCGAACCCTTTTTTTTTGGGATAAAATGAAGTTTGTAATAGTGATTTTTTTAGAAAATGTGTGATTAAATAGTAGGAAAAAAAATTTGAGTTTAAATGTAAATTCTTTTAATGAAAAAATGCAAATTAGAAATGAGTTTGAAGAAAAATAGATTTTTATATAATTGGAGGCTCCCACGTGAAGATGGACATGAACCAAATGGGTTGATTTTATCCTTTTTTTTGTACTATTTAAATTAGCCTTTATTGATGGAAAAAAAAACTCAATATTTCTATTGATCGTCTTCAAATTACCTCGATAAATTGCTTATAAAAAAAAATTATATTTGTCTTATATTTTTCTAACAAATGGATAATAAAATCAACTAGTGAGCCGGCCCTAACATGATTTGATTGGATCCAATCGATTTTAAACCGGATTAAACCGTACCAAAACTTGGCCGCCACGTTCGTTTTGACACCAATCCCTCTTGCTTATTTTGTATACTACCAAACATACCCTTAACATCACACGATTTTACATCATCGTTGGATTTTAATTTAAGGGTAAGATTAGTGGGTCCTCGGAAAATACAAAAAGGAGGTAGAGAGAGAACTGTACAAGTATTATTGATCGAGCATTAGAGAGAGAGAGAAAGAGTGTGTGTGTGTGTGTTCTGTGAGGAAACTAAGGACGGTGTGAATGTGATACGCTGAAAATTCACAATTTTCTCCCTACTCTCACTATAAATTGTGTATATATAGATGGAGAGAGAAAGTCTGAATCCATTAATGCGCTAGTCGATATTGCATATGTACACTCTGAATCTGAATCCGTTGATTTTAATGAAGCTGTTGCTCCGATCTTTTGTCTTCTTTGGACGGACTCTCCAATTCATAAAATCTACGCCGATCCGATCATTTTTGTAATCCTTTTGTTTTCTGATTTAATGAAGTGAGAGTAAAGGAGATTTTGTTTGTCTTTTGTATTTTAATTAGCATTTATTAGTGGATATTTTCGATCGTCGACTTTTGAGAGGGAGGGAAAATGAACGAGGGTGATGGTGGAGAGGCGGTGGCTTCTTCGGCGGGTCCTCAGCCTCCGCTAGATTGGAAATTTTCTCAGGTCTTTGGCGAGCGCACTGCTGGTGAAGAAGTACAAGAAGGTAAAGAATCTGCTTAGTTAAATGGAAAAGTGAATTAAAAACTGCACACTTTGTGTTTAAATCTTGTGATTAGGGTCTGGTTATGTGAATTATAACTGTTTTCTGGATGACAATTAGTTATGGAACTCCATTATGTATTAATTGTCTGTATGGATTTAGGTTAGGGATTTCAGTGAACTGGGGTGAACTCAATTGAGTTCAACGTTCGTTTGATTTTACTGTTTCAAACTTCCTTCCACGATTTGGTGTCTCAAAATTTTCTTATGCTTTAGCGTTTGATCTCTGTAATTGTGGCTGCAGTGTGATTGAAGATATATTCTGCTTTATGACTAGAATTTCAGTTTGTAGCAGAGTGATACCTATGTAGGCACAGTAGTGCAAAGTCTGAACTGTGGGAAGGTTCGAAATAATGCGCATGGTTTTAGTATACCCTGTCACTTTTTGGATCATGTTATACACTGGTGTTATAAAAAGTTGTTGAGGAGCGAAACATAAGGATGTCGATGTCCCTTTATAGAAGTTTGAGAGAGAAAAATGTGGATGTTTCTTAAATCTATTTCTCATGAATTGGAAAATTATCCCTTTTTGTCGGCTATTGTATTAATTGAACTTGTTGAGTAATTTACCGTATATCGACCATGTCACTAATTTAGGTTTCAGCCGTACAACTTTATGTTACTTGCACGTGTGATGTAGTAGATGGAATGGAGCAAACTATTGCACTTGAAGAAAGTGGGGAATAGTATAGAGTAGTGTAATCTTGATGTGCTGTAGTGTTATACGACAAACACTGATCTCGATGAACAATAATAGGGTAGCTTGTCTGGGTGGTGTAATACCTTACAGAGAGGTTTAAATCTTTTTAAGTTACTAAAGTTATCTCTCCCATGCAAAAATAGATGTGCATGGGTGTTTTAAGAGTAGCTTTACACGGAATAAAAGAATGATATGAGTTTTGGACACCTTTATGGAAAGCATTCTAGCTTGGCACACATATAGACTGGCTCATTTAATGCTCTTGTTTCCAACTTGAGTTAGATATCCAAGGATGAAATCTGAACATTGAAAGGTAGAAATAATGAGCTCGAGATTCATGTTTTTACTTGTTCTTTCCTTTGAGTGCATTTCTGATCGACATTGAATCATATGGTATGGCTAGTGTTGGAATCAGTGCATGTGTTTATAATTTAATGTTGACAACAAGTTTATCCATATTTTTGAACTTTGCGTTTTCTCTTTTTAGTTATTGTACAGAGAATAACACCTTATAGTTGATGTTGACATATGACACCAGGCCACGACTCCTGGTTGCGAATTACGTTTATAACTTGGAACATGGACCTAAAAATTTATTTCTTTTTAATTTGCAGTTGATATTATCTCGGCTATTGAGTTTGATAAAACTGGTGACCACCTTGCTACCGGTGACCGTGGGGGAAGGGTTGTGTTATTTGAAAGAACTGATACGAAAGAGGTGTGGTTCCATAATATTGAAGGAATTTATTTTATTGATACAGTCAGTTGTTTTTTATATCACTTTGTGCTTATAATTTAATTTGCAGCATGGTGGAAATCGAAGAGATTTGGAGAGAATGGACTACCCAGTTAGTCGACATCCAGAGTTTCGGTACAAAACTGAATTTCAAAGCCATGAACCTGAGGTATTTATTTTAACTTCTGCCTCCTCTTCTATCTTCTCCCTTTGGATGCTACCCATGAGATTACACGTAATCTCACGTGCTTTCTCATACTCCTCCTCCCTGTCAAAGGGGGAAAAACAGAAATTTTGAATTGCTATAATGAGTGTATCTGTATGTTTTTCGTTTCAGTTTGATTATCTCAAGAGTTTGGAAATCGAGGAGAAAATCAATAAGATCCGATGGTGTCAGACGGCTAATAGTGCCCTCTTTCTCCTGTCCACTAATGACAAAACCATTAAGTTTTGGAAGGTGAAATCTTTAATTTCCACCATTTTATCTGGTCATCATTTATGGTTGTAAAACAGGACGAATAATTTAGTTGTTCTTAGTTCATCGTGACTCATTGTAGTAAAAGGGGACTTTCAGTGCCATCATGTTCATGGTATTCAAGTCTTATATTTCTTGTGCAGTTTGGAAAATATTTTATTCTCTTGTTTTTCAATGAATTCAATCTTGATCATGGATATTCGTAGTTTTCTTTTTCTTCAATATCTTTCTAAAGATCCTTCTGTGTCAATCTTATCATACTATGTGATGAGATTTGTTGTGCCCTTGTCTGCATCATCAAATTCATTCTTACTTTCAATGACTACTTGTTCAGATTCTTGTTTTAGTAGTCGGAGCATGTTTTGAATTTACATATGGGAGCAAAATATGTTGGTCTTGTATGTTTGGAAGTGCTTGATATTGAAAAGATTTCCTTCTTTATCATAGTTTCTTTAGTGGAATGAAGTCCAACTGGATACATGTTTCTATGTTGGTGCAAGCACATAATCAATCTGCTGGTTATATTAATATTTTTTGTTATGTTGTCTTCAAACTGGTTCAGTTTTGAGATAAGACAACAGTTAAATCATAAAATGTTTGATAATTGTAACTTAAGTCTTTGTTTTCAATTATACAGGTCCAAGAGAAGAAAGTTAAGAAAATCTCTGAGATGAATGTTGATCCTTCCAAAGTTGCAGGAAATGGTAGTGTTGCCAATGCAAGTGTTTCTCCCAGTCCTAATCACAATCTTGCCAATGGGGGCTATCTAGATCAATCTAACAACTGCTTGAGCAAAGACGCATCCTTTCCACCCCCGGCTATTTCCTCACTGCGATTACCAGTGGTAGTTGTACCTAATTATGCTTTTACTATTCCAGTATCAATGGTGTATCTGTAGAATACACGGTTTTTATTGTGTTCCACATATCTGAAGATTTATGTGCATAGTTCTTATTGGCGTTTTTCTCCACTGTAAAACACATTATGCATAGCAACTGATCTGGGTTATTTCTAGTTGTATGTTTACAAAGTGAAAAATCCTATAACTTGTCATTTGAAATCCTTTGTTTCAATCACTGAATTAACAAAAACAATTATTTTCACTACTAGTTGTTTTTCTGGGACTTGCTCGACTACAACTGTACCTTGCCTGTCTGAAAGTTTGTTTTGGCATTCACTTGGAATTCCAAATATAGACATGTGCTTGGTGTCAATATTATATGTCAGTATCTTCCATTGTCACATTATTCAGACAGTTTCTTATAACTCTCGATTTATGCAATCTGTAGGTCACAAGCAATGAGACAAGTCTTGTCGCAAGATGTAGGAGAGTATATGCTCATGCGCATGACTATCATATCAATTCTATTTCAACTAATAGGTGAGGTTCTAAAGTTTTCAATTGTTAATGAATAATGAATACTGACTTCTACACGTATCTTGACTTTTTTCTGTCACATCGTCTTACCATATGAGTTTTAATTTTGCCTGGATTTTGGCGGTTCAGTTCCTCTTGCTATTTTCCAGCTCAAGCTAAAGGATGGAAAGCAAGTCTAATTTTAGTTCTTGCAATATTTTTCGTAATTGAAAGCATATTTTTTGGGTCCAATGTTGGGTGGGTTAGTTCATTCATTTACGGTTGGGAAACAGCTGGATTGTGACCTCTGAGGCGTGAGTTGAGGAAATAAGTCTGAGCAAAGAAGTGTTTACTTGTTCCCTGGATACTTTTCTTGACTTGAACGATGCAGAATAAATAGCTGTGACGGTATCGACTTGTGGTCACATAAATGCCTCTCTTTTCTCTGTGCTTATCTCTGCCACTCTTCTTCCCTGCTAGGTGCTTCCTGTAGCAAAGCAACAGTGTGGGTTGGCGCCTTTTGCTGCCTCTTAGTGTTCCCTATTTCAAAAAGTGAAAATGATCAACTCTTTGGAGAGATTTACGTCGTTGAATTTGGTCATTTAGATGATATATACAATGTATATGTATAATTATATGTAAAGTTGGAGCTTCCAAATTTTATATCCTATTTTGACAGTTAGTACACAGATACAGTGTTCACTTGATCTTGTTTTATCTTTCCATTATCTCTTGATTGATAAATGCAAACAGTATCTTGCAAGCACTGGATTCTGCCAAGAGCTTAGTCAATAGCACCTTTTATTTTTCTGTATGACTACATTTAATGAAGCCTTGAACTCTTAAAGTGCACAAATTTGTATAGTTATCTCTGTATGCCCCGATAGTTATTATGTCTTCACCTGCAAGATATGCCATGTACTGTTGACCACGATATCAAAAGAAGTTCTGATTATGGCTTCAAGGAAGCCATTTATTCTTTACTTGTAGTAATCCAGTCTATTTGATTTTAGTAATTAAAATATGTTTATAATGCTTTCCAGTGATGGTGAAACATTTATATCAGCTGATGATCTGCGAATAAATCTTTGGAACTTGGAAATAAGTAATCAAAGTTTCAATATCGTTGATGTTAAGCCAACAAATATGGAGGATCTAACTGGTAAGTCCTTTTCTGTCTCGAACTTCCATAGTGCCTTCTCAGTTTAGTGTAGGCCAATTTCTCATCCCTTTTAAATGCTTGATTGTGATAATTCTTTTGAAGTGACAAGAGCACCAGGAATGGACCAGTAAACTTAATTCATTAAATAGTAGCTTTTGCCATTGTTCTTTATTTAATTATACTCACTTATGTAAATAACCATATCACATCTCATAAAAAGAAATGTATTCAGTTAATTATACTATCTGAAGTAATGGAAATGGTCTAGGAGATCATCATGTTGCAAACTTACTGGGTTAAATCAACTTATACTCATTGATTACTTTTGCTTATTACAGAGGTGATAACATCAGCAGAGTTTCATCCTACTAACTGTAACACATTAGCATACAGCAGTTCAAAAGGATCAATTCGTCTTATCGATTTGCGGCAATCTGCATTGTGTGATTTACATTCTAAAATGTAAGTGTATTTGTGGTTATATTTGTGTTCTGTTAGTTGTCTGCATAACATTTGAACTTATTAATTGTCCAGAATGGGAAGTCAAAAGTTGGTGGGATTGGGAATTCTAAATCGTTTTGCTTTCTCCGAAAAAAAAAAAACTAACCATGTTACTTTCTACTGCTCTTTTTACGTGGGATAATTGATTTTTTATTCATATACAGATTTGAGGAACAGGAGTCACCTGCTTCAAGATCATTTTTCACCGAGATAATAGCTTCAATTTCAGATATCAAGTTTGCAAGAGATGGAAGACACATACTTAGTCGTGATTACATGACCCTTAAGGTGTTCAATCTTCTATAGTTTATTTTCTCAGTTCGATCTCTATTCTGTTTTTAACACTGTAATCTTTCTCGATGATTATGTTTTGTCATTTGGACATGCTTGGTTTTGCTTCCTGCTGGGTTTATGCTAACAATGACAGATATGGAACCTAGTTGTCTGCAGTTAGGCATTCATTAAGTTTCATTTAGAATTGCAGATGTATGGCAATATCAATCAAGAAGAAATACTTATTATGGAATATTTTACTTGGCATAGTCCATAGCTTCTTGCGGCAGAAGAAGATTCGTAGATCAGTTTCTTTGGAGCACTCACCTATTCTTTGTATTCATTTTTCTGTATGGTTTCAGATTTTGTCTGTCACTTACCAGTCTGTCTTGGTTTCAGTTATGGGATGTTAATATGGATTCTGGTCCAGTGGCTACCTTCCAGGTTCATGAGTATCTGAGACCCAAGGTGAATAGCTTTGTTTATCGGAAAGTATTCCCATGTTTTTGCTGCATTTATTGTATACGTGAGCTGACATCTTTGTAATATGATAATGTCCAGCTGTGTGATTTGTATGAAAATGATTCCATTTTTGACAAATTTGAATGTTGCCTGAGCGGTAATGGTCAGCGAGTAGCAACTGGTTCTTACAGGTATGATCGAGTCTCTTTTGTCTTCTCCATTCACATTGTTTCTCATTTTTGTGCATCTCAACGAAAGGCTTGACATGATTTCAGCAATTTATTTCGTGTGTTTGGATGTGATGCGGCGGGGGAGTACGGAAACAACTACTCTGGAAGCTAGCAAAAATCCAATGAGGTAGCCTTTTAATATCAATTTTGGCATATTGGTCTCATGTTAATATATATTGTTATTACAGCATAATCCCTTTTATTGCCCTTTCAGAAGACAAGTCCAGACCCCTGCAAGAACTTCGAGAGGCCTAAGCAGCATAACTCGCGCTGTCAGGCGAGGTATTCTTCTTGTCCTATTCCTCCTCCTCTTCACCTACCAATTGCATTCTTTAGTTCAACCCGACATTCAAAAGCTATTCTTGTATTATGGTTCCTTTTTTTTTCCTTTTTCTTTTTTATCCACTGTGAATATTGGATTCTCTACAGCAGGTGCAGAAAGTCCGGGAGTTGATGCCAATGGAAACTCATTTGATTTCACTACCAAACTGCTCCACCTGGCGTGGCACCCGACTGAAAACTCTATTGCCTGTGCTGCTGCAAATAGCTTGTATATGTATTATGCATAAAAAGACAGTACTCAAATTGGTTAAAATCTTTTGGGTCGCTATTCAAGAACACCTCTTTCGCAAGAAATTGAGGCGCTACAATTTCTCACTCATCAAAGTGCCTTGTAAACCTGTAGCACATTCCTTTGAGTGCTCGTACCCGGGCAGAAAGTTTGTTTTCATTGGTCGGTTAACTTTTCTGCTTCGCCCTCAATTTCTTTTATTTTTTCTCCATGTCTCCTCGAAAGGAAAGAAGTGTTTTGTTCTTAGTGTTGGGTCGAAGCCAGGAAAGAATGTGATTGTACCATCCTCCAAACAAAAAAGGATGCCATATGCTGTCCCGTGGTTTTGTAGTTGAATTCAAATCTTCTTGCTGCTGCTAATTTGCGGGGCATTAAGTTCATAAACTTTTCTTAGGCAGAATAGCGTCTTTGTTCTCGCTTTGTAGGATGATTTTGGTCTACTTTTGTTATAAATTCTCGTCGAGTATTCTTTTTGTAATGTCACGTATAGTTTTTTGTTAAGATATACTTACAAAGTAATTATTTTGGCTCATTCGAAAATAAGAAAAACAAGTCGTAATAAACAAATTCAAATAATGTGACTTCACTAATAGCAAAAATGATTGAATTCCGGTGGCACAGACGATATCGCACATAGTCCGTACCATCCGCCACCCAACCTCGCAAGAGTTCTTTGCATTTTGGTACAGTGCCTTGATGACTGTATTTCACTTAGGAACTCCTGGTTTTACCTATAAAAGATTTTGTTCATGCCTTGTACACCTTTTTAAGCATTTTGCCTATTTAATACTGCAGGTATTGAATCCGAAGCTAAATACGAAATGATTTTCTCAACCAGCTGTACAGAACCTGAATCTGATGTGAGCCTCAACTGATTACTGATATTACATACACAAATTGCAGTCGGCAACCTGTTTTCCTTCTGAATTATTGACTTAATAGACACAGTGCACGTGAATCACTTTTTAGGCAATACGCAATGACAGACTCAGACAATCTAAGTTAAGAGATCACAATTAAAATTGAAAAATGCTAAATGAACATAATTCTTGACATTCTAATTGATCGCATGAGAGTGTATGGGTCTCGGGTGAATAAAATAATATTTTTCATATGTGTGTAGCGTGTTAAGGATTGTATCAACTAGAGTGGTACTGTAGCATGACTCATCAAAATTTATAGTATACTTTTTAATAAATAAATAAAAAAAAAAAAAAAAACTGAACAATTTATTTTAATTGGGGGGTCAATTGATCCAATAGCCCCCCAGATCCGACAGTGGTACGCTACACGAGAGAATAATTTTTGTGGAAATAAAAAGTTTTGCAAATTACTGAGAATTGTACCAGACTACCAGTAGTATAATTTTATTCAAGATTCTGTATTTGTGTTCACATTATTTTGTGGGGTATGCCGTGTTTCATGCGGGGCTTTGACACGACGTGACTGCACCATTTTGTCATTCTTCACTCACTCGAATCACTTTGATTCACACTAAACTCGCATGCTGATGACGGGCCAGGTGAGTGGGACCCAACCCCCTCCGTGGCCCGACATTTTTGCATCATTATGCTTGTAATTTCCTTCCTTGTTAAGCCAAGACAAAAAACAATTTATGATGATGAAGTAAAACTAATGAGTAAATTCGTGCTACCATTTCACTACCAAGACATCTTGAAAGTGAATCATATTCTATGAATATCACTAGCATGATTTATGATTCAATCGTACATTAGTTACCCACACAAATAGTATTTAGTAGCCGAACATAGAGACCAACTATCCTTGTTGACAATATTCAATTAAGATTGGATCAATAAGATATCTTATATGTATAACTTGAGTAAGACTGTAAATAGACTTTTCGTCCTTCACGTTAAGGTGTGTTTTACCTATTCTCTTAGGGTTCGTTTGATATGGCATTGAATAGTTGAAAGTTACTACTAAGACTAAGAACTCATTTTTGAATGTGTTGAAAGTAATTCGTTTGACTATAAGAGTTTTCGTATGAAAATTAGATTTTTTTCAAAAAATTATTGTATAAGGAAAAATCTTAGAGTCCGTTTGATAGCACATTATTTTTTCTGGAAGTTGGAATTCGAAATCCAACTTTCACTTTTGACTTGTTTGATTGACCAAATTTTCCATGAAAAACGTTTTCCAACTTTTGAAGTTTTCTTTGATTTCAAGGAATTCCTTTTTCCCATCACTTTGGTGGGAATAGAAATTCCACTTTTTTTTTTTTTTTTTTTTAACAATAAAAAAAAATTATCTCTTTAATTGACAAATTTCATGTAAAACAAAGTCAAACGAAGACAAAAAAAAAATTTCAATTATTATTATTATTTTTTTGACAATTTAAACAAATTTTGTCTCCGATGGTAAGAAATTTTATTCATTTAACTGACAATTTTTATGAAAAATAAAGTCAAACAGATATTAAAAGTATTATATTTTTCAGGTGAAAAATTATACCAATCAAACACTTTCAATTACAATTTTCAGTAAAATAAATTCTAGACAATTCAATTCTCCATAATTTATTTATTTTTCATTTAAATTTCATCTTTCTATCAAACGGACTCTTATTTAGACGAGATTTTCTTCTATTCGTACATCATCAAGCACGATCTTCTTCTTCTTCTTTTTATTCCTTTTTAGCAACATCTCATGCGCTACAAAATTTTAGTTGGTAGTTTGGTTATGGCTGTCTTGGTTGATAGTAGTAACTGGTCACAACTCAAGCAATTTGGGATTGGGGGGCCGAGGGGTGGGGGCGCCACGTGTTGCTAATTATACTTGACGGCCTTTAAAATCAACCCTATCTTACGACACCCTCGTCGGTAATACACAAGTTGACGGTTGTCGTAAGCTCATACACACTAACACACATGGACGGCGGAGATTGCGCTTGCAGAATCTCAATGATGCTGCTCATCAATTCACCGCTTCGTTACAAAGTAAGCTTAGTTAGGAGCTTGGCTCCTCATTTTATTTGGCGGCTTGAGCAGTTTTTTACTGCTGATTTGGCCCTTACCCAAGTGGCTTGCTGGCTTGACTTGAAGCATTCAAGTCAAACTAATAATGCAGTTAAGACCTGTTTGAAAAATGGATTTTTTTTTTTTTTTTTTTTTTAAGTTGGTAAAAATTTATTTTAATCCTATATTTTATTGTACTCATAATTTTTATTCACTTTAAATTAAAAAAAATTCTGAGACTCATTAGCTTATAATCTTCAAAAGCGTTGTCAAAGGAGGTGTTTGTTTGAATTTTATTATAAGTTAATGAAATTAGAACGTGATAAAAATAAGTGATAGATAAGTGAATCTTACGAAATATAGTTAAAAGTTAAAATTTGACTTTAATCTTTAAAATATAAGGATATTATAATAAGAGCAAACAATTTGGCTAAACTTAAAACGTATACTTCATCAGTAAATTTTAGGTATGGGCACGGTCTGGCTTCAAAATCGAACCGAATAAAAAAAATTCGGTTAATTAGTAAACGGAACTGTTGGGTCCAAATATAATTTTGGAATCATTCGGGTTCTATTCCGTTCGGTTCCATACTATAATTAATTTTTTTAACATTTATAATAACACTACAGTTTGACATGTTCAATTTTAACTTTTACAAATTAACGATTCTAATTTAATAACAATTTATCCAATAAGATTAATTTACCAATGTATACAAATAACAAAAAATAGATAGTAAATTAGTAATACTAAAATATCGATGATCCATATAAATTAAAAGTCATAGACTCGTAAAGATAAAATATTTTAAAGTATTGTTAATACAGTAGTACTTACCAATTATTTGATTTAAGCATTAATTACTTAACTTGTTATACTAGATACTAAGAAATTCTACAAGAAAAATTGAAAAATCACAATTAACAAATATAAATAAATTAAAAATTGTTAAACTAATAAGATATAATAAAAAATATATATATATTTGATTACTTGTCTCAATGTCCTCATAGAATTCAGTATCTTTAATGTAAACTCTATCTTTTCTAATTTATTTTTAAAAAATTAAAATAATTTGATTTATTCCACATATAAAAAATTTTAAAAAATCGGTTCTTATTTAGTTTTTCGATTATAGGTCTAGAACTGATAACCGAATTAAACCGAACTCGACGGTTCTCGATTCAGATACACGTTTAAGTATTTTACTTACGAAGAATCACTCGATTTGGTTTGGTTCGAAATTTTTGCTCAGTCTTAGTAAATGTTGAGTAGATAATTTTTTTCAAGAAAAGCAGTAGATATATTATTGTATATAACATATTGTTTTTAATGGATAAAATAAATATATTAATTATTCACAAGTAACTTTTACTTCTATTGTGTGTAATTTTTATTTTATTATCACTATGAAGGAATACTTTTAAATGGAGAGCCTAAAAAAAAAAATTTATATAGCATTAATGTCGTAATTTTTTTTTTTTTTTTTTATATTGAATTGGTTAACAAATTGATTTCGAGAATCAAAGTCAAAATTTATTATTATCTACATTGACACACGTCGGATTAAATTTAATTACTACCTAGTTCAAAATCAAATTAAAGGTTAATTTAAATCACATATAGGATCCGTTTGATCCACATTATTTGTAGAATTAAAATGAAAAATATAGCCGTTATAAATCCCACATAAGAGATGAAAAGTAAAAAATGGTGGCTGAATGTGATTGATAGCGATTATATTTTTCATTTTTACGAAAAAAAGAAGAAGAGAGAATTAAATGGGTCCATAGAGCTCATTTGGTAGGATTTTTGTGAAGTAAAAAGTTATTTCTAAGAATAAGAAACTACTTTTGAACATATTTGGATAGTTTTTGGAAGCACAGGGACTTTGTCTAATTTGAAGTACTTTTAAATGAAATTGATCTACTATAGCTTTAGCAAAAACTCATCTACAAGAAATATAAGTAAAAATAAAAACTCTATCAAATAGATCCTAATTCAGTTCAAACATAATTCAATTTAACGGCTTAACGAGAGAAATTAATAATAAATAAATGTATAAATAAATACTAGTTGATAAAGGTACTTAACAACATATTAAAATAAAACAACCATAGATTATTCCGTAGGCCCTTAACTTAGATTTAATTAGTCTTTAAATGGAACACATGTCAATGATCATAAAGTAGAAGTAAATTTAATTTTTTAATTGCCCAATTAGATGGAGAATTAGTAGTGTCTTTTCAATATGATTAAATCAAATACATCGTCTATGGTCAAAATTGTCTCTTTACTTAACTTAAGTTAGACCCTCAATTTAGTGTCGAATTAACCTTCTTGTATCGTGTGAGTTACCATAAGTTTTATCTTACCCTCACATGGGTGCGATGAGCCCCACCCATTTAAAAAATATTTCCTTCCAACGTGTGTATATGTAATAAATTGAGCAGTAACTCAAGCGATAATTGTGGCCTGCCTCTTTAGCGTCCACACTCCACACCTAAATGACCGGTAAATTTGGACAAAATTATCACTGAAAATGATACCTACTAATTTATGAAAGGTTAAAGATTAAGAAGTCGACAATTAGAAATTAGAGATTAAAATTTAAAGAAAATAAACATTGAGGACGACAACTGCAATTTTATCGCTTCCCGTTCCTTCCACGTAGCTACTGTGAAGCGAGAATAGAGAGTCTATATTAATCTCAAGGTCGTCTCTCCCACGCGGAGTTGCAGAGATCATTTACTTCGAGAAATTTACAGTTCAATTCCCTCCCCCCCCCCCCCCCCCCCCTCCTGCCCCCACTCCAACCACTCTCTCATTCTTGTTATTTTTCATCCATGGAAAAGAAGAACCCACCCGAAACTCAATCATTTCATCAAATTTGCAGCTGAATTGTGTTCAATTTCCTATCATTTTTCTCTCGATTTGTCTCATATTTTCTTATCTTACATCTACAAATCGAGTTTTATCTTCGATTTTGAATCTCGAAATTACACCCCAGAGCCCCCAATCACTCCATAATCAGATTACTTAAAATGCAAGACCCATCTATGTACACATATATAAACGCACAGCCACAGCCACAGCCACACCAACAGCAACAGCCACAATTCCCAGAGCAAGAACAATTAAAGTGTCCAAGGTGCGATTCTACAAACACCAAATTCTGCTATTACAATAACTACAACCTCTCTCAGCCGCGCCACTTCTGCAAGGGCTGTAGAAGGTACTGGACTAAAGGAGGCGTGCTTAGAAACATCCCTGTCGGCGGCGGCTCCCGGAAGAACACCAAGCGGAGCTCCTCTTCCTCCTCCGCTGCTGTCTCTTCTCCCACTGCCCACCACCCCAAACGCCTCACGGCCGCCTCCGCGTCAACTGTCACCACCACCACCACCACCGGTTAGTGTTAATGGAACAAATACTGAAACATTTCCTCTGAAGGCAGATAATTACCTGGGGCAATTTGGGAATATCAGCTCATTTTTGGGATCTAGTAGTGGACGATTTGGTAATTTTCTTGATGGGCTCCACTCAAATGAAACAAATTTGCAGATGGACGTGTCGGGTTGTGAACCGGGTACCGGTGCAGGTCAGGATCCGGTCCAAAATGTGGAGCCCCAGTTGAGGTTGGACTTGGAGGGTGGAAGTAACAATATTGCAGATGAATTCTTGGACGTGCAGGTTGGTGATGATGAAACTACCTGTTGGAATGGTGGCAATGGCTGGGCAGATCTTGCTATGTACACTCCAGGCTCTACTTTCGGTAATTAGTCTACTAAATATAGAAAAATGAGAAGCAAATGTTTGGTATAAAAGTATCAGAAGGCGCAATGAATATGATTTTAACTTAATTTTTCGATTTTAATATTGTCCAGTGCGGTACACTGTACCTTACAAAACAAGCAAGCAAGAATTATATATTGTCGACTCTGCGATATTGGCCTGTGGTTGACATGTTCGATCGAGTATGGTTGCGTCAACAATTAAAGTTGTATTAACGTTTAAGAATCGTGTTTACGAGGTTTCACAGTGGAATTGATATATATATGTTTATGCAATTTTTATTTTTATTTTTTTATTCTCACGAATTTATAGTCATTTTTCAATTTTATTTGGACAGCCTTTTGGTTCTTTCTGATTTCTGATAGTAATGTTTTTTCGTAGGGTATAATATGATGTTAATTAATGCAAATGGTTCCTATCTTAAATTTGAGAGTCCACTTGGCAGATTTTTGGTTTTATTGAGAGTTATTTTTGATCAATTTTTTTAAAAATTTCTTTTCATCAAATAAAATATATTTAGCCCTTATTTGTTTCCAATACTTGAAGAAGAAAATGAATTTTTTGACTCTTTTTTTTTAGTAGTGGAATTGTGAGAGATAAAGTCCATAATGTCGGCTGAGAACTTCCCCAACGGTCCAAATGACTTTAAAATGAGGGAAAATGAGAAGCAAACATTTCCTAAAAAAATTGTTCTAGTGTGTTCAAAACCAACTTTTGAGTGTTAAATGTATATGTATATGTGTATATGTATATATATATATATATTGGTCATGTCAATTGCGCTGATTTTGAAGATGTGATGGGAATTGGGATCATTCTTGGAAGGTGTCTCTCTATAGTGGACCAATAAGGCCCACAGCCCATGATGGGCATTGGAGTGGACCACTACACTACCGTTTATGTCTCAACATTCAACCAGCAACATGGGTGGGCCTCCAGGTCACTTTAGCTTAATGTAAATATTTGTTTCCCCCACCCTTTGGCATTGGTAGCTAAGAGTTTAAATGCTAAATTAGCTGTGGTGGGTATGTATATATCTAGTAGATATAGGTGAGGTGAAAAAATTTGGATAGTATTCTATACATGAATGAAATTTCTTGAAATTGAAATAGATTGATCAATAGGGATTGAGTCTTTCTTCTGCGTGGAACTCGACAATAGTCGAGACCACTTGACCAGGATCATGATAGGTCTCAATTTGTCAATTTGTGATTGATTATCGAATAACAAGTATATATTTTTCTTCAAGTAGAAACGAATGTTGTTTTAGCAGTGCTAAATTATTGAAATTTGTAGATAAATTGATTTTTTTTATTTTTCTCAAATTGATTTTAGTAAAAATCACCCAGAATTTGCTAAAGAATTTTACGAATTGCATTAACTTTTTTGTTTAGCTATATATTACAAACTAATGCTTATTCATAGTGATGATAACTATTTCTAGTTCCACGTGACATACATGTAATACGATTATCGGTAGTTTTCGCTATGAATAGCATTATCTTGTATTACATAATAAACCCCCAATACTCCGATTATTTGGGGTCCACGATGATACATAATTTACGTGATTTCAAGGAAGATTAAAAAAAGAAAAGTGGTCCAAATTTCGTTTTCTTAGCGTGTGTACAACTCCTAAAAACTTGAAAGCTACATATGCACAAATTTGGATGAATCTTTGGAATGAATTACCAAATACTTTCTATCTATAGCTTTGACAATCCAATTGCACATTTCTGACATTTTTGTATTGGATACCAATTAATGTGGCATGGGTTGGGATTCTTTACAAAATCAGCTGGCTAATTAGTGTTGATTTTTGTCTTTTTTGTTGAATTGACCACAAAAGAATAAGATTATATTGTTTCTTTGTATCATTTTTCGATGTTTTAAAATTGGTTCGAGAATTGATTCGAAATTTAATGAAAAATCTAAATTTTTAAATGAACCGGTAAAATTGGTAAGTTCATCTTATCTTTCTTGTAAATTCGTGAGTTCATACACTTTTTTAGGGCTATCTATTATATATTTATGTAATGAAAAAAATTTAAAATTTTCAATGACCTATCAAACTATCTTTTCAGCTAAAGGATGTGAAATCTTTGTTCTATCACATGAATATAATTTTCATTTCAATCAAATCCTTATATGTGCCTTAGGCGTGATCTTGCCTTTCCTTTCCTTGCCTTTATTTTTATGTTTGCTTTCTTGTTATCAATGATTCTTGGATTGTTTAAATTGCGCAATTGATGCTAAATTGGGGTTTATTTTTATTTTTATTTTTTTTATGTGACATGCTAATATACGGTCGACGGGACTTGTTATGCTCAAAACAATGCTTTTGATAAAAGGACTCTTGGTAGAATTGGCAGTTTGTCTTATCTTTCTTAGAGTTCGAAGTTTCTGTCCAATCTAATCCAACTCAAATTTGATTACATTTCTAACCATAAACAGAGCCGGTCTTGTGATTTTCGGGGTTTGAGGCGAACTCTGTAAATTAGGCCTTTAGGGAGAGAAAACAAGGTTTTCTTTTTACAAATTACAAATTACAAAGTATTTACTTAATATTTTTAAAAATAAAATTAAAAAACATTATTTGGGCAAAAAAAGGCCTCTCTCATATTTTGGGCCCGAGACGACGATCTCATCTACCAGATCTGGCCCTGACCATAAAACCAAACACCTTCTTCGAGCTTGGTAATCCAGATGAGATAAGCTACGTTGTTTAATATTCTTGAGGAAGCATTACTGTCTGGATTAGTAAGCTACAATGATTTTTTCCATTCTGCTCCACTGCCCCCTCCATCCCGTAGATCTTCGGATCATATGAGGTAAGAGGGAATGACTTACTTTTAGAATGGGTTAAAGATTTTCAAATTACTTTTTAGATATATTTTACGCGAATTACTTTATTTTTGGATTCAAAAAACTTTATTGTAAATTTGAATTATTTGATAATTTCAAGCTGGCCCACAATCACAATGGGAGAGTATGGCCCATGCATTAATGTGTTGGGTCATGGGTTTGGACATAATAATCGAAGTAATGATCCTTGTACATTTATTATCAAAGAACGCGGTAGTAAGGGGAGCAAGATCATAGCCGCTTTTATCGGATTACTTGTCTCACCTATTGACTTAAAATCGATTTATTACTTATAAGTTATCTCATTTTGAACTTTGTCTATTTTTTTTCGTAGTTTAGAATAACAACAATATCACTTACAATAAGTCCATAAGAATGAGCATATTGCATAAAGACTTTTCATTGTAAGACCTAAATAAATAATAATTGGGTTAATTCTTAGTGATACAGACTTTGATTATGTGTATTGTATCAGTTCTATTGGACCTGGAGTTGGGTCAAGCTGTACAAATGTTGTCAATCTTTAGTCTAATCTACTAAGAAATGGATTAAGCTATTTTGTTACCATGGTTAACACTCTCGATGACATTGTCCTCACATGGGATGCGTGAGTCTCATGCGAATAAAATAATCTCAACCCCCCATGTGTGTGTGGTGTCATTCCTACAGTTATCCGTACGGATTGTGTAGCGCGATTGCTAAGAAATTTTAGAAAATAGTTAAGAATAAATTACACCAAGGTCTCTAACGTTTGAACCTTGTGACAATAATATCTTAAATTTTTATGTTCTAGCACCTGAGATTTCAAACTTGCATCTGTGGTCCTTTTGTGACGAACATCATCATTTTGACCAATAAATGTTAAATGTGGAATAAAATGGAGACGAACGAGTCAAACCACTAAAATAAATAATTTTAAGAAATCTAGTTTACAAAATAAAATTTCAAGTTGAAAAAGGGTTTGCTCATTGATTTAATCAAGGCGTCTTTTTCTCTTGATTAAGTCAATGTCTATGATTAATGCTTTGAAACAGATAGATTAATGCTTGATATGCCTTGATTTAATGGTCAAGTGAAGAAAATTAATTTCAAAATAAAAAGTAAATAGAATTGAATAGGAATGCTTTTGGAAGCCAACAATAGAATTGAATACTAGAAGATATAATTGGACAAGGAGTAAGGTCACAAATAGACGATGTAACCTCAATTGGTCATATGGTGGCTCGAAGTTGACTAGTCACATCGAACCCTTCTTGGATTAGTAGGGACCATCACCATCTAATAATATTTTTTCCCCTATTAGTCGAGGCTAATAAAATACCATCACCATCTGATGAAAGGCACAAATTCTCGTTTTCTATATCTTGTCCACAGCCCACTTATTTCTATAGGAGAATGCTACAGAGAGAAGCACACTGCTGCTTCTGGTGGAAAACACTCAAGAAGTGGTTTTGTGAGGGTGAGGCTATGTCTTCGTTTTGGACTTTTTTTGGTACTAGTCAACGTTGAACATACAACTTATGAAATATTTTATAAGTGTTGTAAAAATTATATTTGAGTATGCGTGAATGTTAATTAATTTAAAATTAATGTCAAGAAATATATGCGTGACAATGAATGTTAAATTATTATTTAATTTCTAATTATGTAAAATTTGATGTTAATTAGCATACATGGACGTGAATAATAAAATGCATTCTTGAATGTGAAATTTTAATTAACTTATAATTAGAATTAGTCACTGAAATGAAATAAATGAAAATGAATATTAGTCTTAATTAATTGAGAATTAATAATAAAAAATTTATATATTAATGAAAGCACATAAGTGAAATAAATCTGTTAAATGTACATTAACATTAAGGCTGTGTTTGATACAACTAATTTGCCATGGAACTAGGAAAATATTTTCCTAATTCCTACTTTTGGCTGTTTGATTAGCCAAATTTGTCTTGGAAAATATTTGCCACCAATTTCTAATGTACAATCCCTTGAAGCACAAAAGCAGGAAAATATTTTCTTATGATTTTGGTGGGAAATTATTTTCCACCTTGTTGGGTGTTTTTTTTCCTTTTTTTTTTTTTTTTTTTTTTTTTTTTTACTTTTTGGCAATGGAAACATATTCTAAATTCAATGGTAAAAAAATTTATCCATTTAATTGACAATTTGCATGAAAAATATAGCCAAACAAACATAAAAATTTTATGAAAATATTTTTTTTACTTTTTGACAATCCAAACAAATTTTAATACAGATTGTAAAAAAATTATCCCAAAAAGTAACCATTTGCATGAAAAACAAAGCCAAACGGATTAGGTGGAAAATTATACCAATCAAACACCATTAATACAATTCCCTCTAAAACAAATTCTAGGCAAATCACTTCCCTGCCAAATTTTATTTGCCATTCATTTTCCATCTTTCTATCAAACACACCCTAAATGGTAACTAACTTGTTAAATAAATTAAATCCATATTGAAAAGGAAAAGTAATGTATTATTAAAATGATTGAATTATAGTAAAGATAAAATGGTCCAAAAAATGATTTTCACCTCATGTAATATTTAATATATTATAGATTGTAACAACATAATTCAGTAGTAAATGCCTATTAAAAACCAGCTCCGAAGTCTCGAAATACTGACGTCTAAACAAAGTAATGTCATTTGTACATCATTGTATACAAATAGGTGACATGGAAGAGAGAAAAATTATAATAACTTAAATTCTTTTCGTTCTGTCTCTTTTTCTCTCTCTCTTCCATGATGTATCTATACGTACACCCTTATGTACATAATAATGTACAAATAGCATTACTCATCTAACAATACACAAGTGGTCAATACCACACCACACTTCCTATAATACTAACCAGAAGTGCAAATTAGACCAATGCATTCAACAACAATCAAGGACGAACAAAACTTTCCAAGCATATTAACGGTCACAGAGCTAGGTGATCTTGTGAAACGAAGCAAATAGGCGGAGGCTTAAAAGTTAAAAGTTACCATCCAAGAAAGTAAGTATCGATAGTGACTTTACAAATTATATTGGCAAAAATAACTTGAGAGAGAAGTCAGTTTGGCTTTTGTGAACATGAGCTAATTTATCTTAGGCTTCTTCAAAAACTTTGGCGTACAGAATGAAGTTGCATAAACACAAAACTTTAGCATCACGTATTCAAGAAGAGCTTTGGATAAAGTTTTAAAACGACAGAGAATGATAGATGGATGGATATGAACAAAATGGGCCAAATCTGACTTCCAACGTCCAACACTGCTCCTGTATAGCTGTCTCTCACTCGGTAGTTGTTCGGGGAGGCTAAGATACAGATATGGTTTTTTATTTTTATTTTTTATACCCAGGTGTCCCAGTTTCGTCAGACTAAATCCTGGACCTCGAGCCTTTGACCCCTTTCCAGCCCGAGGAGGTAAACCGCGGGATATGCCCACCATAGCCAGTGTCCGTGTGCCATTCTACTTGTTGCCCCAAGAGACCCTCCTCCATGGGTCTTACAACACCAAACTGCTCTGTCCAAAGGTTTTACATCACTTTGTTGCTCCTCTCGGAATTCGAACTCCCCACGCTGAGTTGGCAAGCTCCAACACACACAGTCTTTTGCCACTTTGGATGTGCCCCGGGGGGCTACAGACATGGTTTTTCTTGCTTGCATGGAAGATAATAACCAGGATTATAGTTTAGACCACTAAAAAGAAAAGTTCTGAGAGGCGTATCAATCAACAAACTACAGAAGAAACATGCTTTTCACAAGATACTCAACAATCAGAAAAATGCCGAGGAATTGCAAAATTGTGCATTGGCATACAGATATCGATAAAATTTTCGGCTAAAAATTGTAGGGTCGATTGCTACAACATCCACTGGGAACAATGACAAAAGACCATGGGTACATGTTTCTCACCAGCCAACACTCTTTCCCTTCTATCTAGTTCCTCAACTCCATCTCACTCGCCACACAGATATACGACCCTGTTTTATTGTAATTTTTCTTTTTTGCTGAACCATAGAATTATAACATCAGGAACTGTAATTTGATTTCTTGATCAACAGCCAATAGCCCATCCAATGAAGCTAGAGAAAACGATGCTTGGCTTATGGTGCTTAGGGACAGTATAGTGCTAGTGCAACTGTTGTGCCTTGGAGCTAGATTGCAAGTTGTTTTGGCTGCATTGGTTGAAGATCAAGAGGCAAATTTGGAGAAATAACAACCTAAGCCTTATATACTAAGTAAATAGGAAGTAGCCTACATGATTCAACCAATCATCCACTAGAAGACCCAATGCAAAATTAAATCTTCCAGACCACAAAAGGCTATGTCAATTTGGTTTTTATGTCAATTTGGTCTATCTTTCCCTCTTCTAACCTATTCTACTGGGTACTCTCACTCATTGGTGGCATTGATCATGGCAGTGAAAATCACTAGTGGATTCCTCATGATGGGTCAAATTTGTTAAGGAGAGACTAAGGTCAACATGGTCATGAAGAGGGTGTAGTGGGGAGCAGAATTGAATTAAAAACTTGGGGATTTTGTTGTGGGGGGTGGCGGGGTGGGGGGTGGCCACCCATTTGTTACTACCCTTGTGGATGCTTCATCCATCAATCTTACTATCTTCCTCATGTATGAGGAAGCCAGTACATTTTTGGTCCCCTAAAAATCAGTCAAGTTGCTAAATACTTTCAGTTATCTACATATAACCTTCAGCGTGACATCATAGTTTTCTTAAAAATACAATCACCTAAACAAACAAAGGAATAAACTTATCGCGTGTGCATAATCATAACAACTAATAAACTTATAGATATAATGAATCTTTATTCATGTTTCTGAACATGACTACGAAGCCAACCAAATCATCCCATATTTACCAAAAAAACTACTGTACTAATAATAGAAATCACTAGATCTTCTTCAGTCAGCAATTATCAATTGTGCCAAATATTCTTGTCATCAAGCATGGCAGTTAATTGGAATGAGAAAAGTAAGTCGCCCAATTAATTAAAATGCAGCAGTATTCTACTATTAATAAACAAAATATATAAATTAACAACAAGTGCAAGAACAGTAGAAATATTATGAAACACTAAGGCATACAGTCAGCAGAAACATGCAGTCAAATTTACACATAAATGCGTGCCTTAACGCAATATTAGGTAGAAATAAGACTAATAGCAGTAATTAGGACAAGCAAATCACCATATAATAATAGTACACATCATCTCCAAATCCCTGAAAATATAAAAAAATCTATCCACGAGCCTTGAGCTCTTCGAGACGCCTGGAAAGGTTATCCTCCTCCGCCTTCTCACCGTTCTTCACCGCGACAGCATGAGCGGCCGGCTGGGGAAGGCCGACCGATACCTCGAGCCCATAATCATCCGCCACCTGCATAAGACTATTAACTTCCCCTTCAGGAGTCGACAGCGAGGTGCTTCCGGCCATCGAACTCTCCATAAACTCCGCCTGCACCTCCATATTAACAAACTGCTTTTCAAACTGATCCATAGTTTCCGACATCTTCTGCAAATTCCCAGTTGCGAGGGTCGACTCGAGTGATTTGACGATATTTCCCATGGACTTGGTTATTGTGGTCATCTTAGCCTGCGTGTCGAGCCGCGCCACCACAGCATCAAGACGGGAGGACAGCCGGAGATAATTCATCTGTTCGCTGCGCTTCCGGATGGCGTTCTCGGCGTAGATTCTGGCGCCGTCCATATTGCCCTTCTCAATGGCTTTTTTGACCTTCAATTTTTCGGATTTTTCGTCCTTTTCGCACTTCCGGGCCTGGCGCTGGAGGCTTTTGATGGTGAATTTCAGTTCCATGATCTGATTCATCAATTTCTCAGTGTTTCCCATTGTTGAATTGATTTTGATTGGGGGGAGGGAGACAAATTGGGAATGGGATTAGGGTTATGAATTTCCTTGGTATTGGGTTTTATATTTTGAGTGTTGGATTGAAACGGTCAAAGATATTTTTTTGTCTTATTAAAATCTTAAAAAGAATTAATCCCCTTGGACAGCAGGGTCTTAAAAAGGATTGAACTCCCAACGGTTCCATTCTTTGGAATTTGGAGAAAGGCACTTCGCCTGGCTTAATTTAGGGGGGCCTCCAATAGGAGGGCGTCATTTGGCTAGAAGGTCAGTTATTGAGTCTGGCCCTAGCAAAATTGAATTTAATTCTTATAATAAAGTTATTTATTTGGAAATTAATTCTTATAACAAATAATTTACTTTCTAACTTTGATCAATAAAAGAATTCTTGATTCTAAAATTTATGAATGTTTAGAAAGTAAGTGTGTGTTCTCTTTGTTATTTTCGGGTCGTTTTCTATTTTCGATTTTTCAAAACATTGAAAACGCGTTCTCTTTCCCATTTTTGAAAACGAGTTTTTGAAAACAGTTGAAAATTTTGAGAAGAAAACAGAAAATAAATTTTTTACGTTCTGACTGTTTTCTTCACAAATATGCCAAAATTCAAAAAACACGAGTTGAGAAATATTTTTTCAAAATGACAAAAAGAACGAATTTTCAACAATATCAAAATGGACACCCAAAATACAAAACGAATTCAAAACTCAAAACACAAAATTGAAATACGAAGAGAACGCCTTCTAAATAATTCTAATTATAAATGAATAAAAATGAACGATGAATAGTTATTTATGCATTCTGTGAATAAAATGTGTTTTTGAGTATTTTAAAAAAAAAATTATAAACATGAGCAAAACAATCTCACAAGTAAACTTTTTAAAACTTAACCAAACATTCTTGTTTATGTTAGAAAAAAATTGATCGGAGTACGATTAGGATTCAAATGGTGGACGCACTATTCTTCAAGTTTTTCAAAATCTCTCTTTGATGGTCATTATTTGTGAAAATTAATATTTTGAATATTATTTTTTAAAAGAATGTATAATTAAAAATGAATATATAGAAAAATGAGTTTTCAAATAATTGTTCTCAAATAGGAACTAAAATTGATTGACATAAATTATGATCCCCATCCACGCCCCGTGATCTTCTAACCATAAAGTATTAATTTTACTTGGATCATTTTAGAAGCTATAAATTGTTAAACTAGAAAAAAATAATTGATTGTGAAGATTGATTAAGAGGTGTTTCGTGAGAATTAAAATTATATTTTTTTAGTAAATTATGATAGAAATTTTTGAAATATGTGGTTTAAAAGTTTGTGACCATGAAACATGTATTTAATATTGATTGTTTAACTTTAACTTAAATTAAAATCAGATTTTATTATTTTAATTCAAACCTAACATGCTCTAACTTTGTTTTGATAATAGAATTATTAAAATATGATTTTTTTTTTTTTTTTCAAAATAAAGGAATAAAGGTCAAAAACCCTTTTTATTAATCAAGATGTCACTAATTTCGTAACGTCCACTTAAATATTTATCTCTATTATTGAGAATTCAAGATTCTATAAAATTAACGGAAGAGCACGAATATCTTATAATTGGCCACGTTTGACTCCTATTTTGAGGGAAAGAATATATTTTGAATAGTTGATTAATGGAGAATGTGTGGTTGGAAATTAAGGAAAAGTTTTGAGTTTGCGTGCAATATTATTTTATTGAAAAATGTGTGATTGAAAAGAAGAGATAGAAAAATAAATTTTGAAAAAAATGAAAATTTAATTGTGCAAAATAACTTAAGAATATTAAATTATTAAGAACATTCTCACTCCCACCAATGCATACCAAACATTCTCATTGCGACAATGCTCGTTCGTTTTTATCATCACCACCTCCTTCAACTAGCCATACGAATATTCAGAATGCAAATTGCAAATAATGCTCACGAGTGGAGCTACTGGATCAAAAGAAAACACATTTTGATTCTTTCTCTTTCACAGACTTCAATGCTGCCTTGCTTATTGTGCCTACAAAACGATGATTCCTAGGAGAGCCCAAAAACGACTTGACAAAAATAACACGGTCAGCACCTCGTGTCCTCCATGCTATGTGTCAATTTCAATGTACACCTCTCCCTTAGTTTGCGTTTACAAAGACACCTGTTTTGTGTACTTTGTCTCTATCTAGGCCCCCTCTTCTCTCTTCTCTCTTTTCTCATTATTATTATTCCTTTGCTTTTTAATAACAAGAACATATGAAACCTGATTTGAAATAAAATAGATTTAAACAATTTTTGTTGGAAATGAATTATATATTTACTTTTGGTTTAAAATAGAGAGGGCCCTTTTGGTTTTTATTGGTGTTGAAGCTTATTTTATTGATTTTCATAGATTTTTTGTTGGGTTTATAGTGGAAGGGTTGAAAATGAGTGGGAATGAGAGGGAAGAAGGAATTGTGTTTGAGATTTGTGTGGTGGTTCCAAAGAAAAGTGAAAAGCAAGGGGACGACAGCAGTCTTGATTGTGTTGAGGTTCTCGTTGATGAGTTCAAGAAAAGAGGACTAATTGTTGAAAGAGTTATTGGCCTTCAAAATGAATTTATCAAGGTTTGCCCAATTTTATTTTTCCTCTCCTCGCTGTTGATATGGATTTATGTAATTTATTGGGAATTAATTGTATTGTTCTGATTTCAAGTTTCTCTGACCTGTTATCTTCTAATTTGTTAAACTTTTTGGTTCATGCAACTGTTAATCTTGTGAGAATATTCGTAAGTTATTAGTAACAGCTAATCATATAATCTTTTCTTAGGTAAATCATGTTCATTTTACAGTTCAATTCTGTCTGTTGTGTGGACTTTTGCAAATAGAGTAAAACTTTAATTAATAATCAATTCTATTTTTTTTTTGGTCTGATTGCTAGTTTTCCATTTTGTATTTTCAGTTGTCAGCACCATTGGAGATTCTGGGGATGGCTGCCGCTGAGTTGCAATTCACAAAACGGACTCATATAGGTAGCAGTCATGCAGTACTCATTAGTCTTTTGCTTTTGTGCTTCCCTAGTAGTCTGTGTTCATATTGACCTAAACAATCTCGATGGCTTGTTTGGTAGGAAGAAAGAAAAATAAGTTAAATTTATTCGTATTCTGTCTAGTACTACGTATAAAATGTGCACTGAACGTCCTGTGCTTATTTCAGGAATGGATTTGCCATTTGAATGGGATGAGGTAGAAGCCTTTGTTAGGCAACCTGATGGATCCTTGTTCACTTGGTGTGAGCGTTTCCGTTGCTACAATTACATAATATACGGGATTGTGAGTTATTTACATTCTTTGTGCACGGTTTAGTATTGTTCTTAATGCTAATTTTTTTTTCATTGCAACAATAAGAATGTGAAGTGGTAAGTAGGCTCACTGATTGGGTCTGGGAGTCAAATCATGTAAGGAGAATATACAACCTGTTCTCTTTCGTTTTGTCAGCTTCAGATTCTAAATAAGGTGTGGTCAATAGATGGAGTAGCTATTGATAACATAGAGGCTTTAACGGTTGGAGTTTTTGTTGGATTGCGTGGAGGCTAATTATACTGCTCAGTTTACCTTGTGGATCGACCTAAAATTAGGCATTCATCTCTTTGTAGGGTATATTTGGCATTCGTTTCTATGTATTAGGTCTCCCAGCTTCCTACATGTGTGAAGGAATCTCAAGGGTCTAGATAAGACGGGTTTTAGGAAATCTTTTTAATACTCCTTCTTTGTCATAGCTCTCAAATTAAGGGTGAGCAGCTACAAATCCTTGAATTTCTATGTTTGCATTTATGTCCCCCCCCCCCCCCCCCCCCCCCCCCCCCCCCCCCCCCCCCCCCCCCCCCCCCCCCCCCCCCCCCCCCCCCCCCCCCCCCCCCCCCCCCCCCCCCCCCCCCCCCCCCCCCTTCATAGTTGGTCTCGAGAATGGAATTATAGCTTAATCCCTAATTTTTATTTTGTTTAATTGTTATAGGATACAGATCATCAATTACGTTTTTCTGAATTGTGAGACCGGAAAACCATCTCCGCTGTCACATAATGGATATGAATGTCTTTTGGCACAACTTTACATATCCATTTGTATGCTTCCAAGCACATGCATATGTTCTGTACCAAAATCCCACTTCGTAACTGATGTTAAGGCCAAATGTCACAGGTGAACACAGGCAAGTCAGTTATAGAATTGAAATATGATCATAGAGAGGTCGACTGGGTGCCGAGGGAACCTCTACTTCGGAAATTGGAATCAGAGAGTATAGTCAAAGAAGTATTTCCATTGCATGGTATTCTTCTTCTTTTTCTTATATATGACAAATTATCAGCAGTCATGGACATGCAAAATAAGATGAATATTTTATAGATGAAAACAAGCGGAAGAAGCTCCTAAGAAGTTGGGCACTGAACTGGTGGGACTTTACAACACAGCCAATTGATGAGATATATTTATACTACGGAGTGAAGGTACATGTCAAATGGTGGTGGTAGCTGTACTTTCGCTACATTCATTTATAAGCTGCTCCTTAATATTCATTTTCTTCATAATAAACAGCATTCATCTCATTTAGTAACTGTGAATGTGTTGTGCCTGTAGATTGCCATCTACTTTGCTTTCCTCGGAAAGTACACGAGGTGGTTGTTGTTTCCAGCTACATTAGGACTTACAATGCAGTTGGTTGATTTTGGGTAGGCCATATTTAACTTCGTCATATATTGGCACGTCTATTAAGATGGATTAGACAATACTCAACAATTTAAATAAGAAAAGAAGTTAAAATGTTGCTTTATACCCACAAGTACTATCAAATATTGTACACCAGACACGGACATCTTTGTCAAATTTTGTGCTTTTCAATTACTCTTATTGAGGGATGCTTTCTTTTGCTTTTTGTTAACCTCAGGTCAATACAACTTTTGGTTCTCCCTATTTTCTTCATATGCCTGATTTCATGGGCCGTGCTGTTTTTCCAATTCTGGAAACGAAAAAATTCAGCTCTTTTAGCTAGGTATGTGTAATCTGGTTTTTGAACAGCTATAACAGTTTCCATCTGATGTGGATGCTCTGAATTGCATTTCTTTACAAATATATCTTTTGGCACTCATGTTTCCACATCCTGTTGTGTTACCATGTCTGGATGATACAGGTGGCATATATATCATTCGGCGGGTACAGAATCTGATTATAAATTATTCCAAATGGAACATAGCTCATTAACATCCCCTGCAGAACTCATGAAGAAAAGAGGGACGGATAGTATGAAAGAGAAAGCATTCTTCCAAAGAGAAGAATGGTTCAGATGGTTGATGAGATTCAGAAATGATGCCATTATTATATTGAGTATCATATGTCTCCAGCTTCCTTTTGAATTGGCTTATGCTCATCTCTATGAAGTTATTGGATCGGACTTCCTGAAGTGAGTTACTTGCATTATATGAGATACATCCAACTTTTTTCTTCCAGTTCTTCTTCACTGGTTCATGCATTTATAACCTTTAACTGGTTCAAGAGAGATTAAAACAAAGAAGTATCTAAAAAATAAATGCAAGTAAATAGTTCTCTCATTTATAACAATTTACATCTCATTTCATATGGTATTAGAGAAGGTTGATGATCTCGAGTTTGTCTTCCCACCACTCATTTACGAAAATTCCATGAATAGGTTCGAGGAAATAAATAAATTAATTTGGCCTACATGTGAGTGGCAAGGACTGAAGGTTTAAATAATTAAATACCAAAATTATTTTCTTAACAATCTATTAGTTTTAAGCTTTTAGATGAGGAAGTCATTTGTCGCCTGTAGGTTATGGTTTTGGAAACAACTGTTGTTAAATTCAGAAACTCGTTTCTATTCGTGCTTTGCGGAAAATGATTTTGGTATTATGACATCCTCTCAAATCCATGTTTTTCCAGGTTTTGTCTGACAGCGGTTTACCTCCTTGCAATTCAGTACTTCACCAGAATGGGGGGAAAGATATCAGTGAAGCTTGTTAAATGTGAAAATAATGAAAATGTAGAGTACAGAGCTCGCAGTTTGGTCTACAAGGTAGACAAAAGAAATCTCTCTCTCTCCTTGTCGTTTAATGTATTTTGAAATCCTTTACTTACCTTTTCTTCCTCCAGGTGTTTGGTCTTTACTTTATGCAGACATATATTGGAATATTCTACCATGCTCTGTTGCATCGCAACTTGATGACCCTTCGCCAAGTATTAATCCAACGTCTAATTATGTATGAGGTGAAAAAATATAGTGGTCTTTTTGCCATTTCTCTATCTGTATCTAACTCTTGTACTTACGTATTCCTATACTGGAGCTGTGCCTAAGGTGCTGGAAAATCTGATGGAGAATTCTATACCATATTTGACATATAGCTTCAAGAAATTTAGAGCCGTCCGGTAAACATTTTTTTTTTTTAATTTTTTTTCTATCAATTTTATCATTTGACTGCAATTTAAATCACACACTGATTACCTTACGGAAAACAAACTGCTTACCTATGAAGGAACAAGCAAAAGCGTGAACGAGGGTCATCTACAGGGAAGGTACGGTCCTTTCCCAGGGTAGAGAAGGAATATCTGAAACCTGCTTATGCTGCAAGTATTGGCCATGAACTTGAAGATGGACTCTTTGATGGTAATGTATAGCATTTTATGTATCTTAGCCCCTGTTTGACAACCAGTATTTGGGAAAATAAGAGTTTTGAATAGTAATTTTTAGGAGAATATGTGGTTAAAAACTAAAAAGTAGAGAAAAATTTTGGGTTTATGTGCATAATATTTTATTGTGTGAATGCATAGTTGAAAATGAATATGTAGAAAAAAGAGTTTGAAAATAATGTTTGTCAAACATGGGCTTAATAAGACAACAACATGCAAGAGAAGAGAATTCATCTACTCATTAAGAGCGTGTTCGGTAGAGATTAAAATCGGATTAAAATTGAAAAATTAGCCGTTATTGTTGACTTTTATTAGACGAGTGGGACCCAATAACGGTCATATTTTCAATTTTAATTGGATTTTAATTTCTACCAAACGAGGCCTAAAATTGATTCTTCTTAATATTTGATTTGAGCTGGTGGTCCTTACCACTGAGGTCATATGCATGCATGATGAACCATCTTATCTAAAAGTTTAAACTATTGGAGAGACGTCACATTTATTTGTTTAAATTTTGTCTTCAACATGCACCTCACATGCATAGTTTTCATAAGTAGGTGGAGATGAATCTTAACCTAAGTCTGTTGCATACTTTGATATCGTGTTGAATCACCACATCTAACTGTGAAGGACATATTTTAAATATAGTTTATACTACTATAGTTTAGTGTGTTTCATGCAGAATCAATGCTGTAATAAAAACTCGAAAAGCCTTTTCAATTATAATACAATTACTATGTCCCAAGCTATTAAGGACCCGCTTGGTGGGGCTTTTGCTTTTTGTGGAAGAGCTTTTTGAGGAAGCTACTATGAGCAAGCTTCCTCTAAAAGCTCTTCCAAGCCGACAAACCACTCATAGGAAATTATCGAAACAGGCTAGAAGAAATTTCTTAGTCTCACAAGTAGTTTTTTTACTTTTCGAAACCCCCTCCAAATAGGCCCTTAGCCTCTTGGAGAAGTGCTTCAATGAAGTAACATATTGAATTGATTCTACGTTATTTGTTTCATTTTAAGGTGAAGATGAAATGAACATCTTAATCATTTCTATTTCTTCAGAGATTTAAAAATCTATAACTGCTAGCAGATTTTCTGGAGTTAGTATTGCAGTTTGGGATGATCATGATGTTTGCTTGTGCATTCCCACTCGCCTTCGCCTTTGCCACACTGGTATGATGGATTTTTTCGTTCTTTCCTTAAAACTAAGTGGGAGATGGGAGATTTTTTTCTTTGCATCAAACTATAATAACAGCTTATATTGAATGCTTGACTCGAGCAGAATAACCTGACTGAGATGAGAACAGATGCGCTAAAACTACTAGCCATGATGAGACGGCCTACACCTCGTGATGATGCGACCATTGGAGCTTGGCTAAATATATTTCAGGTAGTAATTGTTAAACCACTTCTTCTACAAGCTCAAGCTTTTAAAAGAGGGATAATCTAAAAGCTCAAGCCATTAAAGAGGAGCATATTTATTTATTTAAATTTAGGTTTCAACACTGCCCCTTGCATGCAAATCGAATTCATTTTTTTTATGTCAATGACCTGTCACATGCACAAATTTTATTAATGAGTGGAAAGACAAGAACACAGGGACATATAACATTAAATAACCTCATTTAAAAGCTTAATTGTTAGATAGGGAACACATCTATTCCTTTAAATTTAGTCTACAAAATAATTTCTCTACGCCTGGACCACAACAGCATTTATCAGTTTTACTTTACTTTTATACTCCCCTTTGTAACTCTGGCCCGTATCTTCACTTTCAGTTCCTGATAGTGATGTCAATTTGCACGAATTCCATCCTCCTAGTGTGCTTGTACGATCAGGACGGAGAATGGAAAATATCGCCTGGTCTTGCAGCCATTCTCATAATGGAACACATACTTCTGTTTATTAAATTTGGATTCTCTCGAATTGTCCCTGAGGTATGATACGTTGAAATTCGTTTTATATTATTCACTATAGATAAAAAATTGTCAACTCTGCCACTGTGTGGAAATGAACAGTATGCTTTATTTTTATTTTTTGACAAATAGGAGCCTGCTTGGGTAAGAGCTGCACGAGTGAAAAATGCGACTCAGGCAGCAGAGATGTGTTCTAAGCAACTCTTGAGGAGTATATCAGGCGATGAAAAGATTCTCAGCCCAATGAAAAAGCACGCATAAGGCGGGAGATACACTGTCTGTATGGATTAAGTGGTGGTGCTTCTTGTGTTATATATCATTTTGATGAAGCTCTGTCCATGGTGTAATATATGCTTGCATACGACAAATCTTGGTTTGCCAGGTTATCAGTTGAAGAGTAATTTGGTACTCAGATTGTAAAAAATGTGGCATCTGGCTCAATTTTGATGGCATCTTGGTACATCAAATTGGACACTATCGTGTAGAACTCACAATTCACAAAAATGTATGCTCACTATCTCGAGTTGCCAGCCTTTTTTTTGAAGAATGTATTATGCTACAGAGATGACACTTTATATATATCACGTATCAACACGTCATATTAAACATGTCTCGCACCAGAAGCATATATTTCAGTCATTAGTCAATTGATAGCGTCTCTGAAGCTATACCCAAAATGATAATGAAACAGATAATTACTACAATAATGCTGGGCCGATGTGACCCTGGTAATGTAGCAGAGTCCTAATTACTATAAGATGTGTTTGATGCAGAGGGAAATAGGGAAGTGAACTCAATATAGTGCATTTAGCATAAAAGCATGAAAGGTGTCAAAACTATTCAGTCGTAAAAATAATGTATAATAAAGGGAAATCAGGTTGTCATCATTTCAGAACCGTTAGATATAAATTCCCAAGCATGAAATTTACTCTTTTATTTAAAAATCACCAAAAACTGGAGTGCCTATATGTTGCAGAATTTTTTTAGAGATATTGATCCGAGCTCAGAAAAATCAATCAAACGAACACCAATCTATCGAGGTCGTTAAGCCTTTAGGTAGCCATCATACCCGAGGACATATCTCGAGGACAGTTATCCCATAACGTCGTCATGGCGTGCCGTGTGATTCTCGAGCATATGTGCTTTCCCGAGGACATCCCTTCCTGAGGTCAACCTTGGTAACTTCATCAGAGGAGCAACTTTCGAGTCCTCGGGATTTTACACAGCTCGGGGAATACGAATATCCATCACATCACTATATATAATTATACATACATAGATGCAAGTAATTATGGTGATACTATATTTGAATTCAATCAACCATAATTACATATATTTATACATATAGGACACACATAATTGTAGTAATACTATATTTGAAATATAGTTACATATAATTATACATATAGACGCACGTAAGTATAGTAATACCATATTTGAGATCAATTAACCATAATTCTATTAAATTATACATACATGGGCACACGTAATTGCAGTAATACCATATTTTAATTTAATCAATCATAATTCTAGTAAAACTATAATTTTACTCAATCAATCATAATTATATATAATTAATACATATATAAACAAACGTAATTGTAGTATATAATTATACATATATAAACGAACGTAATTATTGACCGATATGCAATTTGATCCTCTAATGTTCATCCTCTTGCACTAAGGTCCTAATTTTCATAATTAACAACTATAAAAGATTTTGGAAGCAAAAGTACACCAAGTGCCTTTGACCAAAACTCTTAGAATCCTGTGCTCAAATCATCGAGCAAGCATTCCCCACATGATGAAGTAAACATCTGATGCCCGCACAGAGGCCAATCTACAATTACTGTTGTTTCACTGCATCATATACTTCAGGAGTAGCATATGGATGCTGTGATTAATAAAGATTTAGTTGCTTTAGATCTCCCATTTGATCTAGCAATGAACAGAGTATAATGGCAAAAGGAGATTCATCTAGCTAAGGCCAAATTCATTGAGAATAAAGCACAGTTTGTTGCACATTCTTGCACAATGTTTAACATGTGCAAACAATTGACTATTCAAAACTGAAATACACCAAGCACAGGTAAGATTAGCCTAAAACTTTAAGGTTGTTAGTTTCTTCTAGTCCTACTGTTTAGAGTATCACGCTTGGAGCAGTAGACCATGCTACAAATGATTCAAGTTGTTTAACTACTACATTCAAGTAAATTCCACTGCTTGTCCACTGAACTCTGCTTGCAAAAGAAAAGTTAGCCTCAAGCTAATCGGATACTGGTGTTGATCTCCATTTGAAGTCATAAGTTGTCTTGTCTGAATTGTTCAAGGTCTCCGACATTTTAACACCTTCTAGGTAATGTCGCCAGCATTTTCTCGAGTAGTATTTGCAGCAGTACGAATCATCTCCTCGGCTCATTATCAGTGTGTGTATACACTGTAAACAAAGAAAACAGAACAATGATCATACAAACTTCCAAAACAAGTAACAATTGACTATACAACGATAAATGATGCAAAATCTTTTGAGTTTATTTAAGTCCAAAAAATTGCACAGAAACTGATAGATATAGCTAGTTGGTTTACTAAAGACACAAAGACTAGATAAACCATTATACATCAAAATATTAATGCCCATACTGAACTCTTTGTCCATAAAAGCTGAAAGTAAACTAATTTACAAGATAAGTGGTCTTCAATTTGTTCCACGTTGAATTACAACATATAACTAAAGATTGGGTAGAATCCACCTTCGAAAATTCACTGCTGGAAGATACCACGGTAAGCCTCTTGCGATAGAGCGCTCGTAACCAACTATCAACACTTCTCAAAACACTACTTTTTGATGTAGTTAATTCCAACTTCTCATCGATATATCGAACTAACCGGACTTCTCTGGGGTTTTCAAAAATTGTCATATTCTAGAAACAATTTATGAGAAAGTGAGAAATAGACAAGAAACCAGTTCATAAGAAAGTTATATAGTGGTAAAGAACTTTAGCTGCTGTATATAAGACAGTAAATTCCATACCTGCTTAGAGTGCATGATCAATTTAAAATCCTTGAACTGGTCAAAGTTCCCAAAGAATTTTTGCAACTCAGAAATATAAGAAGCTTTGCATGAGGGATTAAAGTGAAACTTTGCTTCACGCAGCCCTGAAATATTCATGGAAGGAAAAGATATTTTATGGCCACTGTACTCCAACAAAAATAGACTTGGGGTGTTAATGTTCGCCTCCTGTAACATCATGCATTGATTTAAGGCAAGCCTTTTTAGTTTTCCACTTATAATTGTGATTTTGTCCAAGCTATTACACTCTTTAAGGAACAATTTTTCAAGCAATGGAAACTTGGAAATGCAATTCTGAAACATCTCGTCTGTCATTTCACCAGCATTCAAAGTCAAATGCTTCAGATTTTGACAACCTGTCATGTTGAATTTGCATTGCTGATTATTCTGTCCATGATACCAGAAGGTTTCAAGGTTTGATGCCTCGATTTCAACAGAACTGAGCATATCACACTCATGTACCTCCACCCTTCTGAGTTTAACAAGTGCAGAAATACACAAGCATACAGGTCCCCGGCAGTGTACCAGCCTCAAATCCTCAATCAAGGGGCAGCTATGTTCAACTTTCTGGATCATAGCTTCAGTTACAAGAGTTTTTTTTCATGGACAGCTCTCTCAGATTACAGAGCTTCCCAGTGGTGAAACCAAACAATGATACACACCCAGACAACTTCAAGGAAGTAATTGTCTCAGACATAAGAACGACATCTGGCAAAAGATATTGATTTCTCTTTACATTCACATGAACTTCAAGCTCCTTGACGTTTTTGTCCACAGCAGCACTTAACCATCGATCCATACAAGAGGCTAACTTATCGTTGAGATTATTCACATACAACCTGAACTTGTGTATACAAGACTTGGGCTCAAGTCGTGCAGCCAGTGACTTCTCAATGCAATTTTTGAAATTCTTCTTCTGCACTTCCCGTGCTTTAATGCGATTATGCTTCCCTCGTCCCCGGTGTACTTGAAAGTACCTCTCATCAAAATCAAACGTTGGGTAGGAATCAAAGATGCTCTTCCACCTCTTCGACAAAATACTAGTCCGTGCCACATCTTTCGGACAATGTAGGAGAGCAAAAATATGATGGACAATGTGATCAGGCAAATCAGAAATTCGATCAACAGCATCACATCCTTCATTAATTTCATTATGTTCTCTCGTCTTCTGCTTCTTAACTTTATCTTTATTTAACTCAAAATTTCCAAGTTTCCTTTTAGGCATCCTTGGGGAGCCTTCAACCTTGCGACCAATCACTAATGACTCCGCCATAAAATTTTGCACATCATCTTCCTTGCCCTTAATCTTTGATTTCCCTACCCTTTTGACAAGATTTTTCAATAAAATTCTCTTCCACAACATCATTCATTCAAACCTATATATCACAAACATTTATATGAATACAAGAACATAGAAGAAGGTAGAATTCTTGAGATTTTAAATAATTCCTAGTAGGTAGTAATTTTTTGTCAATCTTTATACAATATTAGTTTAGATTCTAAAAACTAACAATTAAACAATCATGTACTGAAGCAATAGGCAAATATAATTATTCTTATACGTTGATTTCAATAATATATTAGAATGTAAAATTGATTAATGAGGATGAGAAAACCAAGAGACGGTACCCAAGAGCGGAGCCACCTGGGGTCTAGTGGGGGCAAACCTGCCGGATTTTGGCCCTGGGTATTTCACCTATTACACTTGAGGGGCGGCCATTTTTACGGCTAGGAGAGAACCATAAACATACAAAATTTAACAGAAATGTTGTGTAAAAAATCAATGCAGCTAGAGGAAAATTACCATCAAGAAACAATAATCTTGGAAAAATAAATAAATTATAAGGAGTCCGGTTAAAATTAAATCATTCACAACAATCAAATCGAGTGCGATTTTAACAAATAAAACCCCTTTTTAAACTAATAAAATCAGATACTACCTTCCAATTTTTTGATGAAGAAGTTGAGTAGAAATCACTGCAAAACAAGATGAATTGACGCCTAGGGGAGATGAATATGTCCCCTTTTTGCCTCTCCCCCAATTTTTAGCGCAATTCCGAGGAAGAACACTTTTGCCGCTTGTCCTCCTATGTATGATTAAGACTTAAACAGGCTGGGTTAGTCGGATATGCATGCCTTTTAACTGGGCTTTAAAAGAATTAAATTCATAATTAAGGTTTAATTCAAAATTCAGGTATATAGTTTAAAATTTTAAAAACTAAATTTATATATAATTAATTAAATATAATAAAATCATAATTATACAATTAATTGTCACAAATTTATAATTAAGATCACAAATTATTTATTAGTCTCATTATCAAATTATTAAGTCACATATTGTCTCGAGAAAAATATTACAGGTCACAGTTTATTTTGAGGTCACAAATTTTAGGTCAGAGTTTATTTTTTAGCCACAGTTTTTCAATTAGTTGGTCACAGAAATTTTGCAATCATATATTATCAAATTTTTAGGTCACAAATGAGTACTTGATCACAATTTTTAAGTCACAGTTGAATGCTTAGTCACAAATTAATAAATAATTGGTCACATACACCATAATCCCCGAATCACAACCCCAATAATTGGTCACAAATCGACCAATAAGAAAAATCACTTTCCAAAAAAAAAAACCACCATCAAACCATAGCAGCCATCAACCTGCACCACTCATAGTAACCCCAACAATCGGCACCACCACACCCTCTCTATCACAGGAGCCCCACCAACCTGCACCATACCACCACCGCACGATACCACAATCCCCAAATCGTCGCTACAAACTCTACCACACCACATCCACCACCTACCAACAAAATCATCAAGTCTGCCACCACACAAACACCATCTCACCACCACACAAAACACCATCCAACAATCAAATCCGAGAAAAAAGATTATCAAAACTAAATTGCTTACATGTGGAATACTATTAAATATCCATTGATGTAAATGATTAAACCATCATTTCTCAAACTAGCCAGAAACTGGAATATTAAACTAAGAAAGTTATTGGTGCATTTCTCGCCCACATGATTCATGACTTAAAAATCCAAAGCAACGAAAATTGTAAATCAGACAAATTAAAAATTTATTCTAATTAGACTTAAAAACAGAAGAGCAACACCCAACCACTTTGAGAAAGGAACGCGAGAGCAGAAACTAAAGGTTCAGTTGAAACGAAAGAGCATGTTTGGCTAAGGCTCCTAGCCGACGACGACGAGAAGGTGAGAGAGTGGATGGAGGTGATTTTGGTGGGTTTAGAGAGAGAAGGGAGATAGTGAAAATAAAACGATTTAGAGTTAGAGTTTGCACATATGGATACCTGATTTGTGAATAAATAAATTTGGTCCCTGAATTTTGAATTGTCATCTTTAACCCCTAGAATTATGTAATTTTGCCTTTTCCATTCTAATCCAATTTTTAATTGGGCCTCAACCAAATAGGTAAAAAAAAAAAAAAAAAAAAATTCATATACTAGCTATTAAGTATGCACCAAATCAAATTTCAGATATTAAAATTTCAAAATGCCAAATTCAGGTTTTAATTTTAAATTGTAATATTATCAAATTAAATTAATCTACCCACACCCACCCCAATTTCCCCCCATTTCACTTGTTAGCATCTACACGCTATCAACATATCCTCGACCTCCATCCTGTCGGAGACTTCTTCTCAGCAACAAATTGATCGTCGCTCAATGACAACAGAGTTCGTCGGTGACTGACATTGAGCAGCGATTGTATAATTTAATTTTTTAAAATTGAAAAATAGCTCTTGGAATAATTTACAGAGTACTTACCGGAGCAAATAACTTAAATTCTCATTACTGAAATTTGGTTAATTGAATTTGTGACCAATCCCAATCGACTGAGGTCGAAGAAATCAATAGCGTGACCAGATATCTTGGATTTGCGACAAATGACCTATGCAATTTGACATGTAACCTGTAACGTGATCTAATGGCCTATAACCAAATCTCTTGGATCTGTGAAATGTGACTTGAGCTAATGGCTTGTAACCAAATCTCTTGAATCTCTGTGACTTATCCACTTGACATGTGACCCATGACCTAATTTAATGGCCATTGAACAAATCTCTTGAGTCTGTGATCAAATCTCTTGAATTCATTACCTATGTAATTAAACATATACCCTGTTATATGTGACCGTGACATGATCCAATGACCTATAATCAAATCTCTTGGATTTGTGAAATGTGACATGAGCTAATGGCTTGTGACCAAATCTTTTGAATCCATGACCTCTGACTTATGCATTTGACATGTGATCTATGACCTAATTCAATGACCAGTGAACAAATCTCTGGAGTCTATGACCTATGTAATTAAACATATGCCCATGTGTATATGTGACAGTGACCTGATCCAATGGGAGTTGAACAAATCTCTTGGATATATGACTTGTGACCTAGTGGTGGCAAAAAAGCTCATGGGCTCGGCTCGCGGCTCGGTAGAACGAGCCTAGGCTCGGGGCCGAGCCTCTTTTTAGGGCAACGAGCCGAGGCCAAGCTGGTCCGCGAGCTCGAAAACATTTTTAAAAAGGAAAAAACTTGGCAATAAGTGAGAAAAAGGAGCTCGTCCGGCTCGGCTCGATTCAAAAAAAGTCTGAGCCGAAGCTCAGGTCGAGCCTCTTTTTTGGAGTGGGCAAAAGTTTGGCTCGGCTCACAAAAAAGTTTGTTCCTCCGGGCTCGAGCCTCAAATTCTGGCCCACGAATCGGCTCGACTCGTTGACACCCTTATTGTAACCTAATTCAATGACCTATGACCAAATATTTTGAATCCATGACATGTGACCCATGAAATTTAATAGGTCACATATTCAATAAATTTGGTCCCAGAAACTCAATGTGTCGTAACATGTATGTTGCCATCATCACCACCTGTGGACATTGATCCACCACCAACATTTCACCATAACCACCACTATAACACTCCATCACATCCTCCATTATCGCACAACCGCCATCACCACTAACAACCCAACAACAAAGTAAATCACCAACGCCAAACACCGATAAAACATCAAATCGGAGGAACAGCGTCGCGATCGAGCGCATTAGCCGTTGTGAGTGGCGATATTGGCGTGGCAGCGACGACAGTGCCACTCACACCGCCCCACAGCTATCCAACATCAAATCTAAAGTCTGACAAATTGGGAGCATTGGTGGCATTTGTTTTGGATCAAGCTCATCTGAAATTAGGCTGAAATCTTGATTTTCTTACTAGGTTAGCTTGTAATGGATCTCATTAGAATCGTCGTTGCACAGCACTCAGATCGTCGTCACAACACTAGAGTGTAGCACTCAACAACTGAGCATCGTGCGCCGCTGTGTCGACCTTGGTGGCCGGAGCTCCGATGATGAAGAGAAAAAATCATAACTTAGGCTAATGGTGAAGACTAATCGGGGAGAGAGAGAGAGAGAGAGAGAGAGAGAGAGAGAGAGAGAGAGAGAAGATGTGTGTGTGCGAAGAAGAGATAGAGATGATAGAGAGTATTTTTAATTATGATTAATGCCCGATTTATGCTCAATGAAACTTAATACCTGATTTTAGAATTATCCTCTTTAAACACCCGTTGCCATGTAATTTTTCCAAAAAAAAAAAAAAAACTAGCAAATTAGTCCATGTTTGACAGTCATTAGTTGAGGAAAATAAAATTTGGAATAATAATTTTTAGGATAATGTTTAGTGAAAAAGCAGAAAAAAAAATTTGGATTTACGTGCTAAATATTTTATTGTTTAAATGTATTATTGAATATAAATATATAGAAAAAAAAAGTTCAAAGCGAGGAAGACAGCGCCTCTCACGCAGCCCACAGCTATCCAACACCAAATCTAAAGTCTGACAAATTGGGAGCATTGGTTTTGGATCAAGCTCATTTGAAATTAGGCTGGAATCTTGATTTTCTTACTAGGTTAGCCTGTAATGGATCTCATTAAAATCGTCGTTGCACGACACTCAGATCGTCGCCACAACACTATAGCGTAGCACTCAACAATTGAGCACCGTGCGCCGTTGTGTCGACCTTGGTGGCCGGAGCTCCGGTGATGAAGAGGAAAAATCATAACTCGGGCTAATGGTGAAGACTAATAGGGGGGGGAGAGAGAGAGAGAGAGAGAGAGAGAGAGAGAGAGAGAGAATAAGAGATGGAGATGATAGAGAGTATTTTTAATTTTGATTAATACCCGATTTATGCTCAATGAAACTTAATACCTGATTTTAGAATTATCGTTTTTAAACACATGTTGCCATGTAAATTTCCCAAAAAAAAAAAAGCTACCAAATTAGTCCATGTTTGACAGTCATTAGTTGAGGAAAATAAAGTTTGGAATAGTGATTTTTAGGATAATGTGTAGTTAAAAAGCAGAAAAAAATTGGATTTACGTGCTAAATATTTTATTGTTTAAATGTATTGTTGAAAATAAATATATAGAAAAAAAAAGTTCGAAAATAATGACTGTCAAATAGGCTTAACTTTTACTTTTGATAATTTAAGTGATTCGTTAATAAAATATAATCAAATGTTTAGAAATTTAAAATTTTCGAAATTTTGATTTATGTTGTAAATAATATGATTATTAGTTAATGAAAATTATACTCCTACCGTCCTAGGTTTTATTACTATTGCATTCTTAATTCTTCCCTATAAATATGAAATTTTGGTTTTCAATATAATATACACAAGTCTATGACTTCTCCACGTTCTTCTCTTTTTCTCTCTATTTTATAATATGTTATCGTCATGATTCTCTTAAAATCAAAGTAAATTAGTTAGAAATTAATAATTTTTATAAGCATAACCATATATCACATTTATCGAAATTATTTTGGTGACGTGAATTATTTTATATATACATATGCATGAATTATAAATTCTTTATGCCTACCAATTAGTGTAATTCATGCGAATCCTTTTTCACGCGCATGTTCGGAATTCTTTGTGGAATTCCGGGCTGCAATTTGTTCATGTGCATGTTCCTAATTTATTAGTTTGGGGAATTCACGTGCATGTTCCTAATTTTTTCATGTGCATGTTCCTAATTTATTTATTTTTTTACTAATGCATCTTGGTAAAAGATTTAGTTATTTCATTAACTTTTGTATATGAAGAATTTTTATTAATGTCTATTTGGTAATCAATTCTTATATATAATTTCAAATCCCGTCTATTTGGTAATTAATTTTAATTTTTATACATAAATCATTATCATATATGTTTGATAATTAATTTTTATATGTAAATTTATATCTTGTATGTATTGTAATTAATATTTTTAACACGATTAAATATTTTTAGTTATTATTTTATAAACTTTAAATTGATAATCTATCATGTTGTTGCTTTTGAAGTAGCTCAACATTTTAAATAATATTTTAGAAGAATATTAATCATAAATCTGTCTACAAATAATTTGTTCTTGTTCTTGAATTAGCATAACATTATAAATAATATTTTTGGAGAATATTATTAGCTCCTGAAAAGAATACATTATAATTTTTAATATTTCAAAAGAATATTAATATATTACTCTTGAAAAAAAGAATAATAAAATATAATGTGCTATTGAAATAGTACATGTTTCAAATAATATATATTTCATTGTAGCCCTGAAGAAGCACAACATATACTATTCTAAAAAATATTGCTTGTTCATAAAGAGTATGATATTACAATTTTAATATTTTAGAAGAATATTGACTTATTGCTCCAAAAGAAACGTACTTTTATATTGAATTAATATATTGGAGGAATAAGCAAAATTTTATATTTATTAATACTCTTGAGGAATATTATGTGGTTATTCTTGAATAATCACAATTTATATATTTCAATGTAAATATTTTATTAATTTTGAAGAATTACAATTTTAATTAAATTGATTCTAAAGTAGATATAGTTTATTTATATTAATATTCCTGAAAATTATTATTTTGAGACTCCAGAAGTATCAATATTATGTGATATGAATGGATAAACTTATTATTACCAATAATTCGTTTCACTACTAAATAAAAGAGAAACATATAGTATTTCTTAATTGGCACACTATAATAAACTCTAGTGACCATTTTGATAAATATTATTTTCAACTAGAAGTTCAATAACTCTTATATTATATTGTTTAGCATGTCCAGTTAGGCTATCATTTGATAAATAAAATATGAAATGAAAATTCAAATGGACATTCAACGTGCATGAAAGGGAACAAGTAGCGTGTGCAAGTTGTGGAAGGACGGAACTGCCTACGGGTGGCCTGCGTCTTTGCCAACTTCAAAGCTTGGCAAGTTCCCCGTCCGACGATGTTATTACTCTGACGATACTTCGACCGAGCACCCCCTGAGCAACACCTAGATTAAGACACGCAACTGAATTTGCTCACAATTGCCAATTTCAATAGAGAAACAGAATAAGATCCGACGAGAGTAGAAGGATCAATCTAAACAAAGGGCATGCGTGGGAACGAAATCGCGTGACGTGTCGATCGATTGGCCCAGGCATAAGACGTATGTTGCAACGTAGTGCCTGCAACTTCCCTATGTCCGACTAGTTGGCATGTCATATGTATTTAGGGATGTCAACGAGTCGAGTTGGCTCGCGAGCCAAAACTCGAGGCTTGAACTCGGTTCGAGTAAACTTAAGTCAAGCTTTTTTTTGCCTGCGCCAAGTCGAGTAATAGCTAGGTCAAAAAATCGAGGTTCGATCGGAACTTTCGGCTTGAACCTTGTCGAGCCGAGCCAGCTCTATTTTATATATATAACACTTAGACAGCACACGACTACATCTTTCCATTTTTTTTACGAGCCGGCCCAATGAGCCACACTAGCTGGCTCAGGCTCGGACCAACACCCCAAAATGGGGCTCAGCTCGAGTTACCAAGTTTCGAGCCGACGAGCCAAATTGTCATCTATATATGTATTATTTGTTCTCTTTTTAAAAAAATCATCATTAAGCTAGAATATGAAATTAATTCTCTATATTTCTAAAAATTAATTAGGGTAATATATTTGTATCCATCACCCTCCACATTGATCATCTCTATATTATTTGTATCTAATAAATTTGATACATCTAATAGATTATTGCATGATGTTCGAAGTCTGAAGTTTGTTAAATTACTGCTCAATTTTTAAATTATAAGCATAATTTTCAGATTATACAATCAAAACGTTATGTCTTGTTGATGTTAGTGAGCTTACATCTCAACATTTTAATAACTGTTAATTGGGCTATCAATAAATGGTGTTAGACTATTATTTGTTAAATATCTCTAATTAATTTCTTTACAATTATTACTAAAAACAAAGTATTTTTCATTTCTATTTATGCATCATGTCAATATCAAATTTTACAAGTTATAATTGACTTATGGCCAAAGACCCTAGTAGTCAAGTGCTCAATGGCGATAGATATTATAGAATGTTGAGAATACAAGTTTAGCTTGAAGCATTATAAAATATTTTGAACCATACACAAAATTCAATTAATTAATTATGCAAATGTTACACACTTGTCAATTAATTAATTTTTAATATCATTTTTATAGTTCTTCATTTTGTATGTGATCCATTGGGTTCTCAATCACGTTATCGAACGACCTAAATTATTATTTCAATATAATCAATATAAGATAAACTAAAACTTCCCTTTTAATTTATCATTAATTTACCTAAATTAATTGATTCACATTCATCGTCTTTAATTAACATCTTGCAATGTGTCAGAACAATATATGAACAAAAAATATCAAGTGGTGTGACAAAATTAAATGTGTTCGTTTATCATAAAACTATAATCCTTCCATTAATACGATTAGATCAATTACAAGATATGGAGATGTGTTAATTTCGATTAATTGATCATATCTTTCGTCTCACTCTTAATTTAAAGATCATTTAAACTCTTTTTGACTTACATACTTACCTTGGCCAAAGATTTCTATATCAACTTAAGCGGATGAAACATAAATCATAATCTCTTACTATCTAAGAGTAACAAATCTTCTATTGATCATTCACAACATTCATAAAATTATTGACATATTCGAACGATGTCGTATTAGCACTCTTGGCAAAATATGACTATCCTCATATAAGACACTATGATGAAATCAAGTTGAAGGACCAATTTCACTACTGAAAGTTAGAAATTAACCACTGACGCTCAGATGATTATCCATATAAAATCTCTACAGCGGGTCTTCGATATTTTGTTCTCTTAACAAAACATTCATGCATCTATTTAAACTTACTACATTTTAGTTTGTGAAATTTGCTACTTACTTCATAAGTGAAAAATGTCATACTTGTAGGTCTATCATAATAATGATATTTATATCTCGTTATTACTTACGACCACGAATAATATTCAACCATATATAATTCGTATTTCACAATCACAATTCCTTGTGATTAACAAATTATCAAGAATTGAATCTACGAATATTATTAATATTAAGAGCTTGTTTGATTCAGATTAAAATTCGATTTTAATCTAAATCAAAGTCAAACAATCATTATTAACCACATCTTTCATGGATCCCACAACTTTTCTACCCCACATTTCAAAAACTCCTATCATAATCTACTAAAAAATATAATTTTAATTTCCACCAAACACCCTCTAAATATAGTCTGCCATAAACAAAATATATTATACGTATTAAGCTCATGTTTAGTAAAAATTAAAATCTAGATTTTAATCTAAATTAAAATAAATAATTAATATTAACCACATATTTTATGAAAACAACAACTTTTTAACCACATATTTCATCTTCTTTTTTTTTATTTATCGAAATCTACTAAAAAATTGGTTTTAATCCCCGCTTAATAGGCTAAAAGTGTTTAATATCCAAAATCGGTTGGACCTAAATCATAACAGTTACATATTACCCACACATCAACATGAAGTAGAAATCAAAAACGGGGGAGGACAATCACAGATTACTGATTTTAGTGTCGTATACGGCACAATGGCATTTTAAACATAGATAACTTTCAGGATCTATTGTCCCATTAACATGTCTAGGATACTGAATCTGGGTTCTATTTTCCATGTTTTCAGATGCTATAGTATAGGAATTTGACTATGAAAATGAGAATAAAAGCTTCTACAGTATTTATGGTTACATTCATTACTCAAAATCTTATCAAAACCCCAAATATTTGGATGAATGCTCTAATAAATACTCCAAAGCACTAGGAGCAAATTTCCTTGCAAAAAGGAAACAAAGGGATGTCGGCTGATTGTTATAAATGCACGGTTTACCTTCCGAAATTTTCTTGAAAAAATTCTCATTTAGATCAGCTTTACCGAACGTAGCAGGATGGGCCCCGCCCCTCGACCAGTCGACCCAGGTGAGGCTTCTATTTGCCAAGAGATGAGGAGACTGGATGCTAAGCATGGTCGGAAAATAGTGCTCGTCCACATAGCACGCAGGTCTGCAGAACTGCTCGAACTTGGGGTAGTAAACGCTATCTTGAACAATGTCAACAGCCAGTTTTCGACTGAGTTCAAACCATTGGGACCCTTTACGCCATTCAGTGAGGTTGACCTCAGGCGACATATTCTCGTTGTAGCGGCCTCTACCGTATGGACCAGGTTCGTCAAATGCACCGATGAAACTGAACCGGGATCTTGATATGTACCGATACACAATGCTAAAGTTTTGAAGAGGAATGCATGCTTCTGATAGAAGTACAAACCACTCGTTGGAAATATCAAGCAATGCATTAGCAAGAAGTCGCCTTTCACCATCACACATACTCATCATTCCCCACTCTGCAACCTACAAGAAAAGAATGCATGGTGTTTTATAAAAAAGTTTAACAGAACAAAAAACATCTCGTTGTACCATAAAAACTCTACAACTCGTTATTTGTCCGATAAAATTTCACATAAATACAAATCAGCGCAAACCTTAATCCAAACACAAAACAGAAATCAGAAGCTTTCCTATAATTTCGGATGAACTTTTAGTTCCCTTGACGAGTTTCCAATCATTTAACATAAATAAACCAGGGCAGTTGCTAGCAACTAAAACAATAACATTTTCAAAATCACAATATGATAACCAAACCTCAAAGAGCTTTGGAACCTTACATGGTCAACATCAGCAATTAAAAATAGAAAGTTAACAGTCAATGAGCAAAACATGTCAAGGTTGAATGTTATTTCTAGAATGACATTCAGAGTTTAACAACTCATAAGTCAACAAGAAACTATACAATAATACTAGTTCAACGCCCCAAATAGAAAGGTCTAATAATTTGAACTCCAAGTGGAATTACTTACTTCGAAAAGAACAAAACCTCATAAAGTTATAGTGATTTTCGAAGCTTTTTTTTTTTTTTTTTTTTTGTCATTTTCCTTCACTGGTTCTTAAAAATCACTATTGGCATAATCAACTCATAAAAATTTCAAAATGACTTGTGCCTATTGGCTATTGGGCAGAAAATTCAACATCATCTCTCTATCAAAGCCGACAGCGAGCAGGCTTTAATGAGTTTGATTTGCAAGCATGTGCAATTCCCCTTATCGAATTTTCATTACCATTTTTGGAACTTTTTTATTAGACAATCACTAGAGCAACATATAATAAATTGCTAGTCATATATAACCAGTGATGATAAAAATTGTAACTACTGTTTTCTGTTGCTGTCACAATGCATTTATTCTGGCGAAAAAATTCTCTCTCTATCGCGAGAAGGGATAGCTGTACAGCTGAACAATTCACCAATCAATTATATTGAAGAAGGAAAGCCTGTTTTGCACTGAAACACCTCATGAACCTACAATACAATCCTTCCATTATTCTTTTCACTGATTGGAAATTATATATTGATATTCATATGAATAATAAAACCTAGACCAGGAGAGCAAGGAACCTAAGTCGAGAAATTATTGTGACCTAAGCTGAGTTTTTTGGCTTAAGAACATGCATACATTTCTTGTATAGTCTTGCCTTAATTCAATTCAAAGCACAAGTAAATAAACTCGAGTATAGTCATGTAACAACACTAAACAGAGCAGGAAAAATGTTCATCTCGATACCTGACTTGGAATTTGTCTGCCATAAAAAGGTGATGAGGTCGGGAAATCTGGATGATAGGATGGCAACGAATGAATGTAGACCGAATAAAGCTTTTCGTTCCCCTTTAAAAACTTATCCCACAAAGGCGCCATTGGCAAAGGTCCTCTTGCCAAGAACATGAATGCAATCTTGGGAGTTCTCTTAAAGGGGTACTCTTTAATCCTAGGCACAAACGAAGAGCGCCAAAACAGCTCAGAATCATTCATAGTATGAATCAAATTCGATGGAGGCCTAATCCATTTTTCCAGAGTGCTAGGTTCTTGAATACAGGATTGAATTCTTGATTGAACCACAGGAACTACATTCTGGATCTTGAGAAACCGACTCGTGTATAAACTGAGACATGAAAACACAATGCCTATTCCCAAGAAAAGCAAGAGAAACTGAAGCAATCTCAGTGGCAAATGCCTAATAGATTGATTTGTGGTTCTAGTATAAGATTCTTTGCCATCCTCCAGTGAACCGAAACTCCCTACTCTTGATTGCATCTTTAATTCAACCACTCAAAATTATTCCTGAATCCACATTCTGAAAAACATCAAATTGTTGGAATATCGAGCTCTTAAAAATTGAGAATCACATCACCACATTGGAGTATGATTCAGAAAATCGCGAACAGGTAAATAAATAAAAATCTTGATTTCATTTCACATGGGTATTTAAGAAAACCAGTAAACAAAGCTTTATTAGGAGGGGGGGAAACCAAAATTGAAAAAAGTAATGTGGTACTGCTCCTTACCAATTAGGGTAACTCCATGCTTGAAATCTTGACACAGTGTTTAACGAATCAAAAATCTTAGATAGAAAAAAAAATGTGTTAAAACCCAAGATTCTGCAGCTGATTCAATCGGAAAAAATTGAAAAAATAAAATAAAATCAGATATCATAGATGGGAGAGAGAAATCTGAGTTTTACAAAAAAGAGAGAGATGTTATATTTGTCATTACGTTGGTAGCTAATAAATGCTCATGAAGGGATAGTCAATGAATCAAATTTATGAATCGTGATGAAATCAGAAACGTTAAGATTTAGACAATAAAACTGAATAATGGTGGTTTTTCACACAAATTGGGTGCTTGATTTTCGGCCCAAAACGTGAAAATACTGCTCGAATTGGGAACGTTTTAATGGGATCTTCTTTGTTCAAAATGCAGCATTCGTGGGTTGTTGTTTTGTGAACTAATTCAATCAAATTCAGTAATCAGTATTGATGAGTGAGAGAGAGGGGCTAGGCCGCTAGAGTTTGGGAGAGAGAGAATTGAGTGTGCGCGCACTCGCAGGTGGTGGTGGAAAACCTGGGAAGATAAATTATTGATTTGTGTGTTGTCTTGTTGCAATTTTGAACTTTGGGACACCTTTGCAGCAATTATGTTCGATAAAGCATCTTTGTCTTCGCCTAGAAGTAAAAGTTACAATTTACTTAAAAAATGAAAGACTGATAATTGAATTGAATAGAATTTATTTTTGAGAAAATTAAAATTAATGATATTTGATTGGTATAATTTTTTTCTTAATTCGTTTAACTTTATTTTTTATGTAAATTGTTACATTTTGGGATAAATTTTTCACAATCTATATTAAAATTTGTTTGGATTTAAAAAAAAAAAAATTTGAAATTTTTTTGTGTTCGTTTGGTTTTATTTTTCATGTAAATTGTCAATTAAATGAATAATTTTTATTATTATTGAATTTAAAATATGTTTTCATTGACAATTAAATGAAAAACTTGGAAAGATAAATTATTGATTTGTGTGTTGTCTTGTTGCAATTTTGAACTTTGGGACACCTTTGCAGCAATTATGTTCGATAAAGCATCTTTGTCTTTGCCTAAAAGTAAAAGTTACAATTTAGTTAAAAATTAATTTTTTAACAAATTTTAATGAAATATGTGATTAAAATATTAATAAAGGTTATGAATCCTATAAATTGGAGAGAGAGAGAGAGAGAGAGAGAGAGAGAGAGAGAGAATATGAATAGTGAAAACCACCATAAACTAATATTTAATTGCAGTTTTATGTTATACGGTAAATAGTGCAAATAACCATATTTTAAATTTTTTTAAAAAATAAAGAATACTGTCTATTTAGTCCACTATGAATCTGATACTGATCATTATAATTTTATATTAAATTCTTACATGTCTGACTCGGTGCAGCAAGCATAGCCTTGAAAGTTAAAAAACATTGGAGATAATTGATTAAGAATAATGTTATTGGTATATAATGGTTTATATAGCGATAAGTGTCAAAAGAGAGTGACAAAGTTTTTGTTTTTTATTTGGTTGAAAAATTCTGACACAATCATTTCTCTCCGCATCCCGTGTATGTAAATTATTATGTACATGTAATACAACCAATTAATTAATATTTCGTAAAAGTTAGCTTATGGAATTTTAAACTTTTTTATTTATAAAATTTACTTTTTAAACGTGGCCTAAACCTAGTGTAAGCTTCTCTTTCCGGCTTATTAGCACCAAACGTCCCTATGAGTTGGCCTCTAGCGTGCAAAACGAATCAACATTTCAATTTTTTTTGCATTTTTCACGGAATTTTGAGTCGGAGCAAACGCTTCCTCTGGGAGACCAAAAAAGAACATAAAAATGAGCTAAATGAGGTGGAGTCTTCAAGTCAGACAAGAATGTTCGGAAAGTCTTCACAAAATGAAAGTCTTTCAGAAAGAACTTTAGCAGACATATATAGTGCATGAAAGAGAGCGGGATGACTCAGACATGTCAAAAATGTAGTGAACCAGGGCACAATAGGACGAGCTACAAAGGGGCACCAACACCAGCACATAATTAAGGACTGTTTGTTAATTTAATTTAATTTTTTTTTTTTTTTGTTGAATGCATTTGTAGTGCATTGAAGGTTGGGCTAAATTGTAAATTTCTTTTGTTGATATGTCTGAATGCTCAACAGTATAAGAGCCCAAAATGTTGTGTCTGACCTTACATACCCTTTTCCTTGTTGCTAAGTCTTCATTTTGCTTATTTTAGATGCAAATTTCGTTGGCTCTTAATGTTGTTGCTGAGTTTTTTTGTTCAATATATTGAGTTGATGTCTTTAAATTGTAATTTGATCAGTATGATGAGATGTATTGGTCGATTAGTGTCTTAAGTTGCTGTGGTTGAAAGGGATGCTTATAGGATATGACATGGACAATTTTTACATAGACACGAAATGTGGGGACGTTTTGAGCAAATCTTGTTGAAGCGTAGGGACTTTTTCGTGAGACCCTTTGAAACGTTGGGATGTTTTGTGTAAAACACTTTGAAACATTGGGACATTATACGCAAAATAATTTGAAACATGCGGACATTTTGCACATGTTCAATTTAGAGGGAAAAAACAGATTGACAGCTTCAGTTTTGATGTTTAGAGGGAAAAAACATATTGACAGCTTCTTTTGATGCAGAATTTTGGGATTGAGTTTTATGATTTTTTATATCGGTTTACTGTAGAGAGTAATGGAAGATGAGAGTAGGTAAAATGGAAAATGCACCAGCTTTGGTGATGATGAACAATTGACTTCAAATAAATGCGCCGTCATTTTAGAATTACGATTTTATGCATAGCATTTCAGATTGAAGAACTTGAGACATAACATTGCTTGGTTAAGTTTGATTAATCTTCATGCTTGCTTATTACCACTTCAGTTCTTTTTATTTTTATTTTTTGAGAATAACCTGTTTATCGCAGGGAGAAGAGTTTCTTGAATTGGTTTGACCATTTCACCTTTCAAGTTTTAAAATAAAAATGTGTCTATGTGTGCATTTAATGGTGAAACTCACAGAAAATGAATGGAATGATGTTTTCCACGATAAAATTTTGAAATAACGGTGAAAATGTAAAAAATTAAAATGTTGAAACATTTTTCACATTAAAAGATACTAATAAAGACGTTTTGTGCTAATAAGCATTTCCTTTCCCACCGGCGCCAAATGATGGCCACTCTCTGTTTTGATTTTTTCTTGATTTGGTTAACTTTTTATCACTTCACACTTTTGGTTTCAACCATTTTTCTTTTGAAACTTAACTCCTTGATCTATGATAGTGAGAGCAATTTCATCCTACTTCACAGTTTGTCTGAAAAAGGGGTTTAAATTTGTTGTCAAGTCAAATTTTACCCTTTAATTGGGAAAAAAGAAAAAGAAAAATTGACAATCGTATCCCCTACTCCACGCCCAATCGTAGGCCTCGAGTTCCATCAATCACATTTGATTTAATTTTTAATTCTCACATTCATAAATTATTTTAATGAGATTCATTGGAACCATAAATTAAGTAGAGAATATTGATTTTAACTATGCAAAGTAAATAACGGCATATTAGTAAAGTAACAAATCAAAATATTATAAATTTAGAAATCAGCCTATATATTTGGGACAAACGAAAAAGGAAACTAGCCTATATATTTGGGATGGATGAAGTATTTGTTTTGAAACTAACTCTTGTTATAGTTTAAAAATAAGTAACTTATTTTCATCCAACTCTGCCCAATTAGGGCCTACATAGTGGGTTTTTTTTTTTTTTTTTTTTTTTTCCTTTCTATAAGTTTGGATTGTTTATAAAAGTTGGAAAAATCAGTGTTTGTTCTTTTTGGGCACAGGTAACCACCTAAAATCAGTGTAATATAATTTGAGATATATTTCTCAATACATCAAATTAGTGATTTTTCAATTTTTTTTATTTCTCTTTAAATTTTTACCCTATCTAAAATAATTATCTTATGACTTGTATTATATTCAAAACTGATGGACGTCATCTCTTAAAAGTATTTAGCATGAAGAGGTTAGGCGTTCCTTTTTCTTCATCATAATAGAAATTTATTGGCATATTCAAAGCAACTATAATTAGTTAAAAATTAGTACATACACAATAGAAAATGAAAGGGCATCACTATTTTTTTTTTTATATGGACATATATTTGATTTTACTCTCCTCATAAACGTAAACACGTCAAAATCTATAACTTAGAAAGGGCAACTTACACAAATACACCGCTAAAATCAAGAATCTTTTAAAATATTGAAAAGTGTTTCGAAGTAAAACATATTTGAGACATTTTAATAAAAAAGTGGCATATCATGTCAAATCTTAATTCACATTTAGCAAAAAAAAAAAAAAAAAAAAAAACCAGCATATAAATATTAGGGTCCGTTTGATTATAAGGGTAAAAAATAGGTGGAAAGAAAATGAATAGTAGGGAATTGAATTGCTTAGAATTTATTTTACAGGGAATTGTAATTAATGGTGTTTGTTAGTATAATTTTTCACCTAATTCGTTTGGTTTTATTTTTCATGCAAATTGTTACTTTTTCAAATAATTTTTTTTACAATCTGCATTAAAATTTGTTTGGATTGCAAAAAAAGTAAAAAAATAATAATTTTTGAATTTTTTTTTTTTGTGTTCGTTTGACTTTGTTTTTTACCAAATTGTCAATTAAATGGATAAATTTTGTTATCATTGACTTTGGAATGTGTTCCAATTGCTTAATAAAAAAAAAAGATCAAAAAGGTGGAAAAACGTTTTCTAACTTTCGTGCATCAACAACTTGTGATTTGAAAAACTTGGAAAACTTTTTTCCTAGAAAATTAGTGCAATCAAACAGATGAATAATAAAAAAAGCAAAACATTTTTCACCTTTCACGAAAAATTTGACCAATCAAACAAGCCCTTAGTTCAAAAAAATTCTTATAAGCAAATTGAAAGCTTAAGCATAGATGTTGAATTGTCGTATTAAAAATTGATTGTGTGATATTTTATTTAGGAAGTGGCACCACATGTTACTTTTTAAGTCGATATAATAATCTTGAAAATATATGAACCCCAAACAAAGAGGTAGACCCCATCACCCCAAACTAAAAATTTTTACACTACAAAACAGTAAAGAATTGAAATTAATGCAAATCTAGTTGTATAATAAGAGGAGTGTATTCAATTACGATTTTTTAATGATCTTTTGAGATTTAAAAAATTTAAAAATATTCAATATAGACTTTTGAAAACTCTCTAAAAGTATTGATATATTCAATTGAAACTTTTTAATAAAAGTTTCTAAAAGTCACAGTATATTCAATTAAATCTTTTTAAAAGTCTCTATAAATTCTGAGATATTCAAATTTTAATGACTTTTAGAAACTTTTATAAAAATCTTTGGAGTAGTAACTTTTAAGCAGAAAGGACTCATGTAAAATGTCAAAATTTGTCTCTCATTAATCAAGAAATTTTGGAAGACTTTTACAAAAAAATAAAAATCAATATTTCTTTCATTTTTCCTTCTACGAAAATTAGAAGTATGGTGGGATCGACACAAAATTCAGGAAAAATAGTATGAAATGCACTCTTTCGATTTACGATCGACTCCGATCAGTTAGCATTTATCTTGGCTGGAAATGGATTGACGGGATAGATGGGTTTTGCAGCTGGGGTAAACGTAGGAAAGTGGCGGAATGAAATGTTATTTCCCGATTTTTGTCCTCTGTTTTGGATTTTTTTACTTTTAAATTAATCATGCCACGTAATCAAATTTGAAATCATGTACCAGTTCTGTAGCATCTTTTCTGTACTCAGTACTCACATCATTATTCTTTTAGAAATACCCCACCAGATAACAGGAAAAGCATTCTTTGAGGGAGCTTCTCGTTAAACGGCTTCTTTGGAGGATAGGGACAGGTGTAAATTTGAGGATCGCGGAGGACCATTGGCTGCCAACCCCCCCCCCCGGGGCGCCTCATTTCGACCTATGTTTGAACCACACGGAGATTGCAAGATTCAGTTATCTGGTAGATCAGTGGAGATAGTGGGATGAGCAACTGTCACAGGGGCGGAGAGAAGGGGGAAAGCCTAGGCCTGCCCCAAGCCAATTAGTTTTTTCAGGTTAAGGGAAAAAAAAATTGTGTCCCCAGTCCCCGCTCGCTCCGTCCCTGCAGTGCCACATGATAATTTCCTACCTATAGACTGTGAACTTATACGGTTTATCCCCCTTAATCAGAACAGGAGACTAGATAGGTTGATTTGGCACAAGCCACGGGGAGTCTATTCAGTCACAAGTGGACAGGAGAGCCACGCTGATGTAGTAGGGGAATTGGCAAATTGCTGAGTGAGGTGGACACAGTAAAATGACGACGGACAAGGGATGATAGTACTATAATCATATGGAGAAAGCCTCGGGAAGGAAACTTGAAACTGAATACTAATGCTGCAGTCCCCCGTAGTGAACATGGCTTTATTCGGCTGGGTGTGGTTATCCGAGATCATGCTCGAAGGGTGGTGGCGATAAGTTCCAAAGGCGAAACGGCCCTTTGGTATGGTTTGAATTTTGCAAAGTCCAATGCCTTGGTTATTTATGTGACTGAATGTGATGCTCATAAGTGAAGGGCCAAAGGCGGCTTTGCTATCTGATATGGTCAAACCCATATTAGGTCTCGAGGACACCCTCATATCATTTTCGAGGACTCTTCCTTGCTGCCTATCTCGAGGCCCTCTCCTCTGCCTCTCTCGAGGACTCTCTCGTAGGCACTCTCGAGGACTCATTCCTACCACACAGTGAATCTGTCCTCGAGGACAGGTACTTACTCGAGGACGTACGTTTGACCGAGGACTCTATCCACGTCATCCGAATGTCGTTGTCCTCGAGATCATACCCTCCTCGAGATCATAGCCTCCGTCTTCAGTAAGACTCCTTTGCCTAATGAAGTTATATCGCGAACATGTTACCAACGTTTATTAGAATTGTAGTACGAACTAAACACTTCGTTCAAATAGAACTCTTGTGGGTGGAGACTTCCTAATCCTACAGGGACAGTACTACCTACAACCTATAAATACAATCACAAATTCAGAATTCAGGTACGCATTATTATTCATATTATTTTCAGTCCAAAGCCTTACGCAAAAATCCCCTTTTCTGACTTAAGCATCGGAGGGGCAACGAGGAAAATCCTCATTGCCTTTTGTTTCAGGTATTCGAAGACCGTGTTCGTGTTCATCATCTTTCTTCGAGTTCGGAAATTTCCCAGGTACGACTTTTGGTATCATCATTGGCGCCGTCTGTGGGAACCTTTACCAAAAGCCATGGTTAACACACGATCAGGTCTCCCTCCGGCGAGCTCATCCGCTCCGGAACATCCACCACCTCCTGCCGATCCTCCAATCCCACAAGAGGAGTCGTCAGGCATGCAACAACCACAACCCGCTGTCATCAGCGCAGGAGCATTCGAGGAGCTCCGTCAACAAGTTGCTACATTAACTCAGTTGCTCACCCAGAGATATTCACATCCGCCTCGTACGCCGACACCCGAAGGGGGGTTCATGGCAGACGCTCGTCGTCAGGCTCAACCTCAAACACATGATAATCATGGAGCCGGGACTTCGGGCCTACCCAATGTGGCCTCGGCCTCAGGACCAGTAACAATGGAGTCCGCGAACTTGGCCAGGATCATCCAGGATGGAATTACAGCAGGTCTAAGACAGAAAGACAAGGGTCCAACAGGTTTTGCTCCCAACACTCCGTTCACCCCAGAAGTCTTGTCATTCCCTTTGCCTGATAGATTCAAGTATCCTCGAATAAAAGAGTATGACGGGTCTACAGATCCTACCAACTACCTGAATATCTATACCGACGTCATGAACCTACAAGTTGCCCCGGATCAGGTAATGTGCAAGGCCTTCCCTCAAACGTTAACAAATGCTGCCAGGGATTGGTTCTCCACTCTTGAGCCCAATTCTATAGCCTCATTCTCAGACCTAGCCGATAAATTTTCCGCCTTCTTCGCGAGCAGTAAGCGCATCAGAAAAACGGCAGCATCCCTGATGCAACTCCGCCAGGGCCCAAACGAAAGCCTGCGAGATTTTATGAAGAGGTTCAATAAAGAGAGGCTCATGATCCCCGACCTCCACATCACAGCGTCGGTATCTGCTCTAACATATGCGATAAGGTGCGAAGCATTCAAAATGTCCTTGTCAAAGACTCCCCCAAAATCAGTAACCGAGCTCTTGACAAGGGGGGAGAAGTACATAAATATGGAGGAAACTTTAAACCCGAGGAGGGTCAGCCCAGCCCAGGATAAGCCAGAACAAAAAAGGCCTCATGATATGAATTCTCGACATGAAGTTCCTAGGAGTAAACAAAGACAGGACAATCCATCGACGTCATTCACCCGGTTGAATACCTCTAAGGCCAATATCTTGATGGAGATAAAGGATATGAAAGAGCTTCAATGGCCTTCCAGACTGAAGTCACCTCCGGACACGCGCGATCGAAGCAAATATTGTGATTTTCATCGTGATCATGGGCACACCACAGATAGTTGCAAAGCACTGCAACGGGAGATCGAGGCCCTTATCAAAAGAGGACTTCTTGGCTCTTATGTTAGTCCCAACAAGCGCTCGAGGAATGACAGGGATACCGAAAGGGCCACAGATGAAAGAGGTCAGGGTCAGCCAACAGCAGGAACTATTAACGTCATCATAGGGGGAATTGCGTCGGGGGGAGATTCAAGCGCTGCTCGAAAACAGTATGCTCGTCAATATACCTCGGCCCCGGGAGCAGCCCACGACAAGTCCGAGGACATCACATTTGGGGCAAGGGACTCAGAGGGGGTATCGTATCCTCATGACGATGCCTTGGTCATTTCAGCAATTGTTGCCAACTTTGAAGTTAAAAGGATCCTGATTGACAGCGGGAGTGCGGCCAACGTGTTATCTCATGAAGCATTCACCAAAATGGGAATCTCATCCCAACAACTGAAACCAATCAAAACTCCCCTCCAGGGATTCGGCGGAAGCGTCGTCCTTCCAGAAGGCATCGTCGATCTCCCCCTAACCTTGGGCTCGGATAACAGGAAGGTAACAGAAATTACAGCTTTCCAAATTGTTCGTACCTCCATGGCCTATAATGCTATTGTGGGAAGGCCACTCCTCAATAAGATCAGGGCAGTTGTATCCACCTTCCACCTCGCCATGAAGTTTCCCACTTGCAACGGCGTTGGGGTCGTTCATGGGGATCAAGGAATAGCGAGGCAGTGTTATGTGACATGCCTCAAGGCGATTGGCACGGACGTCATGCAACTTGTGGACACTGAGCTCGAGGATAGAGCCCGCTTAGCTCTGGTGGAGGAAGTAATAGAGGTTGATCTCGGACATGGGAGGAAAATCTCCATTGGTAAGGGTCTTGATGAAACCCTCGTAGCCGAGCTCATTCATTGTTTATCAAAAAATATTGATGTCTTCGCATGGAAGGTCGAGGACATGCCAGGCATAAACCCCGAGGTTGCAATACATAAACTTAGTGTGAGCCCTGGTTCGAAACCCGTCAAACAGCGAAAGAGACAATTTGCGCCAGAAAGGCGAGAGGTCATTCGTGAGGAAATTAATAAACTTCTAAGCGCAGGGTTCATTCGGGAGGTCCAATACCCCGAGTGGCTAGCCAACGTGGTACTGGTTAAAAAGGCAAATGGGAAGTGGAGGATGTGCATCGACTTCACGGACCTTAACAAAGCATGTCCAAAGGACAGTTATCCCCTACCTAGAATTGACAACCTAGTGGACAGCACGTCAGGGCACAAGCTATATAGCTTTCTTGATGCGTTCTCCGGTTATCATCAAATCCTCATGGCCGAGGACGATCAGGAGAAGACATCTTTCATGGCAGATTCCGCCATATATTGTTATAAGGTCATGCCCTTTGGTCTGAAGAATGCGGGGGCAACATATCAAAGGCTTATCAACAAAGTATTTGCTAATCTGATTGGTAAGAATGTTGAGGCATATGTCGACGACATGGTTGTCAAGAGCAAAAAAGTGAATGAGCACATATCCGATCTCGAGGATGTCTTCAGCACTTTGCGAAAATACCAGATGAAATTGAACCCCACTAAATGTGCTTTCGGGGTGGCCTCGGGAAAGTTTTTGGGATTCATGATCACCCACCGGGGAATAGAGGCCAACCCCGATAAGATACGAGCGCTGACATCAATGGAATCGCCCAAGACTAGGAAAGAGGTCCAGAAACTGACAGGTCGCGTAGCGGCCTTGAACAGGTTCATGTCTCGGGCAGCTGACAGATGCTTCCCTTTCTTCAAAGTGCTAAGGGGTAACCGAAGTTTTGATTGGAATGAAGAATGTGAGAAGGCTTTCCAAGAGCTCAAACAAACTTTAGCCTCTCCACCCGTTCTCACAAAGCCCGAACTTGGTGATACTCTACTTCTATACTTGGCAGTGTCTCAGAATGCAGTAAGCGGGGTACTAGTGAAAGAGGCCGACAAATCCCAGCAACCAATCTACTACGTGAGCAAAGTATTACTTGACGCCGAAACAAGGTATACACTGGCGGAACAGCTCGCTCTCGCTTTGGTAACAGCAGCCCGAAAACTTCGACAATACTTCCAGTCTCACCCTATCGTCGTGCTCACGAATCAGCCTCTCAAGCACATCCTACAGAAACCAGACGTTTCAGGTCGACTACTAAAATGGGCGATTGAACTTGGAGAATTTGACATTGAGTTCAAGCCCAGACCCTCCATAAAGGCCCAAGCACTAGCGGACTTCATTGCGGAGCTCACTCCTAAGCCTCGGGGGCCAGAAGGGAGCTCGAGAATGAGCACTCCAGAAGTGTGGGAAATTTTTGTCGATGGAGCTTCTAACTCATCGGGCTCGGGTGCAGGGGTCATTATCACGCATCCCGGTAAGACCACTGAAATCAGGTGTGCACTCAGGTTCGAATTCGAAGCTACAAACAACGAAGCAGAATACGAGGCAGTCATCATTGGCCTAGAACTCGCTCAGAATCTTGGGCTTGAGCACATCAAGGTTTACAGTGACTCCCAGCTTATTGTTGGTCAGATAGAAGGAACGTTCGAAAGGAAAGAAGAGAAGATGAGTTTGTATTGTTTGAAAGTTCATGACCTCAAGCGACGATTCAAGATGTGCGAGATCATAAAGATTGCCCGGGTTGAAAACTGCCAAGCAGATGCACTATCGAAGCTCGTGTTTATGGGTGTTGACGGACTGGACAGATCAGTGCACGTTAAAATTGTAACAGAGCCCAGCATAAATTCCACATGCACCGTCATGGACATTGATCATGAACCCTTATGGGTCGACCCCATAATTGACTTCTTGGTAAACGGAAAGCTTCCCGAGGATCCACGGGGGGCGAGGAGTGTCCGGTCAAGAGCATCGAAATACTGCATGATTCAAGGAGCGCTATTCCGTAGGAGTTTCACCCTGCCATACCTCAGGTGCCTGAGACCAACAGAATCCGCCCAGGCTTTGGCCGAAGTGCACGAGGGTATATGTGGAAATCACCAGGGAGCTCGGGCTCTTGCTTTCAAACTCATAAGGTACGGATATTATTGGCCCACCATGAAGAAAGACGCCTTGGAGTACGTCAGAAGATGTGATAAATGCCAAAGGTTTGGTAACATCATCCATTCACCCGCCGAAGACCTCACCAACATCAGTATTCCTGCTCCATTCGAACAGTGGGGAGTTGATATCCTCGGCCCCTTTCCAATAGCCCGGGGTCAGGTAAAGTTCGTAGCAGTTGCCGCGGAATATTTCACTAAATGGGCTGAGGCCGAGGCACTGGCAATAATCTCGGAGCCCAAGCTCAGGGCCTTCGTTTGGAAATCCATCATTTGCAGGTTCGGGATACCTAAGGTCCTCATAACAGATAACGGCAGACAGTTTGATAATCTTCAATTCAGGAACTTTTGCACCAACTTTGGCATCAACCACCGCTTGACGTCAGTCGCACACCCCCAGAGCAATGGCCTAGCAGAAGTTACGAACCGAATCATACTTCAAGACCTCAAGACCAGGATTGGGGATGCTCAGGGTCATTGGTCCGACGAGTTACCCTCGATACTTTGGACATATAGAACATCGCACAGGACAACGACAGGAGAAACTCCCTTCATGTTAGCCTTCGGTATTGAAGCCACTATCCCGGTCGAAATCAGTGTGCCCAATCTCAGGAGGATTAATCCCGGGAACTCGGAACACACAACCGAACATCTCGACCTCCTGGAAGAAGTAAGGGAGCAAGCAGCCTTGAAGGTAGCCTCCTACCAAAACAGAACAGCAAAATATTTCAATAGCAAAGTAAGACCCCGTACATTCAGGTCTGGGGATCTGGTGTTGAGAAAAGCCGAGGCCGCAGGTCATGCTCCAGGAAAACTTGGACCCACCTGGGAGGGTCCGTTTGAAGTTATACGAAAAGTTCATGGAGGAGCATACAGCCTTAGAGATTCCTCAGGAAGACCGCTTCCGAGGCCCTGGAATGCCGATAACCTGAAGGTATATTACAAGTAATGTTCCCTACGCCTAAATTGTAGGTTTTTGGTCCTGCACTTTTCATTTTTATTATTTTTTGGGCCTGCGTGCCCGTGCCCTTCACCTTTACATCGTTTCTTTTTATAATGAATTACGTTCGGCTTGATCCTGTTTTGGTACGTAGGCAGCTTGGATGAAGTATAAATCCAAGTCCAGTCCGAAAGATTAATAAATTTAGTGCTCGGGCCTCACGGCCCCACACGCGCATTACTTTCAGTCAAGTCTATAAGCCTTGCCTTACGCAAGCACTCCAAGCCTTGTCCCGTGCAAGCACTTTAAGCCTTGTCCCGTGCAAGCACCTTAAGCCTTGCCTTACGCAAGCACTCCAAGCCTTGCCCCGTGCAAGCACCTTAAGCCTTGCCTTACGCAAGCACCCCAAGCCTTGCCCCGTGCAAGCCCTTGCGCCATGCAAGCACCTCAAGCCTTGCCTCGTGCAAGCACCTAAAGCCTTGCCTTACGCAAGCACTCCAAGCCTTGTCCCGTGCAAGCACCTTAAGCCTTGCCCCGTGCAAGCACATAAAGCCTTTCCTTACGCAAGCACTCCAAGCCTTGCCCCGTGCAAGCACCTTGAGCCTTACCCCTCGAAAGTACCTCGAGCCCTGCCTCACGCAAGCACATTGAGTCTTTCTCGACGACGCAATTCGATCCTCGAGGGTTGGGCATAGATTTTTCATAATCATGTTTCTCAAGGGTTCTCAAAGTCCTCGACAATAATAAAATGATTAATCAAATTTACATTGCTCGGGGAGGTTTTGTTAAACTCCTCGAGATCGTGTTGTGCATTGTTCAAAACAATCTTCGAGTTATTATATTATCTTCGTTACGAATTCACTTATTTCAGTCGTCGAGACTTATACATGTAATTTTTGAAGGTGTGGTATTCCTCGTGGATTCTCTCTGAGCTCTCGAGAACGACTTAGAGATTTTTGTTCATTCCTCGAGATTGAATATCTTTATTTTTAAAATTCAGATTCCTCGAGAAATTTATGTCTTCGAGATATAGACATACCATTTTTAAAATTGCTCAGTGCTCGAGAATCACATAGTTTTTGAAAAATTCACAGTCCTCGAGTTTCATTTATGCCGTCGAGACGTATTCACAATTTTTAGTCCTCGATATGTTTTCTTAAAGAAAATTCTCATTCAAAAATATCGAACATGCTCATTCATTCAAAAAGGCTCGTCCTCGAGCAATTTACATATTCAAAAATAGAGCAATTTACAGGTTGAGGCCCAGGGGTGAGGATGTTATCCTATTTGGCCTAGAGGAGGGTCGAGGTTTGTGATATCGATCTCGACGTCATCATCGTCGGACTCGTTTCCTTCCTCGCCATCTCCACCATCCTCAGAGCTCGAGAGATCGAGAGTCTCTGCGATCGAGGGTACGGTCTTCAGCTCCCCGGCATCAACCTCAGGGTGTTTGGAGCGAAGATATGCTCGAGCCTCTTTGAAGGCATGGTAGTAGGCACCCGAGGCATACTCCGCTTTGAGTTGATCGCATTCCTTGGAGCTCTTGAACTCCTCGATGGCCTCTTTCTTCGATGCCTCGACCTTATCCCCGAACTCTTTATCTTTTTGGAGGAGCTCGAGCTTTAACTCCTCGGCTGCGTCCTTTGCAGCCCCGACCTCTTCCTGGGCATTCTTGACCTCGCGCTTGGCCTCGACGAGTGCCTTCTTTAAGGCCTCACATTCGGCCTCGAGGTCTGCAATCCTCCGATCCTTGAGGGTCGAGGAGTCCTCCATGTCTGAAATCCTCTGCGTTTCCTCGAGCCCTTGGATTGCCAGTCCGCGAGCCACGCTCAATGCCTGAAACACAAGGCAAGTGACCGAGCATTATCATCGATAAAACATAATATAAATATAAGTGTAGTCTTCGGGCATACCTTCCTCGTCAATAGCTCGAGGACTTTTACACCCTCACCCAGTTTGACCTCCCCACTATACTTGGCCACGAGGCCGGGGAGTAGGTGGCTCTTCTCAGCATCCCCGAACAGTGACAGACCCTCGGGGACTACCTCGTCATCATCGAGATCGATAGTTTCAGGATGAGCTCGAGGTTGAGGGATAGGGGGTGTGGCAGACCTCTGAACCCTCGGGCTTGGGATTGGTGGTCGAGTTTGCGAGGACTCTCCATGACCAGTCACATTCTCCTCCGAAGCACGAGGCCTCTTCTTGCTTTTCTTCTTTGTCGAAGAACGAGGCTGTTGCTGTTGGGAGGCTTCTGGCCTCGAGTTCACAAAATTCCTCAGAGCACGAGGATTGAACGACATTCCTGAAAAAAGAATCAACAGATTAGTTCGAGGACATCCTCGAGGGAAAATATACGCAAGAAAGATCCCTACCCTGGGCACCTCTAACATCTGCCAGATCTATAACCTCTGCCCCGATCTCCTTCATGCTCGAGAACAGGGGTTCAAGCTCCACCAGCATCCTTCTACCTCGATCCAATTCCTCAGAATATTCCTGGTCCTCACAAAACTTCTCGGCGTCGGGCACACCCCATTCTGGCCAAAAAGGTAGGTCGGGGTCGGGAGCTAAAACGAAAAACCAACCCTCCCTCCAACCCTTTAGGGACGAGGCCATCTTCGGTACCTTAAACCCCCCTGTGGTCGATAGGTATCCGAAGCACGTGAATCGAGGATGCTTCTTAAGCTCGAATACTACCCTACAGAGGCTCACAGTAGGCTCGATACCTAAATATCTACAGGCGATGAAAAAATAGACGAGCATTCGCCAGGCATTTGGGACCAACTGTCCCGGGCACATAGAATGCTCGATAAGCATGGTTGTGAAAAAAGGGTGTAGAGGCCACCTAAACCCGGCCTTTAAGGTCTCCCTGAAGATCACAAACTCCCCTGGCCTAGACCTAATCAGTCTATCCTCGAGGTCTGGGGACCTAATGTCACATGCGGGCATCAACCCATGTTCTCGAGCAGCACTAATTGCCAGGTGCTCTTTCAACCTAGAGGCCTCATCAGGGTACTCGAATCCAGGATCTCGAGCCCTAGGCCTTGCGTCAATAGGCACGGCCATGGGCACTATCGTTGTTCCTACGTCCTCGCTACTACTCGAGGTGCTAGAACTACTACCCCTATCACTCGACATTGTCTAAAAGTCTAAACTAAAAGATTAACTTAAAGTCTCGATCACTTACCTTAGGTTTCTTTGATCGAGCAGAACCTTGCACAGAGGAGTTTTTACAGCAGTAAAAGTGAAAAATGAGGAGTGAAAGAAGGTATTTATAGTGGGGGAATGTGGAAGGCTAAGGATCACGATCTACGACCGTTGAAATCAGACACGTGTCAAACATCCAAGCACATCCTTCCAACGGTCACTTCGTACTCGAGCATGATCACATTATAAGTGTATCACTCGAGGTGCACCTACTCCTTGAGCTTGAGCACCAAGCGTAGGTGCACGGGGGCCAGTGATATGGTCAAACCCATATTAGGTCTCGAGGACACCCTCATATCATTTTCGAGGACTCTCCCTTGCTGCCTATCTCGAGGCCCTCTCCTCTGCCTCTCTCGAGGACTCTCTCGTAGGCACTCTCGAGGACTCATTCCTACCACACAGTGAATCTGTCCTCGAGGACAGGTACTTACTCGAGGACGTACGTTTGACCGAGGACTCTATCCACGTCATCCGAATGTCGTTGTCCTCGAGATCATACCCTCCTCGAGATCATAGCCTCCGTCTTCAGTAAGACTCCTTTGCCTAATGAAGTTCTATCGCGAACATGTTACCAACGTTTATTAGAATTGTAGTACGAACTAAACACTTCGTTCAAATAGAACTCTTGTGGGTGGAGACTTCCTAATCCTACAGGGACAGTACTACCTACAACCTATAAATACAATCACAAATTCAGAATTCAGGTACGCATTATTATTCATATTATTTTCAGTCCAAAGCCTTACGCAAAAATCCCCTTTTCTGACTTAAGCATCGGAGGGGCAACGAGGAAAATCCTCATTGCCTTTTGTTTCAGGTATTCGAAGACCGTGTTCGTATTCATCATCTTTCTTCGAGTTCGGGAATTTCCCAGGTACGACTTTTGGTATCATCACTATCCATCCTATATACCACCGAAGGGCGGCAGGCAAAGCTGCAAGGAGGCTTTCTTTGTTCTCATGACAAAGTGTGGAGCGCTATCTATCCACCAATGGAGCCAGCTTTTAAGTCTGTTAGGGGTGGCTTTGAGTGGACTTTATCCGTATCATCGGAGCGTTTAGGTGGCGTGGGCAAGATCTAGATAGATTTGTGTAGCCACAATCAAAACTCTCTGTACTTTAGTTCTCGATCCTTTAGTCTTACAAGGTGTAGCTCTTTAATAGAAGCAGGCATTTGCTCCTGGCTCATGAGCTTGCTTCTTTTGCTACTATTTTCCTAAGACTCAACCGTGTTGATTATTTGTCACGTTTCATTTCACCTACAGTTTTGGGTCACATTGCTTAATGAAATTGTGCACTTTCTTCAGGGGAAAAAAACTATTATTGTAAAATATTAAGAGAATGAAATGTTCCATTAGAAAACATCAAAAATTTAAAACTAATTTTTTATTGAATTAATTTAGAGACCAAACTCTCATTAACACGTTTCTACTTAGTTCCCGTTTGGCTCCCATTTGCTAAAATTCATTTTCAACCACATATTTTATGAAATCCACAACTTATTTCAACTTTTTAATCACATAATTCATCAACTGTATCAAAATCTATTAAAAATATGATTTTTAACTAAACCAATAGCTTAATAATTACTTATATTCACATTAAAAATACTGAACTAATTATTCATTTGAAAGATTCAAATACCATATCACACAATCATAGAAATATTTCCCAAATTTAAAAGTTGAACACAATCGAATCAAACAATTCTTTTGCACTCTCAAATTGTCATAGATCATATGTTAACCTTACATAATCGACCTCAAATTCATCGTGAATAAAACTTACAATACCCGACTAGTTGTTCACTTGGAGAGATTCCAGGCATATAATTTGTAATCAATTAAGTAGGCAACACATACCGTTAGCCATGCACTCATAATTCATAAATGATTCCAATGACATTGTTCTCATTGCAATATCCAACAAAGGAAGTTAAGTTTTTGTGGTGGACACTATGCCAGAATCAGCATGCCATGCTAGTATCAGCATTTTTTTTGAAGGACAAATTATTATATCTTGCCCAGAACCAATTAAATTAGGACCTCTTGTAGAAATTCTTTGTATCCTTGACTTGATGATGGGGAGAGCATCTTCACAGCAACTTGAGTGGCATCTACAAAGCCATGATATACAGTTCCAAATCCTCCTTCCCCAATAACTTACTGAAAATTTTTGGTGATTTTCAGGACCTCTGAGTATGACAACTGAGGATTCTTAATGTCTAACGCAGTTCCATTTAATCTGTTAAAGTTGGCACCCGTCTTCCCCATCACTAACACCATGAAGTTTGACAAATGGGGAATTAAAAAGGGGAAAAGCCAAGAAATGTTTTACTTTAATAGTCATCAGATATGTTTATCTACCCATTATTCTTCTCCTTCTAATCATCCACAGGGTAACTAACACAATCAAAAGAACAAATGCCGAGCCAAGTACTGATGCCAATCTTTTTACTAGAGCATTATTGCTCTTCTTTTTGCAAGTAGACTGGCATGCATCTGTACAGTTGCTTGGATAATCAATACTGTTTATGACAATAATAGAAATAAGAAAAACCAAAACTCAGTATAAATCATTTATAGTCGACTTTAAACAGTAACTACCATATATGCAAACATGAGAATAGAACTCTAGTTCCTTTCTCTAGTTCAGAAGAAACAGTCTTTGCTATTAAGAAGTATTACATATAAATCTAAGGTTTATCTTGTTGACATTCACGTTAAGTCCTCCATCAAAAAATTTAGAAGAGCTAAGTAATACTCGAGACAAACACAATGGATATACAATCGCTCAAGTTTTTCTACGAAATCGAGTTCTAAAATATTGAGCTACTTTATATAGCCAAGTCTACCAACAAATCTACAACGCGTCATAATATCACTTACATGACATCAAATCTATCATTTGATTTCATATGAAAACATCTTCTGAAAGAAAGCAAACCTAAGCGACAGCAATCTATCATTAGACTTCTTTAGGAGTTGATCTGGAGTTGGCCCACAGAAGTTGTTTCCTTTCAAGTTCCTGCAACAGAAAAAAGAAATAATGAGGTATTAGTTGACCAAAATCGAGATGAACGATCAAGCAGTTCCAGATCCGAGAAACTTACAGAACTTTCAAAGAGTCTAGTTCAGCTAGAAACTCTGGGACCTTTCCAGTAAGATTATTATTGGACAGATACCTGAAAAGAGAAAAAAAAAATAAAATAAAAGGAAAGATCATTTTTCATGGAATGGTTAAGCAGTTAGGGGCTAATTATATGCATCGCGTGTTAACTTTCATCAGATTTATATACTTACAATACTTCAAGCATTGTGAGATTGGATATGTAAGGAGCTATTATTCCAGTCAATCCGCCAAAAGACAAGTTCCTGATGTAATTATTAGTACAACATAATTGCTTCGAATTAGATTGAAAGTTACTTCAGGCATTTAATTGCATAATTTTGGTTTTATTCGTCAAAGAGAAAAAGAAATGTACATACAGTGATTGAATTTTGGGGGTCTGTACATTATCATATTTGCAGCTGATACCATCCCAAATGAAAGTTTCAGGAGCACAATCACCTTGGCAGTTTCTTGTCAGTCCATACTCCATACACAGACTTGATGCTTAATATTGCAGCAAATTCATACCATAGACCAATAAAAGACATAAAGTAAACTTGAAAAGAAAATTCTTAAAATAGATTTCAAATAAGAAGAATAACTTGAACATACATACATATACATACATATATATATATATATATATACACACACACATATACATACACGTTTGTGAATCCAAAAGTGACGTACCATCTTTCTCATTTGTCTGTGAGAGTGAGAAATCTTTCACAGCATAAATTTTCGCGGCACAGCGATTGGTGGGAGAGTTGAATTAGCAGCTTTATCTGGCTTGACTACATACTTAGAGTGACCGGTCACTGTGTACCACTGGTTGGCATATATTACACGCAAGGATAGACGTAGGAGAAACTAGCCAATACCAGGAAACCCCATTCACTGAGATGTTGAATCCTCTGTATTCTTTTCTTTGTAGCTCTTGCAATTCAGCAAAGTATAAGTACATGTAAAATACGCCATTGAGATTATCAGATACCCAATCGAAAGAAATAGAGTCATTATTATTCTCCGGGATGATGGCAGTACTCATGACAGCAGATGGCGGACTAAAATAGTCGGCAGGGTTATAAATCGGATAACTCGTCCTTATTGTGGTCCTGTTGGCCGGAGTCGAGGGCATCCATATTCGATCATAAATATCATCTTTGTACATTTAAACAAAAGAAGAATACAAGCCTACACAAGCAATGTGACTCACCTTATAAATCTCTCAGACATTGGGGCAAAATTCAATCGTGCAGTGAGTTGTAGAGTTTTATTTTCTGTCACGTACGTGATTCTAGTCAAAGGCCTCAATTCTAAAACTGATATAAAGGGTGTTGTTGATCCCCTTTTTACAAGACAAACATTAATATAATCTTATGAAGGGATGTGTACAATCTCCTTCCTTAGTGGAGTGGATTCATTTTCCACTGTAACTGTGCCCCATAAATCAACTGCCAGATGCAGATCAAATGTTGACAATTCACTCCTAGAATCGCAATTTCCATACATAAAACTTGTTCTTATCAAATACTTGTTACCCTTGCATTGAGCAGGTCCTAGGGTATAGCAGTTTCTGGTTCCTGAGGAAAGCTTCTGAGATTTAAGAACTGCCTTTCAAGGGAATAAGTCTGATATACAACTGATATGCTCTTGCTTACACCACTATTGATAAATCTGGTCTGAACTATATACTATTCCGGTTGTTAGATCAGTGTAATGGGATCCATCAGCTATTCCACAGTCTATACTTACGAATTCTGCGATAAATGGAAAAGGAGAGAGAGAGAGTCATCAGCAACAAGATCATCTATAAAACTTCTGAAGAAAAAAGGATTTGGAATTTTCAAATTTGAACACCTGACTGATCATCCTGTTCATGAATCAAAGTTCCTGTAAGAGCTGAACCAACAATCAGTCCTAGGAAACAATACTTCCACATCTTAATCCACGAAATGCAGAATCTGCCCAGTGCATATATGTGGGTAACTCATCTTATATAAGTCTGATCATGCTGCATTACTTTAATAACAACTAGGGAAAAGAATAATTCAAGCAACTTGGTCAATCATAATCCATACATCTATACTTGAGTCAACAGGGTACATATGAAAGTCAACTGCCTGAAATCAGGATGTTTAGGAATTTTAATTGATTGTGACTGGACAGTAGACTTATTTATGGATAACAACACTAGGCTTTTTTGTATATCGGAACTAAGCCCTCATCTTTAAATGTCAAAGTCTAGGAATTTTACTTGATTGCAACCAGACAGTAGACTTATTTATGGATGACAACACTAGGCTTGTTCATACATCGGAACTAAGCCCTCATCTTTTATAGCTTGTTTGGTATTGATTTTGAGAATCAATTCTCATTTTCAACCACATATTTTTCAATAAAATAATATTTTTCATCACATCAATAACTTTTCCTTCTTTTTTAACCACACATTTCCTATCATATCACTATTCAAAAATCAATTCTTACCCCAAAAATCATTCCCAAACAACCTCTTAATGTCAAAATTTGTTTCCAATGCTGTTGATTGGTTGAGAAAGCTTATTCCTTTCCCAGGTTTTTTCCAAATATATATAATCACAGAGCATACCTACCAAGGATTTGAAACTTGGTAATAAATCTATACATAGAAATTATAATTCTCTGGTAAAAATTTCATCGAGGAATTTAGTATACTAGTCTTCATAAATACATGCTGCCCCAAAACTTATTTATTACAAGTGTGTAGACATTAAATTTTTTTTTATTAATTAATGGATTGGGTCGATTTCAAATTATTAGCCCACCTAAGTCCATTAGAATTAATGTCTATTAAAGCCCACATAAAATAAGTCCATAAAAAGGTCCATCCTACTTTTAAAATTCAATAAATTAAATTAAATTAAATCAAATAAATAAATCATGGGTGGTTATCATTTTTTCTATAAATAGGACCAAAGGTCCATGAAAAGAAGAGAGGTGGAAAAAGCTACAGAAAATTTCTCAAGTGCAGAAGAAATCCAAAGCCGGGGGAAGAAAACAAATTCTCTCAAGCCAAGTCCAGAAACACGAAGAAGATCAAAATCTTCTTCAAATTCAAAGAAATTCAAGAAGGTCCAAGTCTTCTTCAAATCAAATTCAAGTCCAAGTCCAAATTCAAGTCTCCAAATCCAAGTATCAAACAAGTCAAGTTCTCCATAAATCAAGTCTGCAACAAATTTTGAAGTCCAGGATCCAAGTCACGTGACCCCTCGTCTTCAAGAATCCAGATCATTAATCAGAGGATTTAGCAATATTTGCTGACACAAGAAGATCAATATTCACTGTATTTTCTTAAAAATACAATTTGTAACAATTTCTGTATTTTGATACACGAAATTTGTCGTACAAATTTCTTGGCACGCCCAGTGGGACCTTCTTGTCCTCTCATCTTTTGATCTCAAAATCTTCAAACTTCGAACAACTACATCAAAGATGGCAAGTGAAAAGGCAAAGGACAATGTCAACCGTCTTGAAGAAACACTTGCTGAACTCTTCCATCAAACCAGAGCCCAAACAAAATTTGGGAAAACTCAACTGGTTTCACCACTAAAAAACTTCTCCAAAAAGGGCAAAATGAAAATTGCTTTCAAGAAGCCGGGCTCTCGTTCGACAGAAAAGACTAAGAGTCTAACGAAAAGCTATCATTCTGATTACGTGCCCGAAGGTAGATCCGTGTCCGGATCCTCTCATGCCACTCCTCCACGAAGATGGGGAGACTATACTTCATCTGAAGAATCATTCGAACCAGTGATGGTCACTGAAGCGACGTCGGGTTCTGATGACCGAATCCAACAAATGGTTTTAACCATTGAAAAGTTAACAAATTCACTAAGTGACAAAGATGCACAGATTGTTGCACTCATGCACAAACTAGAGTTGCAAACCCCGTTGGTAGAAGGCAATTTGGAAAATGCAGGGTCTTCAAAAACTAAAGACCCTCAGGTCCAAGAACACCAGCAAAAACAAGATATGCATGATCGAACGGTGGTGCAGAGTGTGTTGCGTGACAGCACTCAACTCTCTGTTGGCTCTCTATCCGTCCAACAACTTCAACATATGATTGCAGACACCATCCGTGCACAGTATGGTGGTTCACCGCAATCTTCATTGGTTTATGCAAAACCTTATAGTCGTAGAATTGACGAAATGAGGATGCCGCTCGGCTACCAACCTCCAAAGTTCCAATGTTTTGATGGAAAGGGCAACCCAAAGCAACATGTCGCTCATTTCATTGAAACATGTAATAATGCTGGCACTTACAATGATACCATGGTAAAACAGTTTGTGCGCTCTCTCAAAGGCGCTGCATTTGAATGGTATACAGACTTACCAGCGGGGACAATTGATAGTTGGGATCAACTCGAACGAGAATTTTTGACTCGTTTCTACAGCACCAGGCGAACGGTTAGCCTTCCAGAACTTGCTCGAACAAAGCAGAGCAAGGAAGAGCCAGTCGTAGAGTATATCGAACGCTGGAGAAATCTTGTGCTTAACTGCAAAGAACGGATTAGTGAAGCATCTTCCATCGACATGTGTGTACAAGGCATGCATTGGGGATTGCTCTATAATCTCCAAGCAAATATGCCCCATTCTTTTGAAGAGTTGGCCACACGTGCTCATGATTTAGAACTCCAAATTGTAAGGCATGGAAGTTACTTGTCGAATGATCCAAGAGAAAATAAAGAACCCAAGAGGGAAATAAAGAAGGACACCAAGATAGGTAAGTCCAAGGAAGCCATGACAATCTCTACTGCTCCTGTAAAGATAGCCTTCCAAAGGTCGAACTCAAATTTGAAGCCAAGGCCAAAGCCAGAGTTCAAACCTAACAGAGGACAAGTCCAAAGTAGGGATCGGCTGACTCTGAAAGAACTCGAAGAGAAGGAGTATCCATTCTTAGACTCTGAAGTCTCAGGGATCTTAGATCAACTCCTTGAGCAAAAGATAATCGAACTTCCAGTGTCAAAAAGACCAGAAGAAGTGGGTAAAACTGATCATCCAAAGTACTGTAAATTTCACAGGATTATTAGTCACCCAGTGGAGAGGTGTTTCGTCTTAAAAGATCTTATTGTTCGTTTGGACAAAGAAAATAAGATTAAACTTGAAATCGGAGAAAATCCAACAGTTACTTGCGCAATGGTTTCATTTGGATCATTTGATCCAATTCCCATCACAATGAGAGAAAATGTATTCCCTCTCACATGTAATGTTGGTGAGTCCTCGACTGAAGAGTTTGGACCTCAACTTCCAGAAGGAGCCATCCCAGTGGAATTTGAAGTAGATGGAGAAGTCACTATCAGCTACGTCTATCCAGGGATGGGAGGACCACGTTCAACCAATCGTCCGACCTTTTACGAAATTATGACAGATGACTTGGATATTTGGGATTCTGATTCTGAGTCTGAAGACGAGATCGGTGATGGCTGGTCCACCTTCATAAGCAAAAAAGAGAAATATCATAAAACAAGCGAAACAGGTAAAACTTTACCTTTTGTAACTCTTGCAGAACCAACATTGGGGGCATCAAATATGGAAGTCCAACCCAGTGAAGAAGAAACATCAGAAGAAAATCAGGAGGCATGGACTCTTGTGAAAATACGTCAAAGAAAAGCTCTACGACTTCCAAATTCCATCACACATGACGAAAAGTTGAAACCAAGAAAAGAAGCTAAGAAACAACCAAAAGAGAAAGTCTAAATTCACGTCAATGACGTCTGTTAGATCAACAAAAGTAGAAACTCCTTTATGTGGTCATTCCAGACTGCCAACCCTGGGAGATTATTTTCCTAAAGATTTCTTTGACAAAGAATGTTTCACCTCTAATGCCATCCATGTAGAGGAGAAAAATGAGATGAAGAGTACATCGAGAGAAAGTTCAGAGAAGAAGAAAACTATTTTACGACTCAACAACATTCATTCTAATACAAGCCTGATGGAGTCTCTCAGTCTTCCTTTCGACGATCGAATGGCTTTAATTGCAGCACTGATCGACCCAGAAGCATATGAAGGTAAGGTCTTAACACAGATTGAGACAATAACTAAACAAGACTGTATGGCCACCATCACATTTGACGATGAAGATCTACAACTTGGTTCTCGTTTACATAATAGACCACTGTATGTTAGTGGTTATATTCGAGAATGCAGGATAAGCCGTATGATGATTGATTGTGGATCTGCCGTAAATATTATGCCAGTCAAGACGATGAAAAAGATTGGAATCAATGTTGGTGATTTATCTAAGAGCAAGATCATGATTCAAGGATTCAACCAGAAAGGCCAACGAGCCATTGGCATGATTCGTCTGAAACTGCAAATCGGAGAGTTGATTTCTTCAGCCCTCTTCCATGTTATTGACGCTAAAACATCCTATGAGTTACTTCTCGGACGTGTTTGGCTGCATGAAACTGGAGTGGTACCTTCGACTTGGCACCAATGCTTCAAATATAGCCGGGATGGAGAAGTCAAATGCGTGGTAGCTGAGTCCAAACCGTTCATCGAAGAAGAATCTCATTTTGCAGATGCCAAATTTTATACGGAAGACGAAGAATGTAATTCTACAGGATTGACTATGTCCGGATTCCAAATTAAAAGAAATGTAGACGATGATGATACATCTAGTGTTACTCCACTTCGTCAGCTTATCAAAGGTAAAGCAAAATTGACACCAGAAGGATTCTCTATAGGCAAGAAACCTCATATGGAACCAACTGATATTGAGGTATTGAGAAAAGAGTTAACTCTTCCAATACCCAGTATTCCAAAATTGTTTCAGCCTCATCAACTCATGACAGCCTCAGGAGAACGTAAATCTACATTGGAAGCTTCGACATCTATTCCAAACATATCAAAACTCTGTATTTCTAGCTCATCCGAACAAGATAAGCCAAGTACTAAAGGAGCTGATGAATCAAAACAGACTTTCAAAGGATGTTATAATCCCCAAGTCAAAAAGTTGTTTGAAAATGCTGGATTTGGGAAAGGGGAGCCTCGCAAATTGGGTGATCTTGATGCTGTCCTTTCGGGTGGGCGTATCCCTTCTTATTCTTATGGATCCTTCATGTCACGGCCTAGGTATGGTTTAGGATATGATCCAAATCCACCAAGAAAGATAAAAGTTAAAAAAGTTTCCTCAAACCCAATTATGATCCAAATTTATGAAATTACAGAAGAGAAATCAGAAGAACCAAAACCTTCAGTGTTCGATCGAATCGAAAATGAAAATGTTAGAGTTTCGGTGTTTAAAAAGATTAAAAGGAGAACCTTCCACAGCAGTTAACATAGAAGGTAGACCTTCTGCCTTCCTGAGGTTAACCGAATATCCCCCTCTATCTGCTCAAATTGATAAAACGGTGCAAGTTCCTCCGATGTCATCTCGAAGACAATCTGCATTCTCTCGACTTGGAATTAAAACTACTAATCCAAGTCTAAAGCCTCAACAATCAAGAAGAAGACAAAAATATCAAAAGATGCACCCATCCCTAAAGAATAATAAAGATAAGGAAGAAGTCTCCGTCAATCACATAGCATTTGAAGAAGCTTCCAACTCAGAATTTGAGTCAGAAAACTCTGCCACGACAGATGAACTGGAACCAGCCCCGCCTGCATTCGAAGAAGGGGGACAAGCTACTGTGGACGACTTGAAACAGTTGAACTTGGGGACCGAAGAAGACCCGAGACCAGTGTTTGTAAGTACTCTTCTCAGTCAAAAAGAGGAATCCGAGTACATCAATTTGCTTCAGGAATACAAAGATGTGTTTTTGCATGGTCTTACAAAGAAATGCCGGGGTTAGATCCAAAGGTCGCATTGCATCACCTTGCAGTAAAACATGGAGTTCGGCCGATCAAGCAACCCCAAAGAAGATTTCGACCAGAACTCGTTCCTCAAATTGAAGTAGAAGTCAACAAACTTATTGAAGCTGGATTTATACGCGAAGTCAAGTACCCAACTTGGATCGCCAACATTGTTCCTGTCAAAAAGAAGAATGGGCAATTACGAGTTTGTGTTGACTTTCGGGATCTGAATCAAGCATGCCCAAAAGATGATTTTCCACTTCCAATAACGGAGTTGATGGTGGATGCGACAACTGGATATGAAGTCTTATCTTTCATGGATGGGTCTTCTGGATACAACCAAATACGAATGAATCCAAAAGATGAAGAACTCACATCATTTCGTACTCCTAAGGGCATATATTGTTATAAAGTTATGCCTTTTGGATTAAAAAATGCAGGGGCAACGTACCAGCGGGCAATGCAAAGGATCTTCGATGACATGCTGCATAAGAATGTGGAATGTTATGTGGATGATCTTGTTGTTAAAACAAAGAAACGTGACGATCATCTACAAGACTTGCAGGATGTTTTCAAAAGGCTTCGACGATATCAACTGAAGATGAATCCGCTGAAGTGTGCATTTGGCGTCACCTCTGGAAAATTCCTTGGCTTCATCGTTCGACATCGGGGCATCGAAATAGATCAATCAAAAATTGAGGCCATAATTGACATGCCAGAACCAAGAAATATACACGAGTTGAAGAGCCTTCAAGGAAAACTCGCATACATTCGAAGATTTATCTCTAACCTTGCCGGACGTTGTCACCCATTCAACAAATTGATAAAGAAAGATGTACCATTCAAGTGGGATGATGCTTGCCGAAATGCTTTCCAAAGTATTAAACAATACTTGTCACATCCACCAGTACTCACAGCTCCAACACCAGGGAAGCCACTGACTCTTTACGTAGGCAGCTTGGATAAATTATAAATTCAAGTTCAGTCAACAAAATCAATAAATTCATTCAATTTAATTGTCCATTTGATGCAATAAAAAGAACAGTATCCAATAAGCAAAAAAAAAAAAAAAAAAAGAGGATGCTGAATGTTCAAAAGAAAATCACAAAAGTCTATGCTCTATCAAAATCAATCGTCATTGATCAGCTGCAGGAAACTATCTTCAAGGGTCTTCCTCTTCTGATCTATAGATGCGATGCTGGCGACATCTCTAGTATGAGATTCTTCTAATCTGACTTTCTCAGTTCCAATTCTACTCATTCGTTCCTGATTAGTTTGCAGCTCGTCGCGAAGTCTGTCCAATTCAGAAGATAGCTGACTGATTTTATCTTCCAATGAAGAATGTGTTGACGCCTCTGCTTCCATCTGGATGTTTAAAACTTTCAATTGTTTAACCTTTTCTTCAGCAGTTAAACACTCCATGTGTTGTTTTCGTTCAGATAAATAAATGTCAACTTCTTTCAGAAATACATCCACACGTTTCATCAAATTAGTTGGATCTGTGCGAAACGACTCGGTAATCACGTTTTGGAGAATTTGATTATTCTCCTCCCACCAAGATCGAATATTGGAAAAGCCATACTTCAAAACATCTTTGAAACATTTTTGAAGGTAATTAGTCATGGCTTCTTGCATAACAGCCTTTAAGTAAGAAGACTCTTGAGTTATCCCAGGAGGAGGACCTGACATGAAAGAACAAATTGGTGCAGCCCTATGATTGATTGTCCTTAAAGCGGGAGCAACAATCAAAGCTAATGAAGGTGGAACAGCTGGAGCTTCTTGATTGACCTCCGAAAGGTTAACTCTTGCGGTCTCAGAATTGACTTCATCTTCATTATTGCAATCATCTCCATTAAGCAACAAATTGTCTCTATTAATAGTTCTCGGGTCCTTGCAAAGATGGTCCTGGAGATTATAAGCACCATCTAGTCCCTGAAGTGCATCAATTCTCCCATCATTCTCGTCATACTGATCTCGTAAAAAGTTTGGACTCAATGAGAAATCTAGTCCTTCGGGAATATTTGGGAAACCTATAAATAAAAGTCAAAAAATGAAGGGAGATTTCTTCTTTGAAAAGGAGGATAGACAAGAACAATGAAGAACATACCTGCATTTCGTGTTCTAGGAGACATGTCTAAAAGTCCACCATCTGAAGGCGTATTCGGGAGACTGATATTATTGACGTTGGAAGTTTCAAAAACACCTTCTGGAAGACTTGGAACAGTCGGAGGCTGCCTTGGTCTTACTGACCGCTTCCTTCGATGTAGTTGAGAAAGAGGGGCCTGAAATTGAAGTTAGATACATCAAATCAAATACAAGTAGTGCCAAAATATATATATATATAAAACTCATACATGATCTCCGGAGCTTTCATCTTCTAGAGTTAGAGTCTTTCCAGGAGCATGAGACGTTTGATCTCCAGGACTACTGTCATCTGGAATCGAGATTGCTTCAGCAAGCTTCATTGATGGAACTATAAATTTAATCTTTTTAATGGTTCCTTCACTTTGAAGATTTAATTCCCTCTTTTGAGAAGTCCCTTTAGAAATGACATTTTGAGGGTTTAACCTTTTGGTTATGTCCCTATTAGTCTGCTTCGAAACTGGGTCAAGGATAAAGTCACGACTCTCACTAGAAGATAAAACATGTACTGAAATCTTGGTCATGTTTGGCAATACTTGATTATTCCACCAATCTTGGTATTCTGCATCTACCTGTTGGCGTATACCCTTCGTATACTCTGGAATATGAAATGTCGACCCACTTATCCTCTGAGTCAAAGACAACCAAACGCGATATATGTCACCTGCACTGGTAGCAATATCCAACTTTCTTGGTGAACCGGGGAGTTTTTTGCCTAAAACCAAGTTGTCTTGCAAATCGGTGAGGGTTATATGCCTCAAGAATGAAAGGGGAGTTGCCTCGACGATAAGAAACAAATCCAGATCGAATACTCATCATAAATTCTGAAGTCTCCACAGACCTTGGTTGGTCATCCACTCGTTTATCGGGATGAGACGATGAGGGAAAAGGATTCCAGCAAAAGTCATTGACGTCCATCATTCCACGAATAAGGTCTCGACAATCAAAAACATTTTTCTCCCAAGATTGGAAAGCATTCAAAGTGCCAGCGTATCTCTGGATTACAGGACGAGAGTAACTCTGGTCCACATGAGCATAAATACCTCGAATGAAATAAGTTGCAGCCCAAGCATAAAGAAAATGTCCAGGAAACGAATGAGAAATTGAGCCAAGGTCCGGGTTCGACTGATGGGTTGACGTTCGTGTAAGTCCTCTATAAATGCTTGCTAATACAGGAGGAACTAAGCTGTAAGTGTACCTGCCCGCCATCCTAGAAGATGCTTTAAAAGTCCCAACTCTTATATATTCATCCCCAGACGGAAGAACAAAACGACAAAGCCACAGGGAGAGATAAGCTGCTATTTCTAAATTCCTCTTCTTCTTCCATAGACAAAGATATCGGTAGGTCGCTCCAATGACTCCGATCCCTGCGGAAAATGTCTCTTGGCTTGTCTATTACCACGGGCCTACGGATTTCCTTTGAAGCCTTTTGATGACGCCTCTTGAATGGATTTAAATTCATAGCGTTCTTATAATTTTTATGTTGTCGAGGATTCTGAGCACAATTATTCTCGCGAAACCAAAAATTAATCCATTCTTCGTGGCTGACGCAATCAGATTCAGTTGCATTGGCAATCAATGCGAAAACATTAAAGAGGTACGTACAAGACTTGGGAAGGTGGTCCGTCAACTCTGAAAGGCTCGGGACTACTTCTTCATAGTAATGACCCATGATTGAAAGTCCGCTTATCTCACGGATGTCCCAAAGAGAGATGCTAATTTCACCACTTGAGGTCACAAAAGTGTTGGTTTCTGGACACCAAACCTCACAAAGAGCCCTGTAGATAGAGTTTGGACGATGATAATCTTTTGAAGCAGAGCTGACTGCAAAAGCCAACTCGCGAAGATTCCTCTTAAGTAGAAGTTTTTGGACCCATGAAGACCACTCCCAAAACTTTGGAAGAAATGAAACCTCTCCACGACTGACAAGCGCACCTCCCCATCGTATTTCTTTATTTTCGATCCTATCACAAATTACAGCCCGTGGGATGCACTCCATGCTTTGGGAATGATGAGGCGGAGGATACAAAAAAGGAAGATGGCTGCTAGAATTATTTGATTTAGCAATATCTAAATTCTCGTCACATCCACTTATGATGGGCATATGCAACTCTGACAAAGGTTCCAGGGGGTCAGGAGAAGGATCTGTCATTGGCTTATGGATGCTAAGTTTTAGTTCACCTCGTACGCCAGGCTGGGCACGGTACTTCACATCAGTATCTTTGAAACGGAGATAACTTTTGCCTTGATTTTTAAGCTCAATGAGCTCATGTATATCAGAATACGCTCTACCATTAGAACTTGTTCCAGCCATCCCTATTAAAAAAAAAAAAAAAAAAAAAAAAAAAAAAAAAAAAAAAAAAAAAATTAGCAAAAAAAAAGGGAGGGGGCAGCAAATATTTTAAATTCATATACTGCTTGAAGTTACAAGTCTTCCAAACATGTAAATGGCTTTAGCTCAAAGTGTATCGGACGGTCGAAGGAGTCAGTCCTTGGTCCTAAACACAAAGTGTCTTGGACAGTTAAAAGAGTCGGTCCTTGGTCCTAAACACAAAGTGGCTTGGACAGTCGAAGGAGTCGGTCCTTGGTCCTAAACACAAAGTGGCTTGGATGGTCGAAGGAGTTGGTCCTTGGTCCTAAACACAAAGTGGCTTGGACGGTCGAAGGAGTTGGTCCTTGGTCCTAAACACAAAGTGGCTTGGACGGTCGAAGGAGTTGGTCCTTGGTCCTAAACACAAAGTGTCTTAGACGGTCGAAGGAGTCAGTCCTTGGTCCCAAACACAAAGTGGCATGGACGGTCGAAGGAGTCGGTCCTTGGTCCCAAACACAAAGTGGCATGGACGGTCGAAGGAGTCGGTCCTTGGTCCCAAACACAAAGTGCCTAGGATGGTGAAATTTAAGTCTGTCCATAAGAAAATATCTTTTTGAATTCATAAAATAATTGCAGTACAAAAATTTAATCTCTACACTAAAAAAAAAAAATCTCGAACCTCAAAATACCTGACTTGCTTCAAAAAAAAAAAAAAAAAAAAAAAAAAAAAAAAAAAAAAAAAAATCGAAATCCTGAAAAAAAAATATATATATATATATATATATATATATATATACTATAAATGAATAAAAAGGGGCGGTTTATAGTATTAAAAAAAAAAAAGTTTTTGGTTTGGTTTCTGCAAATTTCAGAAACCAAGAATAAAAAAAAAAATAAAAAAAAAATAAACGTTGAACTGGTTTCTGCGAATCACAGAAACCAAGAATTCTTTTATTTCTGTGAATTGCAGGAATTCTTTTAAAAAAAAAAAAAAAAAGGTAAACAAACAAAAAGTAATGATTGACACTTGCATGCAAATTCAATTTCACACCATAATGGTCATTATTACCTCAATCACCTATGTGTGTATGTTTATTCTCCAGGATTTAATTGAAGAGTTAACTACTGGGTGAATCTGCTTCGTTGAAATTCTCAGCACAAAAGTCAAAAACCTTCCTTGAATTTTTCTGCCGCCTTGATTTTTTTTTATCAGAACGTGATTTTCGAGAATTTGAATTTCTTCTATAACTTTTCGGTTAAAAGCCTTCTTCCACCTCCTTTATTTTGTTCTTAACAGAAAGTTTCAAAAAAAAAAAATCTTGAAATTCTCCCACGAAAATTCTTCTGTCACTTGTTGTTTATGAAGTACCTTGTTCTAAATCTATACAAACTCTAATCTAATGAAATTTATATTTGGATAAAATTTCTTTCTCTACAAGGATAAATTTTAGAAGAGTCCAATTTTAAATAAACTCCAAATAAATTTCAATTTTAAATTGCTCTATTTATCTTAAGTTGATTGAAGTTGTTCAAAATCAAATAAAGTCTTTTGCTTTCAAACTTCAAGGATAAAGCTCTATCCTAAATCAAAACTGTAACATTCCCTTTAGTATGTATTTACTAATGAGTGTTCAAATTTCAAATCAAATTTCGAAAATCAAATTCAAGATTTATCTTTTTATTTATTTTCATAATAAATAAATAAATAAATCTTGAGGGGGCATTTGTAGACATTAAATTTTTTTTTATTAATTAATGGATTGGGTCGATTTCAAATTATTAGCCCACCTAAGTCCATTAGAATTAATGTCTATTAAAGCCCACATAAAATAAGTCCATAAAAAGGTCCATCCTACTTTTAAAATTCAATAAATTAAATTAAATTAAATCAAATAAATAAATCATGGGTGGTTATCATTTTTTCTATAAATAGGACCAAAGGTCCATGAAAAGAAGAGAGGTGGAAAAAGCTACAGAAAATTTCTCAAGTGCAGAAGAAATCCAAAGCCGGGGGAAGAAAACAAATTCTCTCAAGCCAAGTCCAGAAACACGAAGAAGATCAAAATCTTCTTCAAATTCAAAGAAATTCAAGAAGGTCCAAGTCTTCTTCAAATCAAATTCAAGTCCAAGTCCAAATTCAAGTCTCCAAATCCAAGTATCAAACAAGTCAAGTTCTCCATAAATCAAGTCTGCAACAAATTTTGAAGTCCAGGATCCAAGTCACGTGACCCCTCGTCTTCAAGAATCCAGATCATTAATCAGAGGATTTAGCAATATTTGCTGACACAAGAAGATCAATATTCACTGTATTTTCTTAAAAATACAATTTGTAACAATTTCTGTATTTTGATACACGAAATTTGTCGTACAAAGTGCATTTGGACAAATAAAAGATGCATACTGTGGTCACTGAGTCTTTAAGTATTGAAAAGTTCAGGTTGTATATAACCACGATACAGAAAGATAATAATACATATTAATTGCTTTTAAGTTTTAACACCAATTATTCCATCAAGGCAATAAGATGCAATACTTTCAGACAAAATGTTGGTAATACAACTATTCCCATAAATTCAATTCCACCAACAAATCTAAATTACAATGTGACATAATGTTGTAACTACAAGCAAATAAGCATACTGGGAAAGGCAGCAGATGTCAAGGAATAGCAAAACCTCCCTGAAATAATATTCTTCAATCAAAGAGGTGGAGCACGAATGCATTCATAGGCCTTCAGTATATTTTTCTCAATGTGTGTATGAGACTCCAACAGCATATCAGGAAAACAATAGATGACTTGAACTTCTTCGTTGATGGCAATTCATAACCATGGATATCTTATAACAAATTGTCGTGCTTTCCTACAAATCCATGCATTCCGTGGACTCCTGGACATTAAACAGCATTTCCACTTTTTCTTATATATTTTCCTCATTCATGTATTTCCTCGACCATGTTTCTCCATGAAGTTTGAATTCTTTCCATAAGTACCTGAACTTAATCCAATTTTCTATCAACTTCTTTGTTGATGGCAATTGATATCCATGGATAATTTACAACATTGTCGCACTGGCCAAGAAATCCATTGATTCATGGCTCCATAGAAATTAAACAGTATTTCCACTTTTTCTTATTTTTTTTCCACATTCATGTATTTCCTTGAACATATTTCTCTTGCAGACGATCGAGTTCTTTCCAAAAGAACCTGAAACTTAGTACTTTTACACAAGAGAGACAATTTGAGGGCTTAAAAATTGAATTTTGAATCGCTATATAATCGTCAAAATTTTGTGGCTGGCTTACATTGGATTATATATAGTTGACTGTTTTATGCAGCTTAATTCATAAATAGTAAGTTAACAATAAGAGTTTATAATGGTTTATTTCTAAAATTGTGTTATTAAATATTTCAAATATTCATAGTCCTACTCCTCTCGAAATGTCAATGAAGTTATTAGTCAAATATTTTTTCATATAATGTAGCATAGAATTTCTCAAACATATTTAGAAAGATTATCATTTTTAGAGTTGAACTCCATTATTATCTGCTCATGCACATGGATAGCATTTTGGCATATATTTGGACAAATAACCTATCTATGTGATACTCATGTTCCACATGTAGTGGTGTTAATTGGGATGGATCGATCAGTTTGACTTGCTTGCGATCTGGGGTAGATCCCAGTTTTGTGGCAGGCCAGGCCAGACCTGGTTCCCCACAATTTTTGGGAGTCTGTCTTAATCTAAAGGCTGTCCCAAGATGGGCTTGAACGAGCCTACATTATTTCGAATTATATATAATGTCGAAATTTCATTACAAAATTATTATTTTTCTTTATTAAACATGTAGAATCTCTTTCAACCTAGAGAAAATTCTGAAAATGTACCCTTTGATATGAATTTACAAGTAACGATGAAATGCCCGCAAACCACTGATAGAAAAACATCAGGAACACATGGATACAGAAAATGGAACATCTAAGAACTCTAAATTCATACGAGCATACATCTATGATAAAACTTTTGAGAGTTTATAAGTTGTGCTCATTTTTCCTTTTCAGTATTTCCCTAAATGCAGATCAATCAGAACCAAAATACAGATAAAAATCAACATTCTGGGAGAAATTAATTTTCACGATATGATTGTATAATCAACAAGAGTGTAGGAGATTTATCTTCATAAAAACTTACTCCAATGATTAGTTTTAGAGTAATGAACTCTTCTGAATTTATAGACGTGATCTCTTACTCAATCTTCCATGCACAGAGGAAAAGGCAGAACCTTGAAGCCTGTGAGTAGCTTATCGTTGAATAGTACTTACTATCCCCGCTGCAATCACTTCCATCGCCATGGCTGCAGCTTTCATCTTTGTCACTATCTGCCTCTGGTGCACCTGGCTTGAAGATAAACAATGCGTGGTTTGAGCCCGGGATGCAAAATAGCCAAGCATATATGTCCCAAAAGACTTGAACCGGTTGTTTATTAACTAAGATAGTCTGATTGCCCCTGAATTTCCACTGCAAGTTCCGAATATGTATCAAGACAATGCCATCTACGCTAATCCACATTTCGGGTTCTCTAGGCCCTGAAATCGAGCTCTCTACAACAATGTCATGCTCCTTTTTCCTGTGGTCGAATTTTGCTCTGGTGGAGAAAGATTTCTTCCCAAATACATGCTCTTCTTTGTAAAACAGCATTGCATCAACCAGGGCTGCGTTTGATTTTGTTCTCTTATAGGCCTTTTCGGTGTAATCCCCCAACAATAATGACATTTCTTCATCAGAAACTAATGCAACATAGAAATCTGAACAGGGTTCTGGACTACTAGAATATTTTGCCGAACGAAAATCCCAATAGACATCCAATTGATTTCCATCAACCTGAAAGGTTTTGTACCCTTTCTTTGTCCAAAACTGCCAAGGTTTAAGGTCAATTTTGCATGTCTGGTGATCATCACTTTCCATGGTTGCAACAGATATGCTCAGAGAATGACTAGACGAATCCTTGGTCCATGATACGGTCACATTTTGCCAGTAACCTCCAATGTGTGTCTGGTAAAAATATGTAACAGTGCTACTCGCGGTTTTCTGAGTTACGGGATCATTTGTTAATTTCAGAGCAAGAGGAGGTTGGGAAGAGGATAATGAAAAAGTGCTCATGTTCATACGATAAGCCATTCTTGTAATCCTGATCCTCTTCCAATCGAAAGAGAAATGGAATTGATATCCTTAAAGGTTAAATGGAGCAACCTCGATGAAGGAAACAGGAGTTAACTAGATTTTCTTTGGCTGCCAAAGCAATTGCATCAGCACAATACAGAAGAAAAAGCTAAGAAAGCCAACATATACACAATATTCCTCTTTCCGGACATTCTACAAACACCATCGATATACTAAGTATTTTTTCCGAATAAATTCGTGATCACGAATTCTATTAGGCTGCAATTGCATCAGGAGAATACAGAAGGCAAAGCAAATAACGCTAACATATACACAGTATTCTTCTTTGAGGACATTCTACAAACACCATGGATACACTAAATTTTTCCCCCAATAAATTCGTAAATATGAATTCTTTTTCGCTCTTACAATCTACCAAACAAAAGAGTCCTCCAAGAATTCATCAATTCAGGATCCATGCAAAGGTTGAATCAATATATGTCTGATATCATAAGGAAAAGGATTCGGCCGTGAAAGTGCAGGAAAAAATTATGTTGGAATTGTAACATTTACATTTGATTTTGTTTGTGGAGGAATGCTCTGGAATTGATGGCTATGGCGACCGGTTCCCTGAAAGAAAGGGTCGTTTCTTTCTCCTTTTTCCCTTTCTATCTTGGCTAAGGTATAAACATCGATGTTATATAGGCCAAAGGCGAATTATTGCAATATCAAATCCGAAATTCGTGTGCTGCAATATGGGAAAAATTCATAATTAAGGTTTACACCAATTCAAAAATCAAGTATATGTTTAAAAATTCAAAAATTGAGTTTATATATAATTAATTAAATATATTAAAATCACAATTATACAATTATTGATCATAAATTTATAATTAATGTCACAAATTATTTATTTGTCACATATTATCAAATTAATAACTCATATATTATTTCGAATTTTTTTATAAGTCGCAGTTTATTTCGAGATCATAAATTGTAGGTCACAATTTATTTGTTGGTTACAATTTTTCAATTAACTGATCACAGAAATTTTTCAGTCACACATTATCAAAGTTTTAGGTCACAGTTGATTGTTTTGTCACAAATAAATAAATAATTGGTCACACACTCAATCCCGAATTCCAGTACACGAATACTTGGTCACAAATCCGTCCTTGCTGTCGTCACCTCCGCCGTCACATCACCACCAACAATAACCACCAATGCCCATGCCACTACCATAGTCGCCACCACACCAACACTTCTCTTCTCCAATCCCCATAGCAAGGAATGACTGGGTCGTGAAAAATCTAACACAAACACACCACCTCCACCGTCCCCTGCCACTGCGTAATTCAACCAAACACAGCCTAACCGTTAGATCCACCACCACAGTCGCGACACCAACAACATCCAAACCCAGCCCAACCGTAAGATCACAACCAAATTTGCTTCAGATCAACGCTGTGACTTCACAACCACAATAAGGAACTCAACCACGGCAAGGAACTCACAAATCGACCAAATCCAATCCCAGTCCATGACAAGGAACTTAACAACGATCATCATTCCGGAGGTTACCTGGTAGCACCAGAGAGGTCACCTCTACAGTCTCCACCACCACCACAATTTGTACACAAACACACCGCCGCCGCCAATTGCCACCGCCAAATTCAATAAAACCCACCTCAAACCGCCAGATCCACCACCACTAAAAAAAAGGCCACCACACAAATACTAATTTTTTTGAAGAGTCGGTCGCGGTGCTTTGTTTGTGAAGAGTCACCGGAGTGAATGGGTAAATCTGGTCAACTGTGAAAAGTCACCTCCACCCTAGTCACCGCAAACAACACAGACCACACCAACAAAAAACCCGCCACCACCTCCTTTCTAGTCGCTGCCATATAGTCTTCAGATCTGATCCACACAGGCAAACCCCCACTTGTCTTCCTATATCTTCGTCATTGTTGCAGCGGTGCGCCGACGGTGGCCTCCAATTATGAGAGACGTGAGGGAGAATTGACGGTAACAGAGGCGTGAGAGAGAGAGAGGATAGAAAGGAATAGATGATTTTAATATTTAATTGAATACCTGATTTATGCTTAATTAAAGTTTACACCTGATTTTAGAATTGTTTTCTTTAAACACCTGTTTTGGTGTAATTTTCCCATATCAATAACATTACAAGCACACGATAATGGACTAATGGAGTGCCTCTTTGATAGCATTTAAATTTATTTTTTTAAAGGCAGCATTTAAATAATTTGATCTCAGTAAAATCTAACCATTTATTATTTAAAGTAATATACTTATTTTTTATTCATTCCATTCGTAATTGACATCTAGAGTTCAGATGGAAGTTTATTGAATAATGATATTTATCATCATTACTGATCATGCATTACGGACAATGGATTAAGGAAGCTCATTGTCAGTTAAACTGGTAACAGTGCTAAAATAGCATTGCTCAAGTTTATTTAATTATTAATTAAAGAAATTCCACTGAGGAGTATGTCAAAATTAATATGAATTGAATGAGATTTAATTGCATTGAGTCCCTATTTGAGCCTCTCCATTTTTTTCAAAATTTATTTTTCTAAAACTAATTTTCAATTATACATTCTTGCATAAAGTATAATGCTATTTAATACCAGTGTAGATGATCATTGTTCAATTAAATGAATCATATAACTTTACATTTAAGTAAATCTATTGTTTATTACTATGTAGTTGTCACCTAAAATTGGTGCTTGATGCTAATGATACTAATAACATTACTTCACATAAAATAAGTTTACACGTAAGTTTATATATATATATATATATATATATATATATATATATATATATATATATATATATATGCGTTGAAGACCCTACTCTGGAAATGGAGATACCCACATTAATAGAAGGTCTGATTGCAACATTGAATAGATCGACGGATAAGAATATTTGTCCATCAATAACGGAAATTACATTAGTAGGAATATAAGCCGAAACATCTCCCGATTGAGTTTCAACATTAGAGGTTGTGTTGTCAAAAATGAAAAGCTACTTGACAATTTACAATTTTGAAAAGGTTAAGGACCCAACTGGAATTTTCTCCCAATTGGAGAATTTTGGTTCGAAAAATATAGGAACATTCGAGATGCGGCAACTGAGTGGCGATTTGAAATGGTAAAGGTAGGGATGACAATTTGATTCGTCAGTTCGGGCCGCTCATGAGCCTCACGGGTCGACTGGTATAAGAGGGGGGGAAAACTGGAAGGACGGCTTGAAAAAGGCAGTATTTTGCTACCTTTAAAAATAAAGACAGCAAAATGTTGCCCTTCAAGGAAGGAAACAAAATCGAATCTGCTCTGCTCGGCTCAACTCGGACCCGAAAAAAAGCTCGATTTGTTTTACATGAGCCTTGAGTTTTGGTTAGTGAGTCGACACGATTCGTTGACAACCCTAGGTGAAAGTGAGACAAGCTTAATCCCCAAAAAAATAATGAGTTTTTTTAGATAAGTTTTAAATTTAAATTCCATTAAGAATTAAATTTTATTATCATCCAATTGATTAATTTGAAGAACTGTGCTGCACTTACAGAAAAATGACATACATAAGTGCTACAGATCAGACACAACAGCGGGGTGTGTGGATATTTTTTTTCACTATTTTATTCACATATAGTGCACTCCATGTCAATTGTCTGTAAGATTTTTGTGAAAACTTTTCGGTAAGTATAATTTGAATGGATACTCTTATCTAACCAATTATTTCCAATACGATAAAATTATTCACGCCTAGATATCCACCGTTAAAAATGGATATGTATTAACCGAAGTCCCATTTTCACGGGATGAATTCTTGACTCTGACTTCTCCGACGAGCACTCTCCGGCAGACTATATTTACTTACTTTTGCAATACACAATACATCCTAAATTTTCCTATTCTACTTTCAAAAAAGAAATTTCATATTCATTTCTCGAAATCAAGATTTATTTTCCTCTTCTTATTGATTTTTGAGACATCTTTCATTTTCATTCAAGATGACGATCCTCATTGATCAGCCTAAGCTTGGTAATATATATATATATATATATATATATATATATATATATATATATATATATATATTTTCTACTTATTATCTATTTCTATTTCTATATTATTATTATCCTTCAAAATGGACATGGTTTCTGTAATTCTGTTGATTTAGGTTCTGGGTTTTCAATTAAAATTTATATGTGAACTCTGTTTATATTCATAAATTGTATATTATTTCACTTTGAGGAACAGATGGTGAAGTCAATGAGAAGAAGATCCCTAACAATGAAGAAATGGATTTGGTGTTGGATGGAAGATTTGTAGTCCCCAATGCCAATGCTTTTGGCCACACCTTTAGGTCCTATTTCTTCCCTAATCACGTTCGAACTCACCGTGCTGAACTGCACAATACATTACAATAAATAATATTTTATGCCTTTTTTTCTTTTATAATCATGTTCGGTACCATCTCAGGCTTAGAAATTTTACTGGAGCAATGTAAAACAGGGATTATAATGCTGAAAGTGAAAGGCAAGAAAGGGTGGAAAACTTCTACAAGACTAATCACATTTGTCAAACTTATGACTTTGTAAGTGCTAGTCGAAAAAATTCATCTTCGTTTATTTACTTATTTCTAACTTTTTTGCTATTCGGATTCTTTCGATTCCTTGATTTGCAGGTGAAGAAGATGAGAGAAGAGTATGGAAAAATGGACAAGGTAGAAATGGGTATATGGGAATGCTGTGAACTTCTCAACAATATTGTTGATGAAAGTGATCCTGATTTGGATGAGCCTCAAATCGAGCACTTGCTGCAGACAGCTGAAGCCGTAAGAAGAGATTATCCTGATGAAGATTGGCTGCACTTGACTGGCCTCATCCACGGTATTCCCCTGTTCTTGATCCTAATATGCTACTGCTATACTTTCTAATTCCACGGAAAAAGGTTCGGGGAATTTTTATCTCAAGGTCTTTGCTTAAAAAACTTCGTTTAAAAGGTTTCTTTTTTCTTCTCAATTTACCCCCTGTTTATATTCGGAATAAAAGTTTCTTGAGTTCAATAGTGGTCAATTAATTTAAACTTGTTCTGATTTTAGATCTTGGGAAGATTCTTCTTCATCCTAAATTCAGCAAGCTGCCTCAGTGGGCTGTTGTGGGTAAGTACTACAGCTAATGCAGTGGAACTGAAAATTAGTCCAAAACATTTGCGTTCTCTTTGCTGTTTTCGAGCCGTTTTCTGTTTTCGATTTTCCAAAACATTGAAAACGCATTCTCTTTCCCATTTTCGAAAACGAGTTTTTGAAAACGGCTGAAAATTTTGTGAAGAAAACAGAAAACAATTTTTTTACGTTTTGGCTGTTTTCTTCACAAATCTGTCAAAACTCAAAAAACACGGGTTAAGAAATATTTTTTCAAAATGATAAAAAGAACGAGTTTTCAACAATCTCAAAATGGACACCCAAAACACAAAACGAATTCAAAACTCAAAACACAAAACTGAAACACGAAGAGAATGCCCCCCTTAACCGTTTTGAAACTCAATTGCTAAATATCAATATGCATACAAATTACAGGTGATACCTACCCTGTTGGATGTGCTTTTGATGATTCAATTGTTCATCACAAGGTATTTTTCCTCTTCAATGTGATTTGTCACGAATTAACTTTCGCCTACATATTTATCTGCTCAACTTTAACCACGTTTCTCAAGAATTCTAAAATGTATTTTGTGCTTGTGATGTAGTATTTCAAGGAAAATTCCGACTTCAAGAACCCTAAGTACAATACCAAAAATGGAATTTATGGTGAAGGTTGTGGTCTTGAGAACGTTTTGATGTCGTGGGGGCATGATGACTACATGTATATGGTACTTGTTCAAATTCTCGGTTACATTACATCTTTGTTATGTCGGAATGTACAATACTAGACAGTAATAAGAGAGAAAAAAATAAGTCCACCAATACTGGGACAATCTTGATGCTGTGATATCCCTTAACAAAACAACAAAAGCGCAGGTTTTTAACGAGGTACTTATAAACTATCTTTCAGGTGGCGAAAGAAAATAAAACCACTTTACCCCCAGCTGCTCTTTTCATTATCCGGTTCCACTCATTTTACGGTAAGTAATTGAACAAAAAAAGGTAATTATGCTATGTACCTCAATTATTCAGAAGGATGCATATCGATACACGGAGCGCTATTATATAATGATTCCTTCATGCAGCTATGCATAGATCTGGAGCATACACACACTTGATGAACAAAGAGGACATGGAGAATTTGGAATGGCTAAAAATCTTTAAGTAAGATCACTCTTATCAATACAAAGAAGAAAACAGTTATCATTCAGATGCGCGCTTGTCATATGCCTCATTTTTTTTTCTTCTTCTTCCTTTTTTTCTCCTACAGCAAGTATGATCTATACAGCAAGAGTAAGGTCAGAGTCGATGTCGAGAAAGTCAAGCCATATTACCTCTCTCTCATTGAAAAGGTGAGATCAAGTTTCTGAACTATTTCCTCTCTTCTTTATGCGCAGTACTGAACATAACTAGATTGTGTAATGAATGACATCTTAACATACTATGATATGGTTTTTGATAGAACCCTCCTTCTCCTGTGCTAATTTTAACACTCCTGAGGATTCACCTTGGCAACAATCAACTAAACAATCGATAACAAAGAGAAGAACGAGATAAAAAGGAACTTTATATTGAATTGAAGGTAGAAACAATTATGGAGAAGTAATAGAAACAAAACAATTTCCAGGCTATTTGAGAGGCCGGTCTCTCCTATTTCCAACTCCAAATTCCTGATAAAAAATGTGACTAATGCAGGCCTAACTAACCTAACTTATAAGAATCCCACCTGTGATAGTATTACTCATTTACCCCTTTAACCGATTGGAGAATATTCTGGAATGATGGTTGATGTGGCTGCTCCTTGGTTGTTTGCATTAACCTCTCTTTGTCGTCTGGAATATGTGAATCTTACAGGGGGTCTATCAATACCCGCCGCTCCAAAATCCACCTTGTCCTCAAGGTGGAAACTTGGAAACTGCATTCTGATGGCTTTAAAGGGTTCCCAGGTCGCATCGAAATCTGGCAAATCCTTCCACTTAATCAGAATTTTCGGACCAGAAGTTAAATTGGTGGGATGAGGTCGTATTCCCAAAACAGATTCTGGTTCCAAAAGGACTTCCCTCGTTGCAGTCAGCTGTGGAGGCAATGTCGCTATAGGCTGCAGACTTCCAACCGCCTTACGGAGTTGGGAAACATGGAAAATTGGGTGAATTGCTGCGGACGACGGTAGTAGCAGTTGATAAGCCACCTGCCCCACTCTTGCCTCAACCACAAACGGTCCATAGTATCTTGGAGAGAGCTTTTCATAAGGTCGCTTGGCCACCGATTTCTGACGATAAGGGCGAAGCTTAAGATACACCAATTCCCCAACCTCAAACTGAATATCACGGCGGTGCCCATCTGCAGCTTGCTTCATCCGTAACTGTGACTTAGAGAGTTGTATCTTGAGTTCCTTTAATACTTCATCCCTCTCCATCAACATCTGCTCGACTGATGAACTAGCAGATAACCCCCTTTCGAATGGCAGCAAGGGGGGAGGGTCACGCCCATAAACGATCTGAAAAGGTGTGTGCTTTGTTGCAGTATGGAAATAAGTATTATACCAGAACTTAGCCCAGGGTAAGTATTGATGCCATAGCTTCGGCCGGCTTGATGCAAAGCAACGTAAGTAGGTCTCCAAGCACCGATTTACCACTTCCGTCTGGCCATCCGTCTGGGGATGGTAGGCGGTACTATGTTTGAGTGCGGTCCCCTGTGTTCGAAACAATTCCTTCCAAAAGTGCTCAAGAAAATACGATCCCTGTCCGAAACAATAGACCGGGGCATTCCATGTAAGCGGACCACCACCCGGATGAACTCCCCAGCGACAACTGGTGCAGTGAATGGATGCTTCAAGCCAATGAAATGTCCATACTTACTCAAACGATCCACAACGACCAAGATAGTGTCCATTCCCTCTGACCGCGGTAGACCTTCTATAAAATCCAAGGAGATATCCTCCCAGATTGATTCCGGAATGGGTAAGGGCTGCAACAGACCATTAGGGGACAGCGCCATGTATTTGTTTTGTTGACAGACTTCGCACCTTGCCACGTAATCCCGCACTGTTCTCTTCATCCCCAACCAGTGAACCTCACGGGCTACCCTTTTATAAGTTTTGAGGTAGCCTGAGTGACCTCCCACCTTGGAGTCACGGCATTCTTGCAAAAGTAAGGGGATGAAAATAGAAGTTTTGGGAAGTACTACCCTGCCCTGATAGCACAAAACCCCATTGGCTAGAGTGTATCCTTCCTTACCAATGATCCCTTCTTGTAGGTCCGACCGGATTTGTCCCAGAACTGGGTCTGCAGCCACCTCTTTCGTGATTTCCTCCATGTCCAGGACATTGGAAATAGAGAGCGTCAACACGTTCAGAGCTCGGGGCATTCTGGAAAGAGCGTCGGCCGCCTTATTCTCCAGCCCAGGATAAATTGGATGTCAAAATGAAATCCTAGTATTTTAGTTAGCCATTTCTGATGCTCTTCACTCACAATTCGCTGTTCCAAAAGAAATTTTAAACTGCACTGATCCGTCCGAACCACGAAGTGTCTGCCCATTAAACAATGCCGCCACTTTTGGATGGCGAACACAATGGCCATCAACTCCCTCTCATACACTGACTTCTTTCTTGCCGATTGAGGTAAAACTCGACTAAAGTAAGCAACGAGGTGGCGATTCTGCATTAATACTGCCCCCAATCCATGCCCCGAAGCACCCGTTTCAACGATAAAGTCTTGTGAAAAATCCGGTAAGGCCAGCACTGGGACATGTGTCATAGCTGTTTTGAGTTTCTGAAATGCCTCTTCTGTCGTTTCGTCCCAGCGAAACCCATCTTTCTTAAGTAGCTCGGTTAAGGGCCAAGCTACCTTAGCATATCCCGAAACAAACCTCCGGTAATAACCCGTTAGCCCAAGGAACCCCCTAAGTTCCTTAATATTCTTTGGACTCGGCCAGAGGTTCATCGCTTCAATCTTCGTTTTATCAGCAGCCACCCCTTTTTCTGAAATTATATGGCCCAAGTATTCAATCTCCCCTTGGCCGAACAGACATTTCTTCCCATTCACGTACAGCTTGTTCTCCTGCAAAAGGCCAAACACTGTACCCAAATGCCGTTGATGATCCTCCACTGACTGACTATAGACCAGAATGTCGTCAAAAAACACAAGCACAAATTTTCTCAAATATGGTCGGAAGACCTCGTTCATCAAATATTGGAATGTTGCCGGGGCATTAGTCAACCCAAACGGCATGACCAAGAACTCATAGTGGCCTTCGTGAGTACGGAACGCCGTCTTTGGCACGTCCTCCGATCGTACCCTGATCTGGTGGTAGCCGGACTTCAGATCCAATTTTGAAAAGACCCGTGCCCCATGTAATTCGTCCAGCAACTCATCAATTACTGGAATTGGGAAACGGTCCGGTATTGTAACCTTATTAAGCGCCCGATAGTCGATACAACTGCCATCTTTTTTCTTCACCAGAAGAACTGGACTCGAATAAGGGCTGAGGCTGGGCTGTATAATTCCTGCAGCCAGTATTTCTTTGACGAGCCTCTCAATCTCATTTTCCTGGACATACGGATATCGATAAGGCCGCACATTGACCGGTGTCGCCCCTGGTTGCAGAAGGATGGCATGGTCCCTCACCCTAGGAGGCGGTAGCTCATTCGGCCATTCGAAAATCTGTTGGTAACTCCTCATTAACTCTGCACAATATTGGGGAATCTCAGTTGCAACTATGTCGGAAGCCACACCCATACTCCCCAGCTCAACCAACATCCCTTGCTCTCCTTCCTGAAATGCCCGAAACATAGATTTTAAGGACACTTGGGACTTCTCTAAGCTCGAATCCCCTTGTAGCACCACGGACTCCCCTCCCAGCTTGAAACGCATCGTTAATGTTCCCCAATTCACTTGCATTTTTCCCAGGGATTCCAGCCATTTCATCCCGAGAATCACGTCAGTACTTCCCAGCTTAAATGGCAGGAAGTCATCTATCACCACAATTTCTGGCAGCGTGATCACCACGCCTTTGCAAATACCCCCGCCTTTCACAGATAGCCCGGTGCCCATGAGGACCCCGTAGCTTGATGTTCCAATTTTTTGTATTCCCAGTTGTCTGACTAACTCATCTGAAATGAAGTTGTGCGTGGCACCACAATCGATGAGAACTACCACTTGCTGCCCCAGAATCGTTCCCCTTACCTTCATGGTTTTTGGCGTTGAAAGTCCCACCACTGATTGGATGGACAATTCCACGGTATTCCTCACCTCGCCAGTCTCTTCTTCGTCGAGACCCTCCACCAGTTCTTCAATTTCTTCCTCTTGCACCACCAACACTTGTAACTCCCGATTTCTACACTTATTACCCGGGTTGTACTTTTCTTCGCACCGGTAACACAGGCCTAGCTCCCTTTTTTTCTGCAACTCCGCATCTGTAAGGCGCTTAAAGCCCCCTGCCTTCGCTGTCATCGTCGGATGTGGCAGCGTGATCACCGCAGATTTGGGTATCGCAGTCGAGGCCGACTGCGTTTGCACTGGGTTCTGATTCGTGAAGCTGGAGAAGTAGCTATAAGAGCTTGGGCTGCCATTAGTTGAATTGGGCCTTGCTGGGTAGTGAGTTAACTCCCTGACTCTATTTGGGCCGGCAGTGTACTGGGCTCTTTTTAATGATTCATTGCGGTCCTCGACCCGTTGGGCCAATTCCATGATTCGGCCCAAGCCCTGTGGTTTCATCATCCTTACCTCCGCCCGTATGGACGGCTTTAACCCATTGATGAAATTTCCTTCCATCACTGACTCTGGAATATCCGGTAAGGGGGCGGCCAACATTTCAAAAGCCCTCATATACTCCTTCACAGTGGTCTCCTGCCTTAGTGCCAAGAACTTCTCCAGAATAGTTCCCTCCTGCGATGGCCTGAAGCGATCCAGCAGTAGAAGTTTCAGATCCGACCAATTCCTGATTGGTTGCCGGCTGTCCTCCCACTGATACCATGCTAATGCCTCCCCTTCGAAACACACGGCTGCTGCCTCTATTTTTTCCCAGTTGGTGAGTTTGTTTATGTTGAAATACCGCTCGTCTCGAAAGATCCACCCATTTGGGTTTCCTCCGTCGAAAACCGGCAACTCCAACCTTCGGCTTCGATTTTCCATCCTCCCTGTGTCCTCCTGTCGCTGCCTTATCTCACCACTTCCTTCAGACTCCTGAGTTTTAGGTAGTCCATCAGCTTCGCTAGGCATTTCCGTTACATTCATCGTTTTTTTTGCCTTCCTATCCTGGTCCTGTACGTCCCACTTTCCCATCAGTATATCAAATTTTTCCATTAATCCGGACACTTCCCTCTGAATCTCAGATTGCATTCCCTCTATCCTGGTTTCTAGAATTCCCACGCGATCTCCGATCGTCATCCTCCCAGTATGTATGCTCTGATACCAATTTGATAGAACCCTCCTTCTCCTGTGCTAATTTTAACACTCCTGAGGATTCACCTTGGCAACAATCAACTAAACAATCGATAACAAAGAGAAGAACGAGATAAAAAGGAACTTTATATTGAATTGAAGGTAGAAACAATTATGGAGAAGTAATAGAAACAGAACAATTTCCAGGCTATTTGAGAGGCCGGTCTCTCCTATTTCCAACTCCAAATTCCTGATCAAAAACGTGACTAATGCAGGCCTAACTAACCTAACTTATAGGAATCCCACCTGTGATAGTATTACTCATTTACCCCTTTAACCGATTGGAGAATATTCTGGAATGATGGTTGATGTGGCTGCTCCTTGGTTGTTTGCATTAACCTCTCTTTGTCGTCTGGAATATGTGAATCTTACAGGGGGTCTATCATTTTTGCAGTATTTTCCAGCGAAGTTAAGGTGGTAAGAAGATGGAAGTTAATGATGCGCGATGAAAGTAATATTATAGCAAGGTTTTCCAATGGAATAATGTACATATTCTTCGATGTTCTGCTCTCGGGTCTACGGAGTAAAAATAACATAAATATAAAAAAAAAAATTGAGTTTATTTGCAGCATTTGTTTGAATCTTTTGAGTACCACGTTTCGAGTTGCTAGTTGTTACTCAGCGTACGTATGGGCATTTGTTCCTGAAATTTCCCATATTCGACTGATTTGGCTACTTCTATTTGATTATAGTTGATATTTAAGATATTTTGATTGTTAGAATCGAGAACCGGATAATTCTATTCTAACCACAAAATCGAATTTTAGTTTGATTCTATTTTTTCTTCTTCTTGTATTCTCTCATTTAAATCAACAATTAATTTAACTTGTATGAATATCCATGAATTCAAACTATTGATATTTTATTTTAGAAACTCTTAAAATAACATAAGACCTGTCCATTTATGCTAAAATTTTGTTTACGACCTATGACTCTTTACCTCTCTCGAATAATGTTCGAACTGATTTTTTAAACATCGATAAGGATTTAGACTTTACCTCTTAACAAACCTAACATTTTTAAGATGAAATCTCAATACTATATATGTCAAACAAGCAATTTGATTCATGCAAAACTCAAACTATTAGTCGAGTTGCAAGCTTAATGTTGGCAAATGAACCACCATCTTGCGGACTACATTTCAAGGATAAAATTCTATATTACTTAAATACTACTCTCTTAAGAATATCGTCCTTTTGGGATAAATGTCAAGACTCGACACTATTAGCACATTGATCATAAATATCAAACTCAAACTACTTTTGTTGTTAATTATCATACTTTTCATGTTTAACAGCTTAAGCACGAATATTGTGTTTCCATTCTTCAAGAAAGTATAGGTCGACTTTAAGGACCTGTCAACTCAATGTACAACCTCTGCTTAGATAAGGTCTTTTACATAACAGACGATCTAACACAGTTTTATACATCTATCTAAACAACAATCTTGTAGTGTGTATTTTATTACGCTGTCTTCCCAAATTCTTTAGGACAATCCAATTGTAAAGACGGGTTGATGATGGTGTAACCCATTTTTTGCACTCAGTATTTTACTTGCCAGACACATTTTGACATCTCCTCGTTAATTAAGGTGAAACCATTCATAAATATAAAAATAAATTTTTTGGTGTTACACCAAGGATACCAATGTAATTTTCTGTACAATAAGGGTTAAATTTGGTGGCAAAACTAAATATAAACGACCAAATTTCATTAGAATTCTCGTAAAGCCTTCAAATAATCTTTAAACATGAGGTTAGCTGCAGTACTTTTGTTGATGGCTATATAGAGAAATTGGTAGAACAAATCCATCTCCTCCGGCCGAGGTCAGGTGTGACTGCCTATCGGCTTCAGGAAATCAACTGTTGCTTCTGGCGTTTCGCAATGGAAACAATTGGAAACTAGTGTGAACAATCTGCCGGTCAATACATGCTAGGCTAGCAATAATGTAAAGATTGTGGAGTTGTTACAGACGCTGCAATTGAATATGTCAAGAGCCTTACACTTGCTGGCGATTGGAAGGATATTTGTATCTTTGATATTGACAAAATTGTTTGCCATTTTATGCTCGCTCTTATGTGCAATTTGGGTAAGCACCATCTTATAAAGTATTTTTTTTAAATTTGTTCACATGATATATTTTGCTAGTTTCGTGTCCTTTTTGCAAATAATGTTTTTACATTTCATGTTAGGTTTTCTATGCAACCTAGTCACTTCTAGCATTCCTCGGCGAGTATGTGCATTATTGTATTATTTCTCTACATTTTGTCCTGATCAAGTTATTCTCAAGGTAACGACACAAAATTTAATGAGTGGGTTGATGAGGGAACGTCGCTACCAGTATCGACTTCGCTGCGTCTATACCAAACAATGCTTCCTCTCCAGGTTTAGGATTGTCTTTTAAACAAAACAACAGAAAGATTCGAAAACATTAATACTACAAATCTGGAAGTAGTTGGTTATCATACTTGGGAAAAGCTCATTCTCGAGCACCTCGTAAGTCGTAATTTCTTTTGAGCTTAAAAATAAGTTAAAATTACTCTATGCAACTTGTTATTTTCAGAATAAGTGACTTCTTAAAAATTATGTAAAGTTACTAATTAATATTTGTTTGAGTAACAAAATGCTGTTTGTATGTAGGGGAGAAACTGAGCAGAGGACCTTAGCATCGGTTGTACAAATCCAAGAAGAGTACAGAGCATTTAGAATTCTTGGAAAATATGGGAGATTAATAGAGTGATAACTCGGGCACTCGAACTTTCGAAGTGTCCAATTCCACGTATTACATTTGTTTAGCGGTAATCTAATTGTGTACCATTCAATAGAGTTCAGTTTAATTGTCTCCTCAAGTATTCTGATGTATTCCCAATCTTCTTCAATTAAGCATCTTCTTTATCAAACAATTAACAAGAGGCCATGTGGACATGAGCCATGGGTTTCCATCTGATGACAAATATTACCCTTTAATTGAATAATTCTAATCATTTTGCATATGACGTACCCGTAAGAAAATACACACGGCATTCGAAGTATTCTCAAGGACACCTTTAGTCATAAAATTTTTGCATCAAGACAAAAAAGAACAAAGGGAGGTTCAGGACCAATCAAACTAAAGTTGAAGAATTATAAAGCTAAAACTCCATCCGCATCAGAAAACAGTAAGAAGCATGCAAATTTCAAGATTAAAAGCAAGGCTTTACCAATTGTGAACGTAAATAATTATAATACCTGCCTTAATATGACAGAATATCTTGAGCAGGCATTGAATAAGAGAGAATTGCCGATGCTTCCAAAATATACTAAGTAAAAATAATATGAGATACGACGAAAATTATCCAAAATATTCAGATATTACTAAGAACAACACGGGGGAACACCATGAGCTTAATCGACCTCCTCAATCTTGGGACCAGGTCCGGTGCTACCACTAGGAGCAGGGCCATCATCATCCATGGCAGCACCACCCATATCACCACCAGCACCCTGGTACATCTTTGCAATGATAGGGTTGCAGATACCCTCCAACTCCTTCATCTTGTCCTCGAATTCATCAGCCTCCCCGAGCTGGTTGCCTTCTAGCCATTGGATGGCCTGCTCAATCGCATCCTCGATCTTCTTCTTGTCGTCAGCTGGGAGCTTGGAGGCAATCTTCTCATCCTTCACGGTGTTCCTCATGTTGTATGCATAGTTCTCCAAGGCATTCTTAGCCTCAACCTTCTTCTTGTGCTCTTCATCCTCAGACTTGTATTTTTCTGCTTCCTGAACCATCTTCTCAATTTCCTCCTTTGAAAGCCTACCCTTGTCATTGGTAATAGTGATCTTGTTCTTCTGGCCAGTGGTCTTATCCTCAGCAGACACGTTTAAGATACCGTTGGCATCAATGTCAAAGCACACGGTAATCTGAGGAACACCCCTAGGAGCAGGAGGAATGCCAGAGAGCTCGAATTTACCAAGAAGGTTGTTGTCCCTGGTCCTTGTTCTTTCTCCTTCATAGACCTGAATTAAGACACCGGGCTGGTTGTCTGAATAGGTAGAGAACACCTGTTCCTTCTTTGTTGGGATGGTTGTGTTCCGAGGAATCAAGACAGTCATGACACCACCAGCAGTTTCCAGACCACAAGAGAGAGGAGTGACATCCAAAAGCAAAAGATCCTGCACCTTCTCATTACCCTCACCACTCAAAATGGCAGCCTGGACAGCAGCACCATAAGCAACAGCTTCATCGGGGTTGATGCTCTTGCAAAGTTCCTTCCCATTGAAGAAGTCCTGCAACAATTGCTGGACCTTGGGAATCCTAGTGGAACCTCCTACAAGGACAACATCATGGACAGTACTTTTGTCCATCTTAGCATCACGTAGACACTTCTCTACTGGTTCCATGCACTTCCTGAACAAGTCCATGTTTAGCTCCTCAAATCTTGCACGAGTGATGGTGGAGTAAAAATCAATACCCTCGTATAAAGAATCTATCTCAATGGTGGTTTGGGCAGTGGATGAGAGAGTTCTCTTTGCTCTCTCACAAGCTGTCCTCAATCTCCTGAGAGCCCTGGGGTTACCAGTGATGTCCTTCTTGTTCTTTCTCTTGAATTCTTGAACAAAATGATTCACCATTCTGTTGTCAAAGTCTTCACCTCCAAGGTGAGTGTCACCAGCAGTTGCTTTCACCTCAAAGATACCCTCCTCGATGGTCAGAAGAGATACATCAAAAGTACCACCTCCAAGATCAAATATCAGAACATTCTTCTCACCAACACTGGTTGCCTTCTTGTCAAGACCATATGCAATGGCAGCAGCTGTTGGTTCATTGATGATACGCATCACATTCAAACCAGAAATTACACCTGCATCCTTGGTTGCTTGACGCTGTGAGTCATTAAAGTACGCTGGGACAGTGACCACAGCATTCTTAACAGTTGAACCAAGGAAAGCCTCAGCAATTTCTTTCATCTTAATTAAAACCATGGAAGAGATTTCCTCAGCTGCAAATTGCTTCTCTTCACCCTTGTAGTTGACTATAATCATTGGTTTATCACCAGGTCCAGGAATGACTTTGAAGGGCCACAACTTAATGTCACTCTGCACAGAGGCGTCACTGAATTTCCTACCTATCAACCTCTTGGCATCTGTAAAAATACAGAAAGATATGAAAAGTCAATTAATTTAGACAATCAAACAATTTAACCCTTACAGCAATGACTTTACAGTTGATATATCAAAACATTATTCTCTGGATATACAGAACTGAAAGATTTGATTACGAGCCACAGGAAAAAGAACATAAAGCTGACACATTTTTCATTATCAGCTTACAATCCATTTCAATGAAACGGGACTAGATATGAAATCAAGAGGAAAACAACACAAAGATGGCACATCTTTCAATTATCAATTTCCGATATTCGGTTGAATGATGCACTACTAAATATAAAAGAATCGTCAGATAAATCTGCATATGAATAATTAGAATTGACATTGTTAAGGTATATGGTTTACCAAGGAAAATAATTTATTGAAAAGTCAAAAACAAATAGTGGTGCTAATTTAGGAATCCAATGCTTCATCATTTTCTTCATTTTTTAAGTTTTTAACAATTTGTTTATCTCAAAAATCATTTTATTATATATTTGATTACTAGATAAATTACTAAATAAATAATTACATTTAGTTAATGGAAACATTGAATTCATTAATGAATTTAAAAAATATAGTTCACTTAATACAAATAGCACAATTAAGAAAATATTAAATTCAGCATTATAATATCAGAAAAATAGTGTAATACTTTTAAGATTATTATTGATTACGTGATTAAAATTCATTACAAATAATAATAATAATTTGTTGTATTGTATAATAAAAAAGGGACAGAAAAGGGGAAAAAAAAAATTATATAGCACAATGAAGGACAGAATAGTCAAATTTCCTATGCACCATTTTGGCGCAAAGAATGGTACATGGTAGGAGGTTTACACCTTCTTCTTTTTTTGTGCAAAATAGTGCACTTTGGTGTTTTGGGGTCTCCGTTGGAGAAGCCCACAACCAATAATGAATCAACAACAGAAAGTTTTAGAGATTCGTGCAAGAACTCGTCCACTTGTTGAAGTCATATTTAGTTTTGTTCAAAACTAGATCAATGGAATGAAAAACAAAATACATAACAAGTCACATATATGATATAATTGTAAGCACAAACTTCGAAAATATTAAATTATTGAAGGAGAAAGCCAAACCAGATCTATACTGTAAGCTCAAGCAACTAAGCACATATCTTATACCAGTCATCATCACCAAGTTAAGGAAGCATTAACAGTAATTAATAAATGATAGATCTACAACATAAAAAGCATAAAAGTAAATACATTTAAACATCTTCAATCACGGATCTAGCAGATTAATACAAGGGGAGCTAAATAAACTCATATGTGCATATATAAACATTAAAGAGAACAGATCTTACCAAAGACAGTATTCACCGGGTTCATGGCAACCTGGTTCTTAGCGGCGTCACCAATTAGCCGCTCGGAATCCGTGAAAGCCACATAAGAGGGCGTTGTTCTGTTTCCTTGGTCATTGGCAATGATTTCCACACGGTCATGCTGCCACACGCCAACGCAAGAATACGTTGTGCCGAGGTCAATTCCGATCGCTGGTCCCTCTCCTTTGGCTGCCATTACTGACTATTCACTCAGATCTGAGTAAGCGATATTTTTCACGTAGATAGAAGAGAGACAGAAAAAATTGATTGAAACTAGGGTTTCAAGATATGAAGAATGAGGGGGAGATATGGAGAGTATATATAGGTACAACTGAGTCTGCCATTGAGTTTGCTTTCGGGTTCGAGAATGTTCGAGTAGATACTATCCGTTGGATTTGTTGTGGAAAAGTCCTTGCCACACGCGTTGCGGATTCCTTCTAACTTGAAATTGAAACTACTCAGCTAAATTGCAATAGCAGTCCTCTACTTTATCATTTTTGCATTGTTATCCTCAACATTTAATTTTCTAAGGTAATAGACTAAGGGCCTGTTTGATTGCCGTAATTTTTCGTGGAAGGTGGAAAACGTTTTCCAACTTTTTGACAATTTTTTTTTTTTTTTTAGCAATTGGAACACATTCCAAAGTCAATGGTAAAAAAATTTATCAATTTAATTGACAATTTGCAAAAAAAACAAAACAAAACAAGAAAATTTCTAGGTGAAAAATTATACCAATCAAACACCATTAATTACAATTCCCTGTAAAACGTTTTCTAGGCAATTCAATTCCCTGTCATTCATTTTCTTTCCACCCGTTTTCCACCCTTGCAATCAAACAGACCCTAAGGGTGTGTTTGATAGGTTCATTTGCCATGGAACTAGGAAAACATTTTCCTAATTCCTACTTTTTGGCCGTTTGATAAGGTTCATTTGCCATGGAAAATATTTGCTAGGTACAAGTTGTTGATGCACAAAAGTTAGAAAATATTTTTCCACAAAAATGGTGGAAAAATATTTTTCAGCTTGTTGACCAAATTTTTTTTTTTTTTTTTTTTTTTTTTTTTTTTTTTTAGCAATTGGAACACATTCCAAAGTTAATGGTAAAAAAATTTATCTATTTAATTGACAGTTTACATAAAAAACAAAGCCAAACGAAAAATTTGTCAGGTGAAAAATTATACCAATCAAACACCTTTACTTCTCAAACAAATTCTAGGCAAATCACTTCCCTGCCAAACATTTTATTTGCCACCCATTTTCCACATTTGTATCAAACACACCCTAATAGTCAATATCTCATGTTTTACTATTTTTAAGAAGGCATTACTGTCCTCCATCTTTACATAATTAGCAGCCATAATTAACGTCCGAAATTTAATTAAAAGGCAATTCTATGTTATAAACTATGTGTCAGGTAGCCATTTTGAAGCAAAATTTTAGTCAAAACAAAGCTCTTATAAAGTGCTTTGATAGAGGAGCCATTATTTATGACTAAATTAAGTGAAATTATCAAGGAACACCACATAAGACTTATATGTAACAATTATTTTTCAAAACTAATAAAGTTGTCAAATTATTTCAAAAATCAAGTGATAAATAAAATTATTAAATATTAAATTATAATATAATATACATTAATTATTTCCATCTTACCCACCCCATCATATCACTCCACTACACCACCTTCCATTCTCCTCTCTATCAACTTCGACGATCGCTCCGACGATAACGACTGCTCCGATGACTTTTTTTTTTATTATTAATGACTCGTGATTAGTTCTATTGGATTTGTAACCTTACACATTGTAACATATGAAATATATATATATATATACACACACACACACACACACAAATAGAAAATGAAATCAATCATATGTTTGGTACACATTCATATTCACATTCTTATTCTTTTACTCATTTCCAACCACGCATTTTTTAATAAAATAATATTTTTCATCACATCAATAACTTTTTCTTCTTTTTCAACCACATATTCACTATCACATCAACAAAAAATGTATTCTTTTCAAAATAATGTGCATCAAACAGGGGTTAAGATCCCTTATGAAGAGGTGGCGGTGCATTGTAGAAGATTTTGAAACATTGGAGTTTATATGCGTGGTGATGGTTATGGCCATGAAGTAGCAACTGTGTTTAGAAAATAGATTTGCGTGGTGATGGTAATGGCGCATTGTAGATGATGATAGTGCATTGGAGTTCATTTGTGTGGTGGTGGTGAGGTGGTAGCAATGTTTGGGGTACTGTATAAGTTGTTATTGTTTATGATCATATCTATGATATCTGTGACTAACTGTGATCAAATTTGTATTCGATGTGACTGTTTGTAACAAAGTCGATCTAATTTGTGACTGTATGTGACCAAGTCACAGTTAATTTGGTCACGTACAATGACTTGGTCACAACCAATCACAATTAAGATGAATTTGATTACAGATAGTCACAATTAAGATGAATTTGATAACAGACAGTCACAATTAAGATGAATTTTGGTCACAGACAGTCGCAATGAAAATAAACTTGGTCACTTGTATGATGGTAGTAAAATGGTAGCAATGTTTTGAGTATTGTATAAGTTGTTATTGTTTATGACCATATATATGTTATCTGTGACTAACTGTCTCCAAATTTGTGTCAAATATGACTGTTTGTGACAAAGTCAATCTAATTTGTGACTATATGTGATCAAGTCACAGTTAATTTGATCACGCACAATGACTTGGTCACAATTAAGATGAATTTGGTCACAGATAATCACAATGAAGATGAATTTGATAACAGACAGTCACAATTAAGATAAATTTTGGTCAATAAAAATAAATTTGGTCACTTGTGTAGTGGTGGTGAGATGATAGCAATGTTTTGGGTACTGTATAAGTTGTTATTGTTTATGACAATATCTATGTTATCTGTGACTAATTGTGACCAAATTTGTATCCAATGTGACTGTTTTGTGACCAAATCAATCTAATTTGTGACTATATGTGACAAAGTCACAATTAATTTGGTCACGTACAATGACTTGGTCACAACCAGTCACAACTAAGATGAATTTAGTCACACACAGTCACAATTGAGATGAATTTGGTTACAGACAGTCACAAGAAAAATAAACTTGGTCACAGACAATCACAATGAACATAGATTTGATCACAGAAAGTTACAATTAACATACAAATGGTTACCACCACCACCGTTTAATCCATATACTGCATTTTCAATTTAGTAATAGTAAAGTTAATATTAATAAAGCAAATTGAAGCTTTAACTTTAAAGCCTCTAGCAAAAATAATTGATCTTTCAACTTTATATCATTGAACAAAAAGGTCATATCTTTATTCAAAAAATCATTGCAGAAATCTGCAACTACAGCAAACGAAAAAGTAATTCAATAAAAAGAATCAGATTCGATACATTCCGGAACGCCAACCTCTAACAATGTGCACACACAAACACTCCATAAATTTTTCTTCTACCTTCTCCACACAGTCAAACACAGAAATTAGGCTTTTTTATAATTTTTTACGAGGAGCTCCAGTCAGATAGCAGAATAGCAAAGACTAACAGGTTTTCAAAATTAGACATTTTCGGCGAAGTTAATGCCGGAGAATTGCCGGATCTACTTCATAGTATGCAACTCTAATCTCTCTGTGTTTCTTTGAAGTTTCTTCTTCACTACAAAAATTGAGAAATCAAGTGCCCAAAAACTCAAAAGTAAGAAAGAAAATAATTGGAAGGGTAAAAAAAAAAGGCGTGACGCCACAGGGTTTGACTGCTGAACTAAAGGTTATGATGCATGATACCAATTTGAAGTATGAAGATCCGTAATACCCAATTTGGATCGGAAGAAAACGTATAATTCACGTCTCAATGGCTTAGTAAAAATATCAGCTTGTTGTTGAGAGGTCGGGACGTAGGAGATAGTGAGTAAACCAGAACAAATTTTTTCACGAACCAAATGGCAATCCAATTCAATATGTTTGGTGCGTTCATGAAAAATCGAATTGTGAGCAATGTGAATAGTAGCCTGGTTGTCATAGTAAAGAAGGGCAGGTTGAGAGTGGGACACGGTGAGGTCATGCAAGATAAGACGAATCCAAATAAGCTTACAAGTAGTAGTAGCCATAATACGATATTCAGCATCAGCTGAAGAATGAGAGACAGTGGGTTGTCGTTTTGTGCGCCAAGAAAGTGGACTGTCACCTAACTTGATGACACAGCCAGTGGTGGATCGACGAGTAAGTGGACAACTACCCCAATCAGAGTCACAAAAGGCAGAGAGCTGAAAGCTGCATGTGGATGAGAAGAATAGACCATAACCAGGAGTGGTCTTCAAGTAGCGGAGGACACAGAGAGCTGCAAGATGATGAGGTGTACGAGGAGCATGCATAAACTGACTAAGAACATTAACGGCGAATGTGAGGTCCGGGCGAGAAACTATCAAGTAAATCAATCGACCAATCAATTTTCGATATGAACTAGGGTCAGTCAAAAGGTCACCATCTGAGTTATTAAGTTTTAGATGTTGCTCCATAGGGAAATAAGCAGGGCAAGATCCTAGTTGACCAGAGTCTGAGAGAATATTCAAAGTATAGTTTCGTTGATTGATGAATATGCCAGTAGGAGAACGAGCAACCCCAATTCCAAGAAAATACTTGAGATCACTGAGGTCTTTAATCTTGAATGTTTGAGCAAGATGAGATTTGATGGAGGTGATAGCAAAGAGATCATTCCCAGCTACCAAAATGTCATCAACATATATAAGAATAGCTGTGAAAATCGTACCTTGGGTTTTGGTGAAGAGACTATGATCAGCGGAGGATTGGACAAAACCTGCAAGAATGAGGGTGTAAGATAATTTTGAGTACCATTGCCTAGATGCCTATTTGAGACCATAGAGAGATTTTTGAAGATGGCATATGCGCGTCTCCCCCTTACGACAATACCCTGTGGGGGTCTCATGTATACTTCCTCATCAAGATCACCATGAAGGAAAGCATTATGAACATCCAACTGGTGTATGATCCAATGTTTATCTGCAGTTATAGCAAGAAGGTAACAGACAGTGACAAGTTTAGCAACGGGTACAAAAGTATCATGATAATCAAGACCCTCTACTTGAGTGTAACCCTTAGCAACTAAACGAGCCTTATGGCGATCGATGGAACCATCTGCATGTAATTTTGTTTTGTAGACCCATATGCAACTAATAGACTTCTTACTTGGAGGAAGATGTTGAAGGGTCCATGTTTGGTTAACCTCCAAAACTTGAATTTCGGAGGCCATTGCTTGTTGCCAATGGGACTCAATGACAGCTTGAGAATATAGAAGAGGATCTTGAATGTTTTTTAAGACATAAGATAGAAAATCAAAATGTTTTGGGCTAAAAAACGATAAGAAAGAAAATTTGGTAAAGAATGAACCGTACCTGAGAAAGACTGAGAAGAAGGTGGTGAACGTGTAGCCTCTGCTTGTAAGTCCGAGCAAATATAATCCTGAAGGTATGTGGGGCGAGTGATGGTGCGGCGAGGTCTCTGTATTGTGGGCGTGGATGAGATGGTGTGTGAGGGATCTTCCGAGAGATCTACAGGAAGTGCAGAATTGGGAGATAGGGATGGATCAAGCTGTGCTATGGCAGGAGGGGTTGATGTTGAGGGAATGGAGTCAGAACTTGGTTCGGTGTTGGTTGGTGAGGAATGAGGATGCAAATCAAGGATGCGTTGGTCATTAGGTGGGGAAGGGGATGGTGTTGTTCCAGAGTGTGGTGTGATAGTAACAAAAGGGAAAACAGATTCCAAAAAGCGTACATCACGAGAAAGAAAAATAGTTTTTGCGTTCTAATCATAAACACGGTAGATGTGCGGGGTTTGAGTATATCCGATAAAGATGCAAGGTATAGTCCGGGGTGAGAATTTATCACGATGGATTTTCAAGGTGTGTGCATAACAAAGGCACCCAAACACGCGAAGATGATCATATGTGGGGGGCTTATGAAAAATGAGCTCATAAGGAGTTTTGTGGTGGAGAGAGGAAGAAGGGGTGCGACTGATTAAATAAGTGACAGTGAGTATGCATTCACACTAAAAGAAAATATGTAAATGTGCATGAAAACGAAGACATCGAGCCACATTTAAGAGATGTCGATGTTTCCGTTCAACCACACCATTTTGTTGTAGTGTTTCAATACAAGTTCGTTCATGGATGATGCCATGATCAAGAAAAAATGTTTGCATGCGATGAGAAAGAAATTCTTGACCATTATTAGAACGAACATATTTTATAGAGCAATTAAATTGTATGTTGGCCATTTTAATAAAGGTGGTGAGACATGAAAATGTGTCGGATTTAAAACGCATTAGATATACCCAAGTAACACGAGAAAAATCGTCAACAATAGTGAGGAAATAATGTGCACCATATGTAGATGGTATAGAATAGCCACCCAAAATATCACAATAAAGACGGTGAAATATAGAATCACTTTTATTCTCAACTAATTTAAAGGGAATACGAGTATGTTTGCCTTGAATACAACTATCGCAATTGTCAATCATATTCGAAGTACATAAAAATTTTGGAACGCAAGAAATGGAAGGGTGACCTAAGCGGAGATGCCATAAGGTTGAGGCAGAATTAGCATTGGAGCGGATGTGTAGTGCAACTGGAGGAATAAGGTTGAGATGGTAGCGGCTACCACGTTCTTCACCCATTCCAATCAGCCTCCTCGTGTGTTAGTCCTGAAAAAAACAATGTGAGAAAGAAAAAATTGGAATGCAATTAGATGTTTTAAGGAGTTGGCTAATAGATATTAAATTATAATTAAATTGTGGAACAAAAAACACATTAAAAAGTGATAAATGTGAAGAAAGGTGAATGTAGCTATGAGTAACTTGGGCTGTGGCACCTATAGGTAGAGTTAAGGACTGCGAGTGAGGAGAAACATTAGTAATAATAGATAAATTGGAGATAGAAGATATATGGGCCAAAGCTCCAGTTTCGATCATCAATGGCAATTTAGTTTTAGAGGTCAAGGGGGGTATACCAGAGAAGCTATTGGTGTCGGGTTGAAGAAGCTCCATCAATTGCCGATAATTTTCGTCGGAGAGGTCAGGAATCACACTTGAGGCCACAGGGGCTTGAACATCAGATATCATATTTGTTGTTTCAGGTTGCTTGTTTGCCGTTGTTGGGTGTCGAAGTGGTTGCTTTAGCTTGTTAGTGTTCCAATGAAGGGGATACCCAATAATCTCGAAGCAGACAGCCTCAAGATGACCATCCTTGCCACATTTTGAGCACCTTTTAGTGCTGCGGGGGCGAAATCCATGGTAGCCCTGGTTATGGCTACGAGTTATGGCCATGACAGATGATGTATCCGGTGTGGGCAACAAGGGAATCTGAATAAGCCTTTGAGTTTCTTCCTGATGGATGGTGGCATAGGCTCGAGCAATGGTAGGCAGATGATCCATAGCAAGGATCTGACTTCGAATGTTGGAGAAGGAATCATTGAAACCCATGAGGAATTGGAATAGTTGTTCGGTGTTGACAGAGGTTTCAGCTTTCTTTTTGGCTTCAGAGGTGCAAGAACTCGGTTCATCAAGATCAGTAAGCTCATCTCGGAAACCTTTGATGGTGTTGTAATATGTGGTGATGGACATGGTGCGTTGTTTGAGGTTTACAAGATCACGGTGGAGGCGATAGAGCGTGGATGATTGCTTTGACAGAAACGGTTGTTCAAATCGATCCAAACATCCGCTGACTTTGAGCAATAGATTAAGCTTTGGCGTGGAGGTTTATCAATCGAATTGAAGAGCCAAGAGAGGACCATATCATTGCAACGATCCCATAGTGTAGCAATTGAAGAATACGATTGCTTTTCTAGAGAACCATCAACGAAAGCCAGCTTATTTTTAGCATTAAGGGTCATGCGCATTGAACGTTTCCAAGAAGCATATTTATCACCGGTGAGGAAGTCAAGCACTAAGACAATGACGGGATTGTCGGCAGGGGTCAAGAAGTATGGAGAAGTGAGGTCGTTGATCAATTGAGAAGGTGTTTGAGTAGTAGTCATGGTGAAGGAATGACATAATCAAGCTGCTGGAAAGAAGAAAAGTTGCTGGCAAGAATTTTTGGAAGGAAGAGAAGCTGCTGGTGAGATTTTCTGAAAGAAGAAACTTGTTGGCGAGAATTTTGGGAAGGAAAAGAAGCTGCTGGCAAGAATTTCTGCAAAGAGAAAACTGTTGGAAAAGAAGAGAACTGCTGGTCAAGAGTTGCTGGTCAGATTTTCTGGTGAAGAGAAGAAACTTGCTGGTAAGAATTTTTGGAGGAATTTTTTTTACTGCTCTGATACCATTATACAAGTAGAAAGATGAAATTAGAAGTGTATTATTATTGTTTACAATGAATATGGTACATATTTATAGTTGTAGAATAAACATATGCATGGAAATAATCTACACATGGAATGAGTATAAACTATACATGGAATGAGAAAAAACTTATACAAGGAAAATAATAATCTTGATTTTGTGTATATTGCGTAATAAAGACAGTGGAAATGAAATGGACCTGGCGATTTTTTAAGAAGAATCCATCATTCTTGATTTTTCCAAAGCTCTTGAACTCTTGGAGAATATCTAGACTAGTAACACTAAACAGATCTCGATTTCCCTGTCGAAAAGTAGTTGCTTTGATCGAGCTGATATGATCCAATTAGAAGAGCAAGTAGTTTGCAGTATGTAAAAGGGCCAATTGCAACAAATTATACTAACAAATCATCCATTAATGGGCATTCGCTTATTGTACCAAAACCCAGGAGAAAAAAAAATGGATATTTGTTCAAAGTCAAGATCTTCTTAATGTAAGCTCATCATTTACATGTTGATATAGGAGGCTTGATTATTGCCACCGAAATGAGAAATGTATCGTACGATAACATAAGAGGTTGACCACATCTAGCTAATCAATTACATTCCTAACAACGTTTGAGTACTGTAAGTTTAACAATACTTACAATTTTATGAAATTCATATAAAATTGTCTTAACTTTGAACCATAAATTTCATCACCAAAAAAAAGAAAAATGAAGATAAAGTTTCTTACCGTCCTCTTGTGATTAATCAAACCCCAAGTTTAGATCTTGCGGTCTGTATAAATCGATGTTATTAGCTTTTGATCCTTCATCAAACTCCCGTGACTAAGAAAATCCTGGCAAGGGCCGCAAAACGCCGCCTCTCATCGGAGTCTTCTCAAGGGCGGAAGCAAACGCCGTGGAAGATGCCGACGATGCGGCGAAGCACTAGACAGCACGATGTAGAGAGATGGTAGAGAGTGAAGAGGCATGAGAGAGAGATATATATATATATATATATATATATATATATATATATATATATATATATATATGAAATTTGGGGGTGTATTTCGATAGTGGGATTGAAATTTAGGTGTGGGGTGGGTTTGTTATAATAAATCTGTAATTATTAAATTAATAATTCTTAATTAGCACATGATTTAGGAAATTAAAACTAATCTCTCTTGTTTATGAAAATTAGTCTTTAAATGTAGATTTCTAGGTAATTTTCCCAATTATCAATGTGCCTTCCATATAAAATCCATTCTCCTTTAAAACATGGCAATTCCGGTCATTTGTAATATGTGCAATCAATAAATAGTGCAAAAGTGGACCTCACCTACATGTCAAACAGTAAAAAAATGTATTAAAATTCGGCCAAAATGGATCCCAACAAATAAAAAGAATAATAAGAAAGACGAATATTGATAGATGGCGCTTATTATTAACGTCGAAAAGAAATCAACTGACACCCATATTGGAAATCACTGAAACGTAGATCATCGGAAAGTGATGGATATGAACACAAACAAACACAGCACTATCGTGTAAAGTGAAGGATATCAAATCGGACGCTTCTCACTCTATCATTGTTGAATTTTGATACTCAATAAATTCGAGCAATAATGTTAAACAGTGTCAGATTATATTTCAAAGGTTTCGACCGATGAGTGAAATAAATATCAATCCGAAAGCAACGTGGACCACTAATAGCAGTTTAATTGTGTTAATGTTGCATTGACTCAAATTCACCTATATGACGACTTTCTCGTATCTTGACCCACTTTCTTTGTGTTAGTCCATTTGTTGAACTTTGACCCAAGTAAAGAAACCCAACTCACTATATAAATAGAGTACCGTTATTTTCATCCACCATTTTTATATATTCATCCCACTCTAAGTTCATCCCTATTAAATTTTTAATTTTTTTAAAAAAAAATACTATTTACATCCACTTATATTCCAATTTTGTCCTTATTAATAAGTAGATGAATATAGAGTTATGTATTTTTATTTAATTTTATTTATATCTATTTCAGTAAATTTATGTAGGATGTAAAATATAACAAAATTTTATTTTTAAAAGTAGATGTAAATATAAAAGGTGTGAATGAAAATAGTGGCACCCTATAAATATTCCTTATTTTGCTCTCTAGACCTAATATAGTGCTGCAATCTAGTGATGACAATTGAGCCGAATCGCTCGTGAGCTCGTGGGCTCGGCTCGTCTAAAACGAGCCACGAGCCCAAGCAACGAGCCGAACAAAAAAACTTTGAACGAGCCGAGCTCGACTCGGCTCGTCAGATAGACCAGCCGCTTGTCGAGCCGCTCGTGGCTCGCATTTGACGAGCCACGAGCCGAGCCGGCTCGTGGGCTCGTCCAAACAAAAAAAAAAATTTAAATTTTTCAAAGAGTCCTATAAATATCCATCAACTACAACATTTTTTTTTCACCAAATTTGCTATCAATCTCTTATTCTCTACTATACTCTCTACAAATCAATTATAATCAATATTATTTATTCATTCTTATTTCTATACTCTTCTACATTTTATATTCATATCATTAAATTATAATTTTGATTTTACAATATATTTTCTACACTACTACATAATATTCATTTCTCAATTCTACTTCATTTCTTCTTCTTCTTCAATATTCAATTTCAATTATTCACAAATGGATCCACGCTCATTTATTGAAAACTTGTTCGATGTCGGAGTCGAGAATGTAGCACATGTGCCCCAAAATCAATTTGGGAATGAGTTCGTCGGTCTAGATGAAGTACCCATTTCAGAAAATATTGAAGATTACATTGTTCATGAAAGTAGTCATCCAATTGATTTGGACGACGTTGATGTCGATGCTCCAATTGATTTGGAACAGGATGATGAACCTGTTATTGAAATTCCCGATGCAAGAGGGAAGAGAAAGGGGAAGAAGCAGGCAAAATGTTGGGACCATTTTAAATTGGTTCAAACTAGTCGTGTGATCGATGGAATTCAAGAAACCAAAGCAGTATGTAAATATTGTCAATAACGATTGGCCCATCAAAAAGGCATTGGAACCACCCACCTCAACCGTCACTACAAATCATGTGCGGCCAAACATGGTCTTCTTCCTGCTGGTCAAACGCAACTACAATTTGGTAGTCCAGGCAGCGGTGCTACTACTACGCCACTTAGTACGTGGATGTATTCGGCAGAAAGAATTCGAACAGGAATGGTGAAATACCTTGCCGGATCTGAGTTGCCACTAGCACAAACGGACAACCAACATTTCGTTACCTTTGTGCAAGAATGTCTTCAACCGAGGTACGTTGGGGTAAGTCGAAATACTGTTCGTTCTGATACAATAGAATATTTTGAAACTGCAAAGAAAACATTGATTGCCGATTTAGAAAAATATGGGGGTGTGATATCTTTAACTTTGGATTTATGGGAAGGGATTAATAAAATAGGTTATATTGCTGCAACTGCACATTATATAGACCCACTTTGGATCATGCATAAAAGAATAATTGCTTTAAAATTATTGAGTACCCGCATAATGCTCCCAATATATTTAGTGCTATTATGAACATTATTAGAGAATATAAATGCGAGAGTATAATTCGTTCTTTTACGTTCGACAACGCTAGTGTAAATAAGGTTGTTATCGAGAAATTGAAAGGAGTATTTCAACCCGAATTCGATGGTTATTTATTTCATATTCGATGTGTATGCCATATTTTAAATTTAATAATACAAGATGGTTTAAAATATGTTAAGGATGAAATTCAACGAATTAAGAATGCACTAACTTATATCACTATTACATCTAGTAGAAAACAAGCGTTTGAGGATTTTTGTGCCGAAAATGGGGTGTCGCATTCAAAAACTTTTACTAATGACGTAGCGCATAGATGAAACTCCACATATTTATTATTAAAATCATGTGAAGGTTTCGAACATTTAATTACTGAATTTTATAACAATAGGCATATGAGGGACGACGACGAAAATATTTTGAATGAATCCGATTGGGCTTTAGTTATTAAAATTAAAGCTTTTTTGAAATGTTTTTATGAGTCTACAAATATTTTATCTGGTGTTTATTATCCTACTAGTTGTATGGTCCTTCAACGTCTTTATCTAATTTCTAGGGCTTTTGATAGATATAAATATTACCCCGATTTTAATTCAGTTATAATTGCCATGGAATTAAAGTTTAGAAAATATTGGAAAGACTTGCCCATGTTATTTCCATTAGCATGCGTCATGGACCCCAATATAATTTATCGGGTACTAAATTTATAATTGAACGAATGTCAAAATCTTTAACTTTTAACCTGCCTATTACTTATAGGAATTTAGAAGTAACTTTATCTGAAATGTATGTAACATATGCTTCACGAATGGCTACACATGTTACTCGTGTACCCTTCGGCTCTACAAGTACTCCTCCCACTAATTTAGGAGATGACGACGCTGAAATTTTAAATTTATTTGAAGGCATGAACTCATATAGATATGGTCAAACTGGATATGCATATGGTTCATCCAGTCATAGTAGTTTGTCTTCCACTGCATGTACTCAAACATCGAGTAACAGTCACAATGCAATGCATGCTGAATTACTTGATTACTTTAATCATAATTGGCATAGTAACAATGTACTAAGGAAAAATTCAGAAGAAGTAGTTGACTTCTGGCGAAAGTATGAACGTCGATGGCCAATAGTTTCTGCAATGGCAAAAGATCTACTAACACCTCCGTTTAGCACTGTAGCTTCGGAATCTGCTTTTAGTGCAGGGTTAGGGTTCTCTCTGAAGTTAGGAATCGACTAAAAGAAGATATTTTAGAAGCATTAATGTGCGTGAAGGACTGGCAAGACGCTCATTTTCGACTGCAAGATAAATATACCGAAATTGCATGTAGTCAAGTAAGTGATATTTAGTTTAATCATATTTATGACGAATTTTTATTTTAATACCTTTATAATTTTTTTTTAAAAATTGTATACGTAACAAGTTGTTCGTGTACAATTTTTAACTCCGCCTACTCGAAATTGAACTATTGAAGTAGCCAATCCCAAACCCGGATAAAGGAGGAGGGTTTATATTTTAATATTTTATTATTTTTTAAATGAAAAATATTTTGAAAAATCATTTGACAATTTCTTATATTTTTTTTTAATTTTATCATTTATAAAATAATTATTTTCAATTAATATATTTTCTTCAAAACAGACTTGAAAATGAAAATATATTAATTAAAAATTATTTATAAGTAAAAAAATTAAATTGTAATTACAAAAAACTTATAAGTATTATTTATAAGATAAATTCATAAAAAAATATATTATAAAAATATACTTTATCAAAGTCTAAATAAATTGTTTACAAAATAAAAATACTTATAAAATAAAATTTTACCTAAAATCTATTTTTTTTAAAACAAAATTTAGGAAAAAACGTATATTAAAAAAAAAAAAAAAATTTGGAGACGAGCTCACGAGCCTCTTTGTCCACGAGCTCGTTGAGCAATGAGCCCGAGCACGAGTCGAGCTCGTAAGGTAATGAGTCGAGCCGATTCGGCTCGACCCATTGCCATCACTAAGTGTAGATCTCTAGACGCTAAACACTCATTGCCAAACGCGATCCCCATGCCACCGAAAGCCAAATTATTTGAAATGGTCTATACCAATTATTATTGTTTTTCACACAGTGGAACACGAGAACTATTTAAACAAGAAGTGAAGATCTTCGTTTTCTTGATCAACATACTGTATTGTTTTTAGTTTAACAAAAAAATTGGACACAAATAATTAATAGGTACTACATCGTCCACATATAAAAGTGGGATAGTAATGCTAGAAAGTAAAGAACGAAGATAAAATATAAAGGATTAAATTATTTGTACACACAAAGTGTACACCTTAATTTACACCCTCCTCTGTATAAAAAATCTGACAATTGATTGAAAAATATGTCGTAAAAATCAATGTATCAAAATTTACTAACTTATATGAGTGTAAATTATTGTGTCAACATTTATGTACATATGGTATGGTCCAAATAACAAAAGGGATTAACAATCGGGGAGCGGCTGCAATTTGGTCAAACTAATAACTCCATCTTGGTGAACCGGCCGATGACCACGTAGTCGTTAATCCAAGCTCTGAAGTTTTCTCCACCCCTACCAAACGAGTCAAGATTTGTTGTCTATTTTTTGTTGTTTAATTTATTGTCCACCTAATAACAAATTAAAACATTATGAAAAATTAATTTTGTCATCAATTTTAATTTTTCATAACAGTAAAATGTGTCAATTGTAATTGAGTGGACAATAAATTAGACATCGAATCTCAACTCCACTCCAGCCAAATAATGGTGCATATGAATAACTTCAGGTGCGTTTGATTGCGGGCATGAAATTTGTATAGACAAAAAATAAATGTTAGACAATTGAATTGCCTAGAATTTATTTGTATAAAATTATTAATTAAATATATTTGATTAATTTAACGAAAAATTGTAGTGATAGTCCCTAACCTTTTCAATTTTTGCCGATTTTACATTTACCTTCAATTTGTGCAAACAATGGTTCCTAATCTTTCATAAATACGCATATGGAGTCTAATTGGATAGAAACCATTCATTTGTCCAATAACTAACTAAGAAAAGTTGGACCAATTTTGACCAAATTGAAAGAAGTAAACTAGTAACTTTGCATATTTTTAAATATGGACAATAATAAAACTAAAATAAATATGACCCTCCCCACACCAACCCAACTCACCCCAACCCACCAACCTTTATCTTCTTCGTTTCCACACCACGGCATCTGACAATCATTCTCCTCCACTTGAACTTCAGCCCTCAACCATCTTCAAAATTACATTTCAAATCTTTAAAACTCATTCCCAGATTAATAAATGTAAAGGCATTTCCAATCTCCTGTAAAATGAAAGAAACAAAAAAAAAAAAAAAAAAAAAAATTCCAAGAAGAAAAAGAAAAATTCTCACGGGAAGGTTTTTCCAAATTAATTGTTGTGAAAATGTTAAATATGAACTCGATTTAAGTTAGCACAAAGAACTCAAAGTTTGAGCATCAATTTCTTTTGATTTTTATCAATTTTGAATTTCGACTTTAGCATCAATCTCTCTTCTTTTCAACCTCACATTCTTTAATAAAATAATATTACACGTAATTCAAAAAATATCCTTAATTTTTAACCATACATTCTCCATCAATCAACTATTTAAAATACATTATTTTCCCCAAAATGAGAATCGAACAGAGCGTCACTGCTTTATTTTTCTAAGAAGTGGAAATTGCTACAACTGTTTCAAGAAAATCTTGGAATTCTGGCAAAATGGGGGGTACCTTTTGTGTAGGGTTGGATAAAATTCAACCCAATCGCTCAACCCGACAAATCCAAATCAAATTGATCGATTTGGATCGATTTTTTAAGTTCAATTGAGTTGAAAAATTGAATTTGAGGTTGGGTTTCAGATTATGAATTAAAATCCAACCCAACCCAACCCAACCCGATGAATTAAAAAAATAATATTTAAGATGAAAAAAAATTAAATAGACACGATAGTAAAGATAAAAGAAGGACTTATAATGTATAAGCGTCTATTTTCTTCACATAGACTGATTCACATTAATACTATGTACAAATGTAATGTTATTTGACGATAAAATAAAAATTAAAGACATGATAATAAAATGAATGAATTCCAAAAAATTGTATAAAAAAATGTTTCATAAATTTTAAATTTATTTATACATTATTTTTAGAAAGAATTCATTATATATATGTGTTTAAAAAACGGAAGTTTTCAAGTAATTTCAAACTCTAAAAAATTATCCAAATTTAACAAATAAATTAAATCCAACTTTATTGGACCGAAGCCCAACCCAACCCACTCACACCCATACTTTTGGGCTTTGAGTAGAGGTAGGACATGCCGTAGAAGTGAGAAAATTACCTTGCTAGGTAATGTTGCTTGTGTGGTGAAAGGTGTGACGGTCCCAAAAATGGATAATTGCAACGGGGAAAGGTGTGGTGACGGTCCCAAACGGGGATAATTGCAGCGGGTTAGCTTTCGTAAATGTTTAGAAAAGGTGTGGTGGTCGTCGAGTGGATGGTGATGACATTGATTTCTGGCTTAAGTGGGTGGGATGAGGAGGATGAAGAAGTAGATGAATAGTTTTCTATTCTTTTCTTTTTATTTTCTTTTAGTTATTATGGGTTAAAATGCAAAGTTACCATTTTAACTCTTTCAATTTGGTCAAAATTGGTCCAATTCCACTTTTCTTGTTTAACTAACGGTCAAATGGATTATTTTCATCCAGTTGGACTCTAGACGCATATTTATGAAAGGTTAGAGACATTTGTTAGTACAAATTGAAAGTTAAGGTAAAGTTTGCAAAAATTTTAAATGTTAGGGACCGTTGCTATAATTTTCCCTTATTTTAATTTCCAACATAAAAAATATTATATTTATTCATTTTTTATTGATGGATAGATGAGATGAGTGGACTCATAAGAGAAAAAAGATAGAGTGAATTACCTGAAAAATAAAAATAACATCCCTCCCTCCCCAAAAAAAAATATTTTCGTTGTTTTTTAGGAAAATACGATCACATAACTAAAAGTTGAGAAATGTGCAATAGCCTGCAAACTCTCGAACTGACGCAATAGCCTGCAAATCACGCCAGTTAAGTTAACCGTACTAAGCAAGTCATGTGCGACATGCTCGATCAAGAAAATGTTGGTAGAGGGAATCGAACTTGTGATTAAAGATCTCCGCGCTCATTTACTCCATCAACTCGACCATCCCATGAGATATTAGGAGGGTGTTTGGTAGTGATTTTTGGGGAAAAAATTGATTTTTGAATAATGATATGATGAAAAATGTGTGGTTAAAAATGAAAGATAAGTTATTGATGTGATGAAAAATATTATTTTATTGAAAAATGTGTAGTTGAAAATGAAAATTAATTTTGAAAATTTGTACCAAAGAAACCCTAGTATTATAACCATCTTGATTTGTAATTAGCTTGTCTGAAAAAATAACACCAATAACAAAAATATTATTGACATTTTTACTAAGCGACAAAAGATAGAAGAACAAACGGGATTAGCCTCAAGGGATAAGATATTTCATTAGCCTCCATTAGCCTAGTTCTGTAGGATTCAAGATAAAATCAGTAACCCGTAAACTTGTGGAAATCTGAAAAGTCCCCATTGCCCTTGCATACCATTGTTGATTATTTTTTTTATATATAAAATAATAAAATATATTTAAAAATATTATCTCTTAAATTACGGAATTGATTACACATTCTTCCTAAAAATCAGGTGATATTAATTAAATAGATAATTAATATATGCAATTAAATAAGTTAAAATCACAATAAATTATTAATTTATAATTACAATTACGTACTAATCATAATTACATAATATCACCATCATAAATTACAAATTTATAGATAACAACTTATTTATCGGTCACAATTAATCAAATTAATTGATCACTACTTATTTCTCGATCACAAATCACAAATTCTATAGGTCATAACTTATTTTCACGATCACGAATATTAATTAATCGGTCACAAGTCATTTATCAATCATGAAGTATCAAATTAATTGGTCGCAACTTTTTCATCGATCACAAATTATTAAATAATTGTGCACGACCTAATTTTTTATCATAAATTTTCAAATTAACTAGTCATAATTGTCCAATTAAATTATTACAAATTACCCTTTATCTCCTCTACCACTGTCGTCATCACCCAAAACACGTCACCGCCTTACATCCACAACCCACAACCTACAACTCACCACCACCATCACAACCAAATGCCGCCACCTTCAATGCACCACCACCATCGCCAACCTTCAATGAACCACGACCACCACCATCGTAGATTCACACCACTAAAGACATATTGCCCCCACTAGCACTATCCTGCATACAACGACAACACACTACACGCAAATCTACAACCTACCGCCGCATACACCACCACGAGGAAGCAACATGCGCCTGCCTGCACACCCAGTGTTGATCGTTACCACTATTTCTTGAAGAAAAAAGATTAGAATAGTAGCTTCATGAATGGAGAAAACGAGAGAGCTGAATGTGGCGACGCTCATCGTGTTGTTGGAAGCAATGTTGACCTGAAGAAGAAGATTGGAACAATAGCTTTGAGAAAACGGGAGAGTAGATTTTTTGAAATATATAATTACCATATTTTTAAACATTTGTAACTATCCACTCCTCGCGCCTGGTTTCAATTACACAAGTAGAGTGAGAATAAATAGAAAAAAGTGAATAGAGAGATACATTAGAGAAAGAAAGTAAATACATAGAGTTTGGGCTCTCGTAAGGTGAGAGAGAGAGAAAAATGTAAATAGAGAGTTAAAGTTGTCATAGTGTGAATATAAATAGAGTTTTGCTATATGTACATCGGAGTTCATAGTCCAGTGTACAATCCCCTCACAATAGGGGGCACACTCCCATTGCAAGGGAAGTATACACCGGAGTGTCAATCCCGACGTTCAAATAACATTTTTCATAGAAATACATAAGTAGAGAGTGATAAGGGATGTTGTGCAATGAATGAGAGAGAAACTTAATAGAGAGATGGAAGAGATAAATATACACAATTTTTTTTTTAATATTTATCTCCGGATAATTGAATATATATATATATATATATATATATTGAATATGATTTTATAATTTGAAACTTGAAATGTACGGTTCGACGTAACTCTCTCTCTCTCTCTCTTTCTGTATTTTTTTTTTCAGACAAGCATGCCTTTTGACCGAAGAAGCCCATTTGCAATAATCTAATAACAATTTTTGGGTAATTACTTATTACTATATGCAGTGTACAAACTACAATGTAATATCAAAATTCTATCAATCGCACCAAGTTTGACAGGAAACTGTTATTTGACAGTTTAAAAAAAAATTCCAGTAATCATTTTTTTTACAACTAAATAAGTGTCAATTATGATGTACACTTTGGAGTGTACAGATGACATTTCCCAAATTCTATAACGTTTTTCTAAAAATGGAGTATCTCATAATTTAACTCTTTCGAGCAATCTTACGATTGTGATAAACTATAGGTCCAAAGAAAGCAAGCCATATAGCCAAATCGTAAATGATAGAAATCAGTAGAAAACGATAAGATATAGTTAACTATGCATGAAATAATGATCATGGTTTAATTACAAAAACAAAATCTAAGTTTTTATTTTTCTTTTCTTTTTTATGCATCACTATTAGTGGAAATTACACCCCTACAGGTATTTAAACATCACAATTCATAAATCAGGATTGAGGTTTATTTATTCAGAATTCAGGTATTATAATTAATATTATTAAACCTCATCCCATACTTAACACCCAACCACATCCCCAATTTCATACATACATACATACATCTCTCTCTCTCTCTCTCTCTCTCTCTCTCCTACATCGCCGTCTTCATCTCTTCACTCTATTCTGGTGTTGATACGAGATCCTCACCACTGCAAGAGGATCGGTGCCGCTGCAATAGAGTCGCTTACTACGAGGACCTATGCTGCTAGGTGGCCGCGTGACCTCTGCGTGTAGCTCTGCACAGATCAGTAGTGGTGGTGGTTGTTGGAGTGGCGCTCAGATAACGATCACCGCTACACATCGCTTCTCTCTCAAACAGTGCTCTCAAATCAATAGTGGTGGTTGGAGTGGCACTCAGATCGACTTCTCTTGCAACGCCATTGCAGTAGCTTTGTTGGATTTTTTATGTATTTGAAGTAGTGGTGATGATTTTCACATTTTGGTAGTGTATGGTTTTTGGTGTAGTTGGTGTATGTGAAGGTGGATTTGGTGGTGGCAGTGAGGTGTTGGTTTTGGTTTTGGTTTTTTTTGGTGGTTGTTGGAGTGGTGGTTGGATTTGGCGGTGCGGTGGATCTAGGTAGGATACAAGCGATAGTGGTGAAGGCTGGTGTGATCTTTTTGTGGTGGATGTACGGTGCGTTGCTGGTGCGATATGGTGATGGTAGTGTTGCAAAATGGTGGTGGCGGCGGCGTTGGTAACAGTGGAGTAGTGATGGTAGCGACTGTGCTCTTGTTGGCAGTGGTGATTTGGGTGGTGTTGGTGAAGTTGAGAGGTGGTGTATTGTTGTGTGTTTGGTGGCGGTGCTTCAGCTTTTGGAGGGGATAGCCCATTAGATGGTCTTGTTGGTATTTTTACAAATGGGGTAGTGGTGCGTAGTGGTTTGGTGATTGTGGTGTTTAAGGGTTTTTTTGTTGGGTGGTGGTGGTAGTATATGACCAACTATTAGACTATGTTGGTGGAGATGATGCTATTAAACTGTGTTGGTGGTGGTTGTTGCAAGTAACCATAGTGGTGTGATTGTAGTGTTGGTGGTGGTGGTACGTGATCAAGTATTAGAACGGGATCAAGGTTGGGGATAGTGTTGTGAAAGGTTGGGGTAATGTTTGTGACCAAGTATTGGATCGGGTTCAGGGTCGGGTTTGGTGAATGCGACCAACTATTTGGTTAGTTGTGACTAACTCTCAAATTGTGACCCTAAAATTCGATAATCTGTAACTAAAAATAATAATCTGTGACCAATAAATTTGAAAATTTTGATCAACAGATAAAATGTGGCCAATAATTTTTTTTTTTTTTTTTTACCAATGAGATAAACTATGACTTATAAAAAAAACTATTTGTGACATCGGCATAATCTATGACCTACAAATTTTTTGATTTGTGACCTCCAAATAATTAGTGACTTAAAATTTTTTTGATTTGTGATAAATTAATTTGATAATATGTGACTAATAAATTAGTTGTGATCTTTAATTATATAACTGTGACCATGAATCGTATAACTGTAATCTTAAAATAATAAATTAATAAAAAAAGTTAATTAATGAAAATCTGATTTTTGTATAGACCAAATTTTAGGGCTGAAATATGAATTGGTCATACTTAAAGTATGGTTTATAAATTCTTCCCTCAAACTACAGTGGCCTCGGGCTCAAGTTTTAAGATAGTGGGCCTGTAGTTGTGGGCTTACAAGTGGGCCACGAACTTAAGACAATTGACGGATCTATTCGTAGTGTTGTCAAAAATATAGTTAGCTCAAAGTGAAAACTCATCCTCTTGCCTTGACAGAGAGTTGCTCTCACCAGTTGGGATCTAGCAAAAAATTTGATTTTCTTTATCTTCGTATTTGGTACGGGGTATTTCAAAAAGAAATGAAGGTTGTTTCGTGTCATGTTAGATTGGTAAATTATAATGCCGAACTGAATTTAAACCAGCGTAGACATTGCCAACGAATTTACAGTTCATCCCTATTAATAACTTGGACATCGACCCAAAAATAATGAAAAAGTGCACCTAATGGTTGGCATAACGGTGGCAATCGAGTCGAGCGACTCGTCGATTCGGCCACTCGACTCACAAAAAAGAGCCACGACCCAGGCTCGTGGGCTCATCGAAAATGCAAGTCATGAGCTGGCTCGTCTCGTGGCTTGCAAAAAAATGTATATATATTAATATATATTTTTTAGGTTTAGCTTAAAAAAAACAATAAAAAAGAGCGAGCTAGCGAGTCAAGCTCCGGTTCGGCTCGTCCCCGGCCCACAAGTCATGAGCTCGGCTAGTGCAAGCATGAGCCAAGCTCGTGTGGGTAACGGCCGAGCCGGCTCGACTCGATTCATTGTCATCACTAGACATTCCTTATTTCATTCTTTCTAGTGCCGGCACAGTAACGAGAGCAAAGAAAGGATAAGCATGCCCTTGTTTGAACCTTATTATTTAAAAATTATTTTTCTCAATTTTTAATTCTAAAGATATATGAATAATCACATATTTAAAAAAAATAAAATAAAATAAAATAATTTTCACAAAATTAATTTTAGCGCCTGTCTGGGATGGATTTTCTATCAAATTTTTAGTGACTTTGTCGTGATTATAAAGTGCTATTGTCAGTGGTCAAAGTTGCAATTTTTGAATGACAAATGCATCCTTTTACTCTAATTTCATTATTCAATACAAAAAGGGAATTATGAAAAAATGGTTCCTGTGATTTCAACAATTACTGAAGATTCAAAAACTCATCTATCATACCAACGGTCAAAATTTGGATAAAATTGGGACAAAATCATTACTGGACAGAAAAAAGACGAGGTTCAAACAGAGGTGAAGATTGAGCGAGGTCGGCCCAAAAACTTGTAGTTGTAGGCTTGAAATATGGTCCTTTAACTTCATTCCTTTTTGGGCCTATATTAAAAAGTTTAGTTTAGCATGTATTACATTTACAAGATTAAAATCAGATTTTTAATAAATTTTAATAAAAGTTAATAAAATTTACAATTAAAAAATGTAAGTTCGATGAAATATATAAATAAAATTTATTGTTAACTTTTATTTAAATTAAAATCGAGGGGTTCAAGGAATAATGCTATATATTTAGACGGCTAGTAGTCTAAATATTAATTAGTGAAATTATGTAATTTGACATTTTAAATATAAAGATACGAGTCCCTTTTAATATATTCATCACTTAATTAATCTACAACATATTAAAAAGGGGATTGAGGAGAAAACTTTTGAATACCGGCTTTACCTATGTGGCTACTGTCACCCTCATTTGGTTTACAAAAGGAAATTTTTTTTTTGAAAGTTTGCATAATATATTTATTATTTACTCTTTTTTAAAAGTTGTTTTAATTGGTAATTATATATCCTCATTTGGTTTACAAAAAGAATATATATATATGTGTGAAAGGTTGCATTAATATGTTATATTTATTACTTACCGTTATTTTAAAGTTATTTTAATTAGGAATTACATATGAATATACCTAAGTTTAGATAAAAATGTAATAGTCTAAATGGTCATTGAACTTTACTCAACTTTTCTCAAGAGGTCACTGAATTTCAGAAATCCCCTGCTTAATCACTCAACTTTGCCATTTGAGATCTCATTTATTACTGAACTGACTACATTACTATTACATTGTAATACACTACAGCAACAGAAAAATAAATCTTATATCAGAAAAATAACACCATCCACACTAACTACATTACTTTTACACTGTTCAAACCAGCAACTGAAATACAGTACTCACTACAAAAAATTAAAACTCCAATTGAAAGCAACGTGTAGAATTCTACGAGATAAAAACTCTTTTCTCGACTTGACTCTGCAAGTAAAATTTGATGATTTTGGCCACGTGTCTAACATAAGAGTGATGTGTGCACGTTGTCCACATAAATTCATTGCCTATTAAGAAAGTCGTTAATGAAGTGAAAAAATTTGTTAAATTGCAAAGAAGAAAAACACGTATTTAAAGTTAGACAAAAAAAAAAATGGAACAAAAATTGTTCATCAATTAAACACTCCTAAACCTTATTTTTTCCTAATTTCGAATTCCTCAAACCCTTTACTCCCATCGCCGAAAAGTAGTGGCTCCAACGTGCACACGTTACTCTTCTATTAAACACGTGACCAAAATCGTCAAATTTTACTAGCGAAATCAAGCCAGTGATGGATGGGATCACAAATGGCAAAGTTAAGTGATTGAGTAAAAGATTTCTGAAATTCAGTGACCCCTTGAGGAAAGTTGGGCAAAGTTCAGTGACTATTTATGATATTGCCCCTAAAGTTGAATGACTAAATAGGGCATTTCTGAAGTTCAGTGACCCATTGGGGGAAGTTGGATAAAGTTCAGTGACCATTTAGGATATTATCCTACCAAATGATTCAATTCATTTCCTAAAATAATATAATTAATAATTATTATTGCTTTCAAAATTTAAGTCAATTATTTTTCACTAAATACAATTATTAGTACACAATTAATAAAAACATTATTACATACAATTAAAAGAAATTAGAATAATACTACATATATAATTAACTACAGAATGTCAAATTCAATTTATTTTCTCTAAATAAGATAATTAATAGTTATTATTACTATCAAAAGTTAAGTAAATTAATATTCACTAAACACAGTTATTACTAATTATGATTATACAATTAATAACAATATTATTACATACAATTAAAAGAAATTATAATAATATGACATATTTAATTAACTTGAAATGGCATATTTTATTAACTCGATTAAGATTAATATATAGAATTTATTAAAAAATATATTGCTTAAACAATTAAATTTTTTCAAACCTAATATTACATATTAAAAATAATATTGCATTCCTAAAAATTTCTATTCAAAATAATAATAATCTACCATTTTTAAAAGGGTAATTATATTACCACGACTATTAAGTGCACCACAAATTTTAAATTTTTTCTTAATTACTTAAATACTCTTAAGTAAAATTACATAATTAGTGTTAATATACTTTTAATTATTCACACCATATTATAATTACACGACAAACATAAATCTAGTTTATTCGTCTTTTTTTTTTCTTTTATTGTGAGTTTGTAGCTGTCAAACACAGGTAAGAATTCATCATGGAAACTTATCTTTGCACATCCAACAAATCATGAAGTATATCAAGGTGGCATTGCAGTTGGGAAGGAGCCTATCGTAGCTTAGAGATATTGCAACGTCTTCTTCAAGCAAACCAGACGAGGAGATTGTGTGTGGGCGTGTGTATGTGTATATATGTGCAAATCTAACATTAATTTGTGTAAATTTCTGGTCATAGTTATAAACCGATATAAATTCTTTTATTTGCCTTGCATCAGAAAAGTCCATTGTTCAATTGATGCATTGTAAATTGAAAGTCCATTTTTGCGAAAATGGTTACTTTTATAAGAATTAAGGCTCCGTTTGAAATGTGTGGAAAATGAAAATCAATTCATTTTTCATGCTTAATTTTGGTGTTTGATTGCATAATTTTTTTATGGAATTCATTTTTATCCATTTTTTAGGTACAACCATTAAAACACATTTTCCACCTTTTATTTTCCCATGGTTTTGGCAGGAAAGTATTTTCCATTTTTGTTTTTTTGGTAATGGAAACATATTCTAAATCCAATGGTAAAAAAAATTTATCTATTTAATTGACAATTTGCATGAAAAATAAAGTCAAACGAACAAAAATTATTTTCAAAAATTATTTTTAAATTATTATTATTATTATTTTTACTTTTTGGCAATCCAAACAAATTTGAATACATAATGTAAAAAATTATCCCAAAAAGTAACAATTTGCATGAAAAATAAAGTCAAACGGATTAGATAGAAAATTATATCAATCAAACACAATTAATTACAATTCCTTCTAAAACAAATTGTAGACAATTCAATTTTCTGCAATTCGTTTTCTTTCCACCCAAATTCCACCATAATATACATATTATACTCGGATTTTGTAATGGTATTGCCACACTTTTTATTTAGGGTTCGTGTGATTGTAAGATGAAATTTGAGTAGAAAGAAAATGAATTACAGAAAATTGAATTGCCTAAAATTTGTTTTACCGAGAATTATTGATTAATTGTGTTTGATTGATATAATTTTTCACCAGAAAAATTTGAAAATTTTGGTATTCATTTGACTTTGTTTTTCATGAAAATTGTCCATTAAAGGGATAAATTTTGTTTCAATTGGGGATAGAATTTGTTCCAATTACAACAAAAAAATCGAATACCATTTGTTTGATTTTTTTTTGCATGAAAATTGGTAATTAAAGAGATAATTTTTTTACAATTGGGGTTAAAATTTGTTCTAATTACTAAAAAAATCTGAAATTGCTTTTCCCACCAAAGTGATGGGAAAGCCAATTCCATGAAAAGCAAGAAAAGACCAAAATGTGAAATTTCAATTGCCAAGAAAAAAAAGTGCAATCAAATAAGGTAAAAGTGAAAATTCCAACTTTCATGAAAAATTCTACCTTATCAAACAAGCCCTTAGATATTTAGCACCAGTTTGCATTGAATTGAATTTGCTTCGTAATATGCCAACAAATTACTTTGAGTCTTTATTTGATAGCCATTTTTATTAAAAAATGTGTGATTAAAAAAAAGAGAGAGAAAAATACATTTTTAAAAAAATGGCTACCAAACATGAATATATAATATGCCATTGAATTTGCTTCATAATGCGCGGGCACTTTAACCACGAATCATTTGCTAGGAATCATAGCGTCACAGCCCTCACTTACTAAAATAAAGAGAGAGATGTCAAAAGAAAAGAAAAATATGAGGTTTAGTTGTAGTGTATTTATTAAAAATATGTTTTCTTCTTTTTTATTACTTTTATTACATTAGGTATATATAATTGTAAATTTATTGTGGTGTATTTATTAAAATTATGTTTTAATTGTAGTGTGGATATAACATTTTGGGGTGGTAATATAATTACCCTATTTAAAAATGAAGGATTGATGAGAAACTTTTTAATACTTATTTTACCTTTTATATATTTAGTTATAGGTCAAATATACCCTTATTTAATTTACAATTTTGTCCTTAATTTTTTTTTTTGTCATCTATGTCCTTATTTAATCTTCCTAATTTTTCATGCATTAAGTAAACTTTGCAACTTATAATATTTAACATGGTTCTCATCTTTCAGTCATTTCATCTTCAAATTAAATATGATTTATGTATAATTCTTGATAGTTTATAATATAATGTTAAATAACATGATTACTTGTATATATATATATATATATATATATATATATATTATTATTATTTTTTTCAAAAAACGATAATATGTAATGATGGTTTTTTTTTTTCATTAATGAACATGTGTTCTTGATTTACCTTCATTGAAATAATAAAAAACTAAAAAAATTCTTGCATAGAGAATGAAAATCAAATAGCCGTAAGGGAAAATTGAGGTCAAAATTTTCAAAGATATCGAAAGATCATACAAAAAATCACATTAATTACCCTTAAAAAAATAGTTAATGGTATAGTTTTTGTTCATCACTATTGAATAATAAGTAATTAATTATTTGAATAATTACTGTTCAAATTATAAACCGTCAACATAAACATAATTAAGAACATTATGTTGGCATTATTTACATTCATTTGTAACAAATTATGAAATTTATGATGCTTCAAATGTTAACATTATATATATAGTATTAAAACGATAATAAACATAATTGAAATTCCGGTATGGAAAACTTTTAGTCTCCATTTATGCTTTTCACAACCATGCCTTTAATTTTAAATGTACTATAATCGTTACTAATTACTAATTACATTTTTAAGTACAAATATTTAATATTAACTCTACTTCATTTTGTATCCTTTTGAATATAAATTTCATTACTTTACATTAGAGTACTTAAAATTTTATATTAGTCCATTTAAGTTTAACTAGTAGTAAGCACGTGTGTTACACGTCTTATATACGAAATAAATTATATGCGTAATATTTTAAAGTAAGTCAATTGATAATGTTAAAGAAAAAATTAAAATTGTTGAAGAATGTGTGTGTGTGAATAAAAATTTATGAAATATACGTACATAATGTGAAAATTTTAAATAAATTAAAATGCAATGTTTTGTTTATGCTAGATATTGGTTGGACCCCTATGTTCAACCATTAGAGAGGCATCAGTCAACTTTGTAGTATAGACGGACACGAAGAAGAATCGAATTAAGAAATGCACATTTGACTAAATTTAAAATGTTTACTTATAATTAAACTAAAGTTACATAAAGGATTTTCGAAAAAAAAATTATTCATTTTATCTGTGACATTAACATTTTTACCTTAAAAAGTACTTTATCCAAACACATTTAGAAAAGTGAAAAATCATAAAATAAGTGTTATTTTTTTTTCAATGAGGTTAATACAAATTGAAGAATAAAAACTCCCCCTTTAAATGTATTGAGATAAAAATCTTTTTATTTTCTTTATATATTTATATCTCATAAGTAATTGGATTACCATCAATTTTTACACTTATACAAAAATGAACATGTAATAATAATAATAATAATAATAATAATGATAATAATAATAATACAATAATAATAATACAATATTAATTATTTTTTAGAACACATAATATTAATTTTTATAATACTTAAAATTTTGGTTTTAGTGAAAAATGTGTAATTGAAATGCTTGTATTTAGTGGGGTGGATACAAATATGAGAAGAGTAAGTAACTCCTAATTATTAGGAATAATTAGTAAGATTTTTAAGATTGATAAATAATTTATTCTTTCTTCGACTCTTTTCCTCCTAATTGTTGATCATATTTAAGCATTTTTTTTCTTTTCAATTTATTCTCCTTTGTATTTAAATAGTTAGTTTATATATTATATTAATTAAACGTGCAATTTATAATCTTTGAATGAAAATGTTGACAATGTTATATAAGGACAAAATAGTAAATTGAACATTTTTCATATATCTTCACATTTTATTATTATTATATATGAACATTGATTTTAAGTTAAGTTCACTCATATAAATAATAAATAATATAATATATATACATGTACATGTACATATATGTATATGAGATAATATTATAATTATAATATATTAAATGCTGTATTGATGTTATATTAATTACAATTTAACTTCATGTAGTCTACTTTTTAAATATGGAGTTCATTTTTTATATTGGAGTACTCATAATTATATATTAATTAAATTAAGTTTAATCACTTAAAATTGAAGTTCGTTTACATAAATAATTATATTAAAACTATAATAGCTATTATTTTATATTGCAATTAATCTATTTTAAGTAATTAAATTTGATTTGATTAATGTAAAATTATAAGTACTCTAATATGAAACAATAAGCATTACATTTAAATGAAGTTAAATGATATTAAATAGTATTATATTAAATAGATAAGGGTAGAATTGACATATAGCTAAATATATAAGGATAAAATTGGTATTCAAAAGTTTCTCCTTAATCCACACTTTTAATATATTATTATTATTATTATTATTATTATAGATTGTAGATTACTTAAAATTGAAGCTCAATATATAAATATATGTTCATATAAAAAAAATTACAATATATAAAGGTCTGCATTAATATAATGGTAGATTAATTATCATTAACTATATTTAACTAGATTTAATATCCACTTAAATATAAAGTTCATTGTTATATATATATATATATATATATATATATATATATATATATATATATATATTTAGATAGAGAGAGAGAGAGATTACACGAAGTTAAATGATAATTAATATGTCATTAATGCCACTTTTAATATATTACATTATTACTTCACACACACACGACCTCACGCTTTCTGTTCTGATTACATTATTTATATAAGTCAGCTTTATTTAAAATTGAAGTTCATCTACTTATATAATTATGAATTTTGCTATTAATTATATTACAATCATAATATATTAAATACAATATTAATAAAATAGGCAGATAGATGAGAAACATTCAACAATTATTATGCCATTATATAACATTGTCTTCATTTTCATTCAAATATTATAAATTGCATGTTAAATTAATATAATAGATAAAATAATTATTTAAATAAAAGGACAATAAATTGAAGAGAAAGAGTTGCTTAAGGTGAAGAGTCAAAGAGGGGAGAAATTAATTAGCCATCAATCTTAAAAACTTATTAATTACTCCTAATAATTAAGAGTTACTAACTATTTCCATATTTGTATCAATCACACTAAATACAAGTTTCACACCTCAATTATATATTTTCCACTCATTTTTGAATTACTATGCCTTAAAATTATTACAATTCTCCAAATTTTATATTTTATGTCCATATCAGGTCAAAACTCTTTTTCACGGTAGTTTATTTCAGTTATTTAAATATTAGTGTTTGCATCTATTAAATAATTTTTTCAATAAATTTTGTTTTTTGATATACGCTTTGATTCTTCGTTTATGGTTGGATTTATATTATCCACTCTGTGTGTGTCTGTGTGTGTCTTTACTTGTAATATTATGTATTCCAACAATTTGTACAAATAAAAAGATGAAAAGTTGTGGGACATTGACAAAAAAGAATTGTATACAAAGAAATGTTATTGTAATCATAACATTATATTTCATTTATTCAACATTTTAACGTTATATACACAATTCCATAAAAAAATATTCATATATTTATTGTATTTAATAATTTAAAATTTTCATTTAATAATATCAATTACCTCAACAATTTTCAAAAAACAGTATTAAAACTTCAAAAATATTACTTGTATTATTCATTCAATACCCGTGCTTACTACTAGTATTTAGATAGGTGTTCATCAACTGTTTAAATAAATAGCTCAGCTCGAGGTCAAATGCACTAAAGTCATCGAGGGCTAGTTACTAGTTAGATCCAACATTTTCTTTGGACTTCCTGCATGGGATAATCATGCATTATTTGTGTTTGACTAAGTTTGAGGGCTTGCTAGATCCAACCTTTTCTTTAGACTTACTACGCGGGATAATCATGCATTATTTGTGTTTGACTAAGTTCACGTTTGGTATAAATTATTTAAAATTCATTATCAATCACAAATTATTTCAATCAAATAATATCGGATTTAACTACTTGTCCATCATCTTTTGCCACCTTAGATGATAGAATCTGTGTTGGCAGTTTTTTACTGGATGAGAAAGTAAATTTTTTTTTAAATGGCAAATAGTAGAATGTCACGTGGCATTTTGTAAAAAAAGACGTCAAAGAAGATGTACATCAAACATGGTCGAATAATGTCGTACATAAACTCACAATTTTTTCATACTTTTTAATCAAACATTCTTCCAAAAAGTTATTATTCACAAAATCTATATCAAACCGACCATAAGTGTAGTGCAATTGGTTTTGTGTTTATAAAAATAAAAATGCATTTTAAATTTCTTCAACAATAAATTATTAGGAATGATTATAACTAGATTGATGCTAAGTAGAAACCGAGTCCTGATTGAATAGAAACCTAGTCCACAATATTGACACCTTGCTAAAAATTTGAAGGGTCTAAATTTTAGTGAATTAAGAATATTTTTTCTCAAGCATTTTAAATATTTACAGTTTTTACTCTAACCTTTCATTTGTTACGTCCACAGTCGCAAACCATTCAAGTGTGTACGATTGGTGACAAATGAATATGATCCGTCCAAATCATGGTCAGTTGACCATAAAAAATGACTTCGGTCATATTTTTTAATATTTTTAAAAATGGTAACTTTTTGTATATTCACATTAAATAATTAAAATAATTAAACAAAGAATAAATAAAAGAAAAGAAAAGTCTATCTCCTCCACCCAACCTAAACCAAACCAAAACCAAAATCACCCACTACTATCATGTTTTCTCATTGCTACAGAAAATCGTGGGCGCCATCGCAAAACGTGGAGGTGGATTTGGGAAAGAAGATGAAGTTTGAGGGTAGGTGTGAGATTGGGGAAGAAGATGAACATATAAAAGTTTGAGATTATGGTTGACACAATTAAAATTTTTGGATATAAACTACAAAACAATGAAATCACAGTTGCAATTATTATTTATTTAATTTTGACAATTTTAAGTGGATTTAATAGTTCTAGTAACGGATTTGGATGGTAGAGATGTCTTCTGCACGTAAAAGGTTGTCTAGGGGAATTTCCCGTCAATCAGAAATGATAGAGAGTATTGCGTAATAGAGTCAAAAGTCGGTAAGATTTTGTGCCAAATATCCTTTGAAATGGTATCAATGACATGCTTGATCAACTAAGCCCCTCTTTTGGTGACCATTCTTTCAAAACTCTTTTTTGTTATACTAATTTGACATTTTTAATTATACATTTTTCACTAAATAAATAAATAAATTCTACTTTTTAATCACGCATTCTTCAATTATTTACTGTTCAAGAACTTATTATTTCTTTAAAAAAAAAAAAAAGGGTTGTCAAACATAGGTTAAATTAAGAAGCACATAGTAGTGATTAATAAAAAAATTGAAAGGTAAATCCCTTCAAAATCAAAGTCAAGAATTAGGACTGATACCACCCTTTGAGTTAATCCCAATAATTACTGAACTTATGTTTGTATCTTCGATTGCTCACTAAAATTTAAAATATCAAATTTTGACAACAAATTTATTTAAGTATTGGACGTTACTCACTGACACAACATCCATTTCAAACCTCTAACGAATTGGTGACGTGGCTAATGGAATGCAAAGATGACGCCTTGTTATGTTGTTACCAAATTGACATGTAAAAAATTCTTTTATTACTCATTAAACTGTGAAAAACGTGTTCGATTGCTCACTATGCTACTTGAAAAATGTCTTCGATTGTTTACTAAATTTTGATGTGATCAAATTTTGATCACTAAACTTACAAAAACGACTCGACCTATTGTTCACCAAAAAAGTGTATTGCACGTACACGATACGCATACAAGTAATAAAATGACTAAACAAGTTCAGATTATCGATCTTACGAGAAATGATCACTAAATTACACAATAATTAATTTTAATTTTAACAACAAAACTAGCGACGAAGCCATAATATTTTAGTTAGACCTGCAAAAATTATATTGCAAAAATAATTATAAATAATGTAAATGTTCTCCTTAACTATTAGCTCTTGTTTGATTCCCATTTTCTCCTAAATTCATTTTTGTCTCTCTTCTTTTCAACCACACATTTTTCAATAAAATAATATTACAAGTAAATCCAAAAATTTTCCTTAATTTTTAATCACACATTCTCCATCAATCAACTATTCAAAAATACATTTTCCTCTCAAAATGGGAATCAAACACGACCTTAGTCTACTTGCTGACCAGAATCTAGATTGCACTTGTAAGGGAGAGAAATATTAGAAAACAAGTCATCCCACAAGGAGAGTTAGAGACATGACTACTGACTCATAATGTTGCCTAAGTGTTTTGGGTTAAATGTTAGCAAACAATTTAAAAGTTCTTATTGGTTGAGGAAGAAGAGCAAAGAAAAATAGTATTCCGTTCAACGAATAGGGGCTCCATCAAATATGAGGATGAATTCAAGGAAATGCATAAAACATTTGCCATATAATCTGCTAGCTTGCTTAAAATAATTCCTTGACACACACACACAGAGTAACAAGAAGAAGAAGAGAGTCGAGACCATGCTTTCTAGTTAAAAATGGTGAAATAATATATACATATGGCCCGTTTGACCCCCCTTTTATTCTCATTCTCATTCTCATTTTTTTCTCTTTCTTCATTTCAACCACACATTTTTCAAATAAAATAATATTATACACAAATCTAAAAATTTTCATTATTTTTCCACCACACATTCTTCCATCAATCACTATTCCAAAAATTCTATTCTCATTAAAATCAACATCAAACACATTCATAATCTGCTAGCTTGTTGTTAAAATTAAGTTTAACTATTGTATAATTGAGTAATCATTTTTCCTGAACTCGTTCGTCCACTTTGTTACTTGTACCGTTGTACGTGACATGTGCACTTGTGGTACACATTTTTAGCGAACAATGGGACGACTTCATGTTTATATGTTTAGTGACAAAAATTCTATCACCTCAAAATTTAGTGGGCAATCGAAAATATTTTTCAAAATATAGTAATATACCGAAATTGTTTTCTAAAGTATAGTGAGCAATGAAAGATGCTTTCTTAGGTGGCAATTTGGTAACAATGTAACAGATTGTGACTAATGCATTTCGTTAGCCATGTCACTAATTTCATTAGAGATTCGAAATGAATGTTATGTCAGTGAGTAACGTACATTTAGATAATTTTAGTTGTCAGAACTCGACAACTTAAACTTTATGGAATAATCGAAGACATAAACATAAGTTTAGTGATTACTGGAACAATTAACTCCACCATTTCGTTGCCAAAACTATTTTTTTTTTTAAAGGCTCTAAGATTTTCCTATTTTATATACGCCCTGTTTGAGCTCATTAAAATTATAATTTATCTTTTCTCTGTTCTTGTTAATCAAATATTTTTTAATAAAATAATATTACAAGTGATTTCAATTTTTTTTTTAATCACATTATTATTTCAAAATGGATTTATTTTCCAAATTCTCATAATGAGGTACAAAGAGGGGCACAATTTTTCCGGCTGAAATATTTCAAGATTAAAAATAATAATAATAATGATAAAATTGCACCCGTAACTGGAGTGAGCTGTACACTCAAAAGCAAGCCAGCAACCATTGATGAATTGAACAAACAAACCAACAAACAAACAACCTACGATCCACATGCATGTATAGCACAAGATCTGAAGATCCTCTTTCCAAATTTTCAGCCTAGTCAAAATCTTCTCCCCCTGTAATTTCCACCCATTTTCTCGGACTCTCCTCTATCTTCAATTTTACCAATTCTTTGATTCCTCTTATCTATTTTCGAATCGGCACATTTTTCGCGCAAATTTCGAGAAGATGAAGGAGGGGACGGGGAAAGTGGCAGTGGCGGCGGTGGTGATAGGGGCCGCGGCGGCAGTGGGAGTAGCGGCTTATATTGTCAGGCAACGGATGAAGAGCTCGGGGAAATGGGCAAGGGCTTTGGCGATTGTGAAGGAATTTGAAGAGAAGTGTGGGACTCCAGAATTGAAGCTTAAGCAGGTGGCCGACGCCATGACGGTGGAGATGCACGCTGGATTAGCCTCCGAGGGCGGAAGCAAGCTTAAGATGCTCATTAGCTATGTGGATAACCTCCCTACTGGGTAATATTCTGAATTACATAATTTATAGAGTTTCAATTCGATCTTAAAAGTTCAACCTTTTCTTAATTGATTATTTTGTATTTGCATACATGTGTAGAAGTATAGACTACATCTTCTATCATTTTTAGTGCATAACAAAAGTTCAAAATTGTGGGAGTAAATCTACTTGTACGTGTAATATCATATCAAACAGACATAAATCTATGGATATTTTTTGGTTCTTCATAAAAATTTACGTTGTTGGCATAAATTACGGGGACAAAATAAATGTATGAGCTTTATCTATGCATTTCTTGAAAAGTATTCGATGGCAAGACGTTGTTTGTTCTTAAAAGAATGTAAGTCATCAAGGGCCCGTTTGGCAATACGTTTGAAAATTCAAAGGCTACTTTTGAATATGTTTGAATAATTTTCTGAAAGTGCTTGTTTGGCTAGAAAAGCATTTAGAGGAGGTAGCTTCCTCTTCTACAAGAAGCAAAAGCAAAGGTACCAAGCCTAATTGATCCTTAGAGATAATTAGGATTCTTCTAGTTTGGATTCACAAAGTCTTGGTTTGGGGGCTAACGGATAAAAAACTTTTTAACTAATAATATTTGTTTCTGTGATTATTTGAAAATGTTGCAAAAGATTAGATAAATATGAAATTGTCACTAGTCTTGGACTTAAAACTTTATTTAGTTCAATCTCTTCTCTACTTGCTTCAGTAATAAACATATCATTTCTTACTCTCTCACTTCAGGATATGGAAATTGATTTCGTGCTTTCAGGCGTGTGGGCTTTTCTAGAAATCAAGACTAAAGATAAGAAACTGAAGATTGTAATGCTGAGTGCAGCATCCATAAATTTGGAAATAGATTCTTTTGGACTTTGATTAAATGTATGTTTGGTTAAATGACTAGCTAAACACATCTTTCCCTTATCTCAGTGACGAGGACGGAGTTTTTTATGCATTGGATCTTGGTGGAACAAATTTCCGTGTATTGAGAGTGCAATTGGGAGGGAAAGAAGTTGGCATTGTTCATCAGGAATTCGCCGAGGCATCAATACCCCCAGCTCTGATGGGTCAAACTTCAGATGTAAGCAAATAATCCTTTTCCGCTAGTCCTTTTAGTTCATTTGGTCCATATACATAATTCTGAATTTTTTTAGAACCTTTTGATTTCAGGCGCTTTTTGATTATATAGCGGAAAAACTTGCAAATTTTGTTGCTGAAGAAGAACAAAGGTTTCAGCAACCTCCTGGTAGGCAGAGAGAACTAGGTTTCACTTTCTCGTTCCCTGTCATGCAAACTTCAATAAACTCTGGTAATCTTATCAGGTGGACGAAAGGCTTCTCTATTGATGATGCGGTATATATTTTTTTCTCTTAAGCATATTTTGCTTAGTTTATTTACATTAATTTATTAGTTAAAATTAGTTCCATGCTAGTCTTAATTGCAGCAAATAAAATATCAATTTTTTGAGAATCTTCTGTGCAAACTTTGCTCTTTTTCAGTAGTTTTATTTGATATTTTCAATTTCCAATTATTTATTTATCAATCTCCCTGAATATGTATGTGATGCATGATTTATAGTCATAGAGTTTACTACTTTGCTGCCTTTCAAGCAATAATTCGTTTTCCAGAAAAAAATCAACCTCGATCCTCACCTAGTAGTTCATCGTTTTGATGAGGTCAGACTGTGGGACCATAGAAAGTTTAACAAAAGTGTAGGATGTAACAGGTAAATTGGCAGTTACTTATCATATCCAAAAGGATATTTCAGTCTGATGCGGTGTATTTACTCCAAAATAGATCTACACTCTTGACCTTTTTTGTCTTTCTTTTCCCTTTACACTGAGAAACAAAACGTTTTAACGCTGTTATGGTCTAAAGTTTGCATTTGCTGTCCTCCACTTGCTTGTATGAAATCTGGTTTTTGCCTCTGCAGCATTGCACCTTTCTAGAATAATTATACCAAAAAAGACATATTTCAGTTCAGTAAATGAACCTTACCTGGAATATTCATCCTTGAGATGATTTTTAGTTCATACACAGAATGCATTGTTTGGCTCCAGAGGGGCTCAAACCTTATGTTTCAATCCTGACAATTCCATTGTTATAGGTTGGCCAAGATGTGGTAGCTGAACTTACAAAAGCCTTGCAAAGAAAAGGTGTTGAAATGAGGGTGGCAGCTCTGGTAAGTTTCAGCATGTTTCTCTAAGCATAAAACACCTACTTCTTTGACAGCAAGTAAAGACTTCACTGTCAAAAAAATCTGCTCTGAAAATCCAAAAGCAACCTATTATAAAAACCTCAAACATGTTTGGCAAAAAAGTGGCTTAAAAGTAACTTTTTAAGCTTAGACAATCAGGCTCTGTCTGTTTGCTGCTGATGAATCTAATCCATTATTAAGCTCCTGTTTGGCTCCATTAAAAATAGGTTTTGAGGAAAAATGTATTTCAGTATAGTGATTTTTTTGGAGATTGTGTGATTAAAATAAAGGAAAAGTTTTGGGGTTCGTGTAATATTATTTTATTGGAGAATGTATGGTTGAAAATAAAAAAGAGAAAAGTACATTTTCTCAAAAATGGAGCCCAAACAGAGGCTAAAAGTGACAAGGACCCATATTTAGATATTTATGTTTTGTTAATTATACTGTCCTATATGAATATCATTTTAATTTCTAATTTCAGATGTACATGCATGATATTTTTGCTAGGTGAATGATACGATTGGAACATTGGCTGGAGGCAGATATACCAATAAGGATGTTGCTGTTGCTGTGATATTGGGTACTGGAACTAATGCAGCATATGTAGAGCGTGCTCAAGCAATTCCGAAGTGGCACGGTCCGCTGCCTAAATCTGGAGAGATGGTTAGCAAATTTTTAGATGGCTGATTATTTGCTTTATATCTGCGTTACCCAGTGTGAGAAAACCAGAAACAGGCACGGTTAGCTTCAATTAAAAACCAGGACAAATACCTGTCAATCGCCAATTCAACCGGGAACTGTTGAATTGGTCCGGATTTTTCCATCGACTTATTTTTAAAAACAAAAATGAAAATTTTGTTTTAGGAGTGATTGAGCCTTTACATATATCAAGGTTACGTAATTATCAATATCCTTGATATCATAAAAACATTATCGTTGGAAATTTTTTATTTTATTTTATTTATATATATATATATATATATATATATTTTGGTAATGAGAATTTTACTTTTTTTTTTTTAATACTTTTTATGGCATATATACATATTTATCTAATTAACTAATTAATTTTGGCATCCGGTTCAACTTGGGTTCAGGCCAGTTCAACCCTTTTGACCATTTCCCCTTTCCCAAATTAAGTCCCGCGATGGGTTTTAAAACATTGGTGGAACCTGGATTCTGCTGTAGTTGACATTCTGCTTACGCTATTACAAGATGTTGGGGCTTAAAAAGTCATAAATAATTATTGAAGTCTTAATCCTTTTAAATGCAGGTTATCAATATGGAGTGGGGTAATTTTAGGTCATCCCATCTTCCATTGACGGAGTATGACCATGCATTGGACGTCGAAAGTTTAAATCCTGGTGAACAGGTGATAACTTTTCCATGCACATGCTATTTCATTTGTAGTTTTCAGTTAAGACTCACTTTAATAAGATTGTTGTGCAATGATACAGGTGCAATTCTTAAATGCCTCAACACTCTTTAAAATTTGCAATGCATTTACCCTTGACAGGAAAATGTACTCTATTTAACTGACTATGTTACCTATTTTTTCAGATATTTGAGAAGATGACTTCTGGCATGTACTTGGGAGAAATTTTACGCAGAGTTCTACTTAAGATGGCTAAAGATGCTGCTTTCTTTGGTGACGAGGTTCCGCCCAAACTTAAAATTCCATTCATATTGAGGTACCCTAAAGACTTGAATATGCTTGGTACTTTCATAGCAGTAAGATTTTGAAAATAATGGGTATCTCACTTAAGTCAGAAACCATCCAGTTATAAGTGCTTTGTGAAATCGGTGTTTTTGGCCTAATATTGTCAATGTGGTTAATACATTTCTAAAAACATTTATCCAGTGGATTTTCCGTCACTGGGGCTAAATTGAAGCTTGAAGAATTACCTATATCATTTTGTGATTTTTTCTCTGATTGTGGAACCAAAACTGAAAATAAATGAAGAGGAAATAATGAGTTTGCTAATGCAACTAGAACTCAAGATACAATTTGCCTTTTAGAAGGGTAGCGCAATCCACTTCCTGCACTATCTTATAGGCATGCATCCACCTTCGCATCCAACGGAATTGATTTCTTTCCCCGAGAATATTAGTTACATTATCTGACACTACCGTACAAGATAGCGAACATGATTTTTACTTCTTTAATTCCCTTTTTAACCTTGTCCAGTAAAGTCCAGTCCAATATTTTAAACGTGCTAGCATTGTATAAATTATTAAATTTGATATTGCTTTCTGTCTAAGGCTTTATTTAGGCTTTATACGGGTTCATTTGTTTTTCAGATTTTACATTTAGCATCTCTACGTGTTATATTTTCATTGAATTCATACTCTTGAAACAAGTTAAATTTGGAGCTATAAAATTATGCAGGACGCCGGAAATGTCAGCAATGCATCATGACACGTCCTCTGATCTTAGGGTGGTGGGCAACAAACTGAAGGATATACTAGAGGTGTAACTAACTGTTCCATTCCTTATTATCATTATTATTATTTTTTAAACTTAGGATGAAACTTGGAGGTCACAATTAAAATTTGAATTTTCGATTCCTAGTTGAACACTGGGTAAATTGTGGCATACCCGTATTTATTTTCCTCTCACAACATCAAACTAGATCCTTAGCTGTGTAATTACAGTAACCTTTACATTTTATGTCCTCTCAAAACTACATTCATAATGTTTTTTATGTTTTTCTCCTACCTCAGATATCTAATACCTCCCTAAAAACAAGGAGAGTTGTGGTTGAGCTCTGCAACATTGTTGCCACGCGTGGGTCTCGGCTTGCAGCTGCTGGGGTTCTGGGCATCCTAAAGAAAATGGGACGGGATACTTTGAGGGAAGGAGGTCCCCAAAAGACTGTCATAGCCATGGACGGTGGACTGTATGAGCACTACACTGAATACAGTAAGTGCTTAGAGAACACATTGCGAGAGTTACTCGGGGAGGAAACTGCATCAAGCATTGTTGTCGAGCATTCAAATGATGGTTCGGGCATTGGGGCTGCTCTTCTTGCAGCCTCCCATTCCTTGTACCTTGAAGAGAATTCATAAGAAAAAACACTATCTTTTCCCGAGAAAACTTCATCCTGAAGCTACTTTTCGTTTAAATTTCGCCATTGCTTTGGATTTATTTCCAATTTTTTTACAATATTTTATTCTCACATTTCATAGTTTAGGAATCCAATATTTATCTGGAAACAATATATACCGAATTAGACATAAGTGAGCAGAGCTGGAAGTAGCCTCTGCCCTTCCAATGAGGGTTCCTATTAATTCAATGGCCTATGATTGGCATCGAGTGCTTTCAGATTCTAAATTTATGGTCGATTTTTTTCTTTGAGTTATGGCTTAAGCAATGGAAAAAGAGATTGTGAAATATCTCAAAGTGGTCTCGTTTTTACCAATTTTGTTAATACTGCGTATCAAATATGCAGCGGTGTTTGTAGAAGGGAGGAACGTGTGAGTTGCCGGGCCGTATTTTTGCTACTTTGTTATACTGTATATCGAATTTATGCAGCTTATCTTTACTTTTAAACAACGTGCAAAAGGCCTAAAATTCAAGAAAAAGTAAACTCGCTCATCCTCCCGAATACAAGAAGTAAAGTGCAGGAAATAAACACAAAAGTAGTCTACAATTATAAATTTCTTATTGTAGCGATGTTAAAAAATCATTTTAACTGTGCATCAAGAAAGAGCCTTCCCTGTTTGCTCCACCTGGAAAGGAAAAAAATTGACATTTGTAATTATTTAGATTTTCGTTAGTCGACCCTGAATTTATTGATAAAGAAAAGTGTGAATAAAACTCGTTCAACACGCGTAGTCTCTTCAGGGTTACATGGAATGGAATTCATCAGTTACATATTAAGCAGTCCAATTTTCCTCTAAATATGCCTTGCTATTGATCTCTTACAAATTTCAGCCTTGCTATGGATTAATGGGTAGTGAAAAAGAAAATTATTTCTTACAAAAGAAGAAAAAGATTATGCCCTTTGTGCTTAGACAAGAAATGCAAGATTTTATCTGCATTAATACAGTTTAACATTGTCTACTCCACATCACCAAACAAGTAGCTCCACATCACCAAACAAGTAGCAATTGCATGTTAATATCTTCTTTGAAACTATCGAGACGATGTAAATAAGTTGAAGAAACTTTAACAACGGAGATTTACCTTTCGTTATCTGAACAGGGTGGAGGAACCAAGCATGATGACCTTTCTCTCCCTAATCAAAAAATTTATGCTAGTCAAAAGGAAGATTTATTGAGTGCTTTGTCATCGAACCATCTAGCCTAGAGGTCTAAGACCATAAGGTTGATGACATTCTTTTTATTTTTAAATTATGTTATTAATAAATTTACGATTTGTCATGTTTAAGCTAAATTTATTTATGTTTATAAACACTTAAACCATACACATTTCGAGTCATCCATAAAATCATAGGTCCGCTATCCTCGAATAAACAAAATCTCAAATTGTAGCTTTATAATACCATTGAATCAACATTCCCCAATCCAACGGTACTAAATCGCTCAAGCAATCTTAGTTGTAAGTGATTCGAAAAATCCACGGGGATGAGGATGGGCAAGGATCCAGATACCAGGTGGCGAACCATAGTATTAAATAATTAGGCTATGACCCAGTCTTACTCTTATCACATAAAATACATTATACCTTGATGCCATGTTCAATAGAAGGATAGTGTGAATATTATTAATAAATTTTGAATGTGGAAATAATTGGAGTCCAACTGAATTCATCAAGCATTTGAATTTTCTTCAGTCTTAGGCTCAGGCTCAGCTTCATCACCTTCAGTGTCCACTTCTAATTTCCCCTTGTCTGATTTTTCGGGTGTCAAAACTCGCCCAGTCATAGGATCAACCGGACGTGTGTCTCGTGGGCCACCTTTTCGTCCCATTGCTAGCATAGGCGGTGGAGGCAATACGCCTGCCCGGAAAAGAAGGCGTTGCACAGGTTCTGAAGGTTGGGCACCAACTGAGAGCCAATATCTGCACAATCAACATGCATAAGAGAAGAAAACTTGTACACTCCATTGGAAAGTAAATCACGACTAAAAAGCACTTTACCTTTTTCCCAACCAACAGATTTGCATCTCTAATGATGTAGAATAGATAAAAGTTGCATTAATGCAGTGCACAATCTTGAGCAATGTTTCATTTGGCAGAATAAAATAACCAAATGCAACTTCAGAGAACAAAATCACCAAAAGTACAATGTAACTTTAGAAGCATTAAGGGAATAATTTCAAAGGTAAGTTTGAAGAACCCAATGAAGCAAGTAAAAGGACCAATCAATCATTCAAAATTTCAAATATGGGATATATTTATAAAGCTGCATCATGGAAAAGAGACGAGTGATGCATTTTTCTAATACTCTACCTTTTAATTTTCCTTTTACAACCGATAAGCTAAGAAGAAAGACACGGCACCTCACATGCTTTGGGTGCACTACTACATTACTACTTCGTAAGATAGGTGTAAGCATTTTGGCCTAGTTGGCTGATACCAACATAAATGTTGCTTGTGTTAGTTGTCTCACCTAGATCTTTTAATACAATTTCATCGCACGAACCAGTTAAAAGTGTGCGTATTCCTGCCGCGGCTACAGAAAGGTGTTAAGTTGAGGAGCCTAATTATTGTCACTTCACGGAACTGTCAATACAATAGGAAGCCATCCTTAGGCTTTATTATTATCATCAAAAACAGAGAAATACATGCTAGAGAAGAAAAGAGTGTAATTTTCTATTGTAAACATTTTTTTCATCATAGTGAATTATTACGACGGGAGAGTTTCTTTACTGATTGCTCTCAGTGGAATAGAATTAAGGTTTATAATATTCAACAAAAGGTACATGGAAAAGAGGGATTACAAATAGGTAACATTGAGAACTAAAAAATCATGTCATGGAAATCAAAACCACTCTAAGAATAAGAAAAGCTGACAGCACGTCAATCAGACATAGGTTAACACTTCTAGCCAGATATATGTTTGGTACACTCTTTAAAACTCATTTTTCCTCAAATTCATTTTCAACTACATATTCTCCTAATAAAATAATTTTACACGTGGAGCCATGAATTTTTTTCCTAACTTTTAACCACACATTCTTAAAAAAAAAAAAATCACTTTTCACAAAACCTATTTTCAAAATATGTACATCAAAATGGCCATAAATATGATAGGTAGGATAAAAAGGAGAAATGATGGTGGATATGTTTTGTTAAGTTGATGTATCATATAACTGGCTAAGCAACGCGGATAAAAAGTATCCAGATGTCATTCTTCGGTTACCTAATAAAATTACAGAAATCCGTATTGGAAGTCCTCAGCAACAAGTTAGCAACAATTTAAGATGACGTGAATGGAATTGCCTTGCATAAAAAAAAAACCTTCTTCTCGAATTCTTCGTGAATCTAAACTAATAGATTGATTCCATGAAGTTTCGACAAACAAAAAAGCAATCATATCCTCGAGTTACTACAGCAGTTTCTCTTGCAAACTTACAGTTGATGAATGCACATATCACATTACATAGCTCACAATGCATAACTATAAAATATCAAAACACGGTGAAAAACAGTGTATACGACAGTTTAGAGGCAGTTAAGTTTCTGGGAAAATCAACCTGAAATCTGAATTAAGATTTGTAGAACTTACTTCACTCTGTCAAAATTAAGACCCATTCTTTTACCGTCATCTTGACCTGCATAATTTGATAAATCAGAAATAATTAGCAGACCAAAGGCCCCGAAATTCCCAGCTGCAGTTAGCTTAAAGAGAGATAAATATAAAAATTTTCAAAAATATATGTTAATATGTGTAGAAGGATATACCAGGGAGGGGATTATAGTAGCCCAAAACTTCCAAATGCTTGCCATCTCTAGGAGATCTGCTATCAGCTGCCATGACTCGGTAGAATGGCTTGTTTCTACATCCGAATCTTGAAAGCCGCAAACGAACCACCATGTTTCCTCCTCTTACTGTAGCTTTTTTGCCTTCAGTTATTAAATTCTTCTACTTTCTAAACTACAGAGCAGGATGAATTAAAATCTGATTGTTGTTAAAAAAAAAAAAAATTGCAATTAGGGTTGGGATTAGAGGAGAAATGGAGAGAGAAGTAGATAAGTGAGAAGCATGAATGGATTTCGGCCCAGGGGCAATTAAGTCATTACATTAAACCTTCAAATTTCAAAAGGCACGCGAAACGCCTTTTTTTGAAAATATAGGACGTAGGGTTTTTCTTACATTTGGGGTAACCATTCTCATCCTGCCAAAATCAAAGATCCAGTCGAATTTCTGAACTTATCATACAGGTACTCTTCCTCTCTTTCGTATCGGAGTTATCAAAATTCGATTAACAAAATAGTTCAAGTTTTTTAAATTACCTTCCCTCTCACTTCCTCTTTATCTCTGTGTTTATTGTAATTAGTACTCTAATTACGTGGGAAATTATCTTGTTTGTTTAAAAATTCAAGCATAAATTTTCCGTTAGCAATCAAAGCAGCTCAATTAGCTGTCTCTTTGCTTAGATATTAAATTAATCCAGATACACATGGTTTGTTTTTGTTAGTGTTCTCAATCCAGCTCCACAGTTTATGTTTACGTCTATATATTGTATATATGCTTGTTCATAATTTTTTTTCCCCAAATTGGGATTTATGTCGCGAGAGTTCTTTTTTCCTGTCTTTGACCGTGGAAGCTACATATATGTATTTCTTGTCCTTTATGCATTAACATGTGAGTTATGAATTGTTAAATGAGCTTGGGTACCTTTTGAAGACATTGGCGTGGTGGGTTGAAATTGAAATTGAACAATGGTTCAATTATGTGCCATCAAAAGCATGATTTAGTTTCTACATGCCCATGTATAAGTTTCTTGCCCAGTCATATACATAGATTGTAAAATGAGGATTAAGTGTGTAAATGGATGGTTAATCTCTGCCTTTGTTATCTAATGATTTTTGCTTTTTGTGCATATGTAAACAGAAATGAGTGCATCAGTCCATAGAACCCCCAAATCTGGGGGTCGATCCCGGTTCTTTCAAGATTTAGCAACCCCTGTATCTTCTCGAAGATCCACAGGAAAATTCACAACTCCAGGACAGGCAGCCACAGTTTCGGCTCTGTGGCATGAAAATTTTGCTAATTCTGATCTTCCGCCTCCTCCAGTTTTCACCCTAGAAGACCGGTCTGATTTTTCTCCAGAATCTGGGATTCCGGACTACCCAGTGTCTCCAGAAATAAAATCTGATCCTAGAACCCCGGTGCAGAGTACAGGCAGGGAGTTTTCAACTCCTATGAGCAAGTCTGAGGCGAGCACTTCATATGCTGTCACAGTTAAGCAGCAGCAGAGTCAGCAGAGCCCTGTACTGGGTTCGAGCTGGTGGTCGCCTGCAAAGAGTGTTGGCAGTGCAGAGCGAGATGATAAAGGAAAGGGTTCGCCTGTTGAAGGCGTGGTTCAACCTGGTGCCTTGATCACACTGCCACCGCCAAGCGATATTCAGCGACCAGAAATGAAGAAGAATTCAGTACCTGCAAGCAACCTTGATGAGAAGGAATGGGTCACTGTCTATGGGTATTATTTGACGCATCTCTTTCTGTTTCATAATGTTTCTCACATTTAGATAATCTTTAGTCGTGTCCAGAAAATCTGATTATAATATCAACGGTCTTGATAAGTTATTTCCTTATTTTTCTTGGCTGGTGTTCTAGTTTTCTTTATGTGGTTCATTTTGAACTTCTCTGTGGTAGGAAATCTCAGCATCTATATGTGGATTCACTTTTTCTCTCTTCCTTCTTTCTGTCTAGTCAAAATAATGTTTTTCCTGTTGCAGACAATAGTAGAGAGAATGGTGAGAAGAGGGTGCTCCATTCTATTTGGGGTTAATAAATTGTCTCCTCCACTTCAACTACAGGAATTTTGGCACCTCTACGTATAATGTATAATCTTTTCAATTGATGAAGTTTGTCCCTTTAATTTGTAGTGTCATCATTGGTGTGTTTCTCCATCTCCTTCCACTAGCCCCTGTATAGTTTCTGGTCTTTTTTCTACCTTCTATTATTGTTTCTTCCTTTTGTGCTCTTTGACATGATGAGACTTGCTAACATTAAGTTTAGAGCCGTGCTGCTGTGCCAGATCGGTAAAAGATCTCGCACTGCTATTGGGTCATGGGGTGGGTGGGTGTTTAACATTTGTGAGGGGATTTTTTAATGAGGTGGGTCCTCGGACCCACATGTGAGTGAATCTCCTTTGCCAGACCCTTACCATGTCTGGCAAAGGAGAATAATTGTTAAATTTAGCAGAGGCCAACTTAGAATAAAAAACTTCTTTTTTCTTATACTATTTTAACTGTACCTTGTGAAATAACTTCACAATCATGCTTCTAAGATTAAGTAGCAATTATGTGAGACTGTTGCTAGACAAGAAGTGCATAGTTGTATGAAATGGATATAAAATTGTTTTTATGTGATCATCTTAGACCATGCTATTATGGTGTTCTTGCTGGCCTGTAGAGGGAACTTATCCTTCAAGAAACCAAATGAGAAATCAGTACAATTACTCCTTCAAAGAAGCTTTTCTGAATTTCATCAAGCTGTTAGCAGAGAATTATATGATTGAAATAAAACGGTTTGTTCAAATTGAGATCCAATCTTTATTGATCCGATCAAGTACCTTAATCTTGAAATCAGCAAATTCAAGGGGAAGAATGCTGACTAGTGACTTGAGAGAGGATGAACATGGTGATTGTAATGATCAGAAACATGTAGTTTCAGTTGGAATGTAAAACGAAGGTTCTGTGATTTAAAATCAATTTGTAAATTGCTATATAATGGGTGTTTGGTGCACGCTGAGATATCCCCAATTTTGATTCATATCAAACTTCTTAAACTTGAAAAATTTGCCTTTATCCATTTTTTTTGTGTTTTAATATTTGTATTCATCCATAACCTTTTGTTTTGTCTCTTTAAACTTACAAAGCTTGTAAATTCACCCTAGTCAATATTTTAGATTTACAATACTTTTCAAATTTTGAATTTCAGATTTTTACCAGGTGATACAAACTTAGTTTTACGGGAGTTCGAAAAATGCGGGGTGATTCTAAAACATGTTCCTGGCCCAAGAGGAGCTAATTGGATACATATTCTATATCAGGTTAATTTGATGCTATTACAAGTTCATTTTACTCTAATTTGTTTAATTTTATTTTGCATTTTCTTCATGGCTAGTGGCATGCCCATCTTATGCTAGTAAGAAGGTTTCGTAGCCATTTATTAATACTATAAACCATGAGAAGCTGCAGTTTTCTTATTCCTTTATAATTTATCAAAATTAATTGACAATTTGAGCAAAGATAAAACTGGAATGTAGTGCTATTCAAAAGATACTTAAAAAATTATCCAAGTTAGACTCAATCCCTGTTTGATAGCCATTTTTGGGGAATTTTTTTTTTTTTTTTATGTGATGGATGGTGAATGTGTGGTTGAAAAAGAAGGAAAAGTTATTGATGTGATGAAAAATATTATTTTATTGAAAAATGTGTGGTTGAAAATGAGTAGAAGAATGATAATGAAAAAAAAATATGTGTACCAAACAAAGGGTTCAGTCGTGCAATTTGAAACATTATGGACAAATTCTATTGATAAGGTCGTCGTATATTTCTACTTTTTTCCTAGATATTCCAAGGTATACATGACTTTAGACTCAGAATCTGGATTATCTTGACGAGTAACGTTGTAGGATGATAGAATAGACTGATACATCTCCTATCTGATAAATCACTAGATTTACTCTTACAATGTAGATTGTTGTGAAGAGTCGTATTAGACTATATATCTGATTGTTGTTGTTAAAGGTTGGGTGAAGTATACATAGTTTTTCCTTCTTGTGGTGTTTTAGGTTCATTGTCACGATTTTGGTGATATTCAGCGTTGTATAATGTGGTTTGGCCTATGATGTTCTTTCATGCAACACACGAGGTTTGCTTCTTTGAATGTGTTTACGTGACATAAGAATATATTTATTAATTATTACCTGGACGTTCCAACTAGTGCTATAAGATGATTTGTTTACTAAATTGCTCATGCAGAATCGATCTGATGCTAAAAAAGCCCTCAGCAAAAATGGCATGCATATAAATGGAGTTCTTATCATTGGAGTGAAGCCTGTTGATCCTATACAACGCCAGGCTCTAAATGAGAGGCTCCACAATCAAGGATTTCTTCCAATACCGCCGGCACCATCAAGCAGGAACTTGGAGTCTAATGGTTTTAATGTCACGCCTCATCCATACTCTCTTCAGAATGGCAGTTCCATTGCACGGCAATCTGGTGGAACCGTTGCTGTGCCAGCCAAATCAGCCATGTCAAAAATGATGGACTTGATATATGGTGTCTGATTTAAATTTTTATCCCTACCTCTCTTTCCTGTGTGTTTTTTAATCTTTGCTGGCGATTTTACAAGGACGTTTCATGTATAACTGCTTTATGCGCAAAACCGTTGGATGCAGCAGTTGAGGTCTATAAACTCTGTCGTTGTTAGCAACGAGTTTTATGTCTTGCATTGTAAGTGTGTATTCCCTAAATTCTAGGGGTAAAGGTTGTGGAAAGACACAGGTGTACTTACTGTGTTACCTATTTCTGATGAGAATTTATGGATTTCCATTTTCTTTCATGGGGAAACCTATTGTTTTTTCTTTTCTTTTTATAAATTTGAATTCTCTTAACTTTTTCCAATAGTTTGGCGGCTTAACTATTTGTGAATCGTTAAATGTGTTTTTGTGGGCTAAAATTGGCCCAGCCTGACATAGGAAAATCTCTCGAGCGTGCCTCGCTATGGAAAATTTTGTGTTGCACGAGGGAGAATAGAGGAATTTACACGTCAGCCGGTGTTTGAAGATCCATTTACAAAAATCAGTTCCAAACTTTAATTAGGCAGAAATCAGGTACTGAATATTATATAATAACAATATTACAATTAATATTATATCCACCTACCCAGCCTACCCAACCTAACCCTAATAATTTTCTTCCACCATTCTCTCTCTCTACCCTCACCGTCTCTTTCTTCCGTCTCTCATATTATCGTCAGCAACGCGCTGAAGATTGTTGCCGGTTCGATACGTGATCGGTGCCGCTGCAAGAAGACCGGCACCGGCAAGAGGCACGACCGTCTGTCAATTTTTTAGATTCTCCCGTTATTTTTCAGATCTTCTTGCAAGAGGCGCGATCGTCTCTCACTGCTGCGCTCTTAGATCTCCTCGTCGACGACGTTCATTGCTGCATTCTTCGATCTCCCATCTCTCGGATTCTCCCGTCTCAATTATGTATTGAGGTTTTTTCTCTTTCCGATTTGAGGGCGGTAGTGGTGGGAGTGTGTGCAGTGGTGTTCGAGAATTGTTGTGGTGTAGATGTGGTGTGTGGTGGGTGGTGGATTGGTGGCTCAGTTATGGTTGGTGGTGGTGGTGTGCTTGTTGGAGGTGGTGTTGCAAATTGAGGTGGTGGTGTTGGTAGTGGAACTGCTGGTGTTGTTAGTGGCGATGGTTGTGGGTGATCGGCAGTCGTGGTGGGTGCGGTGGTGGCAACAGTGTGGTCAACGGCGGAGTTTTGCTATGGTGTGGTAGTTTTGGGAGAGGGGGTGGATTTTGGCAGTGCGACGGTGGTTGTTGTCTGTAACCAATAATTAGGCGTATCTGACCCACTATTTAGCATCTGTGACCAACTATTCGGCTGATCTTTGACTAAATATTATGAGTATGTGACTAAAAATAATATGTGATCAATAAACTGTGACTTACGTGACTCATAGATAAAATATGACCTATAAATTGAATGATATGTTACGTCGAAATAATATGTGACTTACAAAATTTTTGATCCGTAATCACGAAATAACATGTGACTAGTAAATAAATCTGTAACCTATAATTATGAATCTGTGACTATTAATCACAATGACTTTATTATTTTTATTTAATAAATATTTTTAATTAATTAAATTCATACCCGATTTTTGAATTTTCAAACTATTTACCTTACTTTTGAATTGAGGTAAAAAATACGCCTTAGATATGAACTTTTCCCGGTAGAATACTCAAGTGGACTAGGATGGTCGCATTTGGCCCCTTTTTCTTCTTGTCTATCCTTTGATTGGTTCAATTCTTATTAATGATACCGTAAGCGTAATTTACTACACTTTCCTTATGAGACTCGAATCGAATGTGAATTGAGTTAGACTCAACACACTTTGAGTGAAAAAATGTACATCTAAATAAAAGACAACAATAATAGTTCTTAAATAGACTAATAATGGCTTCCAATATATTGGGACATCAGACGTGCCTAACTAACATTTTTTTATTTTTTCTTTCTTCAAGGCTGAATACTGAAAAATAGAAATAACAATTATTACTTAGCCCATGTTTGGTTTTGTTAAAATTTAAATTTTTGATCAATTTTGATGAAAATTGATGAAATATAAGATGGAAAAATTATACAAATAGTGGGTTCCATAAAACGTGGGATTAAAGTTAATTGTTAATTATGATTTAATTTTTTATCAATTTTTCAGTTGAACCAATAAGGTGCTCAATTTTCTAGCAAATCGAATATTCCCTCCTCTATTTTTAGAAAGAAATCAGAAAAATGAAGAAATTCTAGAACCTTCTTACCGAACTCCCGAAGCACCCTATCTTCTTAAACCCTAACAAGTCTCTAACTTCTACCTTCCTAAGTAGTCTCTCTTCCATTGATCAATAATTTACGGTTTTTACAATTTGCCGGGTAATATTTTTTCTTCTTTAAATTACTATAATTATTAGCCATTTTACTTATTTGAGATGCACAAACTCATTACAAAGTAATTCATTGCGTGCTTCACTTTGTTTTGAATTAAACTGCAATACAATTGTAAGTTGAATTTCTGAATTCTTTTTTATGATTGCATTGTTCGATGATAATATTGATTCTCTCTTTTAAATGAAACCAGAAGAAAAATAATCCCGTCTGGATAAATTTGAAGGATTAACATTCTAAATTTTAACACTCTCTGAACAGTGAGTAAAATGGGAATGGAAATGTGAAGGATTTCTTATTTTTGTCCTTTTTTGGCTATGGTGGAATAAGAAAGAAAACCAAGTATAAGAAAGGCGAAGGAGGAAAAAAATAGAACTTGGACGTTACCTTCTTCTTTTTTTTTTTTTTCCTTTGAAGTTTAAACAATTGTCAATTAGTATATAATTTTTCACGAGCTTAAATTTGAAATAACGGTTTTTAAATGTTTTATTTTCTTCCTTTTTGCGCAGTATTTCTTATATCTCGGGCCCTTTATATATGTATATTTCTAATTTGATTATATATGAGATTTCTTTGAAATGGGTTTTTCACAAGCCATTGTGCTTATGTTTGTTGTTATAGATTTTGAGAGAATATGGCTTCAACCTTCGTTGCCTTGTCTTCTGTTGGTTCTATTACTTCAACCAGTGCCTATGTAGCAGATAAAAAACTGGCAAACACATCTGAGGCATTATCTTCATTTGGATCCATATCTTCCAGTTCATCTCGAGTCAGGAGTAAAAATGTAGTTCTGCGGAAAAGGTGTAATCTTAAGGTTCAGGCTATGGCCAAGGACTTGCACTTTAACAAGGATGGTTCTGCAATTAAGAAGCTGCAGGTGATTTTGCACATTAAATTGGCAAGATAGTCTTATTTCGTGGAATTCATTTCAGTTCATATCCAATTTGTGTTGCTGCAATGCCTTACATTTGCTACTTTTCCATTCTAGGCTGGTGTTAACAAGCTTGCAGATTTAGTGGGTGTCACCCTTGGTCCAAAAGGAAGGAATGTAGTTCTCGAGAGCAAGTACGGCTCTCCAAAAATTGTTAATGATGGTGTAACTGTAGCTAAAGAGGTATATAATGATGGCCATTTGAATCTGTACATAAGAATAATGCAATATGATCATTTTGACGGTTTTGATTTTTAACTTCAAGTTCAACACAATCCGAATGTTCATTGTAGGTTGAATTGGAAGACCCTGTGGAGAATATTGGTGCTAAATTGGTGAGGCAAGCTGCTTCAAAGACAAATGACTTAGCTGGTGATGGGACAACTACATCTGTTGTACTTGCACAGGGTATTATCACTGAAGGTGTTAAGGTTGTATACATTAAGGGCACTCTCTTGCAAATATTTAATATACTATGTCCGAGCTTTGAATGAGTGTTTGTGACTTTATTTTTTGTGCTGATTTGTTTAGGTCGTGGCAGCGGGTGCCAATCCTATTCAGATTACTAGGGGTATTGAGAGGACAGCTAAAGCCCTGGTGTCTGAGCTTAAGTCAATGTCAAAAGAGGTAAACTTGAATCCTCTATCTGCCAATCTTACTGTACAGATTGCAGAATTCTTGATTTGTCTGTATTTAGCCCTTGAAGCAAAGACAATTGTATCTGGCATTTTTTGGTTGATGGTATGTTAAGTTTATTTTGGTGGGACTATCCTTGTTTTTCTTGTAATTGATTGCAGGTTGAGGACGGTGAGCTAGCTGACGTAGCTGCAGTTAGTGCCGGAAATAATTATGAAGTGGGAAATATGATTGCAGAAGCTATGAGTAAAGTGGGCAGAAAAGGCGTGGTGACTCTTGAAGAAGGGAGAAGTTCTGAGAACAATTTGTATGTTGTCGAAGGCATGCAATTCGACCGTGGCTATATTTCTCCGTACTTTGTCACAGATAGTGAAAAGATGGCTGTTGAATATGAAAATTGCAAGGTATTCACAATATCTTCGAGATGATTCTGCTTTATATTATATATGTTGGATCCAGGATATTGACCTACTTTTATTCCAAATGGCAAATGCTCTTTTATGCAGCTTCTTCTGGTTGACAAAAAGATAACAAATGCCAGGGATTTAGTTAGCATCTTGGAAGATGCTATCAGGGGAGGATATCCAGTATTAATAATTGCAGAAGACATTGAGCAGGAAGCTCTCGCAACCCTTGTTGTGAATAAACTAAGAGGATCTTTGAAAATTGCTGCACTCAAGGCGCCTGGATTTGGAGAACGCAAAAGCCAATACCTTGATGACATTGCTATTCTCACTGGAGGTTATCTACCATCTACTGATTGGAGATATGTGCTGTGTGTCAACTATGTAAGTTAACCTTGCAGTAGCTTATCCTTGGAAATGTGTTCAGGTACCGTTATAAGGGAGGATGTCGGTTTATCCCTGGATACGGCTGGAAGTGAGGTATTGGGACTTGCTGCAAAAGTGGTACTGACCAAGGATACAACAACAATTGTTGGTGATGGGAGCACACAAGAGGCAGTAAACAAAAGAGTTGCCCAGATCAGAAACCTTGTCGAGGTGCGATTTTGTGTGTATTTTTAATTTTTTTTTTTGCTTATATGATTTTATTCGGTTAAATCCTCCGTGCATCAAACATTCTAAAATCTTGGTCTGTCATGCAGAGTGCTGAACAGGATTATGAAAAGGAAAAGTTAAATGAAAGAATTGCAAAACTCTCAGGTGGTGTTGCTGTTATTCAGGTGATTCCTTGGTTATGTACGGTGTCGTCATGGTTGATTACTGCAGTCCAGAGGATTATTTTTCTAATATCATTATCCTGGTACATTTGTTTTCAGGTAGGTGCACAAACTGAAACTGAGCTTAAAGAAAAGAAACTGCGAGTAGAAGATGCCCTCAATGCAACAAAGGTGAACTTTCATTCTGACTTACTACTTGGACTTTGGAATTCTTTCTGAATTCATAATATTAAATCATTGCCAGTCAATCCTTTAAACTAAATTCATAATTTTTGGTTGCTACAGGCAGCTGTTGAGGAAGGAATTGTGGTTGGTGGTGGGTGTACCCTGTTGCGGCTTGCAGCAAAAGTTGACGCCATAAAGGATACCCTAGATAATGACGAGCAGAAGGTAATGCAGGATCATATTTTCTTGGTCTACACTATATGCTGGGAAGATGCAATGCTTGATTTTGTGTAATTGCTAAATAAAGATTAATTAATTGAATGGCTGCAGGTTGGAGCAGATATTGTTAGGAGAGCATTGAGGTATCCAATGAAGTTGATTGCCAAGAATGCAGGGGTGAATGGAAGTGTTGTAATAGAGAAGGTAAGTGTTGACTCAGATGCTCTTGTGCCATGTTCGGAATTATCTTTTCACGAGTTTTTATCTGAATCATGTTTGATCGATGTCGGTTCTTTGTTTAGGTGTTGGCAAATGATAATCCCAAGTTTGGTTACAATGCTGCAACTGGAAACTACGAGGATCTAATGGCTGCCGGCATAATTGATCCCACAAAGGCAAGTTTCTTTACTGCTTCATCTTGTTACTAGGCATTAAAACTGTATGAATGTTGATTAATATGGATCTATGAAGTTATTTATTATTTAGCACGCTAAGCCTGTTGCTTAAAAAACATTAAATCACGTTTGGAAGCAGGTTGTAAGATGTTGCCTGGAGCATGCAGCTTCCGTGGCAAGGACCTTCCTCACATCTGATGCTGTAGTAGTCGACATCAAGGAACCTGAACCCGTACCTGCTGGAAATCCCATGGGCAATTCAGGTAGTTGCCATTTCTTATTATCCAAACTTCTCAAGCACAAATCTAAATTTGTACTAAATGAATTTCAATTATTTCTTTGATCAGGACCTTATGGTTACTAGTTGCTGCAGCATGTGGGAATTGAAACAGTTACATGATAGAATTTCATGCAGTCTTTTTCACTGGCTTGATTTAATTTATGTTTCGAGGGGTCATAAAAAATGTTGCAGTTTTCAGTATTGGGAATGCTTAGTGGATTTTGAATAGAATCCTGAGATGTGGTGGCCTTCGTATTTTCTTGCAGTAGTTGTCATCACTGGCAAAATCTAGCTAGTGGTACGATAAGAGCAAAATTGCGTTGCGAATAATTTTATTACCTCTGTATTTCTGTGTAAGTTGCACTGGAAAATGGTTCATCTTCATAAATGGAAATAATTTGCTTGAGAATAAGTGTGTATATTGCTATACTGTCCAGTTACTCATTTGACAGAGTTTGTGAAAAGTCAAAAGTTGCTTTTCAGAAAGAATTTGTTTTCTAATCTGTTTGGATATTTTTCTAAAAATGTTGTCTGACAAGAAAAGTCTTTAAAGAAAATTGATATAATGTAATTTCTTTTTTGTTTTTATAAACGAGAAATAGAAGCAAAAGCTTTGCTTAAATAGCCCTGAATTGCCTTGGAGGATTGAAATGATAATGAACTTGAACGCTGCTCATTGCCAAGGGTATGATTGGCAAAGATTGCTCGACAATATTTTAAAAAAAAGAAGGTTCATTTATATGAGAGCAATTTTTTGATTTTTAAACGTGGAACAACTATGTAATATATCTTCCATATGGAAATGGAAAAGATTTAATTTGAGCAAGTTTCCAATTCATAAGCAAAACAAATTGATCATACGTTTTCGATCCAAAGTGTATAGTGCGGTGATGGTTGACATGGATTGAGATAGGTTGGTTGAGCACCAATTTTTTGTTTTGTAACTTTCTGTTGAAGTTGTACTTATAAATTCCTTTTTAAGCTTATTAAAAATGTAAATATCTTTGCCTGTAGACCTATAACAAGATCAGTAAGATGAGAGGATTATTCTGTTTGGCTAGGGCCGGAGGTCCATGGCCTTGGCCATCGGTAGTGCCCCTATTGGCTGGGGTCCACAATAGCAGAGTCCAAACTAAAATATGCAAAGCTAATGCCACTTATCCAAGGCCACATGGCCCCTGGATTTTCGGGGGCCAAATCCAGAGCTGTGGAGTTCAAAGTATAATGTAAATTTTCTTTTGATTGTAGGTTTCGAAATTTTTTTGTACATATATAACCAGTCTCTTAAGTTCAAGTGTAGATATTTATAGTATAAATATTTTTCGTGTTGTGGAAATACTTGAAAACATGTTTATTTTGTTTGCTGTAATTTGTTATTCAGTCGAGACTATAACGTTAGTTATGTCGAGGCTCTTCCTGTTGTATTATTTTGCTGAAATAATGATTCAATCGAGGTTATAACGTTAGTTATGTTGAGACTCTTCCTGATGTATTATTTTGTTGAAATAATGTTTCAGCCGAGGCTATAATGTTAGTTATGCCGATACTCTTCTTGATGTATTTTTTTGCTGAAATAATGCTTCAATCGAGATTATAACGTTAGTTATGTCGAGACTCTTCATGTTGTATTATTTGGTGCATTGAACGTGCCTCTGATTTGACGTTTCGCATATTTTCAAAGTTGAACGGTCGAATCCTTACAACTTTCGATACACGTACCACCGTCGCATTAAATGCGTAATGATGACAATCATTATACCTTTTTAACGAAGAGTCACAGAGATCCGCGCGTATGATTCATGTTTTAATATGAGGCATTTGTTCTAAAAATCCTTTGGGATCCAACGTCCCAGATGTGTTCAAGTTTCGACACCTCGGATTGAATCTGATTCTAATCAACGACTGGGATCCTCATCTTCTTCATATAAAAGGCTGAAAATTGCCATTTTTGAATTTTTACTTTGCGATTTCTCTGAATTTTCATGCTTTCTCTGTCCCCACTTTTTTCGACTACTTCTTTTACTCCGACCATTTCATTGTTTTTAGGCGTCTTCTTCCGGCTAGGTACTTTTTTCAGTAGGCATTTCTTATTGTCTGTCATTTTCAAATGAATTCCCATGACTGTAAGACTCTGGTCATCGTAGCTAGGTTTGTCAAGGAGGGGGACCCTAGTGGGTCAGGGAGTGAAGGGGAGGAGGGGTATATGATATATGGGTCGGGATTGGGGGCTGCGAGGATTCCTTCAAGCAGGACTCCCAAACGACTAGCCGAATTTAGGCAAAAAATTTGTATACCCCATACCATAGAATTCCTAGTACCCAAAGCTGAAGAACGTGCCTGTTATCTGAGACCCGATTGTGTAGCTGTTAGTGAGTACCTGCTTAAAGCAGATATGCGTCTTCCTCTGCATTCCTTCTTTAGGACGGTGCTGAGGATCTTCAACTTGGCTCCTACACATGTTTTGCCAAATGGGCGGAGCCAGTTGGTGGGAGCCTACTTCCTCTGGAAGGAGGTGTCTTTGGGGGAGGACATGCCTCTGCATGTGTTTCAGACCCTCTTCCACCCCAGAGTCTTAGGTAAGGATGACTCAAAGGGGTGGTATACTTAACTCCGTGGGGGGCTCATAGCCCATTAGTAGTAGGCCTTCCATCCTCTATAAAGGGGTGGAAGGAGTCCTGGTTTTGGGTAAGGGGTCGGTGGTAGGAAGTTGAGGGTGAAAATATGCAGGCTTGCAATCTGCCAACCTATTACTCCGAAGCTTGTAAACATCTTTACTTTGTAATTTTCTTTGACTGTTTTGTGCTGACCTAACTTCTATTTTGTTTTTGTCGATTGTGGGATCAGTTTGAACTGCACTAGGCGGAGTGGGACGTGCTCGAGGACATTTACAAGAAGCCATTGAAGCTTTGAGATTTTTCCCACCTCATCGAATGGAATTGATATTTCATAGACTTCAGTTTGATGGCTCCCAAGGGTGAGAGGCACTAATACTATTTCATTTCTCTTGAAGACTTATTAAGATCAATTACGTTAAATAAGTTTGGACACTACATGAAGTCATTAAGTTCTTACACTTAACCAAATTATCCTTGTTTGAAGTTGTGTTAAGTCCAAATACTTAGCAAATATACAAAAACACAATATGAAGCAGAATGATAAAATTCATTTATTGAAGTAAAAAGCATTACATGAGGAGAGTCGAAGCTAGTACACTTCAATAAAAACAACTAAGAAAAACCTAAACTATTGAGGAGGTAGCTGAGGCGCATCCACTTCAGCAGTTGATGCCTCTGCAACTTCTTTACCAATGGCATCCTCAAGAGTCTTCTCCTGCAGTACCTCCTCATCAGCTACATCATCGGCAGGTGTTTGAGGTACCTCATCCAGAAACTTAGTATTCCTCAGTTTCATGGAAGTGGGCAATGTAATTTTACACCGACTCCTTCCTATACTTTTGAACTTCGTCCCTCGCTTGCTTGGCATCATCTACATACCACTTGACCTGTACTCGTGAGCATCCTTGAGCCCAGTAAGCTCTAGATTTGTCTTCTCGAGGGCCTCAGCAGTTAGCTTTTGATAGGCATCAGAAATCTCCACATTTTTGGTTAGAGCCGCAACCTCATTGTTGGACTCATGGACCTCCTTTTTCAGAGCCTCAATCTCCGCCACTGCAGAGGCTAACTTGACTGCATCCTCGAAATTTTGGGCCCGCAACGCCTCGGTTTCAACCCTGGCCTTCTTCATCCTCTCTTCAGCGATGGCCACTTTCTCCATCGAAGCTTTGTTCCTTTGCTAAATATCAGCAAGAACATCCTGACACTCGAGGGCCACCCTAAAGGCCCTAATACATTGGCTCACAAGTGTAGAAGTCAGGTCCACTGCATCGCAAGAGGCACATGATCCTGCCACCTCGAAGTCCAATATTTGTCGCAATTTGAGCCTCCTGAGGCAATGTCTCCAAAACGAAAGGATCAATCTTCTCATCTTGCCCCTAAAGAAAACTTGTTTTGCCCTCAGTAGGCTCCACCTTCCTCCTCTTCAGTTGGAAGGCTTTGGCTTCTGTCTCCTCCAACACAGCCTCAGCCTCTTCTCTTGTAGTCTCATCCGCAAGAATATCCTGCACCATTTCGACCTTCACGGCCTTCATTGTAGACTCCATGAGCTTCGGCTGCGGAGTGGCAGATTTGCCATGAAACATCAAGGTCCCAAACATGGGCACTGAGGAGCCCTTAGACAGGGTCAATTTTCTTTTCTTTCCATGCTCATTTGGAGCTTTGCCTTTGCCATGATCCCCCTTCACTGGGGACTTAGGAGCCTTAGAACTGGTCCCATCTACGGGCTTATACAAAAATGCGAACTTGGGGACTAAAGTGTACAAGTGTCAAAAGTTGAAGAACTATAGATGCAATTTATCAAGGGTATGATCAAAATAAAAGTCAAAATATAGGGACCAAAATATGGAAGATGAAAAGTTGAGGGACCTGATCATGAAATTATTGAGGGACTTAAAAGGAAATTATTTGCTTTGCCTATGCTTTAGCACTTCAACTTGCAAGGCTCCATCCTTACCTATGCTTCAGCACTTCAACTTACAAGGCCTCATCCTTACCTATGTTTCAGCACTTCAACATGAAACACCTCAACATGCAATGCCTCATCCTTGCCTATACTCCAGCACTTCAACTTGCAAGACCTCATCTTTGCCTATGCTTTAGCACTTCAACATGAAGCACCTCAACATGCAAGGCCTCATCCTTGCCCTCAACATGAAAGGCCTAAGCCTTGCCGTCAAAATGCAAGGCCTCATCCTTGCCTATACTTCAGCACTTCAACATGCAAGGCCTCATCCTTGCCTATGCTTCAGCACTTCAACATGAAGCACCTTAACATGCAAGGCCTCATCCTTGCCCATGCTTCAGCACATCTGCTATGAAATACTTCGTCTTTGCCTATGTGAAGCCCTCATGAAAAAATTGTTTGGGAAGCCTCGGCATGGGTGAACCGCTCAACCTCATGTCCAAGAATATAAAAATAAAATCCATTTAACAATTAAGGTTGTTAAAAAAGCCCTTGCATGGATGAACCATCCACCATGCTGGGAAGCATGAGGCCTTGGAGGAGAGGAATGACCTCAAAAAGTGGGGCTACATCGCTTGAAATTCGAGAAGCACATCATATGTCTCACCTTGACGAAACTGAACGTTATGTGAGAAGTCTTTGCATGGATGAACCATCCACCATGCAGGGAAGCGTGAGGTCTCGGAGGAGAGGAATGACCCCAAAAAGTGGGACTACCTCGCTTGAACTCTGAGGAGCACATCATATGCCTTACCTTGACGAAGCTGAACGTCAAGGGAGAAGCCTTTGCATGGATGAACCATCCACCATATAGGGAAGTGTGGGGGCCTCGGAGAAGATGAATGATCCCAAACGTGGGACTACCTCGTTTGTACTTCGAGGAGTACATCACATGTCTTCCTTGGCGAAGCTAAGCGTCATTGAAGAAGGATAAAAGATTGAAATAAAATTCAACTATCATTGAAAGGAAGAGCCTTGGCATAACATAGATTCTAGCCTCGGCTAAAAGCAAATTCAGCTAAAAAGAAAGGAAGAGCCTCAGCAGAACATAGATAGATTCTAGTCTAGACTAAAAGCAAATTAGCTAAAAAGAAAGGAAGAGCCTCGGCAGAACATAGTTTCTAGCCTCGGCTGAAAGCAAATTCAGCTATAAAAGAAAGGAAGAGCCTCAGCAGAACGTAGTTTCTAGCCTCAGCTGAAAGCAAATTCAGCTATAAAAGAAAGGAAGAGTCTCGGCAGAACGTAGTTTCTAGCCTCGACTAAAAACAAATTTAGCTAAACGAAATGGACAGACTCCAAGTGTTCTCGTTACACGAAAAAATACTTATTTCCTTAACTTTGAACTCCAATTTTGATATAAATATCTACATTTGGACTTGGGGAACTATTGCTATGTATGTACTAAATTTTTTCGAAATCTATGACAAAAAAGAAAGTTTACATTATACTTTGAACTCCAACTATGATATAAATATTTATACTTGGATTTGATGGACTATTGTTATGCCTCAAAACTGAGGCTTAAGAAGAAGCTCATACCTCAAACCGAGGCTCTCAAGAGGTCTAGTTGAGGTGCTTACAAAGGTACAAATCAAGGCTCCCAAGAGGCCTAGCCGAGGTGCCTACAAAGGTACAAATCGAGGCTCCCAAGAGGTCTAGCCGAGGTGACTACAAAGGTACAAACCGAGGCTCCTAATAAGCTTAACCGAGACTTTAAAGCGAGGCAATGTGAACGTAGCCGAGGCTCTGATGCCGAAGCACTATGAAAGGTGTTGAAACCCTCATTATCGAAGCAGCAGTCTCTTAACCATAAATGAGCATCTTCCATATTCACTTCTCCCGATAGATCTCCTACATAAAGATCTTATTGGAATGATTGATATGACCATTGTAATAAGTGTAAGTGTATTATCTTGTCACTAGGATGACTACTCTTTGTAAAAGTATTAAATACTCCACAGGCTAGAAAGTCTGCCTATGATTAGATGCTTCGGAAGCCACGTGCCTCCTCATCCAATGGACTCAATCTCACTTGTAATACTATAAATATCCCCCTCCATGTATCATTGAAGGGGAGTTGCCACTATCTATACTAAAAAGAATGAGCAACAATAGATTTATTTTTCCAAACATACATTCATTATGAATTTGTTACACTTTCTTCTTGATCATTCATATACGATCGATTATTATTTTATGATCGTCATACTTTCATTGTCATGATCCGAACGTCACCGTCTTGTATCCTAAAGAGCTTCTCACACGCCCATTTTGGAGTGCTTTTGACTAGTTCTTTGTCCTAACGTGGACACGAGTATATCCGACATATGTTGTCCATGTGACCCTTATCGAAAACAAGGTCAATAGAAGATATACTTTTGGGCCAATACTTTTAGACATAGGTTTGAGTTTGAACCGTTGTTGGAGCATTTTTACTTGAAAATATGGTGTTTGCATGCAAAGAAAATCACATGCTCAGGAGCTGTTCATGATCATCGGTGTACACTCCGATTCGGCACTTTAAAGATATCTATGATACAACCATATCAGTCTTTTTCCGATTCAACAAGAAAATTGGATAAGAATCGATGTCATATTGATCATGTTTTAAAAATTGATTCAAATGATTCAGCACTTTGAAATCAATTTCTTATGTTTTTTAATTGAAATAAAAGTGAAAAACTATGGGAAACCAACTGGATTTTTGCTGTTGCGGGTGGCGGGAGCAAAAACCTAAGATTCTGAGCTTAAGGCGTGTAATATTTTATTCAGATATGGTTGGTTACTTTGTTTATCGCTCTACCTGCCTCGTTACCTTCGCTTCAAACTCTTTTATATAGACAAAATCTCTACAATGTTTCCTTCCCTTTTCGCTGCTCCTCTATGTTCATGGCTTCCTTTTTTTCTTTGCGCCCATCGCAATTCTACAATCCGTAAGCTCTCATTCTTTATCTTCTATTTGTCACTCACTGTAGTGTATTTTTGTGGGTTTACATTTTATGTTTCAGAACTCCGATCTTCTTTAATTACTTGATTGAATTCGAATATAGTGTAAGAATTCGAATGTTGAGTTCTTTTACAGAGATAATCTTTGTTCGAGAACTTGTTTTTGCTGTTGATATGTACCTTTTTAGGGCTTATGAATGTTTTGTGGGTACAGATCCTATAGCAATAGGATTAGAAACCGAACTTCTTTGGATTGTTCTAATACAAGGAAAAATGCACTGGAAGATATCTTTGATATATATTTGATTAGTTGAGGTATTTGCTACAAGTGATCTGGTCCAACATTCGGAGCTTCTTTAACAAGTAGCTCGACTTTCATAATTTTGATGTGGGATAAAGCTGAAGAATTAACACACTCTTGCATTTGTGTTGCAGAAAAGCTTTCCTGTCAGATGATAAATTCATGTCTTGGTTAAATCCACCGAGCCCAGCACAGATATACGTAAAAGAGCAAGAGAGGCATGGCCTAGCTAAATGTATTATTCCCCGAGGTTTTCTCTTCATTCGTCCATTCTCATCCAGTATGATTTCATCGAAATTGATACCTATTGGAGGACTATCTTCAGTGGAATCTGCAGCTGAGTCTTATAGAAGCATTGCTGATGCCGAGTATTCTTTGGCCAAGGCTGGAGGACTTGAAGTGGAATTTAATCGTGTGAATTGTTTAGTATGGGTATTGCATGAATCTGCTAGAAGTTTTTCCCTTGCAATTCAGACGATAGAATTGGCTAAAACAGGTTCACCACTAGCAATGGCATGGAATGGAGTTGATGTCAATGCCTGGCATAAGCACGTTGCATATCAGGTATGCTCACACTTTGGAGTAATTGTGTATATAGATATATATAAGTATACATTTGTATGTCTGGAGAGAGAGAGAGAAAGAAACTTGTGAAATATAAGTTTTGTAGCATTTACTAGTTGAATTCCCTGATACTTGTGAGAAATGAGATAAGAGTAAGGTTAACTTAAATTATCCTTATTCAGGTTGCAGTGTATGCTCTACTGAAAGCTGCAATTGGGGTGGAGTTATTTCTTTCTCACAAACGCAGCAACAACCCTTCTCCTGTTCTTGAGATGTAAGTCAAGGGGACATATCACGGAAACCAAATAGTCCTTGGAAAGTATTTTTTATAAACTTATAATCATATTTTTATGTACCCGCATGCTTGTGGTCATTGTTAAACAGTAAATGATTCAATGTTACCCTTCTTAACAGTTAAAACTTGTAGATGATGTAGTTTACATGATATTAGAGCCAAGCAAAATAATTGGGTTCAAGCCTTGCCACTACCCATTCAAACAAAAATATGCACACCAACCCCTGATCAAAGAATGGAGTGGGTCTGCACTACAAGGTTCTTGTTGAAGACACAATTAAATGAACGAGTGTAACCTCTCTTTATTAGCTTGAGCTTTTAGATTAGATGGTTAACAGACCAAATGAATAAATTTAAAGGTTCAAATTATTTATTTCATCTGTACAATCCGTTGCAGTATGCCTTTCTTCATTATATTGAGAAATTAAAAAAGAATAGAAAGATTGCTGGCAAGGTCTTGAAATTTTCTTGTGTCATTTGCACCAGCCTTTCTTTAAAGACGAACTTTCTTGGATTGCAAATAGAAAGTCATTTAAACACCAGGAACCCGAAATTGGTGCAGTGGTTTAGAATGGTCGAACTTCCACGGATTGCTGGATTATTTATCCCTTTGTTCAAGAAGTGGTCGTTGGAATACGCAGGAAGGTTTGTCCATGTTATACTGTATTTCATTTTTCCCTTCCTAATTTCTCCCGCTACCTTGCTGTTAGGAGAAATCTAATCTTGAATAAATTCAGTGGTATTGCAGGAACAATTATGGCTATAAGCTGTTGTGCTGCTGTCGGGAAATTGGGTTCAGCACGAATTTCTTGTCCCTTATTTTCAAATTCAATTGAAGAGGCATTGATAGAGCTTATGACTATGTCACACAGTCTAGTTCCTCTTGAGAAATTGCATCAGCTAGCAACTGAGGCTGGATTTGAAGATAATTTTCTTTCCCATTTTGGAAGTAAGATTCTTCAAAGTAAGAATGTTGAAGATATGGAATTTTGGATTGGACTGATTCAGAGAAAGCTTTCTACTGCGTTACACAGAGAGAGTGTAACTTCAGGCAGGCACATTAGCAAGGTTATTCCTATTCTTTATCACATTCAATTTAAGATACCTAAGTCTACTAGTTAACTATGGAAAAGTTTTCCTGTTTATGGAAATCTATTGTTCGCTTGAATTCCTGAGGGAATACCTTCAAAATTACTCTGCTTTCATATTTATTTGTTTCTCATATGACAACTATGATTCATTGTCTTTTTGAGATATTAGCAGGTTCAAGAAAGTTGTTTGATTACTCTGGGACTTTTTGCTTATCTAGGAAGAGAAACAAGAATGTTCTTATGGAGGTACCATATAAAAGATCTTGAGGAACAAATTAAAGATTTTCTTAGGTATTAATATTTTGGATTCCGAGTTTATAACGTTTGGCTTTGAGATATATCTTGATGTAGAAGAGCTTTCATGTTCATTACAGTTATTTAGAGTGTGGTATCCCTTCCATGTTTCCTGAATTTTCAACCATATCAGAGTATCAGCTCGTAATGGAGGTCAGTTATTTATAACGTTTATCGAAACTTAAAATTTAATAAATTAGATGGCTTAAAAGTGTTGTTACCAGGTAATTGTAGATGAAATTGGATGGGTCGACTTTTATGCTGCATATAACTGTCGTGTATTTCAAGATAGGAGAAGGTCCAAAAATCATCCTATTCAGGCAGAGCAAGAAATTATTTTGTACACCGTTTTTACTGTATGCTATGATGTGATTTCGGGATTCGCCCACTACAGCAATTCAACTCAACAAGCCTTAGATTCTAATTTGTTAGAATTTTTACTTAAGAGGTGATAAACATTCCATTATGGCATTTCTACAATCTACATTACAGGCTTTAGTAGGTTTTGAGGTTGATTTTGTGTTCTATTGTTCAGTCAGGAACTGCTATCCACATGTCTGGAGGACTTCTGGTCCGCTTATGATGGAACAGGGTATGTTGACTTTGCTGGATTCAAACTGAAAGTCTATTATGGCATGTTTGTTGTGGAGGAATTGATAAGCCTTGACAATACTAAAGACCAAAAATAAGTTAAAATTTTCTTTAATTATAATGACTTGTTCTATTTGATACTATGCACCAAACATGCACTCAATGCATTGCAGATTAAGAGTCACGTGCCTTAGATGGTACCACAAAGTTTATTATGTTAATTTTGTTAAGCAGTGACATGCAGAAAATAGGGGAAAGAAGTGATCTTGACTCATCATTACAAATTAAGGGAACCAAAAATTCATCTCTAATAATGGGAGCACCACAGATGCCACCTGACTTGATGACAAGGGGAAAACATCAACATGAATTTATCCAGTCTCAGGTATGGATACTAGAAGGATGACTAATAAATATGGTGTGTTTACTAGGTTAATGACCAATTAAATATTCATTATTTAATAGAGAGAGATAAACAAACGTCCTCAGTAAACATGCCAAACATTATGTGATTATGTGTAATAACATTTTGTCATGACTGATGACAGTGTATTTTACATTCCTTTCTATAGAAAATAATTTCTCAGAGTAATTGCAATGTATGATTTCTGGAGAAAACGATAAAACAGGAAAACCTAACAAGACTGTAGAAAGGAGAGAGCTGAGATGTGTGCTGTAATTTCTTGATTCTAATTTGTCAATCCTAATAAGCATCCATAGGATATCTTTCCTTTTTTTCTCCTTTGAAGCTAGGATATTATTTGAAGATTTAATCTCAATTGATACATGTTTCCCCTTTTCATCACTTGCTTTTTAATGAGATGGTTCAACATGATATTGGAGCATGAAAAGACCCTAGGTTCAAGATTTGTTGTCATCTATTTATGAAAAGTGTGCACATGTGAGGCCTTTGATGAAAAATTGGATCGGTTTGCTCGTGAGGTGGTGCATTGAAGACTAAATGTTTAGAAATAAATATGTCTTCTCTCTAAGATATTAAGCTTTTAAATTAGAAGGTTCGACAATAATTATCCATACAAATAGAACACTAATCAATCTGTGCTATGTCCTCACACTCTCTTGCATGCACCTAGGTCCCTTTCCAACTATTATAAATAATTGTTAGGAATGACAGGCCAATGCTAAAAACCTTGCTGATTTAGATTCGTGGAATCCCATCCATCAAAATCTGCTTAGAAAATCTACAACCAAGATGGTATCTGCAAGTGTTGTAAGTTCACAATCCCCTTCTTTATTTTGGTCATGTATATTATTCTAACGCTTGCTAAGTCAGTAATATGAATCATATCATAGGATATATGGATGGGAACTCAGATACTTTTTGTAGACATCAAGTACACTCTGCGGCTTTTTACGAAGCAATTATGTGGCTATAAGGTCACAAAAAGGGAAAAGAAGAAAATGCAAAGAACACTTGCTGACATTGCCACACTCATCCCAGTAACAATTTTAATGCTACTTCCAGTAAGTTAATTTCTGAGATCTGAACATGTAACTTCAGCTTTTATTTTCTCACTTTGAGGTTGGATAACTGTTTGTGCTTAACAAAGTAAAAGTTGCATGTGTAGAAAAAAGATAGATAAAAAGTGCAAGATCTAGGAATTGAATAGCAATATTTCCATTTCTATATTCTGATGATTTATTCTAATAACGTAAGCAATCACCATTGCTTTTGATCATAGCTTGTTTTGACTGTTTCAAGATTATATTATAATAAAAAATAAAAAATGAAGAAGCCACAAACGAAGTTTAAAGGAATTTTGAGTTTCCATTGCATACATCACTTTTTTGTTGGGTAATTAGCAGAAATGGTCCCTAACGTTTACACTCATTGCTAAAATGGTCCCTATCGTTTTAATTTTGGCATTTACACCCTTATTTCAAACGTTTGTTATGGGATTGGTCCTTCCATCCAATTCCGTTAAATCAACCGTTAACAATTTAATGAAATTTGCAGAAATGGTCCCTAACATTTACACTTGCTAAAATGGTCACTATCTTGTTTGAATCCAATTAAATTTTATTTCATTACATTTTATTTTTCTCTCTCCTATTTTCAATCACATAATCTTTCATAAAATAATATTATATGTAAATCGAAAAATTTTCCTTCTTTTTCAACCGTTCATTTTAAAAAAAAAACATTATTCCACCTATTTTTATTCACAAAAAAATTGGGGTCAAACAGGGGCTAAATTAGTCAACTTTCCACATATTTTCTCTTCTTAAATTTTTTTGTGAATATAATTCCTATGGTTTGATATAATTTACAAGTTTAGACCTCAACTCAAAACATTATCGGCAAATATCATCCCTAACCCTCTAACCATTTAGCACAAATAATCATTGATGAGCTATGTAGTATAAGTTCTCAATATTAACCCACTACAATAGATACAAAATACCATAGTAAAAGGGAAAATAAATTGCTACACAATAGATATTTGCCGACAACGTTTTGAGTTGGGGTATAAAGTTGTAAATTACATCAAACTATAAGAATTATATTCACCGAAAATTTTAAGAGGAGAAAAATATGGGAAGTTGACTAATTTCTCCGTTTGGCTCCCTTTTTTTTTAATGAAAATATGTGGAATATTATTATTATTTTTAAATGAATGATTGAAAAAGAATGAAAAATTTTCGATTTACATATAATATTATTTTATGAAAAGTTATGTGGTTGAAAATAGGAAATAGAGAAAAATAAAATGTAATAAAATAAAATTTAATTAGACTCAAATAAGATAGAAATCATTTTAGCAAATGAGTGTAAATGTTAGGGACCATTTCTGCAAATTTTATTAAATTGTTAACTGTTGATTTAACGGAATTGGATGGAAGGACCAATCCCGCAACAAACGTTTGAAATAAAGGTGTAAATGCCAAAATTAAAACGATAGGGACCATTTTAGCAATGAGTGTAAACGTTAGGGACTATTTCTGCTAATTACCCCTTTTTTGTTTGAGAGATCAAAATTCCAATATTAGGTTTTGTGCTTGCAAGGACGCATTCAAATATGCTGATGACATATTCACTTAGATGAGGCCTGGAGCAGCACATTGCACTATCTTTTAACTTGCACATTGGACTATTTGGAGCTTGATTTTACTGTCACTTTTTCCTCAACCGCAGATCGACCTAGTTGCTCACACTACATAAATGATTTGGGCGGGCTTTTTTGAGAGAGAGAGATCTTCATTGCAAATTTTTACTCCTCATTTTCTAGTGAAAACTGCAGCAGCGGCAATTGGATATAGCTCTCACAGAGATTGAAACACTGTAAACTTATTTGTTTGTGCGTGCACATTTCTTCTTTTCTGTTTTGTTTCTATAGCCTTCAGGTTTGGGATTAAGTTTAATCCATTACATTGAAGAGAGCTTACTAATTCACCGTTCTTTATCAACTATCAGGTTTCTGCTGTAGGTCATGCAGCCATGTTAGCAGCAATCAAGAGATACATGCCATCTTTGGTAAGTCTCATCCATTCATAATTTTGCTCTTGCTATATTTCTTTAATCTTTGCCAAGTTCTTACATAGTCATCTTGTCGACTAGATTCCTTCACCCTACTCTTCTGAACGGCTCGCATTAATGAAGCAACTAAAGAGAACGAAGAAGATGGCAATTCAACAGAGCTAGAGTATAGGCTAAATTTCCTGGAAAGTTAACTAATCCTGTAGTGAAGATATTATCTACTTAACACTGTTTTGAAACAGATGTATTGTCCATTAGAACATTGATGGCTTGTTCTGTAAGGTGGATGGACACCATTGTACATTATTAAGAAATAAAAATAAGTTAAAATCGCGTTGATTGTATTGTCTGTCAACAGATTGAAGAATCGAGTTGAATTTCTGTCCAAAAATCTCTCTTTCCATTGTTCACTATTGTATATATATATATACGGTACATTTCAATAAGGAAACTAAATAAATACAATTCCTAAAAATTATCTTTCCCAAATATATCCATCTATATATGGTAACATCCCCCCTCAAATTGATGCGGGTAGGTCAACCAGCAACAATTTGCGAACAAGAAATTGATGCCGTAGTCGAGCCATCGCTTTGGTGAATACATCTGCCACTTGGAGATCAGAAGAAATGTAGGAAAGAGAAATCACCCGATCCGTCAAAGCGTCACGAATAAAGTGACAATCAACCTCAATGTGTTTTGTGCGTTCATGAAAAACGGGATTGTTTGCAATTTGAATGGCACTAGTGTTATCCGCATGAAGAGGAGTGGGGTTAGGCTGAGGAAACCCAAGCTCCCCCAGAAGGCCGCGCAACCAAATAATCTCAGAACAAGCTGTAGACATAGCACGATACTCAGCCTCAGTAGAAGATTTAGAAACACGATCCTGTTTCTTACATTTCCAAGAGATCAATGCATCACCTAAAAACATACACCAACCCGTAGTAGAACGACGTGTATCTGGACACCCAGCCCAATCAGCATCACTATAGGCAAAAAGCTGAAGAGAAGACCCTCTAGGAAAGAACAATCCACGAGTGGGTGATCCAAGAAGATAGCGAACAATACGACGAACAGCCGCAAGATGAAGATGCCGAGGGGAAGACATAAAAGACTGACCTGATGGACAGCATAGGAGATATCTGGGCGAGTGGTAGTCAAATAGATAAGGCTCCCAACAAGGCGGCGATATAGAGTAGGATCTTCTAGAAGATCCCCTTCATCCTTCCTGTATTTGACATTGACTTCCATAGGGGTATCCACAGAAGAAGACCCCTCCAACCTAGCTAAAGCAATAAGATCCTGAATATACTTATGTTGGTTTAAGAAAATACCTTCGGCCCGATGATGAACTTCCAGTCCCAAAAAATAGGTAAGCTGGCCGAGATCTTTCATGTGAAAAGTTGCATGTAAATAGCGTTGAAGTTTCGAGATGAAATCACAATCAGTGCCAGTAATAATGATATCATCTACGTAAACCAAAAGAAGTACAATACCCGAGGCAGACTGGTGGAAGAAGAGAGAAGAATCATACTGACTCTGTGTAAAACTGAAGGTAATGAGTGTGTCACGAAACTTCTCAAACCAAGCCCGGGGGGCCTGCTTGAGCCCATACAGAGAACGTCGTAGTCTACAGACATCATGAGAAGATGAAGCAGTCATACCAGAGGGAAGCCTCATATAAATCTCTTCGTGAAGATCGCCATGAAGAAAGGCATTCTTCACATCCAACTGATGGAGGGCCCAAGACTGAGAGGCAGCAAGAGCTAAGATTGTCCGAACTGTGGTCATTTTAGCAACAGGAGCAAATGTCTCCTCATAGTCAATCCCATATTCTTGTCTGTTACCCAGAGCTACAAGACGAGCTTTGTACCGATCCAAAGAGCCATCAGAACGAAGTTTCACAGAGAAAACCCATTTACTCCCAATAGGCTTCACGTCAGGAGGACAGGGCACAACGTCCCAAGTGTGATTCTCTTCAAGTGCCTGAAGTTCTGTCTGCATTGCCTTGTGCCAACACTCGTGTTCCATAGCCTGTGTGTAACAAGTGGGTATGGAAATAGTAGATAAAGTAGCAACAAGAGAAACAGGAGACGAGAAACCATACCGATCTCAGGTGGGCGAGAAGGGCGTGTAGACCGACGAAGATCGATAGGAACCGGAGTAAGATCCGGCGCCGGGTCGAGATCGGGAGGGGGCACAACAGGAGTGGGATCGGACGCACGATTACGACGAGCATACACAAGTCCTGGTGTAAATCGTACCCCAACATGGGGAAAATCAGAGAGGCTAGGCAAGATAGATAAAGATGGAGAGGGCAGCTCAACATGAGATGGAAAGAAATATTGGTGTTCAAGAAAAACCACATTCCTAGAAACACGGAGACGTTGAGCAAGAGAATCATAGCAAACATAACCCTTTTGAGAGACAGCATAACCAAGGAAAGCACACTTAACAGACTGAGCAGTAAGTTTATGTCGCTCATGAGCAGGAAGATGCACAAAACAAACACAACCAAATGTACGCAGATCAGAATACGAAGGCGAATGACCAAACAGTTTAAAGAATGGAGAAACATGATTTAAAGTAGGAGAGGGTAAACGATTAATCAAATGAACCGATGTAGAAAGTGCTTCACACCAGAATCGAGAAGGTACAGATGACTCAAGAAGAAGTGTTCTTACCATATCGAGAAGGTGACGATTCTTTCTCTCAGCAACACCGTTTTGTTGCGGCGTCGAGGGGCAAGAACGCTGGGAGATAATACCTTTGCTTTGGAGAAAGGCCTGAAACTCATTGGACATATATTCCCCCCCAGAATCAGATCGCAAGATCTTGATGCCGCTAGAAAATTGAGTATCAATGAGAGCAAGAAAACGCTTAAAGACAGAAAAGACTTCGGCTTTGGTGCGTAAAAAATAAACCCAAGTAAAACGACTGAAATCATCGATAAAGGTAATAAAGTACTTGTAACGTGCATGAGAAATAATAGGTGAAATCCCCCAAACGTCACTATGAATAATATCAAAACATTGTGAGGCACGAGATCCATGAGAGGGAAAAGGCAGAATTTTACTTTTGCCAATTTTGCATGCAGTACAATCAAAAGAAAAATCAGAAGAACGTGCAGTATTACCCAATAAATTAGAATGAAATAAAGTACGAAGTACATCTGAGTTTGGGTGGCCCAAACGTTTATGCCACAACTGATTATTAGAACTAACGGTATTACATGCAAAGGAAAGTAAGGGAGAACTAGGAAAACGAGAAATATCTAAGGGAAAGAGTCGTCCCACTTTAGGCCCCTTCGCGATCATCTTCCCGGACGCCGGATCCTGCACAATACAACCAGAACGAGAGAAATGAACATCACAATTACTATCAACTAATTGACCAACCGAAATTAAATTTGTAGAAAGGTTAGGAGACACAAAAACATTAGGTAAGGAGGCCGACAGGTCACCAACAGCACTGATAGGCAGAGAACTGCCATTAGCGGTGTGAATTTTTAGAGTGCCATCATATTCCCGAACATTGGAAAGAGGAGTAGTACTGTTGGTCATATGATTAGAGGCTCCCGAGTCAAAGAACCAAGGCGTAGAAGAGGCTGGATGCGTACCTGAGAGTCCAAACGCAGAGAAAGCAGAATTGATCATTTGTTGTACCATTTCAGGGGTGAGAGTGGATGTAGAAGCTGGATTAGGAACAACGGGCGAGGCAGTAGGCAATGCCGCAAAGCTAGAGGCACCAGTGGAGGTATGATAGGCAGTGGTCTGCCTCCTTTCTGGCCGAATGGGACAAGCAGAGATATGATGCCCTTGTTTCTTGCAGTAATTACAGTATTTCTTAGGCCAATCCTGAGCATATTTCTTAGGACAATCCCGAGCAATGTGACCAAAGACTTTACAATTATAGCATTGGACAGGACGCATGTCTCTACCCTTACTCCGTCCCTGTGCTGCATAAGCCACAGGAACAGGAGCACTAACAGTATCCTTATGTTCCATGGCAGCCTGAGTAAATATACGCTGTTCCTCACGAAGAAGTTCACCCAAACAAGTATCCAGAGATGGTATAGGATGACGATTCATCAAATTAGACCGTGTAGCCTCAAAATCGGGACGTAACTTCATCAAAAATTGATCTCTCTTGCTTGTCTCATGCACTTTTTGAACAGCAGATAGAGCTTCAACGGGTACATTAGTATAAACTATATCTGAATATTCAGCCCAAAGGTTTTGAAAACCCGAAAAATATTCTTCAATCGAGAGACTTCCCTGTGTAAAGGTTGCCATTTCATACTCCAATTGAAATCGTCGAGCAGTGTTGTCCTGCTTGTAAACCTTACTAAGGTAATCCCACATAGCAGCGGCAGTCTTGTAGGGTCTCAGATTGAGAATAAGGTGAGGCTCCACTGAACTAAGGATCCAGGTCATAACTCGGGCATCTTTAATTTCCCACTTCGACAAACTCTCATTATCTTTAGGAGCGGGATCACTTCCATCGAGATGACCCCATAATTCTTTACCTTTGACAAATAATTGAAATTGAAACTCCCAAGCGGAATAATTTTTGCCATTAAATCGAATAATAAAAGAGTCCAATTTTTCGGAAGACATAATGAAATAAAATATTAAACCAAATAAACAAACCCAAACAACAGAGCCCGACTGGAAGGAGATGAAGGACCAAATAAACAGCCAAACACCACTCACGGACGCCGAAACAAACCAGAGAGCCACGAACGCGACGTCGACCCAGAAGAAATTCACGACTCCAGACCAGAGGCTCGAAATTCTCAGTCGACCGGAGAGGAACGCAGACAAACGGAAGGCAGAAGCTACCTGAAACCGCGAGAGGAAACAACCCGGAATCTGAAAGACGGAGAAGAGACACCGGAAGTTAATCCCAACACACGACGACACCGGAAATACGGAGAAGAGACACCGGAAGTCAAGCCCAACACACGAAACAGTGACCACCGGTACTGATAATCGGAAATAGCGAGATCGAGCAAAAAGAAAAAATCACAGCAGGTAAGGCTTAGAACCCTAGCTCTGATACCATGTCAACAGATTGAAGAATCGAGTTGAATTTCTGTCCAAAAATCTCTCTTTCCATTGTTCACTATTGTATATATATATATACGGTACATTTCAATAAGGAAACTAAATAAATACAATTCCTAAAAATTATCTTTCCCAAATATATCCATCTATATATGGTAACATTGTCATGTCGTATTCATGCAAATATTGTGGATTCCATATGTAGAATCTGTAGATTTCACAAGTTTAATCATGTATATGAAATTGGGCATCTTGGTTTTTTTTAAATTTTTTAATAAACTACTCTCAAGGCCTCAATTAGTCAATATAGGTTGTACAGTTTACTCAGTTAAATATATCCTTGGAACATTTATATTTTTAATTTGGAAAGTGTAATTATGTCTATGCATGACTAATAGGGGCTTTCTCCACTAAGATTTTGATTGATTTTAAAAGATTATAAATTCTAATGAATTTCGTGAATTTGAATAGATTTTCCCAAATTCTATAAGAATATCAACAAATATGGTGAAATTTCAAAAGATTTAATTATATGTATTTTTAAACTTGAAATTTATCTAAATCTTTTAAAATTCCTCTATTAATGAAATTTTTATAAATCCACTAGTTATTTAGGATACCTAAATTTTAAAGGATTTCATTGAATTTCATTAAAATCTCAATTGAAGAAACCTAAATTTTAATTGGTTTCATTAAAATTCATTAAAATCTAGATTTGGACACTTAAATTTAAAAGAATTTTTAAAATTCATCACAATATCAATTGAGGACTCCTCTCTAATTAAAAGGATTAATTCACCGTTCACTGCATAGTTAACAAATTGAACTGTCACGTGTTGAATGGAAATGATACATGTTGAATTCCTAGTAAAGCCATCAAGGCCCAGCCCGGCCTGTTCATTATTTCAAACTTTTATAAGGTTACTCGGGCCGAGGATGGTTACTGTCAGGACCAGAAAGGCAGAAAGTAGTAAAACTAGCCTGGTCCGAGCCATCATGCACACTTTGAATCCTATTGTCGGGCCCTGCCCGGCGCTAGAGGTCGAAAACTCTGCCAAGAAGCTCGGCGCATAATTTTTTACACCTAGGTGATGTCCACGGTTAATGTCAAGAACGCTTGTTACTATTTTCATGTGTCATCAGATAAAACCATCAAACCTATCAGCCATCAGATAAGATGAACAAGAACCACAAATTTAATTCATCAAATTACAATGCAAAATCCAATATATACAGATTCAAACTATCTTAAAAGTGCACTGTTCTCATCCAAATATCCCTAGAAATGGGAATACTTCAACTCAACTCACATAATTTAGCTTCTTTCTCAGTATCCCATAATTTCAGGAACACCCCTCACAGAACGTTTAAGGGCTTTAATAATCTCAGTTTTCCCCGAGGGAAAATCCCGGCCGTTGGAACTGCAAGTCAGAGTGAACCGGAGACTGCAGTATCAGAAGAAGAACCGACTGAGGCTGCAGTGAATTTTGCATTTGTTAGTGTGAGTTCAGTTCACTATCAACTATCATGTTTGATATGCTGAATTTGACAGAATAGCAAATAAACATTTCGCGTAGTTTCACAATCCAATAAATCAAACATCCATTTAATGTCTGACAAACTGGACAGAACGGTCGAGAAATAAACGTTTGGCGTATTTCTCTTATTTAGTCATGTCTAGTTCAATTCAATGTCATAAACATCCTATTAATATGCATAAAAATTGTGACTCTGTCAATTTTATGTGTATTTTCCTAGTCTGTTTTGCTTCCTGATGGAACCCCGGATGTGCATTATCGAACAGCCTGTGGTGGACAGAAACTTAGGGACATAATGTTGGACAACAACGTCGAATTGTATGGACCATACGTAAGCTCCGGTTCTTTTTCAGTACATCTAGCAAGGACTGGAGAAGACAATTTTCGTAGCCGATCCATTATCCAAATTTATTGAGTTCTATTTTAACGTTTCAGGCTAGACCTCTGCTAAATTGTGGGGGAGGAGGAACCTGCGGAACGTGCCTTGTTGAGGTTGTCGAAGGAAAGGAACTATTGACTCCTCGTACAGACAAAGAGAAGGAAAAATTAAAACGGGTACGGAGTTTTCTTTTTCTTTCTTAATACAGTCCAATAGGATATGACATACTGCTAATGGCTAATTAGCTAGTTCCGTTTTGCAATTTCAGAATCCGAAGAATTGGAGACTGGCTTGTCAAACCACTGTTGGCAATGCAGATTCCAGAGGACTGGTTTGTATTCCCTTTTTCACAATCCTTTTCTATAATTTCTCCATACTGGTCATTGTTTACATTTTAAAAGTAGGCCGGGGCAGCCCAACCTGTCCTGGTGTAAAATAGACGTGGTCTGTCTGTGACCCGGGCTGCTCCAGACTTAAAGTCGAGGCATGTGTTGACCTCTATGAAGGTATCTGCAAGACCTGATTTACTCCACTACTTTCTTGTGGCATTCTTTAGTATTGAGCAATCAGCTACAACTCTTGGTACAATTTTCTCGTCTAGTTTAGTTTCATGTGACCTTTTTCCTCTATGAATTTTCATTCGAATGTTGTTACTTTCAGCCGGAAACTTTAGGTGCGTATTTGGTGCACCGGACTAAGATAACAGAAAAATACCTTCTTTGTATTAATACTTCAGTCCAACATATCTAACATGACGTAAAAGCTTTTACTGACATTCATCCCAATCCATCGGAAGTTTTGAATGTTTTATCTTTTCCCTCTTAATGATGCAGGTTGTAATCCAACAACTTCCTGAATGGAAAGGGCATGATTGGGTATATGGAAAAGAACCACCAGAAGATGAAACTGCCACCATTTGACATTGTAAATTATACCATAAAAAATTCTGCTTTGGATCCTGATGAGTTATTCAAAATCAGATACTGTTGGGCCCCCTCTTCTTGTAGAGAATAAAGCAAAATAAAGATTGCAATAGATTGATCATGTTGCTTCTTTCCTTGACAAAATTTGATGTAATAATTTAATTGCTTGTTTTGTATGAAGTATTAGAGGAGACTCGAGAGAGTATAATGAATAAGAATTTAACTTATTTTTTCTAATATTGTTTAGTATTATCTAATTCTGATAAAAGTCAAAAGATATCAAGAAGGCATCAAAAGAAGGTGCCACGAGCATCTATAGAGAAATGGGACCAAACCTTCGATTAAATAATCTTTAAGAAAGCAACATTACACCAGAAAATGGATTTACAGCAGAAGAAACCATAATGAAATAAAAGGAAGAAAAGCAAAAATTTCCTCTTCTTCCTTTTATTACCAAAAGAAAAGGTGAGAAAGTTTCAATTTGAACATGTCAAAATTACAAACAAAATAATTTAAAAGTCGGTAGCTAGTGGAGCATGCTCGTGGGACATGAACACATTGGCGTAGACGAGACCGGCTAGGCCACCACCAATGAGGGGTCCAACCCAATAAATCCAGATACCGGAGAATTTGCCGCTGGCCACAGCCGGTCCGAAGGAGCGGGCAGGGTTCATTGACCCACCGGAAAATGGACCGGCAGCCAAAATATTGGCACCAACAATGAAACCAATGGCTATGGGTGCAATTGTGCCTAATGAGCCCTTCTTTGGATCTGCTGCTGTGGCATACACAGTGTAGACTAAAGCAAATGTGATAACAATTTCCATAACAACTCCTTCAATGGCTCCAACGCCAGCACCAACTCCATGAATTGGAATAGGCTGCATGGAATTATATATTTTGTTAGGAATGTAACTAATCGGGCTAGTTTAGCCAAAGAAATCGAGACTCGACTATTTAAAACTGTGTAAATAATACCCGACTTGAATTTTAAAATATTATTTTATCTAGTCTAACGTACCAAACGAGTGGATTTCACTTTTCAATTGTAATTGAACTTACCAATCCTCCGGTGACGAATACGAGTAAATAGCATGCCACAATGGAACCCAAAAGTTGAACAATCCAGTAAAAGAGGCCAGTAAGTAGTGTAATTTGGCCGCCGAGAGCCAAACCGAAGGTGACCGCAGGGTTTACATGGCCACCGGAGATGTTGGCTCCGATCGAGACTGCTACAAACAGAGCGAAACCATGGCAGACGGCCACAGCCACCAGCCCTGCCGGATCAAGGGCAGCGTCAGCCGTCAACTTGTCTGTCAAAGATCAAAATGTTACCAAGTGCTTGTTAACTTAAAAAATTTCAATTTTATCAACTTTTCAACCATATATTTCATCAACTTTTATCAAAATCAGCTAAAAGATAATCAAAAGCTTTGTCACATAGGACCTAAATCAGCATAGCATATATCATACGATTGTGTTTCATGACTTGAAGATGTAACTTAAACGGAAAGGAAAAAATTAAGTGATTAAAAAGAAAAGTCCGATGATTAAAATGAAAGCTAACTGTAGGCAATGGCGGAGCCGACTCCGGCGAAAACGAAGAGCAAGGTGGAGATGAATTCAGCTACATAGGCCTTCAATGAGCCAATGCTAAATGAATCATCAAATCTTCCGAAAGCGATTGCAGGCATTTTGATGATTAGAAAGAAGTCTCAAGAAAATTTTCTTGATGACAAGAAGACTATGTTTTTCCGATGACACACACAAACTTCCGTTGTCACACATATATATAGAGAGAATACACAAAATATAATAATATTGGACTTTATTTAAATCCATTCATGGGATTCTTTCCATGGCATATGCTTTTTGCCTTGTTACAAGATAAAAAGGAATGATGGCCCATTTGGTAGGCTTTTGAAAATTATAAAAATGCTTTTAAGATTGTATTTGAACGTGCTTAATGATTTTGTAGAAGTACTTTGTCAGTTAGGCTAAAAGAGCTTTTTAAAGAAAGTTAATCTAAAGTAATTTAATCGGAAAATTCTTTTACAAAAAGTAAAAGTAAACCGTAATTAATACTCTATCCTAGGTGGAAATTATAAATTCATTTTGTATGTTGTTGCCAAGAGCAATGCTACACGAACATTGAGGATGATCGCACAAGTGACCGTATGTGAGTGTGGGGGAAAAAATTATTTTATTCACATGGGACTCGCACACTCACATGCGGTCACCCATGGGGTCACACCCAATAATAAAGTAACATTTTTCTTATTGCAAAACCAATATAAAGTAATGTTATTATGCCCGTTTGGTCTTTATTTTTATTTTTTTCAAACTCATTTTTAACTATATATTTCATGATTTCTACAAAAAAAATTTATTAATTTTTCAATCATACATTTAATTAACTTTCAACAAAATTTAGCTAAACTAAATAGAGGCTAGAATTGGAGTGGAGGAATCGATTTGATCGGAAAACGGAAAATTGGTACAAATCCAACTTGAGTATAAGTGAAAATTGGAACATAGAAACCATTAAAACGACTTTAGAATTGACCGATTCACCTATAAATCTGGTGAATTAGACTAGATTTACCAAGTTATTGTTCAAAATAGATTGTATTTTTATGTATCTTTTTCTTCAATTCCAAATAAATTCAACTTAGGGGAAACATAAAATTATGGTTAGGGGTGGCAAGGGATGGGTTGAATGATGTTCCAATCAAACAATGAATCGACAAGATGAATAATCAGACATGAATCGATTTAGTTTGTCAAATTCAAAAAGATTTTTATCTTAAAATCATTTTATAAAAAAAAACTGAATTCCACAAAGTCGAGGTTTTCCTCCAACTCGACCAAGTTAAGCCAAATCGATTTGAGTCGATTAGATGAGTAATCTGCTCTCTCCTAATTATTGTGGAGAGTCTGTAATTAATATTATTAAGGCTGCGTTTGAGCCCCATTATTTTTATAAGAATGTATTTTTGAATAGTGCATTGATGAGAAATGTGTGGTTAAAAAGTAATGAATTTTTTTAGATTTACGTGTAATATTATTTTATTAAAGAATGCATGATTGAAATGATGTCAAATCATTATTTAAAAATATTTTTTTTTCCCAAAAAATAGGAATCAAATGGGGCTAAACAAAGGAATATTATAAACATTATAATAAAATTTTGCTAGTGATACAATTGCGGATGACAATCTCGGTTGACAATGTCCTCATAAGAGGGGCTCACGATTTTTTTATTCATCGTGAGCCCCCTCTTATATGTGTAATTATTAATTTCTTATATGTGTAATTATTAATCGAAATTGTTATCTTCGATTATACGTGTAACATGACCCTATAATAAATCCAATCAATTTTGAGTTGCAATCCTAGCTGTCCGCAACATCCAACATGGTGAATGTCTAAAGAGTGGACATTCCATGTGAAGTGGCTATTGATGGCGTGTCCCGCTCTGGGAGTGGGTCAGTGGGGTCCCCTCGTGAGTAATGTGAATGATTAAAAAGAACGGTGATGGAGGCATGACCAACTTTGGTCCACATACACCGCCGACCAGGTAATGAAATAGTGGATTATTTGTTCATTTATTTATTAATTTATTCAAAGTTTGTGGATAGGAGTGGATAGAGATTTATATTAAGGTTTGATTTGTATTTAATTGGATTAATTAGGGTTTACTAATGGAAATTAGCCGGCTGGATAAGGATTGTAGAGCCTAGAGGGAATCTTTTGCGAAACTTTTTGGGATATCATGCCACATTTTAATTATAGTAAATGTCATTAACTTTTATTTACTTTCGTACTTATATTCTTTTTTTTTTTCTTTTTTTGTCACATTCTTATTTTTAACATTTTATTGACAGAAAATCATGTCACTAATCATGATTTTCATCCAAAAATAATATTAATATGTTTTAAAATAAAGATCAAATATTTAATTGTATTTTTGTATTATTAATTTTTTCTTATTTAAAAAGAAAAAAATTCATAATTAAGGTGTATAGTTTATATCAATTCAAAAATTAGGTATATAGTTTAAAAATTCAAAAATCAGGTTTATATATAATTAATTAAATATATTTATTAATTAGATATAATAAAGTCAAAATTATACAATTATTGGTCACATATTTATAATTAAGGTCACAAATTATTTATTGGTCACATATTATCAAATTAATAAATCACGAATTTTTTCGAGAAAATTTTTATAGGTCACAGTTTATTTCGACATCACAAATTGTAGGTCACAATTTTTCAATTAGCTGGTCACAGAAAATTTTCAATCACACATTATCAAATTTTTAAGTCATAGATGAGTGCTTGGTTACAATTTTGAAGTCACGGTTGAATGTTTGGTCACGGATTAATAAATAATTGGTCACATACACCAGAAGTCCCGAATCTCGCCCCCAATAATTGGTCACAGATCGACCAATAAGAGAAACTCGCTGCTACATATACCGTCACACAAGCAGTGGTTAAAACCAACAGTCAAGGTAGCGCCATCGTTTGATATACATGTTAGATGCATCACCACCGTCGCTCCGTCACCAACATCAACAACACAACACTAACAGAACCACCACCAACAGTAACCACTATCGCTCATGCCGTCACCACACTAACACTTTCCTTCCCCAGTCGCCACCACAACACTATCACCACCAAAGACCCAAATCGTCATTGCACCACGATCACCATAATCCCCAAATCGCCCCCATCCAGTCACTGTCGCTGCCTCCTCCACCGTTACAACTACCACAAACACCACGGCCACCAACATTACCTCCTCACCACCACCACCACCACAGATAATGCAAATTAGCGGCGCCGACTTTGCGAGCACCACTGTGCAACAACGCTCACAGCGAAGCGGAAGCTATGAGCAGCTTCATCGCGGCATCGTAACCCAAAAAAATCCACACACAAACATCACCATTGCTCGCACAACGCCGCTTATATCAAGGTTGGCACCGCTATTGTCGAGAGATGAGAGATTAGGGAAAAGAGAAGGCCTGTTTAGAGAGAGAGACAGACAGACAGACAGATAGACGGGAAGCTGCTGGAAATGGGATTAAATTAGGCTTTGAAAATGATTGATATATTTATTAATACCTGATTTGTGAATAATAAAACTTGGTCCCTAATTTTTGAATTCTACTTTTTAAACACCAATGGACAAAGAGTCTTTTTACTCCTTTTCAGAAACAATTAATGTTCATTTAAGAATAAGAATACTATGGAAAAAAATTTGCGACATATATATAATATTGTATAAAGGTTTGAACCTTTTATGCAATTAAAGTATAGTCTAGTTATTTAAAAAAAAATACAATGTTGATATATTTAGTCTATAATGTTTGTTGTAAATTAATTATTAGTTGAAAATGACAATTAGATCCCTAAAATCCTAATTGTAATTTATTAATGTTTAATTAAATACAAACAAGTGACAAGAGCTTCAAATCTTTTTCTTCTGTTATCTTGGGTAAAAAATATAACTTATAAATCAATACTCTTTAAGAATATTGTGTTTGATCCAAAACTAATTTTATATGGACAGGTATATAAATGCTCTTGAAGAAACAAAACTTGATACTAGTGCTCATCTCATGATAAGCGCTGATAACATGTCATATAAATCTATTGATTGATAAACTTATAATGGACCCTTAACATTTAAGTTAAGTTTAAAATTTACTAATAGATTACATGACTCATCATCGGTGCTTAATATAAGCTGAGTATCGATACTAATACACACACATCAAAATCCATGGACATATTAATTCCTTGATATTACATCTATACAAACTTATTTGGTCTTTTGTTCACTGTGAAATGTCACAATTATGATTATGAATATTTTGCATATTTACATTTTGTAGCTCTTAACATGTAAAGAAAGCAAGAGTTTGTGCTACCTACCATGCGCTGTCTTGTGTTAGCAAAGGCACACTAACTTGATGGGTGAATGCAATTTATATGAGAGAGACCTCCAAAACGGGAAGTGCAAATACTCGTTTTCCTTCTCGTTTAGGAGCAGCCAAAAAGAGAACTTTCATACTTAAGTTTTTGTTTGGTATTGATTTAAATCTTGATTTTAATTTAATTCAAAATCAACAATTAATTTTAACCTCACATTTTTTGGGATCCACAACTTTTCAACCAAACATTTCATCAGCTTTTATTAAAATCTACTAAAAATCCGATTTTAATCCTCGTCAAACGAAGACTCGGTGTTTGTTTGACATAGGTTATATATAAAAATTAATTTTTCTTCAAATTCATTTTCAAACACATTCTCAAAAATATTAATAATAATAATAATAAATTAAAATTAAAATAAAAAAAATTACTCCAAAGTAATCTCTCCCATACAAACCCTTAATCTGTTTTGCACCAATATTTTCCCACAGATCCAGATTTTTATTCAAAGTAATATCAGAAAACACTCGAAAACTATAATACGTTTTTATAATATTTTATAATCGAAAACTTAAAGTTTTTATATAATATTTTATTACATTTTAATGATGTAAACATAAAGAACCGAGCTACAAGAACATAATGAATGACCGAAAACTCACATGAGAAGTTGACATTTTTTAATTCACGCGGGACCCACGAGCTATATGAAAGTCCGTCATCAATTTGCGGACAAAATAGCATAATTCAAACATAAATGATTGTGCTGTGTATGTTACTTTTTAAATCCATCACCAAATCTCGGTGCTCAACTTTGGATAGACGATGAAAACTCAGAACTGAAGTAGCACAAGGAAATAAGAAATTTCTGGTGAAGTTTCCGTCAAACTACCAGATCCCTTGTGCTCATTTTACACGAGTGAATTATATTTAAAGTCGTTAATTCTATTAGATAAGGTCCTTTGTATTACATTTTTTTTTTTTTTAATCTCACCCTCATTTTTCCCTCAAATTGAAAAACGAGGGGAAAAAACAATAAATAATTGTTAAAAAATGTAAAATAAAGAGCAAAAAAATAAAATATTTGTTGAGGTGTATAAAAATTTTATATTTAAATATAAATAGTCTCTTGGATGCATCCATTGAACAAGTGAGGTTCTCAAGGAGTTCATCATTTGCAATGTCGATAAACAAATGCATTTTTTTAGCATTGGTAAATAGTACGTACAAATGTCAATGTGTTACTTGTGATTGAATCTGTTTATCCGCATTGCAAGAGTAATGTTATTTGTACATCATGATTTACAGATTGATGTATAGAATGATGATCTGAAAGAGAGAGAAAACACAGAAGAAGAAAAAAGGTAAGTTAAAAGTCAGTTAATATAATACACATCATCATTCTGTACATCAATCTGTAAATCATGATGTACAAATAGCATTATCCGCATTGCAAATAGTCAAAGCAGTACAGAATCAATTCCAGTAACATAACATTTGAACAAAATAATAATACAAAACTTTCCAACCTCTTGCATATACATCATCACAAATTACATCAAAAAATTTCCAAAAATAGAATGTCCATGACAGAGTGCAGTAAACTTCGTGTAAAAAGCCATGTGATTAAGTAAACCCAACTGGATACACAAGATTTACTACCATACCATGATATTGCTATAAACTGAAATAGCCCGAAAAGAATTATTAGGAAGCACCGATTGAAGAACTCAACACCTGAATCTGCATAAATATGAATAAATATACATTAATCGACACACTAAGCACATTTTCTGGTACGGAGTACCTGATCGTATTGGTTGTACAAGGAACAAATATCATCCTCAAAATTTTCCATAATGTTTGAGATACCAAACCAAATAAGCTGTAAAGGGAAAGATCGCTAGTTGTACTTAAAATTAAAGACAGTAATACCTTATTTACGAGTAAGTTCACTTGTTCTCTGTACATCTCCTTCAAATCAACAATATCCGCACGCAGTTCTTCCAACTATGTACAACATATCAACTTTAGCATGTCAGAACTGGATTAATGCTATAAAAGTATTCTGTTTTTACATTTCTATAAAGTAATGATTCTAAAAGGTTGAACTTTAGGCATGAAATGAATTGAGAATTATAAATTTTACTAATTTTGTTAATACAGGATAAACTCAAGGAAATGTTCAACAGACCAATTACATGTATTTTTTCCAAATAATTTCTTGATGTGCAAATAAATATAAGCGGCTCATCAGTTTCAAAAAGAATGATGAGTGATGTCCATGAAACTTACTTCGATGCTGGAATAACAACTCAGACAACAATTTGACAAAGGAAGCACATTTATTCAAAGGGTCGATCAGCCATCAATATAAATGATCTTTTCTACAAAGAGGTACTAACAATTTCAACTAATAAGTGTCTTCTTAAATTCCAATCATACTCATTCTGTTCTCACTGACACTAAGCAAAACGTGTCAATATATCACAACATATCATCCGACAGCCTGACAGTACAGTACGTACATTTAGCCAAAAGAGTCCCCCTCTAGAAATGTAGTACAATCATATTGATAATTAACCTCGCGGAAAATTATTACCATAGTTCTTAAATTTACAATTTTTTAGGAATGTTCACCATATGCAAAGATAAAAAATAAATAAATAAACAATACCTCTTCATCACGTTCACCCATCAACTCCAATGCTGCTGAATGTCTCCGTCTTAGAGCTTCTAGCTCTGCCCTTATGCCAGGCAGCATCGTAGATTCTACTAGTAACTTCTCACACTACACCATACATGATCAACTCTCAGATATATAATGCATGATGGCAGGGGATGGGGAAGAATAAATAACTCTGTGTCTCACCTGTGAAGTCATTTTAACCAACTCCTCGGCAAGAGAGTCACGAATGGATTCCATAGATGCCTGAAGTTGATAACAAACTGTCAAACAAGCAGGTATGAGAATGGGGAAGGGGGAGTGGTGTTAACAACATACACTTTTTGAATCACAAGCTAATGACAGCTTGTATTATGAGACACTGTGCCACATAGACTACATGTTTTGGGCACCATAAACTGAAATATGACCATAAACATTGACAAATGATGCCTGAATGCAATTTAACAAAACCAATATATACTCCATACCAGTCGTGACATGTAAGATGCAAGTTCCCCCTCCTTTTGTCGAAGAGCAGCTTCAAAGGTGTTTGTTGTCATGCTCTTCATATAGTACGGGCTCACGGTACCCTCTGAAGTATTTCTATGTTCACGCAAATTGTCAGAAGAGTCCAAAGATGTTTGCAGAAAATAGCTTTCTTCCATACTGCTCAAGCTGCTTGCACTTGAAATCTTACGAGTCAAATGTCCTGCAAAAAGGTGATCGTCATGTGCAAGAAATAAACTAAAAGTGTCTGCAAAATGAAAACATTAATGTAATTATGAAGCACCATTGTTAAATGTTGCAGAGTTTTGCTTTGCTATTGGGCTCTGGTCAGACATGGCAGAATATTGAAGTGGAGCAGCCTTTTCTTGATCCAGACGAGCAGCTTTCTCCTGTTCTAGCTCCTGAAAATTATCATGACCTATTCAGGACACTACCACATGGCCAAAAAATACACAGGATATCAGAAATTCCTAGACCAAACACCAAGCATTAATGTTACCCTATATAAGTTTTCTCCACCATCAAGTTAAAAAACTATGAATTTGAAGAGGAAAAGGAAAGGCTCATCAAATAAGAAATCATGGACACGGTGTTCCACCACAGAAGTCCACTACTTAAACCACAGTGCTATGTTTAAAAGGTAGACTCATTTTACCTTAGAATGAAAGTGACAGCCCTTAGAATAAATGAGGAAAAGAAAGCCTGAATTTACATGCTTATACATGCACTGAACTCTGAAGGTTGCATGGGATTGATTTTTCTTCAGTTTTGGGGTGTAGTAGTTCTTCGAACCATATGAAAAAAATGCATTTATGCAGGTTACATTAAAAAATGTGGTGGGAAGAGAAGAGGAAAAAATTATATGGAATTGGGGTACAACAAATAACACGGGTTATTCCAAGTTATTCCCAATAGAATTAGGGGAATAAGACAGATTCCAAATATCATTTCAACGGTCTAATGTTCTAGCTAAAAATGAATTATTGAGGGTCAAATTTGACGAAACTCAATTTCCTCTTCCACAAAAAATAAGATTAAAAAAAAAAACAAGCTTAGATGCAAGCTACTGAAAAATCTTCTTTCTCGTACTGTGAAGTAAAGACTCTCGCCATACACAGCCTATTATCTTGGTAGTCAAGGAATATAAAGCATGAAAAGGAAAGGCCGTCTCAATGAGTTCCTAAGAAACAGTACATTTAAGAAGAGCAAAATATAAGGTGCAAAATTGGTAGCTTTATCATATATCATAAAGGAACTAATAATGACATACTACCTGCTGCAGAAGTTCCTGGTGTGACAGTGCTTCTTGCAACTCCTCTTTGTGTTTCCTTCTTAGTTCCCTAATTTCTTCTTCAAGCTGTTTCACATGACCTTCATGGGTGTCAGCTTCCTCCTTCAGAGCAAGATATTCTTGCCTATGTTCTGCTGCCTTCTGTCTCTCTTTTTCAAGAGATTTTGTTCGCTGTGTCTGCTCAGCTCTAAGACAAGATATCTGCAAAGTGCCCTCCATTAACTAATGATCTAAATGAGCTCTACAGCTAGCACCAAGTAAAAGAAAAAGAACCTGAGCTTCAAGAACATTTATTCGTGATAAAGTTTGAGATAAACGCTCATTAATAGATCTCTCCTTTTCCTCTGCAGCTGCAGCTTTAGCCTCTGCTTCCTGTAGATTCATATTAAAAATGTCTTAGAAGTCAAAACTATAACATGATGAGTAGAAAGAAAAATATTTTCAAACCTGAAGCCGGGAATTGAGGGACCGTTCAACAGCAGCCCAAGCTTCTGCCCCCCTGGAAGCTGTCTCCTGCAATAATGTTAGAGCAAATCAAGTCAGACTACATGCAAAAAGACAATCATTTAACAACTTGATCCAATATACGGTGGAACCTGCATAGCTTCAATTTGCCTCAGAAGTGGCCTAGTAGACTCAGGAACTTGTGTTATTAACTCCTCACACCGACGCTCACTTGCCTAGCCACACATGGTTCCCATGTCAGATCATCAAATGGAATGGAACATATGTTTAAATACATGCATTCAGAAGCCCAAGCATGTACACACCAAAACAAACCCACACCCATGTATTGACAAACATCTAGATAGAAACAGCAGAACACCAACAGCAATGCATCAAATGAACTGAACTTACTTGATATCGCTTTTGGAGATCTTCCACGTCTCTACGAAGCATATCTTCTCTGAAAACTGCCTGCTCATAATGAGATGTTATTATTTTTGGTAGACTAGATAGATGAGACACTAACCTCAATTTGTTCTAGGAAAAAACCTGCTGCTCTTGTCTGCTCAGAGTTTGCCTTAATTCTTCAAGTGCCTGAACTAGCATACTTTCACGATCCTCAGCCTCCCTAAGACGACTCTCTATTTCAGTTCTTGCTTCAGTGTTAGCCCTTGTCTCTGCTAATGCTTCAGCTTCCTTTGCTGCATTCAAGGCATTTGTGTAGTATTCCCTTTGAGTAGCAAGTTCAACTTGGTGTTTTTCAATAGTTTCTTGCAGCAATTCCTCAGTTGCTCCCTTATCCCTTTTTATGCTTTCTACTTTGTTCTCTTCAACCTAAGAAGGAAAAAGTCCCATTATTTACACATTAATTCAAATTGTAATGCAGCACTCTATACCTAACAATATGCTGAACAAGGCACTATATAAGAGAAGGACATCAAAATGTAGGTGAACAAGTGGAGCCTAGCTTATATGATCAAAATTAAAGCAAAAAGTAACAATGACATGAGTCAAAATAAAATAAGATCAAGTATAAGATGCAATGCATGATCACTTAAGAAGAGAATTTAACATTCAATTACTCTACAACTTATAATGCAAAGGTACTCCGATGTCAAAAGTTTACTCTGTCTACATTTGTGTAGACTTGTTTATATACTGCAATTTCACTCAAATCCTTAGGAAATCCAGCACCCGAAACAATACACATCAGATAACAAGTATCCCACTTCTGCCCCCCCCCCCCCCCCCCCCCCCCAAGACCACATAACAGAAAAAAAAATAATAAAAAAATGACAAGTAACTTAACATACCAGCTGCCTAATCTATATAGAGAAACTTTAAGTAGATGACATACATTAACCTACAGACAAATGAAAACTCGGGGGTCGAATCATGCAGAAAAAAGAGTGAGAATTACCTGTAGTTTGGTAAGCAGTCCTTTCTTCTCTTCCTCTAGCTCTCTAATCTAGCTTTCAGAAGAAAGTAAAGACAAAATTGATAAGAGGGAAGACACGTGTTAAAAATTAATAAAGTTTCCACAGCAACGTCGTGTCTTTCAAAGATGAACCAATTATCAGAAAAAGCATACCTGTGCCCTTAATTTTCTCATCTGAGATTCCTGAGCAGCTTGCTTTTTTGAAAGCTCTTCACCTGGAAAGTAATGATAAAATTGCAAACTTGAACCCCAGTTATAGCCCAAAAAAGATTGTACATAAACACAAGTGTAAGAGCACCCATACAAACAAATATGTGAGTACACAGCTACAAAAATATCTCATGTAAATGTTTTAACTCATATACAAGTATTCCTTGAGTGACATGACGTTAGAAACCATGTCTAACAACCATACGTGAAAACGAATTAGAAAGGGATTACTACATTTAAAGATGCCAAACGTTATAACATTAACTTACTCAGTGGTTTCAAACAGGATGCTAATGATAAAGTAAAAAGTGTTAAATTCAAAAATTTCATTGGTAGCTGGCTTTCTATCTAGAAGTTCCTTTTTAGATTAAACCCTCAAAAAAATCAGGAAGTGGATTCAAAATTTTGGCATGTTGCAAATCTTTAATTGTCACATTGGAGAATTATCCATATTATGATTTTAGCCACCAACAATAAACAATTTGTTGTTATACAAGCTCTTTCCATTTGTAATTGAAATTGATATATTGTTTGAGATAAGAAATCAAAGCACAAAAATTAGGCATGTAACTAATCCACTACACCATGTATCCTAGATTGGAAGGATCTATTCAAATTTCATTTTAATTAAGCAAAACCTTTTTCATTCTACTCCACACATGCAATGAATGAACCTATAGTAAAGTGAGAAATCTATCACTAATCCTCCCTCAAGATACTGAAGTGCTATTCATTTTTATCATCTACAATGCTCATACATTGACTGTCAATATAAAGCAACCTATTTCTTGTAAACAAGGAAATCCTTTATGCCAGAGAAACACTAACTGATCACAAGTATTAAATCGAATTCAATCTTCTACCGATTACTTAGAAGTTCACACCTTCAGCCATAACCTGAGTGATTATTTCGTCTTTTTCCTTCAAAAGAGCTGCAGCATCAATTTTCTTACTCTGCTCTCTGCGCAGTGTATCCCTTTCCTTAGAAAGAGCATAAACCTGATCAAATGCACATCAGTTGCTCAAATTGATTTCAACTAGATGAAAGAATAACCAAAGATAAAATTGGCATAGTACTTCAGGAAACTCAGAAGCATGCACATGAAATATGGAAGGTTAAATAATCCATAAGTCAACTGACATAACATGCTAACAGATGGACTAAATATTTTTCACAATAACCCTTTTATGAAACAACAAATAGGTGGAAAGATAAATATAACCAGGTGACTCTGTTAAATATGCAGTCACGTAAGGTAGGAAGTAGAGTTTGTGCAAAGTGACTATATATCATCCAATTATTCGAAGATGCTGAAGTCAACTAGTCCAATATGTGCCAGAAAATGTAGTTTCTATATGACTAGTTGATAATGAAGTCTTTAGTTGTCCAGTATAGCTCAAATGAGAATTCAAGATAATCAGCACTACCAAAGAAACTTAACGTGCAATGTATATGACTGCTCATCACTATGTTGGTTCTCGAGAATAATTAACTGGTGAAGTATGAGAATTGATATCACACAGAAGGATTTCAAGATTTAGCAATTTGATTGGAAAATAAAGCAACTTGCAAATGGGATGTTAAAAAATGAAAATTACTCCATCAATCAAGCAATATGATGCACAAAGCAAAAAAAAAAAAAAAAAGGAAAGAAAATCACTTAAAATTATCTAATATTCTTAGTAACATAACATTCAAATTTTTGCTACATGAAACAGTCCAAGATGTCTGCCTTGGCTTTATAAAATTATTTATAATCTTCAACTTTCCTTGCATTATCATAGTGAAACTTGACGGAAGAAATAGAGACCGTAGACAATGAATATTCTATACCTTTCTTTCAAGCGTTGCCACCCTTTGATGATACTCCTCCCGAAGAGATTCAATTTCTGCTTCATTTGATTTTGTCTGAAAAAAAATGATTGTCTCAAGTGAAAAAGGAGATTAAATATGTATCTGCAAGTAAATAATAGTCGAGGTAAGCAATTAACATTGCACTAAAGATATATGAGCAGAAAAATTCTCATAAAAGGGAGAAAAGAATCAATAAGATAAGTTCCCAAATTGAGTTGCACTGCCACTACAGTGAGTACACCACATCATTCAACTAGATTGTAAGTTTTACAATTTTTATTTTCTTTTTCTTTTTCTTACCTGATATGGACAAATGCATTTATTTACTTCATGAAAAGATACTTCAAAGTTCTCCATAATCCCACTTGCTTTCTTGTTAAAATACAGTTGAGGACCTTAGTTCAGAGACGGTCCAAGTTTTTTTCCCCCCTTTCTACTTGCTTGTTTATATTTATATCATTAAGCATTCATACGTAATTTTTTGTCAAAATTAATGAACTAGAGTAAAATATTAATACTGAATTGAAGAATAACCGTAACTCTTTCCCATCTCTTGCCACAAAGCCAACGGGTATTGATTAAATAAATGTCCACTTTGTGTTTTCTAAATGAGTAAATCTGACAACATATTTTGATAAATCTGTAGAGTTTGACACTGAACCTCATTCTCCAAGCAAGTTTTATTACTCAGTACTTGGCCTTGCACAATAATATCAGATTTTCTCCAGCCCAATTGACTAGCCATAACATCCATGATCATGAAAGATCGGAAAATACACTTTGAAAACCTTCGACTATACACGCAAAAATAATGTGTCCGGGAAAATTACAGTCAGCTGATAAAAAAAAAGTTCAAACAAGGATTGTATTGATGTCTATGCATCTTATAGATGTAAAGGAAATGCTCTGCACTTGCTACATCAGTCCACAATTATTAATCTGAACAATTTAATTACATCCTTCATTGGCAGAAGAGAGAATACCCATTTCCCAGATGTAAGCATATGAATTATTGGCATCACTCCCGGTATCCTATGCAACAATTTAAGACAATTCTATCATCGTTAACAGTAAAAACATCATAGTTCAGCCATCACAATTCATGCATAGGCAACCATAGAAAGTGTTTCAGTCTTGACATAAGCATCGATAACTGAAGTATCTCCTATGTATAAGTAAGCACACCTCGCAACTTGCCATACGGAGAATCATTGGTATGCAATTAAAAAAGAAGAATGAGTGATTTGCATTCCTTAAGTTCTAACACAGAACTTTGTTCTAAACGAATGTTTGAAAAATCTGAACAATCAAATTATCTTATATTAACCATTCTGCAAATATTTGCATGTGGCTGCCACATATTATGAGGTAAACCTCTTCCAAGAAAATGTATTAACATGACAAAAAAAAATCAATTAAAGGATAGAGTAACTTACCCTCCTCAAATCTTCAATCACGGCCTTTAGCTGCTCATTTTCATTCATCGATTTTGCAATTTCATCAGCTTTGGCCTAGGAAAAAAAAATCAGATTCTCTCTTTTTTTATTGGTAATTAAAAGAGATCGGATCTTTAATTCACATACAAACTAAAAAGGATGTGTTATCATTACAAGGGAAGGTGTCCCCACAAAACGCATATAGATTACAAGATTAATTTAATGCATCAACAGTAAATACAGATAAATTAAGAAGAATCATTGATGAGTGCATTTCTCACCTTGATGGAGGGTATAAGGTGGCAATGATAGTAATCAACCCGTGACCAAAAAAAAATTAAAAATTAAAAAGTTATCCCTGTTATATTTCTGGCTATGAGTAATATAATTAACTCGTTACATCACAGTTGTGCTATCATCAATTTTTCATTTTCAACAGTAAGAATTTTTTGTGCTTCACTTCAAGTCAAATTGATTTGATAATGAACAAAAGGAGGGATATACATTGGCACATACTATTGTTTCGACATTTCTAACAAAAAATACCATTTTCACTAAATTTTAGACTTTGCACACTAAATCATCCTACGTGATAACCAAACAAAGGATCACCAACAAAAATTAAAGACCAAATAAGCAATGAGCAAATAACTGGTTGAATTTTTCTAACATCCATTTTACAATCATCTAGAGTCCTACTGGCGTGACACTTTTCTAACAAGTACCAACCAACAATAAAAATCTGTTTGTACAGACCACGTGAACTGACATAAAGCTACACTTACAAATAAGGAACTTATTTTAGATTTATGCAAATTTCACTAATTTGGTACCAACAGGATGAATAGGGACCTAAACAATGGGTAACAATATATCAAGCAATCAATTAAGTCTGCAAAACCACCTAATAGTCAAAACATAGTGGCAGCAATCGAGCCGAGTAGCTCGCCGGCTTGGCTCGGAAAAGCTCGGCCCATGGGCAGCCTTAGCTCGCGGCTCGCCATAATATAGTGATCGTTTGGTCACTTTCAAAGAGACCACTGGTCTCTGAATTATTTTTATTTTCATCTACAAATACCTCTCATTCTATATCATTTTTCTCACAAGTTCTACAATCTCTCTTCTATACTCTCTACCATTCTAATTTCTATGATTTTTATTCCTTTATTACTCACTCTATAATAATTTACCCATTTAAATTGTACAATTATTCTACTCTCCACAATTATATTACAATTACACATACAAATTACAATCCATTTTTCAAGTTTTCTAAGCATTGTCAATGAAGTGTTCTGCCAAACACATGAAATCATAATGGGAACCACAGCTATTTAGGTACGTTAACACGTCAACTAAAAGAGAAATCATTCAACTCATATGATTCAAAATACATTTAGTTGTTCATTTCGCTTCCTCAAAAACTTTCAAGAAAAAAATGATTTCTTGAAGGTTTTTTTAGGAAGCGAAATCAATAATATACATAACTTTGAATCATATGCATTAAATGATTACTCTTTTAGTTGACGTGTGAATGCACTTAAATAGTTGTGATACCCACAATGACTTCATGTGTTTTGGTTTGGAAGAACACTTCATTGACGATACTTAAAACTTGATAAAACACTCATTTTTTAATACAATAGAGGTATGCCGAAATTGCATGTTGTCAGATAAATGATATAATCAAACTTTGTTATTTTTCTAATAATATTTTGATTTTAAAAGAAATTGTACACATAATAAGTTATTCGTGTATAATTTTAACTCCGTCTGCTCAAAAGTAGCATGTCCCAAATCTCAATTGCAAAACATCGAAATTGATTGCATGGAAAATGAAGCAGGTGAATACATACATATTAAGAAAAAGACTCGCACAACAAAAATCTTAACTCAATCATCCGAAATTGAAAATTGAAAAACGAAATACCCATCTCAAGTTTCCAGGTATTGTCATTGCCGATACTTGGAAAACTCAAGATAGGTTATTCGTTTTCGGACGTTTGAATTAAAAAATTGATTTTAAAAAAATTTACACATAACAAGTTATTCGTATACAATTTTAACTGTCTACTAGAAAATAAATAGCTAGTTAACTCGGATAATAGGAGGAGGGTTTAAAAAAAGGTTCCTAGGCCAAGCTCGGCCTGGCTCGCTAGCCACGAGCTCAATGGCCAAGACAGACGAGCTGAGCAAAAGCTCAACTTGTCTAAGACGAGCCACAAGCCGACTCAGTCCATTGCCACCACTATCAAAACCTGGTTATGCAACATTTGTAACCTGGAAAATGTTCCACGAATTCTTTTCTCAAAGCTTATAACACCATTCTACAAGTTTCAAAAACTTGTTCAACAAGGATACACATGGTTCAAACCAAAACTTAGTTATGATAAGTACCTGAGCTTGTCTAGCAGCTCCTTGCAATGCAATTTCCATCATTTTCATGTCCTTCTTTATCTTCTCCAATTCTGCCGCAGACTCTTCAACATCAGATGAGTTGCTTCCACACCGTTGCTCTTTTACTTCATGTTCTATAGTTGATTGGTGCTCCACCTCAACATATTTAGAAACAGCATCATTTTCGTGTACCTCCACTGAAGGCTTTGCATCTTCATGTTGCACGTCAGGCAAGCTGCTTTCAGAATAATCTTTGGGAATTCTCACCTCATCAGAAGTTGGAGAATCTGAACTTCTTGGCTCTCCTTTTTCAGCTTGTCCATCAGTTAATACATTCGAATCTTGGGCTGTAGAAATCTCCATAACATCTTCTTCTTGTGACTTAAGCTCATTCGTGCTCTCCGGCAAATCAGTAACTTCATTAATTGAAGATGCTGCAGCTGTAACTTCAATCTGACTCATAGGACTTGCTGAATCTGGTTTGACCAACTCCAAGGTTTTAGGCAATTCTTCTTCCGACATTTTCTCTTCAAATTTCATTGCAGATTCTGTTTGCTGAATGTGCTCAACATTTTGTTCAGATAGTTCAACAGGAACTGGTAGTGAATCTGCATCGCCTTCACTGTATTCTGCTGCAGCAGCATTTTTTTGCTTCCCGCTGACGTCCATTGATTCCTCTGCGTGTTCTGGCAGTACATCAGCCTCTTTTGTTTCTTCATTTGCTTCATCCACAGGAGGATTTTTTTCAATTGTGATATTTACTGAACTATCATTGTCGATAACTTCTTTCTCCATAACAGGAGTTGCAGGCTTTGAGAAACTGGATTCTTCTTCCTTATCAGGAGATGCAGGCTTTGAGGAACTAGATTCTTCTTCCTTAAGAGGAGATGCAGGCTTTGAGGAACTAGACTCTTCCAATGATTCAACAATACTGTCCTCACCTCTATTCCCCATAAAACCCACGATTGGCTCTAACAGTGCTTTCCTGTCTGTAGCTGATGGCCACAATCCTAACATTAATGTTTGGAAGTAGACCATAATCCATGAACATCTTATTAACCTTCATGAATCAATTACTGTAACATGCCTTACACTGGAAGCTTTTGACCAAGTGAGAAACTTTATATATACATTTTCTTGGAATAAAATTTTGTGAATCAGCTAGTTAATCATGCAATAAAGGAGGTTCAAAACCTCAAAAGGGAGCACTTTAAACCTCGAACAATATCTTTGGTAAAAATAGAATAATATGAACTATTTAAAACATCCTGAATATGAACTAGCAGCAAATTTCAATGGTCAGATAATTTCCAAGTTTTAAAGGTATTGGATTTCTAATTCAATCCCGCCTATGAATCAGAAGGAATATACACAAAAACGCTTATCATAATGGTTGAAAATTCACAAAAAAAAAAAAAAAAAAAAATCAAAACGCAATGAACATAACATTTACCTTCATCTGTACTACTGGTGGGTTCGGATTTCTCTTCTAGACCAAGTGCCGTATCAAAATTCTTCTCAATATTCTTGACGCTCTCGCTGAGTTTATTCACAGCCCCAGCAAAATCAGGGAAATTTCCTAAAGAGACTTTCCCACTAAACCAAGCCATGTTTTTTAATCAATCAGCTCGATGCAGAACTTGAATATCACGTCACTCGCATCTATCCAAGCTACAGAACGTAACATTCGCAAAAATCCATCAGCATTCCCACATCATAAACAATCACAAATTCAGCTAAATTATCAATGAAAATGAAATAAACACCATCACTAAGATCCAACCACTATAGAAATCGAGTATGCGTCATCTAAAAAGGAAATCAACTGTGTCATACTTCTTTTTTAAATTGAAAATAATGCTAATGCGATTCGTACGTGATTCTGAAAATCGTACCTGGGGATTTGTGAAAGTGAATCGTAATTGGAAAATATCAAATCGGAGCTCGGATCGCAGTGGAATAAAATTGTTTGTCAGGAGATGAAAAATTTACAAGAGATCGATCTGATCTGATCTGATATTGAGTTTAGCCGCTCCCCCATTTGGAGAGGTCCGACGTGTTTTTCCCTATGCCCAGTGCAAGCTGTAAAATTTTATTCGAAATGAAATGGATATGTACGACGCCGTTTCATTTGTTTGTTTAGCCTCAATTAACTGCATTCGAGTTTACTTTCACCTCTATCCATCATTTTAATTTTTAACTCCTGGGAAAAAAAAAAATTTCCTACACATATAAAAAAAGTGAAGAAAATTTTTACTGTAGAAACTATTGGTTTAAAACGGTGCCCTTTTTATTAACGTGTGGTTTGAGTTTAATTTTTATTTTGCTATATTACTTTAAAAAAAAAATATTGTTATTTAATTTTTATTTTACTCTATACACTTAAAAAAAAATAACTAGATATTTTTGTAAAAATAAAAAAAGAATGTGAGTGTTATTAAAAAAAAAAAACAAAAAATAAAAAAAAATTGTGTCGCACTGTGCGAGATCGCACTCGCAAGTGCATGTCTCGCACTGTGCGAGACATTCAATACCTTTTTTTCCTAAAAAACTTATGTTTTCGTCTTTATTTGCGGTCTTAATTCGGGATATCAAACGAAGTCAAAATATTACATTCTTAATATCATTTTGAAGAACTTACGCCTAATATTTCACGACGTTGATGGTGTATGAAACGGTCAATCGTAGCGAAAGTTACGTTACGTTAAAGTACGTTGTTCCAAACTAATATTTCGAAAATTTCGATAACAAACTAGCTTTACAAATTCTTCGACTATTCTACGCTAGCCGAATCCATAAATCTTCTATATCCTCTCGAAACTCATTTCGAGAACTATATCGCAAATATATCGAATGATATAAATGAATATCGAAAATAGTTAAACGGACGTCAAACGCGTGTATTAAAAAAGACGTATAACTCGTTTTTTGAATATATTACTTATATTTTTATCTTCATTGTTAGGCTCATTACGGAACATCAAACAAAATCGAAATATTACATTCTTAATATTATTTTGAAGTACTCACGGTCTATTATTTCACGACGTTGATGATGTGCGAAACGGTCAATCGTAGCAAATGTTACGGCGCGTCAAAGTAGAACTAATATTTCGAGAATTTCGATAATAAGCTAACTTTAAAAATTTCTAAATAATTGTACGCTGGTCGAATCGATAAATCTTCTATATCATTTAGACTTCGTTTGATATTAAGAATATAATATTTCGACTTTGTTTGGATTTTTAAAGTTAGATTGTTATCAAAATTCTCGAAATATTAGTTTGAAACGATCTACTTTGAAGCGCCGTAACATTTGTTACAATTGACCGTTTCGCACACCATCAATATCGTGAAATAATAGGCCATGAGTACTTGAAAATAATATTAAGAATGTAATATTTCAACTTCGTTTGATATTCCGTAATAAGCCATGAACATTCAGAATTTTTTCCCCTTTACCTGTTTAATCATTTTAATTTGAATATAGTTATAAAATAAAGTGAAGCTCTACCCAATTATAATATTTCAAAACCGTTGGCTTCATATTCATTGAAATCTTCATTTTTTTTTATATATATTTTGTATATTCGATTTTACAACATAATTTATCTATTGATTATACAGTTGTAATATATAGTTGTTTTTGTTATTGTATACATAATGTACAAATATGTAGCTATTCACATTGACAAGTTATTATCTTTTCGCTCATTCTATAAATAACACATTATTTTTCCTACTGCTTTAACAGAAATGAATCAAAAAATGTATTTATATGTTGAAAACAAAATTTTTCTATCTTATCTCACATCTCAAAATAAAACATAATTTCACGCATTTAACATGCTAACACTTCCTACAAAATAACCTAATTCGTACATCGTACGGGCAACAACTAGTATTCATTTTAACCGTTAAAGGAAACGGCGGTGGAGTTTCCCCGTATAAAGTTACCTTCCAAAAAAAAAATGTGTAAATAAATTAGTAAATTTCATCTATACTTTTCCGATTTTCCCCAGGGGATTAAAATCAAATATTAAATAGTTTTTAATAAAAATTGATAAAATATATGATTAAAAAATTATAAATTCAAAAAATATATGATTAAAATTAATTATTAATTGAAATTGAAATCTCTATAAAAGATTTGGTGTTAATTCATAATGATATGCATGTCCCAACTTTTTATCGTAACATTCTTATTTCTGGTCTTTCATTGATAAATGATAATTGACACAACAATCATGCTACAATAATAGAAACTTGAACATAATGGCTAACATAATATCACTTGACATTTCATTATTGGACTATTTTAAACACAATTAGCTGTCTCATCCAATCAACTCTCATCTTGACATCTTTTGTCATTGCATCTGGTCAAATTTTGCTGTCAAAGTAGTATTATTCTTGGCACAATATCCCTAATGTTAACCAATTTGTGGAATACTAGCTAACCTTTTCATTTTGATGTAACCCCTTCTCCTCCGCAAATCATTCAAACGTTGCAAAACATACATTGTCATTTTTATCCGTTAGTTTAGGCTTTAAAAAGGGTAAAATTTGCCAAAATCAATCATACTTCAGAGAGTATTTCAGTCGTTTCAAATTAAACACTCACTTAAGGCCTCGTTTGTTTGAAACGCGCACTAAGAGATAAATCAACGGACAATTGTGGCATATAAACCCCAAGAGTCAACCAATTTTGTTTTCTCTCTCAATTAGTTTCTCAAACAAACAAGGCCTCAAGAGAGCATTTGGATTTGAAAAAACTGAAATATCTTTTGAGATTTTAATATTTTGACCATTTTTATTGTTTTTAACACCTAAACCAATGAATACAGACGGGAGGAAAGCATCCCACAACGTTTGAGTGATTTCAGAGGATTTTGCACCAAACTCAAAGGTTAGGGAGTATTTCACAAATCAGGCAAACATTTGGAGAGTATTGTGTGAATCACCCACTGTTTAATCATGTTGTCCCTTGTGACGAATTTGGTAAAAATTCTATTGAAACTCTTCAAAATAAAAATAGGTCATTAACATTTTTTGGGACGAAAAATGTCAACGGGGACAACATGTGATAATCAATCAAATTTGAGGATAAGATTGCAATGAAAAAAAAGTCGAGAACATAAATATAACAAGGAGTAAAAGTCAGGGACCTTTAATGTAATTGAAATGCAATGACAGATACAAATTTGTGATGTCAATATTTGATATTCACCTAATGGCTTTCGTGTATTCAATCATTACAAAATGAAATTTGTACATATATTGTTGAGATTGAAAATGAGAAGGAAAAAATTGGAAGACGGATGATCTACGAGTAGTAATGGTTACTATGACAAGGTTGAATTGACGGGGTTCGAGACACTTCTTTAATATCATGTTCAACAATCACTTATAGTATTTATGATCACGTCAATGTTTGGTATTCTACAACGTGAAGAAATTGAACAGAACAGCTTGAATTTAGGTCAAATTAAAGTTTAATAACTCAATTAACATAAAATTCAAGTACACAAATTGAATTATAATGACTCAATTGAAATTTGGTCAAAATGCAGTGACCACGAATAGAATTAATTATGTCAAACGTACGTGACCATGAACATATGTATTTATCCATTAATGATAGTTCCTAACTCTATGCTAGCATTTCTCTAAGAACAAAGTCATTTATCATCATTCAGTACTAATTTAGGTGACAGTAAATGTTTATCTAAATTTATTCAACAAATTAACGTACAATTTAAATTTATTAGACAAATAACCATCACCTCTTGCCAATTCAAGTGCCCCTTCAATAAAGGATCGTTACATAACTCCTGAATAGCCGGGGATTGTCAAAGTGATTTTGCCTATGCACACAACTTTCATCGCATTCGCTATACTTTTAGCAAATTCCAAATTATCTTGATTGAATTATTAGACTGGTTTGAAATTTCACCGGCTCAACATAATTCATCACCAATCATCATCCAAAAACAGACAAAAATCCCACAGTTGGCAGTCATTCCATGTGACTAAGGGTCCATTTGGCTTCATTTTTCAAAAGTCAAAAGAAGTTTTTTGAGATCGAAAATCTGTCGTCGAATTCGTTTGACTAATTTTATAAAATAACTTTTAAAAGAAATTGTTCTAACGTGATTTTCTCTAAAAATATTTTTGAAATATAATGGAACGTTCTCTTCGTATTTCAGTTTTATATTTTCAGTTTTAAATTTGTTTTGTGTTTTGAGTGTCCATTTTGAGATTGTTGAAAATTCGTTCTTTTTATCGTTTTGAAAAAATATTTTACAACCCATATTTTTTGAGTTTTGGCAGATTTGTGAAGAAAATAGCCAAAATGTAAAAAAATTGTTTTCTATTTTCTTCACAAAGATTTCAGCTGTTTTCAAAAATTCGTTTTCGAAAATGGGAAAGAGAATGTGTTTTTCATGTTTTGGAAAATCGAAAACAGAAAACGGCTCGAATACAGCAAAGAGGATATCCCCTAAAGCTTTTTAAAAAATTAGTTTTCAAACAAAAGTTAAGATAGCTTTCTTTAAAAACTTTTCTACAAAAAGCAAAAGTAAAAATAAAAACAAAATCCATGCCAAACAAATCCTTTTTTTTTTTTTTTTTTTTTTTGTGAATCATCAAACTTCGTCACCAAGTCATAATCCATCACCTATTAGCATCCAAAAATAACTTGTTTATCGAATTCGAAACTTTTATTAAAGTAAATTGACATTCCATACAATAATTATGTGAAAAGATTCATAATAGCGTGACGCTCATTTAAATTGACAACTAAGAGCCTGTTTAGTATTGATTTTGAGAATAAATTCACAATAAATTCTTATTTTCAATCACACATTTTTCAATAAAATAATATTTTCCATTACATCAATATTTTTTCCTCATTTTTCAACCACACATTTCCCATCATATCACTATTCAAAAATCAATTTTTACCCCAAAAATACTCTCAAACGCTCTCTAAAGAAACGATGAAATTTAAATTAAATTAAAGATGAGCCAACCAGTTTACTTCAGTCTAAACGAATTGAAGGAATCCAATTCAGAATCAGAAATCCCAAGACTTTCACTTCCAGAAAGCAATAGTTTCCTTTCCCTTTTTAAGACCAACCTACCCGAAAATTGAGTCATTTTTTTCACGACGAATTTTCATTTTAATCGCCATCTTCTTAGTCGGGATTTTCGCATGCAAAATTTGCGCTAAAAGCCGCTGCTTTCTTCCGTCATTCTTTCCGGTGAATTTGCCGCTGATTCAATTCTCATTTAATCGATAATTTTCTATGATTTATCTTAATGCTGTTTTAATAAACAATTATTCTTCTTGATGGTTAATCCTTCTTAAATTTAGTCGCTACATAGTTACGATAGAACTAGAAAAACGTTGTTTTCCCGCCAAAATACAGTAGAAATTCACAATGAAGACAGTAGCAGAGGAATCTGATTTCCCGCTGGAAGAGCTTGCTAGGCAGCTGTTATATTTAAACGGCTCATTCTCGGCTGATTCCTCCGCATTGCCGCCGCCGGAGCAATTGAAGTTACCAAAGATAGAGATAGAGTCTCCACATTCACCATCTCTCCGAACTGTGTAAGTGTTTTTATTTTTTATTTTTTTATATATGCGAGTTTACATTATGCCGTTAAAGAGTGGAAGTTTAAAATCCTCATGTTATGATAGTGGATCTTGTGAAGAACATTATCGAAATTTATCATACTGATGCTTGTTTTTTATTATCTCGTATTAGGCTTTTGTAAAATTGAAGATAAAAACGATGAATCTCGAACTCACGTTCTGATCCAGTTGTTAAATTATTGAAAAATATGTGGATGCATAATTTTGCTATGAGTCTTATTTATTAGTCTATAGGCGATGACATCTTGATCTTCTCTCTTTCTGATCAAAATAATTGTAGCTCTCCAGGAACACAATTGAGTGATATTGAGAGACCAAAGAGAAGCTGCTCAGATGGACAGAGTATCTGCTGAGCTGGATAAAAACGAATTGGAAAAGAATACACATCAGAATGCCTGTTGGGAGCTGCCTTTGACAGATCAACAAGTTGGGAATTTTTTGGAGGAGAGACAGCTGGGCATTCTAGAAGAAGGATAGAAGAAAAGTTGATTGAAAATTTGTTACGTGAAATTGCATTCCTGGTGCATTATGTATTTGTATAGTGTAGATTTCCTTTACTTTATAGTATAAATATTCAAGCAAATTGATTGCTACAGTATGTAGAAAAATAGAATAACAATGAATACACAGTAGTCTTTCTTCTTCAAAAGGTTCTTCCATTCTGTGAATTTAAATATCTACATATTCAAAAACTTTCATGGTATCAGAGCTGGAAATGGAGGAATCAAGCAATCAAAATACTTCACCCCCAAATACTCTAGCCCCAAATGATAATCTATGCCCAAATACCAATCAACAGTCACTGCTCATGATCCAACCCAGCCCACAAGTCCTTTCTACATTGGTAGCAGTGATGGCTCGGGTGCAATGCTTGTCACACACACTCTGGATTCAAACAACTACTATTCATGGGCTAGATCCATGAAAAGGGCTCTGCGCATTAAGAACAAGTTGGGATTCATAGATGGCAGTATTTGTGAGCCATCAGACCCGAATGACCCTCTAATGGAATATTGGTTGCGTTGTAATGATATAGTGATAACTTGGATGCAGAATACCATGGCGGTGGATATCAAATGCAGCACGGTTTATGCAGAAACTGCTCATCAACTTTGGCTGGAATTGGAGCAACGTTTTGCACAACAAAATGCACCAAGGATCTTTGAGGTAAAGCAAGGCATTACAGCCTTGAAGCAAAATCAGGATTCTGTGAGTGTATATTTTTCTAAACTCAAAACCTTACTTGATGAATTGATGAATTATAAATCCATTCCTAACTGTACTTGTGGAGGCTTGAAACTTGTGGTTCAAAATCAGCAAAGAGATTGGGTAATGAAATTTCTGATGGGTCTCAATGACTCCTACAAAGGGATAAAGGCTCAGATCCTGTTAATCAAGCCCTTTCCCAGCCTAAATGAGGTGTACTCAACTGTCCAACAAGAGGAGAAGAGGAGAGAAATATCTACTAATGGTTCAAGCAGTGACTCTATGGCCTTATTAAGTAGAAGCAATCCTGATAAACAAATTGGTGGATCACAGAAGAAAGATAGGTATTATTGTACCTACTGTAAGATTGCAGGGCACTCTTTGGAGAGATGCTTCAAGGCCAACCCAGATAGACCTATATGCTCTTATTGTCAGATGCCTGGCCACATAGCCAAAAGGTGCTTCAAACTGAATGGATATCCAGCAAACCACAAGACAGAAGGGAAGGCCAGACCCATGGTGAATCATGTTGCTGCAGCTTTAAATTCTGATCAGGAGAATGTAAGTAACAAATCCCAGATGCCATTAACTCAGGAGCAGTACTCACAGTTTCTGGCACTCTTAAAACCTGCCTATAGCACTCAAACTTTCACTCCTTCGGCTAACAATGCTCAAAGCATGCTTGGATCTCCTTCTACTGATCATAAAATCTCTGGTATATGTTCTTTATCTGCCTTTACTTCTAATCCTCCTAGAATTTGTGATATTCCATGGATTTTAGATACAGGAGCAACAGATCATATGATCTGTTCTAGATCTCTATTTCACTCTATTCAAGCTGCTGTCTCATCCTCAGTAGCCCTACCTAATGGGGAGGTAGTACCTGTTACCCACATAGGAACGGCCAAAGTCACAAAAACACTCACACTCAGTGATGTTCTCTGTGTTCCTCATTTCTCTTTTAACTTGATTTCAGCCAAGAAATTGGCCCAAGAACTAAATTGTTGTCTTATTTTCTTCCTTGATTTTTGTTACATTCAGGACCTTTTGAGATGGACAACGATTGGAATGGGTGAGGTGAAGCAAGGACTCTACCATATGCTGCAGGAGGAAGTCTCCCCTTCAGCCTTATCAAACAAATTACTCAAATACAACCTAAAAACTAGAGTTCCTGCTTCTGTCAACAATGTAGGGTCTTTTGACCTATGGCACTATAGACTAGGTCATTCTTCCTATCCTGAATTTCATTTGAATACTGATGTTTCCATTCCTAAATCACCTAATAATCAGCCTTGTCTCATTTGTCCATTAGCAAAGCAACATAGGTTGCCTTTTACTGTCAGCCAGCACACAACCAAAACATGTTTTGAGTTAATACACTGTGATATTTGGGGGGTCCTTGCAATGAAGTTAGTCATGATGGTTTTAAATATTTTTTAACTATTGTAGATGATTTTAGTAGATGCACGTGGATTTACATGTTAAAACTAAAATCAGAAGCAACCCCTAATTTACAGCACTTCTGCACTATGGTAGAAAATCAATTTGAAACAAAGGTAAAAATCATTCGAAGTGATAATGGAGGGGAGTTTAACATGAAAGACTTTTACCTACAAAATGGGATTGTGCACCAAACAACATGTGTGGAAACACCACAACAAAATGCCACCGCGGAAAGAAAACATCAGCACATTTTGAACGTTGCTAGAGCATTGAGGTTTCAAAGTGGTATTCCTTTAAAATATTGGAATCACTGTGCCCTAACAGCTGTATATTTGATAAATAGAACTCCAACTCCTTTGTTAAATCACAAAAGTCCTATTGAAATTCTTTTCAAAACCAAACCAAATTATGATCATCTCAAAGTTTTTGGATGTTTGGCTTTTGCTACTACTCTTGTCCAAGGTAGGCATAAATTTGATCCTAGGGCCAGAAAGTGTGTATTCATTGGATACCCCTTTGGGACCAAAGGATATAGGCTGCTAGATTTAGAAAATGAAAAGATTTTTCTCTCTCGAAATGTGATTTTTCATGAAACTGTTTTTCCATTCAAAATTGAAAGAGTGAACTATCATGACCCTTTACCAAGCCCTAATGAACTCAGTTATACTCAAAATCCTATCATATCCAATACCAACCTTCCCATTCCTCACAATCCTAACACTGTTGATTCTTCAAATATCCATATAACAGATATAGCTACTCCTGAACTACCTAGTTTGCAAAGAAATGAGATAGGCGGACCTGATGACACTTCCCTACATCAATCAGAATTTGAACAAACCACTTATGCACATTTGCCTCGAAGGTCAAATAGAATAAAAAAGGCCCCAACACACCTCCGAGACTTCATATGTCAGCAGGCCACTTCATTTCCCCCATCTCAGTTGTTGAACAATCAGGAGGTACAAACTCGATCAGGTAATCCTTTTCCTCTTAGTGCTAGCATGACTTATGAAAAATTGTCTACACCATACAAAGCATTTGTGACCTCCATAACTTCATACACCGAGCCTAAAACCTACCTAGAAGCTAGTTCATCTCCTGAATGGAGAGCTGCCATGGAAACTGAGATTACTGCCCTTGAACATAATGACACTTGGGGTGATTACTGACTTGCCTCCTGATAAAGAAACAATAGGCTGCAAGTGGGTGTATAAGATTAAATTTAATTCTGATGGGAGTATAGAAAGGCATAAAGCGAGACTTGTAGCGAAAGGGTACTCACAGCAAGAGGGGTTGGATTATCATGAGACCTTTTCACCTGTGGCAAAAATGGTGATAGTGAGAACTTTGTTAGCAATTGCAGCAATAAAAGGGTGGTTTCTACAACAATTTGACGTTAATAATGCATTCTTGCATGGAGATTTAGAAGAGGAAGTATACTTGGACCTACCACCTGGATATCCTAGTAAAGGAGGAAGAAAAGTGTGCAAACTCAAGAAAAGTCTTTATGGACTTAAGCAAGCCTCTCGCCAATGGTATTCAAAACTTTCGAATTTTATCATTCAGCAAGGGTATTTTCAGTCCAAAGCTGATTATAGTTTGTTTACAAAGAGAACTGACACTTCTTTTACAGCCATCTTAGTGTATGTGGACGATATAATAGTTGCTGGAAATTGCATAGAGACAATCAATCAATTGAAGTGCTCTCTTGATAACCAATTCAAAATCAAAGATCTTAGGAAGCTGAAATATTTTCTTGGTATTGAAGTTGCCAGATCAACAAAGGGGATTTACTTATGCCAACGGAAATATGCTTTGGATATCCTAGGAGATTCAGGTACTATTGGCTCAACTCCTGCCAAAATTCCTCTAGATCAAAATGTGAAATTGTCTAAGGAAGAGGGAGATCTTCTACCTGAACCTACTCTCTACAGAAGATTGATTGGGAGGTTATTATATCTTACCATCACAAGGCCTGATATAGCCTACTCGGTACAATTACTAAGTCAGTTTATGGATAATCCTAGACTACCACACTTGCATGCAGCACACAAAGTTTTGCGGTATGTAAAGAGATCACCAGGTCAAGGATTGTTCTATCCTGTGAATTCTGAAATTCAGCTTAAAGGTTACAGTGACTCGGATTGGGGTGCTTGTCCAGACACCAGGAAGTCAGTGACAGGATATTGCGTGTTTGTGGGGAATTCTTTGGTTTCTTGGAAGTCAAAGAAGCAAGGAGTTGTATCTAGATCATCCGCTGAAGCAGAGTACAGGGCAATGGCCAATGTATGTTGTGAATTAACTTGGCTTGGATACCTGTTTAAGGACTTGCAAATTTCACATCCACAAAGTGCAATATTGTACTGTGATAATAAATCAGCTATACATATCGCTACAAATCCAGTTTTTCACGAGAGAACAAAGCACATAGAGATAGATTGCCACTTGATTCGGGATAAAGTTCAAGATGGGAGCATTGCAACTGAGCATGTAACCAGCAAATCTCAAGTGGCAGACATTCTTACCAAGAGCTTAGGCTCTCAAAACTTCTACTCATGTATGTTCAAGATGGGAGTAGTAGATATCTACTCTCCATCTTGCGGGGGACTATTGAGAGACCAAAGAGAAGCTGCTCAGATGGACAGAGTATCTGCTGAGCTGGATAAAAACGAATTGGAAAAGAATACACATCAGAATGCCTGTTGGGAGCTGCCTTTGACAGATCAACAAGTTGGGAATTATTTGGAGGAGAGACAGCTGGGCATTCTAGAAGAAGGATAGAAGAAAAGTTGGTTGAAAATTTGTTACGTGAAATTGCATTCCTGGTGCATTATGTATTTGTATAGTGTAGATTCCCTTTACTTTATAGTATAAATATTCAAGCAAATTGATTGCTACAGTATGTAGAAAAATAGAATAAACAATGAATACACAGTAGTCTTTCTTCTTCAAAAGGTTCTTCCATTCTGTGAATTTAAATATCTACATATTCAAAAACTTTCAAGTGATACTGAATTCAAAGGAAAAAATCTCAAGGAACAGAAACAATGCAAATGCAAAAAGTCTAGATGTCTAAAGCTGTAAGCTCCCTTGCTTAAAGACATATCTTCCACAAAGTTTGACACGTCCAGAACAACTTCATTATCAGTCTAGTTCATCATTTGCCTTTTTTTTTCTGAGACCTGTATTTACCTCTTACACCATCAAACAGATTAGTTAGATCATTCTCCAACTTTGACATTTCTTATGGTGAAAAACTCATCTTTACTTTCTTCTATGCTAGAGAGACAGATCTTGACTTTTTTCAATTGATCCAGGAGTTTCTTTTGGAAAAAGGAAATTCCTCTTCCTCTCTCTGCTTTTTTTGTTTATAGGATCGGAGAGTGGGGTGGAGTGGTAGAGGCAATAGCTGATTTTATTTGGCTACCATTGCTTTGCATATTCTACTTCTTCTCTAACACTATAGACGTCTTAACTCCGCAGATAACAATAGCCTAATCGAAAGACATGAAGAATCTTGGTTTTAGTAAATATTGCACTTGAGGAGTTAAAATACAAGTATGGTTTTCCCCTAACATGAGTTTGGTCAATAACCATAGAAATTGGATCTTTAATGTTAGAGAAATACATAGTCTTAGTATATTTTCTCAGGTCTTGCATTCAGTGCTCTGCATCACATGTTTTAGGTAAGAATGCCCATTTTTCCTCACTATGTGCCCACCAAAGTAGGTAGTTAAATGTCTGTTTAAAAAATTAAACTTACTTTTCTACTTAAAAGCAAAGTTACTTCTTTTTAAATTTAGCCAAACATGCTCTATATTGCTGACAACTCTTAACCACAATTACCTTGGGAAAATGGTAAGGTACTGCCAATGTTTTGCCACTGAAACATATTGCAACGGGTGCAGCTGTTCCAATTGTCAAAATAATATAGAAAATGAGACTGCAAGACATGCCGCTGCTGCGTATATCTTAGAACATTATCCAAAAGTATTCTGGCCAAAGATTGTGGCCAGTCCCAATAAGGTAATGTATCTAGCAGTGATGTTTCTAAGTAATTACTGAATATCATTTTGGTAGGGTATTGAAATGTTTTCCATGTGAATATGGGTTGATCACGGGGGGGAAACTTATATATGTAGTTTGAACGCACTGACTTAGTTCCAAATTTTAAAGTTGTGGTCATTACATGTGGGGAAAATTTGTAGGAAGTTGAATGAGAACTTGTTAGTCCGTGTTTGGCCCCTTAAAAGTTTTTGAACAATAAAGATTTTGACTGGTAATAGGATTTCAAATTATTTCAAAGGTTGACATGAGCACATGACTCTTTCCTTATTTTTTGAACCAACAGACACTCATTTTTATATGTTTCATTTTCGAGGCCCTAAATACAACCACTGCACAGTTGACACAAGGTATGTCAGTTGAATTGATATTTTGCGTAAAATGAAACCAGTAAAATCCAAGGAAAACATTTTATTTATGCGTGATTTTGTTTGTGAAATATTTAGTGCGCCTACTTCTTCTCTATATAACAAAGGTGATATCTATTAACGAACTCATGAGATCCGTATGATCCTAATTGTCCATGTGCTACTCTGGCTAGTAAAGATTGTGAAACTTGAGAATATTAAACATGGAGTTTTGGATAAGATGTAATTCCTTATCTTCATACTAAAGACATGTTATTGATCAGTGTTCAATTGTTCTATTGCATTCATTTAAAGGCAGTTGGTTTCTCTGAAAAAATTACAGGGAGAGGCAAGATGTTCTCTGATAATGGAGAAGTTTGAAAAAGGTTGTCACTGCAGGAGATCAGAGTGCCTTAAGGGGTATTGCAAGTGCTATCGTGCTAATATCCTCTGCTCAGAAATCTGCAAATGCTTTGACTGCAAGAACTGTCAAAGCAGCGAAGAAAGGTAGACTTTTTTCTCATACGAAGAATCCCCAGTGCTTCCACAAAGCAGATAGATGCAGTCATGATCATATCATTAGGTATTCTGGCTGCAGATCCTCTCTTGAATCCAAGGAGAGGAAAACTCCAGTTAACTTGCCTAGTTCAAATAGGGGGACTCCATTCAACTGCAGCGTTCAACATTACAAGCAGGCGCAGGTACTATATTCTCAGCATCTGATCAAATAGGCAAATATGTTGTCTTGGCTGTTCCATTGATATAGTTGGCTTTGCTTAAGAAAAAATGTAACTAAATAATTGTGTCCCCTTTCTAAAAACTTAAACTTCTGAATGAGGTGTTTCAACATAGTATTAGAACATGCAGAGATTCTGAGTTCAAGTCTTGCCATCCATTTATGAAGACTTTGAGTGTCAGGGTATTGATGAATAATTAAATCTAGCCTGCAGGTGAGGGGGTGTTGAAGGAAAAGTTTAAATAAATAAATATCTCCATTTTCAAACAGCCCAAACTTTTAAATGAGATGGTTCAACAGGCTTTACGAATAACATGACATTAAATCAGAGAGCATACTTCTCTTCATCAGCGACAAGTTGACCTATAGTAAAGGGATTTGGCTTGTCAATTCCATCAAAGCTTAACTAGGCTCAATTTTTTTTACTATATATGGATGCCAGTCCATGTTTCACGTGTTGTTTAGAGAGTTTCTGTTCTTTTTTCTCTTCCCCTTTCATGTCTTCCTTTCTTGGCAGATTTGTACTCCATCATTGAGCTTCTCGAAGTTCAAACACAGGTTTTCGCTAAGGCTCTCAGCATCTCATTAATTTAATTCAGAGAGTTGATTAAAAGCTTGCATATTTGGTTCTTCACAAGCTAATCAGATTTATCCATTCATGCCTGAAGATCCATGATAGCAGACATTGACTTGATGGATGTATGCTTGATTTTGCTGGGTGCATCTGCATCTGTTAACATCCTTTCTGGTAGAGTCCAATACAAAGATAGAGAAATTATCTGTCAACTTATGAATTTGTTTCCATTTTACTTTGATTTTACATTTATCATGTATAGGTAAAGGAAGTCCAATCAATATAGAAGTTTCTCCGGGACCTATTGTCTTGACAGGTGATAAGAAAGAGGATCGTGACTGCAATACAGATACATACATTGAGAAGGAAAAGCTTGTACTCGTGAAGTTCCGGGATTTCCTAGACAGGATAATTGCTCTTGGAAACATAAAAGATAAATGGTCCACATCACATGGTTCTGGAAATTCGAAAGTTTGAATCTGGTTCTAGACTGGTGAAATAAATGCTTCTTAAAATCTTCAAAAGCATTGGCTCTGAGACTACATCTTTTTTAGAAATTTTGGTTTTGAAATGGCCATGTCCGATGACCCAATAATTATGGCTCAGCTCCAAATTATTCATAGAAGTAATACTTTGTGTCATATTTCAGATCATGGACCTTTCTTAATAGTCTTGCCCATTATAGTCCATGTTCCCTCCATCTATGAAATACTATTTCTTCTTCGTGTGTTTTTCCTTTGTGTGTTTTCTTAGACACCACAAGCAAAGTTGTTCTTGTTTGTCAGTCTCACTTTCATACAGCATGAAGTCAAAATTTTAAAAATAAATCAGTTTTAGCTTTTCAATGAAGTACTTTAACCTGGTATCAGTCATTTTAAAGTCAAGTAACGTCCTGATCTTGACAAAAGATTTTGCATGTACCAGATGAAATACATGAGAGGAATATTGCTTAAAGGAAGTTTTGATTTAAAAACTTCTTAATTTGCAAACAGGAATCAACCTCTATTTACATTGTGTTTTTGGCGAAAATAAAAATTGAGGACTTGTGACAGAGAAATGACCAATGATTTCAAAGGGATAGCATTATCCAACTCTAACCCATGTGGCACCTGTTTAATGGGATTTCATAATCTCTCCAAACAAATTCAGTATGCTACGTGGCTGGTCAAGATCCATTCCAAAAGGGTCAAAAGCCAGAACACATCCACAGAGAATCAAGAGGTCTTAGACACACAATTCCAATGGCATCCCTTGCTACATTTGCTGCAGTGCAGCCCACCACTGTTAAGGGCCTTGCTGGGAGCTCACTTGCTGGAACTAAGCTCAATGTCAAGCCATCTTGTCTAAGCTTCAAGCCCACAAACTACAGGTAACAATTTTTCCCTTTTGCCAGTAGTATTTGGTGCTTGCTTTCAATCCTACTACTCGTACAGAAGAGGTTGATGGAATACTCATAATGGAGAGCCCACTTTTTTTATTCACATGGCACCCACGCGCATGTGAGTTGATGTTAACTTTTTCTGTAAAATGATCTTTATTCATATTCTTATGGTATAAAGAATTTAAGGTGTCATTTTATCTGAAATAAAAACCTTAGCCTCCTTTTTTTTTTTTTCAATGATAGTGAAATCCCGTACAACAAGTGAATATCGTTCACGCATTAAGATCAAATTAATATTTTTGAGTTTAAAATCCAATTCTTTTCTGCCAAACGTCTTTGTGGGAAGTGTCTTGTGAAGTTGGGTATTTCTTGATTTGTTTTATTACTATGTAGGGCTGGAGCAGTGGTGGCAAAATATGGAGACAAGAGTGTGTACTTTGATTTAGAGGATTTGGGCAACACCACTGGCCAATGGGATTTGTACGGATCTGATGCACCGTCACCATACAACCCCCTACAGGTATATAATTCTCTGCTCTTTCCAAATTTCAGTTCGTGAACTGGTGCATAGAGTTCCAGAAGTTAATGCATGAGTAGAAATTTCTATAATGCTATATAGTCTTACTGGGATTGTAATTTCAATCTAAATATCGACTAAATGAAAGGTGAAATTAAATAACACTGGAGCTAAATAGCATTACTCAACAATATTGCAAGTGATTGTTCAAGTGTATGAAGCTTAATTATATTGAACTATTCCATCAATTATGTTTGGCCTTCATTTTTTCAAAAACTCATTTTCAACCACATATTTTTCCATAAAATAATTTTACATACAAACCAAAATTATTTTTTTTTAAACATTTTTCAACAAAATACTATTTCAAAATGTATTTTGACCCAAAAATGGGCCTGAAATAGGAGCCTATAATTTTTTGGAGCCACTTTTTCTGCCAAACGCCTGGCAAGAAACGTACAATCTTATTTCTTCTTCACATTGAAAATGTGAAACGATAAGAGCCTAACTCTCACATTGATTTGAACGAGTCTAAGTGAGATTGCTTGTGTGTAATGTGGTAGGTTATTTGTGATCAAGACTTGAGACTCGTTTGACAGAGTTTTTGAAAAGATAAAAGTTGCTTCTAAAATTAAGAAGTTATTTTTTAACATGTTTGGATAACTTTCTAAAAAGACTTTAAAACTCCCTTTTCACGCAATTCAATATATTAAACATGTCATTTGTGTCTTGGGACAAAACTTCATGTGCTCGATAACCAATTTTTATTACTATGTCGATTTACTATTGCAGAGCAAGTTCTTCGAGACATTTGCAGCTCCATTCACCAAGAGAGGTCTATTGCTCAGGTTCTTGATATTGGGAGGTGGCTCCGCCCTTGCTTACTTTAGCTCTACCGCAACAGGGGACATTTTACCAATTGTCAAGGGCCCACAACTTCCACCCAAGCCTGGGCCACGTGGCAAAATCTAATTCCCTCAGAAGTTGGAATCTATAATTTTTTTGCCCTTTGTTTGGTGTGTCATTTTTGCAGCCTGTATCTAACACCTACATATGACCCTGTTAATTATTACCAAATTGTCAATTGTGTGATTATTTGAGCAGCGTGTTTGGCTTAGCTTAATAGTTAAAAATGTACTCAGTAAGTTGGCTCCAGCGACTTTGGAATCGTGGGGAAGTAGGAGATGATACAAGCACACACATTTAACATGAACTCGTCGTCTAATGAAACCCACTTGAGATATAAGAAAAAGGAACAAGAATAAATTATTTTAAGTATTCCGATAAAAGTTGAGATTCTAATGACTCGGGACAAGATTCGAAGTCAAGACATTTGTTTATATGCTCTATTATAAAAACACACTAAACCATTTCATATAAATTGACTTCTTTTAAAAGTAATGTATTTATTAACTTATTTTAAAGTTAGACGTTGATATTTTATATTAAGATTTAGATTTTATTTTTAAAAGATCAACCCTATTAAGAGAAATAGTTCAAACATTTATATGTTAATCTATATTTCGATATCTAAATGTGAAATTTATCCCGTAAACTTTTAAAATCGGATATTAAAACCAAACACGCAACGTCACTTTTATTGCACATAATCACTATAACACAGCCTTATTTTCAATGAAGTTAGATTGTATTATACATTTCTTCATAATGCCTATCCAAAAATTTTATAGAAAGGTGATGGTGACAAGTGTTATTTTAGGTTTTGCTACAATAATATGGGACTTGACAGAGGCCATGACAAAACACACACAAGTACAGGAGCTCGGCATTTGTTTATTCACAGGTGAGACCCACGGCTTGTGAGCGACTGTGAACCCTTCGGTCAATTTTTTTTCGGGCTGTTCAACATTTTCCGTTATTTTATTCATGAAACATTATATAGTACATGGAATCCGGTATAAAAAATGGTAAAACACTACAGATAATAAAGGTGAACAACCATACTAAGGAAAGATAAATACGAGCCAATTAATTTGTAATAATCCCATGATTTTTGGCTTGAATTTATTCTTGATTTCTTATTACGTGAAGATATCCTTAAAATCTATAATCAAAGAAATATTGTTTTATAAACTATTAGTCTGCAATTTATTTATTTATAAAAGGATAAACATATGCAGTATATAGCATTTATACAACCCCATTACAAGAAAGGCATTAGAAAAACTTCTTCTAAATCACTTCATTGCCCTCTCTTCAGCCTTTTCAAACCATTGAAGATGGTCACGTCTGTATTAATTAAACAAGACTGGACAGTATAATAGACAACTACTTATTTTACCATTCGATACTGTCCGATCCATAGACGTGCAATTATAGTACATCAAGGAGAAGTTGCACCTTTGAAGATGAGAAAGTTTAGCGTCTCCAATGTGAAATATATGAAAGTCCCTTCAGTATGTGTAAAAAAACATCCAAAGTTTGATCCAACCACACATTGCCATCCTTTCCCATATCTCTTATCAAACTCCTGCCAACATAATAAAATAACAACTTCGAGTAAAAAAAATAAAAAAATAAAAAATTCTTGAAATTTTCACATGCACTATGGACTCATTAAAATCGTGATAGAAACACGGAAAAAAAAAAAAATCCGTGTTACATATAACTCTAAAAAAAAAATTATACACGACGAAAATATTATAAAACTTTTTACATATATTTAACAATAGACACATAAAATTCTCAGTTTCTTCCTCCTCAAGGTCACTAAAATGAGTATCCGGTTGTATATTTCAGGATGTAGTGAGATTAGTTGAGGTGCGTGTAAGTTGATCTAAACATCCACGATCATAAAAAAAAAAATTCTTAGTTTCTTTAAACATAATAAAATAAGTTATATTCATAATAATTATGGAGTATGAGTCATGTCGAATTAATAAAGTTTTCACGCTCTTATGTTACTCGTTAATTTATAACGACTCTCTCAACCTTTACCATGACTTGAAGTCGACTATAAAAAATCATGAAAGAATTTTTTTTTTAAATATATAAAAATAGACATATAAAGACATGAAAAAGAAAGAAGCATATTTCACTTTCTTTAAAAATAACAAAATAATATCAAGAATTATGGAGTATGAGTCAAGTTGAATTGACAAAATTTCACGCTTCATGTTACTTGTTATTTTATCACGACTGTCCTCCTTTACCGTGTCTTGGAATCGACTATAGAAAATCGTCAACGAAAATATTTTAATATCTAAAACGATAGACATGTAAAAGAAAGAAGTATTAATTTCTCACTTTCTTGATGTGGGCGGCAATGGATTTGCAGTCCATAACATCGTAGAGATCCAGAGCTTGAGAAGCAGAATCCATAGCTTGAATCTGCATCTTCAATGGCATATCTGTATCTTCTATCAAAGCTTTTCCTTCCAACATTTCTCTTTTCAAATTAAATCCCACTTCTACTTCAAGATTTCTGATAAAACCCAGATTTTTATATATCTTTACTCAGTAGTAATCCAATTTCTGTACGTATATGTGTGTATATATATAGGCGGCCTCCAAGTGTGAATGAGCGATTTGCTGTGAATTCTGGTGGTGGCACATAGTCCAATTTGTGTCTATAGTCCTTTTTTTTTTTTCCTCTCTCTCTAAGGAGTTTTTAACTTTATTCTACGTTTGGCACTGATCATCTTAAGTGGATAAAGATGTTGAGGATAAAGATGGTGAGGTCTAAAAATAATGAAAAATTCTAGATGTACAGAATTTTTTTTTGTCAGAAGTTATACGAAAGTCTCACGTGAAATGGGTCCCATATGGAATAAAATAATGTCAAAAAATGACTCATCCCCCCTCCTTTGTGTCTATTTTATAATATTTCTGTACAAACATTTTTTGTACGTATAGCATTCCTCAAAAATAATCCCAAGATGTATGCAAATTTTAGTCTATAGTTAATGAGAAAATTCAGATATACAGAAAATAATATACAGAATACTAATATAGAGGTAGCCCTCATATGAATTAAATATTACAAAAAAAAATTGGACCCCACCTGATTGTGTCTCTTTTATAAATGTTCTGTAGTATTTTCTTCTCTGAGCCAAGCAAAACTCATAGTTAATTTGCTACTTTGTTGAAGTTTCACTGTTTTAGATTCAAAGAAATAAGTGATGTTTGTGCTTTATTTTTTAAAATGCAATTTTTCTCGAACTTATTTTTAATTATACGTTCCCTCAATAAAATAATTTTGCACATTAAACCTAAAATTTATCCTACTTTTTAATCATATAATTTCTAAAAAAATTCATTTTCTACAAAATCCATTCTAAAAAAAATGGGGCTCAAACAAGGGGCTAAATGTGTGGGCATTTACAATTTTAAGGTTATAATAGTTTAACATATTTTTGTTCAGATTTGGGAAAGAAACAAGTAACCTTTTAACTTTTGTTAAGCAAGTAGTAACATATAGTAAAGAGTAATTTTTTAAAGATCGGTGAGCAAGCAATAACATATTGCAAAGTTCAATGACCAATGATTAAATTAACTCCATCTTTAGTTAAGTTTTATAGTCATCGATTTATGATACTCATAAACATGTCACATTTGATAAAAGGATAAAAATGAGACACGCGTGAAGGAGTATGCTCAACACTAAATTCAAAGAGTTAAGTCAAATGACCCACATGGATGACACCTTGGTTGATCGCTCCCTCATATGGGAGTGTGAGTTCCGCTTGAATTTAAAAATGTCACCCTTCAATGTATGTGTGGTGTGTCATCCCTTGGTCATCCAAACGGGTCACGTAACAAAACTCAAATTCAAATGTGTCTATTTTTTATTTAAGTTTTTAGATGGATTGATAATTATATTTATACGTAAAAATGAGAGAAAATAAAAGAAAAGATTATTCTTTGATTCGATATATAGCTAGCAATAAAATTCAGCTCCATTAAAATGATAGTGATGTAAATTTATCTAAATTTCAACAAAACACAAAAGAAAATTGTATTTTTTTTAGAAAGACTCCTTTAAATTTATTCAATGTGAATATATTTTCATAAAATAAAGAAGCATTCAGTTTTTCCTTTTCTTCGAATCCCTTCTACCCTTTTTGTTTCCTTTCGAGTTTGGACAATGAAATTGGAAGAATATTCAAACAAAACAAGATGTAGACATAAGTGAATCACATTCAAAAATTCGTAGTTTTCTCTTATTCAATCCAGAGTTTATAATTTTTTTTTTTTTTTTTTTTTTTGTAATAATTTACGTTTGTAAACATTAAAAATTTTCAACACTTACCAATTACCATGCTATTGTAAGGAGTACTAAACGAAAATAGATAATAAAATAAATACTACCAATAATTTTATTTAGAAAAATGCTAAACAATTCACTTGGATGATCATTTGTTTGACTATATCCCCACATGAGTGTGTGGATCCTGCAAAAATAAAATAATATTTTTTCTCTCGATGTGTATTAATATGATCATCCAACGACCGAGTAAATGGGCATTATAACATAACTTTTTTATTTATTTATTTAGCAAATATATACTATTTTTCTTATATAATAAAAGCATCCTATGTGAATGTCCCTACACGATTCCTTTTCCACTGTATGATGTGAAGGCAGTCCGGAAAGTGAGAAAAGTAAGTAGATAACAATCTGGAAAGATTCTTTTCCCTTCATAATCATATATATTCTTTCCTTATCCTAAATTGTAGTCTATGTTTCTTATTGTATAGTTGATTTTTATTTTTTTAATATATCCTATATAATGTGACTTATTACCAATAAATTTGAATTACTCCTATTTAATGTAGGGATTAGTTGAAAAATATATATATAAAAAATTATATTTTCAAATATATTAATTATATTTTCTTAATTTGTGTAAAAATGGAAATAAGCTTAAAACAGTGCTATGGATACAGGAAATTTATACAGAATTGGTACATAAATTCAAATTCAATGGACAAAATTAACATACATGTGGGCCCAGATAAAATACAAATGGACATGATACTGCTATATCAACATTTTGTATAAAATTGTAGAAATTTCATGTACTTGGAGAATTTCTGATAAACTTACGTGGAACAAAGGGAGTAAATAAATAATACAAGAATCATGAGTGGTGGGCCCAGAGTTTCTCTTTTTGAATGTTCGATTCTTTTCCACCCAAACCAATCTATCAACATTATTGAAAATTAAAAATAAAATAAGTGCACTATACTTTTGCTATCAATAATCAATATACTTGCTGCTTACATAGAGTACAATAAGAATAAGGCTTGAGTAGTCAACAATCATAAGTTAAAAACACACAAACATCAAGTTGTCGACAGTCTTAAGTTAAACATCAAGCTGCAGAACAATAATACACCGTGGGTACACCAAATGTCATAATAAGATTTAATTAAATTCTTCGTAATCTTGGGTAATTCTAAAATTTTCACCCAAATCCTTTTGTTTCCCTACTTTCTAGTTCTTACCTCTGAGTGGTATGTTGATGATCAGGCTTCCGGGCGCATCTCTCGAGTCTTCCTTAGACACTCGCTGCTGGAGCACGAGTGGGGCAGACCAGAATCACTAGTGGGTCCACTGCATTCGCTCAAATTGTTGTGTTCAACGCTTTCTAGAGCCATCTTCTTGAATTTCTTCAGGTCCTCTTTGTACTGAAAGTTATCATAAGTGGCTTCAAAACCTGAGCTGCCTTGAGGATCATATATTGTGCTGTGTCCAGGTCGTATACCATCATTTAAGTCGTCCAGGGATATTTTTCCTTCTAAAGCTCGAACTATCTGCATCACAAAAGTTACTGTGATGTAAGAGTTGGTAAATGAGTCCTTAAGTTATTTTTTTCATTGGTCAAAGTAACTCATTTTTATTTAAGCTTGGCCAAACAAGCTTACGAGATGCTAAGCAAATATAAGCAGACGTACCTGATTCATTCGTGGCCTCCGCCGAGCCAAATGACGAATACATACAGAAGCACAAGCAACCATTCGAGCCATCTCAGTGGTGTCATAATCCTTCTCCAAAGTTGGATCAGCTAGAGTCTCAAAGTTGCCAGTATCCAGAGCTTGTGTAAGCAACGGCCTAGCCTACATTAATGACAAACTAAGTTACCTTTCCGAAGTCACAGAACAATACCAAAGTGTACCCAACCAAATGAAGAAAGGCATTTCTTTCGGTAGAAAGATGATGGAATAAGATAAAAAGCACAATAGTACAGGGTAGGCCTGGAAAATGGAAAGCTAGCTGTCTGTTTTTTTGGAGAAAGTACAAAATGAATGATGGGTTTGTTTCCACGTAAATGAAGAGGAACGGTTCTCCATCCTACAAAATCAAAATGTAGAGAAGAAATAGACTCACGTCACTCACCCAATCAACAATATTACCATCAAGGTAGGGTTGACCTTTATCAATTGGTCTATGTCCAGTGATCAACTCCAAAAGCACGACTCCAAAGGAGAAGACATCCGACTTATCTGTCAGTTTGCCAGTGAGAGCATACTCTGGAGCTAAATAACTGCAAGTGTCGAGATATGATTAAATGACGTTCATAACAAGATCAGATCACAGGATTCTTCCCTCAAAACGGGATATTCTAAAACTAAATTATAGCTTTAGCATTACATTCAAGTATATAACTTCATATATATTACGGCGTGAGAATGATAAGAAGAAATCTTCTGAAAGCTCACCCAAATGTTCCCATCACACGGGTAGAGACATGAGTATCAGTGTCAGAGTAGAACCTAGCAAGCCCAAAATCTGCTACCTGAATATAGTATATCGGAAGCTAAATATTGATAATCACAAAACATAGTAAATTCAAGACAAGGAGAAACATCAATATGCAAATGTTACATTAATAATAGCCAAAATGAACCAAATTTGGCCTAATTAAACCTGAAAGATCATACAAACAGTGGTTTGTTCACCAGGAAATAATGCTTTCGAGTCAAAATTAGAAAAATGTCGCATTCATTTGAGTTGTTTTCCATGTTCTACTTCTCAGAATGAAGCAAACAAACAAAACCTAACAATTTTTTGCTTATAAAGCTTCAAACTCCCAGTGAATGAGGTAGAAAGGTGAAAAAAACAGGGAAAAGGGAGAATTTGTCTTTCCTGCTTTGATTAGTGACTTGGCATATGAGATCTTATGGATTGACTTATGCCGGATAACCAGAATGACGCAAATGAAAATGTGCCAGGCATATGATATTTAATTCATTCCTCTAAACCATGTCTTGCATTTACATAAGAGCGATATAATCCAAAATTTAAGTTAGAAGAGGAATTAATAAGAGTTGATGTGGTTGTAACTAATTTGATTTTATTGGATCTTTTGGTAAACGACAAAAAAAGGGATTTGGAGGAAAAGGATTTATAAGTCAAACCCAATAGATTGGGAATAAGGTATGTGTTTAACTAGAGTGCTTCTCACTAGGAATCATTAAATAATTCTTGTACTGATCAACAAAACCCTTTGGCAGAGTGCAATTTTTTTATAGAACAGTATTATTGGAATGATAGGTAAACGGCAAAAGAATAAATCTAAGAAGTAACTTCAATTTTTAAGAGATATAATACACATATAGTGATACCTTGGCATCGAAATTGTCATCAAGAAGAATGTTAGCAGACTTGATATCACGGTGTATAATCTTGGGTTGACCTGCATGTATAATAAACTTCAACATATTTAAGTGATTACTACACTACACTACACTACACTAAATTAATCGAAAAATAATATGAAGAAAACAAAAAAATATGGCAGATAGTAAAGGGAACTCTGTGGAAAAACTCACTGGTGTCATGCAGATATGCCAATCCATTTGCAGAACCTACAGCAACTTTCATCCGAGTATCCCAGTTTATAGGAGGCTTCTCCTTCCCTGCATTAGTTCTCTCTATCAAGATCACATTTAAACAAGAATAGACATTTGGAGTACCAATATGTACCTATCAAATCTGGGGAGCCAAAGTTGGGAAAACAGGATTCAAACTTGAGATCAGAACACTTTTCTTTTAATTATCATGTTACAGACAGAAAAACAAAATGAAACTGAAAATAAGTTGAACTGTTTACACAGAATAAGAAGCTCTGAATTCAGTTAGTTATTTCCTAACCATCAGATTTACACTGCGGAAGGAAAAAAACTCAAATAAAACTTTTACAAGTAGAGGTAGGCATGGATTCTTTTCTTTGGTTCCACTCTGTCAAGGGGCATCCCCAAATTTAAACCAAACTGACACAAATACATTTTGGTTAAGTGAGTTTACATTGATCTCATCCTGTAGGTTACAACATACTAGTTCCATCTCAACTTAAGCAAAAGTCATGCAGAAAAATAATAATAGAGTCATCAATTTAGTCATGTATTACTAGCTTACTTCATTACTGAAAGGACTTCGAAACGAAACAGAAATCAAAAACTGCATCCTACATTTATCTATCCTCTAAGAGGTAAAATGCGGGAAACATTTTAAGAATATACTGCAGAATAATTGAACGACTCCAGGTTCATTTCCATCCAAAATTCTCATAATAGGATAAGGTTTTTCCACAGGAAAGATAAACCCAGCTGGTAATCAGTGTCATCACAAAGTTTTTCATTGCAGAGTCCAGTCTATTAGCTTCCCAATTTATATAGACAATAACTTCCCTCAACCTTTTTCATCATCTTTTATCAGAAAGTTCAGTTCAACAGAAAGAATATCACGGACATATATTGCAACCTATGGCACACTTGCAAAAAATTGATGCTTTTAAATTTAAACAACAGCTTTTCCATCACCTTTGTTGTTTCGGGTTAAAGGCACTGATGTTAGAGATTTATGGTCCATTTTATTAAAAGTGGCAGTATATTATGTCAACTTTCATTTAAATAAGTCAAAAACTTCAGGGGCTTACCGTGTAAGTGGAACTCCAAGGTTTTATTAGGAACGAATTCATATACCAGCAGTCTCTCTGCCTCTGAGATGCAGTATCCAACGAGTGATACTAGATGCTTGTGATGAACACGACTTATGGTTTCAACCTCTGCCTGAAATTCACGCTCCCCTTGACCACTACCAGCTTTTAGCTGTTTAATCGCAACCTCTTTACCATCACGAAGTATTCCCTTATGCACATATCCAAAGCCACCTTGACCAAGGAGGTTGGTGCTGGAGAAACCATTTGTAGCAAGTGCTAGCTCTTCATATGTGAATGTAGTTATTGAGAAACCCAAACAAGTATTAGTGCTTGGTTGTGGAACAGTCTCCTCACAGCTCAAGCCGCTATCTATAGAAGGTGGCGGAGGCGGGTTAGAACCGTCCATCGAAGGCAGCTGGTGATGCGACAATGTGCTAGGTTTTCTAGCCATGTTGCCAGACAGCGGTGGAGCAGTCTGTTGCCAGTGATGGTGTGGACCACCGAAAGAATCTATAAAAGAAAAAATGCATGTTTGAATTGTATTTATGCAATCAAAATAAAACAGAGCAAAGAATGTCTTGGTGATTGAAAGAGAGAGTTCACACTAACAATGGATATGAATTTCACATTTTAGATCATTCATTAATGAACTTGGATTACTTGTGCAATCTTGAATTGAAGTGTCTTTGACTCGAGGCCTTTCACAATATTGTTGGAAAAAGGTTATTTGAGCAGTGCCGTGCAATATACCAGTATTAGCAAATGGATCTTAAAATAAATATGTGACCTTTCCCATCGTTCTAATGATCACTAGCCTCATCTTTGACACCTTATAAACTAAACATGTCAGTTTGAGACTTTCAGTTAAGAGGTGAAATCTTGGTGTAGCATCAATTCACTCGGAGAGGAGATTCTTTTGTAGTCATATATAATTTCAACTACTGCAGAACAACTCCTTTACTGAGGTGGCTAGGTGGACTCACAATAATTCAGTTTCAACTATTAGAATGCAATCCCAGCCTCCTCAATTAATCACACTAATCCAATACATGAGTTTCAGTTTCTTTATTCAGCACTAAAGCAAATGCCATAAAAAAATAGCAAAAACAAATGTTAGGCTCCAATTTATTTATCAGTGGAAGACTGGAAGTCCAGATGCATTAAGGGTCTCTTCATTATGAATATCATGAAACCACTTTTTCCCTTCCCATGTAAATCCGTCTACATCCTTAAATTAAAAAATAACTCTAGAAAAGAACAAGAAAAAGGAGAAAAGAGATTGCTGGTACTTCAACTGAAAATTTACCATTTTGCTTTTTGGTTTTCTTCAATCAACTAGAAGTTGATAGAATGTATTTTTATTTTTTGAAAATGCAAGACAATGCTAAGTTGTGATATCGCAAATCGATAATTTCTTAGACCATCATGATTTTACTGATGGTAATTACCTTCCTCTTGACTGGCATATGATCCCAAGAAGATTTGTTATTATTGTTCCTGTGTTGATATATTTTTGTATTTCATTGTTACTGGAACAACCAACGGAATCTTATCTGAATCTCTTCAATAAAAAATAATTTTCAAGATTCTTTTGTATAATCCTTATGGTCAAAACTACCACCGCTAGATACCCAAATCAAACAAACTGATCAAAATCTTGAAATTGGGAGACTAGAGACACAAACCAAAACGACCGATTCGAATTGTTTCATTTCAGCATTATATTTAATGTAATACTGATGCATGAGTATAGTAGCAAGAAATAAAGTAAAAAGACCCAAATATCAGCAACTAAAATCAAAATGGCACCAGTGAATTAATCTCTATAGATATATATTATTTCATATTGATAATCTAAGTCAGTAATGAGAGCAATACTCTTATTTGACTCGTTGCATTAGTTTCTTCACTACACTCGCATCTAATATACAATTAGGCATCAAAGAGAGAAATTATGCAAAAACCCAAACTGAAACCAGAAATCTTCGAGAAAAATGGAATCCATATTCATCAATTCAAGGCATAAGAAAAGTGTTTACCTTTCGGCCCTTGCTCAGCAGCATAAGTAAAGTCATCCAATCCAAGGCGCCTTTTCTCCTCTTGTACCAAAGGACGAAAATACCCACGCAAACAAGCACAATTGCCCCGCCTATACCAATCCCCACACCCAGAGCTAACAATGTAGTATTTCTGTTCGATGAGCCAGGTGGGGGTGGTGGTATTGGGGGAGCCGGAGCCGCCTCCGGAGTCAAATTACCAGGAGGAGCAGTGGTTGTGTTAGTGGAGTTCACCGGAGTAGTTGGATTGGTTGCATTATCTGCCGGAAGAGAAGGTAACGGCGGCGAAGGTGTTAAGGGCGGAAAAGTCGGAAGATCACCCCCAACTGGCGGTAAAGACATCGCCGGAGTTCAGTGTTTCAGATTTCCGTGCAGTATTTTAAGAGAAATTTTTTATAATTATTATTTTTTCCCTGGGATCTTTTGTAGTGAAAGAAAATGGAGAGTATAAGCACTAAGTAGGAATAAACCAGACGGTGCAAAACTGAATAGAAAACCCGACCCGAATCCCGCCGTATGGATGAAATGTACAGAAACCGCGAGTATGAGTAGCTGTCACCTGAGTGGACGGGAAAGTGACAAAGGGAATGAGGTGACGTCGTTTGGTGTATTCAGAATATATATTTTTCGAAACCTTATTTATTTAGAATTATTTAGTTGCCTAAAATAATTAAAATATGATATTTTGAAAACTTTCCTTTCGTGCGCCCGACCGAGGGAATAAAGCCCGTCGTACTTTACGAGGAATTGACATGTCACGATATCAACTCGTGTGGTAAAAATTACTTTGGAAATTTGCACCATTGGTCCTCAATCTAATGTTTTAGTAGCAAATTGACCCCAATCTTTAAAACAAGCAAGTTGATTTTAACCCTATAGTTTCACAACCAAACTCCAACTCGATCGTTGCATGTCCAACTTTACAAAACTAAGCTTACATTCCAGCTTAATCGTAGTTAAAAGAAAAAATTAAAAGTGGACCTATTTCTATAAGGTTACGTAACGGTAAATAAGGATTTCACTTATTTTACCACTAAAATATTTTTCACAATTATAATAAATGGGTTATAGACTTCATTTTTTACTGATGGCATGGCTATTTCCCAACGATTTGGTTACGCTTCAAAATACTTATACACTGAAGAGGGAGACAAATTACATATTTCACTTGTTCGTCATATTCAGAATTAGAAAATAATTTTTTTGACGGGAGAAGAATCAGTATAACCATTATTTCGCTATAAAATAAAATGTCGGTTAAGACTATAATTCAGACAAAATCTCTCATAATCTGATCTATAAGATAAATGGTTACTTTTGTTAATTAAATCAATTTGTATCGAGTATATAAAGTTTTCCAAATGTGTCTTGTACTGGTCAAGAGCTAAATAACTTTGTAATTCTAACTCAAGATAATAAAATTTATCATATCTTATCTTAACCTGTTTACCAAGATTATAATTATTATCGTAAAAAATAAAGATATTTTATGATTGGTTAAATTACATATTTATCCCCAACCATTTCATCCTTTTAGCATCTTTAGCCCCAGCGTCATTTTTATTTTTATTTTTGGTTGCTTGGCACCATTAACTCTAACCTTTCATTAATTAACGCCGTCACCGACTCACAATTCAATAATTGTGGTACGAGAAACGGAAATTAATGAAAGGTTAAGGGTAACAATGCTATGAAAAAAAGATTGGAGACAAAAATGCTATAAAGGTCAAAGGTTGAGGAAAAATATTGTAATAATCTAGCCAAGTATATTAACTGCTCCAAGACAATGATATGGGAGATGAAAAGTACTTGTGTTAGCAATACTGTATCTAGCTATGTAAAGACAGTACATAAACCAGATCATTATTTATTGCCTGTTTGGTACTGCCTGATGAGACACGAAACGTGTTAAAAAAGCGATATATGTTAGTCTTAAGTGTTCAAAATCTACTCGGGTTTTGTCCACTCTAATCTATCATGCCAAGCATGCCCTTGACGACCAAGCTTTCTTGGCACAATTACAGACATAACAGTTTCTTATAGATTTGAGTCGCATTACGTATACCCATTGCCAAATCTCTGAGAGAAATTTTTGTTTCAGATTTATTGCCAACTCTTTTCTCCAAACACGCCTTTGCCTCCAGCAGCATTTGATCAACCAAATATGCATTCAACTGACTACGTAATTCTTCAAAACTCTCTTCAGCAATTACCTTTGCAATATTATCAGTGGTGCAAGAAGCATCCAACTCAAAACCGCGCAACAGGCTGTCCTCTCCTTGATCATTCATCTTGTTTTGAATAATCATCGCGATCTCTTCACAGGTGAAGTCGTCAAATTGTAAACTTGCTGAAAATCTTTTGTACAACTCCTTGTTTAACTTCATGGTTTGATTCAATGCAGTCCGATTTCCGGCAAATATAACTGATGTTTCATCCTCGTCCATTATAGATATGACTTCCTCCAGCTTCTTAGAGTCGAGATCTTGTTCATCTATATCTATTAGCAATATCCCTCCTTCGGTTCTCATCTGAAAAGGACAAGAGTTTTAGTTACAGTACTAACTTTTGAAAATAAGAGCGTGTATGCTTAAAAAGTTTACTTATAAGTAAAAAAGTTTTATCGTTTTAGTAAAAAAAACAAAAAAATATTGGTCAAAGTTAGAAATGAATAAACTACTTATTTTGACACTAAGTAAAAATTACTTTCCAACTAAATACATTTTTTTTCATTTAAAAGTAAGAAAAGAGTAACATAACAAAAAGTTATTCAACTATTTTTTATTTTTTTTTTAAAAAAACCTTAGCCAAACGGGGTTTTGCTAAGTAATTTACAAGGAACAAACCTTTCCCCTTAGTCCTGTTTCAATTACGTCGTAAGATGGTAAAGCTCCAGACAAATAAAACAATTTTCCAAGAATTCGAGCCACTGTCGATTTTCCTGTAGATCATCAACATAAATTATCTCAAGTTAGCTTAGGTACTAGAACATATACTGGACAGTGTGCAGCAAAAATATAAACTACAAAAGGAAGCATTCCAATCAGTCAGTATCTAAGAAGATATTCAGATTCTTCTTCACTAAGATTTAATTTTTCTTCCTATGTCATAAAGCCGTTTCTTCAATTTTCCTGCTGATTTTTTTTTTTGGGAAACCTATATTGACGACTGGAAGGTTGACAACCATATCAATTGACCATTTCATGGCAATTTGGTCCGAACGATAGAAGAATTACATCGAGAAGAATGGCTAACAGGTACAACTTTATGTTTCAGAAATTTGCCTGGTTATGATCTTCAGGTTTCTCCCGTTCGTCGCTCCTCCAGCTGTGTTATATCTTATCATTAACTTCAACTGGATGTAAGGAATATAGGAATTCTAACTTTTTATTCGAATCTACTACTTTTTAGGTCCAAGAAATCTGATTACCATCCATGCCAGTTAAACAAGTTAATTAAATTAATACTCATCGAAGTTATCTTAGATTATTATTTGCTCACCCAAATTTAAAATATTGCTCACTGCTCAATCATATTTGAAAAAAGTTACATATTCATCACTCATACAAATTTCATTCATCCACATGGACAGATGGAAATCCTATGTGGCATTGACAGAGGATGAAATTGACAGATAGATCGATAAACTTTTTAAAATAGGAGCGAGCACCCATACCAATTTCATCCGTCCATGTGGACTCCATCATTGCCACGTAGAATTTCCATCCGTCTACATGGACTTATGGATGGAATTTATATGAGTGATGGATGTGTAACCTTTTTTCAAATATGAGTGTGCAGTGAATAATTTTTTTTAATTTGAGTGAACAAGTAATAATCCAAGGTAAAGTTTAGTGATCATTGATAAATCACATTAAACAGTTTCAATGAAATAATGATCAGATTTACCACCATACTCGAATAAGTAAAAGCTGCGCTAGAAAATTGGGGATTAATCATGTGAAATTTTATGATATGTATAACTCTAACCCTGAATAATTACTTTTCACATTTTTATTTTTTTAACAGAAGGTAAAAGAGCCAAGCTGGGTGAACATCCTATTGGGTGGCACCTAGAGCTGGGCAAAACCCAACTCAACCCAACCAACCCAAACCAAACGATCGATTTGGGTTGGGTTTTTACGTTCAATTGGGTTGAGTTGGGTTGAAAAATTGAATTTGACGTTGGGTTGAGTTGGATCGCGAGTTATGAATTAAAACCCAACCCAATCCAACCCGATGAATTAAAAAATTAATATCTAAAATGAAAAAAAAAAATTAAATAGATATAATAGTAAAGATAAGATAATGACTTATAATATATAAACGTCAATTTTCTTCACATAGACCGATTCACATAAACACTATAAAATAAAAATTAAAGGCAAGATGATCAAACGAATAAATTTCAAAAAATTGTAAAAAAAAAAATGTTTCATAAATTTTAAACTTATTTATACATTATTTTTAGAAAGAATTCCTTATATGTGTATTTAAAAAGCGGAGATTTTCAAGTAATTTCAAACCCTAAAAAATTATCCAAATTTAACAAATAAATCGGATCCAATTTTAATTGGGCCGAAGCCCAAACCGACAAACAACCCAACCCAACCCAAACCGATCAAGTTCGATTCGGTTCGGTTTGGTTTGGGTTTAAATCAATAATTGGGTTGGGTAACCGACCATGGGTTGGAAAAAAATCGACCCAACCCAACCCAGCCCACGCCTACTAGCACCCCCTATTCGGGAGAGATGCACATATCCCCCTGGATGTCCGGGGGATGTCAAGTGGCTTTAGCCTTTTTACTAATCTGAATTAAGTAATCCCAAACCTTAACAACTATTTCCACTATTCTGGAACTTGCTTATACAGAATTGCAGATTTCTCTTCAAAATTATTCCAGGAAAAAAAAACAAAAAATAAAGAACCCTAATTTGTGCATAACCAGTTATGTTAAAAACCACTAAAACCAATTATCATACGTATTGACGAATTGAGATGAATATCAATTAGGTTTTTATAGAGTATACCTGTTCCAGTATTTCCTATGAACGCCATATGAAAGGGCTTGGGAGGAACAACTCGAAAACTGTAACTGGCATCATGTTCTGCAGAGATTATTTTCTCGACCATTTTCTCCAATTGAACCTTGATTTCTCGCAGCCCTACGATGCTGGTAATTTCACGTTTCACATCATCCAACTGAAAACGCAAAAAAATTAAAATTAAATCCACCAGGTTAAAACAATATTGAGCAAAAATTGAGAGAAAAAGAAAAGGCGAGCGTACTGTTGGTATATCTTCGTACGTAGAATACGCAAAAATTGACATCGTTGTGTCTTGGATTCGGCGAAGAATTTTGTATAGAAAGATGGGGATTAGTTAATGAGGATATATATACACACTGTAGGGTTATTTTGTTCGATAAAGCTATTTTGTGGGCTAGTATTACTGTTTTAACAAACGTAACTATGCCGTCCTCGTACAATAATTATTTTTTTTTAAAGCTCGTTTGATACACATTATTTTGTAAATAATACATTTTTTTGATGGGTTAATCTACATGTACATTTTATAGTGTACATAATAGACTACACCCTCCTCACATGAAGAAGGACCCACGAATATTTAATTATGTGTGGGCTCCCTCCATGTGAGGGAGATGTAGTCTATTATGTATATTATTATGTATATATAGATTAATTCTTTTTTGATTGATGTGATGGTAAATATATGGTTAAAAAAAAAGAAAAATTATTGATGTGATGAAAAATATTATTTTATTAAAAAATGTGTAGTTGAAAATGAATAGAAAAATGAGAATGTATATTAAATAGAGCCTAATTTCATCAAACCAAATTTTATTTTAATTTTAAAATAAAAATAAGTTAATTTATTTTAATTTAATCATAACATACCCCCAAAGTAACCTTATTTTAATTTATACCGTGACTAAAAAAATACTATTTGATTTACAAGTTAGTAAACAAATTTTGTAAGAGCTTGTTTGTTTTCGATTAAAATCTAATTTTAATTTAAGTTAAAATCAAATAATCAATATTAACTACATCTTTCATGGGTCTCACAACTTTTCAATCACACATTTCAAAAGTTTATATCACAATCTACTAAAAAATATATTAATCCCTACCAATCACCCTTTAAAATTAATTGTATGCAATATTTTCAATGAATGAAAACCAACTATTCACGATTCAAAAAATGATCAAAATTTTAAGAATTATTTTATGAAATTACTAAAACCTCTTCTAAGGGCTTGCACGTAGGGATGTCAATTTAACTCACCGACTCGATGACCCATCACTTGGCCCAGAAAAAGTATGAGTTGGTTCAACTCGCGACTTGGTAGAATCGAGCCCCATTTTGAAGCGTCGACCCAAGCCCGAGGTAGTCCGTATAGCTCGTCAAGCTACACGGGCTGGCCCGTTAGCAAATTTATGGAAAAAAAAATTTAAATGGTTTTATTGCACGCAGCCATGCGGTTGCTGTTGTTTTTTAAAAAAATCACGAGCCAACAAAGCTCGAGTCGAGCCTAGATATTTTGGTCGAGCAAAAGCTCAATTCGAGCCAAAAAGAGTCAAAACCATTTTTATTATAGCCAAACCCGAGCTTTAAATTTCGACTCGACTCGTTAACATCGCTACCTACATGAATTTTTTTTTCCCACCAATTAGTTGGAAAAGTTGTGTTTGTTAATTTTTTTAGAGTATTGGTTAAATTATTCAAAACTAGTGTAGAGTAATTTGGGGCATATTTTTCATCCCCAAATCGGTGTTTTTTTTGTCGTTTCAACTTTTCTTTCAAAGTTTATCAAGCCACAAAAATTACACTAATCTTTTTGTTTATTCTTGTTGAGAAAAAAACTGATAAAATCCTCCAAAAGTAAACATTGCAATGAGTCTACCCAAGTTCCATTGTCATTCACATGATTGAATAGTTAAACAACCTTTCCACCTAAAACAATCATCTCTTAGCATTCGAAACAAACTTTTCAACTTGTTTGACACACATTATTTGAAAAATTTAGGGGGGCGTTCTCTTTACTGTTTTCGAACCGTTTTCTGTTTTCGATTTTTCAAAATATTAAAAATGCGTTCTCTTTCCCATTTTTCGAAACGAGTTTTTGAAAACGGTTGAAAATTTTGTGAAGAAAACAGAAAACAATTTTTTTACGTTTTGATTGTTTTCTTCACAAATTTGTCAAAACTCAAAAAACACGGGTTGAAAAATATTTTCAAAACGACAAAAAGAACGAGTTTTCAACAATCTCAAAATGGACACCCAAAACACAAAACACAAAACGAATTCAAAACTCAAAATATAAAACTGAAATACGAAAAGAATGCCCCCTAAAGAGTTTTGAATAGTATTTTTTGAAGAATATGTAGTTAAAAAGTAAAGAAATTTCATTTGTAATAACCAAAAATTCTCTACTTGTCATTAACCTAAGTATAGGGACCAAATTGTTCGATAACCATAGTTTAAAGACCAATTTATACAAAGACTAAGGTTCAGGGACAAATTTATACATCATCTATAATTTGGGGATCATATCGCACACCGATGAAAGTTTAGGGGGCCAAGTTTTACATCCGTCCATAGTTGAGGGACAGCTACCATTTTATGGAAATCTTCATTTTATTAATTAAAGAAACTTTCTTTTTATCAAATTATACCAAAAACCAAAAAAGTAACCAACACATATAATATGTTAATTACCATAATTAAAAAGGATTAATTAAGGAAATTTCCCTTTTATGAAAATGGTAATATATATATATATATATATATATATATATATATATATATATATATACCCGCCCAAACACACACGAATACTTTTTTTTTTTTTTTTTTTTTTCAGAAAAACACAATTCTCCGACGAGCAAATTCAATTATCATATTCGAGATTCAAGGTAAGTGAAATATACGTATTTCAATGTTCAAAATTATAGAAGTCAATATTATGATTATGTTATGAAATCATGGAGTTTAGAAGTCCTACGCACGGAATTTGAATCACGAAGTTCGATTCTTATAATTTTGTGTCTCGTCAAGTATGTTCACAAATCTCATGGATTTCCGTTTTTCATGTTACATTATTTCACTTGTTGAGATTTTCATCTCACGTGAAATATGAAATTTTTTTTATAGATAATAATTAATCAGTGATTCGAGACGGATGAAGATTGGGCGAGCACACAACGGTGGTTAAAGACTTAAATAATGTTATGAATTTAGGGATGTGGTTGAATTTTATGATGTTTTGATAATCACGTCATTTTAGGTTTGAAAGTTTTAGGTTTTAAAACATTTTGTTATTGATTTTTCTCTTTATATTATGAACGTCCTTATGTTTTCAATAAAGTCTTAAGTTCAAGATTTGATTTGTTAGATTATTGGTTTGTGTGTAAAATATTTTATTGTGTGAACGTGTGTTGAATAATAATATTGTAGTAAATAATTTAAAATTTTGAAGGGACCAAACATGGACTTTATCTCATATGGATAAAAGATCCTTCCTAGGAATATGTAGAAATATTTCAACGAACCTAAGGCGTTGAAAAAGAGCCACCAAAGCACCATATTAAGATGCAACGAAGATATACGAAGTAAGGCTTTAAAAATAATTTAAAAAATGTCACAATATAATATTTTTATTCTGGGGAAAAGGCAAAACTCATTTAATGCACTAGCACGTGGAGTTCAACTGAGCCTGCTAAAACACTCAATGTCAGGCTGAAAGAGATGCTACCTTCCAAAATGGCCATAGATCTTCATACTTCTCACCAAGGCATTTTAAAGCACCTTTTAAGCTTAGCTAAACATGCCAGAAATCACCTCAATAACAATTTCTGGGCACATTTACCTTGAGAGGTTCCTACATATCGACACACAGAGCAGCTAAGATCTAGACAGGCGAAAGCTAATTTTGGAAGAACGGAATCAACTCCCTTGATAGGTGAACACATAAAATGTTGAATATGTTGTCAAAATCAATAAAGGTGTGTAGAACTAACAGTGAAAATTGAGGTCAAACCATTGATCTATGCGACCACATAGGCCATAGAGGCGTGTGGTCACATGGTGCTTTGCAGGGCCTTTGCGGTCGCATGGTGCTTAGGCCCTGCCTTTGAAGAACCTATGCGGTCGCATAGGTATAAAATTCAAGCCGTTGGCTGGAATTTTCAAATTGAAATAAGATGTCTTTTGAATGTTTTTGGCACCATTTGATGTAGTCTTGATTGACGCATATAAATAGGTGTTCAACGATCAATATAAATATATAAAAATCACTTGAGAAAAAAATTATGTTCTACAAAAGATCATTCCACAAAAAGATCAAAACATCCATCTATCATAGTCAAAATCCTGGTTTTTTGTGTTCTTAAGTTTTGAGGAAATTTCACTAGTGTTTAAGTATTTATTCTTTTCAAAGCTTGATAAATCCCGTAAATCATTTGTCAAAAGTCCATTTAAGCACCAAATTCAATCAAAGAATGGGCAAATATTGTTTGAGGACAATGATTACATGTTTCAGCCATCATCTTCTTTTTCACCTTCTTGTTTTGGTTCTTTGTTTCTTCTCCACCCCTTTTTATATCAAAAATCATTTTCTAACAATCTCAAATGCTAATCTGAAATAGGGAATGAAACTACTATGTCGACGATCAAATTAATGAATCAATACCCCATTCGTTTGAACCGTTTTGATCGAACAAATTTCACAAGATAGTAAGACAAGTTGAAGTTTCTTCTTACGGCATTGAAGGTATTTTACATTCTTGATCCAGAATTGGCACCGCTACCAAAATCAACAAATGGAAAAATTGATGCCGTAAAAGTCGAAAGATAAAAGTGTCAAGAAGATGAACTTATTTGCCGTGGTCACATACTAAATGCATTATACGATTGATTGTATGATCTCAACACCAACACATCTTTTGCAAAGGAAATATGGAACGCTTTGGAAACTAAATACAAAGCCGAAGAAGAAGGTACTAGGAAATTTTCAATTTCAAGGTATTTTGATTTTAAATTCCTTGATAATATTCTCCTTCTTCCCCAAGTACATGAATTACAAGTCTTTGTCAACAAGTTAAAAGCGGTCAAAATTGAGATCTTGAAATCTTTCCAAGTGGGAGCAATCATTGCAAAACTCATATTCAAATTGGAAAGGAATCAAAAGAAAGTCATGCATAGTTCCAAAGATTACTCTTTGAAACAATTGTAAAAACATTTTCGCATTGAGAAATAGTCAATGGTGAGAGATAAGAATCACAATTTTTATGAAGGCACTTCCAAGGTCAATGTTGTGGAGTAGACCGAACATTCAAACAAATCCAACAAGAGACAGCCTTCAAGAAATTTTAACAAGTTTAAGAAAAAGTTCAAGGGTGGTTGTTTTGTATGTGGGAAACCAAGACATTACGCAAAGGAATGTCGACAGCGAAAGCAAAAAACTCCAAAGGAAATGTGAACTTCATTAAAGAAGACGATACTTTGGTCACCGTTAGCGAGATTAATGCAATCAAAGGAAACGTTCATGGATGGTGGTATGATACAGGTGCAATTGTACGTGTATCATATGACAAGTATTTGTTCCAAATATATTATGAAGTGGATGGAGATAAAGAGATTGAAATGGGTAACGAAGTCCATTACAAAGTGGTTGGGAAAAGAAATGTAGAGATTATCTTCACTTCCAGCAAATCGTTACCTTGACAAATGTACTACATATTCCTAATATGAATAAGAACTTGGTTGTGGTAATCTTTTAGAAAAATTGGGCATAAAGAGTGCTTATGAGTCGAGTAAACTTGTACTATTCCTAAATGGAAATTTTTTTGAAAAAGTTTATTCGTGTGAAGGAATGGTCAAATTTTGTACCGTTGACAAGATGATTAATAATAAAGTTGATTTTGCTTATATTGTTAATTCGTTTACTTTATGACATGTTATATTAGATCACATAAATAAGAGTACCATGAAAAAAATGTTAAAATGTGACTTAATATCATATAACGAAAATGATACATTTAAATGTAAACCATGTGTAGAATTAAAGATGACTAAGCAATCTTATCAAAGTCTAAATAGGACTTCCAGTATTTTGAAATTAATTCATATGGATATGTGCAAATTAAATGGTATGTTAACTAAAGGTAAAAATAGATATTTCATTACTTTTATAGATAATTACTCTAGATATACATATGCTTATTTGATGAAACATAAACATGAGACCTTTGATGTGTTTTAAACATATAAAAATGAAATTGAAAATCACTCAAGTAAGAAAATAAAAATTCTAAGAGGTGATAGATGATGTGAATATTTTTCTAATGATTTTAACTTATTTTGTGAATAATAAGGTATAATTCATTAATGTTCTGCACCTAAGACATTCGAACAAAATGGTTTGGCTGAAAGAAAAAATAGAACTTTATTTGAAATGATAAATGACATGTTAACTCATGTTAAGTTGTCATTTAATTTATGGGATGAAGCATTGTTGAGTGCATGTAGAATATTAAATAGGTTTCCTTCTAAATTTACAAATGTTTCTCCCTATGAATTGTGGAAATGAAGAAAACCTAATATTGGATACTTCAAAGTATGGGGGTGTCTTGTTTACCGTAAGAACATGAACCTTAATAGGACCAAGTTGGGTACAACAGACATTAAATGTGTTTTTGTTGGTTATGCTAGTAATAACAAATCATATAGATTATTAAATTTGGTGACTAGTGTGATTTTTAAATCCAATGATGTAGAGTTCTTTGAGAATTCATTATTTTCGGATAATAAATTAAGGGAAACTCTTAAAGAGATCTCAAGCTCCAGTGGAACACAAGATGAAATATCTTCTAAAGACGTTCATGAATCCAGTGAACCTCAAAGAAGCAAAAGAACTCGAATTGAGAAGACTCTAGGACCGGATGAAATAGACTCTCAGCTTATTTACTTTTACCTAGTAGAGGGAAATGGGAAGAATGTTGTAAGAACTACTCATTTTCTTCTACAAGTGGAAGCCGATCCCAAAACTTATAAAGAGGTTATGACTTCTCGCGATAGCATCTTTTGGAAAAATGCAATTAAAGATGAAATAGATTCAATCATATAAAACAATACATGAGAATTTATTGATTTATCACCGGGATCCAAACCTATTGGATTTAAGTGGGTATTTAGTAGAAAGTATAATATTGATGGCTTTCTTAATATCCTCAATGCTAGACTAGTAGTCAAAAGTTATTGATTAAAAAAAAAAGAATAGACTATTTTGATACTTATGTATCAGTAGTTAGAATAACATCAATTATGATATTATTCTTATTGACTTCCATACATGACATGCATGTTCATCAAATATATGTTAAGACGGCATTCTTAAATGAAGATTTCGATGAGGAGGTTTATATAGAACAACCTGCTTTATCCGAAAATGAACATAAGGTGTGTAAGTTAATGAAATCATTATACGGTTTAAAACAAGTACCTAAGAAATGACATGAAAAATTTGACTTGACTATTGTTTCAAGCATAATAGTGTAGATAAATGTTTGTACTCCAAATTATGTAATAATTATGTTATATTTGTTTGCTTATACGTTGATGACATATTAATTTTAAGTAATCACATTAATGGAATAAAAGAACGAAAATGTTTCTATTTTCTACATTCAAGATGAAGGATCGTATACAAGTGGATACCATTTTTGATATCAAAGTTACTAAAACTATTGTACAATTTGAGTTAATCACATTATATCAAGAATGTGGTAAGTAAGTTCAAACATTTGAACATAAAAGAATTTAGTACCCCTTTTGATCCAAGTTTAAAACTTATAAAGAATGATGGAAGATCAGTTGCACAATTAGAGTACGCTAGTGCTGTAGGGAGTCTAATGCATGCAGTTCAATGCACAAGACCAAACATAACATTTGCAATTAGTAAGCTTAGTAGGTTTACAAAATCTGAGCAAAGACTATTGAAATTTTTTTTAGGTATTTTAAAAAAATCAAGAACTTGGATCTACAATATACTAAATTCCCAACTTTATTAGAAGGATTTACCGATACTAGTTGGATATTTAGCACGAATGAAAATAAATATACTTTGTGTTGGGCATTCACTCTTGGAGGATGTGTTGTTTCTTGAAAATCAAAGAAACAGACATGTATAACACACTCAAATATGGAATCTGAATTTGTAGTATTATTAGAAATCGGGAAAGAAGTTGAGTGACTAAAAGATCTATTTTATGAGATACCTTTGGGACCGTTGTGGCATTATCAAAAATCGAGAAAGAAGTTGGGTGGCTAAAAGATCAATTTTATGAAATACATTTGGGATCGAAGAATACATTTTCAATATCTATGATGTGTGATAGTCAAGCCACTTTAGTAAAAGCATACAACGAGGTATACAATGAAAAATTTAGACATATAAATTTTAGACACGATTACATAAAGAAATTAATTAAGAGTGAAATAATTTACTTAAACAATGTTAAGTCAATAGAAAACTTCGCAGATCTTTTTACTAAACCTCTAAATAGAGATTTAGTAATATCTATTTCAAGTACAATGAGGTTGAAACTCTTAAACTAAAAGATCCATCAGTGATGACAACCCTACCTATCATTACTTAACAAGTAATCCACAGGTTCAAAGAATCAAAACATGTAATTCGATATGTAGATAATTTCAACATTATAAAATCCGCGATATCCCTATTTTAATTAGATAATGCTGGTTGTTATTGAAATGAGAGTTTTAAGTATCCGTAAAGGTAGCAAAGATACTGGAAGAACTTCACCTAGATAAATTTCGAGATGGTGCTGTCTCAATAGAAAGTTAGAGTTGCTCTCTTAAAATTTTATTGAAAAAAGATGAGCGCAATATCATATTAGCGCTAAGCGTGAACGAGGGAACACGTGATACTTATGTGTGTGTTCTTACTGGTATTGTCGTATTGAATAATTGGTTCAAAGCTTTATGCTACCTTCAATTTCGACTTTAATCTGTTGGAATTACACTATGGTTAGATTCCAATAAAAAAATATAATCCTTATGCACGAGTACTGTATATTTTCAATATGAAATTTTATTAAATATTGAACAAGTGGGGGATTGTTGAATATGTTGTTCAAAATCAATAAAAGTATGTGGAACTAACAGTGGAAATTGAGGCAAAAACATTGACCTATGCGACCGCATTGTTCATAGAGGCGTGCAGTCACATAGGTTTGTTTTATGCGACTGCATATAGTAAAATTCTAGCCGTTGGCTAAAATTTTCAATTTGAAATCTAATGTCTTTCTGATGTTTTTGGCACCATCTCGTGTAGTGTTGATTGGGGCCTATAAATAGATGTTCAATTATCAATGCAAATACATAAGAATCACTTGAGAAAAAAATTATATTCCACAAAAAGATCAAAATCTCCTATTATATTCAAAATCCTGGTTTTTTGTGTTTTTAAGTTTTGAAGGAATTTCACTAGTGCTTTAATGTTTTTTCTTTTAAGACTTGATAAATCCTGTAAACCATTTGTCAATAGTCCATTTAAGCACCAAATTTAATTTGAGAAGCAGCGAATATCGTTTGAGGATAACGATTAGGTGTTTAAACCTTCATCTTCTTTTTTACTTTCTTGTTTTGGTTCTTTGTTTCCTCTCCACCCCTTTTTATGTGAAAATCATTTTCCAACAGAAAACTCATCTGTGGATTGCAACAAAGTTTATCCATTACTTTTCACCAATTATCCAGGTAAAAAGATAATGAAAGCTCAAAGTATCATTCAGGCAAATCTTCAGATACAAATATCGGCTCAAGGTGCATAGCACAAGGCGAACAATAGTTTCTCATCATAATTCTGCATTAAAATGCCAAATAAACTACAAAATAAATAAATTAACACCAATTCGTTCAAATAATGTTGATCGAGTTTTCAGTTGTTTAACAAAAAATAAGAGGTACGATTAAGAGTATAAAAAATAAGCCATCAAAAACGATAAGTACCCTCAAGCAGATACAGCTGCTCGAGTACCTAAATTCCACGATCAAAATTTCACAGTGAAACACGAACAGAAGGACCCCAAAACTTGTAAAATGCAAAGAAGCTTAAAAGCCATTAACTGATGTTTGTGTATATGTAATGTGTCTGAACCTTCCCTGAAATTGGTCTTAAATCTTCGTGTCACATGTTGGAGGTAATAACATGTTAATCTAAGTAGGCAACAAGGCAGAAGTCTACCGGTCGGACATTCCATTAGGAAAAAACTAACAAATTTTAACTGAGCTATCAAAATGAAACATGAAGCATGTTCGCATGAGCTTTAAAAAACTAGAATTCTACTTTTGCTTCTAAACTTAATTAATAATGTGGGCTATTACATTGTAGGCAATATGTATTTCATTCAATTTGTTATTGTTTGCAGAGCTATAGCCTAAAGATTGTCATTTGAGAATCCTAACTTTCGTGTCCAAGATACAGAACATGGTTCAGTGGAGTTGTATATTGCTTCACCATCCAGTGAAGGATAACCACTTTTATTTCATCAGTCTTTATATTTTCTGTCTCCCTGGTGCTTCCCTTCCCTTTGCTTTGCTGCCTTATGTTGTTCTTGAATGTACAAATACTAAATAGAATGCCACGACAACTTCTTGCCCTGTTAGGATGATGCTCTTCGACTAGAACGGGATTCACTTTAGATTGAATTTTCTGTTTGCATAGCTGCGTGATTGTTGTTGTGAAATATGCACCTGAGCGCTGTCTCGTAGCTAGTGAAGATAGCACCGTTCACGAGGAAGGCTCTGGCGACTGCAGTTCCCAAACCTCGCCAGAGCACACTATATCCCTCTTCTTTCACACTTCTCATGAAGCAGTCAGCAATTCCTTTGTATTTTGTCTGGGAGGATTCTGGTTGCGCTTGAATTCTTGTTTTCATTACGTCTAAGGGATAACAGAAAATCCAACTAGCAACTCCTGCTAGACCTCCTGCCAAAAGCATTGTTCTGAAGGTCTCCTCGCCACTCTTTCGGCATCCAGGATGAAGTTGCTCTCTCATATACTCGTATGTCCAGAAGTAGACGCCGTGAGCTGGTGCATCCCTAAGGACAGTGATGGTTAAACCCCGGTAAATTCCTCTCCAGCCTTCTATTCTTATTATGTTTCTTGCGACGTGTACTGGACCTTTCTCACTGCCGGATTGACTTTTGTTCTCGTTCTGGTTCGTTTTCCCCTGCAACTGTAGACGAATTTTAACCAGTTCAACAGGGCTAAGAAGTAGGCTTTGTATAGCACCTGTTCCAATTCCTCCTAGAGCAACTCCCTTGTATGAGGGCGGTTCGACTCCTGTACTGTTTGTACTAAAGGCTCGTGACAATATAGCGTAAGTCTGGAAGGCCATTGCATTCTGAAATAGCGAGCAAATACCTTTCAGATTTATGTAAAAAGCTTGCACAGATTGTGAGTGATAGAAAGTGGAGGAGAGAATAAGAACCTGGACAAAGACAGAGGCCAAAGGGGCTGCCATGCCTCGGTAGAGGGCGCAGGGCCCTTCTCTGGTGACAACTCGGCGGAGGATACCAAAGGCGGAACCGGTTCTTGAATTCTGTTGCCGGATTCTAAGTGTATCGAGAGGATAACCGGTTACGATACCGGCAGTGCCACCAAGTCCTCCGGCCACAAACTCTTTACCCCAACTGCTTGCTAAAAACTCCGGCCAGAAATCCATTTTTAGCTTCCCTCTCTAATTCCCAGTCCAGCAAATACTAACTCTTCTTCCTTTCTACCAAATAAAGCAGTCTCTCCCTTTCTTGAATCTGTATATAGAATCGAATCTCTCGGTGGATACCTGTTTGATAAAGAATTCAACTTTTAAACTAAAATTTTGAGGCCCCTTTTCCACACACATTCAAGGCATAAATGAGTTCCCAATACAGATATCTGGTTATATTCAGGGACTCTGGTAATTGGTTCACACTTTTTGTATGGTCAAAATAAATTAATGAGAGTAATTCTATTCCATTCCATTCCGCAACTCTTGGTTGCTTGTAATAAACACTCATTTGATTTGTTTACCTAAAACCCACACCGAAACAGACGCCACCGATGCTATTTTGTTGGAAGCGACCATCGTCTTTTCAATGTACCAAAAAGTAGTGCCAGCAAATCTACTGGTACGAATTACTGCTAAAATGCTGTAAATTTAAATAAATTTATAAAGACCGTTCTACATGTACCGAAAATTTCCTATCGAAAGTTCTACCTACACTCACATTATGGGGTGGGGACCACACGCCAGATTTTTTAAATGCACATGGGGTCCGCGCGCATGTGAGGGGCGGTAATCCATTCAGTAGGGAAAATTCGGTACAAATGGATTAATCCAATTTATAATGAAAAATTTTGGTTGGGGGTGCTATGATAACAGACCCCTTGACAGAAGGGCTGATCGAAGCCCCCCAAATAGGGGGGTGGGGCCCCATTTAGCAAAATCCAATTTTGGTTTGTCTCCTGACATGTGAATAATAAGGATTAAATGATGTACCGGACTATCGGGTATGGGTTCTTACCGACACACCAGGTGGATCCTGCGTGGGATCCACCTATATAAAAAAATTAGCCAAAAACCCACCCATCTATCCTATGTTGTGTGTGTTTGGTAGGGCCCTACCCTGTACCCCAAGCATTACCCGAATAATAACAAAGCTTAATAATGTGACTAAATTCAGCCCTTATTTCAAGTTCATTTAATGAGTTTTTTGAGAAAAATATATTTTTGAATAGTTATTTTTTGAAGAATGTATAGTTTAAAAAAAAAAATTAATTTACGTTTAATATTATTTTATTTAAAAAATATAGTTAAAAATAAGAAAGAAAAAAAAAGTATTAAAATTTTAATGAAGTCCAAACACGGACTTAATGTTTGATTTTTAATGGTGGTCAAACAAGGGTTTATAATAATTGTGTTACATGTATATCATCGCTTACAGATTGACTTATAAATACATGATGTAATTAGATTAAAATCTCTTCAACTAAATAAATAAAAAATCTCCACTTTTTTTGATACCTAATCAATCTGTAAGAATGCTTTTGATTATCAATATATTCCATGAAAAATATCGTTTTTTTATCCAAATTTCTACTTTAATGTTGTTTGATTGATATTTTTTTCATAATTATTTTTTTTACTTTTTGTCACGTAGCCATATTTTCCTGGAAAATAAGGAAAATATGTTTTTTAAGAGGAGCGTGTTTTAATTTTTCAGGTAATTCACTATTTCTCTATCTCATCTACTTCTTCTCTCTCCCTATCAACCAATAAAAAATGGACAAGTATAACATTTTTTAGATTGAAAATAAAACCAATCAAATATATTTAATTGACAATTTTCATGCAAATTAGAATTCTTTTTTTTTCTATGTAAATTTCATGTTTACAATCAAACACGTCTAAAATTTTAACTGATTATGTACAAGTAGTATTATTTAATTTATAAATCAATTTATGAATTTTAATAAATAAAAAATTGTATATTTGAAGAATCGGGTTCGGGTGTTGTTTCCAAAGGATTAAAGGTCATGGTTAAATAGTTATCGAAACGGTGATTAACAAAAAAAAAAAAAAAAATCAAAATTTTTGAGGTGAACTACTTGGGTTTATTGTCAATGATCTCGTTCTTGACTTGTTAATTTTTGGGGTCTTTTATTTATCAGTTCCAGTTTTTCGGTTAAAACCAATTGGATTTGGTCCTCTGGGGTTTTCAAAGCATTAATAAATTACTATAAAAACTGGTAATTAAAAATATGAAGGAAATTATTTAGTGCATATTTGATTTAACTTATAATTTAAGTTGATTAAAAATATAATTTTAACTACACATTTTAGAGAACGCGGAACATAAATTATTCAAAATGTCAAAACTTTATTTATTGAGCTCATTACGAGATGTTCACGTATACGTTAAAATAAAGAATTTCAATTCTGAATTTACCCAAAAATTGATTTGGTCTGAATTACGAACTTTTAATTTTTTTTATCATGAACTTTCAACTTTTAATTTCAAGAATTTGATCCTTCCAACTTTTGAGTCTTTTGTATTACTTCTCCAAAGAGATGGTGAGTGGGCACCTTTTAATTTAATCAATAAACTAATTTCGGGCCTAACAATGTAAATAAATAAATAAATATATATATGTATGTATGTATGTATATGTATGTATATGTATGTATATATATCTCTCTCTCTCTTTTTCTCTCTCGGAAAATCGGAGACTATAAAAAATTTATTGTGTTATGCATTTTTGGTTCATTCTAATATTTATTTATAGAAATAAAAGAGTTTCAATTCAAGTATAATTAGAATTCCATAAAAAGTCGAAATAGGGACCACAATTGAAATCCAAACTAGGAGTTTCAATTAAAATATATATCCAATTAGGTTATAACTTATTTAATTAAAGTGGACTCCTAACACTTCAATTATAAATACAATTAAATTTACAATTTTTATATCAATTACGTTAAATCCAAAACTTTTATAATAATTACAATTAAATCACAATACTTTATAGCACTATCACATGAATATGGTTGGACATATAGTATCAAAATTTTATAATTAGACCATATTTAATCGACCATAAACAACAAAATTTAATTATTAGCGTTTTTTTTTTCAACTTAATGTAAAAGATTCCACTCTCGAAATATATAAGATTCTAAAAGCTAATTGTTATGGTAAAAATTGATCCACTAGTCCAAGCGGCCCAAGTCATAAAATATGACCCAAAAACGGTCCAACCGCGTCATCTTTGGCTCAACTCATTATGCAATCGATCCGGATACAGAGTCCAAGAACCGCAAGGCAATTTAAAACCTCCAATAGTTTTTTTTTAAAGATAAATCATGCTATTATTTAAACAAATCAAGTTGGAGTTATCTGCAAGTCCTGTATATCTCAACAGACTAAATTTGATCATACTCCTATAAATTTCGCGGCCAATCAAGCGTTCATGTATCTCAGTCTATTTAATTCTAAGTGACTTCTTCTTGCTTTTGATTTAGCATTCGTACAATTTTCGACAAGCTTTACTAACTTGATCGTCGAAGGATCTTTAGCTGGCACCACACCAATGCCCTCTTAAGATCTCTTGTGGTCATTATTCTTCGTTCTATTTTTCTCGAGTTTCGCAGGATTGCTGGTGGCATAATTAATCCGTTCTTCTCAATTGTAAAATTTACTGTCTACACTAATATATAGCTATAATATTTTTTTGATCTTTCGTATATGTATTTTATCCATGTTCAAAATTCGATAATTATGTATGGATGCCAATGTTGATTTTACTCTTTTAATCAATTTCAAATATCGAAGTTTAATCGTCACTAAACAATGAGCTCATATTTTAATCGTTTTACAGAATACACTAAATGTTACTTTATTGATTTTTATCGTGGGCGACAATTTTTTACATGAGTTCCTATTCTCTACTCCACTATTGTCAACCTCCGAATTCACGGAGAGATTTGACCAATTCAATTGATCCACCATCTGTGAGGGTGGAGCTAGGGAGACAAAAAATATTCTAAAGGACTGATACATAGAGAATAAAAAACTCCTAAAAAAATTTTGTCGTCTTAAAAATTTGCCCTGGCCTACTCCCCTCATTCTGTCCCTACCCATCGATGAATCAAATAACTATTACATTCACGAAAGAGTTATACACGATCATGATCATCATGTGAAGGGATTTAGATGAAATACTTGACAATCAAGTAAAATTTAATTCTCCACACGATCGTGCTATAAAAATAAACTTGATACGTAATCAGTTTAATACGTACTAAATGTAGTAGTGTCACATTTATCTGTTTTTGAGATACAAATTACGAACACGAATAATGAATCAATCATCACTACAATCCATATATATTGATTGTGGACGAATTATTTATAATTCTAGTATAAGTTGTGTCACATTTTATTTCTCATCGTAAGCACATAACTTATATTATCACAAGTAATCATATGCATTTTAATTTGCTCGACAATTAAATAAATGAAATAAGTAAATAAAATCATAATCTATTTATTATGAAACATTGTTTTATAACAATTATATCGTCATACAACCTAACAAACATTTTGCAAGACTAGCAACTGCTCAACTAATACCTATTACCAGCTAGGATGCACCCCAAATTCTGACACAAGAACAGTCGAGTTTAACCGTGTTTCAAGTTCAATATAACTCAATTTTTGTGTCATTAAAAAGCAATAATAATGTAGATTTTGGATTTTCCACCCCCAAACAAGTCAGTGGTACACTATGACAGTCTAACCAATGGTCCCATTGGATTTATCTGAAAATGTCCAGAATATAGGCTGGTTGTGCCATGTGACTCGGTATATCACCCAAAGTTAATGGAATCAATCGTACGCTTCTTTAGTGTTTCTAAAAGTCATACATAAGCAAGAGGTTTATCGAAATACCAGATGATGGATGATGAAGTATCATAATTGATCACTTGCTCATAGAAGGACAAGTAATATGTTGTCCATCGCTGATGTAGCAACATGTCGTGTTGCCACATCATTGATGGGATCTAAAATACTGATGATTTGACAGCATCACATATTGCCACATTATCAGTGAGCGACATATCTCCTACCTACTTTTGACAAGAGATAAGTTCTGAATAAAGTATACAATTGCAAGATACGTCTTGTTTTTATTTTCAGATGACCGAGAACTCAAGAAACTAATAAACAATATAGTTAAGAGTGTTGTCATTTCATTGAAAATATTTATGAATTGAGAAATTCAACATAAGTCCCCATTTGCTTTTGCTAAAAATCATTTTTTAAATAAATTTTGATAAAATACGATGAATTATGTGGTTGAAAAGTTAATAAAATTTTAAATTCATGAAATGTGTGGTTAAAAAAATTAATTATTGATTTTTATCAAAATTTTTAATTATACCAAACAAGGGTTAAGCACATTTTCAAGACAATCTACTCTAAAAATTGTCTTGTAAATTTTGAAAAACACGATTTCTATCAACACGTCATGATAAAATTTACAAGTTTTATGTTCGATAATTTTATTTATTTTTTATTCAATTATCTAAATTGAAAATTAGAAATGCAGGAACACGATGTCAATCATATAAATTCGTCTCGTGCATTTACTTACATAATAAAAATATTAGAATTTAATAAACGGATGAAAATTATACAAAATTTATTTCTCAATAACATAAGAAACTCTAATGGTGAAGAATATGTTGATCTAGACCCATCAAAACTAGTGCAAAACTGAAGTATACAAAACATGGTTTCAATCATTTTTTATAAAATTTAGTGCTATTTGTGTCAAGATTCCACGTACCATAAAGACCAGCCCAGTTATCTGTATTTAATGGGAACACCACACAAATCCTACATTTAAAAATTACTTTTCAAAACTAACAAACTTGTTAAATTATTTCAAAAATTAGGTGCTAAATAAATTTATTAAATATTAAATTATAATATAATATATATTAATTATTTCCACCCCATACCACCTCATCCACCCCATTCTATCACCCAACTACATCACTTTCCCTCCAGCTCTCCATCGACTCCCGCGATTGCTCCGATCCGGCGCCGCTCCGACGAACTTTTTTTTTTTTATCCGTGATTAGTTCTATTGGATTTGTAACTTGTGCACATTGTGACATTATTTTTTACCAGTGACCGTGATCTATTAATTGATTTGCGCCAAGGAAAATTAATGATATGAGACAACTTATTAAATTAACTGATTACAAGTCATTGTGTGGTAATAAATCATCAAGTTAATTTATCACAACTTATTTATTAGCCACGAGACACAAATTGTATGTCACAATTACAAATTTATTTATAATAACATATTTGTATTCAGTGTGACTGACTGTGATCAAATTTGTGTTTAGTGTGACTCTCTGTGACCAATTCAATTTTAACTGTGACCGTATGTGATCAAATCACAATTAGCCCAAAATTTGTCACAACCAGTCACAACTAACACAATTTTGATTACAGAAGGTTATCATAAACAAATCTGCACACACTAGAGACCAGCACCACAATTCACCATAATAACCTCCAATGCACCACCACTACCACCTTCAACTCAAATTCACGACCATAAATACAACATTTACTGACTTATGGTATTTATGACTAATTGTGACCAAATTTATGTTTAGTGTGACCGTTTGTGACCAATTCAATCTTAACTGTGACCGTATGTGATCAAGTTACAATCGATCATAATTAGCACAGAATTGGTCACAACCAGTCACAACTAAGACACACTTGATCGCATAGGGTCACCACCATAACACCCATACCACTTTACAGCACCCACTACACACCACGCACACCACTGTGGCCACCACACCACACAAAGCACCCACTATACACCATCGCACCCAACCACCGGACATTGCACCGCACACCACCACGCCTAACCTCAGCCGAACCCAACCACCACTAAGTAACACAAATCACCCCGCGACAATATCCATCACCACCGACCACTGCACAGTAGAACGAAAAAAATAATTTGCAAACTCGGGCAGATCGGCGTTGAAGATTTGGGCGCGCGAATACACGCTCAGGGAAAAGCATGATTTTCACCGGATTAGCTGCGATACACGCAGAAGTAAATCATGTCGACATCATCTTAGAATTTTCATTGCAGCGGCGATCAGTGGCGCTCACAACCGGCAACGTTACTGCAGCGACTCCGGGTGACGGCGATGTGTTCCAGTGAGGTGGTCGACGGCAATTTCTTTGGCAGCGGGTTGTAGAGAGAGACGCTCACAACCGTGACGTTGCTGTAGCGACTCCGGGCGTCGGCGACGATGTGCTCCAGTGAGATGGTCGGCGATGGCTCCCTTGGCAGCGGGTTATAGAGAGAGAAAGGAGGTGAGAAATTGTGAATGACAAGATTTCTTAATGAATTAGGGTTTAATACACTTAATTTAATTCGTTTTAATTAATTTAAAAATTTGTATTTATTATCTGATTATTGAAATGTAATCTTTCACAAACTTGTTTTTGAAATGTAATTTTGAAAAGAAGGGTTCCAGGTAATTTTCCTGAATTTAATCGACCCGTCAAGTTGATGGTAGCCGCCCAGTTAATTATCAATATTGGGCTCAAAAGTCGGGGCTTCTCTCTTCTCCCAGCCTCTGAGGCCGTGGGCGAGCTAAGGAGCATAAGTGGATATTTGGGCGTTTTTACCAATCGAACACCCACGCAATCTAACGCGCCGCCTATCTGAATGGCTTTGCTGTCCCTCTCCTTCCCTCTATCAACTTCTACTCCAATAAGAAAGACTTCGTTATTAGTTTCCTCTCCAACTCCGACTTCGACTTCAACCACATCCTCTACATGGACGACGTCGTCAAAGACTCACGCTCTTCTACCGCCTTTCAGGAAAACTCGCGCTCTGAATTTGAATCGTGGAGGAAGTAGGTCTTTGGTTGTGTGTATGGCTCCCGAAGAGGAGAGAATGACTCGCCGTTCTCCCCTTGACTTTCCTATTGTAAGTGCCTGGATTTTGTTCTTTCTCAATCATTCTTTAATTTTAGTTGTTAATTTAAACTATTTTCTGTAAATGTCACGGTTTTTTTGCGGATAAAATTGAGAGAACAGATGGAGGGTGGAATTTTTTTAGATAATTTAATTCCTATAGGAAGAGCAGGATATGTGTAATTTTTAGAAGCAATACTCAGACCGTGTTTCTAATTTTGTTTTTCCGTTAACTGTTTGTGTTGATGAAAGTTCAGTTTTGCATTCGATTAATCAAGTAACAGCTAGTTGAAGTTGATTGGGGGCTTTGAAGAAGCTTGTGTGCTTCCTGTTCATGTTAGCATATTAGATTAAACTTTTACTTATAAGTACGTTTTTTTTAAACCCCTGTTTGATTGCTTGAAACTCATTTTTCAACCATAACTTTTTAACCAAAAATTTCATCAACTTTGATCAAAATCTATTTTTGATTTTAATCCCAACCGAGCAGGGGCTAAATTTTTAAAAATTGAAGAGATACTTCCGTAGTAAGTAATTTTTTTCCCTTATATGTAAGAAAAACGCTTTTGGAAACTAAAGCTTACTTAAGTTTTTTTAACTTAATTTAGATTTTATTGTTGGAAATATATAATTTGAAATGCAAGATAGCTCATTCAGGAAAATAGATAACCCGTTACATTTCTGTTTAAGCTTATCAAGGAGAATGCTAGATTTAGCTACCAACTTTATGGTGCACAAGCAGTTAGATTAGCAGGAAATCGTAGACATAGTTCCCCCTTCCCCGACTGCAGTCCTCTTGCATGGTAATGTATGCATATTTATTACCAGAGAATTTAATTTGATTCTAGAATTTATCCTCTAGGACCTGAACACAACACCCGAGGATTGGTCTTGCTCCTACAATGGCGCCATAATCTTGGGACTTAGGAATTTAACCATGTTGCTTGTCATGGGGTGCTTCACAATTTTAGTAATAGAAGATCAGCTATTGATCCCGTATATTGGCCTTAGTGACCCTGGGGAATGCTTGGTTTAAGTTTTGATGGCCTATAGAATGCATTTTTCTTGTTGTTGAAGATGGTCCTACATCAGAATATTGTAAGTTTCTATATTTACAACTTTCAGTTATGGTTTTGATTTACTCAACTGTTTAGAGAATGTTGGGTTCATCTATGTTACACCCTAAGAAAAATTTATGCCATTAATCTAATTTAGATGTAATAAACTTTTGTAAGACTTCTAAGACGTATTTGGGAAAATTCTGAACAATGGCACTTCTTACCTTGATTACTTCAGTTTCCTGAAAAAACTATTTGCTAGAACTTGAACATTCTTATAGGTGGAACATCAGACTTTTTAGGATACTCCAAACATTTTTCTTTAAAGTAACTTAAGTTATTTATGAATGTCTTTAAATGCCCTATATGCAAGTATATATGTATATTCTTGTAGATCATAAGTTGCTCTTGCGATCATCTGCAATATGATTAATTTCTACCCAGATAACATTCAATAATAGAGACATTAAATCCGCCAACACCTTGTGGAGTTAATTTGCCGTGATGATTGCTTCTTTCTTATGACAGTGTTATCACACTTCTTGAACATCCTTATAAGCAACTTTGACATCGTAAATATTAAAATCACATGGAGTGTTTGGACCATCCATGTCGTGCATAAAAAAATGTTCCCTATATTAATTTGATCCGGTGGTGATGTTAACTTATTTTTACATTCCTCTTCTAAATTTTATTGTGATGCATCAATTAATGTTTGAATCCTTTTGTCATCACTGTCTTTTGGACCATCAGAAGTTGATTTTTGGGGGCCTTAAGGGAGCATAGTATTTGTTTGACACTCGGTAATGTTGGTCTTCATCTAGTTTTCCGGTGTTAAATTGATGTATTCCTAGCAAGATGCGTAAAAAAAGGTGTACAATCTTCATGGACATGCCGATGTGGATGCTTAAATCCTGTTCTCCGTATACATGAAATCTTTATTTTGTAATTGTGATAACGCTGTTTGCTCAAATTCATTGCTGATTGTTAACACAATCTTGCAGGAGTGGGAGAGGCCAAAGCCTGGAAGGAGACCAGACATCTTCCCTCAATTCAGCCCAATGAAAACTCCATTACCACCTCCATTGCCAGCTGATCCTCCCGAAGAAGATGAGGAAGAAGAAGAAGAAAAGAAAGAGGAAGAGGAGGAAAATCCTGAAACAGAGGAGCCCGAAAAGCCAGATAAGTAGTATATAATTTACTTGCAATTTCAAGACGATGTTATCATACAAAAAGCTATATTCATTGTAGCTTATCGTTCTTGAGTTTGCACGGGCAATTCTAAGCTATGGAAGAAATGTTTTGTAGTCTCTTTAGCAATTATAGGCAAAAACACTTGTTTCACTTAATTAAGCTTTCGTGTGGTGGTTGATGTCTATTTTAAATTTCTGTATTTCTTATCGAGTTCATTTTATCCATCTTTACGAGATTTGGAGACTTAGAAATACATGGCTGTGTGTAATTTGATGACTTGTCTGTGACTGTATTGATCTACATTCCAACTGAATTGAATTCAGTTACGGAGTCCGATGAACTTAAGTAGGATGAAGGGGAAATCTTGAATTTGGTGCATGTTTGGCTAAGCTCCAAAAATTTATAGCATTCGAGTAATTTTTAAAATAAATAATCTTTTTATTGATCAAAATTGAGTACAAGTAAATTACTTATTTAACTGTGATTGTTTGAGATAAATACATAAAATAGATGGAATCAAGCACAACTATTCAATGCCACACCAGAGCAAAGCGAACCCACGAGCCTGTGTTCACGAATGCAGCAAGTGTATCTACGGTAGAGAAAGGCTACATACTTCGATTGCCAGGTAAAAACTGAAATCAATAAATATAGCACGAACTGTCTGATGCAATAATATAGTTGCTTTTACTAGAGAAAGGACTGATTTTACCTCAGATGGCTCCACTTCGGCAACTTGTCCTTCAGACTTGGTTACTTTTACTAAAGAAACGCCATCATCAAAATCGTGCCTTGATCATATGTTCGATATGTCATTATCACCTTTCAACATACATGTTAAAATCTGGAAAACAACTACGGTAGTTTTATAAGATAAATTTCATTAACTTTGTTTGGTAACAAGGTGTACTGAATCGTACTTTACGTAAGTAGAAATCCATCTTCAATAGTGAACCAATATTATAACTCTACGTCATCAAGATTTTAATCCGAAGTTTAACTATTCCCGTCCAATTTTAAGTACATGCCCCAACCTTCAATTGTTCTTGGAATTAAGCTTCCCATCATTTCATTTCTTAGGCACAAATTGTCATTACTGTTGTTTCCATCCAAAAAATAAAAAATAAAATCATTGAAGTAAGCGTAAAGAAATAATTTTTCCTGTGAACTTGGATAATCAAAAATTAAATACAAAAAGAAGAAGAAAAAAAATCATGATCTCCAATGAAGTTACAATCGTCCATTAACTTCACCTTGAAATTTACCTTTAAGATGAAGTTTTAGTTTCTTTCAAGAAATGAACAAAACATAATACATCGGTAAAGAACCCATCATCATCTGATATGTGCCAGAGGCGAAGAAAATAAGAAGTCGAAGCAAGAAGGTTAGGACACTGGCACTTCTTTGAGGGCGCGAGTATGGGTGCTTGAAGGATAGTATTAGATCGGGTCAAATCTCTGCGGTAGAATCATCAAGCTAAACAATTTGACACGATTGTGGTACCGTTCGAGAAAGATAGCTATAGTGAGGTGATAATTCTTGTACTTACATAGCGTAGATGTTCCATGGAGCCTCGTATGCGTAGATATTGGATCTTCGTTGTTGCTTATCCAACCCGTTTTGATTCATGTCATTGCTTGCACTAATTTTTTTCTTATCTTCTCGTATGTTGTCTTTGATGACTCTCTCTATCCCTCGAAAGTGTAAAATGAGTTTTGTAGGTGGTTTGATTGCAGAGGTGTTGGTGGATTTAAAGGTGCGTTGAAGGGGGCGACAACAATGGTGGTAGTGGCGACGATTGTGGTTTGACTCTGGAAGTGGTGTTGGTGGTGCGATGACGATGACGATTTGGGTGGTGTTGTTGGTGGTAGGTTGGGGTGAGGTGGCAACGATGTTTGGGTGATGTCAGTGGTGGTAGAGTGGTGGGATGAAAAGTAATTGTAACCAATTATATGAATAATTATGATTCATAAGTTGTATATTCAATACCATGATCTTATTAGATTTGTGACTAATATATGACTGCGATCATAAAAAGTGTGTTATTGCGATTGATATATTTAATTAATTAATAAATCACAAAATACAAACATCTGATTTTAAAAAAAAATTCACAAGTTTTTTATTTTTAAAAGTATATCATGAAACATTGGTAGTTATGTATTTTTCCCCTCCTTAAAACAAACTCTTTATGTGTACAAGTAACCTACGAACATTTAAAAAGCCTTGGGATTAGATATGGAAAATCAACCATAAAAGTCCTGGACCTTAGGTCCAGTTTAGAAAAGCCCAAATGAGCCCAATGAACTAGAATTTCAGTGGAATACCCCAGTAGATCTTTCCAGAAACAGCAGAGTCTTTCTCTAGACACGTCTAGGGCCACTAGACCAAAATCATAAAAATATCGAGTCTTCTTTGCTTAAATTTGACCCGAGTTTTCCACACCGCCCCCGCTCTCCCCCTTTAAAACCCGAGGCCATTCACTTCTCCAAATAATAAAGAAGAGAGCTTTTCCTTTTGTTCTCTCTGAATTATCTCTCACAAAGCCAAAGTATTCGAAAGAGAATTCCAGAAAGTCACTTCGTTGATTCTTGTCAGGTATTCAAGCCCTAACATTCTGCCCCTGCAATTATGATATCCAATTTTATGTTAATTTTTTTATTTATATTGATTTATTCGATATTCTCTTTTATCAGCACTGTTGTTTATTTTGGATTTTTAATTTATCCTGCACATAAATTGTCTTTTATAATTCATTTTTTTTCATTATTTTATGGAGATTGGGTTCTATTCTGAAATTTTCGAATTTTAAGTAGGTTTCTTTCTTCTTTTTTCCCTCATGTTCTAGAAGAACTCGATCGTGGTGGTGTATTTGAAAGGACTCAATGGCATTTGGATAGAGAGAATAATATTTTAACTTTTCTTTAGAGTTAGCTCAAGCTGGACTCAATGACGTTATTTTCTTTAAAATAATAGCTGGAATTGTGCGGGACTCTTGGTGTATATTCACTCTTTTCATCCTTTGACCTTGGAAGTAATTGGATGGGTTATAAGGAATGATGGGTTGAATCTGAATAGGTGAATATGTTCAATGCAGGGTCAGTACATGGACATATATTTGAATTGAATTTAGGAAGTTGTCTTACAATTCCTATTTCTTCTCGGATATTTTATTTATTATTGTTATTATTATTATTTTGAATTTGATTTTTGTAACCACTTGCATGTTGAAGTTGAACACCAAAAGAAAATGATTTTTATTGATGAAATAAAATTTTACACAATTTTTGGACACATACCAAGGACAGTACTTAATCTAATTTACTCAAGACTCAAGCACCTTGGCCTACCACAAAATTCACTCACGCAGCACCTTGTATCTATACTCTCTCCACTAATTCACTCCTCTGGTTCTCTCACTCTCTTGCTGTCACCCTTCTTTCACACACATACACAATAGGGTTCAACAAAATTCTAGATACTTCAATGAATTGATTATAGGATATTTTCTTGGAGGATCCTAGAATGGTGGTGGCTGCATCCCAAAATTTTTCCAGATTCTTCTTGCAACTATTGCTTATAGGAAATTTCTAGATAATAGATGAAGTTAGAGAACTCTGGAATCTTCAAAATAAGTCGGTGATGATTCTTTCATTGCACGTTCTCATTGATACTTGTTTAGCACCATGAACTCACCTGTGTCTTTTCCTGAAGGATAAGGAAATAATTATTGATATTAATGTTGCCATCATCTTTGAACTGGAAATGTGATTTTGCATTTTTGTTCTGTAGGTTGTTATAAACCTTGCTGCAACCTAGTGACTCTGTGCTGCTATTCGGGACATTTTAGTGAACATGAGTGTGGTGGGTTTTGACATTGGAAATGAGAACTGCGTTGTCGCAGTTGCAAGGCAAAGAGGTATTGATGTTGTTCTCAACGATGAGTCCAAGCGAGAAACTCCTGCTGTTGTATGCTTTGGTGAAAAGCAGCGGTTCCTTGGGACAGCAGGAGCTGCATCGAGTATGATGAATCCAAAAAATACAATTTCTCAAATAAAGCGGTTGGTTGGATGCCAGTTCTCCGATCCTGAGCTGCAGCAGGATCTCAAGTCATTGCCATTTTCAGTAACTGAAGGGCCTGATGGCTTTCCTTTGATACATGCACAGTATCTGGGACAAGTGAGGACATTTACACCTACCCAGGTTTTGGGAATGGTTTTCTCTAATTTAAAGAGCATTGCTGAAAAGAATTTAAACACGGCGGTTGTTGATTGCTGCGTTGGGATACCTGTTTACTTAACTGACCTTCAGAGGAGATGTTTTATAGATGCGGCAACTATTGCTGGTTTGCATCCTCTTCGTCTAATTCATGAGACCACTGCTACTGCTTTAGCTTATGGGATTTATAAGACTGATTTGCCTGAAAATGACACATTGAATGTTGCTTTCATTGACATCGGTCATGCCAGTATGCAAGTTTGTGTTGTTTCTTTTAAGAAAGGCCAGCTGAAGATATTAGCCCATTCCTTTGACAGATCTCTTGGTGGGAGGGATTTTGATGAAGTTCTTCTCCAGCACTTTGCTGCTAAGTTCAAGGATGAGTATAAGATTGATGTCTTTCAGAATGCCAGGGCTTCCCTCAGGCTTCGTGCTGCTTGTGAAAAGTTGAAGAAAGTTCTCAGTGCAAATCCCGAGGCACCTTTGAACATCGAGTGCTTGATGGATGAGATGGATGTGAGAGGCTTCATCAAGAGGGAGGAATTTGAGCAAATCAGTATGCCAATTTTGGAACGTGTCAAAAAGCCATTGGAGAAGGCTCTTGTAGAAGCTGGACTTACAGCTGAGAATATTCATGGAGTTGAGGTTGTTGGTTCAGGTACCCGGGTTCCTGCTATTATGAAGATATTGTCGGAGTTCTTTGGGAAGGAGCCGAGACGTACAATGAACGCCAGCGAGTCTGTTGCCAAAGGCTGTGCTTTACAATGTGCTATTTTAAGTCCTACATTTAAAGTGCGGGAGTTCCAGGTAATGTTCCCTACAATTTTGATGGTTCTTCTTCTATGGACTCATTCGTAGGATTGTCCTCTGAGTTTCATCTGTTAAGTGCCATATATGCTATATATCTTGCCAAAGTGTACTCGTGATTATTCTATTTTTCTTGTTTGTGCAAATTTATTTGATGCTAGAGTAAATCTTATATTCCATATAGACAGGGTAAGGCTTTGGGAAATGTAAGGTTAAAAATTTGCATTCTATGATCAACTTTAGACTGAATTAAGTATTCAAATCATATTTTACGCGAAGAGAAAGGGACACCAGATAGGGATTGTTATGTGAGTTATGCTATGGTCACTTGTAATCATGTGGGTGTTCTTGTGACCTATTTTGACTCGGAAGAATCTATGGAATTGCACCTTTATGTTAATTCACTTAGTAGCTTCATATGAAGATGGTTGTCCATGTTTTTGTGTGTTGAGATTTATCAAATGCCATTGGTGCACGTTTTTTGTTTTAAAGGAATTTAATTGGGTTTTGAATATTTAGTTTGATTTCTATTGAGGTAGTGTGTTATCTCTGCGAATATGTGGAGGTTTTTTTTTGTTACCATTATTTTAGAGAAGATACCCTGTAGTGTGTTTTCGGGCTAGTTCTGTTGGAAATATATCTTATGAAAAATCATGATTTTTACATTAAAAATGCTTCCGTATGTTTTTTACTTTCAAGGTCAATGAGAGCTTTCCCTTCCCCATTGCTTTGTCATGGAAAGCCTCTGCTCCAGATGCTCAACATGGGCATGCGGATAGTCAGCAGAGCACCATTGTATTCCCCAAGGGTAACCCAATGCCAAGTGTGAAGGCACTGACATTCTACAGATCTGGAACTTTTTCAATAGATATACAATATGCTGATGTGACAGAATTGCGGGCACCTGCTAAAATTAGCACATATACTGTAAGCTATTAATGTGCAACTATCATTGCTTTCCATTCTTGATAAGTTTTATGCCTCATGTCCTTCCATTGATGTACAGATTGGACCCTTTCAAACAAAGGGTGAACCGGCGAAGTTGAAGGTCAAAGTACGTTTGAATCTCCATGGTATTGTTGCTGTTGAGTCGGTTACTGTAAGTTCTCTGGATAAAGCTTCTTCATTTGTTTATGATGCTATTTTTTTATTTTTTGAATTAATACACTTGACACTTGTTATGTGCATAAGCTTTTGGAAGAGGAGGAAGTGCAAGTTCCAGTCGTGAAGGAGTCAGCAAAGCAACCAACCAAGATGGAAACAGATGAGACTTCTGCTGATTCTTTTCCCCCAATTACCAATGAAACTGATGAAAATATGCAAGATGCCAAAATTGATGCTGGGACTGAAAATGGCACCCCAGAGTCGGGAGATAAGCCTATTCAGATGGAAACTGACATTAAGGTTGGTTAATTATGCTAATTTGAGATAAAGTCCTGCTGTTTGGTTATTGAGGTTTGCTGTTTGCAGCACAATGAAGTTCCTTCTGTGATTCTTCTTCCAAATAAAGTTGTCCTGGATGGAATATTTTCTTCATTCAGTTCCCCAATCTATATTTTAGGACGATTGTACTTCCCTTGTGTGACATGTGTGCCTCTCTTTTCCTTTTACGGTTTATTCGACCCATGGAAAGAAAACAAGCCACGTGGATGTGTTGAACTTTTCCTTGGGGTATCATTTTAACTACATACGCATATAAGTGAAAAGTTATATGATTTCTAATTGTGGATTTTATGCAAATATAGATATTTGTGGTAATTAATTTTTTCCCATCATAATAACCCCAACCTTCAATGGTGGTTTTATTATATTTTAATCCATCAATTCATCTCAATTTGTTTGGGAGGTGTTCTCTCCTGTTTGATATATTTTATGTTCATTGGTGCAGGCTCAGAAGAAAAAGGTTAAGAAAACAAGTGTGCCTTTCACAGAGCTGGTATATGGACGAATGGCAGCTGCAGATTTGCAAAACGCAGTGGAGAAGGAATTTGAGATGGCTTTGCAGGATCGAGTAATGGAAGAAACAAAAGACAAAAAGAACGCTGTCGAGGCCTATGTTTATGACATGAGAAATAAGGTAGGATTTTTCATTTATTGTGGGTTATTAAAGAATTTCACTCCTCAAATTGTCATTCTGTGATCAACAATAATGGGATAGTGAATCTAAAGTAGAAAGTATCGACCATATAGAAAGTCTCTTAAGTAATGTTCTGGTTAAGACAGCCTATTAACTTTCTGTAGCTATTGGGTATTGACTGTTCGTGTCTTGTCTGCCTGCAGCTAAACGACAAGTATCACCAGTTTGTAGTTGATTCCGAGAGAGAACAATTCATTTCTAAACTCCAGGAGGTTGAAGATTGGTTGTACGAGGATGGTGAAGATGAAACAAAAGGCGTGTATGTTGCTAAGTTGGAGGAGCTCAAAAAGGTAGTGATACCTACCATATGCTTTCAATCACACGTCTTTCGCTTCATTCTGAAAGGGGATATTTTAATTATTTCCTGCAGCAAGGTGACCCAGTTGAGGAGCGTTACAATGAGCATACAGGAAGGGGATCTGTTATTGATCAATTTGTTCATTGCATCAACAGTTATAGAGCAGCAGCGATATCCAATGATCCCAAGTTGGATCACATCGATTTGGCAGAGAAGCAGCAGGTGTATGTTTGTTCAGTGAATTTTCCTATCCTTTTTTTCATGCTCGCCTCCCTAAGGGGCACACTTGCACGTGTGTGCATGAATATATCATAAAATGTGGCTCAGTGGACACTCTTCTTCTTCAGGTTTTGAATGAATGTATCAATGCTGAAGCTTGGCTGAGGGAGAAAACCCAGCAACAGGATGCTCTTCCTAAGTATGCTACTCCAGTTCTTTTATCAGCTGATATCAGGAAAAAAGCTGAGGCTCTTGACAGGTACTTCCCCACTGTTTTATAATTTCTGTAATTATGAGCAAGGCACTGTCCATGGTTCTGTGTGGAGATAGTGATGTTTGGTTGTAATTTTATGCATGACTTGAAAGGTTAACAGATAATCTGCAAACGGGGAAAAGGCAAATAATAATATAGGCAAAAATGGAAATATGTTTGCAAAACCAGACATACTCTTACAATTAATTTCATAATTTATGGGCCATGAGTGTCTTTAATTTTCATTTTTGACTTCTATTTTTACATCTGATATTGGCCTATCTAAAATACGAAACATTTTTGCAGGTTTTGCAGGCCGATATTGACAAAACCAAAACCAAAGCCCAAGCCCTCCACTCCTGAATCATCCTCGCCGGCATCCTCTCAAGGAGGCGAGTCACAGACTCAAGGTGCCGACCAATCCTCCAACGCAAGTGAGAATGCTGGAAATGAAGTACCGCCACCTCCCGCAGAGCCCATGGAAACTGACAAGTCCGAGAGTGCACCAGGTGCTGCTTAATTTGTTATGCTGGACTCATTTGTATGTTGGATATGAAATGTTTGGAGATGAGATGAGTTGGTTTTAGTTTATGTATGGTGGAAATTTATGCTGTTAGTAGGCTGGTCGAGCTCAATGACTACGATCCTTCTCCCATGGCTATTTCCCTCAAGTTTTGGGGGAGGGAAATTTCAAGTTTTTCAATATGCTATTCAGTTGCTTTTGATGTTTCTCGTGTATTTGAATTTTGTTCTTCAATGATATGAATATTTTATTCGAAATGATTTCTTGGTGAAAATTTCCTGTGCCTTTTTATGTTTTGTTTTTATGGGGTTCAGGTTGAAGGATTCTAAATCATAGTTAATAATAAAATTTTATAACTCATTTTATGAGATTTGCAACTTTTCAATTACATATTTCATAAGTTTTTTTCTCTATCAATGCTTTTTCGGTTGAGCTTGTTGCATCGAGCTTGTCTAGTGTAATTCACTTGACTGACGTAGTTTGCAGACTATTGCATCAGCTCAAGGTTTATCCAGTGCGCAACTGAAGGGTAAAGATTGTTAGTTCTCCCGTCATAAAATATATATTTCATCGATTTTGAAAAAATGTTCTGTAGTTGAGTTGTTAAGACTCCACCAACCTTTAATGCAATCTTTGAAGTGACATTTCTAAATTTTTATAATTGTTGCGAACAGCTAGGTGTGGCAATTGAGTCAAGTAGCTCGTGGGTTCAACTCGTCTAAAACGAGTCACGAGTCATTTGGGTTCGGTTCGGCTCGATTCGTCATGTAGACGAGCTGCTCGTGGGGCTTGTCCTGACTTGACTCTCGTGATTCGTCAAATAATAATAAATAAATAAAAAAAGTAGTTAGACAAAAATGTATATTTTAAAAAATATTCAGAAAACGTGTATAAAAATAAAATAAAATAAAAAAAGGGTCACGAGCTTGTGAGCCGACTCGAGTTGATTCTTTGTTTCACGAGTCGAGCTCGACTCGACTTGTTGTCCACGAGCTTGTAGGACAGCGAGTCGAACTGACTCAGTTCGATCCATTACCACTCTACGAACAGCAAGAATGGGAACATGTTAGGCATGCTCTAACTTTTATAAATTACTAGTAGAAAAAGTATACCGTCTTAAACAAGAAAGTTGAATTTATTGTCTTGTATATTTTTTCAAATTTAATTATATATTTTTTTAATAAAATAATTTTGCAAGTGAATTTGTGAATTCATAATATTTTTCTTTCTGTCTTTTTTTTATCATATATTATTTAAAAATCATTTTTTAAATAAATTTATTATAATAAATCTCCAGGGGCTTGAAAAGATAAGATGATTTGAGTAATATTCTATATTTACCTTATCTACCTATCCTTAAATAAATAAATAAAATAATTACAAAAATTGATAAGTCAAACTTTCGAGTAAAAATTTACAAGAGACCCGTCTATATTCGTCAAATCGTGATTTTTCATTTCTTTTAATAGTTTTTTCTTTTTTTAATTTTACAATATAAATTGGGTGCCGTTATTTATATTCATAATTTTTATATGGGACGAATTTTCCTACTTATAAATTTGACAAATAATTGTGACTTTTAATTTAAGTTAATCAAACGTTCAATATATTATGAATATCAAATAATTATAATCAACTCTCTCATGATTTTAGTAAAATACATATTGAGCGTTAGAATGACTTAAATTAAATGTTACGATTTATTTGTCAAATAAGTGTGTTAAATCTATGAGTAGGAGGATCTGTCCCCGATTTTTATATATACATCTACTTTTAAAAAGATAATTATATTATATTTTTTATCTTATGTAAATTTACCTAAATAAACATATATGAAAATAAATAAAAATATGTTCTAAATCATCCACTAATGTTTATTTTCATAAAAAATTTTAAACTTTTTTATATTCTTTTAGAGTTCGTGTTTAACTAAAATTCTAATAATCATAAAATATCAACTTTAACTAAAATCATAAAACCCTAATAATAAAAATACCATCTTCAATGGAAATAAAAATAAATAAAAAAATCAACACATTAGAGTTATAATTCTGTCATGATATGAATATAATCTTATTTTTTATGCTTTTTTAAATATTGATTTGACAGATGAAAATATACAACAAAAATTTAAAATAAATTTCAATACTTATCCAAATATTCTTACATTATAAAAAGAAACAAACTTAAAATTATCAATCGAAACATAAGCAGCCAAAATTATGAGCTTATAAGCAAAAAAAATAAAAATAATTAATATATGATTCGAGGTAGTGTTGGACGCGGTTCGATTCGATTCTAACAAGAACCGAACCAGACTCGAAATTTTTGAGTATCTAGTAAGTGAAATTGTTGGGTCTAAATTTAATTATGGAACCATTCGTGTTTGTTTCCATTCGATTCAATTCAATTTCATTCGATTCTCACGTTCTATACTATTTTTTTTTAATATTTACAAAAGTACAATAATTCAATTAATGACATGTATAATCTTAGCTCTTACAAAATAACGTAATACAATCTTATGTGTTTATGACATCTCTCTTTGTGAGTTCTTCGTATATTTTATTGTGAAAATTACAGGAAAAACAATAGCGAGCTTACAATAATTAATAGAGACGCCGTCGAATATCAATTCGATTTCTCTAGAAGAAACGGTACTACAGTAGAACAACAGATTTGAATAAAATTTATATCAATTTGATTAAATTGGGTTTGGTCTAAAAATTAGAAATAGAAAAATCATATTTTTGGGTTAGCAAATTTATTTAGGAAATAATAAAATAACTTGGCTTATTTAACGTAAATAAATTTAAAAAATTATGGAGATTCGGTTCTTATTCGATTATTCGATTCTTGATCTAAATCAGAGAACCGAACTGAACCCGTCGATTCTCGATTCATATACTCGTTCAGGTATTTAACTTTAGAAAAACCACTCAATTCGGTTCGGATTCGATTAGGATCGGAAGTTTTGCCCAACCCTAATTTGAGGAGGGATTTATTTGGTTGTGTGAGTAGTATAGTCTTGAGAGAATTTTATAAATTCAAAAAAAAAGATATTTGCTAATTTTTATAATTAAATATTAAAGCGCTGACATGACAATATAGAAAATAAAAAAGTAAGAACCAAATTAAATGTTGATGGTGATTAGATGAATATGGTGAGTTTTGTAATTGTATCAGGAATGTATTTATAGTGTGATGACAGATGAATATATAAATTTTGTATGGATGTATAATATTTAAATGAATGAATTTAACAAGGGCGATATTGAAATTTGACGTGGATGAAAATAATAATTTTTAAAAATTTTAATAGGAATGCATATATAAAAAAACCGTGAATGTAAATAACACTACTTTATAAATTTTCACATAGTTCATACATGTCAATATTAAAGTTGAATTAATCACAAGTAGTATACATATTTACCCAATATGAAAGCCAAACATCAATTCTCAACAACGTCGATGTAAGTAACGCAACTTTCAAAATTAGATTGGTTATCGATTGAATTGAGCATTCCTGTCTAGTTTTGACAACACTTATATCGAGTCCTTGTTTGATACACATTTTTTGAGAAAAATAATTTTTTTTTGATATGATAAATGGTGAATATATGATTGAAAAAGAATGAAAATTTTTGATATGATAGAAAATATTATTTTATTAAAAAATATGTGATTGAAAATAAGTAGAAGAATGACACAGACAAAAAAGTAAAAATCCAAAAAACCCCCTTTGAAATCTCTCATTTGAGAAAAATGAAATTTTGCTACATGATTAGCATGAATAACCACGAAAATGACACACATCACATATATGAGAGGTAGCATTTTAAAATTCAGACGAAATCCACACGTCTCACGTGTGGGCACGATCGATCAATTTGTCATCCATACAAGTCGTTTTGCTTAGCTCATTATTTACATAAGGACGTGGGGCGCACTCGCAATGAACCGACGTACATAAACACCAATCACGCTACAAATAATATCTGATCCTATACCCTAGGAGGATGCTTATTGGAGGGGCGGCGGGCTCTAAATCATGTAGTAATTAATAGATATAGATTTTTCCTATACCTTAACCCTGTGAAAATCTCAGATCAAATATCCCTAAATCTGTTCGTACCGATTTTGGAATTTGTCAAGTTAGGGTTTTCAGGATTTAATTTTTTTTGTTGATATTTTGTGTGGTTTATGAGTGGAAGGGAGATGACGGAGGAAGTGGAGGTGCTGGAGTATGAGAGTGATCCAGAGGAGGCGAAGCTTTCATTGAAGATGAGGAGGAGAGAGGCGAGTGATGATGAGGAGGGAGAAGAGGAAGGGGAGCGGAGAGAGAAAGTGGTGCGGGCGATAGAATCGGATGGGGAATCGGAGGGTCAAGGCGCGGCGGCGGAGGAGTACGAGGAAGGAGAGGAAGAGTATGTAGAAGAGGAAGAAGAAGAGTATGAGAGGACTGGTGGCGGAGAGGTTGAAGAGGTGGCGGTGGAAAAGATAGAAGAAGGTGATGGAGTGGTTGAAGGAGAGCTAAAGGAGGAGAAAAGAGGGGTGAGGAATGATGTGAGTGAGATTAATGATGATAGCCGTATAGATGATATTCAGGAGGAGGAGCTGAAGAAGGAGATTGAGCCATATGCAGTGCCCATGACGGGCGCATTTTACATGCATGATGATAGGTTTCGGGACAATGTCGGTGGACAACACAGGTATTCACAGTGGTTCAAAATTCTTTTAACTGATGGAGTAATAGATATAATTGAGTCTGTTAAATTGGAATTATAGGGAAGTTAAGAATTGTTATTGTTTGTTTAACTCAACTACAAATAATGGTGTGTAGTAAAAGGACATCTTTTCCAATCCAACAGGTTGGAAAAAGGTCCTAAGAGGTCAACAGCTAAACAGAAACCTTAAATAAAGCTGAGTAAAAAGCTTGGAAGCCAAGCACATGCAGAATTAGAGAAGACAGGGGCTTGAAGGCAAATTCAAAAGCAAAAAGCCCTGAGTCGAAAGATAAAACAACTAAATCCACATCATCGAGACATTCAAAGGACAGACAACTTGCCTTTGGTTTAACCATAAGTATCTTTGGTCTGCAAACTCCTATATGCCTTCTTTAATCTTTATTTTGGTGCTTTTAGTAGAATATCATTCTCCTGGCCATCAAGGAAAGGATGGAATGTGTTTAATCTTAAGGCAGCGGTGTCGTAACTTACATGCCCAAATTTGGTTGGTTCGAGTTTAAGCTCTCTAGGATTCTAATAAGCAATGTCATTCTGAGATATAGTGATTATATTTCTGGAAAACATTAAGGCATAAAAGCTAAAATGGATGGAGTTCATTATATAGTACTTCATTCTTCATTTTTGGCACTTATCTTTTTATGGCTTCCTGCTGTTCTTGGTGATTCGGGTGAAAATTTGGACTACATACATGCATATTTCATGTAGATGATGAAGTAGGATGTTATACTACAATGCAAACCCCCATCTTGTAAGTCGATCTTTTAAACTTCAATTTGTGTTACTTTTTGGGAATCATTTTCTTATCTTACAATGGTAATGCTCTTTTTTTTTAGTAGCTTTTCAATAAAATAAATATCATATTTATTTTGAATTTTTCTTATACATAGGCGAACTCTTGGTGGAAGAAAGTTATGGGATTCTAGAGACGAGAGGAAGTGGGGGCACGATAAGTTTGAGGAGCTGACTACGCATGAATGGCATTATGAAGAGGTGAACAATCACACCAGATTTTTACTTGTGGATATATATTTTTGCACAATTTAGTGATCTTCTGGCCTGCTAATAATGGGTATAATTTTTCCAGCGTAGGAAGACTTCCGGGGGTCGTTCTCGAGGTCGCGGAAGAAACAGAGGTTCAGATCGTGGATATGGCCGAGAAAATAGGCCCAGAGTTTACAATAATAATAACAATCAGAATAGTGATAACAACCAGAAAAATGCAGTGAAAGGTGTCCATGGACGAGGACCTAGAAGGTATCCATCTTTCAAGAACACCAATGAGGCGCCTCTCGCACGAAATAAACAGTGAGTAAAATCATCCGTTCCAATGCAATTTTTTTTTTTTTGAAACTATGTTCTTCAAATTATTTATCATTGCTTATGCATTATTTTAGATCTATGAAATCAGTTGGAAAGCCTTCACGCGTTAATTCTGGGAGAACAAGAGCTCCCATGCCAAGTGTACAATCTGATGCATTTCCTCCTAGAAAACAAATGATTCCATCTAATTTGAGCATTGCCTCTCCTCCATTTTATCCCTCTGGTTCTTCCACAGAAGATACTTCTTTGCCGCTTAAGAGGGATGTACAAGCTAGCACAAATAATCGAAATATTCCGCCGCCTGTTGCTGATAAGAGTTTTACTTTTGCTCAATCCTCTGAAATGTTGCGTGGAAAGAATAAAGTGGACTCCATTGGCATGGATACACTTCATATTGATGATTCATTATCTGCTGATAAGCCTTTGAACGCTCTGCCAATGCTGCCATCTGGTTCATCATCATTTAATTCTACTCAACCTCAGCAGTCGTGGGGTCATGGGAGAGGAATGACCTCCTTAACACAAATGGTTTATGAACCAGTTTCTAATAATAAGGTCAACAGGGTTCCCCCAGCAACCCTGCTACAAACTTCTCAGAAAAATCCTGGTCAAAGTCGAGGTCTATCTTCTTCACAAGCCTCTGGCCAAAAGTTTCTGCATCGTCTCACAAGTGGATCACAAGCTTCTTCTCCACCTAAAGCAGCTGTGCCTGCGAATTCATTTGAAATTGGAGAACTGGAATTTCTCTCAGACTCTAGTAAATCGAAGACAGCTTTGGCTGCTAAAGGGAAAGAAAGTGTTGAAGGTGGCGGAAGGGGCTCCTTTCTATTTGATGGTGTTCAGGTTATGGGGGCCTCTGGAAATATGGGCAGTGGTCATGGTGATCAAAACTTCCCAGCTTTCTTGCCAGGTACAACTAGCTGTCAGAAAGGGACAAGGAGTATTTTTAAGTTAATCTAGAAAACAGTTCTTAGAATTGATTCATTCATTCAAGTTGCATTTTTAAAATAAAAACTTGCATAAGAATTAGCAATTGCAACTTTGTTACAGTCACGGTGTATTTCTCACCGGAAGTGTGGTGTATATATTGCACTGATGTAATATATCCTTATCTCCACAATCAGATAAAACTTAATACCTTATCTCCACATTTTTTCATTAGGTTTGCATTTGTCAATATGCATTTCTAGGGAAATATGAAGTATAAAGACAAAATTCGCCAAAGAAATGAGTTTGTTTTTGACATTGTGAAATTTTATGTGGACCTGGGATTTCTCTGGAATACATCTGATTGGAATTACTATTTCGGTCCATCCGGTACTTTTGTGTTCCTTCCCTTGATTGCTAGCTTCATGTAACTCCTGTTGTTTGGTGGATTACAGTCATGCAATTCAGAGGCCAGCATCCTGGTGGTGGTGTTGGAGTGCCTGCTGTTGGCATGGCCTACCCTGGATATGTTTCTCAACCTCAACTCGGAAATTCTGAAATGACTTGGTAACTATTAAATTTTCCAGCACAGAAGTACACAAAGCCCCCCACACCCGTTATTTATCCACTACTGTGCAAGCGCTTCTCTTGCATATTTATTTACTGATTAGGTTGTCTCAACATACATAAACCTTTTGTTATTATGATTTGATTTTTTATTTATTTTTAACTCATGAAGCCCCCAAATTGTGCTGTATATTTTAGAATGCCAAATTATAAATTGCCTTTGTCTACTGTTAACAGTTTTTAATAATTTTTATTTTTTATGACATTCAGGCTACCAGTTTTAGCTGGGGCTGCTGGGGCACTTAGTGCAACATATTCTCCATATCTATCTGTAGATGGTTCATATCAAGCTCGCCCATCCGGACAGACATCTTCTGCTGCAGCGTCCACTTCCAGGTGGGTAAGGTAGTTCTTGCTTGAATATCAATGGTCTTTTCCTCTCTGCTTTCATTACCTTACTTAGGGGGCTACAGTAGCAAATTGGATAGTACTTGATGCACTTTTCCTTGTCTTAGCTGTTGCACATCTGGTTTTGTTCTGTTTATTGCCTGCATTTTTTGCTTTTATCCACAACTGTTTTTGGTGAATGGATTTGACATCCAAGTTTTTGGAACAAATAGCTAAACTTGATTTTGGTTGCAGCAAAGAAACTAGTACAACTAAAGACAGTAATGACTGGAACCTCACGCAGAGGCCTGGTAAGATAAAATGAATTGTATTTTCTTGCACTTTTCTCTCCCTTTATATAGCTGCCTAAATGTTTTTTTTTCCTGGCAGAGGTGGCAAACGATGACATTGGGCAGAGGCAAAAGAATCCTCGCAGGCAAGTTGACATTCCTTTTCTATGCTGAAAAGTGATATCTGGATGTGGAGACTTTCTATCCCCCAGCACTTCTTTTCAATGCAATATGAATCTTATTAACCTCAATATATATATTCACTTTTCTAAAATACACTGCAGATACACAGAAATGAAATTTGACCAGTAAAGTAAGTAGATAGGTGGAACCAGTTTCAATGTGCAGATTAATTCAACTTTTTGCAGTCAAAACCTCTTCCATCTGTTGGGTGTTGCGGAGTTTCTGAGTTGTTCTTTTGGTGTTGCAAGCCTTGGGGCCCTTTGTGTTCTCCTGTTCTTAATTTGGAGCGCTTTGGGCTGCCAGATATTCTGGGATAATTTAGGTAATGGTTCTATCTTTTGGCTTGGTTGTGAAGTTGTGGGGTGTTGTATACTTACTTTCCAACACACATTCTCCTTCAATTTAATGATAGATTCTTAATTTCTTGTATTATTGCGTCATGTGGGGAGTTATGAACATCAACTGTGAAGACTTTTGGGGGGGGGGGGGGGGGGGGGGGGGGGGGGGGGGGGGGGGGGGGGGGGGGGGGGGGGGGGACTGATTATGTTTTATCTATGGAATTATACAAGTATGCATTCTTGTAGTTGTAGTACAAAAAACTAGGTTTTATATTCCATTTCTAATTTTCTTTAATTATAAATTTGCATGGAAATGTGATGCAAATCTATCTCATCTCATTATCATAATTACTGGATCAGGAATTTCTAAAATTGGAACTCATTTTGGTTGAGGGTTGAAGAACAAGGGGAAAAAATATTCAAAACTTGGAATGCTCTTCAAATTTACATATCTAAACGGTTTGTCATAAACATAGTGCATGTTTGGTACATTATACATAGCTCCTGTCTGTATGCCCCCAATTTTTAAAACTCATTTTACCGATCTCATTTTCAATCACAACTTGCGGACTTTTCAATCGCATTTCATCAACTTTTATCAAATCTACCAAAAATTTGATTTTTAGGAAAAGCAAACAAGGGCTTTAATAGTGTAATGAAAAATATTTTAGCTTGTGATTATTTTGTATTACAGTCTAATATATCCAATCCCTCCTACAAGTGAAAAGGAAATTTGATTTTTTTTAACCTTTTTTATCCAATTGACATATTTTTATCCACGTGTGTGTAGTCAGCATTATCTAATCTCTGTTTTGCTGGTTAGGTATATGTGAAACGCCTGATCATGCTGCTTAATTTAAAGAACAATGCAGCTTGATGGGTGGCATCTCCTTGTTCTTATATTTGTAAGAGCATCAGAAAACTGGACAATCTTTTTGCTTGTTCTCAAGATTTCAAGTCGATGGATGACCTTTTCTTATTTGAAATGCAGGATCTCGTGAGTTAGTTATTTCAAGAAGCTTGTGGCAATGATCATCAGGCTTCTATGGAGATCAATAAAATGGAGGTGACGAGAAATATTGTGCAGCAGTTATCTGCTTTGTCAAATTAAGGTTTTAGTATTACCCCTTAAATTGGGGTGGCATTTTCTTGGGTTTTATTGATCTGTGTTCTCGTTTGATATTTCTAGAGAACTTGCAATGTCTGAATTCTCTCTCTCGCTTTTGTTTTTTGTTTTTTGAGGTGGAATAAAAAATGCTTGTGTATTTGTGTACAGAAAGAGCTGTTGTGGATGGTTGTGCATTTGGGTTAAAAATGAAACACGGCTATTTTCCCGGCATTTCTATTGGTCATTGATGATGGCTCCTGTTTTCTTTTGTTCTTTAATAGTGTTCAACGTAATTATTTGGAACTAATCGGTGTTTACTAAGGTTAAGAAGTTTACTTGCAAAGTATTTTTGAAGCAAGGGAAGATATACTTACAAGAAAAAGTAAGGCTGTGTTCTTTTTGCTGTTTTCTGACTGTTTTTTGTTTTAGATTTTCTAAAATATTGAAAACGCGTTCTTTTTTCCATTTTAAAAGACGAGTTTTTGAAAACGGCTGAAAATTTTGTGAAGAAAACAGAAAATAATTTTTTAACGTTTTGGCTGTTTTCTTCACAAATTTGTCAAAATTCAAAAAACATGGGTTGGGAAATATTTTTTCAAAACGACAAAAAGAACGTGTTCGTAACAATCTTAAAATGCACACCCAAAATACGAAACAAATTTAAAACTAAAAACACAAAATTAAAACACGAAGAGAACGTTCCCTAATTTTTTTCATAGTAAAGTAATAAAATGGTAAGATATCTACATTTATTTAAAATTAAATTTATTTTAAATATTTAACTTTATTTTTTTATGAACAAGCTCAAGGAACTATATTATAAGCCTGTAGCCAATTTGTTATTAGCTTTGTCATGTATTCTGGCCTCAAAATTACTTAATTTAGCAACTGAATTGAGCTTGCTGCGATCATTTCAAACACTGATGCTTACCATTTAAGAATCAATAAAAGAAATAGCTATTTTCAACTTATAAGTAATTTTTTAAGCTTTGCCAAACTTGCCCTATGAATCTTTGCACAATGACTAATAAAAATGAGTTATGCTACAGAAACAGGGCCAGCGACAGGCCCTGTTTCCAGGGGGGACGTGTTCTCCTATTGGCAAGGTGCCTGCCCTATTTCTTCATCTTTTTTCCAATAAAAATAGAGCATCATTGCACCATCAAATACAAAGCTTTGCGTCGTTTTCTCTTACCCTAAGTACGTCCCGCCAACTTTAGACATAAATCATTACTCATTCAACATCTCTAATTTATAGTTAATGTTACTGCCAATCTGAAATCAGAGTACTAATGACAGTACTTAGGGCGAGAAATATGAACAAGGCCCGTGTAACATTCTCCATTTATCAAAATGCAACTGGAAACATGTGTTCTGGACATAATGCTAAAAACATCAACTAAAAATTGAACTTTTTACATCTGAAAATCATCTCCAGTTACTACAAGTAGACTCAATGTTGTGAGGCTAGTTCAACAAGCTCCTTGTATTGAGGCGAGACATATGGCTTCACTTTCAGCATTCCATCACCCTTCCCTGGAGAGAGATACTTCACCCCTATGAGTCTCAAGCCTACAATAGGAAAACAATACCAGTTAACTATTTAAATCGGAATAAAATATATAGCCATGTGACAACGTTAACCTCACATAAATAGATTTGAAGAAATAAATCGAAGAAAGAACTACTTGGGTACAATGGTGTTCACAACCTTCCCAGCTGGGTAGTGTACTTTAGCCACTAAACGAAGTCAAGAGTGAAAATAGAAAAGTAACCATGTGGAATTATATCTAGGAAACTAATGCACGTTCAATATACTGTGCAAAAGTGTAACCAATGCAATTCAATGCAGAATGGGAGAAAGGTGGCATGCAGGAATCGCAGTTGTCAAAAACACCTAAGCAAGCCCAGACAGGTACTTCCGTGCAGTATATGTCATAACATCAATTTTACAAGGCCAAAATAGTGCAAATTCCTATATGGTACATGTGAATGAGGTTTACATGATAAAACTTATTTGTTAATAAATGCAACAGATGAAATTAAACAAATCAGTCTGGGCAACCTTCATCCAGGATCTCAGAAAAAGCCTTGGTGCTCACAATAGAAATGGCGGGTGTGGATTTTCTAAGTTCCGACCACTTCATATCACTCCCTCTGCATGGAATTAAATGTCCACATTTGAATTCGCACCAATTAGATGGTAATTGAATACGTGATGCAACTTTTCACTTTCACACTCGAAACTATTGGACAACAATTAACTTACAATGTTCAATCCAGACAACAAAACTATACATAGAGATTAAACTATATTGTTTTCATATGTCAAATATTTTAATCATCATATGATACTCACTCTCGTCCAGTCGCCCATATAAAAATCTCTCTCCTTTCCAGTATTCCAGAGGCCTCATCCTGACTCTTTTGCTTCTTCTTACTCCATTTTCAAATGATGTACCAGATTCTGCAGGGTCACCAAGAGTCTTATTACTCAAATCTTAAGCAAGAAAGAATAGAAGGATCCTTCCAGTAGATGCACAACACATACCTGCAAGACTCTTCCTCAGTGGATGTGATTTTCTAAGGTGTTTTTCACCTGCTTCTCGTTTTGCTTTCTGTAGCTTGTCTTGATTTATCTGGAATTTCAATAACGCAGAAGTGTGATTTGTCCATAATGGCTTTTGAATCGATTAAGTTCTTGCACTCTAATATGATTGATAATGTTGTTGAATAAAAACAACTTGAAAGATAATTCCAAAATACAGCAGCTATTTAGTCTCTTACAACAAAACATATTCATTTTACCCGTAAAAGCAAAACTCCTACTAAGAAAAAGAAGGGGTGAACATCAGTTACTAATTCACGATGTAAAATCAGCAAATTATCCCAAATAAGCCGTTTTTCCATTTGTTTGTTTGATATTGTAAATAGGAAGCAAGAAGCTCTGAAAATAATTTACTACGACATTCATCACCTGTCATGGTTCTCAATTCTCTTCATTCAAACTTGTTCCAGAGTATAATTTAGATACACTCGTATCAACATGATTACAAGTCATTGTGAATTACTAAGATCAAGAACTACAGACATTGATAATAAGCTTTGTATTCAAGTCCAAGCAGCACAAATCAATGAGAATGATGTAGAAGAAATAACTAAGCAAGCAGACACCTCAGGCTCTTGTTTTCGATCAAACTGCTGACTCCTGGATGGGGCATTCACCTCATCATCTTCAAGTGCACAACAATTTGATTGGTCTGTTAGGTAGAACATCACAAAAAATAAATTGAATAATTATACATGTCTTCACTATATCCTATTCATAGTAAAATAAAAAAAAAATATTGCACAACAAGGGGAAGTTATCTCCTATTCATCACATCAAGACTATAGATATTACATCACATAAAGCCATTTGAATGCATCTTACACTGGATTTCATTACTCATGTTTGCTTGCTTTCCGAAAAAAGTACCAATTGAAGTGGAGGGTCTTCCAACAAGAAGCCAAATCAAGGTGATTCATTATTAATGCACAAGCATCGAAACATAGGGAGCCATTGACACAATCATTCATCATGAAACAACACGGTTACCGACATAATATCATATCATATCATATCAAAGTTTAGAAGTAAGTGGCACTTAAAACATTACAGAAGATAAATGTAGTGCTCACAGATTGAAGTTTGAAGCTCAAACTTCATAACATAACCTGCTATAAATCTAGTAAACATCAAGTCAATTGTCTTAGACATGCAACATCAGTAACTTTAGCTGAAATTAGTTCAGGTTATAATTCTTTCAGTTTTCCTACAAGTACAGGGAAGTTTTAACAGAATTTTTTCCCAGATGCCAAGTGTCAACACTGCATTGGTCTGTTTTAATCTCTTTTTTTTTTTCCATCATCCAATCCAAGGACGCCACCCTGTAAAACATCCCTGTACTTGTGGCTTTTTTTCTAATTCTTTTGTGTAACTCAAAATTCACTGTCATCTTCAAAGCCTCAAATTTCATATTGGCTGTTTGCATTACCGTCTTAAGCATCATTTTACAGCTAAATAATAAAGAAACTGTAACAATAGGGATGTATGAAATAAGGCTTAGTGAGCTGAATTTTGAACTGAGAGGCTACTGTTGCATCTACAGATTATTATAAGCAATTCAAGACAGTTTGCTTGAATGCCAACTCGAACACCAATGTGATTCAAAGCAAAGATTTTGAGGTCCAATCACACAAGAACACTTCACCAACACAACATTACAACTAACTCACATAGGAACAATGCTAGAAGTTCATGGTTCACAATGTCAAACTATATCCACAGAAGATGGCAACCCAAGGTAAAGCAACAACCATACCAAAAAGATTCTGACCGTCATTTAAGTTTTCGCCAATTGTTTCTTCCTCAACATTATAATGTGGTTCAATGATTGGGCAATTATCAGCTTTTGCACTCTCTCTGCTTGCATTCTTACACACAGACTGGTCAGGACAACAAACCGAACTTCCAGTTTTCAGCTTCGGTGTATCAAAATTAATTGGAGGTCCTCCAATTGAAGATTTTGCACTTTGTCTGCAAGCATTGTCATCCACAAACTGGTCAAAACAGTCTGAACTTAATGTTTTCAACTTCTGAGTGTCCATATTAATTGTAGGTTCTGTAATTTTATATTCTGCACTTTGTCCAATTGCATTCTCATCCACAAACTGGTCAGGAAAGACCGTCCGAACTTCCTGTGTTCACCTTCTGTATATTTATTTCCTCTACTTGTGCTTTCTTCTTGCTACATGAACTTGTTTCCTTCGGTGCATCAACCTGATCCCGTAGCTTGTCAATAGGCCGAACAGGGTAAGCATTTTGGGTCGGTGATAAATCAACACTAAGAGGAGTAAATGGGTCTTTCAGGGGATTAGATTGCAAAATTCGCTTCTTCAACAAAGATAGAGAAGCGAATGGACTTCTTGGAGGGGTTGGTGAAGCTACAGAATTTGTTCGATTTTGTGCCACCTGTCCACGTTCAATAGGTGGTTCCCCACTTACACTTCTCAGCAAACTATTTGAGACCTGTGAAGTCGTACGAGGCTTTGACAAACTTTCTTTCGAAGCCATAAAATCAGTCCTTCCGACATCATAATGTCTGGGTATGCATAGGCCATCTAGGTCAAGTGGTTTGATCTGAAACATCTCCTGCAAGATATTCAAGGCCCCATCCCCATCTAAATCTTCCTCATTACAAGATAGCAATTCATCTAAAACACCAGTCGCTTTATTCCCTGTCTTCGTTATTGATCCTGTTAAATTGAATTAAACATTATGTTAATATGACAAGAAAATCCATTTGTCAACTAGACAAGCATACATCCTTATGGCAATTGAAACCAAACTAATAGAAGTTCATTGACATGGACATTGACCATGTTATTATATCGAGAAGATCCACTCACCAGCCAATTCAACTTCCTGTAAATTAACATCCTGAATAGGATCGGAATTGTTCATCTTTTGTTGTAAGTCATGATTAGGAGCATCCAGAACATCCGTCTCCGTTGTTTCTTGGGAGGACATTAGCATCTCATCGTTTTCACAAGGCACTGATGAGTAACGGTGCTTATAACTATATGATTTCCTGTTATGAAAAATAACTAGCTTATAGCATGCAATAGAAAAACTAAATCCAAGATGACTTGCTATAAAGTAAATTACAGAACACCAATTAATCAATATGACTAGCTATACCCCAAAATTCCTGGCCTGCTATGACGTGTATTAGTTGATGTTTTGTATTCATTCAAATTGTTCATAATGCCACCCTGCTGTCTTTGTATTTCTTTTTTGGCATCTACAAAATCAGTAAGCATGAGGTTATTCCAAAACAAATGCATCATTATAACTGATTGGGAGAAATATGATGGAAATTACATTCAAGCTTCTCATAAGCATCGAAAAATTCGTCAGGATCTTGCAACCAGTCAATGTTCAAACTTGATTCCAAATTCACAGAAGGCTGACTGTTATCAAAAAACATTATTAATAATTTAGATATAAAATCACTAAATGTGCATTTTACAGAAGTATAAAAATAAGTTGATGAGCTTTAGTCTCCACCTAGTACTAGGCTTCAAAGAAAATCGAGCCCGCTTACGCGCAATGCCTAGGCCTTGCCTTCGTTCTTGAGGATTGTCCTTGCCCTTTATGAGGATGTCATCACTGGGGTCCGCAATTTCTCCAAATCCAGTTAAATTGGATTCCAGAAATTCCACTCCACCATCCAGAATTCTCTTTGCTTCATTCATAAGCTTTACAGGACTCTTTAAATCCTTGTGTACATCAGGAAAAAAAGACGTATGCATGGTTATTTAATTAATCCCCAAATAACCTCAAAACTAGTGATTTAATTAAATCAGCTAAAACTAATGCTAGGCTTTTACAAATTATTAATTCATGTCCACATATATTTATCTTTTCTTTTGCTAATTTGAACTTCAAGACCTCGATTCTTTTCATGACCCAGACTTTGCAAACATTTTTCCGCAAAAATATAACCAACATTTAGGTTCACAGAAATAAATTAGCATTTAACCTGCAGAAAACAGATTACAGTCACCACAAAACATTACGGTAATTCTCTCTACCCAAGACATCAGCCTTCATAGTCTCCATAACACGAGTGGAAGCACAAAACTCGGACATTCAACAATTATTAGTACAAGCATACACGAGAACGAGCGTACATTTGAGTTTCTACCGTAACAGTACTCAGCAGGGACAACTATAAAATAAAATAAAGAAAAAAAGCTGACTTAAAGTACCAGAGATTTCATGAAATGATGAATGGAATTTAGGTCTTTAGAGTCGGAGGGGAATGGACAGTTGGCTGAAGCCCTAATCGTACGTGGGAAGAGCAAGGGTCCAATTAGACCTTGCAATGGGTCCACCGAGTCGGAGATCAATGAGGTGCTCGCCATTTTTAACCTTGTTTCAGCGAGTGGAGGGGTTTACGGCGGCGGGTGGAGGTGGGCAGCGGAGAGGGGCGCAGGATAATTGGATTTTAAATTTTAATTTTAGTACTGTTTCGAACGCAGAGACCAGGCGGGATTGTGAATCGAATTAAAATTTATTTACAAAAATTAGCCTTTATCCCCTCTTCCTATCATATATTTTTTTCTCCCTACTTTCAACCACATAATCTTTCATAAAATAATACTATTCATAAATCAAAAACTTTTCTTTCTTTTTCAACCACACATTTTTCAAAAAAAAAAAAAAAAACTCAAACAAGAACTTAGTTTACCAACTAATCGTCGGTAAAATCGAAGCCATTGATTTTTATTGATTTCAAAAACTGTTTTTTAAATAATTGACCTAAATATTGTTAACACGTAGTTTGTCAACCTACTTTATACAAATAGCATGATGCAATTTTGACTACCATCGTAGACCCGATTTTAGAAAGCGCATTACGAAAATGATTAATTGCAAGTTTTGTATTTAAAGTTTAAAACATGCTAAAATCTCTATGAAACAACAATTGGCTGAATTTCATTGGAGGAAGAAAAAAAGAGGAAAACAGGTGCTGCAATGACAGCACTCTGAAAAATCTTACAGAACAACACTTGACTGAATTTTATTATAGGAAAATCTCTACATATTTTCCTGCACATGAAGCTTAAATCTTAAAGTTTTTACCTTCTATACTTTTTCTGTTTGAAGGGATTTTTTTCTTCAAAATCTTTTTATTTTACGAGTCTCCATAAACTTTTTCTACTCCCAAACAAATAAAAAAGTAGGCATGGCTTTTACTATTTAGCTTATTTCAACCCACAAATTTCATAGAGCTCGTGAACTTATTTTTTGCCAAAAAAATTGAGATTATTTCTAAAAGATACTTTAAAATTTATTGAAAAGACAAATTACTCTAAAGTTCTTAATTTTTTTTTCAGCAAAAACAAAAATTCTCATTCCTTTCTTCGAACCCTACAAAAATAGTACTTTATAGGAGTTAATTGTCCCAATAATCATTGAACTTAGATTTATGTTTTCGATTGCTCACTAAAGTTTGAAATGTCGAGTTTTGGACATTAAACTTAGATCCATGTTTTCGATTGCTCATTAAAATTTAAAATGTCGAGTTTTGACCACCGAACTTTAAAAAAATATTGTACGTTACTCACTAACAAAGTTTCTATCTCAAACCTCTAACAGACTTGGTGACATGACTGACGAAATGCACACGTGACACCCCATCACACCGTTAAACTTTGAGATGGTAGAATTTTGGCCACTAAATTTTTTAAAAAAAATGTCTTATTGCTCACTAAATTTTGAGGTGGTCGAATTTTGGTCACTAAACTTTGAAAAACAACTTTTATTGCTCACTATAAATTTTGATTTAACCACACATCTATACAATAAAAAAGTTTACACATAAATTCAAAAAAAAATTCCAACTTTTTAACTACACATTCTCCAAAAAAATTTACTATTTTTAGAACTTTTTTTATATGATGGGGCTAAAATTCGTTGTTAAAAAATTCAGATTTAATTTAATTTTTAAGATAAATATAGGTTCCGTTTGTTTCACATTATTCATCCGTAAAAATGAAAAATATGATCATTATCTATTACATCCAACCACTATTTTTGACTTTACATCTCTGGTGTGGGTCCATAATGACTATATTCTTCATTCTCATTTTACAAAAAATGAGAATCAAACGGGATCATATTTCGTGTTTCATTGTAATTAGTAGTTATTTCCTATGCACTTTGCGAGTATTGTCTATACCACTATGAATGATTACTTAATCACACAGTAGTTTAAATTTAATTTTTTTTAGAATCTGAAACTATTTTCATCATAATATTTGAATTTTACAACGAAACACATAATTTTACTTGGTGTTAAATAAAATTAAATCCAAAATTTAACAAGGTAATTTAATTAAATCCAAATTTATTATGAGCCATAGAATATGTTTTTCAAATTTTTGTGACAAAAACACGACCATACTCACTGAACTTTGAGGTGGCTGAATTTTGGTTACTAGACTTTAAGATAGTTGAATTTTGGCCACTAAAATTCGATATGGTCAAGTTTTTAAATAGTGATTTTTTGAAAAATGTGTTATTAAAATGCTAGATTTTTTTTTTAGTTTACGTGTAAAATATTTTATTGTATATATGTGTAGTTAAATCTAAATTTATAGTGAGCAATAGAAGAAGTTTTTCAAAATTTTGTTCGACTTTCAGTGGTCAAAATTCGACCACCTCAAAATTCAGTAAGCAATAGAAAACACTTTTCAAAGTTTAGTGGCCACAATTCAATCGTCTCAAATTTCAACGATGTGAAGGAGCGTCACATGTGCATTGCGTCAGCCACATCACCAATTCCGTTAAAGATTTGAGACGAAATTAAGCTAGTAAGTATTGTACACCATTTTCCAAAGTTCGGTGACCAAAATTCAACATTTTAAATTTCAGTGAGCAATCGAAGACATGAACTTAAGTTTAGTGACCATTGAAACAATTAACTCCCTTTGTAGAGGAAAAGGTATAGCCTATGCGCTCCTAAAAGTCTTAAAGTTGACTCGTGACTAATTGAAATATTGTTTAAGTATAACATGTATCATAGTTGGCAATAAATACATGAGTCTGTCCAGTATACTATCGAGGTGTTTGGGGGTCGTTGGGTTGGCAATTCAAACCGTTAAAACCGAAAATCGCGGTTAACCGAACCGAATGGGGCGAAAATAACCGAACCGATGGTGCAATGGGGTGGTTATGATTTTGATTTTAATGAACCGATTCGTGGTGGGGCGGGTATGGTATTTGGCGACGGTGAACCGCTCCGAACCGATTACCCGTTAAAAAAATTAATTGGGCTTTTCATTATTCTTTTCCAAAATTAATTGGGCTTTTCATTATTCTTTTTCAAAAATTAATTGACTTTATTCACTGAGATTTCACACTTAATTGCACTTTGTTCTCTATATAAATTGTACTATGCTTAAATATGACTCATAGTTTGCTTTTCATTATGTTCTTGCTTAATTTTTAATTTTGATCAAGAGAAAGGTAATCATCTGTCTTCATTGTGGATTTTTCATGTAATCAATCAGATGTCTTACCATGGGTCGGCGTCTTCTGTTCCGACTCCTCCCGCTTCAGTTGGAAGTGCGTCAGTTGAAGTTGGAGATACAACTACTGGCATTCGAAAGGATACGTCAAGTACACCGGGTATTTCACACACTCCAAGTGAGGTAAATGCAAATCATATTCATATAGATGTAGGTGATGATGATGATGATGAGCCGACTAAAGAAATTAGAAAAAGAAAATTGACATCTACAGTGTGGCAACATTTCAACCTACAAAGAATTAATAATGTGCCCAAAGCAATTTGTAAACAATGCAATAAACTAGATGGTGAGTCGAGAAATGGGACAAGTCATTTACGTGCTCATTTGGATAGATGTCCTCTTCGAGGGCAGAAGGATGTCAAACAGATGTTTTTGAATCAATTTAAAGAACCTGGTGGTAGGACTGATATTCATGGTAGAATTTATGGTTTTATATTTGTTATTCATGTACTTTCTTTTATTGCTAATTTTTTTTTCTATTGTGTGTAGAAAATTCTATTTCTTCATCATACTCCGGAGCTTGTGCAAGGTTTAGTGATGAGAACATTAACGAAGAGGTATATTTTTTTTAAAATCTTCAGTGAATACCATTTTTTATTAGGTAGTATGATTGTATTATTACTCTAATTACATTTCTTATTTACTATGTAGGAATCAACGGTTGAGTCTTGACTCTTGACCTATGCTAGTAAGAGTTGCAGGGAAGAATGAAGATTGACCTATGGCCTATGCTAGTAAGAATTTTGACCTATGTTGATAATATTGTTTGTTAAATTCGAATTTTGCATTTAGAAGTTGGAATATTGTTTGCTTTTTATTTTGGAATATTGTTTACTAAATTGATATTAAGTAAATTGTGTTTTTGTTTTTATTGACTTTTCTTCATAATTTTTTTTCCAATTTGACGATTGGATTTTGATCTTAAAAAATAATTTATTTTCGTGGTTATTAACCGAACCGAACCGAGATACAAATCGAGCCGAACCGAACCGACTTTCGTGGTTATGGTGCGGTTATGGTATGACAAAAAATTTGGTGGTGCGGTTATGATTTTGACCGAACCGTCCCCGAACCGACCCGTTGCCATCCCTAGCCGGGGTCGTATGAACCAATATGGTTCCCACGTCTTGATTGTTTCAGTTGGAATTGAGTGTCTTAAAATTAAAAGATTATTTGTTAAGAAAAAAGAAAGGGTTTTGCCTTCTAACATGTTAGACATTTTCCCCCGACTAAATTAATTACTAATTTTTATGTGAAAATTACATAAATCCAGTGGTTTAAAGATTAGAATTCAAAATTAAGAGACAAAATTTCATTATTCAAAAAACAGGTATGAATATAATAAATATCCATCCTCAATTCCAAACCCTAACCATTTATTCTCACTCTCCATCTATCTTTTCCCTCTCTTCCCTTCACACTGCTACGTCGTCGTCGGAGCGCCGTCGCTAGGGACCAACTCCATTTCACTTCAAATCCATTTTCCTTTCTTCTTCCCTCTCTCTCAGCCTCTTCATCCTCTCTCTACCTCATCCATTTTTATTTCTTCAATTCGGAGCTGCGCCCACACAGTGACGTCGTGATGCAGCTGTCCCTGCACCATCAGCTTACGACGCTGATCGATGCCGCTGCAGGTGGTGGTGGTGGTGACCACCTCCACTCCCAACAGCGCGGTGCGGTGGCATCCACTCCCAATAATTTTACGTATTTTCGTTGGTAATAAAAAAACTGTGTTTTTTTGTTGGCGCGCGGGTGGTGGATCTGGCATTGGTGGTGTGACAGTGGCGATGGTGGTTTATGGCTGTGGTTGTAGTCCCGATGGCTGTGATGGTTTCTAGCGGTGGTTGTTGGTAGTGGAGACAGTGATTATGTTGGTGAGTTTGTGGGCTGGGTATCGTTGGTGCGTTTGGTGGTGGTGGTTTCTGACGGCGGTGGAGGTGGTGGTCGGTGGGTAGAGATCTGATAATGGTGGTTACCGTGGTTTTTGTTGACAGTTGATTGGATCTGATGGAGTGGTGGTGACGATTTTGTTCGTGGTGATGTAGTGGTGCTGTTGTGGTGGCGGCGACAATGACGGGGTGATGGTGGTTGCAAGTGACGATGGTGCTAGCGTTGGTCACAGTAATGGTTGCATGTGACTCACTATTTGGTTACTTGTGACTTATCTGTGACCAATTACTCAATTGAAACCTTAAAATTCGATAATTTGTGACTTATAATTTTTTGAATTTGTGACTAGTGAAATAATTCGTGACCTATAATTATTTTGATTTGTGACCTCGACATAAGTTGTGACTTATAAAAATTTTGATTTGTGACCTTAAAATAAATTGTGACCTATAAAATCTTTGATTTGTGACCTCGAAATAATTTGTGACCAATTAATTTAATAATTTGTGACCAATGAATTAGTTGTGACTTTTAAATGCGTATTCGTGACATTAAAATATTTAATTAATAATTTTTTTAATTAATTAATGAAATCAAAGCTAAAATATGAATTTGTCATACTTAAAGCATAGTTTATGAATTCTTCCCAATTTTTATTCCCAAAATTTGTGTGGGCCTGAGATGTAAATACCATTTGACCGTAATGGTCCAGTCTTAAATATCTGCTCTAATATCCACATAGATCAAGTCCACAACTAGAATATCCAAGTCCAATTTTAAGGGGCCTATAAGTTTGTCAATTTCCCTATTCTCGTTACTGTTTTCCTGGACAAAAATGAACATTTATTTGCGGTGTCTACATTTTCATCTACATCTACAATATATTAAAAGTGTGAATTGAAGAGAAACTCATGAATACTAATTTCACCTTTATATATTTAACTATATGTCAATTTTACCCTTATAGGCCCTGTTTGATTCCCATTTTAATTCTCATTCTCATTCTTCTACTCATTTTCAACCACACATTTTTCAATAAAATAATATTTTATATCACATCAATAACTTTTCCTTCTTTTTCAACCACACATTTCCCATCATACCACTATTTCAAAATGCATTTTTCTCAAATAATGTCTATCAAACACACTCATAGTACCATTTAATATAATTTAACTTTATTTAACATCTATTTAAGTGAAATGCTTATTGTTTTACACTTAAATTATATTATTTAAATTAAGTTTACTACTTAAAATTGAAGTTCACATATAAAATATAATATATTAAACGTTGCATTAATATAATGGTAGATTAATTAAAATATAAAATAATATTTATTATTTTTTAAATATAATTATATACTTAATTTAAGTGATTATACTTAATTTAAATAATATAAATTTACGAGTACTCCAATATTAAAAATGAACTTTATACTTAAAAGGAAACTACATAAAGTTAAATTGTAATTAATATATCATTAACTTCATCTTTAATATATTATAATATTATTTCATATGTATATGTATATGAATATGAGTTTCACTTAAAATCAACGTTCATCTACTTATATAAATATATTGAATTAAATTATTTGTATAATTTTATTTACCTAGGTCTCCACCCGCCCTCTCACATGGAGGTCGGGTCTCACATCCAAAAAATGCGTGGGACCCGATCTCCATGTGAGAGGATGAATGAGACCGAATAAATCGAAGTGTAAACAAGATGGTAGTAGTAGGAAGGTCCAAATATATTACAATTACAATATATGAAAAATAAAACGTGAATATGGATGAGAAATGTTTAATTTACCATTTTGTCCTTATATACATTTTCATTTAAAGATTATAAATTGCATGTTTAAGTAATATAATAGATAATATAATTATTTAAATACAAAGGACAATAAATTTAAAAAAGTTACTTAAATGTGATCAACAATTTGGAGGGAACGAGTTGAGGATGGGACCAATTATCCATCAATCTTAAAAATCTTACTAATTACTCATAATAATTAGAAGTTACTTACCATTCCCATATTTGTATCTACTCTACTAAATACAAGCTTGGCATCTCAATTACACATTTTTCACTAAAACCAAATTTTTAAATATTAACAAAAATTAATATTATGTGTTTTAAAAAATAATTAATAAAGTATTGGGTATTTTATTATTATTACATATTCATTTTTGTATAAACATAAAAATTGATGGTAATCCAGTTACTTATTTGATATAAATATATAAAAAAAAGATTTTTTTTTTCTTATCTCAATACATTTAAATGTAGAATTTTTACTCCTTCACTTATATTAATCCCATTCAAAAGAAAAATAATTTTTTTTGTTTTAATCTGTTTTGAATGTAACTTTGGTTTTTAATTTAAGATAAATGCTATGAATTAATATAATGAGCATGATTAATATGTAATTTTTTTTTTTCTAAATGTATTTAGATAAGATATTTTTTTTCTTTTTTCTTTGTAAGGTAAAAAAGTTTATGTTACAGAAAAAATGAGTAATTTTTTATTTTGAAAATCATTTATGTACCTTTAGTTTACTTATAAGTAACTATTTTAAACTTAGTCAAATGTACATTTCTTAATTCGATTCTTCTTCGTGTCTCTCTCCGTATATATACATTCTCTAACAAGTTTTTTTTTAACATTATTAATTACCTTACTTTAAAAATATTACCCATATAATTCATTTCGTACATAAGATATGCAACATACGTGTTTACTACTAATAAATCAAACGTGTAAAGCAATTGGTTGCGACGAGACTAAGAGCTTGTTCGGTAGAGTTTCTTCTTTTGTTTATATCTTTTGTGGGAAAGTTTAAGGATAAAGTTTATCTTAGGTTAGCTTTCTCTCGTGGTTCTTCTAATCATAGAAAACACTCATAGAAAATTATTCAAACATATTTAAAAGTAACTTTTGATTTTTCAAAATAGTATTGCAATTTTTCGACATCTTTAACATGTGTAAATAATTGTTTTCGAACTTCCATTCTGAAGTTAACTTTCGCATTGATAATGAATGGTCAACATTAAAAATGGTAGTCTCTTGCTTCAACCACAAGCCATCACCATGCATGCACATTAATAACCCATTGAAATTCGGTTACACTATATGTACATCACAAATACAGATTTGTTTATCAACAGATGATATAACTGTAAAAGAATAAAAAAAATCTGTAAATGATGATATATAAATAGCATTATTCATTGAAATTACGTCGCATTCGTTGTTGATGGCTCGTGTTAAAAATCATTTAGAAAACAGCATGTATCAACGTGCTAATCTTGTGAATATGGGGGCAAAGTGCTTGGTTGATAAGGATTTTTTGAGAAGTGATTTTTGAGAAGTAATTTTTTTAATTGAATCCATGGTTAAAAATAGTGAAAAAAAATTATATATATATATATATATATATATATATATGTATGTATGTATGTATAGAATATGATTGAAGATAAGGATGAAAAAGAAGCGATTCTTAAATAGTCAAAATTAAACAAGAGCTAAATTTTGTACCTCTTAAAATTTGAGTACTTTATTTTGAGTAATATAATTTTCATTTAAACGTTATATATCTTGAGTACGTATTTTCATGTGTAAATTGAGTTCTTTTTTTTTAATCAAATATCTGTCACGTGCACAATTTTTATTAATTGATAAAGGCTTTGAACTCAAGTATTTTAATTGATTATGATCACATGATCTCGTATAAAACCAAAAAACTTATCCGTTAAAGAAAATCTATGTATAATTGATTAAATCTCGCCTTTAAAAAAAAAAAATGAATTTGGGCAAGAGATTGTGTAACTTACGATCTTTTTAAACTGAATTTGACATTCGCAGTGGATCTTATAGCTAGATTGTCAAGTTGTGCTTATTATCTTCAAGTTATCGAGTAATCATTCGTAATTAGTCCAATTTAAAAACTAAAAGTACTTTTTTGAAAAGTAATTTAAGAATCACTCTTGAATAATTAAATTTTTGTATTGAAAAAATTTAAAAATTGTAACCCCTTTTAAAAAAAATCTCGAAAACATATTTGGCAAAGGAGTAAATTAAAAATTAACTTTGTGTGCAGAATTGATCTTCAATATGTGGAATCCGAACTTAGTTTAACCAACCAATATCAAACCGCAATCAAACGAAAACTCCAACCCACAACTATGTACTCACTTGTGATTGCTTTCTTCCTTTCTCATCCACAAAGGACAAAAACTAAAAGGTAATTTGCACTTTGCAGTCGCAAAGAGAAATATTGGAGGTAGCAAAAGGCATTAAACTATAGTTTAAACTCGAGACAAATATCGTGAACTTAACATTACTCGATTAGATTATGGTCCACAATGTTGTAGTCTAAAAGGTTATTTACACATGTTCTTCATATAATTGAATCCCCGCTATAGTCTATGACTCTATTACATATAAATATTTGTCTATCAATGATCAACCAAATACAATATGATCAGGAGACAATGGAACCCATGGGTCTCTAATTGTAAAACCGTATCGAACATCATGATTACTGGTTAGCCTTCGCTCTTTGGAAAGAAAATCAACCGAGACCCATTAGAGATCTAGCTAGTGGGCTCAACCTCGACTGAGAACATCTTGTATTATTGAATTAGCCCTTGTTTGATACAGATTAAAATTTAGATTTTAACCACATATTTTATGGAATCCACAACTTTTTAGTCACAAATTTCATCAACTTTTATCAAAATCTCACCAAACAAAGGCTCAATACGTTTTTCTAAATTAACCCGATTCACTATAAATTAATTTATAATATGTCTAAATTCAAGGTATACCAATATTAATCATACATGCAATGCATGCAGCATGATTCTTGAACCTCGGCTAAGTGAAACTTGTACGAAGAGAACAACGTTTTCGATAATTGAATATTGTGATTATGTGTCAAGTTTACACGATGCATTTGGACAAATTAATTGACCTGTTAATAACAACTGAAAGAGACAACCAATGTGGGAGCATGTGCTCAAATTCTGTTGCATAACAAAGAAAAGCAGATCTTTTCATGGGGACAGAGAAAATACTTGAAATTATAACATATGTGCATGTAAATAATTAGATCAATTATGAAAATATATCCATTTTTGAAAAAAGATTAAATTAAGATTGTTATATTAACTTATAAGTAGGCAGAATCAACTGAATGATTTCTGCACATTTTCTGTTTATAGTTTCCACATCTGTCTTTCAAGATGAGATTCTTCTAAAATTAAATGAATAACCATGCTTGTACAGCAGTGTTTACAGCCCTCACCCAATGGGTGGGGCCATCAATTATTTTAATCGCAGCCCCGTCCCTTGCATGTGAGTATGCTGTAAACAGTGTTGTACCTATAGCTTGGTTCAAATTAAATTATGATATTGATTCTTTAAATATATAATATAATACCATGTTGATCCTTGTTGAATCTTCTCAAGAAGTGGCAATCGAATCTGTCCCAAGATACAAACCCTAAAATCAGGTATTGATTACCAATAATATCATTTTTGGTATACATCGAGTTTAATGCTCTTTTAGAGCCCAACTAGTATTTTTTTTAGTATGAGTGGTTAAAAAGAAAAGAAAATTTTTGGGTTTATGAGTAAATTATTTTCTTGGGAGAATGTGTAATTGAAAATGAATTTGAATATTTTTTTTTTCTGAAGAATGAGATTCAAATAGGGGCTAAAACTGAACGAAAGTCACAGACACACTACACTTGGCATCACGAGGATCGATTGAATATAATATCGTTCTTTTCTTATATCTCGATGTCACGAGCTAATTCGTGCATTTCATTTTCAGTTGATAATTGATACGCGTTCGTTATGAAAAAAATTCCGAAGACAAATAATTGCAAAAAAAAACACACACATGGCGAGAGACATAATAATAAAATAAATAAAAATGCAAATATGATGAGGCCCACCTCAATCAAGCAGATCACATGTAATGTTCCAGTTAATAACAACGGTCATGATCAAACTACTAGAATCATCACAGGTCAAGAGCCCTCCAATCCGCTTAATTTTATCTTTAATCTTGCCGGTCCATTCTAGTGTATTAGGTAGCATATAGTTCCCCACCATTGTATCTCATGTGACCGACAATTAATCTTGCTTGACCTGGCATTGCTCTCTTTGTGTACTCACTCGTAAACATGTATAAAAATCAACTGTTTGATAAAAAAAACATCCTGAAAAAAGTCATCCAACTCATTTACATAATTCGTGTATTCTACTAGTGATTGTCTGAAAATGGCTAAGGATGGTTTAGGACTCGAAATCGAACTAACCTTGGCTCTTCCCGGAGGTGGTGGTGGTGAACCTAGGGGTTCAATGGAGAAGAAAAGGGTGTTTTCTGAATTTTCCGGTGAAGAGACAAAGGCGGCGAAGAAGAATCAAGTGGTGGGGTGGCCACCGGTATGTTCTTACCGGCGGAAGAATAGCTTTAGTGAGGGAGAGGGAACAAAAATGTACGTGAAAGTTAGCATGGATGGTGCCCCTTTTCTTCGCAAGATTGATTTGAGTACACATGACGGGTATTCTAGCCTTCTCATGTCTCTTGAGAAACTCTTTTGCTGCTATATTGGTCAGTAATTCTATTCTTTCAGATTACTATTTATTTCGTGATTTGGGATTTTGGACTGTTGGAGAAGGAAAATTCTATTGATGCTTAGCCATTTTCGCCATGCAAAATTTGGTGTCAAAAAATGGTTTTATTTATACTGAATTTCAGTATTTTATAGAAGAGTTGTGCTACATGTCCGTGGATAAAATCACGGGTCAAATCAGGGGCGCCATTTCTTTACCCGGGATTTAAACCCGGGACAAGAAATTTCTTCCTTGATAGAATATATTCGCTATGTTGACTGAATGTAATGTAATTATTAAACATGTTACGTGTATCTATAAGAAGGAGTTGGTGCGTTCTTTGTACAGCTACTACGCGGAATGGTGCAGTTGTGAGTATTAACTGCGAGTGAAATTTTGTTAGGGTTGGAAAATTGCAAATTTAATGATAAAACATAAGAATGTGTAGAATAGAGGGTGGGGGTTGATTTCATTCCTGAGAAAAATATTGGAATTAATGAAGAATGAAAACATTATTAATGAGTTAGTTGTTTGTGAACAGGTGAAGGAGAGAGTAGTGAGTACGTTCCAATATACGAGGACAAAGACGGCGACTGGATGCTTGTTGGAGATGTCCCATGGCAGTTAGTCCCTCCCTCTCTCTTTATATTTTTGATATTTCGACTGACTTTTTTTTTTATATATATTTTTATACCTCGTCTCACTTGTTTTTAACAGATGATAGACTAATTAAAGTATTTTGCAGAATGTAAAATGGATTGATATAGAAGTAGGATAAAACCATAGGTACAAGAAAAGTTTTCACAAAAACTTTACAGACAACTCACATGGTGTTGGACTTCATGTGAATAAAATAGTGCAAAAAAATATCCACCCACCTTGCTATTGTGTTTGATCTATAGCACTTTTGTATGGATTCTTTTTTTTTTTTTTTTTTTTTTTGTGCAGCACGGTCCATGGAAGTATTGTAGTTTTGGTGGTTTGCCAACACGCCTGAAATCTTCATGACGAAATGGCTGACACTAGGACAAATCCTTGAGGTCAAGCCAAACATGATAAAGTACATAGAAAGTTTACTAGGACAAAATTTTCCATGTCCAACACAATAACGACACGCCCCCAAAAACTTTTGTTTTAATCTTCCAATTGTTTGTCCTTGACTCTGTTTGCAGTCACGCTTCCAAGAATCAATTATTTTGACAGTACATGGTGATGTAAATAATACCTTCGAGTAGGAGAATAAATAAATCGAAATAACAACAAGGATTCAAGAACAAGAATTTCGATGCAAAGGCTCAACCGCGTAATCGCTGTCCTCAAACAATATTTGCCCCTTCTCCGATAAATTCGAGATGCTTAAATGTTTTCCGGCAAATGGTTTGAAGGATTGATAAAGCCTTGTAGTAGAAATATAAAGCAAAAAGTATTTCTACCAACAAAACTTGAGAAACACAATAAAATGTAAGAATATGAGTAAGAAATTAGTTGATCTTGTTTATGGAGATTGTAATAACATCAAAAGTCTTTTTTCATTGAACTAGACCCCTCTATATATAGGTCTAGTTCATATTCACGAAATGGTGCCAAAAATCAAGTGAAAAGCCTCCAAAAATGAATTTTCAATGGCAAAAAACCGTCCAACGGTCACAGATCGGTCGACCGAATGGTCAACCAAACCTCCATTTCGGTCGACCGAATGGTCAACCGAAAACTCCTGCAGCTTCTTGGTTGAAATTCTGCAGAGTTTCGATCGACCGAAGTTGTTAGCTATTTTTCACTTCTTCATTTGTTGGTTTTGAACAACCAATTTCAACACATGGCATGTCATACATTCAGATATTAAACTCTTTTTCAAGATGTTTGAGCTTTTCGATATTATAAGTTGGTAAATTCTATAAAATTTGGATATAAAAAGTTGTGGGTTCAGTGAAAAGTGTCCTAAAAATGAAGTTTGATCAACTTAGAATCTCAAAAAAGTTTTATCAAATGAGTATTAATGTAAAAATATAAGAATTACATTTAGTTATTTACGGTGGCTACATTTAGAGGTCCTTGAAATGTATTTTCTTAGATAGTATAAGCTTTTTTCAAGAGTATGAAACGTGTCTAAAAAAAAAATCCATTTTCAGTAACTTATAAAATTAACCAAACATGTCATTAATTCCCTAAGCATTTGTGTTATGCGCATTTAATCATGAGCTTATTGTCTTAAGTCGGAAAATGTTGATAGAATTCTCGTCGTCGTTTACATCCCCATGTTTCCAAGCGAGAATGTGAGGCTAAAAAATGAATAGAGATGAATGAAATTTCTCTTGCTTCAGAATGGACAACCCTACGAGGATGAACACACCTTTTCAATACACATTAATCATCCAAAGCACATTAGTTTGGTGTACTTCTGAGTTATTTATTTGTAAATGTTGTTACCTTGCGATGAACTTTTACACACGACATGGTACATTAAAATACACATTACTCGATAAATTTATTGATCGTCTCGTTCGACAGTAAAATGTAGCCAACATTTCTTATAACCTAACATGGTATAATTGGCAGGATGTTCAGTGGATCATGCAAGAGGCTAAGGATCATGAAGAGTTTGGATGCAAAGGGCATGGGACTTCATGCAAAAGACCTTCTTAAGGTGCATTTCAATAGAGGCGTGACCCTATAATTACTCACTTTCGAATTAAGGATTTGCATACTATGTACTGTTTGTTCTTCACAACTTTCTATGCACAATGGGCTGTTTGTAGTCCATAAATTAGCAGTAGTCTTATATTAATCACCTTAAACTTGTATTAATTAATGTTTAGTAAGACTGCAGACTCGTTCAGTAAGTTTACTAGTTTGCCTCTATTTTGTGTAAGATAATGTATTTTTATTGACAAATAATTTCTAAGAAATATAAAGCGGGTCATTTCAATATTGTCATCTCAGTCTAATATTACATTTAGTCAATGTTTTACACGTAATATTGGACATGACTCTATAATATAATAAACAAGATTTTAATTTTAATTTCTTTTTTAACATCGAAATGAAAACTTATTTACCTTTAATTTTACAAAGTGACGCAGATGAAGCGTGAAAAAAAAGTTACACAACGATCAAGATTCAAGAACCCAAAGAAAACTCAAAACAAGATCAAGAATGGAGAAAACTTTTCACATTTGTATTTAGTTTTAATCAAAATAATCCACTCAACAAGGCAAACGAAAGAGGTTGAAATATTGCAAAAATTCTATGAAAGCACAAAGATGAAACTGTAAGAACATTGTCCCAATGAAAATAATCAGATCTATAATGTTGGATCATCAAGAAAACATAAACTAAAGTGGAAGCATACCTAAATCAATCATAGTTAATTGTAACAATTGAATCTTGCGGTAATGTCTTCCAAATCAACATGTAGTCCCTCATTACCTCTGATGATGGGAACTAGAATAGAATGAATAATACATGTGATTCAGGGATCATAACTGTGTTTATATATCGACTATCTGTTAACCTAATTCGGCGCATCATGAAATTAGGAACAATGATCTGATCTCTGCACATAAAAGTTCATACTTTAATTAAATGCATTAAAACTCAAAATATTGAAACTCTTATCAGATCACTTTAAACGGGTTTAACCAAAATTTGATAGTCTTTTAATTTAATACACAATAATTCACATATAAGCCCACATAATCGATTAAAATATTACAAAAACTATCATTAATATAAACTGAAATAAAATAACGAACTAAGCCATGTAATGGGACAAACCCATAAGGGCCGTGTACGTCCGATGCACCGTAAGGTGTTTCTCCTAGTGTCTTCATCTTGATTGTCACGCGGTCTCACTTGTGATCACAAAATATAACAAGTAACTAAAATGAATCAAAAAATATCCCCAAAAAAATGGATATAAAAGTGTATATAAATACATAATCATATCGTCGTGGATGTAATCATAAAAGATCACTTAAATCAGAGAAGATCAATGAATTTCTTTAACGAAAAATGCTACTTGTACATTGGGGGTGATCGCATGTGAGTGTGCGGCGCCCATGTGAATAAAATAATATTTCCTCGCATGTGAGTGTGCGGTTATCCCTGCGACCACCCATGATGTTCTGTAGCATCACTCTTTCTTTAAGATAATATTCTTAACGTTCTGAAACTGCACAACTTAAATAAAACAAAATCTGTGGGCTTGAATTCAAAAAATCGTCCCAGTTCGCTGTCCGCCTTGAAGTAATTAACTATTCTCTCGAGGAACTTAATAATTTAATGCTAATAAATTGTAATTCATTTAAGCAGTTAAACATGGTTCTTGTATCTAGTCCAGTTGCCAGGAACATTGTATCATCTTGGATCGTGATATACTAAATTAATTTATTGATTAGCAAGTAGTAACTTAGAATATCTTCGTTGCACCAGATTCCCCTGGTTACTTTTAAATATGCAAGCGCATAACCATAATATTTTTGACACAAATTGTCAAAAGGAAAAATCTATTTGTACAGTCCAAATATACAGAATTTTTGAAATCGTGGGCCCCCCCGATTTGTGAGGGGCTGTCAAAAATTCTGTAAAATGTGGCTGTACAAATAGCACGGCCCTTGTCAAAAATTGTTTTTTAAACCAAGTGTATTGAAAATGTTTAGATAATTTTTTAGAAATATTTTAGCTATTGAGAGGACCTTTCAAAGAAAGTTGGCCTAAGATAAATTTCTCGTGAAACTTTTACGAAAAACAAAAGCAAAAATCTTTCCAAATGAACCCTCCAATTTATTCTAATTTCTACGTTCACAAACTTCTAAACGTAGACGGACAAACTAAACTATAACAAAATTTACTTCATTTTGTTCTAACTACTATGCTCTTGTTTGAGTCTCATTTTCTTAACTACTTTTTTTCACAAATTCGTTTTAAATAATATATTTTTCTAATAAAATAATTTTGTACTTAAACTAGAAAAAATTCATACTTTTTATCCATATAATTTTCAAAATTTCACTGTATACATAAATTATTCTACAAAATGGGGCTCAGACGCATTTATGGATAAACGAAACTTTAACAAAATTTATGTTTAGTGTTGGATAATATTATTAAAGAATAAGAAAGTTATTTTTTTTTATACATAATGTCTAGTGATAAGTACATTTTAAATATATATTTAGGTCATAAAATATGGACAATTGTTAGTAAGTATGTTGGAATATGGCCTAATTCCATGTCAATTATGTTTTGCAGGACAACATTTATGAATGTGACGAAACGTAGGAGAAAACAAGCAAAAAATGATCAAAATAGAAGAAAACTAAAGTTCGGGGACCAAAATGTAAATCGTCGAAAGAAGACCCAGAAGCATAAACGAGAATGTGAATGAGCTAAATACCAATTTGGTGAAGACATGAAGTGTTGAAAGAAGAAGAAATGAGAGAAGAGGTCAATAAACGAGAAAACAGAATTCTGAGGCTAAAACACAAATATTGAAAGTTGAGTAACACTATGTTGTCGCATAGTGTTAAATCCTATACGGTTGCATGCATATGTTCAGAGAATTCAAAGATTGTTTTTGGTGAACTATGCGGTCGCATAGTATACTTCTGACACGAAAAATTTGATTTCTTTATTTGATTAAAATTCTTATGGAAACAAATCAGGTGACACTTTTTAAAACTCTAAGGATCGTCCTAAACGAGAGAGGACACATTATAACAAATTTCTATGAGTTGGAGAGCAAGGAAGAAGGAATAATCTCAGTGGCCTAATTAACTACCACCACACTACCTATGAGATTGATACATCAAAAAAAGAGTTGATTTATCGAAATCAACTTATCAAACCCATCTTCTTTACAAGCGTGTTTAATTCACCGTCTATAGTAAAAAGTAACGTTTACACAATTAAAATAATGGAACTACATGTAATGAAAATTTGGCATGCTTTATCAAATCAGGACAATGACCTAACATCAAAACCCTTTTCATCATGTTTAACCCGATAGGGTTAAAGGTATTTTGACTACCAAAAGGTTCATTAATGTAATACCTTCTTTAATGAGTACGATTAAATATCTTATAATGTAGCGTTTTACTATCTATCAATATTGAAGAATGTTTGAGTCCAATTTTATGGAAAAATAGATTTTGTAATAATATTTTTATTTTTGGAAAATGTGTAGTTAAAAAAGTAGGATTTTTTTTTTTTTTTTTGAAATTACAGGTAAAAATAATTTATTTAAAAAATGTGTAATTACTTATTAAATAAATTTGGAGAAAAAAAAATGAATATTTAGCTCAAACAGGAAATTTCAACTTGCACATGATAATGTTTCAGTAAGTCGTGTCGGGCAGACCTAAAGAGAAATTATAACCCGACAAAGCAACACATTCACATGCGGATCATGGGACCGACTGTCCGCAACTCAAGTCTGTTTCTCCGAGAACACGGACTCATGAAAGGTTGACTTTTTTACCTTAAATTTCAACTGTGCCATGATTTCAGTCCTCAGAGCCGTGGATTTAAATCACGGATACGTCACAGATTATATAATCTTTTATATGTGAGCAGGTGTTGGTGTACAAAAAATTATTGTACAAAATTTATACCAACAAGACACAATAAAAGGTGGGTGAGTAATTTTTTGGACAATAAAATACTCATATGGATCCCACCCATATGAGTATCTGTACAAATTCTGTAGATAAAAATTCTGTACAATCAGAATTTTTCTTTATATAATGCCGCATGCTACTTTATATTATTTGTCAATTTAAAATATAGTCAATTTTTTCATTCAAATTTTTTTTCCTCGTCATTTCGATCACTATTTTTGACAATTTTTTTCTGTGCAAACATCAAAATCCTTAAATTACAATCAAAGTCTCAGTCGTAAGAAAATGTAAACGTTCGAAAATCAAGGGAAAGACATACAATGAATGGTGTTTGTAGGGGACGTTGATGAATATAGTCCACGTGGGTTTTCATGGGCACAAGCACCCAATTAAAGCCCTACAAAAATCACAAACACACGCTTTCCATCATAAACTCGCATCGACGTGGACAAATCAAAGCCGCTTAAACATGGACACGTGTTGAATCATGAATGGTCAACAAAAATTTCTGGCGTCCAGGTGTCTTCTTCTTTATATATTACGCCCGTCTCATGCTTCGCTTCAACAATCATAATTTCTCTAATCTTTATAGCCTGCCAATTACCAATTTATAAAGAAAGAAAAAAAATGTCATCAGAAAAAACAAAAGAGTTGCCGGAATCTGAAACCTCTGGCGTCCTGAAAACGGAGCTCACTTTAGGTATGCCCGGCGATTCGCTAGTTCAGAAGTCTGGTATAAAGCGTGGATTTTCCGACGTCGATCTGAAGCTGGCGAACTATGACAAAGCTGAATCACAACCTCTTTCCAAGTATATCAATTTATCTTACTGCACATTATTTTTCTCATATGAATTGTGAAATTTCGTGGCATTGTTCATATTGTCGATCCTAAATTTATTAAGAATACGAGTTCATTTGTTATACACTTAGTCAAGTCTAGTACAAAATGGGTCTTAGAGTTTGGAGTTTGTCGGAAAAATAATGTTATTTTGTCACTAATGTAAGTGTTCTTTTTATTATAGGGCTCAGGTTGTGGGATGGCCTCCAGTGAGATCATACAGGAAGAACTTGATAAAAAATTGCAAATACGTGAAAGTAGGCGTAGATGGGGCTCCATATTTAAGAAAAATTGATCTGGAAATATACAGTAGCTACCGGGATTTGTTGACTGCAATGGGAGATATGTTTTCATGCTTAACCATGTGTAAGCATCGTAATTAATTGATTCTAATTAATTATTATTTTTCTCATGATTATAGTATTAATGATAATTAAATTGGATTTGGTTTAGGTAATGTGTTGAATGAGAGGAAACTCGTCGACTCTGCAAATGGCGAAGAGTATGTGCCAACTTACGAGGACAGAGATGGAGACTGGATGCTAGTTGGAGATGTCCCTTGGAAGTAAGTTTCACAAATTCGACTTCAAACTTATTTATCCTATGATTACCATTGATTTTATCGATGAAACTTTTATTGGTGATTACTCTATTGAGAATCTTGGACGGAAAAAAAAAAAAAAAAAAATTGGTCCCTACATTTTTATAGTGTTAGTAGGCACGACAATTTCCGAACTTAATAAAAAAAAATAAGCCCAAAAACAAGCAGAGATCCTTTTTTTTTTTTTTTAATTAATGACCGTGGATGTCCAAGCATAAATCTTTAACAAAAAAAAAAAAAAAAAAAATTAACAATCATGTTACATAAAGAATTTTTTAACAAAATTCCTTACCGATTACTCACAATAGAGGGGTGGAGACCACATTTTGGAATTTTTTATTTATTTACGAGGGATCTACGTGCATGTAAGAGGGGCTAAACAATTCGGTACACTTTTGTGTGTACAAATAGAATTATTCAAAAATTAATATAGCCAAAAAAAGAGCTAATCCACGAGCCCAAACGAGCAAGCTTGGCTCGTGAAAGAAATGGGTTCGGCTCAGCCCATGGGTCGGGATGAGCTTGCAAGGTTCGCAACCCTAAGTGATAATATGGTTTGCTAATCAAGTGGGTCGGGCCGAGGTCGCCGACACTAAGTGTTAATTTGGTTTGCTAATCAAGTGTTATGCATATTAATCATTTTTGGGTATTTATGTTTTGCAGAATGTTTGTTGAATCATGTAAGAGACTGAGGTTGATGACAAGCTCTGAAGCAATTGGATTGGGTGCAGCAGGTCCAAGTACACCTTCAAAGGGCTCAAGCACGAGCTGTTAAAAAAGAAGTGATTCTGGGAATCTATGGCTGAGCACCTGTACAGACCTTCATTTTCATTTTTGAAGAGTTATACATGCTCTAGAGTTAAGGGTTAAGTTTACTATATTTATTTGTCTGTAGTTTTTTAGCCGGTTTCTGGACGTTCCTTGGACAAGGCTTGATAATATATTGAATAAAAAAAAAAAAAATTGTTATTATTCTTTGTCAGACTTGAAAAAAATAATTTTTATCGTTTTGATTTTGACATCTGTATCATCATATCAATCTTTCGCGTGAAATAGCATTGCTGATTGATTCCATCCATTTTCTACGTTAAATGGACACGAGCTCTTCACTAAGACAATGTAGTGAATTGACCAAAATACCCTTGCCAAAAGTCAAATGACTATTGTATCCTTATTTTCAAATAGAAAAAGGAAAATGAATCATCTTCGCATAAATGATAAATAATAAACTCTAAAAGATTTTTGAGCATAATATTTTATCTCATCGTTAACATTTTGATCAATGCTTCTTTCTGTAGATAATACGTGAAATGTAGGTTCAACTTCTATTTGAGCATCAATTTTTTTCATGATTAATCTTATCAGATTCAATTCAATTTCTCTATATATTTCGAAAAATTAAATAAGTGCTTTCAAATTATTAATAGTAGCACCAATAGATAAATCCTTATTTTGTAACATTTTTCTTACTCTATTAATAGAAAACAATATATTGTATCAAATAATCATGTCAAACTAGAACTCAAATTTCATAATATCACAAATTAAATTTTTAATATCTTTAAATGTCTAAACGTCATCACATATTTCCAATAAATGTTTGGCTTTGATTTCTGCCAATAGAAATCTTATTACTTTGACATTTTCCAAATTACATTTAGCGTTTATACAAAAATTTGCCACATTACAAAGTGTAAGAATATATAAAACCTTTTTTCGAGAATTTTTTATTAATATTTTTAATTATAATAGATAATAGTTTTTTTCCCTGGACCCTTGCAAAAAATGTAGTCTTAAATGATCGCCTATCTCACCTTTAATCATGATCGACATTGAACTCGATTGACACAGAGGAAGTTGTGCGGCCTGTGCCTCAGTTACCTGTTTACCGAATTTGCCCGATGGTAGGTTTAGGGTGTGAATGCAAGCTCAGTAGTTGGAAAGATGATTCATTTTCTTTTATTGCTACATATAGATCAAACTTTATATAATGGATTACATAATACTACATGTCACTTATCATTTGCAGTTTAAAATACAATTAACTTTTTTATCCAATTTTTCTTTGCACATCATTTTATGTAATTTCATATGTACCATTTTTATTTATAAGTAGCATAATCTTGAAAATAAGATAAAATACTAAAATAGTCATTTGGCTTTTGGTATTGTAACATCTATATATTTGCTTATTGTCCCACTATTAGTTTTCCCCCATTCTATTAGGTCTCGTACAAAAGATGTGTACAAAATGCCAAATGACTATTTTCATCTAAATTGATGATAGTTATTTAGTCATGTTTGAGTCTATTTTTTAAAATTTATTTTCAATAAAAATTATTTTACATGTAAATCAATTTTTTTGGGTCAACTTTTAATCACACACCGTTCAAAAAAATCATTTTTTTTCGCAAAAGTTTTCTAAATAAATGCTCAAACATGGTTTAGATGATGGATAATTCTAACTGTACAAGGTTTCTCTTAACAAAATTTTTATAGATGTTCTTGTGGCAACATCCGTGTTCATTTTTTGGGGGTTCATCTTCCAACCAAAATCTGTCACATACCTCTCCTATATAAATTCTGTGAACCAAATTTTGTATGTGTAGCAAGATTCTTAATTGACAGTCATCTCGTAATTGATCTTCTAGGTAATGGCAATGTACGGCCACCATAGAAACAAGATAAAATGAAGGCTTTGATAATGTAAGACGTGTTTCTTTTAAAACTTTTACTATGTGATATAGTGATAAGTTGGCATGTCACGCAACATTAAGAATTCATTTTATTGAACTTTTGAAAAGTCAAAAGCATTTATGAGATTAGAAATTGTTCTTTATCCTGTTTGAATAATTTTTTAGAAGGCCTGTTGTCAATTATAAGAGTCTATAAGGAAAGTTGACATCGGGTGACTTTCTCAATAAGTTTTACAAAGTAGAATATGTAGGAAAAATATATTTATATTTTTACACATTATTATTTTATTGACTTACTTAGACGGTGTTTGGTGGAGATTAAAATTATATTTTTTTAACAGATTGTGATAGAAGTTTTTGAAATATGAATTTGTAAGATACATGAAAGATATAATTAATATTGATTGTTTGACTTTGAGTTAAATTAAAATCAGATTTTAATCCAAACCAAATATGTTATCAATAAAGAATGATTTTTAAATGTCAATGACGTGCTAAAAAATATGGATAACATGATGCAGTTCAAGAAGGTAGTTAACTCTAATTGGCTAAATGGTACAGTTTCAAAATATTAATTGGATGCAATCAACGATTTCCTTTTACAGCTAAAACATATTTTATTTATTGTCATCTTAGATATTATTTGACAGGGTAAATATTTAGATATAAGGAGAAATTGGTTTAATTATTAAACTTTTTCTTAAGTTTATTTATTACCATATCAAATAAATCTGATTTGATTCTAATATATTCTTAACGTTTTGTAATGTTCAATTTTAGGTAAGATGATCTTGTGACTTAGGAATAACTCTGCATAAGTAGGGTAAGACTTCAAGGTGCAAGATAACTACTTTGAGAGAACTTAATCCCGTTCGGCGAACTTCCAGCAACGCACGACAAGTTCAACTAGTGACATGCATAATTGAATAATCTCATAGCAAAATCGTATTCTTCAATTGTAATTGAAGAAAACACACTAGAGTGTGAGTGATATAATCTTGCTCGAAGATCAGACTACTCGATGTGAGTTAAGATTGGTAAATCTTAATCCAAATGATGGTTGTGGTCGAACACAATAGTGAAGTGGTGATAAGGTCAAGATCGAAAAGTTTGATTCCATTTCTACAACGAGTCAAAAAAAGTAGAAAATCAGGGAATTGTTCTTTAATTTCTTTTTTGATTGTTTTTGTTAATTTTGCAAAATTACAAAATCGAGATTATTGTATTTTTTATTATTTGATAATTGATCATTTTACCCGTGGCATAGAAACTCGTGAATATTTCCCTCAGGGGTTTACTAGTGTTACATCTAGTGTTCCCACTTGTTTATTTTCGCATTCAATTAAATCAGGTAGAACGTCAAGATCTGTCTACTCGTTGCAGTCAAAACTGCTTCTAGGTTATTTGACCGATTGGCGTACATTGTCTAAATCGAATAATTAAGATATATTGTTCAATTAACTAGATTTTAGTATTTACAGAATCTATCACAAATAAGCCCAAAGCAGAAGATTTGTCCCAATATGGGGTTCAAGCAACTTTAACTTGGGCCATGAAACGTTCTGTTATAAAATTTGAAATTAAAATTGAAGTTAAACTAGGCTCTGTTTGAGCTCAATTTTTTTTTTTTTTTTTTAGGAAAATGAGTTTTAGAATGATAGGTTTTTTTAAGTGAATGTGTGGTTTAAAAGTAGAAAAAAAGTTTTAGATTTATGTGTAAAATTAATTTATTAAAAATGAGTTTAAGGAAAAATGTGTTCTCAGATAATAAGACTCAAACGACAGCTAAAAAATTCCATTGGCCCAAATGGAATTTAGCTTAAAGTCGAGTATGGCTAATAAAATTTATTCATGAACTATTGAAGCACTAAATTTTCTTTAATTCTTGCAAGTGTTATTAATTATTATGCATAATTTGATGAACTAAGACATGTTTGATTTAGTTAAAAATTAAAATTTTAATAAATATTGAATAAGTGTACAGTTAAAAAATGCATTTGAGAAAAAAAATATGATTTAAAAAATAGATGAAAGCTACTTGTACATTTATTTTGTACATTTTCATTATGTATAAAAAAATTAGCCATATCACATCAAAAAATGTCAATAAAATTGTCAACAAAAGCTGCACCCATGTTTAAAACTTGGATTAAACTCTTTTGCCAGAAAGCGTTTGTCCACTTGATTGATCTACACTCACATGCGCGTGAAATTCGTTTGAATAAAAAAATGTCAGAAAAATGCTCCCCTCTCCTCTCATTATGAGTGTACTGTCAGGGATGGTGTCCCTCTCTGATAGCGTAGCATTATTCTTAAAACCTTGTCCCATGTTTGTTGATGAAATGTTGGTGAGGCTGTCGCACCGTCCTACGTAATGCGATCGTCCAATGAAAAATCGTCATCTCATCGGATGGTGCCTTATCCCGAGGGTGGCCTCACCTCGTGGGGTGATGGTGGGCCACCCGATGAGGTGGTGGATTTCACGGTGCGATCGTTCCACCAAATTTTTTCTGTTGTTTGAATAGCATCTCTTCAAAAATTGTGAGCGTAGCAAGCCCCAGTTTGGCCTCCATTCTGTAACATTATAATTTTTTTCTCTTATTTTCAATCACAAAAATTTATATAAAATAATACTATATTTAGATTGAAATTTTTTATTTCTTTTCCAATAAAAAGCACATTTTTCAAAAAAAAAAAAATACTATTACGAAAATTATAATCCCATATGATGGGGCCAAACGGGGTACAAAACTGCTCTTCAAATTCTAATCTTTAAAAGCAAAAGCTTATTACAGTCCACGCAAATCAGCGGGCCAGCGTTCATTCAAAAGCTCCCAAATTACCGTCAGCGCTAAATCCCCGCAACCCATTCCACCGACAGCAGTATAGCGAAAAACAGGCTGTCCAGAAAATTTTACGCTCATAAATCTGTGATCCAAAGCAATCCATATCAATCACAAACAAAAAAAAAAAAAAAAAATCAAATACTCGCTTTGACTCATTGTCTTCTTTTTAGATCCTGAAAAAAATCCGGTGTTTCTCTACATCAAGTAAGTTTCTTTGTGCATCCCTCTTCATTTTATTGATCATCCAGATCTAATCAGTAATTAAATTATATATGTGTGTGTGTGTGTGTGTGTGTGTGTGTGTGTGTGTGTGTGTGTGTGTGTGTGTGTGTGTGTGTGTGTAAATGGTATTATTCAGCTGCGTGATTTTTTTCTTTTCTTGAACTAACTTTGTGAGTTTCTTGTAGTTTTTTCCTCAGGGTGTTATTCTTGACTGAAAAATATGCTTGGGAGCCCAGATTTGCATCCGAATGGTGCTGAGGCAAGAACATCTCATTCAATTTGTGATAATACGAACAATGGCAATGGAAATTGCCGAAATGGGTTCGATCCGAACTCAAAGAAATTCAAGATTTTCATAGGGTACGATCCGCGGGAGGACCTTGCTTATGAGGTCTGCCGCTACTCTCTGTTGAAGATATCCTCAATCCCTATTGAGATATTTCCCATTAAGCAATGTGAATTGCGGGAAAAGGGCGTTTACTGGCGCGAAAGAGGGAAGTTAGAGAGCACCGAATTCTCATTCTCTCGGTTTTTGACTCCATATCTGGCAAATTATGAGGGATGGGCCATGTTTGTAGACTGTGATTTCTTGTATTTACGTGATATTAAAGAATTAGTTGATCTGATTGATGAAAAATATGCAATAATGTGTGTTCAACACGATTACACACCTTCACCTAAGGAAACGACGAAAATGGATGGGGCAGTTCAAACCGTGTACCCGAGGAAGAATTGGTCTTCAATGGTGTTGTACAATTGTGGGCACCCAAAGAATCGAGTGCTAACCCCGGAAGTGGTGAACAAGGAGACTGGCGCATTTCTTCATAGGTTTCAGTGGTTAGATGACACAGATATCGGAGAAATCCCATTTGTATGGAACTTCCTTGTTGGACATAACAGGGTTGTTGAGGGCAATCCGAGCACATTCCCCAAGGCGTTACATTATACGCTTGGGGGGCCATGGTTCGAGCAATGGAAGGATTGCGAGTTTGGGGATCTGTGGTTGAAAGAGTTGGAGGAGTACAAGAAGGAAGCTGAGAAGAAGTTGGATTAGGTGGGTATTAGCCGAGGCAAGTAGCACTTGCCTGTTTACCATTTGTTTCATCGATTTTTTCCGCATGTTCACTTAAGAGGATGTCGACCAATGGAGTTGGTATTTTCTAGTAGTTATACAGGTTCATGACAGTGTTTAATCTATCGTTCAATTTGTAATGGTTCATGTTGTTAGTTTAATGATATTCTTGAGATCTGATTGTGGCAATAACAACTGTTGGCTAGTATTGCTGTTGGGAATTCTTTCCATGAGTCAACTCAGGTTGATTTCAATTGTTATAAATTCATGCATTTTTTATCTTCTTTTCAATATATATATTTTTCTATACAAGCTGTTCCGTCTTAAACTTACTTTAGTTGGAAGACTGTTAATTTTTATATATTGTTTTTCAACGTCATATCATTTTATTGTATAATTAATGGTCATCCTGTTTGAGATTGCTTAAAGATGTATTAGCCCAGACAAATGGTTTGGTTGTGGAAGACTAAACCAGAGTATTTGCTCTTCTACTGTATGCTGCTACAACTATTTTGGCTGAATCAGCTTTGTTACCATGGGATCATTTTGTCTAAAACGTCTTTTATGTCATCTGTTACTTCATGGAGATACGGAAAATTTTAAAAGAGGGAACATGAAGTTTACTCTGTAATCTGAGGTTCTGAACTTTCACAGGAACATATCAAGTTTTCTCATGTGAAATGTGAGTCATTCCTGAACCTGAACTTGTTTGTTTTGCCTTTGCTGAATAACTCTCAACTTCTGTATCTGTTTGGAGACTGCATAAGTTAAAAATTCCCTTATTCGTGGCTTTCCCCATGTGTTGCTACTTGCTAGCAAGTTAGTCAATTTAACTGACTTAAAATATACCTGTAAGCTTTTTCCATCCATGAGGAGGATATCTAATTACTTCCTTTTTCAGGTTTATAGTTCTAGTTTCTTTGATACATAGATAATTCGCTCTTTTGCATACGTTTCACCTTCGTTAGCCTTTTTTTTTTTCTAATCAATTTCAGCATCTTTTTGGCATTCAATTGGAATCTATTAATTGAGGTCATTGTAGCTCTATGAGAGGAATGTTACAGTTTTCTAATACAAGTTGCACTCTGGTTCATTGTGAAAGTATGCTTTTGATGGTGCTCTATTGACATGTGACCTCTCTAATCGATGCCTATTATCTGCACGAGTCCATGGCGATTTTGTTATTGATTCTAACTTTATCTGAACAATAATCAATATTTCAACAAAAAATAAACAAGCTTGCCAACACTCTGTAAAATCAATAGAAAAATTGCAAATGCAGGATAATTCACTAAAACCAAAGTTTGAGTGTTAGAACGTACAATTTCACAATAGTAATCCAATGCAATTTCTCTTATCAAGTTAAGACTACACATTCATGTGAGTCAAGTAATCCATGTTACAGGGGTGGGTCGTAGACTTCGACGTCAGTGGTGACCAGGTTTTCAAAGGGAAATGATGGATCATATGGAAGGCACCAGAGGAGAACAATTATTTAAGACATGTCGAGAAAGAAATGTTTAGTTCGTTAACATCGAGTTCCATACTTGTCAATTATTTCCCAAGAAGCCTGGAGTGTCATTCAATTTGCAAATAAACTACAATAATGATTCTATTAGGCCACCTGTGTGTTAGTGTTTACCTATAGAATAATGATCTCAAAAGAGAGATTATGAGTTTAGCAATTTAAAAATCAAAGCACGGAGGCGGAAATGAGAAGAGGGGTGCTGTTTGTACAAACCCATTTGATCAGGGCTGTACAAAAAGTCTTTTCCAATGTTTTAAGCATTATGAATGACTATTATGTCGTAAAGGCTCGTTTGGTTTCAATTATTATTCATTATAATTAAAAAATCAAAAGAAAATTTTTAATTTTAAGTATACCATCCATTCGTGAAACACAGAATCACTGCTCACTTATCGACTGTAAAAATGTGTCAAGGGATAGATCTGTAATTTCGTTTTCTTTCTTCAACCTTGGATTTGGATACCATTTAAACGTCGCCGTTCTTGCCAATTTCTACTGCTTCAATTCCGACCACAATTTCTTACGAATTAAATAGCGCAAATTCTCTGGATTTGTGAAACTGAGGTAGACATAAAGATTCAGGAGGAGTGTATGTATATATAACTGATGGGTGGCGCGTCGCTGGATGGATTGCAAGATCATCTGAAGCTGGCTAGAGAATACGCTTTGGAAGGACTGTATGACACTTCCGTTATTTTCTTCGATGGCGCCATTGCTCAGATCAACAAGTATATGTCTCAATTTCAAATTTTTACCTTTTCCCTTTCCTTTTCGTTTGTATGTGTTTTAATATTCAGTTGTATCTGTATATATTTTAAATTTGAAGAAATGGGTTGATTTGGATTTGCAAATTTTGCTCTTTTAGAATAGACAGGAACTGTCGAAATTCTTTTCTGAATTTTAGAGTTTCAATTTGTAGATTCTGATGCTTTTGTCTCAGTGTATCGAAAAATATTATGAGCTCAGATTCGAATTTGATAGATTTTTAACTTGAATGGAAATTCGGGGAAAGTACGTCAAAATATAGCTGATTTTTTTGTTTTCTGTATTTTTTGGGTTTTTAGCTTGTCCTTTGGTTTTTTGTGTATTACAGCCATAAAGCTAAAGTATCAATTTATATAAGTATTCTACATGTTTACGTAAAAATTGCTGTCATTAACTCCCTCGTGCTGAAATCATTTGTTTAAAATTTCTTATATCTTGCTCTTTATTTTCCCGAATTTTAGGCATTTAAATACAGTCGAGGACCCTGTACTGCGTACGAAATGGATGAATGCAAAGAAAGCAATTTCAGAAGAAGCGGAGGTTGTGAAGCAATTAGATGCTGAGAAAAGGTCGTTCAAGGAGGTTCCTATTGGCAGGCGGCCAAATTCACCTCCAATTTCGACGAAGTCGTCCTTTGTATTTCAGCCATTGGACGAGTATCCAGTGTCATCCAGTGCTCCAATGGATGATCCCGATGTGTGGCGACCGCCTACTCGAGATCCTTCGAGTAGAAGACCTACAAGAACTGGTCAAGTTGGCATGAGGAAGTCACCACAAGACGGGACTTGGGCACGAGGAGGTTCCACGAAAACAGGAACAGCTGGTCGTGGAGGAAGGACAGGTGGTTCTAGTAAGTCGAACACGGTAGTTCGAGCATCAACTACTGTGAAGAAAGGAACTGGGAAATCGGCCTCCGGAAAAGCAGATTCAGTAGTAAGTTTTTCTGCTGGAGATGTAGTTTGTTTAATGATGTCGGCATTTTTACTTATGGGTTGGAAAAAGTATATTCTGTACTCATTTCTGTTATGAGGTACTAGGTTAGCTGACTAATTCTTTTGCTCTATGCAAGATCAAGATCAAGTGCCTAGGATTCTATTTGAGACATTGGTGATTAAATGGGGAACGTCACCCTTCCCTTATTGGTAGTTGGGAAGAATAGGAAGGGTTACCATTCACGTGACAAAATAGATCCATGACAATGTTATTAGCAGAGCCATTACAATATACAAGCATTCCAACTATAGATCTAATTAGCAATTAATGTACAAATTATTTAAGGTGTCCTAATTAGAAAATTAGTGTAATGTCAGGTCATTTTATTTCATCAATGGGTATTAATGTATGCATTGCTCAATTCTTCTTCTCTCCACTTTTAATATGAGACAAGATAATGAAAAGCGAGTGTTCATGTTATTCGAATGCCATCGGTCAAGGAAGCTTGTTTATTTCATTGTTATCTTTCAAAACACAGCAGAAGTGTTAGTTCAGGCCAGATACACTTGAAGTGCTTGCCCTCAGATTTTATTTCAGCCTTTTCTAATTAAATGTCTAAGCTTTTGCTTTGAGTATCTACTCCTACTAACTTTTCTAGTTCCTAGAAAAGCTGAATTCAACTTGTCCTACCAGCCGTTTAAAATTTAAATATTTCTTATACTACACCTCAATATGATTAAAAACTTTCACCTGTCCTTTATTTGATGAACTCTATCATGACATTGAAGATTGGGGTATCCAAGATCCTGAGGGATTGGTGTGGTTGTCATTTAGAGTACATAGTTTCTGCTTCAGTTCCATGGTAAGAACTGTCCATGAAGATATTTGAGAGTCCGATCACGTGGTCCTTGAGTTCTTTTAGCCATAATTTTGTATGACCTGTAATTTTACAAAGGGTATGTAGTTGTCCTGGATTCGTTGAGTTAATACTTAATACTACTTGTTTTCCTATTCAATATTCCTTTTGATGTCAAAATCTAAACAAACGAATACATAGATTCAACAATAGAGATCCTAAGATGTTGGCAAGTTGAATGAAGATATGTTTGAATTTCCAGTTGTGTGTATTCATACAGACTTGTCCCATTTATCAATTTGATTATTAAGAGACTTCTTGGTTTAGAATTTTGAGCTGTTTATCCAATCATGTGATATAATTAAGGCTTGAACATTGTATATGAGTTTCAATCTTCCAAATATTTCTTTTGCAACTAAATGTCAAACACTGTTCTCAATATCTTTCAACAAACATGCAAAACTTTTTGAGTAGTTTAATAATTAATTATTTATCGAAATACCTACAATTTTTTTTTTATTTTTTTTATATGTAAATAGATTAACTTACCTGAAGTGTTTCTCCTTTTAATTCCCCTTCTCTGCCCTTCTGGTTTCTTGATGTCCTAAACTAGATATGTATTTTGCAAAGTTTATGCACAAAATTCTGTGCATGTAAGATTTCATGAGTGACATAATGGAAATTCATTATGCTATAGGACTATTGAAGCCCTTGTTTGAGCCCCATTTTTTTTCAAAAACAGTATTTGGAATAGTGTTTTTTTTTTTTTTTTTATAGAATGTGTGGTTGAAAAAGAAAGAATAGTTTTCGATTTACTTGTAGTATTATTTTATGGAAGATTGTGTGGTTGAAAGTAGGAGAGAGAAAAAAAATATATATGATAGGAAAAGGGGGCCAAACAAAGGCGAAATCTTTCCATGAGGCCTTAGTTTTTGCCCTTTCAAAGGGAGTATATAAATGTTTTACTTTAGCATATATACAGAGGGAATAGATATATTACTTACTTTGAGTCGCTGGCTTCTTATTACCCTGAATCCAATGTAGGCTTTGTATTCACGATTCGCTGGTAATACTATTCTTCATGTGATTCTTTTCTGATTCTTGTTGTGATTGTCAGAATGGTGATGATGCTGAAGACGGAAAGCCGAAAAAAGTGCAATATGAAGGGCCAGATGCAGACTTGGCTGCTATGCTCGAAAGGGATGTCTTGGAAACCAGTCCTGGTGTCAGATGGGATGATGTGGCTGGGTTGAGCGAAGCAAAAAGACTTTTAGAAGAAGCTGTAGTTCTTCCACTGTGGATGCCTGAGTATTTCCAGGTATCAGAAAGTAATCGAAGCTGAGTAAATTTACTTTGATTTTTTTTTACCCCCATCTTCCTCAAAGTTATCTAGATATTCTGTAGTTTTAGCATTGAATATGCTATTAATTTGATATGATGGAATCTCTGATGCATGACGATACACATAACATGTCAGCCTGTATATATCTCAAGTTTTATTCTGCTCGCAGCTATATCTGTGATGCGTGACGATACACATAACATGTCAGCCTGTGTATATCTCAAATTTTATTCTGCTCTCTTCATGGCTGATTTCATGTCACATTATTCAGAGCACGACGCGGGAAGTACTTTGGGTGATTCATTTATTGTTCCTTAAATGTAGAGAGAAATTTATATATCTAGACTTAAAATAGAGATTGTGCTTACTTCATGTAATCCATTTCTCGTTCCCTACATGCATGGTTTATGACATTTAGTGCCCGTTTGGCCCTCATTATAATGAGAACTTGATTTTGGATTAGTAGTTTTTTTGAAGAATGTGGTTAAAAAAATGAAGGAAAAGTTTAGGATTTACGTATAATATTATTTTATTGGAGAATGTGTGGTTGATAAGAAGAGAGAGAAAAATGAATTATAATTTAATGGGGGCCAAACAAATGCTCAATCTTTGATATGAATTTCGTTTCAGGGAATTAGGAGACCGTGGAAAGGTGTACTCATGTTTGGCCCTCCTGGTACTGGGAAGACACTTCTAGCTAAAGCTGTTGCTACTGAGTGTGGTACAACATTTTTCAACGTTTCTTCTGCTACCCTGGCTTCGAAGTGGCGTGGGGAGAGTGAACGAATGGTCCGGTGTTTGTTTGATCTTGCAAGAGCTCATGCTCCTAGTACAATATTCATTGATGAGATTGATTCTCTTTGCAATGCTCGAGGGTAAGAATTTTATTATTTTGTAGACAATTTTTAAATTTGGCAAATGGGCCATCTTGCCTGAGTTTATTCCTCTACAGTTATTTCAGCAGTTATGTGAGCTGGGGTACACGAATGCATGTATGACGCAGATCTGCTTACATTTCAATACTGACCAAATTCTCCATTTTAGTCCGCCAATTCTTTTTGGTCAATCTGTTTTGTATTGCTTGCATAAATACCTTGCAGACACGATTGAACTGCCTTTATACTTGTACTTCAGATGAAGGAAAGCTTATTTATTAGCTTGTGAGAATTCACACATGTTCATATGTACTTACGTCTAGCCCCTTTTTTTTAAACCTATAGGGCGTCAGGAGAGCACGAATCATCCCGACGGGTCAAATCAGAGCTTCTAGTTCAGGTAGATGGTGTCAATGCTTCTTCCACCAATGAAGATGGTACTCGCAAGATAGTGATGGTTCTAGCAGCTACAAATTTTCCTTGGGATATAGATGAGGCATTGAGGTCTAGTCTTGTTTCGTTCACTTTCTTCTTATTTGATTTTATTTTTTGGGGTTCTTTGTAGGGTGCTTTTTTGATCTGATACATCAATGATTAATGCAGGAGGCGGCTGGAGAAGAGAATATACATTCCACTTCCAAATTTTGAGAGTCGCAAGGCTCTTATAAAGATCAATTTGAAAACTGTTGAGGTAAGTCTTACTGCCTATAGGGCACCAGGCAAGTTTATTTATTATAAAGATCAATTTGAAAACTGTTGAGGTAAGTCTTACTGCCTATAGGCAAGTTTATTTATGGGTCCGTTGGGCATTCATAAGGTCATGATTAGGGATTCTGCCAACTTGGAATTCAAATATATTGACATGAAAATTTGAACTGCTTTGAATGGCCAGAAGCAGGCTTTCTTGTGCTGGCACTATCGTTGCTCAACTCACTTCTATGTAGTTTTCGATTCTTAAGTAAGATATATATTCTTCGTTTGACAATTATAGGTCGGTTCTCATTTTGTTTACTTGCAACATGCGTACATTCTGAGATATCAGGTGGCTTCAGATGTGGATATTGATGAAGTGGCTCGTAGGACAGAGGGATACAGTGGAGACGATCTAACAAATGTTTGCCGGGATGCTTCTTTGAATGGCATGAGGAGTAAGATAGCAGGAAAGACACGTGATGAGATCAAGAACATGTCCAAGGATGAGATTTCAAAAGATCCCATTGCTATGTGCGACTTTTTAGAAGCCTTGACTAAGGTTCAACCAAGTGTTTCAGCAGCTGATATTGAAAAGCACGAGAAGTGGTCTGCTGATTTTGGTTCAGCGTAGAAGGATCAACTCATATTAGTATTGCAATTTTCTGTTTTTTCGTGCCCTTTGAGGTCACACTCATCATTTTTTGGTTTGATTCTAAACCAGTGTTGATTGTGATTTGATTGATGAGAGGTCTTTGCATTTTGTTTCTTGTGTATTTGTAACCATGTAGCAAAACTTGATGTTCATTTCATATACTGATTGGAATTTCAGAATTACTATTTACCAGATGCAGTGCTGCTAAGCAGTTCGTTTGGACAAAATTTCCCTTCACTTATTTATTTATTTATTAAAAAGACATTAGCAGAAACATCTCAAGAACTGAATGTAGAATTCACGAAACCAATCAACATAGCTAACACAATAAAAATAATGATTTAGTAGGCATTCAGACAAGGGACCCGAACATGGAACTTTTGTTTCTTAGTTTTTTAATTTTAATTAGCATAACCAAACATGCTCGATCCATCAACGTAAATAAATTGTCAAACTGCATTATATATTTTTTCGCATGCTTTATTAGCAAATTAATAGTCACAAACCACACAATATAGTTATTTAGATAGTATCCAAGGACTAATTCTGCACTATCGCCTGGAAATTGAATACCTTGATGCAAAAGGCAAATGTGAAAAACAAATATAATTGTGAATCCAACAATGACAACAGCAACAACTCCAAGAAAATCATGTCTGAATCCATAGAAACTTCTCAAGAATTCCTTCACTGTTTGCTGTGTGTCAAGCATGTCCTCTATATCACCAAACTGTGACACAAGTAGGCCATATAATGTCCAAGAAAGAGGACATGCCCAATAGTACCATCTCCACCACACCGGAATCCTCTATTGTCAACGAAAGAGACCAATTAAAAAACAATTATATCTCGACCTGGGTCTCCAATCTATTTCTTGACTTGCAAGCTTCCCAACCTTTCAATATAGTTGCACAGCTAGTCTCCAATGATGGAAAACTATCTAAAAGTCAGGTGAATTATGTGACACATGAGCAACTTCGTGAAGAGTTAAACCATTAAGAGTTTGGCCTTAAGTTGAACGAATACGGACAAGCAACGTGGGCACATGATTTTTTTTCTAAAAAAAGTACACCACACACAAAGACAAGTGGATTTAAATTTTTTAATAAATTAAATTTATATATATTGTATCTTTATTTATATACTTTAAAGTACATGATACGGCACATTCAATGTCGAACATTTACTCGAGGAATGTCCATAAAGTATCTGAACACTAGAAGTATCAAATATACAAAAAATAGGACTCAACATGTGGCTTGTTGGACCCATGTAATGGATATCAATGTCTGACACGACATGATGTGTATCGGACAAGGACACAGCCTTAGTAGGAGTGTCAGTGCACCATAGGAGTGCCCTTCATAAAGTTGGCCATATTATTGCGTGATGATTTAATAGAGTTTAGAGTTTTGGACGATATACATCGTTGGAGACAAGTTGAGCAACTATATTGAAAGGTTTGGTATCAACATGCAACTCAAACGATAGGTTGGAGGTCTACGATGCAATTTTCCCATATTTGTGTGTGCATACACTTTAAGTACGTTTTTTGATAGGAAAATGGTTCTTTGAGAACTTACCGCCTGAGGAACGATGAATCCTGAAAAGATGTTCCATATCCCGAAGAAGGCTACAGCGATTATGCTACCGACATGTTGATTGGGTGACATGGCCACTGTCATCATGCCGTAAAAGGTGAAATATAATAGTGTAAAATACATGATAAATAAATACCAGAAGAACTTCGCAGCCGTCCATTCAAATCCGATCATTGCATAGCCAATAATACTGTACATTGCAGCTTGCATGAATATGTATGGAAGTTCAATTGCAACCTACAAAAGGGGAGAAAACATTATAAACATGTCCAATAAGGTATATTTGACACTACTAACAGTATTAAGAAGAAAAGAGGTTAAAATCTTGTCAATTGTACCAAACATGCCCAAAGTTAAATGTTGTAGTTTGAGATGGCTTGCTAGAAACCTGTGTTAAGGCATATGGCAAAGCTGAATACATTCCAGCGGCTCTTTCTCTATAAAAGACAGTTCGCTCAATAGAAATCACTGGCTGCACAGTAGTGGCATTGTTGATCCCTAGGAATAGGACTGATGCATACATAGAACCCATCGCATTGAACAGATCTTGTACTGTACTCCTAAAATAGCAAGAAGATTACGTTGAGTTGATGAAAGAACAAAAGTGCATGCTTAGAATAAAATGCTCATCATAATGCACATGTTTAGTATGATAGATAGACACTACTCGACAATGGACTGAATAAAAGGAAGAAAAATAAGTTAAAATCTTGTCCATAGTCCTGTACAGTTTAGTTCAATACTGCACACCAAAGATGCATTTGTTTCTCTTTCCCATTTACCTCCTTGAGCCGAGATCCCAGAACATAGTACCAAACATCAAAGATATGATGATTGTGTACGATAATCTCACTGCAGTGTAGTGTGGATTTCGCCAATATGACCATTGTTGTTTAAATAGGCAAGCAATGCACTGAATGAGGAAAGGCTGTGCGTACTGACTAGGAAAATATAGATCTTTCGTTCCTGGCCATGGTGTACTTAGTTCATTGATCTGAGATTTGGTCCTCCTGAGAAGTTCCATATGTAAGTGCAACCTTTGACAGAAACTCACATGAAATTAATATTTGCTCGAGCCACGTCTAGATAAGCTTAAAACGTTCAGTTATAAGTAAATTTACTATGAAGTTTTAAAATGAATTGTTCTTTTATTTGTCAAATTCGAAAATAAGCAGTTATTTTTAAAGTATGGTAAGAACTATTTTGAAATTAAGATTTTTTTTTTTTTTTTTTTTTACTTAGAAGTAAGAAAACATAAAGTTATCCAATCATATTTGGAATCAAAAACTTGAAAGTAACTTTGCTTTTTCATTTTATATTTTTTAAGCTTAGCCCTTGTATTTTCTCGTGCATCAATTATCTGTTCGGTGAATGAAGTCATGAACTGACCTGTATAGTTCCGAGTTCTTATACAGTTCACTAAAATCAACCCCCAAAGCCATTTCCTGTGCTGAAGAAGTAACTTCCAACATCCAAGCTGTGGGATTGTGACCATTTTTTGTTTTGCTCACTCCTTCAATTCCCTTCATTGAACAGAAAATCCTGCTTTAACAGTTCAACATAGAGAACTGGAAGAGTGTTTCTTGTTCTTCCTTTTACTTGCTACTCACCTCAAAATATTTGATCAGTTGGCTAGAATGAGGTCCCAGTGGCCCGACATATATCTCCCGTCCTCCTTGTTTCATCAGAAATAGCTGCCAAAAGTATTAAACACAAACCAATTAACAGAAAAATGGAAAATAAGTACACCATTAGAGGTCATGTTTGGCTAAGCTTAAAAAAGATATTTATTGCTTGGATTAAAAAAGATAAAAGGAAATTTTAACTTATTAGGCTTAGCCTAACTTGAGTAAAGATTTCCTTTGTCTGTCAACTCATTTTTTACCACATCGAATGCTTCGAATATGTCAATGCTGGGCTGATGGATGGTGCATACAACTGTTCTTCCATTGTCTACAGTGTTCCTGACCGTTCTCATTACAATTGCAGCAGCTCTTGCATCAAGCCCTGAAGTTGGTTCATCCATGAAACTGCAATAGTAAGCCGCTTCCGCTGCTCAGTTGAGAGACCATTGACTCCTGGCAGTCCAACTAGTGAACCTCTTAATGGTGTAAGTTCCACAAGCTCCATGACTTCTGTGATGAACATCTGCAAATGTGAATCGTTTTTAAAATATTGTGAGTATTGCAGCATTGGTCCTCAACATATTGTCTAAGTAGCAAGTCCCCAACCTTTAAGAAGGAGCAAGTTGTTCTGACTTCACCACGAAGCCAGATAAATAAACATAGAGAATTGGATCAATTTCAAATCTGACATATTTAAAGAGGATAAATTGACAGATCATGTAAAGCTCTATTGAGCCTTGTTTCCCGTTGATAACTGAGTTTTTTTAATGAATGGCTCTCAACTCTAATTTTTAATCCAATAGACTATTCAATACTGGCAATCTAACCTTTCTGGTTTCAGCATTAATGTCTGAAGCCAACCGCAGCCATGCTGAGAAAAACAAGGATTCTTGAACTGTAACATGAGGAGAATGAATGTCATTCTGTTCACAGTATCCTGAAATCCGAGCAAAAGTTTCTTGCCTTTTTGGATACCCTGAAATTGTAATATTTCCCTCAACATAACCTCCAGTTTTCCTGCCGGACAGCACATCCATAAGAGTTGTTTTACCAGCCCCACTAACACCCATTAAAGCCGTGAGAACACCCGGCCTAAAAGTTCCACTTACTCCGTTCAGAAGCACCAATCTATCTTCAAGAAAACCCTTATTTTTGATTTCCTGTAGTACATATAATAAATGGTCTGACTCATTTAGACCATAGTTCCTCAACAAATAGTTTCCAACAAAAGACATGGTTACGAAAAACCTAGGAAAATGCAACATAAAATATAGAATTACCTTTGGTATGTCAACAGAGTACACAATTTCATTGAAAGTAATGAAATGGGGTTCGAATGGAAGAATCATTCCCCTTTTCTTTGTTTGATTAGCCTCGATAATGGCAGCTGTCCTCATGGATGAGGATCCACGCCCGATAGCTTTTCCACTTTGTTCTGCTAACCCTGAATGTATTTAAGTTTGTTTAGAAAAAAAAAACCTTGATAACTGAGAAATATTTTTATGATTTTTTGGTAGAGAGGATTGCATGGTAATACAAGGTTGTATTAAAAAATAAAAATAAGTTAAAATTTTATTCATAATAAAGTTTAGTCTTGCGCACCATTACTGCTAACAGAAAAAAATGCACTTAATGGGAACTTCATTACCTTCAGATGCCACTGGTCCTACATCATTTCTTTGGGACGCTATCTGATTACTTTCTCTAATTCCAGCTTCTTTCTCATTGCATTGATTTTCTTCAGGCAAAACAGCTTGAGACTTTCCAAAAGATGTAGAATATGGAATTATGATAAAATTGAATGAATTCTGATCAAATTGTTGGTAGAAGGGGAATTGAGACACTGACGCTTGAGAAAAGCAAGAGCCAGCATGAAACAGGAGTTGAACAAGATTGTGAATCCAAATAAAGCCCCAATTCCTATCCAATACCAGTATGCTTCAGTGAAGAATCCTCGGTACCTTAGAACTGAAACTCCTAATGGTTCATTTGTATATGGGACGACCTAGGAAGAAATTTAATCCTAAATCAGTTTCTTTTGACACATAAGGAATGCTGGGAAATATACCACAATTTCCTGAGATACGGACTTACATTTTTCCAATTGTTCCCTAGAAATTCATTCACAACAATTGCATTTTGTGCATACATCAACGGTGAAGACAAAAAACCCCATTTCCACCATTTCTTTATCTTGTCTGAGGAATCATCCAAAATTTTGGAATTAAAAGAGATATCTCTATATGTAAACCTTTTTCAATTCAAGAAATATTTGATTCGTGTTTTATACCTCGTGACAATACTGTACCACCCAGTGCAAACAGTAGGAGAAAAGCAAATGATCCAAAGGTGTTTGCAATGACAAGGTTCCTACCTACTGCTGCAATCAGTCGGAACAATGCAGATGCCATCTGGTTCGTAAGCAAGATTACCAAGTATTGTTTCACTAATCTGCAAAAATGATTCTTGATCAACAATCACTTGAAGAAAAGGAAAAAAAAATTAATATAAGGAATCTTAGCAAATGGCCATAGTAGTGTTTACCTCACAACATTTGGATCAAATCCAATAACATAGTAAGTGAGAGAAATCCACACAGCTGCTTCAACAAACGTTATAGGGATCTTGAGGATCCATGTGGGAAGCGCATATGCCCACGAGGGATATAAAAAAGAAAGTCCCGTTGTTTGTAAAAGATTGGAAGCTTGTTAATTGTCATAGACATCTCTGGCATTCCATTAAACAGGAATATAGTGAGAGTTAAAAAAAGAACACCAATGTAGATTACTCCATCTTGTATGTTATCCTGGTGCATCGTAGTTCGTAGGAACAGTGTCAATGCTATAGATGCCATTAAAATAATCTGAAAAAAATCAGAAAATAAAGAAATGACAAAATATTCAAGATAACACGTATTTACAGAATATAGTCTCAATTTATCCATCCTATTATCAGACTCCGGGTGCAGTTACACACCTGGCAAAGCTTGAACAAGTAGTAAAATGAGTTTCTTTTCATTAGCAAGAGTTCTCTTGAGGTGCATGCTTTCACAAATTCTTTCATTCCCACACCATACTTTCTTGTTGTTAAGCTGGGTGACTATTGCTTCTGTCAAATGCACATGCAAGATTATCTCTCAGACTCTGCCCAACATGGAATGACTGAAATGCTTTCACAAATTCACTGACAGTCACAAATCTGTAAGGCTCCTCAATACTCGACCAGTATTGCCATCGATCTTTCTTTGATGTCACCTGCATCAAAATTAATATTTCCTCGTGTGTTAAGAACTACGAAGTGAATATGGTTGGGCCAAGAAGCACTGGAAGGAATAGGAAATTTGGGTAACAGTAATTAAAAATCAAATAATCATTGAAGATTATCGCATAGAATTTGGACAGCGTAGAATCTGGAAAATATTAGGGACATCGAGACAAACTGTCTTGATATGGACCTTATTATCATTGATTACCTACTTCTTGCAAGAAGTCGGCCACCCCCTTTCCTCTCTGGGCATTTGAAACCCATGGATTCAAAAAAATCGAGCACATATTCTCTAGGGCCCTGATAAACAATTTGGCCATCAGATAACAGAACTATATCATCAAATAATTCATATATTTCAGGTGCCGGCTGTAGAAGCGATATAATAGCAGTTCCTTTGAGAATATGGACGTAATTTCTAAGCGAATCTACAATTTGGAATGTTGTGGAACTATCCAATCCAGTGGATATTTCATCCATAAAAAGTGCATTTGCCGGCCCAACCAGCATTTCACCTGCGATTTATTTAATTAAATTAATGTTAAAACTTAGTATAAAATCATTCAATAAATCATAAAAAATGAAGTTTTTCTGTGAACCTGTAGTAACGCGTTTCTTTTGCCCTCCAGATATTCCCCTTATCAGTTCATCTCCAATCATGGTATCCGCACAAGTTTCCAGTCCTAATATCTGAAAAGAAATTAACAGGATCATTAGTTTGTCCAATTTTATATTATTTTACATGAAATGGATCAGTGCCTGTACCTTGAGAATATAATCCGCGACTACGCTCCCTTCTTGTCCTTCAGTGGCTGCAGCCTACAGTTTGGTATTCTTCAGATTAAAGAAAACATAACAAATACTACAATATTACTAGATTATAAAATGCATTGTTTGATCGGAAGTGACACTAATTCATACCAGGATGATGGACAATATAGGGGTTTATCTACGCGATCCCAAATTAATTGGCTGGTAAGTCCATAACAAGGATACTAAAGGCTTCTGAAATCATTCCCATAACCTTCTGCTTTCCTTTCTCAGTTCTTTTAGTGGGTAGGAAATCACCTTGTCTAAAAGTTCATGTTGCATAATTTATATTTATACCTTCCATTTTTCATTTTTCAATTTTTTTTCCAATTATCCGACACAGAATTTTCTTGCATAGATGGAAGTTTGAAACATCAGTTCATCCAAAAGTTTAAATTGTTTGAGGGATAAATTAAACTATTTACAGTTTCTTTAGAGCTTCAAGTAAATATAGCAAAGGACAGAATAGAGTAGCGAAAACGGATACACGTAGCCACTGAATTTATTGGTAACAAAAGCTTATAGCTTGTTTGGCTAAGCTTAAAGGTTTTAAGTTAACTAAGATAAGAAAATAAGTAAATTTTAAAATAGCATTTTTGTATAGGTGAAGCTGTGAAATGTGAATAAGTAAGTTACTAATTTTGACGGTAAGAGTCACATTAAAGAAAAGTAAATTTTATTACTTGAAAGAAAGAAAAAAAAAAAAAAAAAGTAAGCTATTCAAACATGTTATCGAAATAAAAAATTATTTAAAAGAAACTTTAATAATTTTTTAGGCTCAGCAAAACATGCTCTTAGTCTCTTGTATAGTTTCACGTTAAAGACAAGGGTCTTCATCATACGTTGGTTGATTCTTACCTTCATGTAGAGATCGATATGTGAATCAGGATTAATATTGGCTTGCTTTTCCCTTCTTGTCAACTCTGCTAACATATTTGCACAATTTTTACATCAAGATTAAATTAGGGAAGGAAATTTGACTAGACAAACCAGCACCAGCCGGTGCCCTGCTCCGACGAGGCAGCGTGGCAGGACGCCCGTCCTCGATTATATAGTTATTTTAAATAAATTAAAATTTGTTTAAAAGCACCTTAGTCTAACTTTTTTATGCCCAAAACCAAAACAATTAACCAAGTTCATTAGTCAATATCCAAATTACCCCCGAAAAAAAAATACATAGAAAAATATAAAACGGGATTTATCGGCGACTTCTTAACTACTGAAACGTGGTTGGGAAGAAAAAAGGAAAGAAAAAACGCCGTTTACTGACCATAACGAGATCCAACCCCTTGGCATCTTGCAGAGAATTCCAAGGTTTCCCTGACAGTCATTTCTCCAATATGGACATCATGCTGGCCAATATATACTGCAGTTCTTTGGGCTACAAACTCATTCATTCCATGTCCATTATAAGTCACATTTCCGGAAAACTGACATTGTAGAATTAATTAGTTCGTGGGTCAAAAGTATTAAAATAATGACAAATCAATGAAAGAGTAATGGTTTGCTTGGTAAGGTGTACTGGACAGTACTGAGAAAGAAAAATAAGCCAAATTCTTGCCTACTATATGCCCTAGTCATGTCTAGTACTACGTCATAAATGTTATGGTGACAACCTTTAAAGCGGAATCATGCTTTCCAGCCAAAGCCAATAACAGTGTTGTCTTCCCTGAGCTTGGAGGACCTAAAAGCAATGTCATTCTTTGGATAACAAATGAAACATTAGTTTTGGCTAAGTAACACATAAAAATATGGTACATGTTTGGTACGTAATAATGAACATGGCCAGACAATGCAATCTTTTTCTACCTCAGTAGTGTCCATTGCTGTTCATTCTATGTTACCAAACATGTCATAGTGTCTAAATTGAATGTACATATTAAGTCATTATCAGTTTGTGTTCCCCACCGGCAAGGTTTGATGATTCCACTGACATCTTTCAGGATAGAAAGGTGCTTCTTTCGGCTTGGGAGAACATGTAGATAGTTCAGGAAACCCTTTCAGATGGAATTGAAGATTAGTTAGATAACGTCCCCTTTAATTTGCTAGGAAAACAATAGTATAATTTATGAAAAGAGGCAGTTTCTTACCTCCAATACATCAGCAAAGAAGTTCAAGAAGGTAGGCAATGCTCTGCTGCCTACATAGACTTCTGCACCAATATTTAGATGTTCATATCTGACTTCAATTGTTGGCAAATCAATTCCAACTCTGAAAAAAAATTATGCAATTTAGTGTAACTCTTGAAATTTAGAAAATGATTCAAACGTAAGTTTTACTGAAATCTGTGGCCATTCTAGTAACCTTCTAGAAAACCTACATACGGCTCACTACCCATTATAGAAAGCTTTATGTGGCATTTAGCCATCACACATGACCTTATTTTTCCCTGTAAATCAGATTGACAGAATCTTAAGTTTACCTGTCAAGTCGGCTCCTTAGTCTCATCAAGAATTTCTCATTGTCTTCTTCAGGAACCTTTACTAGCCTCTGAAGCAACAATTTTCTCTCTTCATATCCAAGATTTTGTACATCAACTTCATTGCTGTCACCGTGCAATCCTGATAATATACCTTTCCTCAAACGATCATAAGTGGGAAGCCTTTGGAGCGCGGCCCACTTTAGAGCTTCTTCATCGTCGTCTTCTCGCCTGGAACGCGAGAAAACTTCCAAACCATGGTTCCTCCAAATTGAAGAGCTATTTACTCTCAAGCTACTACTGGTTAAAGATCATCACCAGGATCCATATTATCAATTAGAGAGAAAAAAATATGCAAGAAACCTTGTATGAAATGAATCTTATATGGTTGAGCAATTTTTTTTTTTTTTCTGTTTTCTTATTGATCACAAGGTGGGAAAATAATCGATGAACATAAGACAAATAGACAATGTTACATTTCAAGGCGTTGCTAATGAAGTTATATAGCATGTTCACGTCTCGGGACATAGTTTAGTGGTGCAAAGGACAAGAGTGAGGTAGTCTCAACTAAGCTGGTAGTCGCAGTGTGATGGTTCGATTCCTGCCTCTTATAAGATTTGAAATTGGACTCTTTGTGGGCACCAGTATGATAGCTCTTGTATCCTGGCCTGCTGAGGCACATCCCGCGATTTACCTTCTCCACAATACTCTAGGGGTGAGGCAGTGGAAGACCCTCAAGATTGAGGTTCAACTTTTATATAGCGTGTTGATTGTAAGTTAGGATGGCTGGCTAAGGGACAATCTACATGATATGCTTTTTAAATTTAACAGAAGGAAATTAAATGGTGGAGTGAAATCTGATCTGTTTTTCTAGTTGTTCCCAACCATTCACTTTCACAGCACCCGTAGTCCCAAATGACCATCCAAATTGTCATTAAAATGATACGTGAGCTGGGCATGTTCTTCCCCCTACACCACAGCACCTCCCCTTACCCTACTCCCAAGCCCCTAATCATTCAGTTGGGAATTTACTTAATTATGCACAGCGAAAAATCAAATGAATTTTAATCCCCACTAATAATCTGATAGAAATTGTTAAAGAAATTATACATTTTGTTGAATTCTACAAACTTTTTTGCTTTTTTTTAAACTCGAACAATCACGATCTATAATTCACTCATGTCCAATTGTCCAACTTCCAATGAAAATCCATACAGGGATCAAGAATGAGAGAACTAGGATTTTACATTTCTTGTGCTAGCAAGAATAACTGTGTTCTCTACAGTTTTTCAAGCCCTAGTAGCTTATTAATATAAATCCAAACGGGTTACGCTCATTTCTTAACTTAATCTGATCCAATATTTAAGTAATCCAATTAATTAAATGAAAAAAATCATAGTTAAGAGGTTAAGTATCATCCATTTCAAAAATAAGAACAAATGTTTCAAATTTCAAAAATCATATATTTATTTACGATTTAATTAATTAAATATATTAAGGTCATAGATCTATACAATTTGGTCACAAATTAACGATTTAACTAGTTACAAATTATTTTTGGGTTACAAATAATTTTTATATGTCACGAATTATTTTATGGTCACAATTCAAAAAAAATTATAAGTCACATTTGTTCATTGATCACAAATAAAAAATTTATAAGTTAAATTCATTTATCGATCATAAATCACAACTTATTATACAGTTACAAATTATCAAATTATCGGTCACAAATTAACAAATTTTAAGGTCACACATTATTCATTGGTCAAATTTGTCTTTTTCATTGGTCACATATTATTTATTGGTAACAGATTAACAAATTTAATGATCACAGTCAACCAAATAATTTGTGACCACCATCTCCACCACGACCAATCAAAAAAATTCACGAACTTATTATCACCGTTGTCGTTGCCACCATCACGACTAACACTACTACTGCCACCAATCTACGACCACAATCATAGTCATCGCGCACCACCAACCAAATGGTCACAAACCCCACCACCCACAATCACCACACCAATGTCATGACCATCACGACCATCACGACCACGTCACCGCCAACACCACCTTCCAATCTGTCACAAAAACAAAAACAAAAAAAGAATCCAAAGAGTCGACATCACCTCACCGTTACATCGACACCATCACCTCACAATCTAAAACAAAAACACCGGTTGAGCACCACCTAAACACCACAAAAAAATCGGCTGAGCACCTTCCAAGCTCCAACGAATCAGATCGGAGGAAGAAACCAACCCAAACCCCCCAAAACCATCGTCGTTGCACCTACCTCTACCAACCGCACCACGACCACTAGAATCATCACAGACAATACTGTAGACTACCTCAGATCTACTTCACAATCTGCCGCCACAGCCACCTCTACAACACTGCCACCACACAAACACCATTACCACCACCACCACATAAAACACCACTTCGCATCTGCTTCGCAAATATAATCGCCAACGATTCGCTTCTTTTGGGATGAAATGGATAGAGGGTGGGTGATGGGGTTGGGCGAAGACGACGGGCGACGATGACGAAAATGTGAGGAGTTTGAGATTGTTAGAGGCGACAGGTTGTGCAGAGAGAATGGAGGGGTGACGGGTTGGTGTAGAGAGAGAGAGAGAGGAAGAGAAGATAAATGTTGAGAGAGATAGGATAGTGACAATTAATTAGGATTTGTGATGTGTGTGTATTAGAGTATATATATTTAGTAAAAATATTGATTAAAATAAAAGATTTTTTATTTTTGAACTTTCCACTTGATTTTAGAATACTGAATTTATAAAGTAAGGTGTGGTGTAATTTTCACTTAATTAAATTCAATCAATGAATTAATTAATCCAATTAATTAATTCAGGTCTATTAACAAGCAACTCAATTAATTAACTATCCAAATCTTGTCAATTAATTGAATGATAAATCTCATTATTCTAGTTCTCGTTTTGTGTGTGACTCATTAGATTCCTCGTTATGATACCTAACAATGTGAATTATTATTTTGATCTAATCAAAATCAATAAATTAAAATACTTCTTTTTAATTTATCACTAATTCACATTCGTCATCCCAAATTGACATTTAGCAATGTATCAGGAAAATACACGTGATAAAAAAATGTCACGTGGTATGATAAAATCAAATTTGTTCATTTATTGTGAAAACTATAATCCTTTCGTTAATATAATTCGATCAATTACGAGATATGTATATGTGTCAATATTAATTGTTGATTATATCTTTTATCCTACTAATTAATTACGCAGTCCAGTTCGGTCGACCGAAATTGTCAGCAATTTTTCACTTCTCCTTTTGTTGGTTTTGAACAACCAATTTCTCAACAATCTCCCACTTGTTCAAAATTAACAAATTTCATATTCAACATGAACGATACTCATGCCTAAGGATTAGATATCTTTCGATTTGAATCTAACCATAGTGTAATTCTAACAAAGTAAAGTCGGAATCAAAGGTAGCTTGAAGCTTTGAACCAGTTATTCCATGTGACGATACCGGTAAGAACACACACACGAGCACCACGTGTTCTCAAGTTCCTCAAACTCGCTTAGCGCTTTTATGGCCTTGCGCTCATCCTTTTCGACAAACTTTTAAGAGAGTAACTTTAGCTCTCTATTGAGGCGGCACCACCTCGAAGTTCATCTAGGTGAAATTCTTCTAGCATCTTTGTTACTTTTAGAAATGCTTGTGCTCTTAGCACTGAATTTCATTAAGAGCTTGAAGCTCAACCCTCACTTCAGTAACAACCAGCATTATTTAACTAGGATAGGGTTATCGCGGATTTGAATAATGCTGAAACTATCCACATATCAAATGACTTGTTGTTGCCCTTTGAACCCGTGAATTACCTTTTGAGTAATGACAGGTAGGGTTGCTATCATTGGTGAATATTTCTATTTTAAGAGTTTCAACCCCATCCTACTCGATGTAGATGTTACTAAATCTCGATTTAGAGGTTTAGTTAGAGGATCCGCTAGATTCCCTATAGACTTAACATAATTTAGGGAAATTATTCCATCTTTGATTAATTTCCTTATGTAGTCATGTCTTAGACTCATATGTCTAGACTTTCCGTTGTATACCTCATTGTATGCTTTTGCTAACGTGGCTTGACTATCACACAAGATAGATATTGAAGATGTATTTTTCGGTCCCAAAGGTATCTCATAAAAGAGATCCTTAAGCCACTCAGCTTCTTTCCCGGTATCCGATAATGCTACGAATTCGGATTCCATGGTCGAGTGCGTTATACATGTTTGTTTCTTTGATTTTCAAGAAACAGCTCCTCCTCCAAGAGTGAACACCCAACCGGAAGTGGATTTATTCTCACCCGTGCTAGATATCCAACTAGCATCGGTAAATCCTTCCAATACAGCCGAGAACTTAGTATATTGTAAACCTAAGTTCTTGATTTTCTTTAAATATCCAAGAACCCTTCCAATTGCCTTCCAATGGTCATTGCCTGGATTGCTAGTAAACCTACTAAGTTTACTAATTGCATATGCTATGTCTGGTCTTGTGCATTGAACTGCATACATAAGACTCCCAATGACACTTGCATATTCTAATTGAGCAATTGCCCTTCCATCATTCTTTACAAGTTTTGAACTTGGATCAATTGGGGTACTTGCTTCCTTTATGTTCAAGTGTTTGAACTTATTTATCACATTCTCAACATAATGTGATTGACATAAATGGTAACCCCCACTAGTTTTTTTTGTGACTTTGATACCCAAAATGGTATCCACTTGTCCAAAATCCTTCATCTTAAATGTGGAAGATAGAAACCTCTTTGTTTCTTTTATTCCATCCATGTGATCACTTATAATCAACATGTCATCAACATATAAACATATAAATATCACATAATCATCACATACTTTTGAATATAAACATTTATCTACACTATTATGTTTAAAATCGAACGAAATTATAGATAAGTCAAATTTTTCATGCCACTTTTTAGGTGCCTGTTTTAAACCGTATAACGATTTTACTAACTTGCACACTTTATGTTCATTTTCGGGTAGAGCAAAATCTTCAGGTTGCTTCATATAAACCTTCTCATCGAGATCCCCATTCAGGAATGCCGTCTTGACATCCATTTGGTGAACATGCAAGTCATGTATCGAAACTAGTGCAAATAATATCCTTATTGATGTTATTCTAGCTACCGGTGCATATGTATCAAAATAATCTATTCATTCTCTTTGTCGATATCCTTTAGCTACTAATCTAGCTTTAAAGGTATTTAGAGAACCATCAACATTGTATTTTCTTCTGAATACTCATTTACATCCAATAGGTTTGGATCCGGGTGGTAAATCGACAAGCTCCCAAGTATTATTTGACATTATTGAATCAATTTAATCTTTGATTGCATCTTTCCAAAATATGCTATCACGAGAAGTCATAGCTTCTCTATAAGTTTTAGGATCGGTTTCCACATGTAGAACAAATGGAATTGTTCTTACGACATTCAATTCATTTCCTTCTACTAAGTAAAAGGAAATGCGTTGAGAATCAATGTCATCCGGTCCTAAAGACTTCTCAATTCGAGTTCTTTTGCTTCTTCGTGGCTCACTTGACTCATCAACACCTTTAGAAGATGTTTCATCTTGTGTTCCACTTGAGCTAGGGATATCTAAGAGATTTTCCCTCAATTCATTATCTGAAGATAACGAATCCTCAAAAAACTCTACATCACTTGATTCAATAATCACATTGGTCTCCAAGTTTAATAGTCTATATGATTTGCTATTGTTAGCATATCCAACAAAGGCACATTTGATGCCTCTTGGACCCAACTTGGTCCTATTAGGGTTTGTGTTCTTACAATAAGCAAGACACCCCCACACTTTGAAGTATCCAATGTTAAGTTTTCTTCCTTTCCAAGATTCATAAGGAGAAACCTTAGTTTGTTTAGAAGGAATTCTATTTAATATCCTACATGCACTTAACAAGGCCTCACCCCACAAATTAAATGACAACTTAGCATAGGTAAGCATGGCATTTATCATTTCAACTAAAGTTCTATTTTTTCTTTCAGCTAAACCATTTTGTTCCGGTGTTCTAGGTGCCGAACATTGGTGAATTATGCCATGTTGTTCACAAAATATGTTGAAATCACTAGAAAAATATTCTCCACCTCTATCACTTCTTAAGGTTTTTATTTTCTTATTTAAGTGATTTTCAACCTCATTTTTATATACTTTAAATATATCAAAAGCTTCACTTTTATGTTTCATTAAGTAAACATATGTGTATCTAGTACAATCATCAATAAAGGTAATAAAGTACCTATTTCCACCTCTAGTTAACATGTCATTTAATTCACAAATATCCGTATGAATTAACTCTAAGATACTAGATGTTCTTTTTACACTTTGATAAGGCTTTTTAACCATCTTTGCTTCTACACAAGTTTTGCATTTAAAGACATCATTTTCATCATATAAAATTAAGTCACATTTCATCATAAGTTTCATAGTACTTTTTCCAATATGTCCTAATCTAGCATGCCATAATGAAAATAAATCAACAACATAAGCAAAATTAGTTTTATTCAAATTCGAATTGTCAACGGTACATAATTTGACCATTCCTTCACTAGAATAGCATTTTCCAACAAACTTTCCATTTAGGGATAATACAAGTTTTCCGGATTCAAATACACTTTTGATACCCGGTTTTCCTAAGAGATTTCCACTAACCAAGTTTCTAGTCATGTCGGGAACATGTAGTACATTGGTCAAGGTAATGGTCTTGCCGGAAGTGAAGATGATATCCACACTTCCCTTTCCAATCACTTTAGATCGAACCTCATTACCCATTTGAATCTCTTGGTCTCCATCAACTTCATGATAAGTCTTGAAAGAAGATTTATCATATGATACATGTATTGTAGCACAAGTATCATACCACCATCCGGGAACTTTTCCCTTGATTGCATTGATTTCACAAATAGTGGCCACAATTCTCTCTTCTTTGATGGAGTTCACTTTGCCCTCGAAGTTGTTTTGTTTTCGGTGTCTACAATCTTTTGTATAGTGACCAGATTTGCCACACACAAAACAACCTCCTTTTGTCTTCTTCTTGAACTTGTTGAAGTTCGTTGAAGGCTTTCTCTTGTTGGATTTTGTTGGCGGTTCGGTTTTCTCTATTGCATTTGCTTTAGAAGTGCCTTCATAAGAGTTTTCACCCTTATCACGCATTCTAGACTCTTCTTCAATACGCAAATGTTTTTGCAATTGTTCCAAGGAGTGATCCTCGGAACTATGCATAATTTTCTTCCGGTATCCTTTCCAAGTGCAGGGGAGTTTAGCAATAATTGCCCCCACTTGAAAGGTCTCCGGGATTTCAATCTTCACCGCCTTCAATTTATTGACTAATACTTGCAATTCATGAATTTGAGGAAGTAAGGGGATATTTTCAAGAAACTTAAAATCAAAGTACTTAGAAATTAAAAATTTCTTGGTACCTTCTTCCTCCGCTTTGTACTTACTTTCCAATGCATCCCATATTTCTTTTGACGACGTTGTATTGGTGTATAGATCATACAACCGATCCGACAACGAGTTGAGAATATGACCGCGGCATATCAATTCATCCTCTTCACGCTTCTTTCTATTCACCCTTGATTCATCGGTGTCTTTGTCGGATGGTTCGGGTAGATCTTCCAAATTCGGATCAAGCACATAAAAAAATCTTCAACGCCGTAAGAAGGAATTTCAACTTATCTTGCCATCTTGTGAAGTTGGTGCCATCGAAGCGATCCAAACGAACCAAGTCTTGATTCATCAACTTTATGGTAGCCATTGTTGTTTCACTCTCCATTGCTGGACTATTGTTTGAGATTGTTGGAAATAACACCTTCGAGTAGGAGAATGAACAAACCGAACTAGCAACAAGGAATCAAGAACAAGAACTTCGATGCAAAGGCTCAAACGCGTGATCGCTGTCCTCAAACAATATTTGCCCCTTCTCCGGTAAATTTGAGATGCTTCAAGGTTTTCCGGCAAATGGTTTGAAGGATTGATCAAGCCTTGTAGTAGAAATATAAAACACAAATAATTTCTACCAAAAACTTGAGAAACACAATAAAAGGTAAGAATATGAGTAAGAAAATAGTTTGATCTTCTATATGGAGATTGTAATGATTTCCAAGTGTTTATTCATTGAACAAAACCCCACTATATATAGGCCTAGTTCATATTCACGAAGTGGTGCCAAAAACCAAGTGAAAAGCCTCCAAAAATGACTTTCCAACGGCTAAAAACTGTCCAACGGTCACATTTTTCGGTCGACCGGTTGGTCAACCGAACTTTTTCGATCGACCAAATGGTCAATCGAACCTTCATTTCGGTCGACCGAAAGGTCAACCGAAAACTCCTGCAACTTCTTGATTGAAATCCTGCAGAGTTTCGGTCGACCGCAGTCCAGTTCGGTCGACCAAAATTGTCAGCAATTTTCCACTTCTCCTTTTGTTGGTTTTGAACAACCAATTTCTCAGCATAAGTGTGTCTAAAGATCGAAATGCCGCTCTCACTAAATTCACAAGATCTGTGAAGCATAATTTTGTTAGTCTTTCCCACAATTGAAATTCAATCAAGGACAAATTTACAGCAAAAAGTCACAAATTGATGGAAAAAAAATTCCATTTTAACTATCATAATTAAAAGTTAAATCGACCCCCACATCATTAATAGAAAAAAATTCTCTTGTCAACAAAGTGATACCAGACATAGGCTAAATAGGGTTGGTAAAATTCCAGCAGTAGCATAACTCAGCACACAATACGTTAGGCTTAGGATCAGTCGTGTAAAGCCCCTATAAACTATGAAGTCAATGAATTTATTACTCATGCAAGAAGATTACAAGGCCCCCAAAATTACAAAATTTAATCTAGTTAATTCTAAGGGCATGTTTGATAAATATTTTTTGAGAGGTGATTCTTTGACACACACACACACACACACACACATCAACAGTAGAATAACTCAGCACACTACTCGTTAGGCTTAGGATCAGTCGTTCGGTTTAGATTTGAGTTTTTCTCAAACCGACTTAAATGGTTTGATTTAAAAATTTGTCAAAAATCGATAAAATTGGATCGCTTACACCCCTAGAAAAATGTGTGAAAAAATGTGAAAGAAAAAAAGAGAGACTTTAAAAATGTCGTTGAAAATAAATGCAGAAAAGAAAAATGATCCTCAAATAAGCAAAATCAAACAAGACCTAAGTTCTAGACCTTGGTGTTTCCTGTTGACCTCGAAAAATGGACCTCCGAGCCGTCAACAGATAAGTCTTCAAGTCACTCCTTCCTGCGTTCAATATCAAACCGTTAGTCACTCGTGGCCCTTTTTCCCGGAGAGGGTGGTGGCGGCCGCGAGCACTCCGACGGTCAAGTCAGTTTTCAGTATAAATGCTTTAGGTCGCCGGTGGGTATGTGGTCACCGAAGACGTGTATAGACTATGAAATAAGCTAGGTGTGTATGAAAAGAGAGAAATAACTTATGCTATTTAGGTTGGTAAAAATGCGAATCCTTCTTCTGGGCCAAGGAAGTTGTATTTTATACTGAGGGTGGGAGGAGGAGAGCCGTTGGATGGAAGGGCACGTGGCCTCGGATCCCTTCACCCTGTTTCATCCTAGACGTCAATCTGTCCATCAATAGGTTGGCGGATCTTTATTATTCTGACTTAGGCGGCTTACGGCTGATTTGACCGTTTGAACCCTGCCACACGTCCCATCAGTCAATCAAATATTTAATGTTGGAGACTTGCACAAAAGGACTTCGACTAGAGGGGGAGTGGGGCAGTTCGGCGAAGCATCGTTTGCGGAGTACGGGCCTTTGCATCCGTTAAGAGGTGCGGATGAGTTCAGTTCTGACCGTTGAGACACTTCAGTTCGGTCCCCACACCAAATCAGTTCGCCTATGCGTGGGGCTCCTGCTTGACACGTGTCGGGTCCTTTTGGACCCGTAACATTTCCTACAATCTAGAATTACCAAGTTTCACGAAGACATGCACGACACTCTCCTAATGATATTATAGTTTTAAGTTTGTGTCTCTCCTCCATTGTTAATGCAAATTGTATGCGTCGGATTTCTGATAAAAATTGAATCTAATCAACACGTGAAAGGTGTATCAAGATTGATTTTGAATAAATTATCTTTAACGACTTGAACTTTTAATATTAATTTTAAAATGAGAGAAATAACAAAATCAAAGTGAGCAATTATTATTTCCAAAACCAATAATGGTTATTAGCTTAGTTATAGCTCCTCTGCCCGAAATTCATTGATTTTTTTTATTTTTCGATAATTTGCGAAAATATAAATGAAATCCACGTGCAGCTCTTTAGTCTACACTACATTATGGTGTTGCCAACCCACAAAAAATATAGGTAATTAAAAGGTGGGCAACTAGGGAGGGGATTTAAGGTTCATAAATGGTACACTTAGCTTTTGAATTCGGTGGCATGCTTCTGGTTAAAAGAGAAGCTTCGAAATTTATCAACAAATATTAAATTTATCAACAAATTGAGATAACAAATTAGATTAACTTATGAGTAAAAGCCATTTTCAGGCCCCAAAGAAAGTCGACTAATTGATTGACGTCCATTATTTCGAGTTAGGACAAAGTCAAGTTGACTCATTTACAATTAAATCAACAGTTTGAGATTCGGGTTAGAAATAAATTCCAACTAGTAAAGATATCGTTAGGAGTGTCAAAGTGGACAGCCTAACCTATTGAAATATTTGGCAGTGCACTTGTACCCCTAGTTGTTATTGTAGGAAGAATTAAGTCATTTGTACCCAGAGTTTGACACTTCAAATTACTCGATCCCATCGGAGCCCTCACATGGGGGTCGAGCCCTACTTCCGACAAGTGTGCGGACCCCGTCCCTAATGTGAGAGAGCGGGTGGGATCGGATAACCTGGAGTGTCAAATTCCGAGTATATGTACCAAAATTGTAATAGGAATTATCATGTCATCTCAAGCAACATGGCCCTCCAAGGTTCTAAATTTGTACCGTGTTATTACGGCCGGGTTGTGTAGTTCAAGATTGATATTTTATATTTTTATTGGTGTCAAATGTGCAACCTCAAAGTGACAAACCGTTGCAAGAATACGAATAAAAAAAATGGGAACAGAAACTACAACATTTTGATTATTTATGTAGTTGATTTTGTGTTAATAAACATTCAAGTTATTTTTTATCCGCACTTTTTATACCCTAAAAATGCTTTGGCAGATTAATTTTCATTCTTCAAGATGTCGTCTGCCCTTGGTATTTAAGTACCATTTGCCTATTGATTTTCATTTTTCAAGCTGACTCAATTACAATGATATCAATAGCTTGAGATTCAAGTTAGAGGTGATTCCCGACTAGTAGAGATATCGCTAGATGTGAGAAAGTGGATGAACTAACCTAGGGCTGTCCTTTGTGAGGCCAAAACTGGGCCGGCGAGAACTATTTAAAAAAAAAAAAAAATTGTTTCAAAATGGATTTTAGTGACAACTTATAAAATTAGAAAGGAAAAATTGCAACAAAGGTCCCTAATCCTTTCACTTTTTGCAGATTTTTTTTCCGTACTTTCAGTTTATGCCAGCGGAGGTATCAAACCTTTGAAAAATTAGCGGAAGAGGTCCATTTGACCGTTAGAAGATCAGAAAAATTAATTTTTGAGTGTGTTTGATAGGCATTATTTTGGAAAAAATGAATTTTGAAATAGTGATATGATGGGAAATGTGTGGTTGAAAAAGAAGGAAAAGTTATTGAAGTGATAGAAAATATTATTTTATTAAAGAATGTGTGATTGAAAATGAGTAGAAGAATGAGAATGAGAATTAAAATGGGAATCAAACAGGGCCTTTATACAAATATAAGAAGGGCAGATTGGTAACTATACAAATTTAATATAAAATAATTTAAAAAACAAAAGAAATGAAAAATTTGCTCACACCCCACTCCACCCCGCCTTCATCTTCTTCCCCACCGAGATCTTGGACCCAATCACTCCGTTGATGGATCTTCTGTGAAACCAAAACATATGAATCTTCAAAAATTCTCTTATAATTATCCCCCTAATAGCACATAAAAAGGCCAAAACCCCTATTTATAAGGACAGAAAAGGGCCAAAGCCTCTGTTCCTACCTTTTCACTGTAAGAATTTGTTCTTCATATTAAATCTTTTGTTTTCACCTTTAATTAGCTGTATATTGTAATTATATGTTTGGTTTAATTTAAATGAGTGAATGTATTGTCACTACAAATGAGTGACGACCGATGACGAGAGTTCCAATGCTTGAGAAAACCCATTTACATCCAAGGGTTATCTGATACGTTACTAGAAGAAACAAATCTCTAATGACTTGCCGAAGCACCAAAGCCATTGTTTTTACTCAATAAAGCTTCACCATTGGACTCTGCACAATTTGCGGCGTTTTCTAAATTCGTTGATTTAGGGGTGGGGCGGGCAGCTTGAAGAAGATGAACAGTTCTATCTATTTTCCTTTTCCTTTTTTGAGTCACTGTTTTAATTATTTTAATTGTTTCACGTGGAATAATGATCAATTTACCATTTTACTGTATTTAGATTTGCTCAAAACACATTTTCTTGTTTAACTAACTGTCAAACCATCCATTTAGACTTTTGTGGCTAATTTTTCAAAGGTCTGGGGACTTTAGTTGGTATAAATTGAAAGTTAGGGTAATGTATGTAAAAAAGTGAAACGCTAAGAATCGCTGCAATTTTCCCATAAAAAATGGAAAAAATGTCTGCAAGCACAGTGTGATAGGCTTTATCTGATGCAGAGAACTCCTCCCTTTTTGTTGAACTTTGCTGAATGGTCAGAAGTCCTGATAGATGGGTTGATCGAATCCCTCAAATAGGGGGTGGGCACCCCCTATTTGTCAGCGCTTCTGTTACTATAGCAAAGTTCCTTTTTGTTAAGATTCTTGTTATTGAAGTATTTGGCAGTTCACTTGTACTCCTAGGTGTTATTATAGGAAATTAGGAATAATCATGTCAGCTCAACCAACATGGCCCTCCCAGGTTCTATACTGTGTTATTATTAGGGTCGGGCTGTGTAGTTCAGGATTTATATTTTGTGTTTTTTATTGGTGTGAAATGCATTCAAACATTTCCTCTTATTCATAAATTTGACGTGCTTATTCGACAAATAATTGTGACATTTAATTTAAATCAATCCAACCTTCAATATCTTATGCATCTCAAGTTGTTATAACAAACTCTCTATGATCTTAGACTCTGTTTGATATGCAATCTTTTTCATGAAAAGTGGATTTTTTTTTTTTTTTATTATTATTTTTTTTCACCTCTTTTGATGTTTCATAGGACAAATTTTCTTAGCAATTTGTTTTCTTTCTTTTAGTCAAATGATGCCGTATTCCACATCATTGATGAAAACAAATTCTCATGGTCAAGATGGTTTTTCATATTCCTGGCAATTGAAGAACCAAACCTATTTTCCTTTCTCTTTCTTCTCAAACCACACCACCATTTCCACTTCTCACCGAATTCGCCCCATTTCTAGAAGACCCGCAAGAAACCCCAATTCAGAAGTAGGGGTTGCTGGTTCATGTTCATACAACGCCTCTTTCTCTCTGCTTGTGTTCGTAAATGTGAATGGTTATTGTGTTTTCTTCATGTTTCTGAGCTTTTATTCAATTTATCTAGTAGAAATACTTTGCTATCCGGGTTGTTGAGCTTGGAATTGGCAAGTCATGATTTTTTTTTTTTGGTGACTGCTGTGAAGAAGGCAGAGTTTAGAGAGCGAGGGAGACTTGTGTAGAGAGAGAAAATGGGGATAAAATTTTTCTGAAATTGTCTGTGGAATGATTGCAATTTGAAGACTGCTATGTAAATAGTATATGTGTTTATAAACAAGTTCTAGGTAATTCAATTATCTGAAATTCGTTTTCTTTCCATCCAAATTTCATTTTTGTAATCAAACAGACTCTTAGCGAAATACACATTGAACATTGAATTGACTTAAATTAAAAGTCACGATTATTTATCAAATAAGTGTGTGAAATTTATGAGTATGAGAAACGATCCAGCAATTGATAATCATTTTTATTTATATTTTAAACTGTATCTCCCCTAACATGTAGGGGCGGACCTAGGTTAGGTTTTTTTTTTAGCCTTTTTTTTTTACCCAAGTCCCCTGGGTCCGCCCTTGCTAACATGCGTCGGCATATTGATAATCATTTTTCAAGTTGCCATCCGCAGTTGGTATTTAAATACCATCCATTAGGCTTACGGTTTATCAGCTTCCATTTCAAACATTTTTCAAGTTGCCATCCGCAGTTGGTATTTAAATACCATCCATTAGGCTTACGGTTTATCAGCTTCCATTTCAAACATGGCACACTTACCACTACTAATCAACCACTTATTTTACGCATGTAGATGTTAGGCCTTTTTTCTCCTTGATCGTGAAACATTTGGATAAAAAATGTTCGACTCATTTCAACAAGTTTGGAATCCAAATACCCATTATGCTTTTGGCTTGTAACCTTCCTTTACATCACCTTTTATATTTTATCACGTGACAATACAACATTGGATAGTTAACTTTTGCACAATATTTCCATCCAATCAATACTTGCCAACACTGTCAATGTCAATCATAATGTCAAGAAAATAGTGTACAAGTGGCATTTCCCAAACAACTTTCATTACAACTTGTCCAGCACATTTGCCCACAACCGTTGAGGGTTTATTTTTGCTTCTGCTTCTTGTAGAAGAGCTCAATGAGGAACTCCACGAGGAAATTACCTTAGTTCGGCTAACTTTAAAACCTCTAGACGAAGTATTGCTATACAATTATCCAAGCATTTCAAAAATAGCTTTTTAGTATTAGAAACAGCTTTCGATTTTACGAAAACCGTGCCAAACAAGCCTTAAGCCACATTCCTAGACACCCCCTTGGTTATATTTGAATAAATGTTCAAATAATTTTCATTTCCTTGTTATACATTAGTTCAACATTTATGCCCATGTATCTCAAATTCTCATAACAACCTCAACATATAAAACACCATAGGCCTCCAACATTTTGATAAAAGCCCATAATATAACAACAAATGGATGCAAGTATTGTAACAAGAGTATTACTCATCGCCATTGCACTTTGGACCGTACCTCTCAACTCTTTCATCAATCCAAGCCCTCATATCAGCCAGAACAAGATTTGCACTTTCATCAGGCTCCCCTTGGATCAATGAATGGGCCATTCCTTCATATATCTTCAAACTCTTGTCCTCACAGCTTGCCTTCTCGTACAACATCTTCGACCCGGACGGGCAAGTGACTCCGTCCAATGTCCCGTGGACTGTCAAAAATGGCACTGTTACCTTATGGAAATTGTTTTGCACGTACTCACACTGCCTTGCTATCTCTCTCATCGTTCCAACTCTAGGCTTCCCAGTGTATCTTCTTGGATTACTCGCGATAATCTTTAACTTTTCGGGGTCTCTAATGGCCTTCCCTACCATCTTATTGTCCGGCATGGCTGCCCATGTATCAGCTAATCCAAATAGCAGTCCGTACATGAATAAATGTACCTTTAAAGACAGACCATCATTGCATTGTAATCCCTTGAATAAGGCTACATGTATCTAATTAAGCAGTTCTTAAGATTGCAAATATCATCAATTAGCCCACGATTGGAAAATTTACTGGAGTGTCCTCAGCTAATTTTAATGGATATCAAAATATTATAAATTTTAACCAATTTCGTGAATTTGAATATATTTCTAAAGAATTTATAAGAATCTCAATAGAAATTGGTGAAATTTCAAAAGAGTTTGTTAGGTGTATTTTTAAGCTTCAATATAAAATCTTCATTAAAATCTCAATTGGGGCACTTCTTGACTGTAAAAGTGCTTTTAAAATCCATCAAAATTTCAGTTGAACACACCCAGGTATACTAGTGAATTATGATCGCTTAAAGGGAATTCCAGAAATTCAGAAGAAACTACTCGAACTTGAATATCAATTTACCTTAGAGGGCTTCATGGGTTCTGGAATTACAAAAAGCGGGGCGGAGAAAATCAACCCGGTCCAAGTTCCAGGCTCCGATTGGAAGTACATCAACATGGTGGCAAGTCCACCCATGGATTCCCCGAGCAGAAAAGCCGGCAAATGCTTGTACTCATCACTAAACCTCACGCTCTTGAAGAAGCTTAAAGAGGAGGCAGCCACCTTATCCATTTCCCCTAGGTAGCACCGGATCCCGTCAGAGCGGCCGTGGCCGAGGATGTCGGCGGCGAAGACGGCGTATCCCCAGGTGGCGTAGTGGATGCAGATCTTCTGGAAAAGCCACCCGGTGTCGGAACCGTAACCGTGAGACATATACACGGTGGCCTTGATGGGTTGGGTGGTGTCAAGTGGGAGGAATGATTGAGTAAAGAGTTTGCCATTTGGGGTTTCGAAGGATGTTTTTGTGTTGCGGACTCCTTGGGAAGAGTAGTATTCTTCCTCCGGCATGTCACCCCAGAAGTTTGGTGGTGGAGGCGCCGCCGTAGACGGTTCCGCTGCTGGTGGCATGATTGGTTAGTCCTTCGGAAGGTGTGGAAATTTGAAGGTTGTAGAGTGAATAATATAGGTGGGTGGAAGTTGGTTTTTACTTTTTACCAACCCTGTAATGATTTTTGGATTATCGTTGCAGATCAAATGTTCTGATCCTGCCTTCTTGGCTAATTTGAGTCATTTGACACAGGAAATTTCACCAAATTTTTTTTAGGTCCGTTTGATTATAAAGATGAAATTTGAGTGAAAAAAATAAATTATAAAAAAATAAATTATTTAAAATTTATTTTACCGAGAATTGTAGATTAATTTATTTGATTGGTTCTTCCAAATATTTATTTTCAATATTTTTAGAATATCCATTATTTTGATCTTGAATGCTCATTTGCTCAAAAGGAGTTTTCAAACTTATATCAATACCTTCCTCTTGATAAAGAGAATTAGTTTCATTAAAAGTAATATGCATGGATTCTTCCACTAGTAGAATTCTTTTGTTGAAAACTCTATAAGCTTTGCTAATAGGTGAGTATCCGAGAAAGATTCCAATATCGGATTTTGAATCAAATTTTTCCAAATTTTCTTTGGTATTTAGTATAAACATTTGCAACCAAAAATTCTGAAGTAATTAATATTGGGAATTCTATTTTTCCAAATCTCATATGGAGTTTTGGTGTTCTTTCGACTTACCAAAACTCTATTCATGATATAGCGAGCGGTGTTAATGGCTTCAGCTAAAAAATATTTGGGTAAATTATTTTCATTTAGCATGGTCCTAGTCAATTCTTGCAATGTTCGATTCTTTCTTTCTACTACACCATTTTGTTGAGGAGTTCTAGCAGTCGAAAAACTATGTTCATATCCATTTTCTTTACAAAATTCATCAAAAGCAATATTATCAAATTTTTCACCATGATCACTTCTAATGGTTGTAATAGAGTATCATTTTTCATTTTGAACCGTTTTGCAAAAATGTTTGAATATCTTTAAAACTTCATTTTTCAAGTTTAAAAACAAAACCCAAGTAAATTTTGAAAAGTCATCAACAATGACAAAAGCATAATGCTTACCACTTAAACTTACGATTTTAGAAGGTCCAAAGAGATCCACGTGGAGAAGTTGTAAAGGTTCTGTGGTTGAAGAGAAGTACTTAGTTTTGAAAGAACTTTTCGTTTGTTTTCCAAATTGACAAGCATCACAAATTTTGTCCTTTTCGAATTTCAAATTTGATAGACCTTTAACAAAGTAATTTTTTGATATTTTTGAAATTAGGTCCATACTAACATGGCCTAGTTTTCTATGCCATAACCAAGTGTCATCTTTAAAGTTTGACAAACATTTTAATTCCTTTTCAAATTCAATGGTAATGACATAAACATCTTTACATCGGCTTCCTATGAACAATACCTCTTTCGATGTAGCATCCTTAATAAGACATTTTGAAGAATCAAATTTGATATGATAACCTTTATCACATAATTGACTAATACTTAGCAAATTATGTTTTAGATGATCTACTAATAAAATATTTTCAATAGAGGGAGATGAATGATTACCAATATTTCCAATGCCCATGATCTTTCCTTTGACATTATCTCCAAATGTGACATGACCACATCTTTCCTTTTGAAGTTTGACAATAATGTTTTATCTCTGGTCATGTGCTTTGAGCAACCACTATCCAAAAACCAATTGCTCTTAATCATTGAAGATACCTACAAGAATTGATTCAAATTTTTTGATCTTGGTACCCATTTAACTTTGGGTCCTTGATAGTTAGTGCTAGTGGACCCTTGAAACCGCTTATTTCTTTGAAAGTGTAACCTCTTTTTGATTAAGCAATCAAAAGATACATGTCCAAATTTATTACAAAAACTACATGTGGTATTAGAAGCTTTAACAAATATGCTTTCAAGAGATTTTTGTTTTAGAAAAGGTTTGTATCCGATTTCACCTTTATCAAAAACACATTTTTGTTTTCCAAGCATTAACTCAAAGTTTTTCTTTCCTTGAGTGAAGTTGTGCACAATTTTGGTCAAATCTAGGACATTTTCTTTTAGAGAAGCATTTTCTCTTATTAGAGACCTATGATCATCTTTTTCTTTTTCAAAATTCTTTTGAGTTTCTAGAATCTTTTTGATCTCATTTTTCAATAAAATGTGTTGCTTTTTAATAGTGGAATGTTTGAGAGCAAGTTTTTCAAAAGTTTCAATAATCTCATCATATGAAGTAGATAGTTCATCATAAGAAGGAATGTCATTTGTGTTTACCTTATCCTCAATGGCCTGTTTGCAACTTCATTTTAACTTTCATCTTCTTTTTGCTCATCATCACTTTCATCCCAAGTGGCTTGTAGAGCTTTCTTCTTGAAGAATTTTCTCTTGTTAGGATACTCCGTTTTTTTGTGACCGGGTTTGTCACAATCAAAGCAAACAACCATCTTGTTCTTGTCCTCGCTTTTGTCTTCTTTCTTTTGAAATCGACAGTTGTTGCGAAAGCCTCTCTACTTTTTGACAAGGAGAACGAGATCATCAAGTTCCTCATCACTCTTGTTTGAGTTTGAGGTTTCTTCATCATTTGACAACTTTAAAGCAATTTGCCTTCTAGGAGGATCTTTCTTTTCTTCCTCTTTTGCTTTTCTAGATTTCTCCTTTGTTTCGACATGATTTAGCTCATAGGTCATCAATGTTCCATAAAACTCTTCCAAATGATATGTATTGACATCTTTAGTGTTTTCTATCAACATCCTCAAGGAGTCCCAATCTTCGGAGAGAGACGTAAGCACTTTGCTTACAAGTTCACCATTAGTAAATTTGCGATCAAAGCCTTTAAGGCCAATAACAATGTCGGTGAAACGAGTAATTATGCTAGCAATAGATTTATCTTGTTTCATAAAGAAATTTTCAAAGTTTTTAAACAAAAGATTTATCTTAGTTTCTTTTACTTTGTTAGTACCCATGTGAGTGACTTCTAATGCATGCCAAATTTTATATGCGGAATCACATACACTAATACGATTAAATTCATTTATACTTAAAGCACAATAAAGAAGATTTTTGGCTTTAGCATTTAAAGACAATTTTCTTTTATCGTCTTCATCAAATTCTTCTTTAGGTTTTGAAATAGTTTCATCAGATTTTTCATCAATTTTAATAGTTTTAGTAAGCTTATGAGTTATGAGGACCGGACTCAATCACCTCCCAAACATTATAATCAAATGATTGGATATAAATAGTCATTCTAGTTTTCCAATAATTATAATTCGTATCATCAAAGAGAGGAGGACGATTTGTGGAAAACCCCTCAAGACTTTGAGAAATGTGGTTAGCCATTACTCAAGATTGTAAAATCTTTTTAAAAGGAGCAACTTGCTCTGATACCAATTGATAACCCAAGATTAACTAACCAAGAGGGGGGTGAATTGGTTTTTGAAACTTTTTCGACACTTAGGCTGTGTTTGATACAACTAATTTGCCATGGAACTAGGAAAATATTTTCCTAGTTCCTACTTTTGGCTGTTTGATTAGCCAAATTTGCCCTGGAAAATGTTTGCCACCAATTTCTAATGTACAATCCCTTGAAGCACAAAAGCAGGAAAATATTTTCTTATGATTTTGGTGGGAAATTATTTTCCACCTTGTTGGGTGTTTTATTTTCCTTTTTTTTTTTTTGACTTTTTGGCAATGGAAACATATTCTAAATTCAATGGTAAAAAAATTTATCAATTTAATTGACAATTTGCATAAAAACATAGCCAAACAAACATAAAAATTTTATGAAAATATTTTTTTTAATTTTTTTTTTACTTTTTGACAATCCAAACAAATTTTAATACAGATTGTAAAAAAATTATCCCAAAAAGTAACCATTTGCATGAAAAACAAAGCCAAACGGATTAGGTGAAAAATTATACCAATCAAACACCATTAATACAATTCCCTCTAAAACAAATTCTAGGCAAATCACTTCCCTGCCAAATATTTTATTTGCCATTCATTTTCCATCTTTCTATCAAACACACCCTTAGTCTCAAAACTCAAGTAACAAATGCTAAGTATAATACAACAAGTAAATATGCAATTTGTTAACTTAGTTCAAGTATAGATATTGCACAAAATAAATGACAATGTAAAGTAGCAATAATATAAAGATAACCACCAATTTAAAGGGGTTCGAACACAATGTGATCTACGTTCCCGTTACCAACTCTCTGTCACGAGCAAGGCCAAATTCACTAAAGTGGTAACTTACAACAAGGAGTACCAAATCCTTAGGTGACTTACAACAAGGAGCACCTACCCTTAAGTGACTTACAACAAGGTGCACTTAACTTTAAGTAACTTACAACAAAGAGTACCTAATCTTTAACAACAATCGAGTTTTCACAAGGCTCTCGAAACCGTCACAAAGTAAATGATAATTTTACAATAGAAGGAACTTTCTTAACAATTGATATAATCAAGTCAAGTATTTAGAGAATTACGATAACACTTCAATAGATAGCAAATAGTAAAGCTCAAGTGTTTATGAAGTAAACTTTTATAGATGATGGATAATGAAATAATTTGTACTTTTGTATCAAAGTTTTCAACCAATCAATCTCTCTTAACAAATAATACAAGTTAAATATTTAGAGAGATTTACATTTTAATATAAGTGTTGGTAAAGAAAACTTTTTTCAAGAATAGAAAATAGATGAGATTAAAGTTTTATTGCAAGAGAAATTTCTTGATAAAATAGATGAAAACAAGTTTTGGATCAATCAAGAAATTCTTTGTAATAGATGAAATAGAAGATCAAAATAAGTAAATACAATGTCTTTCAATAAATAAGCTCTCTTAAAATCTCTTGTAGGTTGGTAGAATTGAATGCCAAAAGAGTGCCCTATTTATAGATGAAAGAATAAGGTTCAGGGAGTTTCGGTTGAGCTCTTTCGGTCGACCGAAACTCATAGTCATTACAAGATTTTAAACATTTGAATTTTCGGCTGACCAAAGGAAGAGTTTTGGTCTACTAGTACACATTTCGGTCGACCGAAATGTGCTGAAATTGATTTTTCCTTTTTATATCAAAATGTTGATTTTTTGCAAAATCAATTTTATGCAAGTGATGAGATATGAAAAATATAAGTTGAACTTTATGCACTTGTTAAATATTAATAAGTTATACCTTTACATATATAATGACGTTCGATAAATAATTCTATCTTCAATGTTCTTGTTCTCTTCGAGTCTCATTTTGACTTGTATATTGATTTGCGATTCTGTTAAGTTTCAATTTGATTGTCACATGCCATTTGCTATTGTCTTGAATGTTCGTTTAACCTTCACTTTGAGTATGAAACATACTTTCGATGGCTTTGAAAGCTTAATTACTCAATTCAATTTGTTAGTAAATAAAGATAATTTGTTTGTTATAATCAAAACAATAAGGTCATAATCAACTATAGGTCAACACACAATGCTCTAGGGGCGGGGCGGGGCGGGGCGGGGCGGACCCTCAAGATTGGAATTCAACCTTTTTTTTAAAATGGAATTGATATATTGAATGTCAGAAAAACTCAAGTTTTATAAACTTAAGTAGGAGTGACAACTAATGAAGTTCTCAATTAGAATGAAAACTATTTAGTCTGATAGAAATTCTAAAACTCTTTAGTCCAGGAGTTTAGTTGGGGAAAAAAAATACAGTATGTTGCAAGTTCTGAGAAGTGCCAAACCTGAACACATTAGAGAGATTTACGGGCATGAATTACAGAAACAAATATCATCAATTTTTATGACCACGTACCTCACCCCACGGCCCCACCCATATCAATGCAGGAACTTAAGATAGTTTGGTCACCGTGGAGCCAAGCAAGAGTTCTAACAGACCCAGGAGACTTTTCAACTTCCGTAGGAGGTGCATCAGGTCGATTTAAATCAAATATGCGCAGACATTTTTCAACACCTCCAGTTAGTAGACAGTGCGTACTGGGTATCCTGAAATTTAATCAAATAATTTAATCCTAAGCAGTTGTCAGATAAATATAACAATAACATAATAACCATTTTGAGCAGAAAATACCAACCTATATTGAAGTCTAAAGGTTAATAATTGCTTGATTACGATGATAACAGATAGCTGCATGAGTTTTCAGCATTGCCATTCCCGTGGACGACGGTGCATGATCCGCGTGGCACAAATCTGAGTTCAACATCATATGACACTCCATTGGTGGTGTTGAAGAAGCTTTGTGTCGATTGGTTCGATTTTTACAAATTGTGAGTTTAAGTATTCCGCATTGTAGTTGTAATAATTGTACAATACTTTTAAACTCTACAGGTACCATACTATCCTTTAGTCATTCGTATTAATTTCTTTATAGCCATGATGCTTTCCTTTTAACTGAGATTTGTCCACATCCCCAAATCTGCCTGAGCCAATAAGGCTATCATTGAGGTAGCCATTAGTGGCTTCAAGAAGACATGCAAAATTGAGTTTCCTAAGAGATTTTTTTCGAAAGTTGCGATGTTAATGCTTCAAGCATTGCGAGCATTCCAATTGCTTAGGGCCTGTTCGGTACGGCTTAAAATCCAATTAAAATTGAAAATATGGCCGTTATTGGGTCCCACCCGTCTAATAAAAGTCAACAATAACGACTAATTTTTCAATTTTAATCCGATTTTAATCTCTACCGAACACGCCCTTATTGTCGTTGCTGAGTTGGGGAAGTTGTGTAAATGACTAATAGAGAGAAATTCTACAGTTGGGGGTTGGCATGTGTTACCGAGTATATATATTTGAAAAAGGATAATTAAACTCGATTATTGAAAAATAATGAGTAACACCTGAATTTTGAAGATGAAATTGAAAAAAATGTAGGGTTTGAAGTATTTTTCCTATGTATTTTTCTTTAATATGAGCCAAGACACACCAATATTGGGCTTTCCTCGCAGGGCCATGAACAGTTCGAACTGCACATTGGTGAACTGTACAGAAAGTCACAAAATATCCAATCCACCGTCCACTTGAAGTTTTCCCCGTCAGATCTGTTGTCGTTTTTAGTAAACTAAAAGCGCAAAAAGCGCGAAAGTACTGTCTCAATTATAATTAGATAAACTATCATTTGCCACATGTACAATCTTATCCATTTCATAAAGAGAACTCTTTATCTTCTTCAGAGAGAAAAGAAAACCTCACCATTTCTTCATCTTTCTACTAAAAAATTTCATCAATGTCTACCATATTTTCACCGATCCTTTGCTCCACCGCTCCAGCGAACTCCAGAAAACCCGATCCGTTTCGTAAATCGGCGGCGGGTACCAATTCGAACAACTGGTGGACGCCGATCTTGGGGTGGTCTTCGGAACCCGATTACATCCAGGGAACCGGCACCAGTTCTTCCAAGAACGAAGATTCGGGCCGGATCGAGAACGAAATGGGAAGATCCAGATCCGACAAGTTATTCCGGGGATGTTTCACTGCAGAGAAGGCGAAGGAGTTAAGGAAGAAGACCATTGAGACCTCTACTTTTCACGATATCATGTATCATTCTGCAATCGCCTCCAGGCTTGCGTCCGATGTTTCTGACCGTTGATTTTCCGGTGAAGCCTACCAATAATCAATCCGTCGACCAAAAATCGTTTCACATAATATGTGAATCTGTAATTCTTTTCTTTTTAATCGTTAGGAATAAGGTTGTGTTTGGTTGTGATTGAAGACGCTTATTTTGAACGGTTGGTGATCAATGTAGTTACTGAATCTGGATTATTAATGTGATTGCCTTTTATGCATTTTGATTTAGTTATGTTGTCTGGTAATGACAACAACAAACAAGATTATGGCTTCTATTTCGTTCTTAAAATTGTCGAACATCTAATTCACTCTATCATACGTGCGATCAAAACATCGATTGTTGATATGTAGATAAACATCGATAAAACCTTGAGGGATAGTAAAGCTGTAATCAATAAGATGAACAAAGCCCAAAGATGGACATAGGAAAGCGCGAACTCGACTACTACAGTCGAGGTCAAATGGCCTACGAGTAGGATGCGTCTGAGGTGACGAGGTCCCATCTAATGCTCCCTTTCAAATCATAGGAGTATTGTTCCTTTTCTTTTCGTGGTTCCCCGACATTTTTTGAGAAATTATGTAGTTTTCATACATTGTGATTAGAACTTCAAATTTTCAATTTCAATCGCTCACGTGAACACTTTCTAACCCCCGTCTTATTTCCCCTTTTTGCAATGTCTAATACAATTTGAATTAATACTTGAGAGTAAAATCCACGTCTTGGCCAACGTTCATTTAAACAAGACTTGTCTTCTTTATATGATATGTTGAGGGCACATTCATTTTGAGACTTTTGTTTTTCTTATTCCTAACAAAATCTTGCAGAACCCATAAAAAGAAAAAGAATAATACTTCTAAACTGCAAATCATCGATTTCCTCGGAATTCGATTTATCTATGGTGGAACAATTGAGAAAATTTAGATGGATAATACATACGGTGACTTAGAAATAATTGTAAGTTTTTCATTGTGAAGTAATGAATTAGTATTTGGCATGCATAAAATTGTGAATGGAAACTATTGGAATTAAGATATATGATAAATATATAATAATTAATATGATTAAGGATTTGTTTGACAAGACATTTGGAAAGTTAAAAAATATTTTTGAACTTATTTTTTGAAAATATTTTGTCTAGTTATAAGAGTTTTTAAAAGAAACTGACGTAAAGTAATTTTAAAGAAGCTGACATAAAGTAATTTTCTTGAAAAATTGTAGGAGTACAAGTAAAAATAAAATCTTACCAAACATGCCCTAATTATATTGGGTCGAGTGTCACATGATCAGACAAGGCAATGCTGTGCCATAACCTTTTTTCCCCTTCATTTTTTTGCTGGAAAATGGGTCTAATATCAAGATATTAGATTGTTCGATTGTACTACATGCACATTATTATTTATATACACATGATATGGTGAAATATAATTGGGTAAAAATTTCTTCAACTAAATTTACACTCAGTGTTTGACACCATATCTATATGTAAATCATTATATAACTCCATTATGTACAAGTTGGCCAAACAATTGTGATTTTGATATAGCCTCTTTTTATAGCTAAAAATTATATTTTCAATAGATTTTAATAAAAATTGAACGTATAGTTAAAAAATTGATAAAAATTATGAATTCTATAAAATTTATGGTTAAATTAATTATGGTTTTTTTTTCTCAATAATTTTATTCACACCATATAAGTAGTGGCTTTATTATAGGAAAGGACGTGTCTTTTATAGAAACAAAAAGTAGATTGTGATTCTAAGTTAATTATAATCATACAACAATTTTTTATATCTGCACCACATCTCAATTACAAGAAAGGTTTTCAATATTTGATCATTTTTGCTTTTATATTCTCAACTTTTTTTCTTGTCGCATTGTTATTCTTAACCTTCAATTAATTAACATGTTTTATCTCTAATTACGGCTTTTATTTAAATATTCTACTAACGTGTACTTAAAAGATGGACAAATGTTTTGTTTAACTTTTTCATTAATTATTTATTTTCATTATTTGTAAATATGGGAGATAAATATGTCTTTTTGGCCCTCGTAACAAATAATTTGGACGAAAATCGTTTTTATAGACAAGACGTAAAAATTAATAGGGGGTTGATGATAATAATAATAATTTTTTTTTTTTTTTTTTTTTTTTTAAGATGAACATTTAAGTGTAAGAATAAGAATAGTTGAGGATATTCATTGTAATTAAATGTGGCGCAGTGAATTGTAGTGTGTATTTACCCTTTCATTTTTCTCTCAAATATGTGCTATAGCATTTTTAACAGAAACAGGGGCTACCTCAGATCACAATCCAAACCCTAATCGGAATTGCGGAGGAAAACCATGTGGAGAAGACTCCCTGTCCACCTACGAAGCCCGATCCGATCCACTCCCAAACCCAACCGATGTCACACTCGAATTGTATCGTCCCTTGCTCCGGCATCGTTAGATGGCTCGCTCTGTCGCCAAATCAGTACTGCATCTGGTACTTCTCTTGACCCTATTTTCTTTCCTCAATTTCATTTTACATGTTGATCTTTTCATTAAAAATATGCAGTTCAGTGTAAGTTTCATTTAGGTGAATTGTGTGGATTTAATTTTGGTAAGATGCAATGTCTTGAATAGGGAATGTGGATTCAGTGAAAAGAGTGGAGAATATAATGCCAATTGCAACAGGTCATGAGCGTGAAGAGCTCCAAGCCGAACTGAAAGTGAGAATTCTTATGTTATTCATTTATGTTTGTGGAGGTTCTGTTTCATATTAAAATAAAATATTTAGTTTATTAATATTGTTCTGATTATTGTACTATTCGGATTAGGGAAAAAACATTCTGGAAATTAACTATCCCTCTGGACCCTTTGGAACAAAGGTTAGTGTGAAATCTTTTGTTTATTAAGAAAATTCGTGTTGATCAATTACTTCTTCAGATGGTCTGTTGTCTATTGAATAGTCATTGGAGTTACTGTGATCACATTATTTGATTCTTATAAGCTGATATTCCTCATTGTAAAATGGAGGTCCTCTCGAAGTTCAATCAAATTAATGATGGGCCTATTGGTTAGGATTTTATGGTATGGGATATTTAGAACTATAAAGAGTATAGTACCTTAGTCATTGTTAGATGATTTTAGACTATAAATTCAAAATTAGTTGGCATGAATGTTAAAATTTGTGATTAATAAATTCTTAATTTGTGCTTTATAAGTTCTCTATAATTTATTTGGCTTCTGACTTCTTCTGCCTTCTAAATTCTTTTGCCCTTTTTATTGTCTTGATTTTCTCGAAGATGCAACTCACCAGCAAATGGATTGCTGCATATTTTTTGGGCAATTACTTCTTTCCCTAGCTTGTTTGATGAACTTTCCTGATTTGATTTTAAACATGGTATTACCTGAACTCTTTTGAAGTTGTCCTGTACGTCAGATGTTACTTTTATGTTAGATTGGCACACAATGCTGAAGAAGCGAGAACATTCTATTCCCCATGCACCCCTTTCTTTTAAGAGATAAACTGAATTTAGTTGCTGTCCTCAGTGATTAAAATTTTTGTTTGAGGCTAGTCAATCAACTTAAATAGTCATGCTATTGCCTTCTGTTCTATTTACTGCTTGTCAACTGTGAAGCGTTTATATCTCCTCCCTCAAGCAACGAAATGAAATGATCAGGCAATAAAATAGTAAACCTTTTAAATGAAAAAGGAGTGTCCGTTCTCGTGAAGATGTAAATACCCTTTGTATTTGACGTTAATTTCTATCTATACGGTGTATAATATTAAATCATCATTGTCATCCTGATCTTCTCTGAAACTACATCCATATACTGAAATCTTTTATTTTTTTGTTTACATGTTTCCACTGCTTCACTTTGTTGCTTCTTATTTTCTTTGATGCTTCAGATTTGATCTATTTACAACATTTTGTTTGATTTTAGGAATCACCTTCTGTGATCAAGTCTTTCTATGATAAAAGAATTGTGGGATGCCCTGGAGCTGAAGGCGGTAGGTTTCAATTATCTATATGCTTTTCTATTAATCCAGTGATATTTGTACTTGATAGTTCATTTACCCACACTTTATTTGGTTTTTGATCAACTTTCTCTCCTGGAAAATTTAATAGAGGATGAACACGATGTTGTTTGGTTTTGGCTAGAGAAGGGCAAGCCACATGAATGCCCAGTATGTTCACAGTACTTTGTGGTAAGTACAGGATTGCCCTTGATTAGTTACTCATAGTTTGACTATGACCCTGGCATGGTAATTGTTTACGTGGATTGAGAAGAACTTTTGTATGCATTAAATTCATTTTTTACCTTAACCTTGTTTTACATGGGCATCAATTGGACGGTGCTTGCCATTCAATTGTGTGGTGGTAGCCTCATTTACTCTATTTTTACGACATTTTGTCTGGTTAAGTTTTGCGTTTTTAGTGCTATTTGGTCGATGTAACTTGTTATCATGTCATGTTAAAAAAATGTAGAAATAATTTGCATCGATTAGATGTTCTCCAGACAAGATGCACGAGTCCCTTTTATTAATTTTTTATGTTTGTATTCATTTAAAATGCCTCTGTTCTAGTACTCAAGATGCTGATAAAGTTTTATTTGTTGCAGTTGGATGTTGTAGGCCCGGGTGGACCCCCTGATGGACTTGATGAAGATGAGGATCATCATCACTGATTATAATTGGCAATTTACCTGCTAAAATAAAATCTGGGCACATAATGAGAGATTGCACAGTATATACTGCATCTCCGGGACTCAAAAGCTTTGATTTTGGCTTGCCTTTGTTCAATCCGTTGTTTTATGGTTGCTATGGCAGCAGCAGAATCTGTCAACTTTTCTCGATGGTATTTGGGATATTAAAGAAGGGTTGTTATCCATTCAAAATACAGACTTTTGGCATTCTTTTTTCTTTTTTGGCATACCAAAATAATTGATGGCTACCCCCAATTCTTTGTAATCACATACATTTTTGTTCTTAAATTCGTTCGTATTTATCACTGATGAAACATATTCGTTCTACTGGCAGCTTGATTGGAAATGTATTTGCTTGTATTTCTCAATTGTTCACATGAGATGACCATAATCACTAGTGTAAAAACCCAAAAGTTTGAGAAAAAGTAAAGAAAATGCTTGATATATTTTGGAAATAATAAAAATTCTATTTTCACCAAAACAATCCATAATTGTTGCCATTCCATGTGTATTATCTGTGGGGTATTCTTTGAACTTGTAGGCTGTTACCATACCGCGAGATTTATGTGTTCCGGTAGTTGGAAGATTTAATTAGACTAGTGATAAGAGTAAATTTATGGTGGCATTTAGCCGCTATTTGTTGGTCTTTATTGAGATAAAATGACGTTTCGAATACTGATTTTTTGAAGAATGTGTGGTTAAAAAGTGAATTTTTTGGATTTACGTGCAACATATTTTATTGTGAGAATGTGTAGTTAAAAATAAGTATAAGAATTTTGTTTTAAAGGAAGACAAACAAGAGCTTTAAATGCTCGATATTTCACAATTCTTGGAAGTGGTGCAAAAAACGTAGTAAAATGTCTTCATTCATGTTACCTGAATGGTGAACTTTGCGAAAAAGTCTAAATTTGCAAGAAATTTGAGGACTAGGATTTCTGTTAAGCATATGTTCAGTTAAAACAACCAACCAATGATGTCTAAATCGAACTCTTTGAAGCATTCTTAACCAAGACTTTTGAACAAGGACCGAGTCACTGATCATCCACCTCACGCCACGTGTTGATTGATGCAAATATTTAGGCAAATTTAACAGCATATGAACGTTGAGAAATCTATAAATTTACCTGGCTGCCATGTCAAACCTTACTTTGTATTTCTGTCTGATTCAGCAAAAGATACTAATAACAAATCAAGAAAATGGCCAGCCAAGGTCCCAACAATCCTACCAACGCTGGACAAGCCCAGGTTACTTTTTTATATCATGTTTATCAGACAACATATTTTTATTCATTAACTATGTCGAGAATTATCTATTCTGACATAGAAACGGAGCATCATGGCTCATCTTGCATTAGATTAAGCCATCTCATCAATAGATAATTTCTTGTTTTCATCCCTTTAGTTTCTCTAACGATTCTTTAATTAACTTGTTTGCTTAATTATTATCTGCCTAACTAATTACAGGTGTGGAGGAATGACATGCTAAACCAACAATCCAACTCCCAAAACCAAGATCACTCCACTAACCTCCTCCAAGAGGTAATCTTGGATTTTTTTTCATTTAACAAACAAGATTATTATTTTATTTTTTGGGCATGTTTGGCTTTACTTAAAAGACAGAAAGAAGAACTTATGAAAGGTCATACCATATCTATAAAAGATGGAAAGAAGCACTTCTTTTTGCCTTCTAAGCAAAGCCAATATGTTTTATATATCATGCCATAACATAATTATCTGGCTTTTTTTTAAATAATGAAGACTGGAACACAAGTTAAGAACATGGCACAAGGAGCGGCAGATATTGGAAAGGGGGCGGTGCAGGGAGCGGTGAGCATTGCCCGGGGAGCAGCACTAGGGGCAGCAAACGTGGCACATGGGGCGGCTGACGTCGTGAAGAATACTCTAGGATCCAATGAAAACGCCACCACTAACACCAACACTGCCTCAGGCCACCCTGGTACCACTGCTGACACCAGCCTAGGTGCCGGAAGCTACCCGAGCAGCAACCATCCAAGCAATCCCAACACCAGGATTTGAATTGAAATGCTTTTCTTGATACTTTGTTTGATTTGTTTTCACCGCATTGTCACATGAGGCCTAGGTGCATTAGCACAGACCAGGCCATAATTGTCGATTATTTAAAATAATTTCCAGAAATAAAATTAAGTTCATTAGTTGATGTTCATCAGCCTAAGCATATAAAGCGCACCTTTATATGAAGTATAATAACTCGAAAATTCTCATTCTGCTTACTAATTCACACACTAGTATCTCCTCTAAAAGCAAACATTCAGTGTCAATAACCATCTCTTGCATGCATCAAATCTTCTGCATCATTTTCAGTGTAGAAGTCGAAGGGACTAAAAGTAAACACGTATTTTTCACTGTTAACGAGGTAGCGAGGAGGGAGGATTAAGTCGCATAAACAAGCACGATTTCAATTTCCTTTCCACTAATAGGACTAGGGCCACAGACCCCTGGACACAAGACCAGTATAGAAAGAAGTATGGGCCTGATTACCTTGAACAACTCCAAGGGGCAAGGGGTTCAAGTACATAACTACACCTCCACAATTCCCACCCAACCCAGTGACCAACGAAGAACTAGCTCAAAGTGACGCGTGCAAGTGACAATCAATCGAAAATTCACTAAATTTGTGAAAGAGAGGAGACAGAAAGTTGTCATATATTCAATAATAACGCCATAATTCAAACAAAACACCGTCTTTTTCTTCATACAAGCATTCAACCTAATCTAATTTGACTAAGAAACACAATAAGAAAATAAACATGACTTGAGTCAAAATATAAAATTCTAATTTTTTTAAAAACTAAAATTGATGCCTAAGTAATCAATTTCGCTTGCGTCTTGAATAAACTTTTAACCTTGAATCTTGAAGCCTCTGAGACGAAGAGGAGGGAGAATTGGATTCACTTTCTCTAACACTAACAATCTTTCTCTCCAAAACCTTAGCTTCTTCAGCAAGCATTTCTATCTGTTTCAGCAAAAGCACAATTTAGATTGGTACATCGAGCTAGATAACTTTGAGCAAAACGGATGGAACAAAATATGTCGTGGAAGGATTAAAATACACGATAAATGGACCGACAATATAAAATTTGATAAGAGAATAAAAGAAATGTTTCAGATCCCTATATATTTCAGAAAATCGTGCAAGGATTTCATAAGATGAATGCCTGTCAGTAACTGGGATGCGAAAGCTTCTGTATCATTTTACGAAATTCTCTCTTCATTATCTCCTTCAAACATAACAAGGTCTTCCAGAAAAATTTTAAAAATTTCTGAAAAACGGTTTAGCACATAAAAAGTTAACAATGTAAAAAGAAAAAGATCCCACATTCATCGTTCTTATTTCCTCTGTTCATCTTTCTTTCGAGTGAAAAAAGAGGGAAAAGTAAAGGGGACAAGGTATGTAAAGTATATAAAATATGCTAAAATGAACATTACCTGAATTTCGTTTTCTCTTACACGATCTTGAAGAGCATTGATGGCAGGACTTAAGCTGCAATTTAACATAATAAAGTAACTGCATGCAAAACCCAAAGCTAAAGCTGCAGGTTCAATATAAAGTATTCCTTCTTACCAATATTCCATCATCTTGCACAAAGAAGCTTGATATGTGGATGTGTGATGAGTGAACATAAGCGGGTGCACTTCCCCATTCCTGCTAAAGATGTAACAGAAATCAGTATATTTAAAAACAGCATACAATGCTGCAATAATAAAGTTTACATTTTAGCAAAATTAAGTAGGTAAGATTGACATAAAGCAAAGGATACAGAAAAAAAATCGCGGTAGCTTATATACGTATACAGATGGATTTTAATGAAAAGTATGGAACAAAAGAAAGCAGGTTTAGTTGTACGCCATTCTTACAATTTATTGTCATGAATTTCAAATTTTGTCCAATTAAATATTTCCAGCATAAAGATTGGCCATTTTAAGAAATAAGAAGAATCACAAGAGAAACTTTGCGAGAAGGAATTTTTTATTACTCCGCTTGAATAAATTCATACTATATGCAATCTCTATTTAGAAGAGGGAAGTGCAGGCCAATAAATGAGGTCTATTGTGGGTGATAAAGATGTAGTTGCAATGGAACCAACCGGACTGGCGAAAAAGGATTCCTGAAGCCAACCCATAGGCAAAAAGTGCACGAGGATTTCTCATATTAATATAATAAATATTGCACTAAACTGTAATTAACTTTTGAGTCACAAGATATGCTGGAAATAACTAATGCCTTTGCACACTAATATTACACTCTAGAATCCCCAATCAGACAGAAAACGACTATATCATATGGATGCAATTGATACATGCATTATTCTTGTTTTGACCATGGCCAAAGGCAGTAGAACAAATTAATGTTACCTCATATTTTGTATGACTGCTTGGTTATATGCAGTTTGCTCCTCTTCAAATAGTACTCGTTGAAGGTTTGTGAATGATGACAAAGGTGAGTCGAGACTCAGAAGGGATGATGCTGGAAGAACATGGAGAGGAATTTCCTTTCTAACATATTCCGCACCACTGCCAGTAAACAAAACCATATTAAAGATTCATACTGAGAACTACATTATATTCCAACTGCTAATATGCTAAGATTTAAACACTGTTTGTGCAGATACAGAAGGAAGAATAGCAATTGTGTTCAGGAAGTGTTAGGACATGAGCCATATACTAAGGGGATCAAAACATTAAAAGGAGTAAAACTATTTCTCTCTCATTCGTTTCTTAAAACCGATTAACATGGTATATGCATGGTTTAAAAATGCGGTAGTGAGGCTCACCTCACCGTGAGGCACGTGTAGTATGCCTCGAGGCAATATTTTTGAGACTAAAAATCTGAGGCGCACGCCTCATTTAAAATTTGAAAGGGCCTTCTTTAAATAAAAAAAAAAAAAAAAAAAAAAAAAAAAAGGGACCAATTTAAAAAGACATTTTGGGCCCAAACAAAAAAATAAAACACCTAAAAAACTAAACGGCGGTCAGAAATTCAAAGACCAAAAAAGAAATTCAAAAGTCAGCTTTAAAAAAACTAATGACTATATGATTTTTTTGTATTTTTGTATTATTTTATAATTCTTTTACTTAAATTTTTTATTTTTTGTGAGGCTTACGCCTCAATTCGCCTCGATGCTTACGTCTCGCCTCATAAAGAAAAATCGTCTCAATACTTAGTTTCGCTTTTTTAAACCTTGGGTACATCCAATGCAAAGACTTCACCACTGGTTCACAAGTTTGATTTTCTTTCATCTTTCTGGCTATCTTTTTCTCGTTCTTTATTTGGAAATGCGTTCATTGTAAAAAACTAAAAGAAAGATAATTTTTCGGGTTTCTTTGGGAGAGATTTTTTCTAAAATCATTTTCAACCACACATTCTATGGAACCCATAACTTTTTCCTACTTTTTAACCATACATTCTCCGCAAAATTATTTTTCACTTGGAAAAATCACTCCCAAACAAATGCTTACTAAGGTGAGCGTGGTAGAAATACAGATAAAATTATCAAGTTGGGATCAAGAAAAAAAGAAGTCATCAAGTACAGACTCGTGTTACCTCATCTCCAAATTTGAAAGTCTTAGGGCTTCTAGCATTCTTTCTGATGTATCCTCCACGGGATCTAAATCAGGAATTGAATAATTTAAATTGTTGGCATGGTAAGTGTCTCCAGTTCTGGCATCAGCATCAGCATTTGCAATAAGAACCTCCAAGTCGGGTGATCTTCCTCCATCCTAGCCAATTAGTAACAGATAATAAACATCAACACTCAACACAAAAAAAAAAAAAAAAAAAAAAAAAAAAAAAAAAAAAAAAAGGTATCATTTAACGAAAAAAAGGAGAATTTAAACAAAAACCATGCTTATTCAAGTATACCTCAGAGGGTATTGCAGATGCTCTCAAATCTCCAGTGTCTTTTTGAGTAGTTTCTCCCGCAACAAAGCCAGGTCTAGTCAGTGCATTCTTTGAGAAACTTGAAGATGATTCAATTTCTATAACAGGGCTTTTGGGGAGAGGAGAAACAGAAGCAAGTCTCAACACATGATTCTGCTTCCCATCTAAAGACTGAAAAGCAAGGACTTGAATCCTCCCAGCCTACGAGTATTTAGAAAAATTATAAAAATCAAAAAATTATTCTCACATTAACAAATTAATTATATAAACCTTTTGAGCATCTTCATTGAAACATGAAAATATCAACCCAATAAACCCCGAATCCATCAATTGATACATAGCCTGAGTCCGCACATCTGCAGAGACAACATGTGAGAATTATAATTAATTTCGAGTGACCAGAAACAAAGAGTTACAGACACAATATACTGAAAAAGTTTTTATATTATAGAAAATTACTAGCCCATCTCCATAAAAGACTGAGCTCTTTATAAGTCAACAAGCAGTAAAATCATCCTTAATTGGATTGAAAGATAGAAATGAATTTTTTCCATTCCTAATGAGGAAAAAGCATCAGAAGTAAATCAGGTAAAATTTAATAGTTTTTCAAAAAGCTGGACATCTTGAAAGTTATTCAATGAGCTAGTAATCATCTTTCACCACCTACTTTACCACTGGAAATCCAGAAATTTAGGGTGCATTCCCTTTGCTGTTTTCGGGCCGTTTTCTGTTTTCAATTTTCCAAAATATTGAAAACACGTTCTCTTTCCCATTTTCGAAAACGAGTTTTTGAAAATGACTGAAAATTTTGTGAAGAAAACAGAAAACAACTTTTTTACGTTTTGACTGTTTTCTTCACAAATTTGCCAAAACTCAAAAAATACGGGTTGAGAAATATCTTTTCAAAACGACAAAAAGAACGAGTTTTCAATAATCTCAAAATGGACACCCAAAACACAAAACGAATTCAAAACTCAAAACACAAAACTGAAATACGAACAGAACGCCCCCTTAGTTTTCCCACAGAACGGCAAATCTATTATCCATCTAAATTTGATCAAGATAGATATAATAATGTGGTTTTTCCTTTTGCAAATAGCCGTTACTTAAGATAAGGGTGACTATAGTCTATAATGGCAGCAAAACAAGAATAAGCATGTTTAAGAGCATTTTTATCACGTCAAAACTTACCAACATGAGAAGGGAGGACTGTAATATGCGGATGTGAATGATACCAGCCAATCACCCGAGTTGTTACTCCTGTTGCAATGGTCATTCTGTGCTAAAAAGTCAGTATTAACAATATTTATGATGAACAACAAAACCTACACTCAAATGTGACCCTTGTCGCACAAGATTTGAAAGAGCAAATGCATGTGAACTGTCACTTATTAGAGCCTACAGAAGTTAGTTAACAAAGGCCTTACTTTGGTAACAATTCCAGCCCATTGAAATTCGAACGGCCATTAATAACTCAGAAATAGAGGGAAAAAAATCGAAAACATAGCCATCTTACGCTTATACCATAAGTGAAATCTATGTTCTTGAAATCAATTTATAGCACCAGAATAACAGGATATATGATATGCAGTCTTTTAAGTTTATCCTTCTTTCGCAGTACATTGTCAGTAAATAGGTCGCAACAGCGCTTGTATTCGGTCCATTGTGTAAAGGATGTAATCAATGCTTCACAGAATTTTATAAAAACTAAAAAATTCAAGGAAAGCGAGCATCGTAGAAAAGGATATCTCAGCATGAGCAGAAGCAGCAACCAACTGTTCTGGATTAGTCTCTACTCGATCTTTTCGACGATCAGAACGTGGTTGTGGGAGTGCTCCCCATATCAGTGCAGTCACATCACTGTTTCTCGAATGCTGCACAAAAACTAGAATCAATTATTTCGTTCCACTGCATGCAAAGTTCAACTAAGAAACCAAATATGTAAATTGTCAAAATACAATGGTGGGAAAAAGGTTAAAGCGATACAGCAAAACACATTTAAATTGTAAGAGTAGTTGAATTTGTATGTCAACGAACCCTCCCAAAGTCAATAGAAACCCAAAACTATAATCACAAGCTACAAAGCATTACATACATTAAGGTGCCCCTGATAGGCCCCTAAGAAGCCACTCTTCAAATCAAACCACTCAGGTCTATCATTACTCTTGTCAAATACTTGGAATAAAATTCAGGTAAAATAAAAATGATATTTCTACGTGCTTTGATCAAGTTCCACCATCATGGGGGTCTTATAAGTGCTGAACGTGATGAACAGTGTTAAATTTGCCTACATTTCAAGGAAAACCCGTAAGCCAGTCGAACAGAAGTTTTCAGTGGGGAGACGAAAAAAACTCTGCACATCCCTAGGAACTTCAGAACATGGGGAGTGTGGATAAAATTGTGACGAAAAGTTATTAGTGAAATTATTGTAACATAAACACAGTAAACCATGTTCTAAACAGAAAATAAATCATCAGTGCAATAAATATTCTATAATAACAGAAACTGGTGACATCGATCAAGAATTCGGGTCAAAATTCATGCAAATCAAGGCTTATCAACTATGTGAAAACCCATCTAGGATAAAAATTCAAAACCCACAAAAAAAAAAAAAAAAAAAATTGTTAACTCACATGGAACCGTGAAGTTCCCAACTTTTGCAAACGAAAATCTTTCATATATGTTTTTTTTTTTTTCTTTTCTTTGGAAGGGTTTCGATCATCGCCGTCAGTAAAACGAGAAAAGTGTCTGCGCAAGAATTTGAGAACCTCGTTTGGCAAAGCCACATTAAGATAAAAATCAACAAGAAAGCTATGATCTTTCAACGCTTAAAAATCCATGAATTTTTTTCAACTTTATAAAGGTAAAATCCATGAAAATGGCTAATTCTTAGAAGGGAATAAACCTGAATGTCGCCAAGAAGAAGACCCATAATCTCTTCAGTCTCGGTGGACAATGCATGGGTCAAACATGACAACCAAGTTTCCTCCGTCATCATCACGCTAGTTAAAGCCATTTTTTCTTCTTCTCCTTCCCTCTGTGTATCAGTGGATGAGATTGCGTTGTGCCATGCCTCAACTAGTGGTGGTGAATTTAAGGTTACATTTCAGGTCTTGAGAACGTTCGGATTCTGAGAAACCGGTTCTGTAAATCTTGGAATTGAATGCATCGGGTCGCAATTCCGCTATCATAAATCTTCGGGCCATTGTCATTGCTCTAGTTTTGGCCAGTATTAGCCAGCTTAGCTAGAATTTAGAACGTTGAGCTATGGCTATTTATGGAATTTAATAACTAAGACATGAACCCAATTTATTAGAGGTTGGACCACCCAAGTTAATGACTTTATGTCTGAATTTTGAATGAGGTTTTGCCGAAGCAAACGGGGTGAAGACGGGATCAATTTTGTCTTTCTTGAATATATAGAAAACAATGAAATTTATAATGTATGCATATGGATAATCCTTGTCTCGCTATGTGTGGATGAATTATATTATCTTTTCCAAAATTATTGTCAATATACGAATTTTTTTGGACGGAAACTGTACATTGAGTCTTACGAGACAACAAAGAATTTTTATTTTAAAAAGTTAAAGATGTAATTGTTACAAGCCAAAAGTCAAAACCAAAGCTACTATATTTCCACAAAAAGTAATAAAATGGATCTCATAGTCCAGGTTTATCAAGAAGACAAATGTTGGCATGTGTGACTCGTGCATTGTCCATTGAGACTGAGAAGGTCACGGTAATGTGATTGCATTAAAATGGGGAGTACCCACAATCACGTTCTAATCCCCAAAAGATAGAGTAAAGGCTAATCTAAAATAGTTGAGTATTAGTTTCAGCTCGTGTTGAGTTATCTTTTCTCGAACCGCACATTAAAACTTCTTAGAAGTTCTCCAAAGGTCATTCCTAGGCACACAATTAACTTGATGCATGGATTGCTAAGATAGAGGTAAGCTACCTATACGAGAGCGCCCAAGATACGATATTTCTTGAATATTGCTAAAGGTCGAGAGGTTATACCAATTGCAGTAATCAATATCTATGACCTACATGCATATACATGTGATCTATACTAGTTGACGTGGAGGCATTTGTTCGATATGTCCTCGATGTAATAAAGTCATGGTACCACGATCAGATAGACTACCTCAAGTGCAACTACGTGGCTAAATTAAATAAGATCGAAGAATATCATGTTTTCTATATCCTTTCCATGATTTTAGGAACTGATTGGACACGTGCTCTTTCAGCACATAACAACATATGTGGTATGGAAACATTGTAGTGTCACGTGTTATTAATTATATAATCTACAATATATAAAAAATGTTGATAATTTGAGAAATATTCGATTTCGCATTACCCATTTATATTTATATGTTTTTGGTCAATAATATCTTGATTTAATAACATTAATAACATAATCCATTACATTAGTTTATTATCTAACAATATACAATGTTATAATATAATTTCATATTTTATACTTTCTCATTTTGTACTAAGAAAAGAAGAAACAATATTTTAAAACATTCTTCGTCCTTCAATAAATATTATTATGACTATAATATAATGAGTAATGCTACGTAGTCTATTGGGGTTGATATAACCAATTAATATGGTTTAAGCCAAAAGAATAATTAATTATTGACTGATATAACCAATTAATATGTAATCTTATTAGCTACAAAATCTGATCTTTGATAAATTTGGAATTGTTAGTTACTTTATTTTTTATTATATATATCTACTTATGCTCAAAATTCATTAATTCTTTATATTCGTACGGTGGTTCAAGATTTTTTTTCAAATCTCTTTACCGACATTTCATCTCTTATTATATAACCGAAAACTTTATATATTGATCATTCACTAATAATAGAAATATTCATTGTTGAGTGACAACAAATAGATAAATAAAATGATATCGAATATTTAATTCAATTATTTTTGTTATCATGTACGTCGATTGTTATTATATGCATGTCAAGTGTTATAGCAATATTTATGCTTATATATCAAGTTACAACATTGATTTTTTTATTTTTTTATTTTTTAATTAGATTTTCTTTGCAGTGTCTTTGATAAGATAGACGTGAAAATTTGCAGTTTCTATAGGATCTTAACATGCTGTCAGTAAATGTTTGATATGTCGTTTAAGAGTATTTTTAAGAGACTCTTTATTTTTAAATAAGCATAATAAATCATTTAAAAATCATCTATAAATTTAGAGAGTTAAAATTTTGAAATATTTCAATAAGCTCTTTATATTTAACATTTAATTTTACTGCTACCAAAAAATATTTATTATTTTAATTATCTTTTCTTTAGACTATTTTATTATTTTCTTATATTAAAAATTAAAACACCTTAAATGCATTTAATTATAAAAGAGTGAGTAAATTTGAGTGGAGAGCCAAATTCTCTAAATTAAAATGTTAATCTAAAGACTCTCTTAGAGTATGATTTTATAGTTTGACCCCTTTAAAACAGAGATCATCACATATTTAAAGAGTCTTTTGAAGATGTAATAATGTTATTGGCAATTCTAAATTGGGGTTTAGAGTAGGGGCGGATCTAGGATTGGACCAATTTTTTTATTTTTTATGTTGTGTTGATATGTTAAAAAAAAAATTCAACATAAAATTTTATTTTTACATTAATTTTTTAGTTTTTCAATAACGACTCTGATAGTAGAGACAATAAATTTGGAGGCCCTAAATAGAAATTCTGGTGGAAGAGGTGAAAACATTCAAGAGAGTAAGATCTCGTTCTCTTTGTTGTTTTTAAGCCGTTTTCTGTTTTCGATTTTTCAAAATGATGAAAACGTGTTTTCTTTCCCATTTTCAAAAACGCATTTTCGAAAACCAAAAAAAAATAAAATTACAAAGGAAACGCAAAATGACATTTTGTCGTTTTGAGCATTTTCTTTGCAAAACACGGGAAAATAAAAAACACGGGAAACACTCCAAAAAAGTGATTGTAAAGTATATTTGAATATATTTTCAAATTACAAGGTATAGAACATAGAGAATGTATTTTTTTGTTACCTAACTAGTATAATGGTGCATTACTATTAATTAAATAGTGGTAAATGGTAAGTCGTCCCTTCAAATTCCACACCATACATTTAAGGGTGTAATTAATGTAATGAACAAATAATAACTCAAAATGGAACCCCTCATATTCCATTTAAATCGGTTTGTTTCAAGAGAAAAAATAAAATGAAAAATCTAATTTTATGTTGCATATACCCATTTAAATTGGCTTTTCTAATTTTATCTAACAACATTGTAAATCTTAAGGTTTGTTTGATCTGCGTTTTAGTTTCGAGTTTTGAATTTAATTTTAGTTTTTTGTTTCGAGGGCCAAGTAGGCAAAGCATTTAATTTGACATTTTAAAATCCTTTTTCTCAAAATAAAAAATTGAAAACACATTTGATTCGAAAATTTTAAATTTTGTTTTTATTCAATAAATTTTATATTTGTATATTATTAAGTGATATAAACATTTTAAAGTTGGTGAATCTTATACTATATATATATATATATATATTTTAAAATAAGTAAAACACAAGAAATAATAAATTGAATTGACAACAACTTGGAAATACAAAATAAAATTAATGACATGAACTGAAATGATAATTATAGTATGTAATTATGAATGATATATTTCAGCAAATAGTTCAATAACAATGACCTAGTTTATATGCTTAAGTACTGATAGCAAAAATAAACACAATCAAAAAATTAAATAATAAAATAAATTTACAGAATCGTGTACGAGTCCTTAAGTAGTCATCATCAATTTTTACACGTACAAGCACTTCCCTACTCAGAAAAATAAAATAAAATCTTATTTTAGATGCTTTTCTTCATTTGGTGTTGGAGGAAGTGATAAGTGTATTTTACACGCATATTCGTGCTTATAAATCTTGAAGTATATTTACAACATTGAATGAATTTGCAAAATAAATCTCGAGCTTGGAGGTATTTGGAACAAAAAATGATGATTTTTGCTTAATTGGAGTTGAATTGGAGAAATTGAATGCTAACTGAATTGCATGAGATTAATAAGAATCGTTAAGGGAGGAATCAAAAGAAAGTTGCAAGTTTTGGAAGTGAAATTCAACTTATCAATAGTTTAAGGACTAAATTGCACATTTTCAGAACTTGAGAAAGACTAATTTTGAAAGATTATTGGGGTCAATGTGGAAACTTTTGAATTTTGGGATCAATATTGAAGATTAGGACAAAAAAGAACAAAATCAGATGAAAATCATGGAGCATTGATCAAATTGAAATAAATTGGAAATTTCGAGTTTGACGCAAATAGAATCTATACGAAGAGTTTCACGAGAGTCCCATTGGAGTTATCCATGAATTTTCATCGTCTTCGGATTCAAAGAAGGAGATATTGAATTATTTTTATTTCCTTTGTTTTGAGTGAAGACTGAAAATATTCAAAACGTTAAAAATATATTTTGAGTTTTATTTTATAAATTTAGCATATTTTTTTTTATCTTTATTTCTTAAAACTCATTTTTCCCAAATTCATTTTCAACCACAAAGGACCCAAACTTTTTATTACCATGTTATTAAAATCTACTAAAAATCTATTTTTAAAAAAAAAAATCAAATAGGGACTTAATCTTATCTTCAAAAACGCATTTAAAAAAAAAAAAAAACAAACCAAACAGGTTTTGAGTGTTTTTACAAAATTGAAATTAGCAAACTAAACATCCTCTTAGCTTTTAAGTTTTGGGCGATTAAGGGACCCTTTGGTAGGGCTTTTGAAAAGTCAAAATTTTCCTTTATACATATATGAATAATTTTATGAAAGTTCATTTTCAGGTTGGAAGAGCTTTTAAATAAAATTGGTCTAATGAGTTCGTTTGACAGGTTTTCTGCTTTTGCTTGTACTTCTTGTAGAAGGGTTTTCAGAGAAAACTAACTTAGATCAACTTCCTTAAAAAATTCTTCTAGTAGGACAAAATACTTCCAAATAAATAGGTTCAAGAGAAACTTCTTTAGAGGCAATGTTTAAATTTTTAAAAGCCCAGGCAAACAAGCTTAAGGTAGCTGCATAAGGAAGTTTTTTTACAAGAAGAAAAAAACAGAAGGCATAATTACCTTTATAAATCAATTTAGTAAATCAGTGCAAATAACAAAATTCAGAAAATTATTACATAACCACGTGTGACATATGCTTTCCTTGACTAGTTTGTCCAGAAATTCATTCAAACTTTGCTTTCGAATACATCCGTAACTGTTTAGGAATGCTCTTGGCTTTGCAACTTCTGATGAGTTTTCTCACATCCCTTCTTACAGAAAAGAATGCAGACAGCACCGGGATCCACATTGTGGCATATATAGAGACAGCTTTTTTGAGGTCTATAGTTGCAACATGCTTCTGAAGAACGAGTTCACGAGCGATGCCCCACAAAACTAGAAGTATACCAAACAGGCTTGCTCTTCCTGGTTTGATCAGACCTAAAAAGGCTCCTGCTACGCAGAGGTAGCTTCCCACGAGAACCTGACACGAGCCAAGAAATTATCAATAAGCCGAATGGATTAAAATAAAAATGGATATAGAGTACCAAGTTTTTGGAGTCTCATAAACGGTCCCTAGTTTTCATTTGTGGGTTATATCAGATTGTCAACACAAATTTATAAATTTTGTGTATTTTGATACTCCCTCACTGTCATTGGAACTCTATCAGAAGATCAACAAGTGTTAGAAAACTAAGCCATTTTCTCATTCTCTTCTTTTTGCTACCTATCAAGATGCAGAATGAGTCGAACATTATGTGGGACGAAATAATCCTCATAATACAAACCTCCAACTGTTTGAGATCAGTTGCAGCAGATGCTCCCTTCATATATGAGAACTTCAAGAAATTTAGCAAGTCGTCGTAGCTTGGAATCGCTGTATTACTAATTATAGCTTTTGCTATGGCTCCTGGATACAGAAAGGCCTTCACTGCAACATCTGGGAAAACTTCACTCGCTATCAAGTGAGATAATGCCACTTCTATAGGAGTTTTACACATACCAATTCTACACGGAAATCTGTATACCATCGATAAATGCTTTAGCAGACTTTCATGAACAAAAATAGTCAAATACAAAAGTAAAAATCTAAACATTCATATCATATTTGAATACAAGAATCTAGGATTTTGAATAAGCTATTTGCAGTTAAGATTTGAGTTGTTTAAGTTGATATCATAAGCAAACTTTAAAAACTGTTCAAAATTTTGCTCTTCTATTTTCTTCTAAAAAGAGCTTTAATTGGCTATACGTGCTCGAGAAATTTGGTTAATTTGTACTATGTGCAATTCAATCGAGCTTGAGCCATGTCGAAAAGGTTTACAGCACTCAGAATGTGTTCAACTTAATCCTAAATGACTTAAACTTATTTGCAGCCCCAAAACTTTCATTACGTACTAAGATGAATTCATTTTATGCAAAGAAAGGATACTTAAACGGGAATGCAACCATTTTTATTGCCCAAACAACTTATGTACAAATTCGAAGAATTCCCTTTTCTCTTCTCCATTCTCTATGTGCATGGAAGACGACTTGACATTATAATAAATAAATAAAATAACTGATCTTTCTTAATACCATCTATTACTGTCTAATTTTACCTACTAACCCTGCCATAAATGTACTAATGAAAATCTTCATTCTTAATCTTTCATTATTAGAGAAAAAATTGTTGGGAAATTGGCTCGTGGGAAACCATGAATGCATTTAATTTTGGGCACCAAAAGTTGACAATCTATAGTGGCTTGGAATAGTAGGAATAATATTCTACCATGATTTGAAGAATTTTGTGTATTGCATGCAATCTTTTATGATCCTTCGTTGAATTTGGAAAGATTTGCATGCAAAAATGGTGCAAATTGTCGAGCAAGAAGCATTATAAATAGAGGTGCTTGCTCATCGCCAAAGACACACCAAGAAATTGGGGGTTTTGATGTGACAGATAATATATACTATAACAATTTTTCATATAGTTGAAAATCTTAATCTTTATAGCCCGTCATTTATCCAATTTTGAATTTTCCACGTAAATCATCGTGTTGTTATTCTTCCATATATATTATTTTCTCTCAGAGGAGGATCTTGGCATAAATCTGGAAATTGGTGACGTTCTAAAAAATACGATGCTTATTAGGTATTGACCAAATGCAAATGGTTAAAGTAAAAAAAAAAAAAACAATTCAATAATGTTCTCGGCAAAATAAATCAGAATCTCTGTCAATTTTATCCACATTATACAAATATAAACAAATCCAGAACATATTTTCACTCTGGCAATCAGCAATAAGAAAGCCCAGATGAAAATCAAGTAACATTAAAATCAATTAATAGTTACTATTTTATTTAATTTTTTTTTTTTTTTAGTAATAAAGTAACCGTGTAAACATTGTTGAATAAATAAATTACCTGAAAAGTGGAAGCTGCAAGATAATTACAAGGAAATAAATGCGAGAAGCAATGGCAGAGATTATCCTTGCCCGTTTCTTTGAAGATGAAGCCATGGCGGATTTTGGAGGAACAATTTTTTTTGGGTCCTACAAATCAGCAGCAAATCAAATGGGTAGAAATTTCCCCCACGACCCATGAGTTTAGTTTTGGGTAGTTAAGGGCCAGCCAGGGATCACGTTACCTTAAATATTTTCCCTAATTTTCTATTTTTTGCATTCACTCTTTTGTTTACTTCAAAGCCAAGGGCAAATTGGACATTGTATATATTGTCCCACCTCGTGTATCTGCAAAAATATTTCACACTTTGTTACCTTTTGCTGATGCGGTGCCCGAATCCGTAACCCAAGTGGGGGGCATTAGAGGCGACGGAATGCCTGATATGGGTTATTAAAGGGGACACCATTGGATGGTTCTCTTCTCCCCAGTCCTTAAGTAACGCCCGGCACCTGACCACCTGAAGTGCCGGTCCTTTGCACCCAATGACGGGTACTCTGGCGGTGAAGCGAACCTTGACCTTTTGTGCATATGCTTGAGAGATTTGTTGAAGATCAATCCGTAAGTGATTGGAGATGATAGAAGAATGCTAAAAAAAAAAAGAAAAAACACAGAACTGCAGAAGAGTGTGGCTGAATTTCTTCTTTTTCAATTATCTCACATTCAATGAATGCGTCGCTACAAATATATAGAAGAGGGTCATAACTAATTATGCACACCTGACTAACAGAAAGCTAACAAACAGAAAGGCTAACAGAATAAAATAGAAGCAACATATATACAGCTAATATAATAAAATATCTATACAAATAACGAACTATACATTATACTATAATATCCCCTCTCAAGGTGAAGAATAGATGTTTTCTATTCCCATCTTGGATAAATGTGAAGCAAGAGTAATAGAGGAGAACGGCTTAGTGAAAACATGAGCAAGCTAGGAGTGAGTGTGGACATAGGATGTAGAGATAAAATCAGCCTCAATCTGATCTCGAATTAGATGGTAATCTAGCTCGATATGTTTAGTCCTTACATGAAAGACTGGATTGAGGCAATGTGTAATGTTGCTTGGTTATCACAATAGAGTGGAACTGATTGATGATGAGAAATATGCAAATCCTGTTAAATGTACTTCAGCCAAGTGATCTCACAACAGGTGCTAATCATCGACCTATACTCGATAGATGATCTTGATACCATAGTTTGTTTCTTCAACTTCCAATAAACTAGTGAATTCCAAAGGAAAATGCAATAACCAGTAATTGACTTTTGGGAATCAAGGCATGCAACCCAATCAGAATCACAAAATGCACGAATGTGCAAGAAGATGAAGAGGAAAATAGGAGACCTCGACCTAGTGCCAATTTGAGATACTTGAGCACTTTGTGGACTACATGAAGATGTGTGTAAGAAGGGGCTTCCATAAATTGACTGAGGTTTTGAATGACATAACAGATGTCATGTCTCGTAAGAGACAGATACATCAATTTCCCAATCAATCTATGGTAAATAGTTGGATCGGGTAGAGCCTTCCTCGAGTCCTTACTTATTGGATTGGGTTGAGTTGGAATTTATAACCCGAAATCCAACAAACTCGACCACAAATTTGATTTTTCAACCCAACACAATCCAATTGAAATTTAATCCTGCTACACTTACAGATGTTGATTCATAGGGAAAATCAAGGAATTTGAATTGCTGATGTGGCATTAAATAAAGAGGCTACGTGTTGGAAAATTTATTTAGAAATTCATAACAATTTTTTAATGTTTTTGTCTTCATTTTTTGGGTTATTATAAGTAGCTATGGCAACAAGCCGAGCCAGGCACGAGCAGGGGAAAAAAAAGCTCGGACTCGGCTCGGACTTTTTTTGGCCGGGCTTTTTTGGGCTCGAGCCGAGCAAAGCTCGGCCAAAAAAATGAGGCTCGGCCCGGGCTTTCGGCTCGGGCCTTAGCGGGTTGAGCCGAGCCGACTCGATATTTTTTTTTCCTGTTTTTTTTTTTTTTTTTGGTATAATCTATAATTGAGTTCGTGATTTAGTATGTTTGGTTTAACAACACTATTTACGTTTGGTATAAAATCTTCAAACACAACAGAATTACTTTTTTTCTTTTTAATTAGATCTGAAAATTAAACTAAATACCACACAAATTTCGTCATGTATTGCTCTTTCTGTAATTATGTAAAGTTCAAGTATAACAAATATGTCATTTTGACATTTTGTAGTTTTCCGTTTTCCCTTTTTTCTTTAATCTTGTCTAATGTTATTGCTTATTATGTTAGACTGAACCGATGAATACAGTATACGTCCATCTTTTCAATCATGAGTTAGTGAAAATTAGGTAGCATTTTCATTACGTAGGACAACTAACAAATTCCGTTGCGTACCACTTTTTTGGCTTGTTATGTAAAGGTTCGGTATAACAAATATGTTATTTTTTAAAATTTGGTACATTCTGAATCAGACAAGACCAACTAATAAATTTTGACATTTGTAGTTTTTCGCTTTTCATTAATTATATATTTTGATATAGTTTATCGTACTACGAATCAAGCCGAACAATACAATTTATAAATTTCGTTATACGTCTGTCTTTTCTATCATGCTCAATTATTATATATTAAGCACATCCTAAATGTGTTGTATGGCTCAATATTTGTAGCTATACAAGAGAGAAATGACCACAATTTTAACAAAAGAGAAAAAAGAAATGTTTAATAAATATTAATTATATTTATTACTTTCTATAATTGTTTGGGTATAGCACCTAACTATCTTCGTGTTAAATTTCCATTTCAATGACCTTTAAGCAACATTGTATTATGTTGGACAACTATCAATTTTTTGTTGCATACCACTCTTTCCTATTAAAAATGTGTCATTATCAAAAAAAATAAAAAAAGTTGAACCCCTAAAATAGCTGCCTGCTTTTTAAATTTTTTTTTTTTTTAATACGGGCCGGCCGGCACCGAGCCCGGATCGTCAGAGTTTTCGGGTTTCTTTGCCACCCCTATTAGACATATCTAATAGTCGAAGCGAATATCGAAAATAGTTAAACGTGCATTAAAAAGAGACGTATAACTCTTTTTTCTTTAAATATTTTTAGTTGTTTCATTAATGTTTATTATTTTTGCTTGACAAATTTCTTAATATAATTTGACATCATTTTATTAGAAAATTTTGTGTGGGTACGACGTCAAACAAATTTTTTTTTTAAAAAATCAGATGTAAAATGACGTCTTTCAAAAAGTAAATTTTTAAAAATTTCCTAAATGATCAAGAGACGACATACTATGTTAGGGTCCGTTTGATAGTCAGGGTGGAAAATGGGTGGAAAGAAATTGGATTCCAGGGAATTGAATTGCCTGGAATTGTTTTACCAGGAATTGAATTAAAGGTATTTGATTGGTATAATTTTTCACATTTCTATTATAATACGTTTGGCTTTATTTTTTATGCAAATTGTCAATTAAATGAATAAATTTTTTTACCATTGGGAACAAAATATGTTTAGATTGCCAAAAAAAAATTTAAAAAAATAAAAAAAAATAAATTTTTATTTTTTATTTTTACATTTGACTTTGTTTTGCATGAAATTTGTCAATTAAATGGATAATTTTTTTTACACTTTATCTTAGAATTTGTTTATATTGCTAAAAAAAAAAAAAAAAAAAAAAAAAGTTGGAAACCAATTCCCACCTATATAGCAAGTCATTGAATTTCACGGAATCACGCTTCAAGTGGTTGTACCTTGGAATTGGGTGGAAATCAATTCCATGGAAAATAAACGCTATCAAACAGCGCAAAAGTGGAAGTTGGAATCGAATTCCAACTTCCAAGGAAAATTTACGCGTATCAAACACACCCTTAATGTAAAAGAATTGGCATTAATGTCAAAAGAGACTTCATTTAAAAATTTTATTTTAGGAAATTTCTTAAATGATGTCAAAAATTTTATTAGAAATTTTATTAAATTATTTTTTTTAATGATCGAGAGGAAAAAGTAACATCAATGTAAAAATAATAAAAAATAAATAAATTCCTAAAAATGATTGATTTTTTTTTTTTATTAATTCTTAAGAATTTTTCGGATGTAAAAATAATCAGAGGAAAAAGTAGAATAACAATTCATATTCCATATAAAGTAATAAAAAAAATTATTAGGAATTTTTACATCCGATTTTTTTTTTAAAAAAATTTTGATGTCATACACCATGTAAAAATTTATAATAAAATGATGTAAATTATGTTGAGAAATTTATCGTGCAAAAAATAATAACATTAATGAAATAATTGAATAAATTTTAAAAAATGAGTTATACGCCTCGCTTTAATATGCACGTTTGACTATTTTCGATGTTCATTTAGATCATTCGATATGTCTATGATATAGTTCTTAAAATGAGTTTCAAAATGACGTAGAATTGCTGAATGATGTAGATAATTTATGGATTTGACTAGAATACGATCGTTTGAATTGCTGAATGGTAGGATTCAAAGGTGGGATCGGGATAAGTTTGATCTTGATAGGTTTAAAAGGTCATAATTAAAATGTCTCGAAAGCTAGAATACAGTTTTAATTACAAGGCTCTTAAAAAATTTAAACGAAGAGAAGAATGGGAAAAACTGTCCTTCTTTTTGGTTTTGAAGGAAAATACTGTCTCCACCATAATGAAGTGAAATTTTTTGAAATTTGTTCTGGCTGTTGTTCAATTGCTACATTCAAAAATAGTAAGTGTGAATTTTGTATTGGTAAGGAAAGAACTGGGAAAATTAAGTTCATTTGGTTTTTGGCATTGTTCACTTTTTCTAACTTAATTTTGACTTGCTAATCTCAAACTCTATTTGCAGAAATTGGTGCAGACTTCGTTCTTTCAGTCTTTAGATGTAATGCAGAGCATCCCCAGCACACCAACAAGAATATACTGCAAAAGGTAAAAAGAAGTTGTCAATATCTTTTGGAGTTGGTTGTGGGTTTGGCTCGACTCAGCCATGAACGGACCATGACATGCTGGACCTGGGTTTACACGGCCAGAGAACGAGTTCACTAACCTTTATAAATGGCTTCTCAGTCATGATGATGGTGGCCCAGCCAGCATAAGGTAAGAAACTGCAAATGACATTAACCAATGTGTTAAATTCTACTACCTGATTGAGAAATATCGAGAGAGTTACATGGTAGGACAGAGATTTTACCTGTTGGCTCTTCCCATGATATGGTGTCTCTGAAGCCATGGCTGACCGGCATAAAAAGATATGTCATCAACTCATCATCGTCGTTGTTATCTCCTGAGAGAAGAAGAGTCCATAAAAGGAAATTAAAAATCATTAAATTTTAACAGTTTAATATCAGAGTTGAACAAGTATTCAACAAGATTTTCCCAGGACCTTTAGTGAGAACATCAACTTCCCCTGTATCTCGCCGTTCATGAACCTGCAAGACAAATACTACAATTATCTCATTGCTGATTACATGAAAGTGAATGGAAATAATGCAGAACATGATTTTACCTTAATGACACGATGAACAATGGGAATCGCGACCCTGAAATTAATTGAAGATATGAAAAAAAAAAATGTATGAAAAGAGAAGCAGCAAAGGGATAAAAATAAAGAGACAAAACAAAAAATCTTACATCGACATTATATACCACAATTTCGCCTGCTCGAATAGGATCTCTGCTCATGTGCAGAAATAAAATATCTCCCTGTAAATGAAATTGGTTTTTACTATGTTTTTGTCCAATTTGATGTCTACTGTTATTATTCCGAAACTGCTCTAATTAACATAATTGGAAAAATATTACAGAGAGAGACGGACTCACCCTACGAAAACCGGGTTCCATGCTTCCTGTAAGTACAACGACAACAGGGGATTCAGTCCCGGTAATGCACATCAAACCCTTCCATATTATCAGTGCAGATATAACGACCATTCCTGAAGTCAAACAAGTATCTAATTTAAAATTAAAGAATAAAATAAAATGGCTGCAGAAATTCATAGAATTATAAAATCAGAAATAGAAACAGAGAGTTGAAGAATGAACCAAGGCTCAAAGCCTGATGAAGAGTCCGTCGAACTTGAATGGATTTTATTGAATCCATTTTTTCCTTCAATTTTTCCAATTAAATTCTGAAAAGTCAATAAAGAGATAAAACATTTGGAATGAAAAATGTTAGCTATTATTCTATTTATAATATGCTGATTGGAATTCTTAATTCTCAAGGTAAAAAAAAGTCCTGTAATGACACATTTCCTTGAATCCCAGTACTCCACGTGGCACTTGTATTCTCTAATTCGCAAGTTGATCGTCCAAAGGCCAGTGAACTTATGTCAGTGTCTTTTATTGCACAATAAAATTTAAAATGTCGAGTTTTGATCACTAAATTTATTCAAACGTTGGACGTTACTTAATTGCATAACATCCGTTACAAACCTTAAATAAAATTCGTGATATGACTAACGGAATGTACATGTGGCTCTCCTTTATACCATTAACAAATTATCGCGTCTTCGACTGCTCACTAAACTTTAAAAACATTTTTTATTGTTCATTAAACTTTGAAAAATGTTTTCAATTGCTCATTAAACTTTGACTCTTCAAGGTAGTAGAATTTTGGCCACTGGAAATTTAAAACGTCTTTCATTGCTCATTAATGGTTGGAAACATCTTCGATTGCTCGCTAAATTTTGAAAAAAAATGTTTCCAACGTTTAGTGGGCAATGAAAGACGTTTTAAATTTTTATTGGCAATGAAAAGAATACCTTCTCATTACACATGATAAATGCTTATTCAAGTTAAGTGGTATTCTCTCCAACCCCTTAGGGCTCAGGGTTAGGCAAGAATTGTCTTAAACGTAACTCGTAAGTACTTATTTTCTCGTTCAACCTATCTCTTGTGACCAACTCTCCATTAAATTGTACATGATCTAGCTAGTTCTTAATTTTTCTTGTCCAACTACCACAAAATTAAAAGTCCAAGAGAAGTTTCTATTTAAAAAAATTGAAGGAAATAAGATTAATTATAAGATTAAAAATGATGCATTGATCACTTACCTACTATTTATGCCAGCCCCCACCTCAAGTCATTTTAGCCATTATGAACTTTGTTAGATAATTCAATGAGAGCCTAATGAATCTATAGCACATGGGATTTTATGCTCCAAATCACAAAGCTTGAAAGCTCCAAAAACCAATCCTGCATAAGAGATTACTTGATTATAAGAATATAAGATTTCGTTTTTATTTTTTTTGTAACTTTCTTACCAGATGTCTCGATTTATTGGCCAAATTAAACGTATAACCTTAAAGTATCCTGTGTTTGAGTTTCAATTTTTGCTATTAAAATTCTACTTTTCAAAAAACGAGTGATTGATAAGTGGATAGTATTTGTGAATTCTAATAATAAAAAAAATGTGTGATTAAAATCAATGCTTAACTCTAAAAAGTAAAATTTAAGAAGAAAAAATGAATCCAAACAGAAGCATATTTTCTTCTTAAAATTGTGGGTATATGCTCTATCTAACCGTGTGGTGTAACACACATCAGTAGATTCTATCGACCCTCTTAGTGTAAATAAATACTTGGAAAACGGAGGGAAATCAAGAAAACGAAATGAAAATCCTGTTAAGTAAATAGAAGGCTTTTTTAGAAAGGCCCTCAAAACTTTTGTGTAAATAGAGTCATTTGTACAACTTGAAAGGAAGATTAAAAAGGGAAAAAGAGAGAGAAAAAAAAACAATTTTGCTACAAGTATGAAAAAAAAAAAAAAAAATTGACTGAATTTTTACAGAAAAACACTTGACAATTTTTCTTTGATTTTTGACACAAGCAACATAGCAAATGCACCATATAGATGTTGCTAACGCAGAACCTGTATCATTTCTGTCAATAATTTTTTGTACCTATGAAATTATTCAAACGCCATTTGAGAGGTTTTAAAGATTGAAATATAGATTCGTTCCTTGACGCTCAAAAAATCACATTGGAACAAGGCAAAATTAGGGGTTGGCATTCTTAAAAAAAAAAAATTTTAAAAAATAATAATAATAAAAAAAAACTAAATCCCCTCAAAAAATGGACAAATTTTTGACAAGAAACCTGGAATAATTTCTATTTTCTGAGGTCAACAATTACGCATGCAGATATTAAATAGTTAGTATTAGGCTAAATTGACAATTTTGTCCCTACTAATTATTGTATTGCTTAAGTAAACATTTTCTTCAATTGTTTCTTTGCATTCAAATCGCAGTAATATTTCGACATTCGTCAAATACAGAGCTCATAATAAAACTTATGATTAAGAAGAAAGTACTTAAGCGGGCTTTTTTACCCTTTAAAGAGGGCGACAAAATCCGAACATGAATATTCTTCTACTACTTCGCTACTTTTAATTAGGGGTGGGAGTGAGTTGAGTTGTGTCGATTTTTTTATTTTTATTTTTTCCAACCGAAATCCGAAATGATTGATTTGAGCTAAAATCAAACAAACTCAACCCAATTATTTATTTAAACTCAACTCAACTCAACTCAACTCAAATTGATCAAGTTTGAGTCGGTTTGGGTTGGGTTGATCGGTTTCGGCTCCGACCCAATTAAAGTTGGATCTGATTTTTTTTTTTTTTTGTTGAATTTGGACAAATTTTTAAAATTTGAAATTAGTTGAAAACCTTCACTTTTTTTCACACCTATATAAGGAATTCTTTTTTAAAAATAATGTATAAATAAATTTAAAATTATGAAGCATTTTCCTTTTTACAATTTTTTTGGATTCATTCATTTCATCATCATGTCCTTAATTTTTATTTTATCTTAAAATAACTTTACATTTGTACATTGTGTTCGTGTCAATCAGTTTATGTATAGAAAATTGACGTTTATAAATAATAAGTCTTTTCTCTTATCTTCACTATTGTGTCTATTTAGTTTTTTTATTAATTTTTTTTAATTCATCTAGTTGAGTTGAATTTTAATTTATAACACAACTCAATTGAACTTAAAAACCAACTCAAATCGATCGGTTTGGATTGGATTGTTCAGATAGAGTGATTTGAGTAGAATTTTGTCCAGCCCTACTTTCAGTTTCAGTTCTCAACGAATTGAGATATTTGACTCAATAATTATATCTTACTAATTGGCCCGTCAAAGATTATAGAGTTTATGAATAACGACTTTTAATTCGTAATGGATGAATGTAAATTATAAAATAGTCAATGTGAAGTTTAATTATCTTTAGCAAGATCATGCATTATTAGAATTAAATTCTCATAAAAAATAGTCATGTCCAATATATCAAGCATGCTGATGTCGTTACTTTCGAGATTCTCTCCACTCAGTCAACGGCAACCGTATACCCCAATTGATAGAGCAATAACTATCACAATCTTAAGTCTTAACAAATAGAGTGTCAACCTCTTACTCTACGATTATCGACGATTAATTTTTCGATCAACATGAAAATTTATTATACAATAACATTCGAAATGTATGCCTTATCACAGTAAATTCTAATACTTTTAAGCACGTATCCAACAACTCACACCTCCAAACATATAATTTCTTAGCTAACAACTTCATGGACAAGCCAATATTAAATCGATGATAAGGACTCCACACGGTACTAGCCAGGTTAATTCCTATTGAGAAGCTCCTCAATCATTTGTAATGAAATTCTTTCCTCTTCATCCATCCCATCCCCGCTGGATGGTGTCTCCATTGAACCCTCCGGTGTTTTCCCTGGAACCGCCCGTGTTCCAGTCTCCAGAGAAGGAATATCATTCTTCTTCCCAAGCTCAACAGTCATCACCCAATTCGAATCGGAACGTGGTCCGGCCCGCGTTTGCCATACCCCAATATGACTATTCTCCGTGTCTAGCCTTAAGCAAGTGAGAGAAGGGGACGTCGATTTACACCCCTTGCGAAGTTTCTCGCTCAGAATAGACGAAAGCGAGGAAGAGGACGAAGAAGATGATAATGAGGGTGGAGATGATATATCTTCGTCGCAGTCCATAATTGGGAAGTTTGTTTTAGCATTTCTTCCACTCATTAAAATCGCAGCCTTGTCGTAGGCCCTCGCCGCCTCCTCTGCCGTCTCAAAAGTCCCAAGCCACACCTTTTTTTTCCTGGAAATCAAGAAAAAACTCAAACCAAATCAATTAAGCTTGGTCATAGAAGAAATTACATGGCGTTATAGTTTGCAAGCAGAAGAAAAATGTTAAGAATCTGAGAAGTGTACAGTAAAGGGTGGCGAATTTCAGACACCCAAGAACCCCAGTGGCGCTGCCTAACACCTCTGTACTTCTTGGATTGTACCATTTATTTTTATTTTTATTTTTTGTCAGAGAGAAAAGCACATATTCATGAGGATGAAGCGTGAATCTGTATGCATAAATGGTATATATAATGTAAATTCAGTTGCACTACACGTACAGATACAAAACCCGCACAGACACACACATGCATGAGGTGAGTGGGTTTTTTTGAATATAAAATACACATGGGGCCCACCCCATGTGTCTATTCTGTTTTTTTTCTGTACATGAATAGTTCTGGCAAAGTGGAATAATTGATGTAAATTAAAGAGGGTAAGTGAAATATATGGAGAGGGAATAGGGACCGGTAGAGTGACATTTTTCTTTTTGGTTACCAACTCGCTGTGATTCACAGCATTTAACTGATCAAAGGAGGTTTTGTCGGCCAGCCTAAAGTATAAAACTTTATGATCGATGCTTCTACACCTTTCCCCACATTTCAATTGTACTAGGAATGTTTTCAAATGGCCCCTTGCTTTAAAGACTAAGGTTTATATACCTTGTAGAAAAACCTTATGATCGATGCTTCTACACCTATCCCCACATTTCAATTGTACTAGGAATGTTTTCAAATGGCCCCTTGCTTTAAAGACTAAGGTTTATATACCTTGTAGAAAGGACTTCACCACCCCTTCACAATTATATTAGGAAGTCGAGAGAGCTTCGAGAGGTCTCGAGTAGCTACTCGAGATCAAGGGCGGTTCCAAGAAAAAAAAATCACACGCAAAGAAAAAAAAAATCGTTTTCCCTTAATTTTTTTTTTTTTTAATAAAGGTGAATTGGGCTGGGGGGACGAGCTGTAGCACATCCCAGTACCCCCTACATCCACCAATGCTTGAGACCACAAGAGGATTCTTGATGGGTGCGAAGGAAAAAAGGGTGATTGATGGGTTGTCATCGATTTGATTCGAGTATCTTTTGAAGATGCACTCCAAATAAATTGCTCTTGCTATATACATGTGTGCTCGTGCAAATGTGCACACATACGTGTATGTTAACTTTATTCCTTTTCCTTTAGATGTGCAAGTACTTGAGAGACACCATTTTTGTGTAGGTGCATGTGAATAATTTGGCCTATGACATACAAGGATGAAAAAAAAAGATTAATGGAACCCAAATGAGTGCATAATTGATAATGCCAACAATGAAATGTACTTGAAGAGTATAGCAACAAAATTTTCCACTTTGAACAAGTTGATAATTGTGATGGTACAAAAACATAAAAACTGTGGTCCAGTTTAATTGGTTAATAATAATAATAATAATAATAATAATAATAATAATAATAATAATAATAATAATAAATAATAATAAGGCAGTTTTACACTCATAATCCATCACATTATTGGTTCTATAGTATTTATGGAAAAGCTGATTATTGGCTGCTTAAGTTTGTAATTAATGGCTACTGTTTAATTAATATATAGTCATGACAATGATAGTGAGTGTCAAAATAATGTCATTAATCATGTGAATAATGTTATTCATAATCAGCGAATACAGTAATCATAATATATAGTAATTTGTTATTTGAGACATTAGTTTCATGTGTTCCGTTGCCTCAAATAACAAGCTTATGTCTCAAATAACAAACTGTCATATAGGATGACTATTGTAGTCGCTGATTATAAATATCGTTACTCTTAATAACATATTTCTTGGGATTCAATACTATTTCTCTTAAAAAGTCATTAATAATTTTACCCGAACACTCACAAAAGAAAATTGGAATTAATTTAATGGTGAAATTATTTAAGAATATAGAAGCCTCGACAAAAAATTCAAACTAAAATAAAATTACACGCCAAACCACATATCATGTTTTATAGTAACGTTTTGGCACCAACTAGATCATGAAAACATGTGATGCTTCGTGGTAATTCTTTTTTTTTTTTGATAACCCAGGAACCCGCAGCCGCTACTGGCAGAGTCCCGACCACTCATAGAGCGGAGGCCCGACCATCAGTGCGCACTGGATAAACCTGGAGGCTGGCACAATACCCGCAAACCATACCAGCCAGGTAAATCACCTCAAATGAGGCAGCTGATGTCTTAGGGGGGATTGAACCCTTGTTGAGAGCTACTTGATTTCTCAAGCGTACCATTTTAACCAACTCGGCCGCACCCCTTTGGCCCTGCTTTGTGGTAATTCTTGTTGTAATTTAAGGGTGTCAATGACATAATATTCGTTCTACACGAGAAAAATGCTCGAACCATTATTATGTTTGAAAATAATAAAAATATGACATTCGAACGACAAAATAACGTATTCGACGTACATAGAACTAAGCAAAACTACCTAGTAATTGAGTTTTACCACTTTTTTTCTTAAATTTTTTAAATTGACGGTACATTTTTTATATGTTAAATGCTCAAGTTGTTACTCAAATGGCGAGGGGTTATCATTGACAGAAGTAAATGAAAAAAGGGAAAATTTCATTCCTAAGAGATTAATTATAACCCATTTCAAAACTAAGAAATGAGGTTTAAAACTTCAAAAATAAGATACTATTGAATTTTATTTATGAAATAATTAATTAAATATATTAATGTCACAATTCTATACTGTTTGATCACAAATTCTTGAATTATTTGGTCACGATTATTTCTTAATCACAAATAAAAAAATTTATAGGTCACATGATATATAATTTCGTAATTATTTTATAAAAGAGAGGATCTGGAAGTCTGATTATTCTCATAACTGAAGTAAATATCCAAGAATAATCGTGAGTTGACGTATTCTTACCATGAGCAAAATCAGGAAAATCCAAGCAAATTCTTTAGCCCAATGTTTCAAATGGTGAAATATTAAGCTAAATTTAATTTGCCATGTTTTTAATTTTTTACCTTATTTTTGGACTATATATTTAAAATTATCCCTTTTTGCTTTTGCTGAAATTCTTCAAATAATAAACACCAAAAAGAATTCGACTCTAATTGGCTAGATCTTGGCCTTGCTGTTTCCTAATGACGAGATTGGTTGTTCTAAGTCACAATAAGAGTAGGAGACTAAATTCGATATATCTATTTAAATCATAGTTATCAGGCCGATCTGATCATTAATTCGGATAAGTCATCAGGTCACCGGGTTACTGGTTCAACCGGTGGATCAATGGTTCAATCGTTTGGTCATTGTTTATTCATAGATCAGAATAAAAAATATTATTTAAGTGAAAATATTATATTTTAAAGGTTTTTTATATATAAAAATGATGTATTTATGTTATTATTACTCTTAAATTATGCAAATTTTATCAATTGTGAATTTTTTTTTTAAAAAAAATAAAAATTATAAATACCTAAAAAAAAGTTGATAAAAATAAAACTCTTTAGCTTAATATATATATATATATATATATATATATATATATATAAAATTTGGAGATTAGCCCTGCCCGATCAGACGATTTTTGATTGGTTTTATTGCAATTATTCTACTAGTACAAAGATGACAAAAATGGTTGACAAATTGTCAAGTGACAGCCCCTTATTGGAGGGACAGTTGGGCACCCTACTTTGTACCCATATCATTGCTTGTTTTATTGGTTCTTGACTGGTTCATATGCTTTCTGGTCAAAATGTGCAAATCGGCCCAGCTCTCTATCCGGTTGGTGGGTTGTCGGCTCAAGCCGGTTTTAATAACTATGATTTAAACAGCTCTATACAATAATGCATAAGATGTTTCTTCAGTTATAGTAAGCTATAAACTTTTAAGGTGATAGGATATTTATATTGAAGGAACACAATTATGCACTATATTAGGCTTTAATAATTTTATAAGATACTCCTAATAACCGACACAACTGAACAATGACTGAGACAATAAATCGGAAAGAATCAATTTTATCTTGTACTTACAAAGACAGGGAAAAAGAAAATGGCAAAATATATATCATGGGACTTGGGTTGATGGTTTACAAAGCAATTCAAAAACTATATTAATGTAAGATTTGTATCTTATGGGGAAAAAATCAAAATAAAAGAGAAAATAATCCATATGGATTATAAACATTAATTTCAATAATTAATTTTATTGTCTGCTGTAAATAATGAATCCGTAATGAATTAAGAGTAATTTAGCCCCCGTTTGAGCTCCATTATTTGGAATTATAATGTAAGGAATAATATATATATATATATTTTTTTTTGAAAATGAATGGTTGAAAAATAAGGAATTTTTTTGATTTACGTGTAATATTATTTTATGAAAGATTGTAGGGTTAAAAATAGGAGAGAGAAAATTGTAATTTAATTTGATGAAATTTAATGGGAGCCAAACGAGTGCTTATACTACTCTTTCCGTCCCATTTGTACAGACTTATTTTGTTTTTCACACGAATTAAGAAATATTTCCGTCCCATTTATTGAAAAAGCCATTTTTGTCAATAACTTTCATAGTTTACCCTTATTTATATTTGTAAAATTTTAAGATTAAATGAAAAAAATTGATTATAACTAGACAAATCATATAAGGCCCTGTTTGATTGGCCAAGTTTTTCGTGGAAGGTGGAAAACGTTTTCCTACTTTTTACTATTCACCTGTTTGATTGCACTAATTTTCCAGGGAAAACGTTTTCCAACGTTTTCCAAGGTACAAGCGGTTGATGCACAAAAGCTAGAAAACGTTTTTTCACCATAGTGGTGGGAAAACGTTTTCCAACTTTTTGACAATTTTTTTTTTTTTTTAAATTTTTTTTAGCAATTGGAACACATTCCAAAGTCAATAGTAAAAAAAATCATCCATTTAATTGACAATATGTGTAAAAAACAAAACCAAATGAAAAATTTGCCAGGTGGAAAATTATATCAATCAAACACCATTAATTACAATTTCCTGTAAAACGTTTTCTAGGCAATTCAATTCCCTGCCATTCATTTTCTTTCCACCCGTTTTCCACCCTTGCAATCAAACAGACCCTAAGGGTATATTAGTAAATGAACAAAACAAAACAAGCTCAATGAAGAAACAATAGTATATAACTGGAACAAGAAAATAAGAAAAGTAAATCTATATAAATGGGACATAGGGGGTATCATTTACCAAACTCCACTTGTGGGCACGACACCAATTAGTTAGGTTAACTAGATTTGGGTCTCGTATATTTTTCTATCTTACTTTGTCAAGTTTTGTATGACAAGCTCTCTACGTGTGGGGCTTTGCCATGTTGGGGATTCATTTGACATTCATGTTGTTGGTCGTATTACGGAATTAAGGAATTCATCGAACACTTGTTTTTTAGATGTCCCTTTGTTTTGTCCTGCAGGATGTATTATTCTTTGCATTTGGGCTTACAATCGAGTAGAAGGGACCATTGTTGAATTTTGGCAAGCTACAATGTGAAGAGAGATCAGTAATTAGGTACGGGCTGTCTAGCTATCTTTTATAGTTTGTCTTATCGATTGTGCAAATAAAATTGTATCATTTTGAGACAAAATCATAGACACTTCCGAACTTTACGACAATATCAAAGCACTCATGAACTTTATGAAAATATTTGAAACACCCTCACTTTTAAATATCACAATAACTATCCGAATTTCTAGTTATATCCACTTTTTGAGTCATTTATCGTCTATAATGAGTTTAATATATTTAAAATATACTTGTGATGAAGTATGACTCATAAAGCAATTAGAAGTGTATGTGATAATCAAATTAGAAATATAAGAGATTAGTATGATTTTTTAAACAAGAAGGGTGTCTCAAGACTAAATGCTTACTTTTGTTATGGAGCTTACACTACTTTTCAAACTATTATAAATGTCATCCAGGTTGACGAGAATTTGTAAATGAGTTGTTGATTCTTCTTGGGATTTCATCATTCTAATTGACCACCTAAAGCACATCGAGATTTGGAGGTCGTTTGAAACCCTCCTTACCCATGGTAGCTTAAGGTGAACATCGACAACCTAAGGCACATCGAGATTTGGAGGTCGTCTGAAACCCTCCTCACCCATAGTAGCTTAAATTGAACACAAATGGATTAACATTTAGGAGTCTGAGACCCATTGATTGTGGTGTGTTATGCACATGGAAGGGTTTCGTTATGGGTGTTCTCTATTTCTCTTTGTGAAGTTGTGCATTTTGGCTCAACTTGAGAGCACAATTGATTTCATTTATTACGGGAGTATGGATGGATAAAGTTTGAGTTGGAGAGTGACTTGATATATTTGGTGGCTATTTTACAATCTTTATCATAAAAAGTTCTTTCACGGTTGCCACTATCCATATATATTGTGAAGAAATCTGTGTAATGATTCGCTAGTGTCATGATCTCTTAGCATTGTTACTCGCACTTGGTGATAAATAACTCCCAATATTATTTTCATGTTATTGTTTTTAATATATATTATAGGGTTAACTACAAATTTTGTTGATCTTCTATTCTACTTCTACGATGATACGTTCCTACTTTTTAATATTACTTATAAAATATTGAGATTGACGGATAAATGAGGTACTAAAAAAGTATCGACTTAATATTGAAACGTTTATGTACGTTGAATGATTCTCATCCGGACAAGTGATGTGGCGCCCCCCCTTTTGTAACTCAATTTGGGTTGTGTAGCAGAATTCGAACCTCGATTTACATCATATTTTTTTTGACACGACAAATGTTTGCAGGAAATTATAACTTTTATGACGAATTAAATATGAATATGAGTTGGTATTCAGAGTAAAATTAATTTTGTCTGTATTTATCAATAAAGTTATTTCAAACTGGAAAAACCAATTTTGTCTAGATGAGTCGACCCCAACAAGGAAGGGATAATGTGGAAGTCTGAAAAACAAATAGCAACCACGCACTTATTTTTCATGTATCAAATTGGAGTCAGAATTCTGCTGGTTGACACATGGGAATGTCGACAGAACCTCAAAAATCACACACAGAGACAGAGGGCTGTCTTATCGGATTCTTTACAGACACTCAGTCTCATTCATTCAACTTGATATTACACAAACTGACCTAGTGGGGTGGAACCCAAAAATTTGACCTTTCGTTTCCACTCCACCGCTGATCTTTATTTGCTGCTTACTGTTTCATTTGCCGTGCGGTGCACTGCACTGCACTGCACTGTTCCTCATACCAACTGTTAGACTACTACCCCCATTAAATTTCTGTGTATAAATATTACATTTTCAACTAGTTTGATGCAACTTGTTTCACTTTGAGCTGGATGAGTTCTCTGTATTCAACCCATTATTATGTCTTCTGTGTTGAGCTCAAGGGGTCTTGTCTTGGCCACATCCATGGCTGTCTCTGTAGGCACTGTAATTCTTTTTGATTTGCTGCGGGAGAAATATTTCCGTCCCATCCAATTTCAAGATTCCCCTCCTGCAAAAAAACTTCTCAAATCTTGTTTATCTTCAGGTACTTAGCTAAAAACCTCATTTTTTTTCTTTATCTTATTTTCTTTAGTTGGGTCCATGACCATAACCCACCAATTTTTTATGCTGTAGGTAGCCAGAAGATTGAGAAAAAGAATAACGGGAAGAAGAAGAGAGTTAAATTTGCAGATGATGTGAAAGATTCAAGAGGGAACAGTGAATTGTACAGAAAATTACACAGGAAGTCCAGTAAAGATGAGGCTACTTGTCGTGGAAAGAAAATTCTTGGATACAATGGACGAATGCCTGCAAATCGGGTGGCTTTGTACAGTGGGATTCTCAAGGATCGCGTGCAGAGGATTGGGTATTCTTATTGATTGATTTGATAATCAATTTATCGAGTACTGGGCTGTAATTTGTTTGCGTTTGGCTTTAGAATTTGTAAAGAAAAAAGAAATAGAATTTGGGGAAGAAGTTCCATATTGTTCATACTTCGTTGTAAATACCACAAGTTTTAAATTTGACTCTTGAATTTATGGTTTCTGTTGTATTTGATTGGATTTATTTAGCATGTAAAATATCAGTTTTTCACCCAAATTCTTATTTTAATATTTGATTGCTATTTTTTCCATTGAAAATATGTCTAATTTTTCTTATTTCTAAGGAAAATATTTTCTTTGGGATGAATAGATTTTTATTTTTCTCAAGGAAAACTTTTTTTTTTTCGATAATATTTTTCATGTCAATCAAACATATTTTTATTTTTTTTAATTATTTTATCAATATTATTCATAAAAATGGTTACTGAAAATCATTATAGCAAATAAATATTAATTTGTCAATCTATAAAACCTGATGTGGCAAATTGTAATTAAACTAAAACTTCAATTTTCAAAATTATGTCCTTGTTTTTAGCTTAGTTAACTGCTTTCCTCCTTGTATATAATGGCGAGGGAAGAAAAAAGGTGTGTTATCTCATCGTGAATCAATTGCCGGAAGGGAAAACCAAAGAGGGAGAAAGAATTGCAAATTCTTTCCTCTCTCAGGTAAATATCTATCTGTAATCAATATATAATTTATATCTGGGATAATGGTATCAGATATGTCAAATTTCAGGGCGTTGTAGAAAAATTGTACCTTCTTGGAATCGCTGTTTATGGTGGGTTGATTCCCTGTACGTGCAGCATTTTTGGGGGCTTTTGGGCTTCGAATTGATTGCAGATTGGATTTTCCATATCAGTGAATGGGTGGGGTATGTATAGATTTTGGATTCCATAAAGACATTTTGATATGTGGATCCTTTTCATTTTTGCCAGTTTTATCCTTTTGATTTATTGTCTGAATTTCGGATAATATTGAAAAGTTCGTGACTTTTAATGCTTTCTTTTGTTTCGTCTGGAATATATGAAGAATTGTTGAGTTATTTTTGGATGGGATTTGGTTCATTTTCTCTTTATTTAATAGAGAATGGGGTTGTCTTAAGATAGTAAGAATGATGGGAAATCGAGCATCTCTCTCTCTCTCTCTCTCTCTCTCTCTCTTAGCTCTTTGGTTTGTGCAATTCCAAGGTAAGCCTAGAAGAGGAGTTTCAACACATTCATCCAAATTTGTTGGAACAATGTTTATAATTTAGCTAGCGGGAGTCGTGTTTCTTTTAGCCTGGAGAAATGATGGATTTTGCATATGAGACTTTTATAGAAAATTAGAAATACTAATTAAAGTTAGTTTTGGGTTAATATCTAGTATTCTTGATTAATTTTCTTATCATACTTGTTAGTTTCAAGTTAGGATATTGGTGAGCCAAACACAGGCTTACTAGACAGTGGAATACATAATTTGAGCTCATTATGGAGATTGGCAAAATTTATAGCGACCCAACTAAAAAAAAAACAGCTAAACACAACTTCTAACCGAGCTTGATTCAGTTAATCTGTTGCCATTCTCTAACTTAGATTGTTCAAATTAGTTTTTTTCTTTTTGGTGCTTTATGCATTAAAGAATTTAAAGTGTAATATGTCGTGTGAGACGGATTAAGTTGATTTCTTACTCCTCGTATTCCTTTGGAACAGAGCAGTGGTTGTCTTGGATGTCAAACTTACCACAAACTCACTTCCTCACTTGAAAAGCCTTTGAAAGGGAAGAATCTCCACGCCTCAAAAGCCGGCACATCTGAGGATTTCTTGACCACCAGCACTTTTGAGATGGAAGACAATAAAGTCGAATCACGAGGAAGCATCTCCCCAATCAGTAAATCAACTCAGATGCATGATGCTCCTGGTGCTGGCTGTTCGAACAATCCTTCTGATTTCATAAATCATGGCAAGTTGATACTGAATGTTTTCGTCATTGTATTACAGTGCAACTAAATAGCAGTGGGCTTCTTTTTTATTTGGGACTTTTTTCCTCTCTTTTTTGTGTGTTGGTGGTGGCTCTGGCTGGAGGTACTTGGCACTTCCCAATAGACTGCTAAACACCGTTCTGACTCAAATGATGAAACTAGAAACTCCTTTGTAATCTCTCTGGAACTTAACTAAATGTTTCCTGAGTTTTATCTTCAAGGATCACATAGAATGTTCTCCATGTTAATGCAAAATTACGTGTATATCCTTCATTACGACATTATTAGATTGCGTTTTCAATTTCTAGCAATTATTCACAAGACAGTGATGATGACTTGGTTCTGAGGTACACTTGCACCGCTCTAAGAACCAACCAGTGATAGATAAGTACTCCATTAGGTGTTGTTACACACTTACACTTGGTTCTTGCTTAATAAGCTTATTCACTAATCCCTTGAGTGATTGGTATTCTTCTTTTTTCTGCAACTAATTTATATATTAAAATGTGCGGTTTACGGATCAGGTTAATCTTAATTGGAATGGTTTTGGCTGTAGGTCTTCTTCTCTGGTACCAGATTAGACAGAACTGGATAAAGAACAAAAAGCCTTTGAAACATTCACAGCAACTGCGTGAACCCCGAATACAGTGAGTTGATTTCATTTTTGACATTTTGTTAGTGACCATGTCCCTTAGATGAGGAGAGAAACAATAATAAACTTATTCTATATAAACTTAAAGTTGGTTAGTGGTTACATAAGTTCTTTTTCACTTGACTTCGATCCTAGGCTAATCTTTTTGCAAATATTTCGAACCATCCTATATAAGACAAACACTGAAAATTTTCTGAAAATTACCGTTCTATTACTTAATTTTCTATTGAAGTGAAAAACTGGTTCATGGTTCCTCTGATCTTGGTATTTTTTGTCGGCTCTTTGCGTCTCTGCATTGCTAAAACGTTTTGGCTTTGCAGTTGGAATGCATCCTATGATAGTTTACTTGGCAGTAACAAACGATTCTCCAAGCCTGTTCCGCTTGGTGTAAGTCCGTTTCCAAATAATAGTTTGCTTTATTCGAGTAATGCTCCGTCTATCTCATACCCGTGCATTAAACTGGCAGGAAATGGTGGATTTTCTGGTTGACATTTGGGAGCAGGAGGGAATGTACGATTGAGAAACCACAAGCCGGAGAACTTGTTGTATCCATTTGGTATGCTGAACTACGCACTGGACTAGAATCTCGTGTATTGTCCCTTAACCAAATGTGCTTCAAATATAAATAGCTGATGAACATGAAAAAGGTTGTGTTTTGTCAAGTAGATGTAGAATTACTGTTATATTCTTCTTTTACTGAAACACAGCGAGACAAGTTATTGTAATTGAATGGTTCTAATTTATAGGAATACTAGTTTTCGGCCATGCGATGCATTACTTAACTTTTATTGAAGGACTTAACGAGTAATTATCCGAAGAATTAACTGTAATAAATTAAAAAAAAAATTGGTCTCCGTGTCATGGAGACCATCTCTCCATGATACAGAGATGAGTTGTTTTTTTCGCTTGACTCTTACGATATCTACGTTTTTTTTTTTTTTTTTTTTAATATTTAAATTCTACCTATTGTCTCTAAATATGTGATTTATTTTGTAGATATACTTATAATTGTTGACTTTATAGCCTTATTCTGAAGGAGGTTAAAAGACAAATGACAATTCTGGATCACACACAAAATATACATAACTAATTTATTAGAGGCCAAAATCCGTCGTTTCCCTATTGTGCAAGATATTTTTGATCAATTATTTATAATTTGACCATATCCCTTCTCTTTTTTCTCTTCTTTTATTTTCTATCCAATTTTTTGTTTTTTATGAGTTCTAATTAGTCAACAAAGGTGATTATTACTTTTACCATTAAATTCTGAACTTGAAGAAAGTAATATGATTGCATTGAAGTTAATAAAAAAAAAAAAAAAGAATAAAATGAAAAAGTAAAACACGTCCTAAATAAACAATAATTATGAGATTGACTATAAGGGGAATTGTACTGTAGTCTTTTACAGTGGACTTGTCTATCTGAATATTTTGCATAGTATTTCTATGTCAAGATGAAGTATAAGTTGAAGTCATTTTCTATTTTACTACTTTACCCTTGCTTTTAAATGGTCCCCTATTACGTGATGAATAATCCTCTGGAAAGCTCTTTCACATTCAAGACAGTCCTTCCACAAATCAAGAATATGCATGAAACTTCTCTTTATCTGTATTTTCCCTTTTCATTTCTTTTTCCCTGTAGATTAATCAAGAAACTTTTCTTGACGTGTCACCCAAACCTAGAACCTAATATAGATTTCTGCTCACTACACAAATTGCAATCTCTGTCTCTCTCTTCCAAGAAATCAATTTACGAGGATTAATGGCTTTAGCTCGTTTGGCTTTGAAAAATTTGCAAAAGCGGGTGGTTTCTCCACCCTCCTCTTCTTTTTCATCCCAACATGCCACTTTCTGTCCTTCCCATGAACAGAGTTGTTGGAGTTTTAAATTTTTGAGGGCTTTGTCGACCGAGTCTGAAGAAAAATCCCAACCCCGGGAAGTCTCTGTGCCTGAAGGTGGCAAAAAGTCCAAGCTATCTCCAAGAAGAAGAACCAGAAGGGCTCTATGGAGAAACAACCGTGATTTTGTTCCTGCTCTTTGGGGTAATTCAAACCTATCTCCCTCACTCTGAAACCTTTATATGGATTCTGTAACTAATTTTCATATTTTTTTATGTAGAATTCTTTCCCTCGGGACTTGGGAATGCAATTATACAAGCAACAGAGAATATGAATAGGGTATTGGAAAATCTGCCACCGGGGATGAGGATTAAAGAGCAAGACGACTGCTACAAAGTGAGGGTTGAGGTGCCGGGACTAAGCAAAGAAGATTTGAAGATTACAGTTGAGGATGGGATGTTGACAATCAAAGGAGAGCACAAGGAAGAGGACGAACAAGGATCTGAATCTGATGATGAATCTTGGTCATCAAGAAGTTATGGTTACTTTGATAGCAGTGTGATTCTGCCTGATGATGCAAAGGTTGATGGAACGACTGCAGAAATGAAACATGGTGTGCTTAATATTACTATTCCAAGAACTACTTGGCCAAAGAAGGACAAGAAGGAGATTCAAGTGAATTGATGGTCCTGAGTTTGAATGTGCATTAATCGGTGTCTGTGGGGTCTTTCTTTTCTTGTCCAGTTATGTGCGTTTATTTGCTGGATTACGGTCTGATGTTTAACTTTTGACCCGTGGTAATGTAAGATTGTGTTTCTTTTCAAACAAAAATAAGAAAATCAAATGGTTACAAATTCACCCCACGTTAAAACACAAAAAAAAGTACAGAGAAATAGAAAAGAACAGTTGCTGAGGTACGAAGAACAGTACACGTGGATTCTCGTGAGACAACAAAGATACAAAACACAAGAAACTGCTGGGCCCGGCATCTTCAAAATGATGTACATTTTTGTACAAATTAACAACATTGTCGTGTTACCTTCATTCGTGAAGGACCTTGGTAACTGCACCGAAAAGATAACTGATAAAGCCTGAAGGACGTTCAATAGCGTGTTTCTACAGTTGTTGAAAAGAAAGATGAATAGCCTCATCTAGTGGACTGTGATTGTAATTCATTAATTGGATTGGGTTATCCATACATATTTCTATGTGACATACGATATCGATGTCATGTGGAATCTGAACAATTTGGTTCTGACTTGTTGGGAATTATTACTTTCGAGATTTTCGAATTCGTTGTTGCTTGGCAAAGATCTCCATTCAAATGCCCATTGTACACCAATTTGAAGTTTGAACTCAAAAATCGATAGGATATCGTTGGCAATTGTGAAGTCGCTCTAGAACAGTCTTATACCATTTGTGATTTATCATAATGATCTTTATTATTAAATTATGCGTTCTAGATTATTTATTAATTTGACCTTACGAGCGGAATTAATCTATTAAAAGCAACAAGTCTCTTTTCGATAGTTTCTATATGGTTAATCATACAAGTCCAATTTCATATATTTGAATGCCGCAGTTTGCACTATGAAAATATTAAATAACACCAGATATGTCGTCGGAGAAATCTCAATTGGGTAAAAATTTCGAGATAAAGTCAGTTACCTCCATTATAGACAATGAGTCTTACAGTTAGATGTTATCTAGCCAACTCCACTAAACTTTTCGATTTATCTCCTGTAATCTCCAAGATTAGCTGACTCCACCAACTTCCCGATTTTCTTCAATTGTCTCTTCCAAGTGGGATTTCAAGAATAACCAATTCTTGTACTTTTTCCGTGCTTACAGTCCACCTCTCCCAACGTCCAACTGAGAGTACCTTCCTTAAAGTGTTAAGGAAGTCATGTATTTTGGATTCAATGATTTGATGTTTTTTCAAATATGTGGTTGTAGGACCTCAAAAATTAAAGGACTGAATCAAGGTTTGAATAGGGTCTTGGATCATCAAAGAATTGATATGAATATGATATGTATATGAGGCACAATGAACAACCATACTAAAAATTGTGTAATACTTGGGTATTTATAGTTATGGGTGTTTAGGTAGTATGGGTCGTATAAAATTCTCGAAATACGTAAACTAGGGTTAGCCACGTAATACTGTCGCTCTAGCGATAGTCCAACGAAAAGCGAGTGATAGTGTTTCGCTCGAGCGAAGTCCTGGTGACAAGTTAGCGAAGTGCTTTCTATTTTGGACGTTCGAGCAATATCTTGGTGAGGCATGAGCGAAAATGCGGCAACTCCTATTTCCTTATTTTGAGCTTGAGCCCTAACCTACATAACTAATCTATACAGAATTACACCTAACTCCTTGACTTTTATACATGTTCAATTTAATTTTTTTTGTTCACAGAATCACCAATTACAATATAAAACCTAACATCAATAATTTTTATATCATGTCCTTGTTGACCTATATGTTACATTCACATTAAGATACAAATCGTCGTGTCAAGATTTCCGAGCCAAGTGAAGGGGTTGACGATGGTAATCCGATGATCAAGTCACTTGCTGATATAAGTTGTATAAAGAAAGTTGGATGTGAAAAGGACAAGTAAACAAAGATTTCGTTGGAGATTCGATATGAAATAAAGCATCTCTTTCAATTTGAGGAACAGTTGCTTGTCATGGTCGACTATTTTTTTCTTTAGTATGGTGTGTGTCATGTCGATGTGATTATTTTCTTGAATATCTTCATTTGTTTGGGTGATTATAACCAAGAGTGCTTCTAGAAATTTGATTAGTAGATTGTTCCGTCTCTTATGTATCAAATACAAGTTTTAATATATTGTTAGAATTAATGTTCGTCGCTTTCCCTCTACGGCAAGCTAATCTACATTGGTGTACATCATATTAGCATGTATTTGTAGCTTTAACAAAGTGACGTTCAAAATCCTTCCTAATAAGTAGTTTGTACTATAAGCAAATAAAGATGAAAAGGAATTTTATGAAGTGCCATTGGATTCTCCTCATGCTACCATCTTGAGCTTACGAATTACCTTTCGCAGTTGATAAAGTGAGTAATTTTGCTTTAGCTACTGTTACTAGTGAAGCATGGTATTGTGGGACATCCTCTGTTATCTTTCAAGCATGTTTGGCTAAGCTAAAAAACTTTAATTATAATCAAACTTAATCATTTTTCCATAAGCTAGCAGAAATGCAGAATCATTAGTGCGATCAAATGGTAAATGTCTTATCAACAGGTTTGCTTGTCATGATCTTGTGTCTAAAATAGCGTACAAGAGCATATTTGGTTGAATGTTGAAGGAGGCGTTCTCTTCGTATTTTAATTTTGTATTTTGAGTTTTGAATTCGTTTTGTGTTTTGTGTTTTGGATGTCCATTTTGATATTGTTGAAAATTATTTCTTTTTGTCATTTTGAAAAAATATTTTTCAATTTGTGTTTTTTGAGTTTTGGCAGATTTGTGAAGAAAACAGCTAAAATGATAAAAAAATTATTTTCTGTTTTCTTCACAATTTTCAGTCGTTTTTGAAAATGGGAAAGAGAACGTATTTTCAATATTTTGGAAAATAACAGCAAAGAGAACGCCTCTGAAACTTTTCGAAACTTTAAACAAGTGAATTTCATTAAATTTGTGGTTAAAAATGAGTATGGGCGAGACGTGATTATCAAAGAATTAAAATCCTTTTTCAGATACGAAAAGTCCATACATAAACTAGCATTCCAGATAACGAAGGGGTATGATACGTTACTCATTATTTCAGGTATATCTAGACGTAGACAATAGTCAAGAAGTGGAAGTTTCTCAAGAAATCTGCAAATCTGCAAAGCAAAGGTGATGAACACAACATTTCCCAAAACGAGAAAGAAAACATAATTTTCTGTGTAACTAAAAATTGGTGAAGAAGCCCATAATATCAGTGCACTGTTACTGTCTTGTCCCTTCTTCTGGAAACACTTCTTAAGCTTGTCTCCGAACAACCCCAAGATCTATCCCTCTACCTATTCATTCTTTCATCCTCGTGTCACAGTTTCTTTACCGAACATTTACATACAAAGATAGAGACTTGGGATTCTGATAAAAAGTGATGGCCCTCTCAAGAAACTACAAGCTAGCTCTCAGTTTTGCAGTCACTGCAGCTACCCTCTTGCTTCCTCTCTCGTTACTAATTCCCAAATCAGGTAAAAGAAGATGCACTCAGTCTCAATCTTTGCGTTAGGCCATATGTATTTTTCTTGACTGTGCCTGAATCCTAATTACAGGGAGATTTAGCCGGTAAAAAGCTCAGTCGTACTCGTACTATACACTTATCTCTATTATTTTTCTCGGAAAAAGGGATTGAGGCGTTCTCCTTAACGCATATTTTTTTATGATTGTCAGTTGGGATAGGGCCATCAAGCTACAGTTCGACTGAGGAGCTAAGGAAAATGGTGCTGGGATCAAGGCCGCCGGGTTGCGTGAACAAATGCATGAATTGCAGGCCCTGTGAAGCAAACACTGGTTATCCCTCCCCACCGGAAAAGGGTGTTTGAAAAATTATCTCATAGAGAAGATGACACTTACTATCTTCTCTCATGGAAATGCAGGTGCGGAAATAAGCTGTATGAACCATGAAAATAATCCATTATGACAACAAATTAAGCTCAAAGATTTATTAATTAGCTTAATATTGTTGATTTCTCCAGTGACGTTATTAATATTGTCAATAGCTTGGACCGGTTTTATTCATGGCATTTCTTGCCGTATTTACTAGTTGTTTTCGTGTTTTATTTATTTGTCTGTCTATTTTTTTGGAGAGACGCAGCTTCAATTGTGAATGGACGTATCTCTTTGAACTTTATCAAAATGAATATGGTCAGAATATCATAAATAAAAGCAAGAGACTTGCTACTTGTACATCAAAAATTGTATATAAGGGTATTCATCCTTTCACATGAGGGGACCCACAAGATTATTTTATTCGGGTGGGCCCTCCTTCCATGTGAGAGGATGGATACTCTTATATACAACTTTTGATGTACAAATAACATTTTTCTAAAAGCAAACATGGGGATGTCACTTCTTTGATCATCTACACATCTTTGAATGTTCAACATAGTTTTTCAATCACATTGAAGTTGGCTTTACCTAGCCATGTTTGATGCACGATAAAAAATGGAAAGAATGCATTTTTTTGGTTAATGTAATGGTGAATATGTAATTGAAAAAGAAAGAAAAGTTACTGATATGATGAAAAATATTATTTTATTGAAAAATGTGTTGTTAAAAATGAGTAGAAGAATTAGAATGAAAATTAAAATGTGGATCAAACAGGAGCT